>CM055268.1:48502417-49830702 GCA_029237695.1 Conchocele bisecta
TAACAAAATAGATATGGGACGCTTCGTACATTTTATTCAAACCAATGTGTAAGCCTTATTAAAGGGGTAAATAAGGACCGTTGAAATGTTTTATTCTCTATATATCGTATATGTTTATGGGTGAAAATGGAAACAACCCAGCGGTCCTAGTATCGCCATATATCTTCAATTAAACCACTTTACACGGCCATCATGAAAACACGTTTTTATTTTTTATAGTATTTAAAAACATAAAATTCTGATATGCCCCTTTAAAGTTACATGCCCACTCAGAAGGCACAACATGTTCTTTATAGGAATTAAATAAGTGTATAATTGTGTCACAATTCCACACGTTCTAAAAATTAAAAGTGCCTGCTATACAGATATAATCATTTAGTAATATTTATTTTACTGATAGTGACTCACGGTGGTATCAGGCTATTTTCATATGCAAATGATGCATGACATGTTTATTTTGCCAGAAAAATGTCTCTGAAGATGTCTCCGATATACAGAACATTTTGTGCCTACTGAGTGGGCATGCACCTTTAAGTAGTGCCGTGAGCGGGGTTCAAGTTCTGGGCGGACGGCATTTTGCCACCGTCCCTGTTGTGTTACTGTTGAATATCTTCGCGACCAGTGTAGATCCAGATCAGCCTGTGCATTCGCACAGTCTGATCAATAACTGCACTGCTCGCCATTCCATCAATGAAATACTCGTCATGCTTCTAACAAACAATATAGATCGTCATCAGGCTTCAAGCGTATGTTATTTGATCAGGAACTACACTGGTCGCAAATCCCATAATCATCATTTCTCCAGTCACAGCCACATATTGTTGTTCATTTTAAGGTAATGATGTTGTACAACCGTTTATAGAAAAAACATTACCATTATGTGTGGCTGTGGCTGGGAAGTTGGGGCTTATGGGATTTGTGAGCAGTGTAGCTCTTGACCAAAATAGCACACTCCTGTAGCTTGATACTGATCGATAATGCTTGTTAGAAGCATGAAGTGTGTTTTATTGACGGAATGGCAAACAGTACAGGCTGATCTGGATCCACGCGTGTCGCAAAACGCATAAGTCACAGTTCTCCAGTGACAGCCATATAATTGAGACACGCCATGCGATTTTGTATCTTCGGATATCTGCATAATTTCATTAAATACGTTTACAAAATGTACATAATCACATAATCTTTTATAAATTAAATCAAAAGTTGACACAATTTTCAGAGTACGTGCGGAATACAATTGTGCCCACTTTTGACTCCATTTACCGAATTTATTGTAAATTTTGTAAACATTTTTCATGAAATTATGCAAATATCCGAATGTACAAAATCGCATGGCGTGTCTCATATATGTTCGTACATTGCAGAACGATCAGATGCGACAGATCAATGCCATAGAGAACTACACCAGAGAGCAGCTGAATTCCGGATCGGTTCCCGGAATCTTCCTCGTCTACGACCGTGAGGTCGAAGGTCAAGGAGACGCGACAATGTCACACACCACAGTGGAACTGAGCGCAGATATTGCCGCTAAAACATTCATCCACATCTTGGAGTTTTTGTACACAGGTGAGCATGTGCAAACTATCATAGTTTACATTATTTATTTATGTCATTTCAATTTAATTTATTACACTCAATCCATTTACATGGCATCATGCGGTATAAGTGAAAACAGTGAAATATTTAACATGATAGTGAAAGTGACACAATAGTGAACGCATATGAGACACACCATGTGATTTTGTACCTTCGGATATCTGCGTAATTTCATTAAAATAATAAGTTTACAAAATGTAAAATATTTTTCACAAATAAATCAAAAGTTGAAAAAGAATTCAGAGTACATGCGGGATATAATTATGCATGTACGCAGCAAATATTGTCAACTTCTGAACCCATTTACGGAAAATATTGTACATTTTGTAAACGTTTTTCATGAAATTACGCAGATGTTCGAAGGTACAAAATCACATGGTGTGTCTCATATTTGACATATTTTTGAAACATATACATGTATCATTAGATCCTTGTTTTATAGAAAATTTAAATATCGTATTCATCCAAATATGTACACAAATTATTACATATCTCCTTAAACTGCGCCGAATATCACATCGTTAATCTGATCTTGTTAAGTATGTATTGTTTCAACTCCAATTTCTTGATTGAAATCTGATGAGGTAGACTTCCACATTTTATCCAAAAATTAGATCTTTTGTTCCCTTATTGTGGTATATCTGAATCCTTTAATCTGACGTAGACATATGTACGTACCATTCCGTCCAATGCATGTATTGACATTAAGTATTGCAGTTTGCTAATCCAGTTCATTTTATGTTCATACCATTTGACAATACGTTTCCAAGACTATCTTTTTCCGTAAATGAAAGTTGCAATTTTGTTTAAGCCAGCCATTAACTTTTGTTCACCATCATTTAATTATCTTAGACGTCAATCGACTATTGGAATATGTTAGCTTATCTAAATATGGTAGCTTATGTCAAAAATGGTCTGAAAAATGGCAACATCGATTTTTGACATGCCAATACATTACAAAAGACAGCCCAACTACATGTAGTTGTCAAAATGTATCATTTCATGTCCACGGGAATACGTAGGCGCTCTGACTATAAGTTAGTTTCGCGACCATTTTACTGATGGATAACTGTAAATAGTTTCTGTATTTATCATCGGAAGTAAATATTGAACCACCATTCGAGACGGTTCAAATGAGTGGTCATAACATATACTTTTATTGAGAAATAATAAAAATTACGAAACATATTCACAACTTTCAAACACGAAAAAGGTGTATTCCGAATGTAATGGCTCAATGCACATGTACAGGCGTTCCCAAGTTTGAGGATCCCGATGAAGTGGAGAAAGAAGAAATAAATGACATTGAGAAGGTTGCCGCGACCTTCAAGTTGAGTCAACTGCAGACGATATGCAGCAACATGCTCACAGAACAGGAGTTTCTCAACCCGAGTATTGGCACCTTCCTGAACGACGAAACTGGGGCTAGGATGAAGGAACTGTTCTTGAACCAGCCCGCAACGGCGGATGTCGTCTTTCATGTCGAAGGTAAGTGGCAGTGCACTTATATAAATGATTACTGGTATGTCGATTATACGGTTCGACAATGTCCAGCTGTGGGTAAACGTTTGCCGTGGCAAGCGGGAACTGTTTGAACCCCAAGGCCATAGACGCGTTCTAGTAACGTCATGAGACACATGCAATACGTAGGTGTTGGCTTGGCCCCGGAATAAGCATTGTCTACAGCCATGGTCAAACCAAACAGCACGCGCTGTGCGTTTGAACACTGTGAGCGGTGTCGAACAACGGCAGTCGTGTAACAATACTGGTATATATTTTTCACATGTCAGGATATTAGATAATTTAGCTAACACACAGGATATGTTATACCTGCGTGCTGCAGACGGCATTTCTGAGGATCAATATCACCAACTTTCGAAATATTGGGAGCTCCATTTCCTGTCTTTTTAATACTACTACTCATGTACCTTCTTGCTTCAAACCTTTTATAATGGGGGCAGACATGTTGAATGTCTCCCATATTGATGTACTCCGATTGACGTTGACGTCAGCTCGCTAGAGCTATAGATATCCATATCAGGAAACCGTAGTAAAAATTGCGGATGAAAAATGAAGTAGCAGATTGATCACTCCAATGACAATCGCCTTGTTTACATTGAAGATTCAGTACCGTACATCCGGATATCCGTGGCCGATAGAAACAATCCTTAACTATTCTCAGTGGCGGATTCAGGGGCGTGGTCCAGGGGGCCCGGGCCCCACTTTCAGGATTCCAGATTTCTTTTTGCAATTGAGATTTTTGTAATCTGTACAAAAAATAACAAGCACTGTCAAACAAGGGTGATATTATCAGATCAAGGTCTTGTTGCGAATGGTAGCCTACGGACGGTACGTGAATATATTGCAGGAGTTACCATTCGCAACTAATCAAGGTCCAGATATTATTGAGAGCCATTTCATAATATGCCTTATCATATGAGCAATAGGTACTGACAATAAGTCGTTAGAATTTCGACTCGCCCCCTCCCCCCCTTCGGCGAAATCCTGGATCCGTCACTGCTTCTTTTATCATTTCAGCAAAAGTCGCCGTCTTCATTTAACTTATCGCTAATTATTAAATTGTAATGCTCATTTGTGGCGAAAACTAATAAATATCGCAGATTCAGTGAGTATGTTTTGAAAAAAAATACTGAATTTGGTAGAATTTGATTATGTAAGAATACACCACGTTGTGAAATTCGCTTTGTCTGATTTGGATGCAGACAGTCTTATAACCAGAGAAAATGGTCGGGTAATACAAGGGTATGCTAAATAGCTACATTTAGTTTATATATTTTCCCCACAGGTGAGTCGTTATATGCCCACAAGAGCGTTTTGATAGCCAGGTGTGATGTGGTGGCCGCCATGTTTGGTGGAAACTTTGCGGAGAGCAAGAATGGTAAAGCACAGGTATGTGGCACTTAATACAACATCTGCATTCATTGCAAAAGCTAACGATGTATATACTGATTTATTCACAAAGATACAAAAATGCAATAATGTAGCATTCGTGATTACGTCACCGTAGTGTATGTATTGCAGCTGGCGGAAAAAAGTTTAGCAAATATTTGATCTGCATTATCTTAGACTACACATACAAACCCTGGTATCGCAGTTAGCCCTTAGATCGCTACTCACAACAATTGTCGTCTGCTGTTGCCTTTATATCTTGCCTTATTTCTCAATAAAAACATTGTTTGACAGCACTTCAGAATCATTTCCAATGGAAATGATTCTGAAGTGCTGTCAAAGCATGTTGTAAATTATTCTTATGTGCTGTCAAAGCATTTTTTTATGATAAAAATGTAAAATAGTAAATAAAAAGCAGGCGACAAAAAATTAATATAGCGGTGTAAGGGTTAATAAACATCCAGGGGGCCGTTTCACTAAACTTCGTACGACGAAAGTTCGTGCACATTTAGAATCGTCTGGAAATTTAAATTGATGGATTTATGATCAATAAATGTCAATCCATTAATTGTTTACATGAAAACATTGTTAATGTGAAATATATAGACATAAGTTTGCACTTACGAACATTTTAGTCGTACAGAGTTTATGATGTAAACTATGATTGGCTCTATACATATGACCGATTCATTTTCATTTTCAGACTTGTACAGCCTTTGCAAAGTATTTTAATTTTATTTGTAAGCGATATAAACTAAGGAACGCGTACATATTGACTTTCATCAGACCCTTCCACAAATTGCCAGTGGATATTTGTGTGACCACCGCGACAGTGGAGCGGCCCAATAACAATTGCATTAGGTCACATTAGCAATATAATCATATACCATTCTTATGTGATCCCACTTAGATAATCACGAGTAACATCACTTTCAACCACAACGGGGCATCACTCGTGAGTTTCCAAGTTGGTAATTGTTTCATAGTACTGGTCAATGGTGTTATTGTGGTGCCATTGATTATCAGTTTAGGGGATATGGCATTGGAATGACATACTGGAGGTGAGTTCAATCCTCGTCCTACTAGGCGTGAACAATGCTTACATGGTATTTCCACCCGTCGGCTGATGCTTTAAACAGTGGTTCCTTCTCTATATGATCATAGCTGTTTCTGGGACGTTACACCCATTCACGTTGACTTGTACTTGTAGATCAGCGTGCCCAACACGACCACGGAGTGTTTCCTTGCCTTCCTGGAGTACCTGTACACGGACCACTCACCCATCGAGGACACGGACGCCATTGGCATCCTCATGCTGGCGGAT
The DNA here is from genome assembly GCA_029237695.1 of Conchocele bisecta. Lineage (NCBI taxonomy): Eukaryota > Metazoa > Mollusca > Bivalvia > Lucinida > Thyasiridae > Conchocele > Conchocele bisecta. The sequence goes on from CM055268.1 coordinate 48,508,248, forward strand.
GAATATGGCCAGAACCGCCTAGTGAACATGTGTGAACTATACATGACAAAGGAAGTCGACAGAAGCGTCACCAAGAACATTGAGAAATCAGAAATCGACGTCGTTGGAGTATTGCTTACGTCACAGGTAAGCAGACTCGTAGACGGGCCTAAATTTATGTGAAGGCAGGCACAATCTATTTAAGACAGAGCATAACAAAATAGTTCGCTATGGGGTCTGGATGCATGCAAAATCATAAATCTACGTCCTTGGTAAAATATAGATGTGCGCAAGACCGGGAACTATTCTAGCCATGGCCGATCCGTTACAATTTGATCAATAAATAGTTATCGAAATGAAATAAATATTTTGCAGTAACTGTCAGAGTTTTAATACTTTAACAAAGCACGTTTTACCCTACTGAACTCGATTACGTCAAACTGCAAGCTTCTGGAGATTTCATGATAGCAAAAGGATAGTATTTGCCATTGTGTCAGCAATCAGCTGTGTGTGTGTGTGTGTGTGTGCGTGCGTGCGTGCGCGCGCGTGCGTGCGTGCGTGCGTGCGTGCGTGCGCGTGTGTGTGTGTATGTGTGTGTGTGTGTGCGGTCACATCTCCAGTACTGTGCAATATAAGTATATTGTTTTCTGCAGCATGATAAGGGTACCATATAATATCTGTTGCTTTTTGTTACTCGCTACTTCTGATTTCAATTAGGTTTTTGACAATTTTAATTGGGTATATACGCAAATACGCACCTTAACTGGAGCTCTGGTATTATGAGCCTATCGTTGTTCTGTAACTTTTGTATGACATTAGAGTTTCTGATTGTGTCGTTTAGTTCGATTGTGTACACGTGCGTGTTGACAAATCTTAACAATTATCGCTATTGAATCTAGAATCAGATACAACAACCACACGGGTTCATGTTCATTCATTTCAGATTCACAACGCTACTCAGCTTGCCAACTGGTGCCTACACTTTATTTCGTCCAACTACATTGCCTTTGAACGACGATTAGAATTCTCGCTTCTAAAGGGAGATAACAAGACACACGTGGAAGAGCAGCGGTGGCCTCCCGTAATGTACCTGAAAGAAGTTGAAGAGTACGAGAAGAAATATGGAAGTAAATATGGCGACAAGAGTTCCATAATATGAGCACCTTAGACCCGTTTCACTTAACTTCGTACGACTAAAATGTTCGTAAGTGAAACTTTAGTATCGTCTGTAAATTTTAATTGATGGATTTACATGTATTGAGCATAGGCTATGCTCAATAAATGTAAATCCAATAATTGTTTACAAGAAAATATTGTTAATGTGACATTTACAGACTATCATAATTTTGCACTTACTAACATTTTAGTCGTACGAAGTTTAGTGAGAAACGGCCCCTGGAAGTCGCTCCCCCAGGGATTCTGGATCCATTCCATGTGGTCTGATAGCAGTTGTGTATCGATGTACAATGTGCAATATCTGACTGACTGATGAGGTCATAAGTCTTGAAGGATCAAATAATATTAACTTAGAAACATAATTTTTATATCAATATATGAAAAATGAATGAGCTAATTTGAAAATACCTGTGATTGCGGCTTGTCATTATACTTGTAAAAAGACTTTTTGCAATTTTCCCAATGAAAATTGAGAAGAAAAATCACAATTTGCTATATAAATAATTTAAAAACTACCGACTACGTTTAAAGCTAAAAAGGATCAAAATAATTTTATTTCAAAAACACGATCGAAACATCATCATAAAGTACAATAATTGAAGTTTAAAATGTGACCTGTGATTTTTCAATCCGTTGTGTAGTTTAAAAGTTACGTAAGAAAAGGTAATAGTCTCCTATATAATTCCATATAAAAATCGCCGCTACTGATGCAGACTTTCTACAGGTAAGGTGGCCGCGAAAGTTGGATATGCAGAACTCTCGATTGGGCTCTCCGTAAGAACATTGGATCCTGATGTGTGCAAAGCAGTGTGATTGCTAAGCCCTGCAATCATTGGCACATGATACAAGCCATGTGATTGTGTACATATAAGAAGATATGCCATATGTGTCATCAAAATATTTACAAAATGTCTGAAATTTCTGTAAATGACGTCGCTGTTGGTGAAATGTTCAGGACAAATGAAAATTGCGTCAAGTTTCGACCGCACTTACAGCAAATATCACAGTTTCTCTAAATACATGTATTTTCTATTACATGTATACATGTATACATATACAATGTAATGGAAAATCGCACATGTTCATAGGTACACAGTCACATGGTTTGTCTTATATGGTTACTTCTATTGTGACCAATCAGATACGGTGTCCAAAAATGTATGACTCTTTACGTACATTTTTACAATAGTTTACAAGCATACACTGTAAGGTAACTGAAGCAAATTCCTGTAGATATTCATTTAGCGCCCAATAGAGCAAACTGTTGGAATCAAAAGGAGAGACTCATCATTTCAACTGTTGTCGAAACAAATCATTCTGCATGTACACGTATATACTGTCTGTTTCACGAAACCTGCCCAACTTTTACGGCCATATAAACAATGCAAAAACAATATTCTTTTCGATAATATTAAATTTTATCAAACTTTAAAGGTACATGCCCGCTCAGTAGGCACAAGCTGTTCTTTATAGGAATTAAATAAGTGGTTAATTGTGTCACTATTCCACCAGTTCTAAAAATTACAAGTGCCCGCTTTACAGATATAATCATTTAGCAATATGTATTTTACTGATAGTGACGCGCGGTGTTATCAGGCTATTTTCATATGTAAGTAAGGCATGATATTTTTTTAACAAATAAATACAGAGAACAAATAGTAACGTTCGTTAACATTTTAAGGATACACGGTTACCGCCCTTGATACCAGTGTGAACATTTACGTCTGATATAAAATGTATAATAATGCCAATATATACGTGGGGTAATGGTGAATGAATGTTTATTTTGCCAGAAAATGTCTCCGATTATGCCTCTGATATGAAGAACAATTTGTGCCTACTAAGTGGGCATGTGCCTTTAAGAATGAGCCTTCTTTTTATTTCGTGAAATTTTGTCAACTATTGATTTTATTACGAAAAATTGATTTGTCACATGGGGGTAAAGGAGATGGAGGAGCTGTGTCAAAAAATTATAAAAATGGAATTTTGACTCCGAAACCTAGCTGGATAGCTTAGCAATCAATGTGTATGATCATGTGGTTTCCGAACCCGATTTTCCGACGTGACGTAATCTGTAACGTAATTTTTACAGTAGATTTTCATTAAAATCTTCCTAACAAACGGATTTTGATGATATGTAGCGCACCAAATCCGATGGAATATGTGTTTTATGGGTGCTCTGAAAGTTCTTTACAATAACTTATAACTTTCACAAAGAATCGAGTAGCGTTTATTTCTTACATTCACGTGCTCTAGTTTTTATTTACATTTACGGTAACCGATTCTTCGCCAAAACGACATACTATTGAGATTAAAGCTGCCTATACAATAAAGGGCAACGTGTACCGCATTTGCTGCGGTATATTTCATAAAAATATTTAATTCCATTAGCAAGATATTAAAGGAAATCTACTGTAAACACATCTAAAAAACATGACGTCATGCCGTTCGGAAACCACGTGATCCCCCACATTGGAAATGATCTAACGAAGAAAACAAAAGTTAAATTTTGGGGAAATCAAGTAGTTTGAACCTGAGCTGTAACACAGCTCAGGCTCAGCCAACCAAGCAGCTTGATTTCAAACACAATATTCAAGTATTTGTGTGTGGTTTTAAACGGTGTATAAAGCAAACGCATCATTTGATTTGATCAACTAAGAGAGTCGTCCAATAAGAAAATCGCGTTATATTCTATTAATATATACATTGTATAATACATGTATTATCGGAGACTGAGATAAACTGCAATAAACCGCACATGTTATTGCTGTACGCTTGCTTGTTTCATATGGCCTTATTACCCGTTGCATCTGTAGCCGATTTCACCAACATTGCAAAGTATACTTTTCTAGTAAAGTATACTTTGAGGGAGTAATCATTTATTTTTCCGGAAATGCATTATTTCATATAGAACTAACGACTGCATATATTTGAGGATTAAAAGTATGCATAATTATTATACTGAATTTATTACATTATCACAGCCATGTTGGCTGTGATAATGTAATAAATTCAGTATATTAAATAAATAATATATTTATCCTAAAACTGAAAATTTCTCGCTCAAAGTATACTTTGCTAGAAAAGTATACTTTGCGATGTTGGTGAAATAGGCTACTGGTTTTCTAGGCTCTTCATTCTCCTTCAGATATTCTATTTCTTTTTTATCGTTTGTTTTCGTAGATATTTCACAGGCTACCTCGCATGGTTTAAAATCACAGTTCGAAATGTCTTCAAACTCTGGTTGGTAGCAGTATATGTAAAGGGCAGCTGTTAAAAAAGATCCCACTTATAAATGATACGGTTTTGGTCGAACATTGACAGCAGCCACAGAAATGGAATGTTCAAACAAAGGATCTACAGAATGCGGTGTCAAGAAATCGGGTAGAACAATTTGTCTATCTTTTAGAGTCACATCGAAAGGTGATTCTAGAAGATAGCCAACTTGTTTTCCAATGATGAACCAACCCAGTCAGGATTTTATTTTATATTTTGGTAGCGTGTTCGTCTGCAAATGCGTAATCATAAATATTGAAATGGCAATGAACACCTGGGATAATGATATCTACTGTGTGTTCCACATTTTTCTTATGGCTATTAAACACATTAAATCTGAAAAATATTTAAATGTAAGTAAGTACTTTTTCACAAATAACAAAAGTAGTCAAAAAACGAAAACATTTGGAAATTGACTCCGAAACCTGGTGAGATAGCTTGGAATTGACGTAAATAAGAAAACAAAAGTTAGATTTTTCCATAAATAAAAAAATATTTAAAAAAAATCTATTTTTAGCCCCCATGTTAAATTCCCATAGGTAAATAATTTTTTCGCAATAAAATCAATATTTGATGGAATTTCGACAAATACAACAATTTTGGGAGGGTCTTTTAGCTTTAATGTGTTTAATAGCCAAAAGTGTGTCGGCACAAAAACGTGGAATGGACAGTAAGTAACGCTGAAGGGGTCTATGTCGCACAGGGTACTACACATATGTACCCTAGCATGTAGGGTACTACAGATGTGTACCCTAATTTAATTTTATTCCACGAATGTACCCCATGATTTGCAGTTGGAAGCCAAGTCGGCAAGTCGGGAACCAGTCTGCTAACTGCTGTGAATCTGCAAGTTCCTGCGCATGCGCATTGCTATATGAAAATGGCGCAAACTGTCAGTCTGCTAACTGCCGTAAATCGGCAAGTTCCTGCGCATGCGCATTGCTATAGGAATGATTGATTCATAAGCATAGAATAGCTAAAATATATCATTTTGAAAAATATGACAGCCATAAACGTCTTTTGAAGCTGCGAATGTGCACGTTATTACCTACCATACCAAGGTAGCCTAAACCAAAAGTCAATGTCGTAATCGTTATCCGCGACAGGTGCGCGCATAGTCGACTGGTTCTAAAAACATTGTTATAGTCGACGCAACAGGGTACGTAAATGTAGTACCCCATCCCGTCAGGGTACATAAATGTAGTACCCTACATGCTAGGGTACATATGTGTAGTACCCTGTGCGACATAGACCCCTTCAGCGTAAGTAACACGTTTATATTATGACAGATGTCCCACAGTGGTTGGGAGGCACAGATGTTTTAGGCCAGTATATTCTTCTCACTTGACGAGAAATTCTGGCGGAACTTCTCAAGTGTGCTTGAATCCACAAGTGGAAGACTCGGACCTATGACCTGATAAATGGCTCATTTGTAAAAATATAGCATTTTCAAATTAGCTACCACAGCCAAGGCGATAATTGTGTGTACGAACAAATGTCACACATTTGTGTGGGCTGTGGAAGCATAAATTACGTGTAAAATCTGGCTGAAATCCCATTACAGTCTCAACATATTGACGTGAATCACTGAAATAAACATCAGTAAATCCGATGTTAAAATTTGTGACTATAAGTGTCATTCACTAACCTTGAATGATCTAAAACGTGCGTTTATTTTGATTTGCGTTCCCACATTTCGACATAACCTCCCGTGAACTTTACTTTCGGATTTCCTTTGTTATATTCGCAGAATGATCACTAATGACGTCACGGGAAAACCTAAACTGGAGCGTTACAAATACTACAGCCAATCAGGTGGCGATGTGTGTGTGATTCTTTCGGAAAGAGATATTTCTCTGTAACGTTTGTAGCTAACAATGTACTAAGCACAGATGTTTAAAGTGAATATATTTGGGGACCTACGGCATTAATTATTTGCCAAGTCAGCATTGTGCGTAGTCAGCAGAACATTTTAAACGTGTGGTGTTTGAGCGAGCCCGAAACTAAGCCTGTCTAGGACATTTTCCCAAGCTGTTGCCCACCTTGAAAGGCTATACTGTATATTGTAAGGAAATGGGTGGGTGGGGTAACGTTCTTCAAATGAGCCATTTATTGTGTCCTAGGTCCGAGTCTTCCACCTGTGCGTGAATCTAACCCTGCAACAATTAAACAACCGACAGAGATACATGTAGATGGGCATACTGAGTGATATGTAGCTTGGTGGTACTAATTGCCGATGACTTAAACACTTATTTTGATTTATTGTGATTATTTTTTCGGTTTATTTAGACACCCATGTGACTTTTTACCTAATAGAACATATGAGATATCTCCTGTAAACTATTTACAAAAGTTTCTATTTTTCCGTAAATGCCATTAAAGGGTGACTAATTCCGCATTTGCTATAAAAATATCGTCAATTATCGACATCATTTACAGAAAATATCACAGTTTTTGTAAATATAATATAAAATGAAAAATCGCACAAAATCACATGGCCTGTTTCATTTAACCATTTTCACCCTACATGATTGTACATGTACACATTGTAATTATGTGCATGTTTCACAATACATATCGTGATATGTTCGTACTTATTATTAAAATAAATATAATCAATGGTGTTATCAGAGTCCTTCAGTCCAACAATTGAATATGGCATCGATGTTGATTCCTGCAACGGTGCCGATTGTTTGTTCCACACTGTGTTCCATACCCGGCTGCTATGCGACAGTCGTTACTTGGCAACGGTGTATAATCACGGATATTCACTGATTATTCCACAAGTGCCAAATAATTTGTGTACACTCTGATGTGGCTCCTCCGTGCTGGTCCAGATGGCAATGTCGGTCGTCAGTGGCGTGGGTGTACATAGGTCAACATCGTCGATAATGAGCTTCTATCGTTGTATCGTTGTGTCTTCCCTATACAGCGCTAATTGTTGAATGGTCACTAATGACTGTCGTTGTTCGACACCGCTCACAACCGTGTTCCCACATACAGCGCGTGCTGTTTGACTATGGCTGTAGACAATGCTCATTCCGGGGCCAGGCCAACAACTGCGTAATGCATGTGTCTCATGACGTTACTAAAGCGCGCCATTACATCACCATACCAGTTCAAAATGGAGCAGAATATCAAAGTACCGAAAGTACTACATATATATGCTTAAATTGCATGATATTTGCGACAGAAATGTAACAATAACGTTGGAAAGTGTACTCGCGTGTATATCATAAATTAATATGAAAAACATAGAACGTTTACAACAGCTCATATCTCTTGTGAATAGCGACATTGATGTTATTGGAGCTGTCATTGATTCTGAAGTACATGCAATGAGACCTGTAGCCGATTTCACCACAATTGCTAAACATAGTAGTAGTAGTAATTCTTTATTTTCTCCCATAGGAGAGTAAGACATGTAGACAGGCATAAGTAGGTGATACTATACAGACATGTGGGCAAATGATATACTAATAATAATAAGTATGTACATTATACACAAAAAGAAATTAATTATGCCATGCGCGTGTCGCCTTCGGCCACCGACTTACCCACCGTTGAACCATGTTCCCATTACACACCAACGTCGGCCCCCATGGAGACGAAGTTAATGTGATGCGAACATGTGTCAGCAGTTAAGCAGTCTGGGCACATGGATCAGTTGCCGAAGGCCACCCACGTCAGGCACGATGAAAGCATCTCTTTACTCGATACTGCACAGTCCCTAGCACTGTTTCTTGGTCTTTATGTTACTTAATTGCATCTAAGATAATAGCTCAAGGGTGCTGACATATAATGCATGGAACGCAAAGCTACTTTATAACACTTTACTCTATGATCATCGCTGAGCTGAAATACCGGAAAACCGGAAACCATTTCCACCACCTGCTTATGAGCGTTTAACTATTTTCGATGCAACAGAGGACAAGCTGCTCAGCGATAGACTAGGTGCACAGTTTGCATATTGGACAGTGCGTGGCGTACTTTGTCGAAAACAGTTTACCAATGATAATTGCACCAGTTTTACAGTACGGTAGATAATCACGATACAGTTGACTGAATCTCCAAATGCCGCAGGGTATGACAAGCCAAATGCACAATAATTCCTTAAACCATGGTTTGGAACTCAAACCCTAGTTTAGGCTCCTCAAACCCTAGTTTGGGCTCGCCAAATGCACAATAATTCGCTAAACCCCAGTTTGAGAGTCTAAACCAGGGTTTAGGCTCTCAAACCCCAGTTTGAACAATTATTGTGCATTTGGCCAGAAACTGCCGTTTGAGGTCGTAATCGAATAAAAAGCCTAAACCCTAGTTTGGACCCAAACCGTGGTTTAAGAAAAAAAACTGCCAATCGTGATCCCAAACGGTAGTTTTCTTAAACCCTGGTTTGAGCAATTATTGTGCACTTGGCGGCAGAAACCACCGTTTGGAAGCTCAAACTAGGGTTTCTGATAGCTTAAACCACGGTTTGAGCTGAAACCCCAGTTTAGACTGCCCAAACCCTAGTTTAGGCTCGCCAAATGCACAATAATTCCCTAAACCTCAGTTTGAGAGTCTAAACCAGGGTTTAGGCTCTCAAACCTCAGTTTGAGCAATTATTGTGCATTTGGCCAGAAACTGCCGTTTGAGGTTGTAATCGAATAAAAAGCCTAAACCCTAGTTTGGACCCAAACCACAGTTTAAGAAAAAAACTGCCAATCGTGATCCCAAACGGTAGTTTTCTTAAACCCTGGTTTGAGCATTTATTGTGCACTTGGCGGCAGAAACCACCGTTTGGACTCTCAAACTAGGGCTTCTTATAGCTTAAACCACGGTTTGAGCTTAAACCAGGGTTTAGGCGCAATGTATGGTTTTCATTGGACGAAACTTTTCTCAATATCTAGTTTTGATTGGCTGACAGAAATTCCTTCCCGCTGGAAGCGTAGTTATCATTGGTCGGATAATTTGGAAAGTCGGGTTTTCATTAACTGACGCGTTTTCGCGCGTCTGCAACAACAATTGAACACTGAAATGGTGACAAAATTTGACAAAGGATATTTTAATAATTGCAAAAATTATGTTGTCTTATCATAAGACGAATATGAACTTGTTTTCTTACTCTCTTGCCTGTCATAATCAGCATATTTTCCCAATTTATGAACAGTAGCTGCATACTATAGGTGCGAAACTGTGACGTCAGTTAAGAAGAGTGACCTTAGAACATATAAAGTAAGTAAAGTAAGTAAGTAATTTGTTTATTATAGTGACATGTGTAAACGTACACGAATAAATATAACATTGATAATCATACTAATTACACCCGGCCCATTGGACCTATATGTCACCTTGTTGCAACATAAATGTTTCACTTGATTCAAATAATGTCTGGTGTTTGCAGAACATGAGTTTCTGGTTGCATGCATTTGCCGGACAATGACCGGACCAACGCTCAGCCCCCCACCCACGGTCACAACAGCTTACGGAGCATTTTACTCATCAATACTGACAGCATTGATGTCTTAATGCGACCGTATTCTGTACAAATGCGTGAGCAGGTGGATTAGCAGGCTCGGGATTTCCAGCAAATACATGCGACCGAATTATACAATTTGGCTTGTCGATGACCATGTAGTTTTTAATCGATATGCGTGTATACGCAGTTCGATTCGAAGCTAAACTGTCAATTGGCTAGTATTATTGAACAGAGCAAAGTTCAATCATGCCGTGTTACTAATCAGCATAATCTGGATTTACTCTGGTCACAAAGGAATGAAATAGGTGTATACGTCAGTCGCTGAGTGAGGTATTGTGGAATAATAACTGGTGAGTAAATGTGTGTCATCCGAGTTAATCACATAGCATTTGACGACTTTCACTTGTGATGTGTACATGCACTTATATTGTCAAATTAAGGGTTTATTTGTGAACAGTGTATATGCTCATCAGCATACGGATCACCGCAGTCTGATGAGGAAATAAACTGCTCAATAAATATAACACATACACACCAGACCAATGCGATGCGATATGTTGGCCTACAGTATATACCTGACCAATCCGCACTGCACGCTGGCTGATCCGGGTCTACACTGGTTGCCCTGTCGTATGATAGCCTCATTTTCGGTTTGATATTATTGATTTAAGATGGTTATTGTGATCACAGATTGTAGGATTTAGTTGTAAATGATGTTTCGGCGTCTCAGATATGCTTTCACAATATATTTGCTTATTTGTCTAGCACAGTTCTGAATAGAAAGCGAAGTTTATCTGTATCACTTAGAGTTGTGAAGTTAACTGCTGTATTTAGGTAATTAAAAAGGTTTGTTCTTATGTCTGTATACAGTTCACAGTGTAAAATGAAGTGAGTTTCACTCTCTACTGCCTGCAGATCACAAAATCTGCATAGCCGCTGGTCGGAGGTTTCACCTATATATCGTCCTGTTTCGATTCTTAGCGGGAGTATACCGCACCGGAATTGTGCCAGTAATGACCGTTCATATTTCTTCATGGAGAGCTGCAGGTACTGTTCTTGTTCGAAGCATGTTTTGTATGTAATATATGTTCTTAGTTTTAGGGACGTTAGTCACGCTTTGTTGCCAAATATTCGAGTAATAGTTTGTGATGTGTCCTTTGCAACAGTAAGATTTACCACCAATTTTGTTGTCATAGTAGTTTGTCAAATTCAATTTGGTAAACACTTCACGCAATTCACTGCACCAATTGTTTTCACAAAGTATATAATCTCTTGTGAATGCGCGTTTTGTTATTCTATTGTCATCAAATTTATTCAATCTGTTCCAGTAACGGATCATGGATAGCCATCGACGGTAGTTACTTGGGAGCCAACCAATGTCTCCGGTAATTGCTAAAATTGATGCGAATCGGTGGACTCCCATGTAATAACGTATGGCTCTATTTTGAACGTTGTCTATTGATTGGTAAGATTTGTAGCCCCATACACCTGATGAGTAATCCAGAATGGATATATGTTTGCAGTGTATACCCTACTCATAATAATTAAGTACTTTTGCATTCAGCAGATTGTTACTAATAAACATAGCAAATGCTGTATTGACTCAACGACCACCAGCGTATGGCCTGATCAGACAGCCGGTAAGCGCAGTGTGATATTCGGCTTTATACTGGTGGACTATATCGTAAGATACTAGTTGTATAATCACCAATTTACAATAAACATCCGGATATCACACCTTGGTGCAAACAATGGATTAAAATGTTATTAACGCAGTAATTATCAATCCACGCTGATCAGAATATCGACAATCGGTAGATCAGTATAGTCCCTGATCAACTGGCATATACACACAGGCTGCTGATAATATCACCAAATTGTATTTTTATACCAGTGTAATGCCCGATCAGCATGCTCATCAACTTGGGACGACCACACTATCGCTAATATGTACAACAGTGTAGTCACTGAGCAGCCGGCATATCTAGGTAGGTTGATCGGACTATCAGTAATCTGTACACCGGTTTTGTCTCTGAGCAGCCGGCATATCCACTTGGGTTGATGAGACTACCAGTAATATGTACACTAGTGTAGTCCCTGAGCAGCCGGCATATCCAGTTGGGTTGATCAAACTATCAGTAATCTGTACACCGATGTAGTCCCTGATCACCGCATATCTACTAGTTGCCAGACTATCGTATCTGTACACCGGTGTAGTCCCTGAGCAAGCGGCATATCTAGCTACTTTGACCAGATTATCGGTAATCTGTACACTGGTGTTGTCCCTGAGCAGCCGGTATATCTAGCTAGGTTGACCAGACTATCCGTAATATGTACACCGGTGTAGTCCCTGATCAGGCGGCAGCATGTCTAGCTAAGTTGTTCAGACTATCGGTAATCTATACACCAGTATAGTCCATGAGCAACCGGCATATCTAGTTGGGTTGATCAGACTATCAGTATTCGATACACCAGTGTAGTCCCAGAGCAGCCGGCATATCTAGCTAGGTTGATCAGACTATCAGTAATCTGTACACCGGTGTAGTCCCTGAGCAGGCGGCATATCTAGCTACGTTGACCAGATTATCGGTAATCTGTACACCGGTGTAGTCCCTGAGCAGCCGGTATATCTAGCTAGGTTGACCAGACTATCGGTAATCTATACACCAGTATAGTCCATGAGCAACCGGCTTATCTAGTTGGGTTGACCAGACTATCGGTAATCTGTACACCGGTGTAGTCCCTGATCAGGCGGCAGCATGTGTAGCTAAGTTGTTCATACTATCGGTAATCTAGGTATTTAGGTCGTTCCATGAGGCAACCGGGCATATCTGGTTGGTTGATCAGACTATCAGTAGTCTGTACACCAGGTATCACATAGCAGCCGGCATAATACTAGGTTGATCAGACTACATAATCTGTACACCGTGTAGTCCCGACACCGCATAACTATTAGGTGATCACTATCGTATTTGTACAGGTATCCCAGACAGCCGGCATATCCAGTTGGGTTGATCAGACTATCATTAAACGTACACCGGTGTAGTCCCTGAGCAGGCCATATCTACTAGGTTGACCAGACTATCGTAATCTGTACACCGTGTATTCCCTGAGCAGCAGGCATATCTAGCTAGGGTGACCGAATAACGGTAATCTGTACACCGGTGTAGTCCCTGATCAGGCGGCACATGTAGTCGCAAGTTGTTCAACTATCGTAAATCTAATACACCAGTATAGTCCATGAGCAACCGGCATATCTAGTTGGGTTGATTAGACTATCAGTAATCGGTACACCGGTGTAGTCCCTGATCAGGCGGCAGCATGTGTAGCTAAGTTTGTTTTTCAGACTATCGGTAATCTATACACCAGTAGTCCATGAGCAACCGGCATATCTAGTTGGGTTGATTAGACTATCAGTAATCGGTACACCAGTGTAGTCCCAGAGCAGCCGGCATATCTAGCTAGGTTGATCAGACTATCAGTAATCTGTACACCAGGTGTAGTCCCTGAGCAGCCGCATAACTAGCTAGGTTTGATCATACTATCGGTAATCTGTACACCGGTGATAGCCCAGAGCGGCGGCATATCTACTACGTTGACCAGATTATCGTAACGTACACCGGTGTAGTCCCTGAGCAGCCGGTATATCTAGCTAGGTTGATCAGACTATCGGTAATCTGTACACCGGTGTATTCTCTGAGCAGCAGGCATATCTAGCTAGGTTGACTAGAATATCGGTAATCTATACACCGGTGTAGTCCCTGATCAGGCGGCAGCATGTGTAGCTAAGTTGTTCATACTATCGGTAATCTATGGTATCCGGACAGAACCCCCTGGGACAAAACACCCTCAACCGAAAAATGACTACATGGACATAACCCCCTCGATCGTTTTATCAGGTTGGACAAAACACCCTCAATCTTTTTTTCAGGGTGGACGAAACCCCCTCTATCGTTTTCTCAGGGTGGACGAAAACCCCCATCAACGTTTTCTCAGGGTGGAGAAAACAAAACCCTCATCGTTTTCGGCTGCCATCTCTCACCAGAAGAAGATGAAGACCCTGTGTGAGCAGTACAATCGTGTTGAAAAGACATTGGCGGAGTTCATGGTGGCAATTGGACAGTGTATTCGCATTCATTAAGTGTAATGCACATGAGTAGTACTACTTGTTTTGAAATGTGCTCAAAATATTATGTATGAGTAAATCCTTGTGCTGATTTTATATGAATCATTGTTTGTTGTATATTATGACTGGTATTATTACTAATTATAATAAACGGCAAACAAATCAATGGTTGAGTGGAAAAAGGTTCTATCTCCATTATATATATACATATATATGTAATGAAGATAGACCCTTTCTCCACTCAAAACTCCATCAATCCCAGAAATTGAGGGGGTTTCGTCCACACTGAGAAAACGATTGAGGGTGTTTTGTCCACCCTGAGAAAACGATTGAGGGGGTTTCTTCCACCCTGAACAAAACATTGAGGGTGTTTTGTCAAACCTGATAAAACGATTGAGGGGGTTATGTCCTTGTAGTTATTTTTGCGTTGAGGGTGTTTTGTCTGAGGGTGTTTTGTCCTATATTCGTAATCTATACATCAGTATAGTCCATGAGCAACCGGCATATCTAGTTGGGTTGATCAGACTATCAGTAATCTGTACACCAGTGTAGTCCCAGAGCAGCCGGCATAGCTAGCTAGGTTGATTAGACTATCGGTAATCTGTACACCAGTGTAGTCCCAGAGCAGCCGGCATATCCAGTTGGGTTGATCAGGCTATCAGTAATCTGTACACCGGTGTATCCCTGAGCAGCCGACATATCTACCTAGGTTGATCAGACTATCGGTAATCCGTACACCGGTGTAGTCCCTGATCAGGCGCCATATCTAGCTAGGTTGATCAGGCTACCGACACTATATATTAGACAATATATGAATATTTGTTTGTTGTATATTATGATTTGCTTAAATTTAAGCAAAATAATATCATCAATAATAATAAACAGCAAAACAACTGTTAAAATTCATCCGGGAATTATTGAAGGGGGTTTTGTCCACCCTGTTCAAATCATGAAGGGGGTTATGTCCACCCTGTACAAATCATGAAGGGGGTTATGTCCACCCTATCAAAATCATGAAGGGTTTATTGTCCATGTTGTCATTTTCACACGAAGGGCGTTATGTCCAAGGGGGTTTTGTCCTACATTCATATAGTATACGAGCGTAGTCCCTGATCAGGCGACATATCTTAGCTAGGGTGATCAGGCTACCCACACTATGTATATCAGTGTAGTCCCTGATCAGGCGGCACATCTAGTTAGGTTGATCAGGCTATCGACACTATGTACATCAGTGTAGTCCCTGATCACGCGGCATACCTAGCTATGTTGATCAGACTACCGACACTATGTATACCAACGTAGTCCCTGATCAGCCTCCATATCTAACTAGGTTGACCAGACAACCGACACCATGTACTGCAGCACATGCACTAGTAGTCCCTGATCAGCTTGCATATTTACCAAGGCTGATTAGACTACCGGAAATATGTACATCAATGTAGTCCCTAATCAGTCTGGATACAGTGGGGATTCTACTTATAAGAGTAAATGAAATATTTTTGACTGACATAGATAATTATTTTTTATGGCAATATTTTGCAAAGATTATGCTCGGTTTGTAATTAGAGTTTTCAACAAGCTGAATAAGATAATTCAATTATTATGCTCTGTCGATATGCTATGAGACTTCACAAGTTATATTTTTGAGACTTCACAAGTTATATTTTTGAGACTTCACAAATAAAATATTTTGCCGGCTCGCATGAATAATTAATTTCTAGGAACATGATGAATGTGATATTTTGCAAGACTTATGCTCGGTTTGTAAGATTTGAGACTTCACAATCAAGATAAAATATTTTGTCGGCCGGCATTCGATATTCGGCTAGTCAAAATTAAATGTGTTCAAATTTAATTATGCTCGGTCGGTATAATATCAGATTTTGCAAGTGAGTTAAAAATGTTGGCGGTAAGCAAAAATAACCAATTTTTGGGAAAGCTAATTTGAAATTCAAGTTAATGGAATTAATTATTCACCTGTATTCAAATTTAATTATGCTCGGTCGGTATGTAATGAGATTTTGTGAGTTCCATTTTTTGGCGGTCTGCAACATTAAGTAATTTTTGGGACTGCTAACTTCAATTAATTATGCAATGAATTTAAATTCAGCTGTATTCCAATTTAATTATGATTGGCCGGTATGATATGAGATTCCGCAAGACTGAGTTAAATTTTATTTTTTGGAGGTTTTTTGGAGTAATAGTTAGGAATGCTAACTTGAAATTCAAGCTATAAATTTAGGTGTATTCAAATCCAATTATGATCGGTCGCTACGATATGAAATTCCGCAAGTTAAATGATTTCGCTGTCAGCAGAAATAAATATTTTTTAGGAATTCTAACTTGAAATTCAAGTTAATTCAATAAATTTAACTGTATTCAAATTTAATTATGCTCGGTCGGTATGATATGAGATTTCGCAAGTTATATTTTTTGGCAGTCAGCAAAAATAAGTAATTTTTAGTAATGCTAACTTGAAATTCAAGTTAATTCAATTAATTATGCTATAAATTCAGCTCTATTCAAATTTAATTATGCTCGGTCGGTATGATATGAGATATCGCAAGCTAAATTTCTTGGCGGTCAGCAAAAATAAGTAATTTTGAGGAATGCTAACTTGAACTTCAAGCTAATTCAATTATTTATTCTATAATTTCAGGTGCATACACATTGAATTATCCTCGGTCGGTATGAAATGAGATATCGCAAGTTAAATTTTTTCGCGGTCAGCAAAAATAAGTAATTTTTAGGAATGCTAACTTGAACTTCAAGCTAATTCAATTATTTATTCTATAATTTCAGGTGTATACACATTGAATTATCCTCGGTCGGTATGATATGAGATATCACAAGATAAATATTTTTTCCGGTGAGCAAAAATAAGTAATTTTTTGGAATGCTAACTTGAACTTCAAGTTATTTCAATTAATTATTCAGCTGTATTCAAATTTAGTTATGCTCGGTCGGTATGATCTGCCATATCGCAAGTTAAATTTTTATGCGGTGAGGAAAAATAAGTAATTTTTAGGAATGCTAACTTGAACTTCAAGCTAATTCAATTAATTATGCTACAATTTCAGGTGTATTCACATTTTATTATCCTCGGTCGGTATGATATGAGATATCGCAAGTTAAATTTTTGGCGGTTTGGAAAAATAAGTATTTTTTAGGAATGCTAGCTAACTTGAACTTCAAGCTAATTCAATTAATTATGCTATAATTTCAGGTGTATACACATTTAATTAACATTGGTCGGTATGATATGAGATATAGCAAGATAAATTTCTTGGTGGTCTGGTAAAATAAATAATTTTGAGGAATACTAACTTGAACTTCAAGCTAATTCAATTATTTATTCTATAATTTCAGGTGTATACACATTGAATTATCCGAGGTCGGTATGATATGAGATATCGCTAGTTAAATTTGTTCACGGTAAGCAAAAATAAGTAATTTTTTGGAATGCTATTTGGAAATTCAAGTTATTTCAATTAATTATTCAGCTGTATTCAAATTTAGTTATGCTCAGTTGGTATGATCTGCCATATCGCAAGTTAATTTTTTTTGCGGTCAGGAAAAATAAGTAATTTTGAGGAATGCTAACTTGAACTTCAAGCTAATTCAATGAATTATTCTATAATTTCAGGTTTATACACATTTAGTTATCCTTGGTCGGCATGATATGAGATATCGCAAGTTAAATCTTTTAGCGGTCAGCAAAAATAAGTAATTTTTAGAAATGCTAATTTGAAATTCAAATTATTTCAATTAATCATTCAGCTGTATTCAAATTTAGTTATGCTCGGTCTGTATGATATTAGATTTCGCAAGTTAAATGTTTTGGTGGTCAGTAAAAATAAGTAAATTTTGGGACTCCTAACTTGAAATTCAAGATAATTCAATTCATATGGTATAAATTCAGCTGTATTCAAATTTATTTATGCTCGGTCGGTATGTAATGAGATTTTCCGAGCTCCATTTTCTGCCATATCGCAAGTTAATTTTTTTTTTGGTCAGCAAAAATAAGTAATTTTCAGAAATGCTGAATTGAACTTCAAGCTCATTCAATTAATTATGCTGTAAGTTCGGGTGTATACACATTTAATTAACATCGGTCGGTATGATATGTGATATCGCGAGTTAAATTTCTTGGCGGTCTGGTAAAATAAATAATTTTGAGGAATGCTAACTTGAACTTCTAGCTAATTCAATTATTTATTCTATAATTTCAGGTGTATACACATTTAATTAACATCGGTCGGTATGATATGAGATATTGCAAGTTAAATTTCTTGGCGGTCTGGTAAAATAAATAATTTTTAGGAATGCTAACTTGAACTTCAAGTTAATTCAATTATTATTCAGCTGTATTCGAATTTCATTATTCTCCGTCGGTATGATATAAGATTTCGGGAGTTAATTTTTTTGTTGATCAGCAAAAATAAGTAATTTTTATGAATTGTAACTTCACGTTACTTCAATTAATTATGCTATAAATTCAGGTGGCTTCAAATTTATTTATGATCGGTCGGTATGGTAGGAGATTTTGCAAGTTAAATTAATAAGCAAAAATAAGTAATTTTTTAACATGAAATTGAAGTTAATTCAGCTCTATTCCTATTTAATTTTGTCGGTCAGCAAAAATAAGTAGAACTGATAACTTGAAATTCAAATCTATTAATTATTTGGATTATTATGTTATATGTCACATCAGCGACATAAGTAATATGTGTTTCTGGTCAAATTAATAGTAAGAGCCACATACCACTTTACACATATCCCGTGTACTACACGCAAATGGTTTTGGGTCAGTATTTTAAATCAATAAAGAAAATAAAAGATGGATGGATGGATGTGCATTCACCTCTCTCCGATAATTACGCCGATTTTCTTTCCCCCATTACGCCGTATTTTCACCTTTATCCAAATAATCGATCATTACGCCATTCAGTGATGCCGTGCATTTACATGCCTCCGATAACCGTAGGCTAAATCGATCATCCAATGGTAACTATAGGCTTTGAGATCGATGAACCAATCGTAACTCGGGGTGTGACGGATGCCCTGGTTTAGGCTCTCAAACTGGGGTTTAGGGAATTATTGTGCATTTGGCGCTTGCCATAGAAAACAACCGTTTGGGATCACGATTGGCAGTTTTTTTCTTAAACTGTGGTTTGGGTCCAAACTAAGGTTTAGGCATTTTATTCGATTACGACCTCAAACGGCAGTTTCTGGCCAAATGCAAAATAATTGCTCAAACCCCTAAACCCTGGTTTAGACTCTCAAACTGGGGTTTAGGGAATTATTGTGTATTTGGCGAGCCGAAACTAGGGTTTGGGCAGTCTAAACTGGGGTTTGAGCTCAAACCGTGGTTTAAGCTATCAGAAACCCTAGTTTGAGAGTCCAAACGGTGGTTTCTGCCGCCAAGTGCACAATAATTGCTCAAACCAGGGTTTAAGAAAACTACCATTTGGGATCTCAAATGGCAGTTTAAGCCCAAACTAGGGTTTGAGGAGCCTAAACTAGGGTTTGAGCTCCAAACCATGGTTTAAGGAATTATTGTGCATTTGGCTTGCCATAGCAGGGAATGTATTGATTGTGTGTCCTTACAAATCCAGCCAAGTTTTCGTCGTCCTGTAGGCGTTGTCGCAAATCATAATTCGCCTTCTGTTGAATTGTTGTCTTGATAATATGTTTCCAATAATCAATTGGTGGAAACACTGCCGCGCTAACATATTCATGCAGAACGGGCGTCAAGTTGTATTTACCCAATTTACGGTAAATGTCCGGCATAAATCCGAGAGTCTTACTGGGTTCACTGAGAAATGTAATGAGACTGTTAACAAACATCAGTTTTACCTTTTTAGAATTGTTTAAGTTGCACAATTGCCCGAACAGTATAACTTTCTTTTATCAATTTCAAGTTCTATAGGTAGTAATCCAATACAGCTCAATGCCACGTCTGTTCTTGTGTACCGGCCCATCAACTGCATGTATTTAACACACTTGCGATGTACGCGTTCCAGATATTTTGATATGCGTGTCTGTTAAATTGCACCATAACTCACAACCGAACAGTGCTCTCGGTAACACTATTGTTTCATACAAATGTTTGATTGTAATTGGATGTAGTCCATGTTTGTGCGCAACACAGTATGCAAGACTGAAATATTTTTTCCTGAGCTTAGAACACGCCTCGTGGATGTTGTCATTAATGTTCATGTTCTTGTCGCATATTACGCCGAGATGTACATATTGGACCGTTTCTTCCACTATGTCGGAACCAAGACGCCAGGTACGCGACGTCGTATTTGAGTCTCTATTGTTCTCATTGAATACCGCTTCCCGGAGTTATACAGGTACTGGTCCTTGATCGAATTTTGGTAACATATATCCATGATCGTATCTAGTACATATTTAACAAGTGACACCACTACCATATCATCGGCGGAAGTTGGGCACCCATAGCTGATAGCTTGAATTCTTATACTCTGTTCAGATGATTTTATTGTGTTCATCAAGTCGTTGATAATGAGTAAATATAGTCTCGGGATGATTACTTCCCACTGTCTGGTACCTTGGCTTATGGGGAACCAATCAGATCTATGTCCTTGGGACATTACACAACTATAAAGGTTTTAAAACATGCTCAATATTATTTGGTAAATAAACATTCTCCCGTAGCAGGAATGATATCTTGCTGCAACTGTAGCCGATTTCATCAAAATCGCAAAGTATGCTTTTCTAGCAAAGTATACTTTGAGGGAGTAATCATTTATTTTTCCCAAAATGCACATATAGAACTAACCACTGCATATATTTGATGATTAAAAGTATGCAGAATTATTATACTGAATTTATTACATTGCAGTGATAATGTAATAAATTCAGAATAATGAAAAATAATAAATTTATCCTAAAATTGAAAATTTCTTCTTCAAAGTATACTTTGCTAGAAAAGTACACTTTGCAAGTTTGATGAAATAGGCTACTGATGTTTAGTTGAAATCCTCCTTGTAGATCATTCACATTAATGACATCGTCTCTATCGATAATGTTTAATATACACTTTTCATAAAGTTTTAAAATTGTAGAACACCGAGATATTGCACGGTAGCTATTTGGATCACTTCTGATTTATTACCACCTTTATACAGTGTCGAAATAATTCCTCTTTTGAGTTCCGTTGGTCTATGTGTATATGTGTACATGTTTTGACAGAGTTTTGTAATGACTTCAACTAGTAGCGGTCCTCCATATATAATGTTTTCATAATGTATGTCGTCATTTCCACAAGCCTTTCCCTTTTTGCACGTTTTAAGCATGTTCTGAACTAGAGTTTTATCAATGGGCACACGGTTCACATTTACACTGTCAGGAACTCGCGACTTAACGTTCGACAACTCTTGATCACACCTGGCTAAGTAGTCACAGTTAAAGTTGTCGTTTTGTGTTGGCGAATACAGGTCGGTTAAATACGACATCCAACCTCGATTAATGTCCACCGGATTATTGCAGACTGAGTCCTGGAACTTCAGTTCAAAAGTTAGGTTATATTTACGCTTATTCCTTCGGTAATTTATAAGCTTCCAAAACGCATTACTATCCAGTTAAGCTGTCTAGTCAATTTCACGTTCCATTTCATTAATATATGCCTCCACGGTAACTCTATGAAGACGCCTAAATGTACATTTAGCAGCCTTATAATTCCGATAACTTTGCCTCGAGGTCGACATTCACTTATCCAAACATGCCGTTTTTGTTCCATGTTCTTGTGTAAGTTGGTAAGTTCACTGTTCCAATAAGGTTTTATGAATGGCTTAAATTTAGATGTTGGGATACACGTATTTGTTGAACGTATAGATGTTACTACCGTGCTGTATAACTGGTCAACTTCATCAACTGAGCTTATTTCATTTGTCATAGCCTCGTGTAACATGGTATCTGAAGTGAGGTGCAATCGGTATCAATCTTTATACTCTTGTTTGACAGTTGACCAATTTATAGTACGCAATGACACCCTGTTATATAATGCAAAGTCACAACAGTTGAATGTACACATGATAGGGCGATGTGACGAAACATTAAGGCAGCTGTCGTCCACCACACAACACGAATTGAGATTTACCACGTCACAGGCCTGAAACATCATATGGTCGATAAGTGTCTCTCGGTTACTGTTGAACGGCACATTACTAAACACCAGAGCACATCTCTGACGCCTCAATAGCTACCCAAGTTGTGACGCAACATGACATCTACTAACATATTACCCCTAGTGTCAAGGTCAAATGTGTGTTGTCGCCTGGAAGGGAGCTCAGTGTTATAATCTCCCATTATAACGAGAGTACCTCTGTCAATGTATCTACAAATAACACTGTCTATTTCCTCTAAACTGTCTTTATATGCCGCAACTGTATAGTTCGTACATGGCAAGTATATTTGGAAGAAGTACATGTAATTACCAGGTTTTGTCATAATCTCTAATCCTATGATATAACGAGAACACACATCTAGTATAGAAATGTTATCATTTAGGCGCTTATGCTACAACATAACAACCCCACCTTTATCAACACGTCTTTGACTCGGTATCATCAGAGCTGGGCCCGCAACTGAGTAACTTGTACAATTACTATTTATGCAGTTAAGGAATTGTAGATCGTGTTCGAACAACCAGTGTTCCGAAATTCCACATACATCTACATGCCTTTCGTCAAGAAGATCACCCAAATAGCTAGCACTCGACATAATACCCGCGGCATTCCACGTGGCGATATTTATATTGTTTATACCTGCCATAACAATCACTGTACATCGATATCTGCGTCAAGCGCTGAGTAGCGGTTATTTTCAATATAACCGTGTTCATACCATGCGTCGACCGGGTACCGTGATTCGCGATTGTATTCGTCATTCTTATCGTAATTGCTACCATTACACTGCGATGTATATGCACTATATGGGAGCCATGGCCGACATGTCACCCCGCTGGGCCAAAAATACGGTTCATCCGTAATTATGTGAGCATTTTCGTTGTCTTCTATGTTGACTTGGATCACGACAATACTAAATCTGAGGTTCCTAGATATCGATACTTTCGTCACTTTCGGGCCGCGCTTGCTTATGTAGTTGGCGAGTTTAGTGTCAGTGATTGAAGGACGAAAACCACCAACGTAAAACCGTGTTGTACGTCGCCTGACGTACTGGCTGAAGTCGGCGTCATCGTCGTCGACGTCAACCTCATTGCATGCTGCGTCAGCATCATGTCCTATTCCGTTATTGTGATACCTGTTAAAATCACAGTTTCGTCTCTCTGCAGCGGCGGCAATCTCGCGGTATATAATATCGAAATTGATTTGTCGTTTTTCTTGAGCGTTATTACTGCCTGCTTTTGGTCGACCAGAAGTTGTGTTCTTAGTACGCCGTTGATCTTGGGTGGTAAAAATTGTCGGAATTGTTGTGTTACCAAACGAACAATTATTCTCGCAGACAGTATTATTTACTGGGACGTTACACAAAATGGCGGAGAACGTTTCGGTTTGCACTTGTGGAGCCACGTTGGCGTTCGCGTTACTTGCAGACATTAGCTCGCGCGATGGTGGAAGCGCAACGTCTACCACTGCGGGTACACGGGGTTCTATATCACTAGGTGGATGAGCATTGTTATTTACACGTGTGGCGCTGTTAAATGTTTCGGTTTGCGCTTGTGGAACCACGTCGACGTCCGCGTCATTTGTAGAAGTTAGCTCACGCGACGGTGGAAGTGCAACGTCTACCACTGCGGGTACACGGGATGCTATATCTCTAGGTGGCTTAGCAGTGTTATTTACACCTGCGGTACAGTTAAATGTTTCGGTTTGCGCTTGTGGAGCCACGTTGGTGCTCGCGTTATTTGTAGACGTGAGCTCACGCAATGGTGGAAGTGCAACGTCTACCACTGCGGGTGCTGAATCACTAGGTGGCTGAGCATTGTTATTTATACTTTTGGCACTGTTGCCATGTGTTTCGCATAGACTCAGTTGGAGCGGGTGGGATGGTATCTCTGATAAGGTCACGTGATTTGAATCCGCTGACATTCCAGCCTCTGGGGATTCTGGGCGTAAACGGATATTTGAAGATGCTTGAGCCGTCAGATTCAAGATCACGTGCCACTGAACCCCCAATGGTGTTGATTACAGACGTTGTAACCGCAACTGCCCCTCCTATAACCCTAGTACGGTTAATTTTAGTTCAGATACAGTTGACTGCACAGTGTTAATATTGGATGTGATATTTGTCAGTTCCGAAGTACGTCTTTGTTCGTCTGTGGACAAGGACGATTTAACGTTTGATACACACATTGTGACAGTATTCAAACTATCGCCAATCGTGTTCTCAACAGCGGAGATTTTATTATTTAAGTCATCGAGAGAACATTTTAAATGTTTTATTTCCGAATGTCTGATATATCCGTGGCGGCTTGTCTCTGTTTCACAAGAAGCATATCCGCTTCCAAGCCATTAATGATGTCCTTCAGCTGTTTTATTTCGGCGTGACACGCGCACCTGTCGGGCACCTGTGATGTCGTGCGCGCATGGGTTCTGGACACGGAGCTGGGCTGGCCTGGTCGCTTTCAGATGGATGCAATGTCCTTCAAAACGGATATGTCTGCGCCCTCCACGACAGACAGCAGGGTGTGGATATCTCTGGCCAACTTAACACCTTGTCGTGTATTCACTCGGCGTTTCATCTCGCTATTGACATCATACGTAAACACCCAGACTCGCGTAGACGTTCAAACAACATGATACGGGTCTGTTCGAGGTCACGCTCTGATTGTAGTCTATCAAAACTCGGTCGACGAACATGTCGGTCGGTAACTCTCGAACAAGCTTTAGAAGGCGGTGATATTGCACATGATCCGCACCTGGAAAACTGAGTTCATCGTTTGTTCCACTTCACGATTGGGATCAAACACCATCGGCGATACCGTTAAACACGGATTATTGCCTTGTATGTATGATGACGTCACAGGCACCTTCACCTCGGTGTTGTTGTCGATAGCCACGGGCTCTAACTCTACATACTTGTTATTTTCTGCCATAATTGAAAAACTACAGCTCACTGAATATCACTGAATATCGCTCGCTGAATGTAGCTCACTGAACACTAATCATTTCATGTGGTGAACAAAGAGAAATGCAATTTTATAAAATAAAACTCAATTTACTGCCAATAATGATGTAAATGTAAAAGATGGTAACTTATCTCTAAATTCATGTAATTTTCCCGCGGTGTCAATGGGTTTTATCCAATATATTCCAGATTTGGTACGGAGCACAAACACAACTCGTCCACTCCACAAGTATGCAGAATAATAAAACTGAACTTATTACATTATCACAGCCAACATGGCTGTGATAATGTAATAAATTCAGTAAAATGTAAATGTCTCAAGGAAAAATATGAGTATGCCAATACAGACTGTTATATCTGAGCGTATCCAGGTTCGTAGCTCGTCCAAGTCAGGAGGCTCGTTACTGCCCAGACAGAGCAGTGACGAATATACTACAGACAATAATCCGGCCCCTGACCGCACATACTCCACTGGACACAGTTATAACCCGACGTTTCCTGCACGTTCTCTGCTCAGTAATAGTATTCCAGTTATGGTGTCAAAGTAGTTAGAACCTAATTGTAATGGTCCGGTAATCAGTCATCCCATGAATTATCTACATGACACGCGTGTGCAGATGCGACAGGTTCAAATACCAGGTAGTGATAATTAAACAGGGGTGCGTAGTAATAACGGACAGAATATAGGTCACGGTGATCTGTTGCCTAGTCAGTCCATGGACAGTCCATGGACAACGGTACTTTCATTGACTGATATGTGCATAATGGTGTTGGTAAAAATCTCGGTCGCAGTGACCAGCAATCAATCCAAGGTAGGGAGAATGACGTATATTCGTATATTCGCAAGAAACCAAAACGGTTTTATATTGGAGGCTTCAAGCGTGGTATCACCGAGGACATTATCTATAGATATGTCCAACAACGTGGTCCAAAGCCACTGGGTGCGCATCTTCCCCATGCGTAAGGTGTCGTAATCAGACTAAATGTTGAAGATGATGATTCCGTGCACTTGGTAGATTCCCCACAATTTTGGCCCAGAAAAATAGTGTGTCGGCCCTGGCTGTCTCGTGCGCAGTTTGCATCAACTCGATAAAATCGACGCTACAATGACCAGAATCAACAACATAATATAGATGAACCGAACTATGGTTCATACAACAGGTACAATGGGCTCAACACTAGCTATAACGTTGACTAAATACGTGTACCTTCAATCATTTACTCATGGCTAATATTGATACAATGAATACATCAGTGATACGGGGTACATGTCGTACTGGTGGAATCATGTCCAGTAGTTCATATTGATGTGATGTACTCACACACCAGTCAGTTGATGTGTGCGGGATCTCAGAACATTGGCTGTTTGGTCACAACATTCACTTTATGAACCATAGCAACAGTAACTATGTGTCATATGCAAAGGTTGATGCAGACGTGGGTTCTTCAGGCACCAGGCGTGTCGGCAAAGGTGGGGTTGGTTTGATGTGGAAAAGACAAATTGATCAGCTCATTACACCAATTGATATTGATGACGACAGGATTATTGGTATTCAATACTAAGTATCCAAGTCTGAGTATATGTATATATTTCAGGTGTATTTCCCCTGTAGTAACCATCCGATTCAAGAATTTCGTGACTATACTTAGATACTTTGCATGCATTGTTAAGTATGTATAAGGAAAAGAGAGTTGTTATTATGATGGGGGATTACAATGCTCACTTAAATGGTCCGATGCCCACACAACATCTTGATAATCGAGGCAAAGACCTGTTGAAGTTCCTTGACGAAAACAATATTGTGGCCTTCAATGTTTTAGAAACGTATGTTGGTGCGGAGTGCACATTTGTCTCATATGACGAGAGCAGCGAATCTATAATAGACCACGTTATTTTATGCGCGGTGAGTCTCGACAGAGTCGTACGCTGTGAAGTCCTCGACGACAGTGCCATGAACGTATCGCGACATAGACCTGTGGTGTGTGACGTATTACTTCCAAATGCGCAGGAGGTCGCCGCAAGTAGCGAGTGTTATATGTCAAAAGTGAACGGGAAAAGGGCATTCGATTATCAACTGTGGCACTATAGTGAAGTACTGACAGCAATGTTGTCTGAAACATTCACGATACACAATGACTGTGTCAGTAAAAGTGATATTGACGTGATGTATCACGGCTTAGTGCAGTGCATGTGCGCAAGCAGTGAGGTTACAATTCCGAAAACAAAATTTAAACCATTTTTAAAACCATACTGGAACAACGAATTAACAGAATTACATCGCACTATGAACAATTGTCGTTGGCAATGGATTCGTAATGGAAGGCAAAGAGATCGCGAAAATGTGTGTTTCAATAACTATAAATCTGTTAGCGTCAATTTAGATATTTGCATCGGAAATGTGTTGAATGGTGCGAACAGGCGTTGCTCAGCGAAATCGACACAGCAGTAGAATTAGACTGCCGAAATTTCTGGACATTATTTAACAGCCGTCGCAAACGGGGCTGTACATCGACTGGTTGTGAAATTAAATGTAATGGTGTAAACTATCGGGATCCCGAATTGATAGCCAATAATTGAGGTAGTTACTTTTAAATGCCACAAAATGACAATGATTACGACAGCTCAAACAAATCGTTTATTGGAAATGAATTACATGTATGTCAAACAGTATCAATACTCCTGTAACAGCCTGTGATATATCGAAAGATGAGCTGCGGGCGGCAGTGAAAGTATGTCAACGCGGGAAGTCAGGTGGTGCGGAAAACATCGTTTATGATCACATAATCCATGGAGGTGATCATTTGATTAACGTTCTGGCCTGGTTTTACACGGTTATGCTCAAAAGATTATACACATGTATCAAGATGAAACATGTAGTAGTCATAACGCTGCATAAAGGAGGTAAAACACGTAAGGATGATCCAAATAATTACAGAGGCATTACTGTAAGTTCATGTCTATTAAATATTTATGGAATACTAATGTATCATCGGATTTACATAGAACGTTCAGATCAAATTTCGTCTCTACAAGGCGGTTTTCAGAAAAGACTCAGTTGTGTAATGACTTCATTCTTGCTGAGGGAGTGCATTTCATACTCAAAGGAACACGGTAGTAAAGTGTATGTATGCTGTTTAGATTCACAGAAGGCTTTTGATAAAGTGTGGCATGACGGATTATTCGTCAAGCTAAAGGAATTAGGAATTAATGTACCAGAACTGAATGCAATAATGGATATGTATAAAGGCATGACTGGTTGTGTCAGATATAAGAACTTGAAATCGGAAAATTTTAATGTACTGCAGGGAACTCGACAGGGTGGGGTTATCTCCCCATTTGTCTACCTGGTGTATATAGATCAGCTGATACGAGAACGTGAACGTGACAGATATGGTGTGTCATTATATGGTATTAACTGCAGCTCTCCTACCGTGGAGGACGAAATGGTGTTAGTGTCATATTCGAAGAACGGTCTTGAAGATATGATGGACGTGTGTTATAAGTATTCATGTAAGTGGCGGTATAAATACAATAGTAGCAAGTGCAATGTTATTCTGTTCCAGGAATCAAAATATGATTACGTAACCAGAAATCGTACGTGACATCTTGGAAACGATGTTGTTGAAGAATGTGTAAATTGCACCCATCTTGGTAACATATGTGACAAATATTTGGACACAAAGCAAAATACATTGTATCTTGGACGCGACTGCTAAAGTTCGATGAACTTTCATGAATATTAGCAACAGTGGCATTCACAATGACGGTCTTCATCCATTGACGTCCAATAAAATCTACGAACGTATAGTGTTACCCAAGGCGTTATATGGATGCCAATTATGGAACAACACAATACCAGCAGACTTTACAATATTATAACGCGCACATCGCCAGTGCATTAAATATATGCAAGGTTTGTCAAGAAGAACACGAAGTGATATTGCTGTGGGGCTAGTGGGATCATTGTCTCTTCAGGCAGAAATTGATCACTGGAAGTTGCGGTTCTTAGGCCAACTAATATACCTATCAACTTTTAGAGTAGCAAAACATGTTTTCGTGAACCGTCTTACAGCATACATTAACAACTCAACAGCGGCGATCGGCTTTATTCCTGATATATATCGCATTTTGTTAAAGTACGGACTACTAAATTTTCTCGAAGTATACAGTGAGACAGGTACCTTTCCAGTGAAGTCTGTGTGGGAAAATACATTGTATAATTCAACTCGTGAGCACGAAAAGCTACTCTGGCATAACCGTACCGAGGCTGACAGTGATTGTCAAAGTTCAAGGTCAATCATCAGACATTGTCACCTTGTACCTTGTGATCAGATTCCGTCGTCAATCACAAATTAGCGATCCAATCTAAATCTGCAATTTTCCTAATTGCAAAAATGTTTTCTGACACATGGTCTCGTCATTGTGACAAGTGTGGACACTTCACCAACAACATGATACCCCATTGCATGTACTACTGTATGTACTCTGAGGACCTGCCACAGAAATTATGGCGTAAAATCATTCAGCAATGCGGAATGCATGTATTCAACCGGTTCACCTCTTTGAAAATTGAACGACAAATCTATGCGTTGTGTAGCGCTCCGAACATGTTACATATCACATGCGATGAATGTAAATCGCTGTCAAACATTTGTACCGGGTACCTTCACATCTTAAAGTTAATGTGTTGCATCCCGTCCTTCAGCTGAAGGACGCCTCTGATCAGGTAGATATATGGACATATGCAATTGTACCATGTATGCGATAGGCTTGGATCTATATTGACGGTTGTGAGTTGACGAGATACGTCATTGTCTGAGTGTTGAGCATAGTGGAAAATGATCCAGCAGCACACATGTGTTGTGAGATATTGGTACATTATATGTATGTTGGTATCAAGGACTTACACTTTGCAAAGTTTCCACATGACGCGTCATAGACACTGATGTATGCACTTGAGATTGCGGTATACATGTACTTGGCAACCTCCGATAATGAGGGACATTATGTGCACCTGCTCGGACCTCATTGGTTCAACCGACTTGATTGGTTGTGCTTGACTTGTAGTCTAGTTCAACCGGCTGGGCTGTCTGGCCTCCGGGTGATGGTAAGAGCTGGTGCATCGAGTGTTCTGTAATCGCTGACTCAATGCATGGATGACGAAGTGGCGAGTGGACTACTTCTTAATGGTGCGAGTTTGTACCAGTATGAATGTGAAGTTGTATTATAGATGTATATATTACTTTCAAATTATCGTGCATCTGTTGGTTTCTTTTAGAAGAATACTGAGGTCGTGATTAATAATACTTTTCACTACGCCGGTCTTCTTCTATCAACCACCATGAAACACTCTATTCTGTATTATACATGTATCTTGTTCCATTTGTACCATTTCTGCCATACTCTCCTTCAAGGAGAAAATAAAAGAATACTACTATTACAACAGCTATAGGCTGCTAATATAGGAGAAATGTACATTTTTGCTACTAAAACCTTCAGACATTTTTTGAAAAAAGTACTACATTTTCTTTTACAAATATTGGATGTAGGAAATGTAAAAGAGCATATCTATTTTATTTTAGATACAGTGGTATCAGTTCATTCCGGCTAATAATTTCAGAAACAGCGCCAACCATGACATGCATTGGTACCTGCGGTGCGTTACCTAAGTCCGGCTTGAGAAAACTCTCTTGTTCAGTTAACGTATTTGTGCCACAAACTAACATATGCCATGGCGTTGTTTGTATATTATAGAAAACAACGTCATGGCGTTTGGTACACGTATTACTGGTCCGCTGATGACAGAAGCATGACTGTCACCTGATGACATATATGCAGCGGTATTGTATTCTAATGTGTAAATATTAATGACAACATGGTGGAACTCGTTCGTGGCTGTGACTGGAAACATTTGGCTTATCGGTTTTGTGATCAGTGTAGATCCAGATCAACCTGCTCATAATATGCACAGTTCGCAAGTTCCATCAATGAAACACATACTTCTAATCTAACACGCAATATATTGTTATCAGGCTACAAGAGCGTGCTATCTGATCAGGAGCTATACTGGTCACTGGTTCCATAAGCCCCATTTTCATCCAGTCGCAGCCGCATTTGAGATAGTTCATGTGATTGAGAGGCTTGTCGTATCTGACATAAATGATTGTACACTTTCATGGACTATTCAGTAAATGACGCCAACAATGTACGTAATGTATTTTTACCATTTTTGCCAACTTACTTATTTGTTGACTTATTTTTTAAAGTAGTTTGCTGAATGTTGGCACCCAGCTAAAGGGATCTTACGACATTTAAAACCGGCATCGCCCCAGGTATGACTGCGCATCTGCCGTTTCATCAGAACATACGATATTCACAATTCAAACATTGTATGACAACAACGTGACTTTTGTAATATCTTTATGTAACTGCAAATGCGATCGGTCAGAATATGCACCGATCTAAAGTGAGATTTTGCCAGCCGTCGGCCGTTAGTTATTATATTGGCCGGTTATTATTCTCGGGCCCGTTTCACTACACTTGGTACGATACAAATGTTCGTACGAATATTTCTACCATTTTGATTCCGACTATAACGTGTTTCTGTAATACTACCATTTTGTACCTACACGTTCATATCATTAAACACATACACGAACGAATTTCCGAAAACGGCTGTCAGAACAATTAAAGTGTTATTGTGGATTTCAAGTTTGCACATACGAACTTCTTAGGGCCCGTTTCACTAAGCTTTGTACGACTAAAATGTTCGTAAGTGCAAATTAGGATCGTCTGGAAACTTCAATTGCATATGCAGCCTATACTCAATAAATGTAAATCCAATAATTGTTAACAAGAAAACATTGTTAATATGAAATTAACAGACTATCACCAAAATGTTCGTAAGTGCAAATTTAGAATCGTCTGTAAATTTCGATTGATGGATTTACATTTATTGAGAATAGGCTGCATATGCAGCCTATGCTCAGTAAATGTAAATCCAACTTTTGTTTACAAAAATACATTGTTAATGTGAAATTTACAGACTATTATAATCTTGCACTCACGAACATTTTAGTCGTACGATGTTTAGTGAAACGGGCCCCTGGGTCACACCAGCAGAGGCGTCACGTTGCCATCTACCAGACACCCGAGTACTAATTGACACCCGAGTACTAATTATTATGTATATAGTATATTAATTTACAGCGTATACACTGATGCGCTAATCTTTCCAATAATTATAAATGTCTTTATTTCAAAATACTTGAATATTGTGCTTGAAGTATATGTTTGAAAATATTTTCGAAATTACCGGATATGTCAAATCGTGGTCCGTGGTTTAAATAACCCACATAATAAATAAGCAACTGAATCAATAATTGCATGGATATTATTGGCATTAATGATGTTTGGTGTAGCATTTTTCAGCATTTTATATACTAATAATTTGAAGCAGTCCGTGTTATTTGCAACATGTCTAAACATGCAAAGGGTCACCCTAAACACCACAAAAGGTGATATATGTCACTAAGGCCACACAGGCTGTTCGATGTTACTTGTACGTGCGTAAGTAGGTGTTTATATCACACATTGTTATTGACTTGAGTAAAGTATTATGTTTTATGGTCACGAGTTGACATTGTCAATAGATGTACAGAAACGTTGATAACTTGGAAAGATTAACGCAGGCGGTTGTGTATTCATGCGCCCGCATGCTCAAACATGTAAATCCATCAATTTAAATTTCCAGACGATCCTAATTTTGTACTTACCAACATTTTAGTCGTACGAAGTTTAGTGAAAAGGGCTCCAGTTGTATTTTTATTTCAAGTTGATCAGGTTCTGCACCGTTCGCCATTTCATCAATAAAACACCTGCTATGCGTCTAACAAGCCATACAAATAGAGAATAGAGGTTATAGTGCATTTTGTTATCAAGTTTATCAGACAAGGCTAGGAAACGTGTAGGCCGAGCCCGATAAACTTGATATCGAAAGCTAATAGCATGGTATTCCATTTACCGGGTAATGTTACATCATTCGGATGTTGTTGTATACCGAGCCCCGCAGGGGACGTAGTATTCTTTTTTTTTATTTATTCGTTCCCACGAAGTACAAATTTGTTCCCACGAAATAACAATTCGTTCCCTCAATTTATCAATTCGTTCCCACCAATTAACAATTCGTTCCCTCAATTTAACAATTCGTTCCCACGGGAAATAACTTTGCAGATGATTCTTTAGTTTAGTTTATACAATATTTTATTTCAGATTGAATTCATGTATGCGTCAACATTCATGGACAGATATTGTGAATAAGGATTAGAAAACAAGCTCAATGTGAGCTTATGTGAATTCTTCTCCTTTGATTCTTTAACGATTAATTGGTAAGTAATACTGATCCCCGAGCGGACTGTCCGCTCTAAGCTAGACTGGATGCCATCATGTTCAGGTCCTGTTTGTGGGTCCACATCACACTAATGATGGATACTGTCTAGTTACTGATCCGCATGCGTCAGCACTATCCCACGTCATCTTGATCCAGTGTGTACGACACATGGCGTT
Organism: Conchocele bisecta; assembly: GCA_029237695.1. Taxonomy (NCBI): domain Eukaryota; kingdom Metazoa; phylum Mollusca; class Bivalvia; order Lucinida; family Thyasiridae; genus Conchocele; species Conchocele bisecta. The sequence continues at coordinate 48,541,947 of CM055268.1, forward strand.
AATGATGTATGTTGTGATCTACGTTGGTCACACATGTGCCAGCCTGACGATGATGCTAACATTTAGAGCAGGTGATCATCAGGACATTCTTCATGCTTTTCCTCGAATGTTAGGGTGTATGACGACACATTGCATTGTCGTCATGAAAAACTAATGGTCCTGAAAATCTTGTAGTCTTAGACCACCCGACACCTGTTAGTGTATTTGGACCACTGGACACCTTATGGTCGATCCCATTCCTTATCAGCCTGCTTTCTTTATCAGAGGGGTGCCCACTGGTATTGGCTGAGACAGGTACAGCTGATACATGTACAGGCCCCTATCAATCTATATTACTATCACATCTCTTATTTTCCTGTTCATTATTAGTGCACATAGTTGTTTTATTTCTTTTTTGTTTATTTTAGGGTGCATGTAAAATATATTTACAACAAATATTTACAACTTTCGACGTCTTTAATAGAAAATATTGCACATTTTTTAAATAATTATTTCATGATATTTCAAGCGATGATTCCAGAAACTAACGACGTAATATATATAATTTTCTCAGTAAACTTACAAAATTAATTAGTAACTATTTTACCTACTCCCGCCGTAAGCATGAGCAGAGGAGTATTTGCATCCCACTATTCGTTCGGATAAGACAAGAAATACCTGTTCATGATTTGAAGGCACACAGGCATGCATTTGAATGCCTACATCTAAATCACAGGGCAATCTCTAAGCCAGACACCACCTGGGGTTCTGCGTATTATGTACAATATTCAGAATATGTGTAGGATGTGACTGAAATTGTATCTGATAGGAGAATGCTTGTGCAACAGGCCATGTGTTGCAAATGTGATAACTAAACAAATATATGTCCTGGAGTGGCGTATAGTGTTGTTAGTTTAGTGGACCTGGTGTGTGCACAAATGGATAAAGCCTGACAGGGATGACAAAATGGTTAAAATATTCCTAATTATGACTTAAAACCAGCAGAAAGTCAGAGAAATAAAAATTGACACGAAAACGAAATATCGCCTTATTGATCTCTAATAATAGGCATTTAGAGGCAATATTTTGTTTTTATGGCAATTTCATTTCTCTGACTTTTTGCTGGTGTCTATTCATAATTATAATTTTTTAACCATTTTACCATCCTTAGCTCGCGATATTCACCTGTGAATTAGGTTAGCGGAGTGAGATAGCGGTCACTATTCACTAACGTCATTATATTAATACTTATTTCCTGCGCCTACAGTACAACTGTTGAAATGGCGTGTGTATCAAGAAACTTATGACGTTTAACAGGATATTTTCTTCATTGGTAGTCAAAGTGGTGGCCATCTTGAATTTCACAAATGCAAATGTGTCAATTCCTTCACATTTTCGCATATATCTACCAAATATAGTAATATTCAGGCGTTAGTTTAAGTTTTGATGTTGGTGAAAAAGAATCTTATCTTTTTATATATCCTTGTCATTTCAGGTCAAGCTGACCTCTAAATGACCACAACAAGTTCAAATCTGCTGGGTACCCGCATCTATCCGAAAGATTACACATCATAAATGTCAGTCCGCATGCTACCCATTTGTAAAAAAAAATTCCATCGAAACCTTATTGTATGCATTTTATGGGACTGTGCCTGTCGTCGATTACATATGGGTACCGTTTGCTTACGTATCATTAGAACATAATTATTGCTCCTTAAATATGTATGCGATGGAAGTCATTTTGAGTGATTCTAATAAACATACACATTCACTGATAAATAAGAAACAAACTGCAAAATGTGTATACGCATATTCTGAAAGTATTTGAATAAACCAATTCTGAATGTCTGCTTGCTTACGCACTTGCACTTGACACCAATCTAAATTTCGTCAGTACATGTATTATACTGGAGTCGGCTAATACAGAAATTAAACTCGAAAGATTACTATGGAATGAAGGTATCGTCTACATAATTGGTCGTGAGCGAACTGCAATGACGGCTGTCAAGGCCCGCAGGCCAGACCGCGATATAGTGGCATAGCGAGCTTCCCTCCCGCCGGCCAGACCGCGATATAAACGTGTGTGGCGTCTATTTATGGACATAAATGCAACTGACGGGCTGTAATTGATAAAATATACAAATCATTATGACCTAGAACAAATTGAGACATTACAATTTAGTTTCAAACTCAATGCCACGCATACCGAAGATGACAGTTTCGCAGACATCATCCGCTTTCCGTCATTACAATCAATTTACGTCCCATGGATGCGACGTAAAACATCACTCCTGCATCAGACAGATCTGAATTCAAAACTACAGCCCGCCTGGCAAGAACACTTACCGTATTATATTATGCTATCCGACTTCATGCCATTCGATATATCCTTACAATGCGGGAGAATTGTCGTCTGCTGTTGTTATTAGCCGATCTATTTATAGATCGGCTATATATTGGTTATCATCGATTTTTGAAAAAGTTTGTAACCACCCTTTTCTCCTATATTCGGTAATCTACAAACGCGAAATTTGTTGTATCACTTCCAAACTACATCAACCGGATAATTTGTCATTGTTGGCCATTATCTCTGTTTAAAACTTTAAATATAGCGAAATAACACAATTTGGCTATAAATAAACGTTTAACTACAAGAGTTCGGTAATTTGGCTATACATAAACGTTTTAGCAAGAGTTCGGTAAACTAAAGTTAGGCGGCTTGCCTTCTATTCATTACAAAGCGTGATATTCTTATTCGTGATTTGAATGGACCGGACCAACGTTGGCTCACCCAGCTGACCAATCAATCGAGCAGTTGCCGATCACATGATCTTGATATGCGCGCCAGCTTCATTTGCGAGAAGATAGACAACCAGATACAGGTAATATGTTTTGCAAAGTACATTGGAGTATAAATACCGCACAGAATATACGCTACAAACTGTTAATTAACAGAACAGAACAGAATTTGATACACGGATGAGTAACCATTGTATAATCTATAAGTGATTGATTTCTAAAAGTAAGCTTTCCTATGCCCTTATCTTTACCAATACGGCCGTTCAGAATGAATACATTATTATTCTTACACAAATCAATCAATCTGTATCCGGAGGCATTTTTCTTCTTATCACATGATTTTCGATCTATAAGTATGCTATTGTTGTCTAAATTGGACACACAATCGAAGAAATTGATTGTTTCGTCATCAAAACTAAAATAGTTGGATAAAAAGTTGTCTGATACTGTCATGATAATCAGATAAATCTGCTGTTCTACGGTTTGTATCGCCAGTCAGTATGACGTGACTGTATGAACTACACATATTTGTTATTTACATTTCTACCTGCATCATCTGATGGTCATTGAAAAAGGGCGACTGGTTCGGGGGAATATACAGTACTCCTATAATAATGTCATCAGCATTTGTGAAAGATTTGCACAATTTAATCCACGACACATATTCACAGTCTGTATTTAAATAATCTATATGGCATAGTAAATTATTCTTTACAAATATTCCGATGCCACCTGATTTCCCGGCACATATTTGTTTTCTGGGTTCGGACAAGAATGTGTAATTAGGGATGGAAATAACATCAAATGAATCAAGTTTTGTTTCAGTTATACACAGAAAGTCATATTCGTTCAATACGTCTGTAAATTTAGGGTATTGACAACGTGTTTTCAAGACACACGTGTTCAAAGTTCCAACATTTATGAATTTCTCCCGTAATTCCTAGTGAGATTGACCAGTCGGCGAGTTGTTTGGGTTGACCTCAATATCGCGAATTTTGTCAATAATGTCTGGTTCTTCGCATGGGAAACACTGACCAATGGAGAACGACTGTCACATGACTGCCTCTCACTGGTGTGACGGAGACAGATCGAGGTTTATTTTCGCGATTATTTACATTCCGTGCAGGACCAATGCGTGTGGTTACACTGTCGACCGGATGTGGAATGAGCGAAGAGCCTAGTTCTTTCGATTTGAGGATGTTGGAAGGGGCGGAAGAGTTGAATATGGACTACTGGTTTGGGATAGGTGGTGGTAAGTAATGTGTGCTTTCCAGTGTCTTGTCAAGGCTATTGTAACTTTGGCGAGATGGCGTGCAATGTGTGCCGGCGACCATGTTAGTGGGTCTCTCTAACTGCACGGGAAAAACTTTGTCACTCGGAGTATTTACCTGGCTATTGTTCGGATTGGAATGTGTACACAATCGTGGTGGAGCAGACGACAATTGGTTGGACACTGAATTTACGCTCTGGACACTTGTCACTGGGGCACTGTGTGGGATAAATCTGGGGCCGGAAGTGATGTCGGGCCGATTCACCACCCTGTCTGTTGGTGTTCGGCTGGTGGTTGCAATCTCCGCAATTTTGTGGCGTTGAGGACGCTGTGGTGTAGTGGGATAGCTTCTACGCTGGCTCAAATATGTTGCCGCTGGCTGGTTCCCTATATATACATTATAGTTCGCCGATGTGGCTGAAAGGGGCAAAATGGGGTTGGGAGTGTCTTCAATGTTTAAATATGACAACCTGGTGTCCCGGCTACCTGACATAATATGATATCAGTCGGGGAATTCGTCTTGGACATAACGCCGTTTACCACTAGTTTAGCCGGATATTGTATGGACACTCTCGATCCTGTATTTGCTTCCTTGAATTTTGTCCATATACGCCAACGAGCGTCAACAATTTCACGAGGATAATCGCGATCAATGACATATGGGGTTCCCCGTTTACGTCCCACGTTGTTCGTGATTGTTTCTGTGTCAGCGAAATCACGGAACGCTACAATGATGTCACGTGTATACAGTTGCCTTTTCGGGGGACCAAAGGGATGTGCACGCTCTAAATACATGTTGTCGCCATATACTTGTAGATCATTCACTAAGAACTGTCTGACGATACCAAAACAGTTGTCATTCCTTTGCATGGACATATTCCTCAATATTTGATTATTACGCCTACCCCGGGCTTCAATGTCTATGGATTTGTAAGATATTAGGCGTATCATGTCCATGGATCTGTTAGTGGCCTTGGCCATGTTAGAAACATCAGAGCGCGTACGTTGTAAATATTCATGTAACAAGTCCATACCTTTGTTCGTGTTGCTCTGTTGTTGCTTAATTTCTTGTAGGTCATTATAGATTAAGGTGAACTTCTCCATGCTGACGTGTGGAAAATCAGGACCAAAATTGTTCAAAATATTCCAACCATTCTGACCACAAGGCTGACCGCGACTACGCTGATTTTGTACCACTGTGAAATTACCCTCATGACCCCCGTCATTTTAGATTGAAGAGGCGCGAAACAGTTTTGTACGTCCACCGAATAATCAATCGTGTTTGCCATAATGATCAATCCAAACGCGAAAACAATTACAATACCATCCATACTGATCACAAAATATGTCCTGCCTTTGAGTTCATTCACTGTAGATTACCGATTATTGACGATTTCATGCACCGTGAATGTTTTTACAAACATTAGCCGCCATTGTTGTTGTTGTTGTTATAACAATATACGACTGGGGATTGTCCCTGCAGTATATTTATACTATACCGAGAGAAAAGTGGAGCCATTACGGCCCTTCTTAGATGCCAGATGTTTTAGGGAAAGTTTTGATTAAACTAGGAACTAAAGAACGCAAAAGAAAATGGCCGTCATTAAGTAGAGTGGAGGTGACAATGACAATGCTCGCGCATTGACAATGCTCGCTTAATATTTACTTTTCGCCACAGGTCACTGTTGCATATCAAAATATTCCAGATTTTTGTTTCTGAATGTACAAAATAATAGTCTTGTCTCTATTTCACGTGACGGTGTGATGTCACGTGACGTCACTGCAGATGCAGCATTTTACTGAGTTTAATAGCAGCTTCACAATTTACTAAAAAAACATGCTGAAGTGGATTGATAATGATATGTAGCTGCAGTATGTAGAAGTGTAACTAAAATTATTGTAATTTTCGTTCCTTTGTTGCTTATTTATGGCTAAACTTTATAAATCGCTCATCTTTTACTTATGCATCAGTAAATGTAAATCCCGCCCCCCCCCCTCCCCCCCCCCCCACACACACAGCCATGGAATTGTGGGGCTTTTATTTTTGCTGCCGTTAAAGCCCCGGCCCCGGGGAATCATGAAAGGTTAAAGCCCCGGGGTACACTGGGGGGATTGGGGGGGGGGGGGTCACATTGACTGATGCATTAACACTATGAACATTACAACAATAGCTATGCGCGAGCATTGGTGAACTATTGCTCAAACTTGACATATTTTAGTGGTATAAAATAATAACCGCTCGCTCGATCCTGGTGTAAATGTCACATGATCATTGATAAACTTACTATTATAAACTTTGAGTTTGAAGAACAATGGGCACATTGAAACGCCAGTTCAGGATGTCGTAATTGCACTGCGAAATATTTTGTAGTAAATTCAGCACCGATGCTGCGATCCCACCCCACCCCACCCCATACAGTGCAGAGTACTGGTTTTACCCAGTCTACCCGGCTCTAAATAACTTAAGTTACAAGTCACAATAGGTTGAATAAGGTCAACTGAGGTTAGGTAATAACAAATAAATTTATAGATTCTCATCCCCACCCGCCCCTAAACAAATTGCCAGATTATTTTTTTGTTTGTATATACTTTGATGTTTTCAGCTCACCTGAGCTCAACAAAGCTCATGTGAGCTATTTTCATTACCGCTTTTTGTTCGTCCGTCGTCCGGCAACATTTTCAATCATCTTCTACCGAACCGCTTGGTCAATGGACACCAAACTTTACCGGCATGGTCCTTAGGTGAAGCTTTTTCAAAGTTGTTAAAAGAAAGTCGACCTGAATCCAAGATGACCGCCGTGGAAAGGTTAAATCCTTCGAACGACGAATCCAAGAGCATCCATATTTTCATTCTACCCCCCTCCCGTGTGGCCCCTGTACCAAATTTCAAGGTCTAATTACTTTTGGTTAAAGTTTTTGTCGCGCCCGCTTGCGGAAAGGGCGATGTAGTCGGCACTTTGGCGTACGTCCGTACGTACGTGTGTCCGGTTATAGGTTTTCCGTTTACTTTGTATCTTCTTTTAGTGTCCATGCCTAGCCCCAAGGCGCGACATGCACGCCGCGACCATCTAGTCTCAAAATGAAGTCATTATGTCATTCAAGATGGCCGCCAAAAGGTCAAATTTTTATTTTGTTCAAATGTGGTCATGTAATATGTCAAATCGAAAGTATCGATGAGCCGATCGCTGTCATATAATGTTTCTTGAAATAAAGTCACTATGTCATTCAAGATGGCCACCAAAATGTCAATTTTTGAGTTTGTTCAAATGTGGTAATGTAATATATCAAATCGAAGGTATCGATCAGCCGATCGCTGTCATATCATTTTTCTATCACTATTCAGGTGAAATCATAATTTTTCCCTGAGATTCGGTAACTACTAAAATGTGGATATATATTGAACCCTGATTTGATCGGCTAATAACATCATGCTCTGCATGACTTTTCATTTCTTCTTGTGTCTTTATTCTCAACAAAAACATGGCTTAGGAGCACTTTAGGATACTTTAGGATTCTAAAGTGCTGAAAAACCATGTTTTTAATAAGAAAAATAGAACATAAACAGCAGACGACACAATTTAATTCACCAGCTTAAGGGTGCCCGAGACATCTTCTGAGACGCGGTGCCTTTAGGCACCGCGTCTCAGAAGATGTTTCGAGCATCCAATGTGTGTTTTTTAACTTCATGCACAGTAAATCAACATACATAAATAAATCCCACCATTTTTGTCTCACCCACGATAGTGGAAATAGTGGATCTCGAATGAGTTTCCATTTGATATGAGATTTATGAAACGAGTCACGCACAATTTATGCACCGAGCCTCTGGCGAGGTACATAAAATTGCGGACGAGTTTCATAAATCGCATACCAACGGGAAACGAGTTTGAGATTATGTTTATCACATCACTTCAGCCTTCAAAGAGCAGAAAACTTGGAGATAGCCAGTACGTTTCAGTGAGCAGACGCCATTGACTATTTTCGCATATATATATATAGAGAAAAATAGTTTGAATCCTAACAACATAATTATAATAAATATGGCATATAACAGGTTCCTGTTCTTTGTAAACACTAAACACTTCATACTACCAAACGGGAGCTCATTCTGGCAATTGCAGTAATTGTAGTAAGTCACTGACGCGTCTAATGACGTTAAAACATGATGACGTCAACGTTTAAACACCGTTGCTTTGTCGCGTCATTACAGACGTCATTTGGAACGTCTCTATTTTATTAATTTGACATAACGTTGGTGCATAATACGAATACGTAATACGAGTAAGGCGGTCAGCCAATCAAATGCGCTCCAAGTGTTATTACACGTGTGGCGTAGCACATTTATGAAATGGGTTAAAACACTTAATAACAAGGATTTCATGTGATCAAGTGAGACAATATACCAATCAATCACAATTCCGGAAGTTTTGGAAGTAAGTCCAAATATAGTATATCCGTTAGTCGGATCATTACCTTACTTCATCAGTAGCTTCCTCGCATTGCTAACTATCCATCCAGTGTCATTCGGGTGCCATTGACCTTTACCTTGGTGACCTTAGTTTAAACATAGTTTATTGCATATAAATGCAATAGGCTTGGGGTACACATTCTCACAACATTAGTTACAGCCATTGCCAAAGTATTACAACAATACAGCAATTGAACAACAATGACTATAAGTATACAGGTATAACGGGGCGCCATGCAGGACAGGTTAATTATGTGTACAAAATTGAGTTTTGTAACACTAAAAATCACAAAATTCAATTCTGTGTCACAAAATTCAATTCTGTGTCACAAAATTCAATTCTGTCAATTCAATTCTGTCAATTCTGTGTCACAAAATTCAATTCTGTGTCACAAAATTCAATTCTGCATACGTTTCGTATACAAAATTCATTTTTGTTATAAAGGATTCAATTTTGTAAGACAGAATTGAGTTTTGTGAAGAAAATTCAGTTTTGTGGGACAGAATTCATTTTGTCCACAAAAATTAGTTTGCGTAGGATAGTCTATGTCATCTCTACGTTGATTGGTTGAGATCGGTCTTAGTCCATGTTACTAGATGGTGGAGTACACTTGCAGGTTTAAATATTTCAAAGCGAAAATATAACCCAATATATCAATATTATACTTCTTTATGGACAGTTATTTTGGTTATATTATGATTACAAATGAGTGGTCACACCATATAAGCATATATACTTTGAAGGAGAAATAAGAAAAATATTCAGAATTTTCCCTCAATTATGTAAACAGGGTCAAACATAAAGTAGCCGGGACATAGCTAGACCTGAGAGCATGCCCATATATAGAGAATACCAGGCTAGTGTATTTTGATATCAAGTTTATCAGGCAAGGCTATGAAACGTGTAGGAATTCCGAGGCTTGCCGAGGAATTCCTACCGTTTCCGAGCCGAGCCTGATAAACTTGTATATTAAAATACACTAGCCTGGTATTCTATTTATCAGGTAACGTTTTATGCTCGAAAATGACATTAGATGACGTCGTATTCTAACAGTAGATCTAACCTTGTGAAACAAATGGTATTGGATCTGTGTCTACTAGTTGCGAAGTTACGTGTTCGCAACTATGTGTCTACATGCATTATTTACAGTATACACCATCTTAGTATCCATAGTATCTACACAAATACTACAAATGGTTTCCTCAAATGGCCCAATACACACATTCTGTTTATAAACACAGACAGCAGTCAGAACACAGGCCACAGCGCGTGTATTATTGATTTAACTGGGGCAGATGTACCTTGCGATACACAATAAATGACGTCAGTACTCGCGGGAGATCTACATGTACATGAATTATGTGTACAATTATAACGCAAATGAGTTTAAATACGAATGGGTTTGTCAACGTTTGACTGTTTGGAGATAGTTGAAGCAAAATGGCAGAATGAGAAATGAATCATCGACATTGAATGTGTAGATCGGCGACCGTGACCCATTTCTCCAGTGCAGTTTCTGACCAATGGTAGTCCTTCTTACATGCGTCTGCAGAATTGAATTTTGTGACACAGAATTGACAGAATTGAATTTTGTGACACAGAATTGAATTTTGTGACACAGAATTGAATTGTGTGACACAGAATTGAATTTTGTTACACAAAAGTGAAGTTTGTGGCACAAAAGTGAATTTTGTGACTCAGAATTGAATTTTGTGACACAGAATTGAGTTTTGTGGCACAAAATGAATTTTGTTGACAAAATTGAGCCATGTCCCACTTGGCGCCCCGTAGGTATACATGCATTTGAAATAATCATGTGGTATATATATGCTTGCATAATGTACGACAAAAAACTCGTATAGAAAGAGAGAGAAAAGGTGGATAGAGAGAGAGGGGAGATTGGTAGAACGAATGAAAGAAGTATGTGTCAGAATGTACATATACTATATAACATAATTCATGGATAGTTGTATACTGCAGTTGATTTCTGTGTTCATTATTATCAGGTGGTAGTGGATGATGTTGGCAAATGGTGACCATGACCTTTGTGTAAACAATTTGAACGTACATCCAAATTAAGCACATCTCCTGATACATTAGTCGGATGTTCGCCAAACTTCATCAGTAGCTTCCGTACATTGATACCTACCTAACAACCCTGTGTCATTTGGGTGGCATTGACCTACTTTTCTCGACATATATGTCACGCCCGTCAAAACTTGGACTTGGATGTGCGCCAAACTTCATCAATAATTATACACTAAATAAGAAGCTCCCGTTAATGACGCTAACGTAATCAATTTAATTTAGTATAAACAAACATGTTTATAATACTGAGAAATAACTAATATAGCAAATGCTATTTTTTCCGTATTATAAACATTTATTTTACCAATCCCCATTTTGTCACGCCTGCTTTAGCAGAAGGTGCGACAATAGTCGCCGCTTTTTACGTTGTCGTCCGCGTCGACGTCGTCGTCCGAAATGTCAAAAAGTTTGTACAAGTTTCATCATCATGGTATGACTTTAATATTACTTTGATACAGGTGAGCATTTGAAAGACACTCATGCCGCCATTGACATGACCATGACATTTTTTACCTTCACATTAATTACGGAAAAAAAGTTTGTACAAACTTCTTCATCATGGTAATTTCTTTGGGTCAAAACGTTTGTACACGTTTCTTCATCATAATATAACTGTAATATTACTTAACGGATTGCTTCAATATTTGGACTCTTGAATCATGTGATCATTCGAAACACCTGCATACCATCATTAATATGATCTTTACCTTTTTATCTTCCGTAGTTTGCGGAAACTCTTGCGCCATTTTCTTGCTTAAAATCATTGGTACAAGTTTTTTCATCATCGTGTATCATTAATGCTACTTGATGGATTGCTTCAATGTTTGAAAACTTGATATGTAAGCATTTGGAAGACACTAATGCTGCCATTAACATGACCTTGGACGTTTTTACCTTCACATTTTTGCGGAAACACTTGGCCATTTTTTGCTCGAAAAAGTTTGTACACGTTTCTACATCATGGTATAACTTTAATATTACTCGACGGATTGCTTCAGTGTTTTGACACTTGATACGTGTAAGCATTTGTAACACACTCATGCCGCCATTAACATGACCTTGACCTTGTTAATCTTCAAATGGTTGTGGAAACCCGTAGCCATTTTTCTTTATGTCAAAACGTTTCTTCAACCTTCACCATTGTAGTGTTTTAAGCATGCACTTCACTGACGGTTTTTGTGATGCTTTCTTTAGCACGGTCCTGCACATTCCCATGATCATATTACGGTCAAATTCCTTGGCAGGCGCGACACCGCTGCTGTGACGTAATTCTTGTTTTTACAGGCGACTTATAAGTACAAATAGGTTCAGAAATACTTCGCTCTAATATATAATAACAATACTATGTTGTCCTATTCAGTTTCATCACTTTATATGCATATATGAGACCCTGTGCATTTAAAGGTACATGTCCACTCAGTAGGCACACACTGTTCTTTATATCAGAGACATCATCTGATACATTTTCTGGCAAAATAAACATTCATTGACCATTACTCCACGCATGTATTGGCATTATTATACATTATATATCAGACATAAATTTCCACACTGATAATAGGGTCGATAGCCGTGTTTCCTTAAAATGTTAACTGACATTACTATTTATTCTCTGCATTTATGTTTTTTATTTTCAATGATTATACATTATAATCCGCTGAAAATAAATTTTTGTTTAGGTGACGCAGTTAATTAGTATAAATAATTAAAAAATATCATGCCTCATTTGCATATGAAAATAGATTGATTCCACCGCGAGTCACTATCGGTAAAATAAATATTACTACATGACTATAACTATAGCGTGCACTCGTAATTTTTAGGACTGGTGGAATAGTGACACAATTATACACTTATTTCCTATACATAACATTTTGTGCCTACTGAGTGGGCATGTACCTTTAAAATAAAACTCGTGGATTCAAATTATATTCCCCGTTAGAAGGAACCGTATCAGGGAGTGTTTGGGCTGAAACGTTTGCTAAAACATGGACTGACGTGTAGCTTCGGAGCTTTAAACAAACTTGCTACCCCGCTACATACCTCTCGCAGATAACACAAGGTGTATGATCACGTGGTACTAACAACAACAACAAGTACCGATTCAAAGTACGTATTATTTTATAGTGTCCTTATTACGTAAGGGATTTTCATGAAATATGGCGCAGCAAACGGTTCTTCATGAGATGCATTTGGTGGTCCAGGGAGTTTGGCAGAGACTTATGTCATTTTTGCGAAGAATCGATTTCCGTGTCAGAGACACGGAAATCGATTCTTCGCAAAAACGACAGAAGTTTGGGCGAAAATACAGAGACCACCAAATGCAGCTTAACAAGACGCGTCTGATGCGCCATATTTCATCAAAATTCGTTACGTAATAAGGACACTATAAAAGAAAAAACGTACTTTGAATCAGATAGATTCTGGAAATGTCAGTACTTAATTGCTGTTGTTGTTGGTACCACGTGAGCATACACCTTGTAACATATCGGAGGCGAATTATTGTAGCTACTTTGGAGCCAACATGAACCACAGGCACTCATCTGACATTCGTGATGGCATAAAGGAAATTTATAAATATTACACTTTCTGGGCCTGGTTGCTCAAAACTTCTGTTAGCTTAAGAGACTGTTAAATCCTTAACAATCTTACGGATTTAACAGTATGTTAAGCTAACAGAAGTTTTGAGCAACTATGCACAGCTGATTAAATTTCATTTTAATTGTTTAATTATTAATTTCTACTTGATTTTTTATTTTATTCATATTTTACATCTTATTAATTGATGAATGCTCATTCCAGGGCCATCTGACCTGATCCGAGCTGCACCGAGATATTTCACATTCCTGCAAGGTAAGGATCACTAATAGAGCAGCATATTTGTGTTTATGTAAAAGCGTGTAGTGTGTCTTGGTCACAAATGTCGAACGCATATTGCTGTCTGCCCACTTATTTGGAATATTGCATTAAATACATACTGTCCGAGGGCGTAAAATGGATACTTTTAAATTAACTGGTCACTCCCCCTGAAAGTGAGTGGAAACGTACCAACTGAAACGACAGGTTAATACGGTATCTCTGGTGGTTTGGGACTGGGTGCATTGTAGATTGAGATATGTCTCCTCAATCGATATAAGCTGACTACAAATAGTTTTGTGTTCCGCATACTAATTATATAATATACAATGTATGTCTAAAATAGTATATTGCATAGCATCCTATCAACAATGCAAGTCGACCGCCTGTGGCCTATACCATGGTCCGAATCTTCCAGCCTCGGACAGGCGTTCACAGACAATTGTAAATTGTAAATTTTCAACGATAATAAAGAGAATTCATACTGTCAGAGTCGGTCAGAATTGTTACAGGGGTGGCGGAAGTAATTTTGTTGGGGCGGGGGACCTGGCCTCCCCAATAATTTTGTAATAAAGCGCATATTATCATCCTCAAACTTGCTGAGAATGCAGGAAATGGCGTTTCACTCCTCTTAGATTTCAAAACTTTCGTTTCACTAAAATTCTTACGACTAAAATGTTCGCAAGTTCAAATTTAAGATCGTCTGTAAATGTAAATTTATGAATTTATATTTATTGAGCATAGGCTGCATATGCATGCCCCGGAACCCCATAGCAAAATCGGACCCTTTCGGCATTCACGATTGCCCTCGCCCTCTACCTATAATGTTCCCGTTCCGCCGCATATGTTTAATATTAGGCACTATATTGAGTATGTATTATATGTAGTATTTTAACAAACATACTTATGGCAACACCCTGTATATAATTGACACTATCTCCATGTATTCACCTTGAACCCCAGCATCCAGTGCGCATGCTCTGTTGTTTATATCTGTGTGACTGCAACGGCCACTGAGTCGTTACTATCTTTAGTCTTAGTAATATATCCAAGCAGTAAACACGTCTTGTTGTTTCACTCATCCCACAGCTCACACACCCTCAATACAGGGTATACAACATTATAGTGTATAGTATTATGTACAATTCATGAATGCAAATCCTGAAATCGAAAATAGAACTCGTAATTGCTAAAAATAGAATATAATTTTATACGGGATCTGATTGGCCTCTAAAAATAGCTGAATATATTTGCTATATATATATAAGACATCCCTGTTCGGTTTTGTAAGTGATTCGTGAAATATAGACATATTACGGAGACAAATTACAGATACCTGCCGTAAATTCATGAAATAGTCAACAAGGTACGTGTTATTTTGATTTCTGGCACAATATAAATTATAATATATATTTTGTATGGGAGTGTATGACTGTGTGAGCTATGTAATTGCACAGGCGATCGACATGTTGATGATAGGATAGTGTCATTATAAATACATTGACTATACTGTCTAGACATCTATAACCGTATTTGCAAACATAGTAGATCCAGATGAGCCAGCCCGTATCTAACCGTCTCATCAGGATTGTGTCATTTACTGTCTACAGTTTATTATGAAACTGGTGGAAGAAGGGGGCTAGGTCCCTCGTGGAATTATATAGCCTCCTCTTCCACTGCCCCCCCCCCCCCCCCCCCCCCCCCCCCCCCCACCCCCACAACACACTTTCTTACACAGACGCCTTCAAATTCCAGAGTCGAATTGTGTCACTTACTGTCTATATTTTACTTTCAGAAGTACAACACAACTATGGAGACACTTAAACTGGTCACGGTTGGCGACGGCGGGGTGGGGAAGAGTTGCATGCTCATCTCATACACGACTAACGCGTTCCCGGGCGAGTACATCCCGACTGTATTCGACAACTACTCCTCCAATATGATGGTGGACGGTAAACCCGTCTGTCTGGCACTATGGGATACCGCGGGCCAGGTACGTCATAGTCTAGACCTCCAGTCTAGAGTTTGCTAAAGTGTAGCATACATGTTGATATTTTCATCCGTATTTTATTTTTGTAAATGGATTATTGAATTTATCACATGTTTTGCGATATAACAATTAGGGAATAAATGAGCAAATAAGTAAACAACGTTAACATACACTGTTTCGCACGGTCGCACAGAGGGGACATGTGAATACTTTTTATTTTCGAGATAGTCACATTCAAGCAAAGCTATCGCGTACACACGCGAAAGTAAACAATATTGCCATGTCCCCTCTGTGCCACCGTAGTATCGCGACTTAGGGAATGGATTTGCTCTAACAACATTGATTAATATTTCCTATCCATTCCAATTATGTTGTCTCGCTACTTGGGGAATAGATTAATTTTGCTCTACATCTGTTTACATAGTAATTATATTATATATCAGGAGCACTTCCAGACTGTCCCGCGGGTGGGATACTCTAGTTGATCTAACACCGATGTTCATTTGATCGTTTATTTGATATAACACCGATGTTTATTTCCTATGCTACATGACTGACTGCCAGACTGTTCCGTGGGATACTCAATTTGATCTAACACTACATTACTGTACCACAGGTGGAAGACTCGGACTTATGACACCAAAAATAAAATGCCTATTAAAAACATCCCATTACCCCACCCACTTGGTCTCGTACAGTATGTATTATAAGATGGTAAGACCAAGTGGGTGGGGTAATGGGATTTTTTAATAGGCATTCTTTTTGGTGTCATAGGTCCGATTCTTCCACCTGTGTACTGTACAGGTGGACTATGACCAACTGCGGCCGCTGTCCCGCGGGTGAGGTGATCAAGTTGATCTGACACCGATGTTTATTTCCTACATTACATGAGGACTATGACCAACTGCGGCCGCTGTCCCGCGGGTGGGGTGATCAAGTTGATCTAACGTGGACGTTTATTTCCTACAATACAGGAGGACTATGACCAACTGCGGCCGCTGTCCCGCGGGTGGGGTGATCAAGTTGATCTAACGTGGACGTTTATTTCCTATGTTACAGGAGGATTATAGCCGACAATATATAATCAAGTTGATAATCTAACACCGATGTATATTCCTACATTACAGGAGGGCTGACTGCCAGACGGTCCCGCGGGTGGGGTGATCAAGTTGATAATCTAACACCGATGCATATTCCTACATTACAGGAGGACTGACTGCCAGACGGTCCCGCGGGTGGGGTAACCAAGTTGATATAACACCGATACATATTCCTACATTACAGGAGGACTGACTGCCAGACGGTCCCGCGGGTGGGGTGACCAAGTTGATCTAACATCGATACATATTCCTACATTACAGGAGGGCTGACTGCCAGACGGTCCCGCGGGTGGGGTGATCAAGTTGATCTAACACCGATACATATTCCTACATTACAGGAGGACTGACTGCCAGACGGTCCCGCGGGTGGGGTGACCAAGTTGATCTAACACCGATACATATTCCTACATTACAGGAGGACTAACTGCCAGATGGACCTGCGGGTGGGGTTATCAAGTGGATCTAACACCGATGCATATTTCCTACATTACATGAGGATTATGGAAGACAACATATAATTAAGTTGATGATCTAACACCGAGGCATATTCCTACATTACAGGAGGACTATGACCGACTACGGCCGCTGTCCTACCCACAGACAGACGTGTTTTTCGTCTGCTTCAGCGTGGAGAACCCGAGTTCCCTGGAGAACGTCGAGGCGAAATGGCTGCCGGAGGTGAAACACCACTGCCCATGCACGCCTATCGTGCTGGTAGCGTGCAAAATTGGTGAGTTTCATTAACCTTCGTACGACTAAAATATTTGTAAGTGCAAATTTAGGATTGCCTGTAAATTTCAATTGATGGATTTACATTTATTGAGCATAGGCTGCATATTTTGCACTTACGAACATTTTAGTCGTAGGAAGTTTAGTGAAACGGCCCCCAGTAGCCCATTAATGCCCGGGCACAATTACAGTAGCATGGACATTTGGAGATTATTTATTTTCTATTTTTGTTTGTAACTGTATGATGTTACTACAGTAGTATTGGTGAGTTTCATGGGCACCAGGGGCCCGTTTCACTAAACTTTGTACGACTAAAATGTTCGTAAAGTTCTACACAATTATGATAGTCTGTAAATTTCACATTCACATTAACAATGTAAACAATTAAAATGAAATGAATTTCGAAGCAAACTATTCAATAATTGCTGTCTGTTGATGTGTAAACAGTAGTGTTATTTTATTTTACCCAATTAAAATATTTTTAAATACTCAATTGCTTTAGCAATGATGGAGTGAAAATACTCGATTACTAATTCCTTATCTGGAGCGCTGAAAAATATTATGTATTCCTCTTGTGCGGGCGGGCACAGCTTGTTTATCAATATAGTAGTCCAAATTGAATATGTAACATTCCATGTGAATAATTTAGTGGTGAAAGTCTTAAGCTGCACTGTTGCATTGTAGACCTGCGGTCCGGGAGTCGCAGCTGCCTGAAGTATGATGATGGTGCCAAATTTGCTAGGAAACACGGTTTGAAATATTGTGAAACCAGTGCTCTGACCCAGACTGGACTGAAGGTCTGCTTTGATGAAGCGGTATGTATATTACCTCATGCGCTAATCTTGCCGATATTATAGGAATTAATTTTTTGTGGAATTTATCGGGGTATAAACTTGGAAAAGTCCGTTTTTTTTTTTTCGAAAATAGTAATTTTTTGGAAGGCCTCGTCCAGTATTCCCGCGACTTTTCCAAGTTTATATCCCCGATAAATTCCACAAAAAGGCCATTCATTCCTTATAATTCCAGCATTTTGAAATAAATTCATCAAGAAAATGTGTTTATTTTCCGTTTTCTTCAGAATTATTTTAACTGCGCCTCACGGTTACTGAAAGTAGTTTGGCGTGGGAGTTTACTGGGATATAAATTTTGGATAGAGACTTGCTACGGGCCAATCAAATGTTAGGGAATTGTATAAATATTTTTGTGCTGGAATTATTTCTCAATTGTTTCATTACAAAATACTTAAAATATTGTACTTGAAAGCAAGCAGCTTGATTTGCTGAGCCTGAGCTGTAATGTATTTTGCGCGGGTTTCATTAAGATAGTACCATTATGTAAGCTTTACTGAGTATGGGCCTATATAAAGTATACCGACTATGTACTGTTGATTATTTGGTTACAGATCCGCTCTGTGCTGGCTACACCGAAAGCAAAGAAGAAGGGCGGGTTTATATTTGGGAAGAATTCCAAGCCTATCCCACCGCCCCCGGTTATGCCACCCACCGGTATGTCACTCACACACACATACACTTGATTACTTTCCAACGAACTAGCTGCGGGCGCATGTGCATGCCCACTGGTATGTGGCGCAGTTATAATATTTATTCAGTATTTATAGGTTATTTGATTTGTATGTTGATATATGCACGAGTTTCTCAGCGTGCGATATTGCCAGACTTTAGGAGCGCAGTATCGTTACTCGGCGGAACAAGTGGCATATAACCACATACAAATCCAATAACCTTTTTTTTATTATATACGTATATCACTCACAATTTATATGCGCATCAAAACATATACAAACCATAATTAAAAAATGTTTTAATAGTGACTTAGAAGGAACTATTTTGCGAGGTGAAATGTAGTTCTGGCACCGACCAATATGAACTCACGAGACGTCAATATGGAAGAATATTGACGACTTGCATTGCATTGCGTTTCAATGGGAACGAAAGTACGTATATAATAGCAAATATATTATTAATAAACGTTTGAAATCAATGCATTTCCACAAATGTAAATGTAATATTAAGCAAGCCAAATATTTAGGCTTCATTGTAGCCATTTTGACCTGGGTATATCGTCTTAAAAATGCAGTAACTCATGAGTCATTAGATAAAATATCATTACATGTGGCCGTGACTGGAGAAATGGGGCTTATGGGGGTTGCGAACAGTGTATATCCAGATCAGACTGTGCGATCTGCACTTTTCGCCATACCATCAATGAAACACCCGTCATGCCTATAACAAGCAATACACCGCTATCAGGCTACATTTAAAGTGTGTTATTTGGCCATGAACTACTACACGGGGCAAACATCTCAAAAGCCCCACTTCCCCAGCCACATCCACGTATGTTTACTCTCTACCATTGTACCGACAGGTTTCGCGCCATTGTTGGAGATTGCTACGTCCAGCTTCGCGGACGACTGGTATCGTCTGCTGCAAGACCCCAAACATTGTGACGTCACGTTCATCGTGGATGGCAAACACCATCTGGACGCCCATAAAATCGTTCTGTGTTCTGCATCCAAAGTCTTCGCCAAGATATTTGGCATTTCAAAACCGATAACGGTATGATGATTGATGTTTACATAACATTTACATAACAAAATATATATGGGACGCTTCGAACATTTTATTCAAACCAATGTGTAAGCCTTTTTAAAGGGGTAAATCAGGACCGCTGACATGTTTATTCTATATATATCGTATATGTTTATGGGTGAAAATAGAAACAACCCAGCGGTCCTAGTATCGTCATATATCTTCAATTTAACCACTTTACACGGCCATGATGAAAACACGTTTTTGTTTTTTATAGTATTAAAAAAGAAAACAATCATAAAATGCCCCATTAAAGGTACATGCCCACTCAGTCGGCACAGCATGTTCTTTATAGAAAAGTGTATAATGCACCTATCAATGTGATCCCCGCCCGGGGGGGCGGCGGGCACCCACGGGGAATTAGACAGCAAAATATTCCCGATAGACGGGAATTAGACAAGACATAATTACCCGACATGCGGGAAATAGACACACAGTGGTGACCCAAGGGTCGGGAATTAGACAATTCAACATAACAAAGTTAGCAGTACGCAACCGTCAGAAAAACATGTCGCGAACAGAGTTTTAGTGCGTTCTTTTACCGCGATAGCCGAATGATCAGCGTCGGTATAACATGCGCCGGTATATTTCTGACCAAAATTTCTGATGCGCTAAAAACTAGCGCAGGTAATCTAAGGGCGACAACAACAACAACAACATCGTGGTAATGGAAAGTTTTACGGTGGAAGAAGTTTGCGCCTGGTTGAGGCAAAACTCCCTACTCGACCTGTTTCAAGTGTGTAGAGGTATATTGTAAAGCACAACCTGGCCGCACAACCATACGGCCTGTCACTTGAAATGCGCACATTTTTTATGGTTACCATCGATGAAATAATATTGGGGAGTAATAATCGGACGAACCTAAATTCGGCATTTTTCATATTAATTTGAATTCTACTGAATTGGAAGTGATACGGTAGTTGGTACGTTGTAGAGTGGTGTATCAATGTTTGATGGTGGGGGGGGGGGGGGGTCACCAGCCAAATTCCAACTTCCCAATCAGAGTTTAATATGCACCAGTCAACAGGGATGTGGCTAGGGGGGTTTTGCTGGGGGGGTGAATCCCCACCAAATTTCCAACTGGGGTAATGTACCATATGTAACTTATCAATCCCGCTTTCCACATATAGGAGTATAACAGGGCCGGATCCAGGATTTGAATAAAGGGGGGGGGGGCGTAGGTGAGGGGGGGGGGTGTGTGGGGGTCCTCCCCCAGAAAATTTTGAAAATCAGATGCCTCAGATGCATTTTCCTGGCATTTGAGAACAAAATACTCTTAACATTTACCCAAGTCAAAATACAACTTTTCTAATCTGAGTAAAAAAAATCATTGCTCCGTAAAAAATACAGGGGGGGGGGCGAATGCCCCCCCACGCCCCCCCCCCCCCACCCCCTGGATCCGGCCCTGTATAATACACATTGTCTAGGTTCTACCACGTAGAGGGAAATCCCAGTTGGAAACATAGATTTTCTACTAAATTATATACTAGATTTAGAGTCTGAAATTTCCAACTTGAATTTTAGTTTGGGAAAATTTAAAATTTTGGTTTTAATTTTAATTGGAAATTTGGACTATCCGGGCCATCAGTTGGAAAATTCTGAGGGAAATCCTAGTTGGAAACATCAATTTTCTACTAAATTATATACTAGATTTAGAGTCTGAAATTTCCAACTATTGAATTATTACCACCGAATTTCCAACTATTGACAATTTAGCCGATAACCGGGGGGTGAGACACCCCCCCCCCACACCCACCCTATAGCCACATCCCTGCCAGTCAATGGGAATCCCCGCCCCTCCTGGCCCAGAGAATAGCCGGGCTTTTAATTTTGCTTCAGTTAAAGCCCCTCATATGTCCCCGTGCGGTTTCCGCACGATAACTTTAGTTCCTTTCCTCCGATTTTCATCAAACTTCGCATGTGCACTTATCTCAATGACAGCAAGACACCTATTGAATATGGGTTTTGTCCGTTCAAGGTCAAGGTCACTGTGGCTAAAAATACTTTGATATTCGTGTAACATTTTGGTTTCCGCACGATAACTTTAGTTCCTTTCCTCCAATCTTCATTAAACTTCACATGTGCACTTCTCTCACTGACGACAAGACACCTATTGAATATGGGTTTTGTCCGTTCAAGGTCAAGGTCACTGTTGCTAAAAAATACTTTGATATTTGTGTAACATTTTGGTTTCCGCACAATAACTTTAGTTCCTTTCCTCCGATCTTCATCAAACTTTGCATGTGCACTTATCTCAATGACAGCAAGACACCTATTGAATATTGGTCTTGTCCGTTCAAGGTCAAGGTCTCTGTTTCTAAAAATACTTTGATATTCGTGTAACATTTTGTTTGAGTAATGAAGAAAATATTTTAGAATTTTCCGTCAACAAAATTTTGTCTCCTCAGAATCTAAAGGGTTAATACTAGTTGGCGTTAAGCCCCAATTAATCATTACTGTTCACATTTGTTCTCTGATATAATATTGAATACTTGTTCTGTTACAGTGTTACAGTGTTGAATAGTTTGATTAAACCAAGTAATTTTTTGCTTGTTTTCACCTTGTATTTTTTGTAAACTATCATGTATCATGGATGCTGCCTGAATCTGGCATCATCAGCCGAATGATCAGCTGCGCAACTACTTCTGATTCCTACAATATGTCAGTACCTCCCGATTATCATAAATGTCAACAAAAAGGTGAACGTCAGAATATATTTAAATGTTCATTGTTGTGATTCAGAGCACCTGCTACCAGGTCGGGATAATGTCAATCATGAAAGGTAAATTAGTGATGTCACCCTCGCATTAGCAGGCTCAGTTCTGCTCTGGTTCTACCCTGTTACGGGTACCCATCAGTACTCACCTTTATGTGATTCTGACGAAGCCTGGAAAATATAGGGAGTCGTAAATGACCTTTTTGTGTGTGTAAATGTGTAGAACAACTCTATTTGCATGTCATAGCCTTGATGGGTATGTACATGTACAACACTATATTGAGTTTGTTGTATATTTATTCTGCAGATGTGTAGAAATGAACATGACAAATATATCTATTAGTTTAAAAAACTGGCATTCCAACAATTGTGACTACAAAATAAGTCAAAAGATTCCAACTAATCATGAGAAAGTATGCCCCACCCTGGGGATATTAGACCACTCTGGTAGCTACCACTCTGGGGAATTAGACACACAATTCTTTCCCTACAGTAGGGAATTAGACAGTCAGTTTTGCAAATTGTCTAATTCCCCGGGAGGTGCCCGCCACCCCCCCCCCCCCCGGGCGGGGAAGACATTGATAGGTGCATAATTGTGTCACAATTCCTCACGTTCTAAAAATTAAAAGTGCCCGATATACAGATATTATCATTTAGTAATATTTATTTTACTGATAGTGACTCGCGGTGGTATCAGGCTATTTTCATATGTACATGAGGCGTAACGATTATTGATAGTAATTAAATGCGTGACCTGAAATGTAATATTTTTGACAGATTGTAAAGTATGATCATTGCACATCAAAAAGTTAATGCAGAGAATAAATAGTAATGTCGGTTAACATATTAAGGAAACACGGTTATCGCCCCTGATATCAGTGTGGAAATTTATATTTATTTATATTTATATATTTTATATTTATAGCGATATAAAATGTATAATAATGCCAACCAATACGTGGGGTAATGGTGAATGAATGTTATTTTGCCAGAAAAATGTCTCTGAATATGTCTCCGATATAAAGAACATTTTGTGCTTACTGAGTGGGCATGTACCTTTTAGTAGTGCCGTGAGCGGGGTTCAAGTTCTGGGTGGACTTCATTTTGCCACCGTGCCTGTTGTGTTACTGTTGAATATCTTTACCACACTGTATACGTACATTCCACATATGTGACTGGAGAACTTGGGTGTATGCATTAGCGACCAGTGTAGATCCAGATCAGCCTCTGCATCCGCAAAGTCTGATCAAGATCTGCACTGCTCGCCATTCCATCAGTGAAATACTCGTCATGCTTCTAACAAACAATCAGGCTTCAAGCGTATGCTATTTGATCAGGAACTACATTGGTCACAAATCCCATAATCACCATTTCTCCAGTCACAGCCACATATTGTTGTTAGTATTAAGGTAATGATGTTGTACACTGGCAACCGTTTATAGAACAAATATCACCATTATATGTGGCTGTGACTGGAGAAGTGAGACTCTTGGGATTTGTGAGCAGTGTAGCTCTTGATCAAATGGCACACTCCTGTAGCCTGATACTGATCTATAACGCTTGTTAGAAGTATGAAGTGTGTTTTATTGATGGAATGGCGAACAGTGCAGATTACACATGCTGATCTGGATCTACACGTGTCGCAAAACCCATAAATCACAGTTCTCCAGTGACAGCCACATAATTGAGACACGCCATGCGATTTTGTATCTTCGGACATCAGCTTAATTTCATTAAATACGTTTACAAAATTTACAATATTTTTCATAAATTAATTCAAAAGTTGACAAAATTTTCAGAGTACGTGCGGAATAAAAGTGTGTCCACTTTTGACGCCATGTACCGAAAATATTGTAAATTTTGTAAATGTATTTCATGAAATTATGCAGATATCCGAAGGTGCAAAATCGCATGACGTATCTCATATATGTTTGTGCATTGCAGAACGATCAGATGCGACAGATCAATGCCATAGAGAACTACACCAGAGAGCAGCTGAATTCCGGATCGGTTCCCGGAATCTTCCTCGTCTACGACCGTGAGGTCGAAGGTCAAGGAGACGCGATAATGTCACACACCACAGTGGAGCTGAGCGCAGATATTGCCGCTAAAACATTCATCCATATCTTGGAGTTTTTGTACACAGGTGAGCATGTGCAAACTATCATAGTTTGCATTATTTGTTTAAGTCATTTCAATTCAATGTGAAAACAGTGAAATATTTAACATGATAGTGACAGTGACACAATAGTGAACGCATATGAGACACGCCATGTGATGTTGTACCTTCGGAAATCTGCGTAATTTCATTAAAATAATAAATTTACAAAATTTAAAATATTTTTCACAAATAAAGTCAAAAGTTGACATTTTGTGAACGTATTTCATGAAATTACGCAGATGTTCGAAGGTACAAAATCACATGGTGTGTCTCATATTTGACATATGTTTGAAACATATACATGTATCATTGGATCCTTGTTTTACAGCAAACTTGAATATCGTATTCATCCAAATATGTACACAAATTATTACATATGTCCTTAAACTGCGCCGAATATCACATCGTTGATCTGATCTTGTTAAATATGTATTGTTTCAACTGAAATATGATGAGGTAGACTTCCACATTTTATCCAAAAATTAGATATATAGTTCCCTTAGTGTGGTATATCTGAATCCTTTACTCTGACGTAGACATATGTACGTACCATTCCGTCCAATGCATGTATTGACATTAAGTATTACAGTTTGCTAATCCAGTTCATTATATGTTTATACCATTTGACAATACGTTTCCAAGACTATCTTTTTCCGTAACTGATAGTTGCAATTTTGTTTAAGCCAGCCATTAACTTTTGTTCACCATCATTTAATTATCTTAGATTTCACTCGACTATTGGAATATGGTAGTTTCTCTAAATATGGTAGCGTATGTCAAAAATGGTCAGACCAAATGGCAACATCGATTTTTGGCATGCCAACATTACAATAGACAGCCCAGCTAGTTGCCAAGATTTATCATTCCATGTCCACGGGAATACGTAAGCGCCCTGACTATAAGTTAGTCTCGCTTAAATGTTAAAACAAATGTTTCAGAAAACATATTTATCGTCACATGGGCAAGATTCTATATTAAGTAAGTGTAATCACGTTCCCCATTACATTCTGATGATACACCATTTTACTGATGGATAGCTGTAAATAGTTTATGTATTTCTCATCGGAAGTCAATATTCTCTTCGAGACGGTTCTAATGAGTGCTCACAACATATACTTTCATTGAGAAATGAGAAAAATCACGAAACATATTCACAACTTTCAAACACGAAAAAGGTGTATTCCGAATGTAATGGCTCAATGCACATGTACAGGCGTTCCCAAGTTTGAGGATCCCGATGAAGTGGAGAAAGAAGAAATAAATGACCTTGAAAAGGTTGCCGCGACCTTCAAGTTGAGTCAACTGCAGACGATATGCAGCAACATGCTCACAGAACAGGAGTTTCTCAACCCGAGTATTGGCACCTTCCTGAACGACGAAACTGGGGCTAGAATGAAGGAACTGTTCTTGAACCAGCCCGCAACGGCGGATGTCGTCTTTCATGTCGAAGGTAAGTGGCAGTGCACTTATATAAATGATTACTGGTATGTCGATTATACGGTTCGACAATGTCCAGCCGTGGGTAAACGTTTGCCGTGGTACGAGGGAACTGTTTGAACCCCAAGGCCATAGACGTTTTCTAGTAACGTCATGATGAGACACATGCAATACGGTGGTGTTGGCTTGGCCCCGGAATAAGCGTTGTCTACAGCCATGGTCAAACAGCACGCGCTGTGCGTTTGAACACTATGAGCGGTGTCGAACAACGGCAGTCATGTAACGATACTGGTTTATATTTCAGACGGCATTTCTGAGGACCAATATAACCATCTGTCGAAATCTTGGGAGCTCCATTTCCTGTCTTTTTAATACTACTGCATATGTACCTTCTTGCTTCAAACCTTTCATAATGGGGCAGACATGTTGAATGTCTCCCATAATGATGGACTGTGATTGGTTGAAGTCAGCTCGCTAGATGCTATATAACCATATCAGGAAATCGTTGTAAAAATTGCGCAGGAAAAACGAGGTATCAGATTGAACAATCCAATGACAATAACATTGCTTACATTGAAGATTCAGTACCGGAGGGTGGCCCAGGGTTTTTTGAAATTGAGATTTTTGCAATTTGTAAAAAAAATAACAAGCACTATCAAATAAGGGTGATATTATCAGATTAAGATCTTGTTGCTAACGGTACCTCTTGCAATCTACTCCCGTACCGTCCGTATCCTACGGACGGTACGTGAGTAGATTGCAGGAGTTACCATTCGCAACTAATCAAGGTCCAGATATTATAGAGAGCCATTTCACACTATACCTTATCACATGAGCAATAGGTACTGACAATAAGTCGTTAGAATTTCGACTTGGGGGCCCCCGTTTGGCAAAATCCTGGATCCGCCACTGCTTCTTGTATCATTTCAGAAAAAGTCGCCGTCTTCATTTAACTTATCGCTAATTATTAAAAGTGAATACTCATTTGTGGCGAAAAGTAATAAATATCGCAGATTCAGTGAGTATATTTTGAAAATAATGCTGACTTTGGTAGAATTTGGTTATGTAAGAATACACCTCAGTTTGAAGTCCGCTTTGTCCGATTTGGACGCAGACAGTCCTATAACCAGAGAAAATGGTCGGGTAATAAATGGGTATGCTAAATAGCTACATTTACTTTATATATTTTCCCCACAGGTGAGTCGTTATATGCCCACAAGAGCGTTTTGATAGCCAGGTGTGGTGTGATGGCCGCCATGTTTGGTGGAAACTTTGCGGAGAGCAAGCGTGGTAAAGCACAGGTATGTGACAACATTTGCATTCATTGCCAACGCTAACGGTGTTTCCGAACGGCATGGCGTCATATTTTTAGGTGTGTTTACAGTGCTTACAGTATATTTCCTTTAATATCTTTCTAATGGAATGACATATTTTTATGAAATATACCGCAGCAAATGCGGCACACGTTGCACTTTATTGTATAGGCGGATTTAATCTCATAATTCTGTCGTTTTGACGAAGAATCGGTTACCTTAAATGTAAATAAAAACTAGAGCATGTGCATGTAACAAATAAACGGTTCTCGATTCTTTGTGAAAGTTATAAGTTATTGTGAATAACTTTCAGAGCACCCAACACACACATATGCCATCTTATTTGGTGCGCTATATATCATCAAAATCCGTCCGTTTGTTAGGATGATTTTAAAGAAAATCTACTGTTGTACAGACATCACATATTACGTCACGTCGGAAAATTGGGTTCGGAAACCACGTGATCCCACACCTTGATAATGATTTATTCACAAAGATACAAAATGCAATAATGCAGCTTTCGTGATTACGTCACCGTAGTGTCTGTATTGCAGCTGGCGGAAAAAAGTTTAGCAATTATTTGATCTGCATTATCTTAGACTACACATACAAACCCTGGTATCGCAGTTAACCCTTAGACCGCTACTCACAACAATTGTCGTCTGCTGTTACCTTTATATCTTGCCCTCTTTTTCAACAAAAACATGGCTTGAGTACTGTCAAAGCATGTTGTAAATTATTCGTATGTGCTGTCAAAGCATCTCTTTGATGATAAAAATGGAAAATAGAAAATAAACAGCAGGCAACAACAAATTAATATAGCGGTGCTAATAAGCATCCAGGGGGCCGTTTCACTAAACTTCGCACGACGGAAGTTCGTGCACATTTAAGATCGTCTTGAAATTTCAATTGATAGATTTACAGCCTATGCTCAATAAATGTCAATCCAATACTTGTTTAAATTACAAGAAAACATTGTTAATGTGAAATATATAGACATGATAATTTTGCACTTATGAACATTGTAGTCGTACAGCGTTTATGATGGAAACTATGATTGGCTCTATAAATATGACCGATTCATTTTCAGTTTCAGACTTGTACAGACTTTGCAATGTGTTTGTATGTATAAGCGATATAGACTAAGGAACGCGTACATATGGACATGCATCAGACCCTTCCACAAATTGCCAGTGGATATTTGTGTGACCAATGACATTTAGGTCATATTTAACAATAATTCCAGCACAAAAATATTTACACAATTCCCTAACATTTGATTGGCCCGTAGCAAGTCTCTGTCCAAAATGTATATCCCAGTAAACTCCCACGCCAAACTACTTTCCGTAACCGTGAGGCGCAGTTAAAATAATTCTGAAGAAAACGGAAAATAAACACATTTTCTTGATGAATTTATTTCAAATGCTGGAATTATAAGGAATGAATGGCCTTTTTGTGGAATTTAACGGGGATATAAACTAGGAAAAGTGGCGGGAATACTGGACGAGGCCTTCCGGCCTTCGTCCAGTATTCCCGCGACTTTTCCAAGTTTATACCCCGATAAATTCCACAAAAAGGCCATTCATTCCTATAATATAATCATATACCATTCTTATGTGATCCCACTTAGAAAATCACGAGTAACATCCCTTTCAACCACAACGGAGCATCATTGGCGTTAGAACTCGTGGATTTTGTCAGCTTGACGTCAGTTTTAAACCAAGCCACGTGACGTCAAAACGACATTCTAATGCACCGAAAATGGAAAGCACGCATCTGCTTGGTCAATTGAAATCACAGCCTATAAAATATGAAAAATCACAGCATATAAAATCTCCGTTTTACCAGTCTGTGTTTTACAACTTGACATATTTATGTAACCCTACGCGCTTTTGTAAACAATGGCCAGCGGCGGGGAATGCAAATATTTCCAAATTAATTTCGGTACATTTTCGGTCATCCATTCTGCCATATTGACCTGTACAATTCAAAGCGGAAAAGATAATCTACCAACGACTGAAAAACGTGACCAGTATGGTGGCCCTTCAACAAATTCGCAAATATATTACCCCACCCGCCCAAAATACAGAAGAATTTAGTTAAGTGCTCAAATGCAAACTCAATATACCAGTACCAGCCTATAACTTTACGAATTCCAATGTGCACATACATGACTATACATACTAAACTGTATTGCAGATGGGTAATCACCTGAATTAGGCGTAAATCCAGGGAAATCCTAGGCCTGTTGACACAAGTTGTTGACATTTCCTTTGTAAAAATCACACGAACCCACTGCAGAAATGTATGCATTTCTTTAAATTAATAAAAGCAAATAACTGTTGCAACTACACATATAAAAGCAATACAATTGATAAAATAAACATTAGAGTTGAATAAATGTATAGATGTCTTAGAAAAGTCCCGTTAATCTCAATTTGAAATGGGAATATCCTTCGGCAGAGTTACATTTCTTCAAATTCATTTGGTGTGAGGCGGTAATCGATGACGACAAGAACCTGCAGACGTATTGAAAAATAACCATGCTTTGTTTTTCAATTTGGAGCGGTACGTGGTTTTATGGTATGTGAATCAGTTTTACGGCTATCCCCTAAACCTACGCCAATTTTAACGCCGATATATCCACAGAACTAGTTCCAAGGAAAGTCACTCGTTCGGTAACATTTTCATGGTACTGGTCAATGGTGTTATTGTGGTGACATTGTAGATCAGTTCAGGGGATATGGCATTGGAATGTTATACTGGAGGTGAGTTCCATCCTCGCAATACTAGGCGTGAAAAATACTTACATGGTATTTCCATCCGTCGGCTGAGACTTTAAACAGTGGTTCCTTCTCTATATGATATTAGCTGTTTCTGAGATATTAAACTCATTCACGTTGACTTGTACTTGTAGATCAGCGTGCCCAACACGACCACGGAGTGCTTCTTTGCCTTCCTGGAGTACCTGTACACGGACCACTCACCCATCGAGGACACGGACGCCATTGGCATCCTCATGCTGGCGGATGAATATGGCCAGAACCGCCTATTGAACCTGTGTGAACTATACATAACAAAGGAAGTCGACAGAAGCGTCACCAAAAACATTGAGAAATCAGAAATCGACGTCGTTGGAGTATTGCTTACGTCACAGGTAAGCAGACTCGTAGACGGGCATCAATTTATGTACAGGCAGGCACAATATATTTAGGACAGAGCGTAACAAAACAGTTCGCTATGGGGTCTGGAGACATGCAGAATCATAAATGTTTACGTACTTGGTAAGGTATAGATGTGCGCAAGACCGGGAACTATTCTAGCCATGTCAGAGCCGTTACAATTTGATCAGTACATAGTTACCGAAATGAAATGAATATCTTGCAGTAACTGTCAGAGTTTTAATACTTTAAGAAAGCACGTTTTACCCAACTGAAATCGATTATGTCAAACTGCAAGCTTCTGGAGATTTCATGATAGCAAATGTATAGTATTTGCCAATGTGTCAGCAATCAGCTGTGTGTGTGTGTGTGTGTGTGTGCATGCGTGCGTGCGTGTGTGTGCTGTCACATCTCCAGTACTGTGCAATAGAAGTATATTGTTTTCTGCAACATGATAAGGGTACCATATAATATCTGTTGCTTTTTGTTACTCGCTACTTCTGATTTCAATTTGGTTTTTGACAATTTTAATTGGGTATATACGCAAATACGCACCTTATCTGGAGCTCTGGTATTATGAGCCTATCGTTGTTCTGTAACTTTTGTATGACATCAGAGTTTGTGATT
The DNA here is from genome assembly GCA_029237695.1 of Conchocele bisecta. Classification (NCBI taxonomy): domain Eukaryota; kingdom Metazoa; phylum Mollusca; class Bivalvia; order Lucinida; family Thyasiridae; genus Conchocele; species Conchocele bisecta. Next base: position 48,573,251 of record CM055268.1, read on the forward strand.
GCGTCGTTTAGTTCGATTGTGTACACGTGCGTGTTGACAAATCTTAACAATTATCGCTATTGAATCCAGAATCAGATACAACAACCACACGGGTTCATGTTCAATCATTTCAGATTCACAACGCTGCTCAGCTTGCCAACTGGTGTCTACACTTTATTTCGTCCAACTACATTGCCTTTGAACGACGATCAGAATTCTCGCTACTAAAGGGAGATAACAAGACACACGTGGAAGAGCATCGGTGGCCTCCCGTAACGTACCTGGAAGAAATTGATGAGTACGAGAAGAAATATGGAAGTAAATCTGGCGACAAGTGTTCCATAATGTGAGCACCTGGGACGAGTTTCACTAAACGTCGTACGACTAAATTGTTCGTAAGTAAAACTTTAGTATCGTCTGTAAATTTCAATTGATGGATTTACATGTATTGAGCATAAGCTGCATATGCAGCCTATCCTCAATAAATGTAAATCCAATAATTGTTTACAAGAGAATATTGTTAATGTAAAATGTACAGACTATCATAATTTTGCACTTACGAACATATTAGTCGTACGAAGTTTAGTGAAACGGCCCCTGGACATTTGGAAGTCGCTCCCCCAGGGATTCTGCATCCATTCCATGTCGTCTGATAGTCGTTGTGTATCGATGTACAATGTGCAATATTTGACTGACTGATGAGGTCATAGGTCAGAACTCTCGAGTGGGCTCGCCGTAATAACATTGGATCCTGATGTGTGCAAAGCAGTGTGATTGCTAAGCCCTGCAATCATTGGCACATGATACAAGCCATGTGATTGTGTACATAAGAAGATATGCGATGTGTCATCAAAATATTTACAAAATGTACGAGATTTCTGTAAATGCTGTCGCTGTTGGTGAAATGTTCAGAACAAATGAAAATTGCGTCAAGTTTCGACTCGCACTTACAGAAAATATCACAATTTCTCTAAATACATGTATTCATAATGGAAAATCGCACATGTTCATAGGTACACAATCACATGGTTTTGCTCATATGTCACTTCTAATGTGGCCAATCAGATACTGTGTCCGGAAGAAATATGGAGTACACGTTACGTACATTTTTACAATAGTTTACATGCATACACTGTAAGGTAACTGACGTCAATTCATGTAGATATTCATTTAGCACCCAATAGAGCAAACTGAGAGACTCATCATTTCAACTGTTGTCGAAACAAATCATTCTGCATCTACACGTATATACTGTCTGTTTCACGAAACCTGCCTAAATATTACGGCCATATAAACAATGCAAAACAATATTCTTTTCGATAATATTACATTTTGATTGATCCTTCTATTTATTTCGTGAAATTTTGTCAAAAATTGATTTTATTACGAAAAATTGATTTGTGTATGATTTGTGTATGATTTGTGTATGGGAATTTAACGTGGGGGGAAAGGAGGTAGAGGAGTGCGTATTTTTTTTTTTTTGGGAATTCGACTCCGAAACTAGCTAGATAGCTTACAAATAATCTAACTAAGAAAACTTAGTTAAATTTTGAAAATCTGTCTAGTATTTCTGAAATACTCCGTGAAGATGTCTATGGGGATTTAACATGGGGAAATTGTTTTTCGCCATAAAATAAATATAGGACCAAATTTCACTATAAAATAAAAAAGGAGGCTCATTCTTAAATTTTTCTTTAATTTAATATTATCAAAAAAAATATTGCCTTTCTCATTGTTTATATAGCCGTAACATTTGGGCAGGTTTCGTGAAACAGACAGTAGTTTAGTTTCGGTCACTTCGTCTTTTGTACTTATGTGTAACAACGCTGGAACGTTTCTCTCTCTATGCACAGTACACAACCGCCTGCGTTAATCTTGCCCAGATGTCAATTTTTCTGAACAGCTATTGTCAATCTCAACTCTCAATCAAGCAGTTTGATTGGCTGAACCTGAGCTGTAGCACATTTTCAACACAATATTTGGGTGTGGTTTTAAATGGCGTTTAAACCAAACGCATCATTTGATTTAATCAACTAAGAGAGTCGTCCAATAAGAAAATCGCGTTCTATTCTAATATATACATTGTATACTACATATACAGTGGGTTCAGCGTGTAAGTGCACACACGAACGAACACGACAGGTTGGTTCGCTACCCACCCAAAGTGTATGTTGTTACCACTCAGTTGAACCGTCTCGCCGAGACGGTTCAACTGAGTGGTAACCACATACACTTTTGATGCGAAATGAGAAAAAATGCAGAAAAATATTTTTGTTTTATACATGAAATACAGTGGGGTCAGCGTGTAAGTGCACACACGAACGAACACGACAGGTTGGAACTAACCTGTCGTGTTCGTTGGTGTGTGCACTTACACGCTGACCCCACTGTACATGTATTATCGGAGACTGAGATAAACTGCAATAAAGCGCACATGTTATTGCTGTACGCTTGCTTGTTTCATATGGCCTTATTACCCGTTGCATCTGTAGCCGATTTCACCAACATTGCAAAGTATACTTTTCTAGCAAAGTATACTTTGAGGGAGTAATCATTTATTTTTCCTCAAATGCATTATTTCATATAGAACTAACGACTGCATATATTTGATGATTAAAAGTATGCAGAATTATCAGATTATTATACATTTTGGCTGTGATAATGTAATAAATTCAGTATAATACAAAATTATAAACTTATTCTAAAACTGAAAATGTCTCCCTCAAAGTGTACTTTGGTAGAAAAGTATGCTTTGCAATGTTGGTGAAATAGGCTACTGGTTTTCTAGGCTCTTCATTCTCCTTCAGATATTTTATTTCTTTTTTATCGTTTGTTTTCTTAGATATTTCACAGGCTACCTCGCACAGATCAAAATGTCTTCAAACTCTGGTTGGTAGCAGTATATACAAAGGGATGCTGTTCAAAAAGACCTCACTTATAAACGGTTTTTCACAAATAATAAAAAAGTTACCCTCCCCAATATTATTTTGCTTGATGAAATGAATAAAAGTTATATTTTGAAAATCACTCCACAAATAAAAAAATAGTTAAAAAAGTCTATGTTTAGCCCCCATGTAAAGGCATGTTAAATTCCCATAGGAAAATAATGTTTTCACAATCAAATCAATATTTGGTGGAATTTCAACAAATAAAACAATTTGGGGTGGGTCTTTTAGATTTAATGTGTTTACTAGCCAAAAGTTTATCGGGACAGAAACGTGGAACAGACAGTAAGTAACACCTTTATATTATTTCGAGGCTACAACTGGGGGCCGTTTCACTAAACTTCGTACGATTAAAATGTTCGTAAGTTAAAAATTATGATAGTCTGTCAATTTCACATTAACACAGTTTTCTTGTGAACAATTATTGGATTTACATTTATTGAGCATAGGCTGCATTTGCAGCCTATGCTCAATACATGTAAATCCATCAATTGATATTTCCAGACGATCCTAAATTTGCACTTACGAACATTTTAGTCGTAAGCCGTTAGGTGAAACGGCCCCCAGTTGTCCCTCCCACATTGGTTGGGAGGCACAGACGTTCGGGGCCAGTATATTCTTCTCACTTGACGTGAAATTCTGGCGGAACTTCTCAAGTGTGTTTGAATATAACCCTGCAACAAATAAAGAACCGACAGTGATAGCTGGGCATACTGAGTGATACGTAGTTTGGTGGTACTAATTGCCGATGACTTAAACACTTATTTTGATTTATTGTGAATATTATTTTGATTTTTTGAGACACCCATACATGTACGACTTTTTACCTAATAAGAACATGTGCGATATCTACTTTAAAATATTTACAAAAGCTTCGATTTTTCCGTAAATGCCATTAAAGGTTGACTAATTCCGCATTTGCTATGAACATATCATCAACTATAGACATCATTTACAGAAAATATCACAGTTTTTGTAAATATAATATAAAATGAAAAATCACACAAAATCACATGGCCCGTTTCATTTAATCATTTTCACCCTACATGATTGTACATGAACATATTGTAATTATGTGCATGTTTCACAATACATATCGTGATATGTTTGTACTTATTATTAAAATGAATATAATCAATGGTGTCATCCGAGTCCTTCAGTCCAACAATTGAATCTGGCATCGATGTTGATTCCTGCAACGGCGCCGATGGTTTGTTCCACAGTGTGTTCCATACCCGGCTGCTATGCGACAGTCGTTACTTGGCACCGGTGTATAATCACGGATATTCACTGATTATTCCACAAGTGCCAAATAATTTGTGTACGCTCTAATGTGGCTCCTCCGTGTTGGTCCAGATTGCAATGTTGGTCGTCAGTGGCGTGGGTGTACATTGGTCAACATATTCGATAGGGAGCTTCATGATGGGTATCGTTGTGTCTTCCCTAAACGTTTGCCGTGACACGAGGGAACTGTTTGAACCCGAAGGCCGCAGGCCGCGGGTTCAAATAGTTCACGAGTGCCACGGCAAACGTTTACACACGGCTGGATATGGTCGAACGTTATTGTTACATTTCACGAATGAAAGAAACATTGCTACATGACTGTCGTTGTTCGACACCGCTCACAGCCATGTTCAAAAATACAGCGTGTGCTGTTTGACCATGGCTGTAGACAATTCTCATTCCGGGGCCAGGCCAACAACTACATAATGGATGTGTCGTTGATGGGTATCGTTGTGTCTTCCCTAAACGTTTGCTGTGGCACGAGGGAACTGTTTGAACCCCAAGGCCGCAGGCCGCTGGTTCAAACAGTTCCCGAGTACCACGGCAAACGTTTACCCACGGCTGGATAAGGTCGAACGTTATTGTTACATTTCCGTCGGAAATATCATGCAATTTAAGCATATATATGTAGTACTTTCGGTACTTTCATAATCTGCTCCATTCAAACAGCTGATTTACACATGCATATTCCGGGGCAGCAGTACACGTCGCGTGATTCAGCCGAGCCAATTAAAAAAAATCAGTGCGACCGTTGGTCTGATGACGTAATGGCGCGTTCTAGTAACGTAATGATACACATGCATTACGTAGGTGCTGGCTTGGCCCCGACATGAGCATTGCCTACAGCCATGGTCAAACAGCACGCGCTATACGTTTGAACACGGTTGTGAGCGGTGTCGAACAACGGCAGTCATGTAACAATAATTGTTGAATGGTCATGAATGAAAAAAAAACAATAACGAATGGAAAACGACGTGAACAACGATCATTTCTACAACGGTATGCATAAATAAATACGGATATCGTTTGGTTTGTTTTTACAACCTGAATCCCAACTATTTAAACAACTGTCCTTTTTTAGTTAGTTAAAAAACGATGTTTTTGTTGGTTTACACGTGACACGTTAAACCAACGCTAACTTTGTTTTCCAATTAAACAAGGGAAAGAAAAGTATGTGAAATCGATGTGACACATTTAAACCAACGAACTACGATGTGAAAACGATGTGTAAACGATAGGTAATCGTTCGTTTGTGGAACCAGGAACAAACACAAACAAACACAAACGATATACATACCTATACTAAATACAAGCCCTACTCTCGCCTAACAGCATCCATCACATACAGTGGGGTCAGCGTGTACGTGCACACACGAACGAACACGACAGGTTGGTTCGCTACTCACCCAAAGTGTATGTTGTTACCACTCAGTTGAACCGTCTCGCCGAGACAGTTCAACTGAGTGGTAACAACATACTCTTTTGATGCGAAGATGAGAAAAAATGCAGAACAATATTTTTATACATGAAATACAGTGGGGTCAGCGTTCCAACCTGTCGTGTTCGTTCGTGTGTGCACTTACACGCTGACCCCAATGCACAGTGTTAATTTAATTTCGAACATGCGTGTACATAGTAATTACAGTTTTGTCAACTTCCAAAGTCCATTTCGCAAATAATTGCCTCACACAATAAACAAAAAGAACTAACAAAACAGCGATAAACAACAACACGTGTATATCAATAGGGTCCGTGGAAGGGCTTTGCTCCCTTCGGTTACTGACTCCGTATTGTAATACACAGAAATAGATATAGAGGTCTGTGTCGTCGATATATGCATGTACCACATTGTATTACACACTTGCTTGCCTTTACAATACCTTTGGAATGAACAGCATTGGGTATTGCTCCGAAACCTGAAAGCTAGAGAGATGTGCCGCAAAATGTAATCGCGTGTATATCATAAATTAATGTGTAAAACAATAGAACGTTTGCAACAGATCATATCTCTAGTGAATAGCGACATCGATGTGAGCGAGCAGATAAAGCCAGGCGTGGAAACCTAGTGGGAATATGGGTAAATATTTAATTACAATGCTCATGGACCATTATTGGAACTGTCATTGATTCTGAAGTACATGCAAGGTCAATGGTTGGGAAGGTCATCAGTGTATCTTCACATTTATCCGCGATTAACGGTAAAGGGTGGTGCAGTGTATACATGTACATGTATTTGCAAACAAGCTGGGCCCGATTGCTCAAAGCTTCTGTTAGCTTAACAGACTGTTAAATCCTTAGCATTGCTAAGGATTTAACAGTCTGTTAAGCTAACAGAGGTTTTGAGCTACCGGGCCCAGGCAATGTGAAGAATGCTCCGGTGATATCAGTCTTTATCATTGGTGGCCATTGTTGCAAATGTCCTTTTGCAAACCGTGGTTCAGTTGAATGTCATGCCACGGGTGTGATGCTACCGATAGCCGCAGTAGTTGTTTGGCTATTACAACGTCTTTAGGCTGCTAACATAGGAGAAATGTACATTTTCGCTACTAAAACCTTCAGACATTATTTGAAAACGTTTTTTTTCTTTTACTAATAATGGAAGTAGGAAATGTTAAAGAGCACATCTATTGTATTGTATCGTATTATCAGTTCATTCTGGCTACTAATTTCAGAAACAGCACCAACCATGTCATGCATTGGTACCTGCGGTGCGTTACTTGAGTCAGGCTTGATACAACTCTCTTGTTCCGTTGCACATATTTGTGCCACAAGCTAACATATGCCATGAGGTTGTTTTGTATATTATACAAGGTGTATGATCACGTGGTACTAACAACAACAACAACTACTGAAATTGTCAGAATCCATCTGATTCAAAGTACGTATTCTTTTATAGTGTCCTTATTACGTAATGGATTTTGATGAAATATGGCGCATAAAACGCGTCTTGTTAAGCTGCATTTGGTGGTCTTTGTATTTTCGCCCAAACTTCTGTCGTTTTTGCAAAGACACGGAAACCGATTCTTCGCAAAACTGACATAAGTCTGTGCCGAACTCCCTGGACGACCAAATGCAGCTCATGAATACGCGTTTGCTGCGCCATATTTCACCAAAATCGGTTGCATATTAAGGAAATATAAAATAATACTTACTTTGGAGTGGGCGACGTTGTTGTTGTTGTAACGACGTGATCATGCACCTTGTTGTACAAAACAACGTCATGGCGTTTGGTACGCTTATGACTGGTCGGCTAATAACAGAAGCATGACTGTCACCTGCTGACATCTATGCAGCGGTATTGTATTCTAATGTGTAAATATTAATGACAGCATGATGGAACTCGTTCGTGGCTGTGACTGGAGAAATTTGACTTATCGGTTTTGCGATCAGTGTAGATCCAGATCAGCCTGATCAGAATCTGCACAGTTCGCAAATTCCATCAATGAACACGCAATACAGTCTAACCTGTGATTAAGGCCACATCTGAATAGCAATTACCTGTCTATAGCAGCCATGCTTTTGTTTTCCCATTATTCTATTACTACAAAATTGAACCTCTAATCAAAGACCACCTGTGCACAAAGGCCACATCGTTTCCTTCCCATGGCTGGCCTTCATACACAGGTTTGACTGTATATCGTTAACAGGCTACGAGAGCGTGCTATCGGGTCAGGTGCTATGCTGGGGCCCGTTTCACTAAACTTCGTAAGACTGAAATGTTCGTAAGTGCAAATTTAGGATCGTCTGGAAATTTCAATTGATGGACTTACATTTATTGAGCATAGGCTGCATGCAGCCTATGCTCAATAAATGTAAATCCATTAATTGTTTACAAGAAAACGTTAATGTAACATTTACAGACTATCATAATTTTGCACTTACGAATATTTTAGTCGTACGAAGTTTTGTGAAACGGCCCCCAGGTCGCTGGTCCCATACTGCTAATATATCGTTATCAGGCTACAAGAGCGTGCTATCTGATCAGAAGCTATACTGGTCACTGGTCCCATAAGCCCCATTTTCATCCAGTCGCAGCCACATTTGAGATAGGTCATGTGATTGAGAGGCTGGTCATATCTGACATAAATGATTGTACACTTTCGTAATTCCAGCACAAAAATATTTACACAATTCCCTAACATTTGATTGGCCCGTAGCAAGTCACTGTCCAAAATTTATATCCCAGTAAACTCCCACGCCGAACTACTTTCCGTAACCGTGAGGCGCAGTTAAAATAATTCTTAAGGCAACGGAAAATAAACACATTTTCTTGATGAATTTACTTCAAATGCTGGAATTATAAGGAATGAATGGCCTTTTTGTGGAATTTATCGGGAATATAAACTTGGAAAAGTCCCGGGAATACTGGACGAGGCCTTCCGGCCTTCGTCCAGTATTCCCGCGACTTTTCCAAGTTTATACCCCGATAAATTCCACAAAAAGGCCATTCATTCCTATAATGGACTATTCAGTAAATGACGCCAACAATGTATGTAATTTATGTTTACCATTTTTACCAACTTAGTTACATCTGGGACGAAGAATGTATGTATGTATGGTCTCTGGTTACATGAATTTACTGACTTATTTTCAAAAGTATTTTGCTGCATGTTGGAACCCAGCTGAAGGGATCTTACGAAAATTGCGACCGGCATAGCCCCAGATATGACTGCGCATCTGCCGTTTGGTCAGAGCATACGGTATTCACAATTCAAACATTGTATGACACCAACAGGAATGTTGCAATATCTTTATGTAACTGCACAATTAATGCGATGGGTCAGAATATGCACCGATCTGAAGTTGCCAGCCGTCGGCCGTTAGTTATTATATTGACCGGCTATTATTATCGGGCCCGTTTCACTACACTTGATACTATAAAAATGTTCGTACGAATATTTCTACAATGTTGCTTCCCACATTAACATGTTTCTCTAAAGCATAGTAAAGCATAATAAAGCATAAAATGTATAAAGCATAGTAATTCCAGCAAAAAAATATTTACACAATTTGATTGGTCCGTAGCAAGTCTCTGTCCAGAATTTATATCCCAGTAAACTCCATGCCGAACTACTTTCCGTAACCGTCAGGCGCAGTTAAAATAATTCTTAAGAAAACAGAAAATAAAAACATTTTCTTGATGAATTTATTTCAAATGCTGAAATTATAGGGAATGAATGGCCTCTTTGTGGAATTTATCGGGGATATAAACTTGGAAAAGTCGCGGGAATACTGGACGAGGCCTTAACAAAATTATAACTTTCGAAAAAAAAATGTTTTTCCAAAATTGTAATTTTTTATCGCTTCGTCCTGTATTCCCGCGAATTTTCCAAGTTTATACCCCGATAAATTCCACAAAAAGGCCATTCATTCCTATAGTAATTTACAACGTATACACTGATGCGCGAAACTTTCCAGTAATTATAAATGTATTTATTTAAAACTACTTGAATATTGTGCTTGAAGTGAAGCAGCTTGATCAGCTGAGCATGAGCTGTGCTACAGCTCAGGCTCAGCCAATCAAAATGATTGATTGTGAGTTGACATTGTGAATAGATGTACAGGCACGTTGATAAATTGGCAAGATTAACGCGGTTGGTTGTGTATTCATGCGCCCGCATCGATCATATTTTTGTCCGTATAGAGCACCGAATTGTGAACTTGGAATGTCACCCAATGTCGGCCACCACAACTACGAACGCGTCTGTACATCCATATAGAGAATACCAGGGGACCGTTTCACTAAACGTTAAGTCGAGGGTACGACTTGTTACATTGAGAGAAAGAATTGTTATTTCGTGGGAACGGATTAATAAAACAAAAATCCATGTCCCCTGCGGGGCTCCGTAGTTATGAGACCGTATGTATTTGGCCAATGCAAGGCTTGCTATCTGATAAATTAGATTTACATATGCAACATTCATGATGCCTTCACATGTTAGTCCCGAGTGTGGAGTTTGACCAGTGTGAGACACGCCATGAGATTTTGTACCTAAGAAGCTGTACGATTTTTCATGAAATATATTTACAGAAACTGCGTTATTTTCTGTAAATGACGTCGAAAGATAATGTTACACATTCTGACAGGTGAAACGATACTAAATTCTTAATTTCTGGTTACTAGTATGTTACGTTTGGGAACGAATTGCTAAATTGAGGGAAATAATTGTTAATTCGTAAGAACGAATTGTTAAATTGACTGAATGAATTGTTATTTCCTGGGAACGAATTAATAAAAAAAAACATTCTCCGTACGTTCATGTATGGACGTGTTCAAGGTGTATGATCACGTGGTACTAACAACAACAACAAATACCGATAAAGTACGTATTATTTTATAGTGTCCTTATTACGTAACGGATTTTGATGAAATATGGCGCATCAAACGCGTCTTGTTAAGCTGCATTTGGTGGTCTCTGTATTTTCGCCCAAACTTCTGTAGTTTTTGCGAAGAATCGATTTCCGTGTCTCCGACACGGAAATCGATTCTTCGCAAAAACGACACAAGTCTGTGCCAATCTCCATAGACCACCAAATGCAGCTCATGAAGACACGTTTGCTGCGCCATATTTCATCAAAATCCGTTGCGTATTAAGGAAAATATCAAATAATACTTACTTTGGAGTTGTTGTTGTTGTAACCACGTGATAATGCACCTTGTTATTGGTGACCTAATTATTAAATCCGAGCTAATATTGAACTATTACATTAGACATTTTGTTGACTTTTCTGCGTTTTGTTCAGTGATTCTCATGCTATTTTCCGAAACATTCTCTGCAATCATGTTTTTGAGCTTGTTGCGTAACAATGGCGTCACACTGACGATGAATTTAATGACAACAGTGCACAACCGCCGACGTTTATCTTTCACCAACATTGCAAAGTATGCTTGGCTAGCAAAGTATACTTTGAGGGAGAAATTTTCAATTTAAGGATAAATGTATTATTTTTTATTATACTGAATTTATTACATTATCACAGCCATTTTGGCTGTGATAATGTAATAAATTCAGTATAATAATTCTGCATACTTTTAATCATCAAATATATGCAGTCGTTAGTTCTATATGACATAATGGATTTGGGGAAAAATAAATGATTACTCCATCAAAGTATATTTTGCTATATAAGTATTCTTTGCAATTTTGATGAAATCGGCTACAGATGTCAACGTTTCTGAGCATCTATTGATTCGCTTGGTTAAGCCTGAGCTGTGCCAATCAAGACAATCAAGCTCCTTGATTTCAAGCACAATATTCAACTATTTTGAAATAAAACATTTGGCAAATATTGGCAAGATTAACACAGTTGGTGGTGGACAAATAATGCAATATTTAGATAAAAGGTTACACCGGCGCGAAATGCAGCACCAGTGAATATAAGCGATAACAACACAGCGGGTAAATGCATACACTTTATCCCGTCAACACAGTGCGTATGTGCAGTGATTCAATACGACCTAATCACTGCGTATGAATATGTGCGGTGGCTGGGGTTATATTTTTGCATTTTTCAGTCATTTGTAGGTGTTGACGGGATAAATAGAATAGTAGGTTAGTGCCGTGAATGGGAAAAAATATCTGGCGCGGCACAAAAACGGCAGAGCCTCGCCCATCCCGTTTCCTGAGCCTTGCCAGATATGTTTTCCCATTCACGGCACTAACCTACTATTCTCTATAACACTGGTGCTGTACCCCGCGCCGGCATAAACTGTTTCACGTCAAGTTAGGCGCCGGATACCTATTTCACCAACATTGCAAAGTATACTTATCTAGCAAAGCATACTTTGAGGGAGAACTTTTCAATTTAAGGTTAAATTTATTCATTTTTATTATACTGAATTTATTACATTATCACAGCCAGTTTGGCTGTGATAATGTAATACGGCATTCAGTATAATAATTCTGCATACTTTTAATTATCAAATATATGCAGTGGTTAGTTCTATATGAAATAATGCATTTCGGGAAAAATAAATGATTACTCCCTCTTTGCTAGATATGTATACTTTGCAATGTTGATGAAATCGGCTACAGACGATTCAGCTACATATAGAAAATACATTTTCATCTAGTTTTGCGCCGGTTACTAAACGAAAAAATCATTTATGTGATAGCTCTAGGTGGAGCTGAGTGGAATGCTGTACCTGAAAGGTGTATTAAAGTTAAATTGATCGTAAATTATTGTCGATGTATCATCATCCAGTCCTGAATACGGGATATCTGTTTAAATAGTGGACGGCTTAAACTTAAAAACGAGACAAGCCGTGAAGATGTGCGATATCTCATGAAAACAATTTACGATAGTTCTTTTAGATGACGTCGAAAGTTGATGAAATGTTCAGAGCAAATGCGGAATTCCGCATTTGCTATGAACATTTCGTCAACATTCGACGTCGTTTACAGAAAATGTTACAGTTTTTGTAAATAATTTTCATCCAAAATAACAATCTTAGGTACAAAATCACGTGCCTCGTGTCAAATAATGTATAAATAAAACAGCATACCTCTGGTTCTCCACATGCGTTTCCACCGGCCAACCCGAGAGATCGCAGGAAACATCCATCCGCGGTCGGCACCAACCCACGCCCAATAACCCGGCCACTTAACGATTGCCGCGTTTAAATTGTCGTCTAGCAGCAGTGGAACTCCGTATCCCGTCATGCATAGAGGAACCTGTCACGGCTGGCTGGATTTCGTGAATTAGTAATGGGTTTATCGTGAGCTGACAGAATTCCGTGAAATATTAAACGAACAATACGTACGCCGACGACACTGAACAAATAGATCGATGGCGTGACAATTGCCAGCTTCATAAACTTCGGAAATGAATTTGTCATTTTACACGCGTCCGTGCATGTTGACCTTACTCCCCAACCAACGGCATTTACCATATTCCTATTTACAATATTCCCAGACGCATTTCAGTCACAGCCATATACACAATATGATCGATTCCATTATTTAACGTTGCTGCACGTGTTCCACAAATGTGCAATGTAATGTAATGTAATTAGAGGTATATACTCAGAACTTAGTTAATGCTACACGTAACCAACTTGATTATCCCCTCACCGTTAGGCAAGTGGGCATATGTCGTTAGTCTATGTATGTACGTACGTGCGTACGTACGTACGTACGTTAGTAACACCTTCATTTCAAATAACTCACGAACCGCTTCACAGATTTCGATAATATTTGGCCACGATGTGTGTCTATGGAATGTGCTTTGATTTGCATACGACCCACGTCCGACCGTCCAAGGTCAAGGTCACTGAGGACTTATGTTCACTTATTTTCTTTTTATTATCACGACTAGCAGCGAGGGGATTAGCTCTTTGAAAACGATGCTCTTGTTTGATTTGCTATTATTCTGGTTCTGTAACCATATTGCAATTCTCTTTTATCAGATATCTCGCATAGGATTTACCATATACATGCTGAGTGATAACAGCATACATTGTATAACGGTCGATCGGAACTTGTAAACAGAAAGCCTCACTTAATCAATCAATCTGCACACTTCCACATAAGTATGCAAGTGGCTCTACTGTAGTAACTATGCCGGAGTTATTGAATGGCGAACGGCTGATCTGTAGCATATTTCACCAAAACTGCAAAGCATACTTATATAATCATTCATTTTTCCCGAAATGCATTATGTCATATAGAACTAACGACTGCATATATTTGATGATTAAACTATGCAGAATTATTATACTGAATGTATTACATTATCACAGCCAAAATGGCTGTGATAATATAAAAAATTCAGTGTAATAAAAATTAATAAATTTATCCTTAAATTGAAAATTTCTCTCACACAGTGTACTTAGCAATACAAGTATACTTTGCACTTTTGGTGAACTCGGCTACAGAGGCTACACTGGTCGCATACGTCGTAAGGTATACTTATTCTCATGGTCAGTATCCAGGTGTGTTACGGTTCCCCGGGGACAGCCAGTGTCACTCTGTTTGCCTTCAGTATCGATTATACACGTGTCACAGACACCAACACTGGCGCTGGTGCTGGGCGAACAACCATTGATTTCTCCTATATAATCATATATAATCTAACCATTTACTACAATTTTGACTACTTTCCGTTGTAGTATGGATGTTAATATACATACAGTGAAACTTCTCTAAACCGGACAGACTGGGAAGTCCCCAGGGTGTCCGGCTTAGAGAAGTTTCACTGTAAATCAGGCATTTAATGATTTTGAGGCATAATTGTGTGCTATGTGATCATGAACAGACAGCATCTGAGATAAATTACCAAGAAATTCATCAAAAATAAGTTCACATGTGATTTCTTGGTGTCCGGTTTAGAGAGGTTCCAATGTTTTTTATAATAATTATCATGATTATAAATTAAAACTCCGGTGACCACCGTGTTGGTCGTCCGAAAAGTAAACAGCTGAAATTGAAACTACGTCACGTGACAAACATGTTCAGATACCTTTTCGAAGAAAAAAAAGAACAACACAAAAACAACAACAAGAAAACAACAACATAAAACAACGAAAAAAACCAACCCAACAGTAGTATGCTTGAGACTATAGTCTGTTTCACGAAAGCTGCCCAAATTTTACGGCCATATAAACAATTCAAAAACAATATTTTTTTCGATAATATTAAATTAAAGGAAAATTTAAGAATGAGCCTTCTTTTTATTTCGTGAAATTTGGTCAAATATTGATTTTATTGCGAAAAATTGATTTGTCTATGGGAATTTAACATGGGGGAAAGAGTGGTAAGGAAGTGTGGGAGGAGTCAAAAAACGAAAAAAATTGGAAATTGACTCCGAAACCTGGCTAGATAGCTTGGATATGATCTAACTAAGAAAACAAAAGTTAAATTTTAAAAATCGGTCCAGTATTTCTGAAATTCAAAAAAATGGGGAAATTGTTTTTTCGCAATAAAATCAATATTTGACCAAATTTCACGAAATAAAAAGATGGCTCATTCTTAATTTTTCCTTTAATTTAATATTATCAAAATAAATATTTTTTTTTAATTGTTTATGTAGCCGTAAAATTTGGGCAGCTTTCTTGAAACAGACACTAATGTTACAGATACATAAGCATGCTTGTGAATTACATTTGGACTTCAATGGACCATCGTATGCAAGAAAACAGTGTATATGGCCGAAAATCATCTGGCTTATTTTCATTACAGTACTACTTATGAACACATTGCGCATGTATATGTGTTGATTTAGTGTGGTTAAACTTGGTGGAGCGGTGCACACCAGGGGGCAGTGACCATGAACACGTATTTTCAAATTACCAATTTCACGCCCTCAGGCAGGACAGTCGAACCTCTCTAAACCGGACACCAAGGGAATTTATGTGATCTCATTTCGTGAGGGTTCTTGGTAGCGCATCTCATGTAATAATGCATGTACATGGTTGTAAAAGACATAAGTATGTCCCAGGCTGTCCGGTTTAGAGAGGTTTCACTATATAGAGAGAATAGTAGTAGGTTAGTGCTCAGGAATTTCTTTATTTCTCATCAGAAGTATATGTTGTGACCACTCATTTGAACCGTCTCGACGAGACGGTTCAAATGAGTGGTCACAACATACATTTTGGTTCAGAAATAAGGAAAATAGATAGAGAATAGTAGGTTAGTGCCGTGAATGGGAAAAAATATCTGGCAAGGCTCAGGAACCGGGATGGCCGAGGCTCTGCCGAGCACATCCCGTTTCCTTGCCGCGCCAGATATGTTTTCCCATTCATGGCACTAACCTACACTTCCATTTATCCCGTCAACACCTACAAATTGCTGTAAAATGCAAAATTAGTATTGACTGGATATCAAAAATGTTTCACGGCACCGTGTTTCATGGCACATACGCACTGTGTTGACGGGATAAATGCATTTAACCGCAAAATTCTAAATAGGTTAGCAGTCAGTAACATTTGGTTGACATTAGCTTCGAAAATCTCTGCTCTACGGATGTGTTTTACTATTTCATCTGTCTTTTATATTTTTTGTTTCCGTGGGAGCCGAGACCCGTATAGTGTAAAATAACAAAAACAGCAATAAAACCATGCCCATTGTCTACACCGGGGTCACGATTTTGACAATCTCGAAAGGCCAACAGACGCTATTCATTGGTGCCGAGTTTACGTGTCGTCGACATCCACCCATCGGTGAATGTGAAGCTGGTTGTTTGAAGAATTTGACCTACTTTTCTCATGGCGACCATTATGGATTTTACACCAATGTCCTTCAACAAACGTAAAGCATAGACCTACAGTGGGGTCAGCGTGTAAGTGCACACTCGAACGAATACGACAGGTTGGTTCCAACCTGTCGTGTTCGTTCGTGTCTGCACTTACTAACTATTTGTAGACGGCGGCCATATTGGATAACCCATGACCTCCATTTTATCGAGTCCGAAAATTCTTCCCCCACGGACTATGAATTTGAAGTTTTGGTCAGCATCGGCCAGGGGTTCGCGAGAAGGAGACATTTTAAATCTCTAATAAACGGATGACCTTTCGGTG
The DNA here is from genome assembly GCA_029237695.1 of Conchocele bisecta. Lineage (NCBI taxonomy): Eukaryota > Metazoa > Mollusca > Bivalvia > Lucinida > Thyasiridae > Conchocele > Conchocele bisecta. The sequence goes on from CM055268.1 coordinate 48,589,976, forward strand.
ACCATCTTGGATGATGAATCATCCAATTTCGACAAAAAATGATCCAGAGCGATCGCCTCATCAGTACATTCAATTGGATATCAGTAGCCTATTCCACCAACATTGCAAAGCATACTTTTCTAGCAAAGTATACTTTGAGAGAGAAATTTTCAATCTTAGGATAAATTTATTCATTTTTATTATACTGAATTTATTACATTATCACAGCCATTATGGCTGTGATAATGTAATAAATTCAGTATAATAATTCTGCACACTTTTAATCATGAAATACATGCATTTGTTAGTTCTATTTGAAATAATGCATTTCAGGAAAAATAAATGATTACTCCCTCAAAGTATACTTTGCTAGAAAAGCATGACCATATTCGGCCAAATATGAAATTTGACCATTATTTGAACACCACGGCCCCGCCCATTGTTGACTCCTGGGTCACCAACAACTTTGAAAGGGCATTTTTTATCGATCATTTCTGCCAAGTTACGTGAAAATCGGTCTGTCGGTTTGTGAGAAGAAGATTTTTAATTTTGCATGCTTTTCTACGGCGGCCATCTTGGATTAGACATCAACCTCCGCTTAGAAAAGTATCTAAAAAGGTTTCTGTGACGTTATCGGCTAAGAGGTTCACGAGAAGAAGGCATTTGAAATAACTAATTTATGGATGAACTTTTGACCTTTCGGTGGCCATCTTGGATGACGTAATCATCTGAATTCCACGAAATATTTATCATGGCGGTCGCTTCTTTGATACCTTCGATTTGATATACGACATGACCATATTCTTTAAAATATGGAATTTTATCACTATTTGACCCCAAGGGCACCGCCCAGACTTTTACCCCGGGGCCTCCAACAACTTTGCAATGAAGCAAAACAGAAATAAAATTGCAACTAATCACGAAATCTGCAGACGATTTCATCAAAATTGCAAAGTATACTTATCTAGAAAAATATACTTTGAGGGAGCAATAATTTATGTTTCCAGAAATGTATGATATCATATAAAACTAACAACTGCACATATTTGATGATTAAACGTATGCAGAATTATTATACTGAATTTATTACATTATCACAGCCAAAATGGCTGTGATAATTTTTAAAATTCAGTATAATAAAAATTAATAAATGTATCATTAAATTGAAAATTTCTCCCTCAAAGTATACTTTGCTAGATAAGTATACTTTGCAATGTTGGTGAAATAGGCTACAGATGCAGTAAGTGTATTATTATATGAATAACATAAATCCGACGAAGGTAGACAATTATTTTGGGCACCTCTCTACGAGGCGGTGACACGAAGGAAACAAGTTTAAGGGTTTTAAGTTTCGTCTTTGGGCGGCGCGTTAACGAGAGAATGACACTCGGCATATTTTTCACCAACGAAGTGGTACTAGTTTACCTTGGACCCGACTCACCAATTCAGTGATTGCAACGCACAAGAATACAGCACCGGGACCAACAGGGTTCTTGAATGGTCGTCTTTGCGCGGTGTAGAAGCTAAATAACGAACTTCACGGTTCTCAATGTTCGTATGTATACTCTGAGTGGAAATGAAAGAACTTTATGGGCAAACAGGATTTATGTTTTCATAAATGAGACACGCTATATGATTGTGTTCATTCGGACATCTGCGTAATTTCATTCAATACGTTTACAAAATTTACAATATTTTTCATAAATAAAGTCAAAAGTTGACAAAACTTTCAGAGTACATGCGGAATGATGTTTCGCATGTACTCTGACAACTTTGTAAACTTTTGGCGCGATGTACGGAAAATATTGTAAATTTTGTAAACGTATTTCATGAAATTACGCAGATGTCCAAATCACATTGCGTGTCTCAATTAAGAGAACTTTATAATTGGTGAAATCACGGACTCGACTTATGTGAGTTAGGGGGCCGTTTCACTAAACTTCATACGACTAAAATGTTCGTAAGTGCATAATTATGATAGTCTGTACATTTCACATTTACATTGTTTTCTTGTAAACAATTATTGGATTTACATTTATTGAGCAGAGGCTGCACATGCAGCCTCTGCTCAATAAATGTAAATCCATTAATTGAAATTTCTAGACGGTCCTATATCTGGACTTACGAACAATGTAGTCTTACGAAGTTTAGTGAAACGGGCCCCAGATTCCTGCTGGCACATGCATCAAAGACGCAACTCGTTGATGTTCGAAACGTGCTTCATTTGTTCCGACATATTCATTAATATTGAAAGTCATTAAACCACCAGCAATCATTTGGACGCATGCGTATATGTATAATTAATTTGATCATTAACGTTTTGTATGTCCGTTTTCTTTGCATGGCATTTTGTTCATACAATAATACAGAAGGATTACTTGCAGATCTTATGCATTTAGTAACATATACATAAAGGCAAAGCTAAACATTTATAGTCTGTTTCACGAAAGCTGCCCAAATTTTACGGCCATATAAACAATTCAAAAACAATATTTTTTTCGATAGTATTAAATTAAAGGAAAATTTAAGAATGAGCCTTCTTTTTATTTCGTGAAATTCGGTCAAATATTGGTTTTATTTCGAAAAATTGATTTCTCTATGGGAATTTAACATGGGGGGAAAAGGGTAGAGGAGTCAACAAACGATTTTTTTTGGAAATTGACTCCGAAACCTAGCTAGATAGCTTGGAAATGATCTAACTAAGAAAACAAAAGTTAAATTTTAAAAATCGGTCCAGTATTTCTGAAATTCTAAAAAAAAATCCCATGTTAAACTGATCCCCATAGACATCTTCACTCCGTGAAGATGTCTATGGGGATTTAACATGGGGAAATTTTGTTTCCGCAATAAAGTCAATATTTGACCAAATTTCACGAAATAAAAAGAAGGCTCATTCTTAAATTTTCCTTTAATTTAATATTATCGAAAAAAATATTGTTTTTGAATTGTTTATATGGCCGTAACATTTGGGCAGCTTTCGTGAAACAGACTATACATTATGTTAACCATTGACGTCAAATAGACTATATATCGTTACATAGACTATATATGTTGTGCAATTAAATAATTTCAACTTATGGCAAGACAGAACATGACGGTCTTCTTTGCAATTCATTGTCAGATCGTGAAAATATATCATACACAAATATGATAAAACTATATATTGATATATATCGATTGTAAGTTGAATAGTACAGTCTCCGCGAAACTGCCAAAATGTTACAGGACATTCGGTCTGGTAAACTTGAAATTTTACCAGACCGGACAAAAATGTACCAGACCGAATTGTTTTTATAAAAAATAAAATTGATTTTGTGTGATATTGAAGAGCTTTTTAGCTTTTTAAGTATATAAGTCATCTAAGAAAAGCTAGCCAGCACCAGAAGCGCATACATGTACCAAAGGAAGGTGATTTCATTGAAGCTTACAATAAAAAAGTAAAACAATAAATTGTTTTTATAGTCGGACATTCGGTCCGGCGACTTCCGGTTTACCGTCGGACATGTCCGACGGACCGACGACTTTTGCGGAGACCAATAGTATATATCCGGCAACTATACGTTTATTTATGAACTTACATTCAACGATACATCATGGACCACGAACCCACCCCTCCAACGTTGGGTCAGTGGTCTATGAAGTATCGTATTACTGCGGAAAGCTTGCTTTAATATTTCAGAATGCATAGCAATCCTTAAACAAGCCCATGCTTGATACCATCGATATCAGCAAGCAAACAGAAAGCCATTCATTTGGAATTCAACATACTTTATAATATTCCGCTCCCTATAACGGTTAAACACACATGCATGCTAAAAGGTACCACTCGACAGTTGGAATCAACGGTGAACATAGGCACCATCGAATTGTGCACAATATTGACTACAGTTAACATTGGTACATTGTCGTGGTTTACTTCTAACAACACGGCAACATGCATAGTGCGTAGTATCTGTACCAAGTTGTTTTTTCATGAAGCTCTATGTGAACTCTGATTGCATTTGTAAAGGGTGACATTCCCGCGTGAGACGGTGTAATTAGTAAGTGTGTATCCACATGCATAATGTATTGTTTCCCATAAAACGGCATCATTTTCAAAGGCAGTTAGTTTATTACGGGTGAATAGTTGATTATGGCAGTCAGGCGGCATGACGAATCCAACGTCAGCTGTCACATACCGATAACACAATCGGGTACATCGCTTAAGGACCCGTGTGACCCCTGCTCATCATTCGATTCAAACATGATTGGTTATTAAATATGATGGGATATGTGTATGAATAACATATATATTAACATGCGCGTGTTACTTTATACTATGCAGCACATGGAGTTGCTATGTCGGCCACCTTTGTGTGTACAAGTCACAAGTCACTTTTACCTCTTGTGGCGTTTACAAGTCACTTTTACCTCTTGTGGCGTTGACGCAACCACAAATAATATTACATGCACATACATACAATTTGGTGCAATAACAACGTCCTATGGGTTGTGTTCATTACACTTATATAAAAGGCCTGATTTCTTAATAGAGTCCATTAATAGCTTGTAACATTAAGATACATACACAGTGATATGGATATAGTTTGCTGGCATAATATTTATAGCACGCTGTTGTATTATCTGTCTATGCTGTATTGCACCGAATTATATTAGTTTATTCGATTTGTCACATTAGTTGCCGTATGTGTTATAAGGCTCGAAGAGGCAAAACTGTGCGATGATATTCACGAATGTTATATTCATATTACATCACTTTTACGAAACAAGTATCATTGAGTAATGTATCTTTCCATGACCTAAGTCCTTAATCTGTTCAACACTACATACCTCTATAGCAGTACATCTGCACTTTTTGCAAGTACTTTTCATATTTTAAAACAAAAAGCCACCCCCCTCCCCCATTTTATAAATGGACTACTCTGACAATATGTTTGAGACGATTGGATTGGTCAGAAAATTAACATATCACAGTCCATTCCAGCTATTTAGGGATGAAAGGGCCAACTTATAGGTATGACTGCACCAAAAATGGGGCGGTGGAGGGTGTGCAAAGATAGTCTACTAAAATAATATGGTGCCTTTAAAACAAAAAGGTTTGGCCACATGCACACACTAAACAGGACTGAATGTTATAAAACAATGTTCTTGCATGAGCATGCTTCGCAAGTAGATGTGTACAGCACTTGATCTGTCGCCGATTTCACCAAATGTGCTAAGCCTACTTATCTAGCTACATGTACATGTAAGTATACTTTCAGGGAGTACTCATTTATTTTTCCCGAAATGCATTATTTCATATAGAACTAACGACTGCATTTGATGATTAAACGTATGCAGAATTAGTATACTGAATTTATTACATTATCACAGCCAAAATGGCTGTGATAATGTTATAAATTCAGTATAATAAAAATTAATAAATTTATCCTAAAATTGAAAATGTCTCCCTCACAGTATACTTTGCAAGATAAGTATACTTGGCAATGTTGGTGAAACCGGCTACTGAGCTATTTCTAGGCCCTTTATAATGAATGCATCTTCGCATATTGGGTGGTCCGAGGTCCCGTTATCAGCGCAACTGCCTGCCAACAATAGCACGAATATCAGCTTGTTTGGTAAAACACCCAAAGTTTTTCGTTTTATTTACCAAATAAGTCGTACATTAACACGATAATGAGGTACTGAGGCATGTTGCGGTTACGGTATGACGCCACCTGTAGCCTATTTCACCAACATTGCAAAGTAAACTTTGAGGGAGAAACTTTCAATTTTACGATAAATTTATTAATTTTTATTATACTGAATGTATTACATTATCACTGCTAATGTACTAATGTAATACATTCAGTATAATAATTACGCATACTTTTAATTATCAGATGTATGCAGTTGTTAGTTCTATATGAAATAATGCATTTCAGGAAAGATAAATGATTACTCCCTCAAAGTATACTTTGCTAGAAAAGTATACTTTGCAATGTTGGTGAAATAGGCTACTGGCGTGGTGGATTTAGAGCGGGTTTCCATGGTATATACTCTACATATGAACCAATAGGACAATGGATATTATTGTGACTGTGGCTGAAGAAAAGGGGAATGTGGCATTTACGACCAGTGTAGTTCCAGATCAGCCTGCGCACCCGATACTAATGTTAAACCTCATGTAGAAATAGTGTTTTTACAAAAAGAATAATGTATCCTTAGTATGCGAATCAAATTACAGTGCAACCTCTCTACAACAGCCACCCATGGGAAGACGCAAAACTGGCTGTTATAGAGAGGTGGCTGTTGTAGGGAGGTTAATGCTGAATTAAATTTAATCGTCTGATGTTTATTTATTTTCTTCAATAAGTCTCAATAAAAACATGTTTTGACAGCATTTTAGAATCATTTCCAAAGGAAATGACTAAAATGCTGTCAAAACATGTTTTTATTGAGAAAGAAGGCAAAAGCAACAGCAGATGACAATTTTCGTGCTCATCAGTCTAAGGGTTAGATACAGATGAAATCATCCATTTGGGATATAAAATAGTGGCTGTGATAGAGAGGGTGTTGTTGTAGAGAGGTGGCCGTTCGGGGAGGTTCGACTGTATCCTCTGATCGCCGTAGTTTTATGAAACTTTCACCGGCTACAACAGTGAGTCTACAGAGGAAACCGTCTAAACCGGACACTCGGGAAAATATGGATGTTTAACTTATATGCGTTTCGCTGTTATGTATCTCTGATTACAACGACTTTTCATGATTGCAAAACACTATAATGTGTCATGAAGCTCTAACATCTAACATCTCGAAACAGGACACCCTACCCAGGGTGTCCGATTTGGAGAGACTCCACTTTACCAAGTGACCGTAGTGTGGATTCTTAGCACTTCGTAGTGTGCAACACATACATGTGTCTGGAAGCAATACGATGCTCACAAACAAATTCCCTTCCGCGGACCGTTCGGTACAGCTTTATGTATCTCACTCCTCAAAATCTGGATATATTGGTTAAAAAATAAACCTTAACCCTTAGACTGCGGGTACCGAACATTGTCGTCTGTTGTTGTCTTATAGTGTGTCATATTTTTCAATGTCAACATGCATTGATATCTAACTTTAGAATCCTTTTCATTGGAGATGATTCGACAGTACTACCAACGCATGTGTTTGATGTGAGAAAAACTGAAAATAAAATTTTAATTCAGAACTGTATGAGTTAATTCCCATTACTGGGCCCGGCTCTTGAGACATCTGGTATCGCGGTATTCCGCCGATACTAATTTCGATAAGCATACAGTGGGGTCCGCGTGTAAGTGCACACACGAACGAACACGACAGGTTGGAACCAACCTGTCGTGTTCGTTCATGTGTGCACTTACACGCTGATCCCACTGTAAGCCCATGGTGCACGAGTTCTGATTTTTGCATCAATGATCCACATTTTCGAAAACAATATCGGCAGAAAATGGCGATGTGATGAGGTAGTTGAGACGAGAGTTTGGCCCATATGAGACAAGGCATGTGATTTCGTAATTTCATGAAATACGTTTACACAATTTACAATATTTTCCATAAATGGCGTCACGTCAAAAGTTGATGACGATCTACAGTGGGGTCAGGGTGTAAGTGCACACACGAACGAACACGACAGGTTGGAACCAACCTGTCGTGTTCGTGCGTGTGTGCACTTACACGCTGACCCCACTGCATATTGCTAGTTCGAAGAATGATGAGTGTTTCAGTGATACAACGGTGAACAGTGTATGTCCAGATCATACTGTGCGGATGCATATGCTGATTTGCATGTACACTGGTCTCAAAACCCATATAAGCCATATCATAGCCACATACGTAGTACATAGAGTGTAATACAAGCGCGAGCGCACTTATACAATGTTTTTCTTTGCATACATCAAGGTGTATGATCACGTGGTACTAATAACAACAACAAGTACCGATTCAAAGTTCTTATTCTTTTATAGTGTCCTTATTACGTAACGGATTTTGATGAAATATGGCGCATCAAACGTGTCTTGTTAAGCTGCATTTGGTGGTCTCTGTATTTTCGCCCAAACTTCTGTCCTTTTTGAGAAGAATCGGCGTGTCTCCGACACGGTAATAGATTCTTCGCAAAAATGACATAAGTCTGTGCCAAACTCCATAGACCACCAAATGCAGCTCATGAAGACGAGTTTGCTGCGCCATATTTCATCAAATTCCGTTGCATATTAAGGAAAATATCAAATAATACTTACATTGGAGTGGGCGACGTTGTTGTTGTTGTAACCACGTGATCATGCACCTTGATACATTGGGGAATATGAATGATGCTTAATGTGGGAGGACACCGGCGTATCAGAAGGAAACCCACATGTCCGCTCTGGTGCCCACCATATCATCTCACGTACTGCCCTGGTCGAGGATCAAACCCGGGGTCGCATTGATGAGAAGCACGCTGGTTAGCAATTGTAGGTTGTAGGACATATAAACTGTGTTGTTTGACATCAAGTTTATTAAACGACGCTAACAAACACGTAGGAATTCCTTGTCTCGCTGAGGAATTCCAACTGTTTCCGAACCCACCATGATAAGCTTGATATAGCTCTATCTATCAGGTGTGTGATAATAATGCTAATAACTGTGTTTGATGTTGTTTTGTTGAAAGAAACACGTACTTGTAGATTGCGTCATTACACTGACGTCATGTGACGTCGTCAGACCAATGGCATGTCAGTGACAGATTTCAATCCATTGTGACTCGAGTATGCGTATATAGTCAACGCAAGATACATGATAATTTGCTGTCAGTTACTATTTCTTACGTGACGAGCTTGTATTGACAGAATACGTACTGACTGATAACATATTGCTGTATCGGGCATTGACCGGATACTAATATCCGGGCTACAACCAGATGAAAACTGACATTTCGTTGGTCAAACGGCGTCACATGACGTTATCGAATTACATCCGTGTACAGCATAACTAATTCCGTGTTATTTTCAACGAAAATACCGTCGACATTGCCCATTCTGTATCATGAACCGTACCTTTTAAATATAATACGATTGTAGTTTCTGTTGATGCCAAGTCATTCAGGTAAGGCTATGAAACGCGTAGGAATTCCGACTCGTTTCCTAGCCTTGCCTGGCAAACTTGATATCAAAAGAAAATAGCGATTCTCGGAATTCCTACGCGTGTTCTAGCCTTGCCTGGCAAACTTGACAGCAAACGAAACTAGCCTGGTATTCTATATGTATTAGGCCAATGCAAAGTTCGTTAACAGACACATGTGTGCAGTAGCATAGGACATAGTGCTGGCACTGGGCGGGGTTGGTGTATTTTTGCGTGTCCATGATATACACTTCCCTGTCTGAGTGCGTGGGAATAATCTCCCGGGATTAATTTCTTAACGTACAGGCGATAGACGCAGACCACAATTAACGGCTGACTGGGTTTGCCCGATTAACGTAGATGGAATGAATGGTCAATGTAACAGTTGTAATTGTAACCTGAATTTTATGTATTGGTAATTTATTTTAGTATAGACCTTTCACGTTGTAATGACAGAGTAAGATTATATAAAAAACTAGTATAATAATTGTGTAGTACTACATGTAAATTCAACCGCTACAGAAAACACGTTAGTTGATCAGTACACCTTCAATGTATGAATTTGTGGTTATGCAATAAATGGAATGTAGCTTTTCTGGGGCCCGTTTCACTAAACTTCGTACGACTAAGAAGTTCTTAAGTGCAAAAGTGGAACTTAATAGCATTTGCACTTAAAGCCGATGTTGACAAATGTTTGATGGATGTGTTCAAGTGTAAGAATGTGTAAATGCTGGCGGAAAATGGTAGCATTAGTTACCAAGTTAATGTGACAGAAACAAATTGATAAAACTCTTCGTACGAACTTTTTTATTGTACGAAGTTTAGTGAAACAGCATTTATTAAACTGGGCCCGGTTGCTTAAAACCTCTGTTAGCTTAACAGACTGTTAAATCCTTAGCAATGCTAAGGATTTAACAGTCTCTTAAGCTAACAGAAGCTTTGACCGGGCCCAGATGACTTTTAAAATGTTACTATCATTATAATTTGTTTGAAGATATTGGCATAACGTTTAAAAAAGTTGTATGAAACGAGAAAATAACAAAGAAACACAATCTGTGTCGACTTACGGCTTAAAATATTGTAATAACTTGACGTGATTTGATTGTGTATTACAAGTACGATACACACATTGTTGCAATTAATTATACAAATGAAAGGTTAATCGGTGGGTCAACTTACATCAATTATACCTCATACATCATAGTCGCAATGCGCCTTTCAGAACAAATGAGGCTTAACCATTTCAACACCACAGGCCTTTATAGTGGTCTTGGAAAAACGTGTAGATCCAGATGAGCCGGCTCGTGACGAGCCGTCTCATCAGGATCTGCACTTTTTGCAAGTACTTTTCATATTTTTCAGAACTTAAACACCCCCTTTTCATAAATGGACTAGTCTGAAAACCATTTTGTGATGTTATGATTGGTTGCAAATTGAATATGTCAAAACCAATTCAAGTTACTTTAGGGCAGAAAGGGTTAACTGTGGTTGCGACCAGTGAGGGCATTACAGTTGAATGGACCGAGAAGGTAGATACACATGTCAGAAAATCCACTTAACGAACACGATAGATCCTACTATATATAACCCATTTTATGCCAGTTTCCCATTCGCACACAGGTTTGGCTGATACAGTGGAACCTCTCCAAACCGACACCCTTGGACGTCCCCACGGTGTCCGGATTGGATGATACAGTGGAACCGCTCCAAACCGACACCATGGGAGGTCCACACGGTGTCCGGTTTGGAGATGTTCCACTGTAAATAATCAGACATGTTAGATATATAACAGCGAAACACATCTAAGTTAAACATCCGTATTTTCCGGACTGTCCGGTTTAGAGTGATTGCACTGTATGCCGATCTATATTGCTCGTTAGAAGCATGACGAGTGTTTCATTGTTGGAATGGAGAACAGTGCAGATCCTGATCAGACTATGCAGATGCACAAACTGATCAGTAGCCTATTTCATCAACATTGCAAAGTATACTTTACTAGCAAAGTATACTTTGAGGGAGTAATCATTTATTTTTCCTGAAATGCATTATTTCACATAGAACTAACAAATGCATGTATTTCATGATTAAAAGTATGCAGAATTATTATACTGAATTTATTACATTATCACAGCCATTAAATGGCTGTGATAATGTAATAAATTCAGTATAATAATTAATAAATCAAAAAATTGTCCACTGCGGGGCTCCGTACAAGTCTGTTATCTGAAACATTGCGCGGTTTGTGGAATGACGTGCCGTGTTTATGTCTAACCCCGTTCCTACAAAACAACGTTAAACTCTCCAAAACAAACCACATTTGATAAAATCTAAACTAAGTCACTGACAATGACCATTTTCCACAACAGTCAGTCCTGTTCGTAACGCAATAAAATCAGAGTATAGCGTATCCTACTAAAACACATCTCAAACAAAAATATCCTACATGATTGTATATATATAACCTGATAGAATATTCTGTCGCGCCGATGTGTTAACCCTTACACCGCTATCTTAATTTTTAGTCGTCTGCTGTGTATTTTCTAGTTTACATTTTTTCATCAAAAACATGTTTTGACAGCACTTTAGAGTAATTTACAACTGGCTTTGACAGGACTTCAGAATCATTTCCTATGGAAATGATTCTAAAGTGCTGCCAAACCATGTTTTTATTGAGAAATAAGGCAAGATATAAAAGCAACAGCAGACGACGACAATTGTTGTGTGTAGCGGTCTAGCTGTTTGTATACGCCAGTGGATACTACACGCGGCTTTTGGTATTTGTGACCAGTCTAGCATGATTTGCATACGTCACTGATTGAATGACGTACGATGTTGACCGTTAATTCACTGTGTGGAGGCGCTCGCAGTCTAATATCAGTATACACATGTGACGATTCCATGACGATTGCAATGTGGATGTGACTTGGGAATCGGGTTTATTGTATTTGCGACCAGCGTAGACCCTGGCCAGACACCGTGGATACACTTTTCGCTATTCAGTCAGTGAATACATAGCATACGACCAACAAATAACACACGCCATCATCCGGCTGTTATCATGCGTTATGTGACCGGAGCTAGACTGGGCATTAAATACCATACGCCCCTTTTCTCCAGTCACATCCACAAATGAGCTTGCCCGCCTCTGCACATGACGGGTATCAGTTTAGGGATTAGGGTTTAGGGCGTCAGTCTTCAACAAGAAAGGGAATGCGGATATCCCGACAGTGTTGATGTTAATTATAAATGCACTTGCATATGGTACAGTTATGAATCAAAAGTCATCTTCTCAATAGAGAGGAAAACGACATATGAATATAATACACTTTGTTATAAAGCAATTTACATAGTGTGGTAATTATGTGTTCTGGAAATTACGATATACGCCTTGTATGGACATTACTTATATTAATAAAGGTAATACTATAATTAATAATATATATTTAGTAACCTATTACATTCGTAGCACACTTGTGTGGTGTATGAACACTTTGGCATATTATCTTCCCGATTTTTCTTATTTCTCATCGAAAGTATATATTGTGACCACATCGAAAGTATATATTTGGTGGTCACAATATATACTTCCGATGAGAAATATAGAAAATATTTACAGTCATCCATCAGGAAAATGCTGCAGTATTTATCAATATGTAACGAGTTTGTTTACACGCACGTTTGCACTCTGCACTTACCTGACTTCGTGTATTTTGTTGAAATGGAAATCATGGTGATACGCACAGTGTTTGGCACAGTACTCTAGCAACGGAAACGTTTACACTTGAAGGCTACAATGTACAAACTAGTTATATACGTACAGTCGAACCTATATAAGCTGGCCATCCATAAAAGCTATGCCATCATAATTTACATGTGTTTATTGTCATTTGTCTTCGTTGATACTGTATGTACATTATCGAAATCAACTATGTATGTTTAGCCGTGTTGATATGCCTGATTTACATTGGAGCCTCTCTAAACCGGACACCCTGGGGGGGGGGAGTAAGGACACCCTGCCCCCCCCCCCCAGGGTGTCCGGTTTAGAGAGGCTCCGCTGTATATTATATTGAGTATAATGCCGTATAAAAGTGTTAACCAATCATAGTAGGAGTTTGAGTCTAAAACAAATCACTTTACAACGACCAACACATATGTGCAAAATATTCAGCGCTACTCTGACCATTTCATATGTTTTAATCATGATTCGAAACCTATTGTGTCAAAAGTTGCATTGATTGACTGTTTGGCCACAGGCTGACACAATATTAATATATTGATACTAATCGAATGACATAGAATCAGCGCAGCAAACACATTCGCGCGACTCATATGGCTCATCTGGATCTACATTTTTTTCCAATACCACTATACATGTCTGTGGTGTTGAAAGGGTTAAATATGGTATTGGCATCCTCACGTGCTTTCGAATTTCGCTTTCAACGTGAAGTGTTAACATCAGGATAAACATTCAACAACCAACCCTGGTTTCTTTCTTCAAACTTATGGAGATGGAATACCGTTGGGTTATGTTAGTAAACCCACTAACAAATATATTGTAATTATTTACTACATGTACAATCAGTCTTCTAGAATACAATGGTCATTGATCTCAAATTTTGATATCCATATCTAGACTGAATGATACAATTGAGTTCATTGTATAATAATTCCAGCACACAAATATTTACACAATTCCCTAACATTTGATTGGCCCGTAGCAAGTCTCTGTCCAAAATTTATATCCCAGTAAACTCCCACGCCGAACTACTTTCCGTAACCGTGAGGCGTAGTTAAAATAATTCTTAAGAAAACGGAAAATAGACACATTTTCTTGATGAATTTATTTCAAATGCTGGAATTATAAGGAATGAATGGCCTTTTTGTGGAATTTATCGGGGATATAAACTTTGTCCAGTATTCCCGCGACTTTTCCAAGTTTATACCCCGATAAAGTCCACAAAAAGGCCATTCATTCCTATAAACACTTCCACATGTTATATCTTGACACAAACCCGAATATACATGTACCACGGTGAACTTACTTTATTCACAGATTGTAGTGCATTCTTTTACAAAAACAAGTTGATATGAAAAATCGAATGTAAGAACAACTCTAACTATATACCTTTATCGACCACATTGTGAAGTTTCTTCCGCCCATTTTACCAGTTATCACATAGTTTCTTTAATATCTTTCTCAAAAATATGTACTTCATTTCTCTCATTACCATGATTAGATCAAGATGCTTAATGCAACAAACTATGAATATCATCATTTGCAATGCATGCCACCATTTAATTTTAACAGACACAATGTCGCCTTTTTGCCATGCTTACATCATGCTTATGTACTTATATACATGTCGCGGTCTGATATCTTAAACAATACATACATGTTCTGTTCTGTTCTGTTCTGTTCTGTAACGGAAGCTGAGCTTCATGGTGACACATTTCTGCCATCCACATATCGTGGTAATGCGACATCTAAGTCGTCAAAATATACCTTCCAAGACGTCTTAACTACATAACTATCGTGTCTAACTTATAAAAGCGTGATACTGCCCACTACTGACATCTCTGTTTTAATTTCTACAGTGCTGTCTTTACCATTGGTTGTCTCGTCGAATGTAAAGACTGCAAACCGACGTAATATAGTGTATCTTGACCACTAAGTCGTCTTGACGCGATCTGTATCGAGTCAGGCGACTTACTGCTGATTAAGATGAGATACACTGTCATACAATGGATGCAACTATATATAACAAGAAGTATCTTCAAAACGTGGCTATAGTGATCAATACCACGTTTTTAAGAGACTTCTTGTTATTGTTATCCCGTCAACACAATGCGAATGTGCCGTGAAACACGATGCCGTGAAACTTTGATATCCTGTCGATACGACGTAATCACTGCGTATGAATATGTGCGGTTGTCATACTAGTCGATTCTCCTATTTTGAGGATGCGGCTGGGGTTATTGTTTGCCTTTTAAAGGTATTTATAGCTGTTGACGGGATAAATAGAATAGTAGGTTAGTGTCGTGAATGGGAAAAATATCTGGCACGGCACGGAAACGGGATCCCGTTTCCTGCACATTAGCCAGTGTTGACAATTAAACTTATGTAGCTGAGACGACATATAATGGGTATGCACACAACTTAGCTGTCACGTTATCACGTTAAGTAGGTGGCATAAATATGCCACCATATATAGCTGTAAGCCTTTAGTAGCATTTGTATTACGCTGCTCGGTCGAAACGACTGTTAGTTACAATCTTTGTAGGTATGGCTGTCGACTTCCCAGAGAGTTAACAGTCCAATTGAACTGACCAATATCGCCATCGACAAGGCAACAAGTCCCACGCCCGTGACACCCGACTCTCCGAGATGCCTACAGGACGAGTACGGTATGAGCTGTAACCACTGTGTACAGACGGACACATGCACGGACGGACATTTCACATGTGACCTTCTCACGGGCGACCGGATATGTCTTCCTGGCTGGACCGAAAGTGATTGTCGTCTGCGGGAACCGCTGGGAGACGAATGGTTCAACTTGACTTGCCCTGAAAACAGGTGTCGTAATGGCGGCCAGTGTGTTTCCGGTCGGTGCTGTTGCGTGCCGGGGTATACAGGCGAACTGTGTCAAAGTGAAATCATTGAATGCCAGAGAGGGTCTTGTCTAAATGGAGGTACGTGTGTTTTAAATCCGTAACTTCATTTTAAATACTTTCCGATCAAGGCAGTTACTTCTGTTTAGTCGTATTCATACTGCATTGTAGTGTTCCACGTCACTGCGCTTTCCTCAGCTATTGGTGCATAACATTGTATTGATAACAATACAATTAAACATTGTAATGTGTCATGACATCCGTCATTTGTATGTGTGTGTAGTTACTGTAGTTACTTACCATTCAATTGCATGCACAATTATTGTCATACTTGCACATAATTTCGAGAGGTCGAATAATATATTACAGTGTGTGTAATATCATAAAAGTTTTGTTACCGACCAGGGATATCCTGGAAGCAGTGTATTAGTGCCTACTGTCATTGCAGGAAGCTGTCTGGACTACGTCGGTAGGTACGAGTGTTCCTGTCCAGGCACATACACGGGCAGGAACTGTGAGACGAAGCTGTCCATCCATCCGGCGGTGACGTCACCGGTGCCCGTCCCCCGTTGCAGGCCTGGCATGTGCTATAACGGCGGCACGTGCATTGTATCCGGCGCGCACACATATTGCTACTGTTCGACCTGGTTTTCGGGAGACAAGTGCGAGACGTCGCTCATGTCAACGTTTACAATGCAGGTGTGTATGTGTATTGTGTATGGTACAGCGCAATTGGTTTCAATCGCTACTTCCAAGGTACGTGTGCTGGTATAACATGTGGACATGATGACACTGTTTATTTATGTCTGTGTGTGGATATTAACCGTGGTAGATCGAACAGAATTTGACAAACGTCCAACAAATGTTGAAAATTATTCAAGAAAATCTATTATTTCTCTCCAGTGTTCAAATCCCCATCACACTAAACACATCCCAATGGCATATGAAGATCTACAAAGCAAGAAATCGGGGTTGGTGACATTTTCCGATTTAATAAAGGAACATGAGTTTCATTTTTTTTGGATAAAATATGCTTAATTGACAATAGCAGATCGTTAGCAATCCGTGGAACTGACACTAGGGTAGATCCTAATCAGGTTCGCCTTGGTACAATCGGCTATACTGTTTGTATGACTGAAGTTGGTATTCGTAATTCTAGCGATATATTATAAATATAATACGAATGTCGGTATGTTAATAGTATGATAATACAGTTAATAGTATGATAATTGAAAATGTGCAAAAATAACCATACAATGCTCAACAAGTTATTGAACGAGTTTGAAGCTCTGCGCTCAAAGGAAGCACCAGTCGTCACAGTAACCCTTTCATCCCCATATAACTGTAATGTTATATGCTAATGAATACAATGCAGTATGAATACGACTAAACAAAAGTACCTGCCTGGATCGGAAAGTATTGAACATGAAGTTACGGATTTAAAACACCAGTACCTCCATTTAGACCAATGCAATAATCACAAAATGATTTTAAAACTAGTACATTTACAAAAAGGGGGTGTTTATCTTTTCTAAAAAATATGAAAATTACTTACCAAAAGTGCTGATCGTGATGAGACGGCTCGTAACGAGCCGTCTCATTAGGATATACAATGTTTGCAAACATCACAGAATATGTATGTAGTGTTGAAAGAGTTAATTTTATTTTACAGCCACACGTTTGCCTGGACAACTACTACCGGGGGAGTAATTGCAACTGTTTCCACGTAGCAAAAGCCCGAGACTCCTGCTACTGGGGTCACTATGTCTGTGACCCCGCCACGGGCAGCAAGGTGTTTGTCAGGAGGGGTGGCGGGGCGACAACTGTGACAGCAGGCGCTTCGCCCAGGAACACGACCCCGACTGCCACCTGAACATCCCGTGTAAAAACGGCGGACATTGCTTCAAAAACACGTGCTGTTGCCAGGCGCCGTTCACGGGGGAATTCTGCCATATAGAATCCATCGGCTGTGCGAGTCAGCCATGTCTGAATGGTGGCTCGTGTGTAGCGAGTATAGCGATCCCGGGCGCCTTCAGTTGCCAATGCAGGTCGGCGTTCACCGGAATGGTTTGCGAACATCCATTACACGCGACCACGGTATTAGCCGGCAGCAGAAATAAAACTGCCACTAGCGTAACACTAATTAATATTACTACTACCACTACCAACAAGCCAACAACCAAAGGTAATCGGCATACAACTACGACTAAGATACAAAGCAATACTACTCCAACCATAACCAATACACCACTTAATATCGCAACAAGTGAGCTCATAATACAAACTAATACCACTGCCATAACACCAGGAAAGATTATTTCAGCATCTACAATAAGACCATCAAACACTGTATTAACAGTGATCAATTTACTGAATAATAGTAGTAATGCCACGACCACAATACATGCATTTGACAATAGTAGTACTGCTCCAACAATGAATTACAGCACAAAAGACATCACACCATCCGGTAGCATATCTACAGGTCAGGCAATAACACGTGCCCCTAACATATCAAGGTTGAGCACGGTGATAGTTCCAAGTACAAATATTACAAGCAAAGGACCACGTGAAAGTACGACGAACACAGATACGACTAATACAATTACGTCGACACTTCTACTTCGAAATAATATTACAACCACGACAAGAAATCCTGTTATTACGACTACAACTAACAGAACGCACTCACCAAATAGCAGTACAAGAAGCATGACGATATCACAGAGCAACACTTTAACACCATTGACAGTAGCACAAGTTAATACTTTAACATCGTTCATTATTCTAAGTCCCAAGACTACAACTTCGTATGCAAGACCAATGAATATTACTGAATCATTAACAGCACCTCTAATTAACAATACCACAACCATGTCCAAAACACCAAGTACTGTTATCCCAACCACAAACATATCAATCGCACATAATACCGAGAACGGTACAAATGCTACACCCACAGAAATGCCACCACATAATGTAAGCTCTGCAAGCACAACACCAAATGAGCAAGTTACACAACCCCATAGTAACAGAACCACACCACTAAGTAATAATGTTTCACAAACGAGAACGCATAGAACAATAACACCTGGCAGTGTGACACCAGCCATAAGTATTACAAGTACTAATATAACAGACACACTTACGAAACCAAGTGATTCTGCTACCACAACTAACCCAGTACACAGTAGTTCCGGTAAGCCAACCATCACAGCGCCAGGCAATAGTAATCCGGCCGTGGTCCCACAAAGTCGCACTACGACTACTCAGTCAAGTACTAGCACTACATTAACGAAGATCATGGCATCGCATAATGACACGCTACATACGACTATAACAGTACAATATATCAATATTACTACAAATGTAGGTCAAACCATTGATAAAACAGTAAATACTATACCATTAATAAATACTACTTCAAGTATTTCACCAAATACAGGAAGTACAGCCACGGCCACAACAGCACATACTAGTACTATTACAGCTACGGCACCTGTGCTCGTAACTAACTCCAGTGCCACGACAATGACACCAGCGACGTCCAACACATCGACCATGTCACTAGACGGTAATACGACAGCTGTATTTGTAACACTAAGCCATAATGCTACATTCAGTAATGATGCTGCAACGACGACATTATCAAAGAGCAGTGACATCACCACTAGAGCGACAGCGGAATCACTGCACACAACTGCACCACAAACAATAATATCCAAAATCAAGACACCGACTACCATTAAACAAATATCGATAACACACAACAACAATACTGGTGTGACTGTGATAGTAAAGCGTAATCAAACATCAGGGATGAAAACAATAATATTCATTGATACACCTTTATCAAGTACACCAGCTAGAACCATCGAAACGAAAACAGACCACGCTATTGTCGACAAGTATACAACGACAATTGATAATGTACGTTCGACTCCAAATGGTATAAATAGCACGACAAAGACAGGTACACCAGCAACTGATACGACAACTGGTCCGGGGTCCGTATCAGCACCAATGCAGCGGCGTCCACGCGAGGAACCAGAGGACAAAACAGTATATTACTTTATTATATGTTTATCTTTAACCAAAACTGTCTGGATGTCGCGCAGAGCGACTTACATCGTAAGTTGCCCTGTCTGACAGCCAGACAATTCGGGTTAATTTATCGTACCAGGCTATATCGCTGAATCATTGTCTGTGGACCAGCCAAACACCAATCATGTACAGTGCAACCTCTTTACAACAGCCACCCACGGGAAGACGCAAACTGGCTGTTGTAGAGAGGTGGCTGTTGTAGGGGAGTTTAATGCTGAATTAAATTTTGTCTTCTGCTGTTTATTTATTGTCTTCGATAATCACATCAAATACATACTTTGACAGCATTTTAGAATCATTTCCGTTGGAAATGATTCTAAAGTGCTGTCAAAACATGTTTTTATTAAGAAATAATGCAAAAGCAACAGCAGATGACGCTTTTCGTGCTCAGCAGTCTATGGGTTAACTATAGAGGAAATCATCCATTTGGGATATAAAATAGCGGCTGTTACAGAGATGGTGTTGTTGTAGAGAGGTGGCCGTTCGGGGAGGTTCGACTGTACTACATGTCAACATATCAAAAGATGAAATTGACATTCATACACATTATCGTTGTGAATCCTCTGATATGGTATGCTTCTGAGTCCCCAACTCTATCCAACTGTGATAATTCCAGTATCTGTCGTACAGCATTTACGTTTAATAAGCTGTGACCATTGCACATATGTGTGCATATAAGATGTCAACTATGGTAGGACGGACGGTTGCGAAAGATGGCATGCAATAACGCATCGTGGCTTCTGCTAAGATGGCGGTGACATTGTAAGAATAACAACGAACTTGTTTACAATCTAAGAGAGAATTTGCAAAATATTATAGGAATGAATATTTTTTGTGGAATTTATCGGGGTATAAACTTGGAAAAGTCGCGGGAAGACTGGACTAAGTGATAACAAATTACAATTTTCGAAAAAAACAAAAAAATAAAGATTTTTTTTTGGATTTTTTTTCGAAAATTGTAATTTTTGGAAGGCCTCGTCCAGTATTCCCGCGACTTTTCCAAGTTTATATCCCCGATAAATTCCACAAAAAGGCCATTCATTCCTTATAATTCCAGCATTTTAAATAAATTCATTAAGAAAATGTGTTTATTTTCCGTTTTCTTAAGAATTATTTTAACTGCGCCTCACGGTTACGGAAAGTAGTTCGGCATGGAGTTTACTGGGATATAAATTTTGGACGGAAACTTGCAACGGACCAATCAAATGTTAGTGAATTGTGTAAATATTTTTGTGCTGGAATTATTATTTATTTAACATACCGCCAGATGACATGACAGTAGAATAGTTGGCTGACAGACTAACAGGGAAAAGATGGAATTATTATTTATTTAACATACCGCCAGATGACATGACAGTAGAATAGTTGGCTGACAGACTAACAGTGAAAAAGATTCCATAGTAGAATGCACATAGGAAACACAATTGTTATGTGAACTGTTACATATTTGTTTCGAACAATGTGTGTGTGTGCTATTCTACTACATACTGTCATATGTTAATGTGCATGGGGCGTATGAGTTTTGCGACCAGTGCAGATCCTGATCAGATTGTGCGGATGCTCCAGGATTTGCACTGTTCGGTGTGTTATTATTGATTTGAAACTTCAGTGGTCACAAATCCCATAAGCCCAATTTCACCAGTCACAGCCAAATACACCACGGCATGTGCTAATCTTGCCAATATTTATCAACAGTTCTGTTGATAAATATTTGAATATCATGTTCTGTTTAAAGAATATTTGAATATCATGCTAACATCAAGCAGCTTGATAGGCTGAGTCTGCGCGTGCTAAACTCAGATTCAGCCAATCAAAGTGTTGATTGTGAGTTGAGATTGCCAACAAATGTCCAGAACCGTTGACATATGGACAAGTTTAACGCAGGCGATTGTGTATATGTCCGTGTGTACTGGTAACTCTATATGAGCCTCGTGTTACAGATGTGGTGGGTGGTGGTGGTCGGCTGTGTGGGCGGGATTCTCGTCATCGTTACCACGGTGCTCGTCGTGCTGAAGGTCGTCAGGGTAACCAGGTAAATTCCGGGCGATGGCACTCCTAACAACGCTCAATTATATGTCGCCTCCTGTTTTTTTTTCATTTTCTATTTTTTCAATAAACATATACATGTTCAGACTATCAAACTCATCTCAAAAGGGGACGATTCTAATTTGCAGAGACTATACATGTACATCGTATTTGTGTGAACGTAAGTGTCCAAAGAACAACACTATCTCGTTCTACATTTCCTGCACAGTGATGACTGCGGACATACTGCGGACAGTAATGACATTTGTGACTAGTGCAGATACGGATCATATCAGTCAGTGCCTCTACTAATTCACGCCCTGAATATTTCCGGAGCCGGCTGTGAAAATGGCATTTGTACTAAGTGTAAATCCTGATATTGGTCCATTGTGATTTTCTTAAGTGTGGATAGGCTCACGCAAGTGAGCCATTGTTTTCGTCGTTGAGTAATATCGTTTATTATCACTGTTTGGTGACCGCCTGTTCTAATGAATGGAAACTGCACCATCGGTTGTCCGTTGATTTCGTTTGTGAATCACTGTCATTGTGTTTATGTACTTATGTCATGTATTTATGCTTGCAAATGTTTTTGTATATGTGCATATTATGTACATGTTTGTCTGTGTAATAAAATAAATATCCTTTTAACCATAAGTAACTGGGGTGGATTTTGATATGTTAATGTTGCAACCAATTCAATAGTCACAACATGATTTTCAGACTATTCCTTTTATGTAAAGGGGATGTATTTGCTCTCAAAAATATGAAAATCACTTGCAAACAGTGCAGATCCTGATGAGACGGCTCGTCACGAGCCGACTCATCTGGATCTACACTGTTTGCCAATACCACTATACAGGCATGTGGTGTTGAAAGGGTTAAAGAGGTACCTCTATTCCACCAGAAAATCGGCGTCGAGAACGTTGAAGCGTCGGCCGGAGCAGCTGACCGGTTACGACCACGAGCATTTCTCCAACGAGCCGGACCTGGACAACCGGAGATTCTCGCTCGAGGTGGACACACTGCCGGACTCGCTCAAACGGGACTTGTACGTCGTCAATGACCTTTGACCTTTTGTCACGTGGCTCAGACGGATGTTCACGGAATATACACGAATATACATTGCACGTAGTAAATACATTTGTGCTGTACTCCGCGCAGGCGTAAAATGTTTCTCGTCGAAATAGGCGCCGGATTCCTGACGAATTCCCAGTCAGCTACATTCAGCTACATGCAGACGATATTGCATAAATGCATTTTCGTCTAGTAACCGGCGCAAGAAATTTGCGCCGGTCACTAGACGAAAAATGCGTTTATGCGATATGTCGAAGTAGAAATGAGTGGGATCTCGTGCGGAAACCGATGCAATTTCCTACGTGAAACATTTTACGGCGGCGCGGAGTGCATTACCAGTGTCGTAGAGATCGATCTGCAGATTCCGCTAAAATCAAGTAACGTTACTCGATCACGAAATACATAAAGTAATTGATACAGTTTGCTCCCTTTACTTACTGATACATTTATACACCCATATAGCGTCACAATTGGTGGACAGGTCGTCAGCATTTCTGAGATACTTTGTATTTCCTGCTCTACTTTCGGATGGGGACTTTAGAAGGCGGTCCCGTGTATCAGATGTGAAGGAAGAGTCCGGGCACATTAAAGAAAGAGGGAATTATGCTAATAAGAGCTAGGCCCCTGGGGCAGGTTTCCTCTGTTCGCCTGTTCCTTCCTTTCCCTGTTACACTGTTACGGCTGAGTCTCCATATATCACATGCACTCACACTCAGCCTTTGTCCGCGGTCTTACATACCGGCTTCATGCGATAGGAGAATGAACTAGCTATGTTAAATTAGCCGCCTCATTGCCTCCTTCATTTAATGCACATATTTCGACTGTATGGCATATATTAGTAAATTCGGAAGCAAACGGGCCAATGGTCATTGGCCTGCCATTTTTGGGCTGAAATGCCCGGGTTTGGAAGGTCCTCGAGCCAATTCCTACCCTTAAATATAAGATAATAATTTCTCCCCTTCTTGGGTGACGACAAGCAAGGTCATCGAGCCAGTGCCGTCGTTAAATCCAAGCATTTACATTTACAATTAGTGGTAGATCTATGGTTTGTTAAATAGCATTTAGTGTGACGAATGAGCACGTAAATTAAAATATTTGGCAAACCATACATCTCAAACATACGTATGTTTGTAAGGAGAATTTTAGAGAAAATCCACTGAAAAATGACCACATATTATGTCACCTTGTTAATAAAACCCATACCATGCATGATTCTTGTACAGACAGTTTTGTGGCAAAAATATACATGGGAACTGTACGTATACGACTTATCACATACATGGACCAGTGTTACATATAGAGAATAGTAGGTTAGTGCCGCGAATGGGAAAAAATATCTGGCAAGGCTTAGGAAACTGGATAGGCGAGGCTCTGCCGAGGACATCCCGTTTCCGTGCCGCGCCAGATATGTTTTCCCATTCACGGCACTTACCTACTATTCTATTTATCCCGTCAACACCTAAACATGGCTGTAAAATCCAAAAATATAACCCCAGCCACCGCACATATTCATACGCAGTGATTAGGTCGTATTGACAGGATATCAAAAATGTTTCACGGCACGGTGTTTCACGGCAAATACACACTGTGTTAACGGGATAAATTATCCTTATGCCACTTGTGATACAGTGAAACTGTTCTAAACCGGACACCCTGTGAGGTCCCAAGGGTATCCGGCTTAGATAGGGTTCACTGTGAATCAGGCAAGATCATTCTGAGCCATAGTTGTGTGCTATGCGATCAGGAAGACATTCTCACCCGAGATAAATGACCAAAAAGCTTATCAAAAATAAGATCACATGTGTTTTCTTGGTGTCCAGTTTAGACAGATTCCACCGTATACTGTATTGGGTTCAAACAAGCGTGATGCCTGCAATGGTCCAGAAATGTCTTATGCATATTACCCCCTTTTCATAAATGGACTAGTCTTAAAACCATTTTGTGACGGTTGGATTGGTTGTAAAATTAACATATCAAAATTCATTCCAGTTATGTAGGGTGAAAGGGTCAATACTGTTTCACTAGCAGGCTAGTAGGTGTACGTACCTTTGCAAACTTCCAGGAAATATAACACACACTATATATATATATCATAATAGTCTATTGCATATGACGTAGGGCGTTGTTCTGTTATTACAGCCGTGTAGCTGTATCACCCAGATAAGACCACGTGGTAACTAGTGAATCGACATGCACAGAATAAAATAATCGTTTATTGCTTAAGCCATGCTGGCTCTTGAGCACAATAGTAATTAACAAACATACAATCAACATGACAACGCTAGCAACATGACAGACAGTGGACATGAAAAGTAGTGTATGTGTACACTAAATAGCAGTTTTGGACATGAAAAGTAGTGTATGTTTACACTAAATAGCAGTTTTGTAAATGCAAAGTTGCAATGCGAGAGAGAGAGAGAGAGAGAGAGAGAGAGAGAGAGAGAGTAATTTATATGGATTCAGAAAACACTTGATCGTAAGACAAGGTACGGTGAAATGTTGTCAATCGCCAAAGTATGAAAGAAAATGTCCACTACTGATAAGACATACGCGCACATAATACGAATTCGCCTGCGTATATCTATCAATGTACATAAACATTTAAGTTGACATACGTTATAGATGTGAACATGTGACATGTGCCCACTGTAATCATAGCACCTTATGATATGCTAATGCCCACATTTTTCATACAACACATTTTGAAAGAATGATATTATCCCTCTATCACAAACCGCACTATCGACGTGTCGTATTGTTTACGATGCTCAGAAATAGGACACAAACCATGCGGCACACATAACATACCACAGTAGAACCTCCCTAGACCGGACACACAGGCAGTCTCCGTATCCTTAATTGTAGGGTATCAGTCTCTCGATAATGCCTGTTCATTCGCAAAGCATACCCGCAAGCAGAACATTATATGTCTAATTTACAGTGGAACCTCTCTAAACCGGACACACAGGCATCCCCTCGTATCTTAATTGTAGGTGATTGTCCGTATCTCTGATGTAATCCTGTTCATGTTCGCAAAGCATACCCGAATGCATATATTCATAGTCTACAGTAACCTCCTAAACCGGACACAGGCATCTCTGACCTTAATGGTACTTGTCGTCTTCTCTGATGATAATGCCTGTTCAGTTCGCAAAGCATACCCGCAGCATAACATATTCATATGCTAATTTACATGGAACCTCTCTAAACCGACACACAGATCTGTATCCTTAATTGTATGGGTTCATTGTCGTCTATCTGATGATGCCTGTTCATGTTCGCAAAGCATACCCGTGCAGTAACATATTCATATTCTAAATTTAGGAATCTCTAAACCGGACACACAGGCACTCTTGTATCCTTAATTGTATGGGTATAATTGTCGTCTATCCTCTGATGGATAATGCCTGTTTCTGTTCGCAAAGATCCCGCATCAGGAAACATTCATGTCTAATTTACAGTGGAACCTCTCTAAACCGGACATCCTGGGATCTCCCAGGGTGTCCGGTTTAGAGAGGTTTCACTGTATAGCGTTCTTACTATTTGAAACTGGTTTAGAAATATTGTTTAGCATTCATTACTGCATAGTTGTTTTGCACTCGACTCGTAGTCGCGAATAGACACATTTATTTGGTCAGAGACAGCATGGATCAAGCATGACAAAGGTGATTGATATAAATGGTCTCTGGAACACAATAACATTTTATGTCTCGCAGAATATATTGCTTGCCCAAATAAATGCGTGGTGTTGTTATATTATCCCGTCAACGCAGTGCGTATGTGCCGTGAAACACGGTGCCGTGAAACATTTTTGATATCCAGTCAATACAATTTTCGCATTTCACAGCCATTTGTAGGTGTTGACGGGATAAATAGAATAGTAGGTTAGTGCCGTGAATGGGAAAGAATATCTGGCGCGGCACGGAAACGGGATGTGCTCGGCAGAGCCTCGCCCATCCCGTTTCCTGAGCCTTGCCAGATATTTTTTCCATTTCACGGCACTAACCTACTATTCTCTATCTATTTTCCTTATTTCTGAACCAAAATATATGTTGTGACCAGTCATTTGAACCGTCTCGGCGAGACGGTTCAAATGAGTGGTCACAACATATACTTCTGATGAGAAATAAAGAAATTCCTGAGCCTTGCCGGATATTTTTTCACATTCACGGCACAACCTACTATTCTCTATTTTGGTTGTCACTGGAGAACTGGGGCCTATTGGTTTTGTGACCAGTGTATCTCCTGATTTTATAGCACACTCCGGTAGCCTGATAACGATCTGTTTGCTTGTTAGAAGAATGACGGGTGTTTCATTGATGAAACGGCTAGCAGTGCAGATCCTGATCAGACTGTGCGAATGAACAACCTGATCTGGATCTACACTGATCGCATAACCATTTCTCCAGTCACAGCCACATTTACGTTGTTTGTTTGTTCGCTGAACGATCCGCTCCGAATTCCTCACCGCTGACGTCATTTTACTTAGTGAGTGTGGTCACATATGCCATGTTATAATATAGGGAGACAGCTAGTTTTGTATATTCTGTAGATATGACATTTTCTGGCAAAATAAACACATTTATTCACCATTACCCCACGTATTAATTGGTAGTATTATACATTTTATATCAGACGTAAGTTTCCACACTGATATCAGGGGCGATAACCGTGTTAAATGTTAACGGACATTACTAGTTATTCTCAGTATTTTCTTTTTTTATGTACAATGATCATACTTTCTAATCTGTCGAAAATATTATTTTGTTCAGGTCATGCATTTAATTAGTATAAATAATTAAAACATGAAAATATGAAAATAGCCTGATACGACCGCGAGTCACTATCAGTAAAATAAGTATTACTAAATGATTATATCTGTATAGCGGGCACTCGTAATTTTTAGAACTGGTGGAACAGTGACACATTTTTTCACTTATTTACAGTGGGTTCAGCGTGTAAGTGCACACACGAACGAACACGACAGGTTGGTTCCAACCTGTCGTGTTCGTTCGTGTGTGCACTTACACGCTGACCCCACTGTAATTCCTATAAAGCACAGTTTGTGCCTACTGAGTGGGCATGTACCTTTAATGCATTCTTCTTTAATGCAAATTCATTTACGTGTATGATATGTGAAGATATATAGTTACAGGTAAATTATGTGTGGCTGTGACTGCAGAAATGTGTATTATGTGTTTCAAGGTCAATGTCGCACTTGATCAAAGTGTACACCCCTGTAGCCGATAACGATCTATATTGTTTGTTAACAGTACGACATGAAGCGAACAGTGCAGATCCTGATCAGACTGCGCGGATGCGCAGGTTGATCTGGATCTACAGTGGTCGCAATGCACATAAGCCCCATTTTCATACCCACATCAACATAGTTCTTGTACGGAGCCCCGCAGATGACATGGACTTTTTTTTATTAATTCGTTCCCACGAAATAAAAATTCATTCCCTCAATTTAACTATTCGTTCACTCGATATAACAATTCGTTTCCACGAATTAACAATTCGTTCCCACGAAATAACAATTCTTTCCCACGAAATAACAATTATTTCCCTCAATTTAACAATTTAACTATTCGTTCCGACGATACAACAATTCTGTTCCCACGAAATAACAATTGTTAAATCGTGGGAACGAATTGTTAAATTGAGGGAACGAATTGTTATTTCGTGGGAACGAATTATCAATTCGAGGGAACGAATTGTTATTTCGTGGGAACGAATTATTATTTAGTGGGAACGAATTAATAAAAAATAAGTATACGTCCCTGCGGGGCTCTGTATGCTGGTTTTTACCGCCTGTCGTGTTCTCCGTAGAACCGTACGATATGGAGTACATCTTAGGCTCTTGTTGACGACCCTGCAATTAATGCTGGCCACCTATAGAGAAGATTCGTTGACGGCTCTGAAACGAAACAAACGAAAAATAATGGAACACGAAGTGAAAACGACGGTTTTGTTTTGGCCAATGATATGCATAGTAACGATTATCGTTTTTTTTTGTACGCGAAAACGATATTTTGTACTGAATACAAGGTGGTACTAACACCAACAACAACAAGTACTGAAACTTCCAGAATCCATCTGATTTAAAGTACTTATTATTTTATATTGTCCTTATTACGTAACGGATTTTGATGAAATATGGCGCATCAAACGCGTCTTGTTAATCTGCATTTGTTAGTCTTTGTATGTTCGCCCAAACTTCTGTCGTTTTTTAGAAGAATCGATTTCCGTGTCTACAGACACGGAAATCGATTCTTCGCAAAACCGACATAAGTCTGTGCCGAACTCCCTGGACCACCAAATGCAGCTCATGAAGACGCGTTTGCTGCGCCACATTTCATCAAAATCCGTTGCATATTAAGGAAAATATAAAATAATACTTACTGTGGAGTGGACGACGTTGTTGTCGTTGTAACCACGTGATCATACACCTTGAAATACCTGGCTTTCAACTCTTTAAACGCCTGTCGTTTCTTTCAACTCATCGTTTTGATACGTTTAAACCAAGGAAACATCGTTTATAAAATATGTAAAAACGAAAACGATGTTAAAACGACGTGTAAACGACAGGCAATAGTTCGTCTGTGGGACTAGGAACAAATCAGAGCAGTACCGTGCTTGTTGCACGATATTTGACCTGTTGTCATATTTTCCAGGGGTCTACGGTCTCTAGCCTCTAGGGGAGAATGGATTTCATTGGTACATTGTATTATCATTCATAGTGGCGAGAACGAAATATATACAAGAACTACACACGAATATTGAATGTTGACCCGACACCGCTGACACCTTATCGATATCAATTCAGAACTGTTTACGCTGTCAGCTACATGTTCCTGTGACGATTTGTAGGCCGGGTTAGTTAATCAAATCTGAGACATCTATAAATTAGCAAACAAATCGAAACAACCTTAATGTGTGAGTGAGTTTATATCTACAAATGTATTATACAACAAACTATAGGAACTTTGTATCTGTTGTCGACATGCCAAGTACACACACCACTGACAAACGGGGGTTGATTATGCTCGATTTTAGGCCAGTGTAAGTCCTAATGATCTTCACATCAGTAGCCGATTTCATCAAAATTGTTGAGCATACTTATCTAGCTAAGTATACTTTGAGTGAGTAATCATTTATTTTTCCCAAAATGCACTATTTCATATAGAACTAACGACTGCATATATTTATGGAAGCGTCCTGGTGCCAATGATAAAATAGTTTGATCTCCTAATTAGGAGATACTAACTCCTACTAAGTCCTAATTAGGATATCATACCTCCTAATTATGAGATATTAACGTCACGTGACGTCGTTCGACCAATGAAACATTAGTTTTCCATTATTTGTAACCCGAATATTCGTATCAGTAGCCGATTTCATCAACTTGGCAAAGTATACTTTACTAGCAAAGTATACTTTGAGGGAGTAATCATTTATTTTTGCTGAAATTCATTATTTCATATAAAACTAACAACTGCATATATTTGATGATTAAAAGTATGCAGAATTATTATACTGAATTTATTACATTATCACAGCCAAAATGGCTGTGATAATGTAATAAATTCAGTATAATAAAAATTAATAAATTTATCATAAAATTGAAAATTTCTCCCTCAAAGTATACTTTGCTACTAAAGTATACTTTGCAATTTTGATGAAATAGGCTACAGGTCAATACCTGATACGACATTATGCTAGTTGTCAGTACGTATTCGGCCAATACAAAGCTCGTTACCTGTAGTCTATTTCACCAAAATTGCAAAACATACTTATCTATAAAAGTGTACTTTGAGGGAGTAATCATTTATTGAAACCGAAATGCATTATTTCATATAGAACTAACGACTGCATATAGTTGATGATTAAAAGTATGCGGAGTTATTATACTGAATGGCTGTGATAATGTAATAAACTCAGTATAATACAAATTAATAAATTTATCCTTAAATAGAAAATTTCTTCCTCAAAGTGTACTTACCAAGATAAGTATTCTTTGCAATTTTGGTGAAATAGGCTACTGATAAATACGCATATGATATCATTGATATGAGACTATGCTTATGACTAACTTGATAAGGTGACTTTTAGCAGGTGGCGGCCTAACTATGCCGATAATAAATAGTCCGGCTGATAAACCTATTCAGTGTCAATGCACGGTTTGTTACCGACGATAGCATATGCCACATATGTGGCTGCGACTGGAAAAATGGGCCTTATAGGTTGTGCGACCAGTGTAGATCCGCGTATGATCCGGATCTGCACTGTTCGCCATTCCGTCAATGAAACACCCGCCATGCTTCTAATAAGCAATCTCGATCGTTATTAGGCTACCGGAGTGTGCTATTTGATCAGGAGCTATACGGGCCATAAATCCCATCAGCCCCATTTCTTCAGTCACAGCCGCATATCATGCAAAACAGAAAGTCACGCATGTAGGAGTGAATAAAACGTTCAGGAGCTGGCAAAACACATACAATTATAATTACAACGTATACCAGGTGCGGATCCAGGCGGGGGCGTGTCCACCCCTCTAAAATTGGTCGAGTTTACATTTTAACCCATTATTAGGTGGAAAGATCTGATTATTTCCTTATCTCTCACCCAAAGTGTATGTTGTTACCACTCAGTTTAACCGTCTCGACGAGACGGTTCAACTGAGTGGTAACAACATATACTTTTGATGAGAAATAAGAAAAAATGCAGAAAATAATTTGAATTTTATGAAGATTGACGATCATATATACCTCATTTGAAATCCACGCCCCTATGCATACTATCTGGTCGAAGCAGCGGTTGTAGAAGCTGATTCAATGGTGTAACGGGTATGGCATACAATGCATTTTAAACCTGGGGCCCGTTTCACTAAACTTCTTACGACTAAAATGTTCGTAAGTTCAAATTTAAGATCGTCTGTAAATTTCAATTTATGGATTCACATTTATTGAGCATAGGCTGCATATGCAGCCTATGCTCAATAAATGTAAATCCAATAATTGTTTACAAGAAAATATTGTTAATGTGAAATTTACAGATAATCATAAGTTTGCACTTAAGAACATTTTAGTCGTACGAAGTTTAGTGAAACGGCACTGGACTGCCACATCCCAGGTTGTACTGTAGTTGTTCGTCCTTTCTATATAAATGTCATTTTTCGGATAAATTAAACATTCATTATAGGAATGAATCGCCTTTTTGTGGAATTTATCGGGGTATAAACTTGGAAAAGTCGCGGGAATACTGGACTAAGGCCGGAAGGCCTCGTCCAGTATTCCGCGACTTTTCCAAGTTTATATCCCCGATAAATTCCACAAAAAGGCCATTCATTCCTTATAATTCCAGCATTTGAAATAAATTCATCAAGAAAATGTGTTTATTTTCCGTTTTCTTAAGAATTATTTTAACTGCGCCTCACGGTTACGGAAAATAGTTCGGCGTGGGAGTTTACTGGTATATAAATCTTGGACAGAGACTTGCTACGGACCAATCAAATGTTACGGAATTGTGTAAATATTTTTGTGCTGGAATTATTTACCATTACCGGACGTGTTAATTGTAATTGTTAATAGTATCCTTTTTATACCAAACATAAATTGCCACGCTTGATATCAAGTCCGATAACCGCCATTCCTTAAAAGGTTAACGGAAACAACTACTCCTTCTCTCTATTTATATTTTGATGGCTAATGATCATATTTTATAAAATGTCGATCACAATATTTATTCAAGTGACATATTTAATTGATATAAATAATTTAAAGTCCTGCCACATTTGCATATCAAAATAGCCTATCACAAACGCACGTCTCTATCAGTAAATTAAAGATTATTACATAATTACAACTGTATAGTGGGCACTCATAAGTTTTAAAATAGTTACGCAACTATACATTTATTTAATTCCTACAAAGAATAGTTTGTGCAGAATCATTGAGACTACATGCCACAGTAACAGCATCACATGCCTACTGTCTGTTTCACGAAAGCTGCCAACATTTTACGGTCATATAACCAATGCAAAAACAATTTTGTTTTCGAATTTAAGAATGAGTCTACTTTTATTTTGTGAAATTTGATCTAATATTAATTTTATTGCGAAAAAAACAATTTCCACATGTTAAATCCCCATAAACATCTTCAAGATGTCTATGGGGAATGTAACATGGGGAAATTTTTCTAATTTCAGAAATAGTGGACCGATTATCAAAATTTAAATTTGGTTTTCTTAGTTAGATCATGTCCAAGCTATCTAGCTAGGTTTCAGAATCAATTTCCAACTTTGTTCGACTCCTCCAGGTTCTCCACCTCTTTCCCCCATGTTAAATTCCCATAGAGAATTCATTTTTCGTAATGAAATGAATATTTGACCAAATTTCAAGAAATAGAAAGAAGGCTCATTCATAAACGTTGATACAATTTAATATTATCGAAAAAAAGTAATGTTTTTGCATTGTTTATATGGTCGTAACATTTGGGCAGGTTTCGTGAAACAGACAGTAATCGTAGGAATCGTGTCGGGAAACTGCTCATCACGTACATAGAGAATAGTAGGTTAGTGCCGTGAATGGGAAAAAATATTCGGCAAGGCTCAGGAATTTCTTTATTTCTCATCAGAAGTATATGTTGTGACCACTCATTTGAACCGTCTCGCCGAGACGTTTCAAATGAGTGGTCACAACATATATTTTGGTTCAGAAATAAGGAAAATAGATAGAGAAAAGTAGTTTTAGTGCCGTGAATGGGAAAAAATATCTGGCAAGGCTCAGGAAACGGGATGGGCGAGGCTCTGCCGAGCACATCCCGTTTCTGTGCCGCGCCAGATATGTTTTCCCATTCACGGCACTAACCTACTATTCTATTTATCCCGTCAACACCTACAAATGGCTGTAAAATGCAAAAATAGTATTGACTGGATATCAAAAATGTTTCACGGCAGTGTGTTTCACGGCACATACTCACTGCGTTGACGGGATAAATGTACATACATGTACATGTGTACAACGTGCATCATCTATTCATTTACAATATATATTATTTAAAACATCGAGCTTCTTATTTTGCTATCAATGGGCCCGGTTGCTCAAAACTAGCCGTTAGCTTAACGGACAGTTCAATCCTTAACTGAATGGTTAAATCTCTGTTTTAACAGAAGAGTTTAACCATTTCAGCTTAAGGATTTAAAGCAACGTCCGTTAAGGCAACAGGGCCCGGTTGTTAAAAACACCAGTTAGCTTAACGGACTGTTAAATCCTTAACGGACTGTTAAATCCTTAACTGAATGGTTAAAATGTCTGTTAAAACAGAGATTTTAACCATTCAGTTAAGGATTTAACAGTCCGTTAAGCTAACGGATGTTTTGAGCAACCGGGCCCAGCCTGTCAGAGAAGTTCAACGGGCTATCATTGGATTCGAAAACGTATAAATTATTGAAAACAAACACATGTTGTACAATCATTATTACAAATTATTTCATAACGTCCAGCTATCAAACAAAGAATTGCAGCCATACACCATTTGCTTCGCTGTATTAATATTATGTTTTTAAACGATATTTTCAAGCACAATTTAACCCTTTGAACCCGAAAGCCCGCTATATCGGTTTATGCAAACAGTGCAGATCCAGATGAGCCGGCTCGTAACGAGCCGTCTCATCAGGATCTGCACTGTTTGAAAGTAATTTTCTTATTTTTGAGAACAACAAATACCCCCTTTTTATAAATGGAATAGTCTGAAAATCATTTTGCGATGATTGGATTGGTTGCAAAATTAACATATCGCAGCCCATTCAGTTACTTAGGGGTGAAAGGGTTAACAATCAAAATCAGGGATCCGTTTCAATAAGCTTCGTAGATTAAAAAAGTTCGTGCGAAAATATTTATGAATCCACATCGCACAGCAACGTGGCTGATTAATGTTACCATGTTCCACCTACATGTAACGGTTATTAAATCTGAACAAATTCACCAACGTTTTCCCAAATTCGGCTGCTAATGCCAACTTTGATGTACAAGTTTTGCACTTACGAACTTCTTAGTCGTACGAAGTTTAGTGAAACGGGCCGTTTCACTAAACTTCGTACGACTAAAATGTTCGTAAGTGTTAAATTTTGATAGTCCGTAAAGTTCACATTAACAATGTTTGGATTTACATATATTGAGCATAGGTTGCAGCCTATGCTCAATAAATGTAAATCCATCAATATTCATTTTCAGACGATCCTAAATTTGCACTTACGAACATTGTATTCGTATGAAGTTTAATGAAACGGTCCTCTGGTCTGCAGTGGATTCAACCATCCTACAACGATGTTATACATTACAATTCCATATGAGACAAGTGACATTGTACCTAAGACGATCTGCGATTTTCATGAACAATATTTACAGAAACTGTGACATTGTTGTACAAATGCGAACATATCATCAATTTTCGACCTGATTTACGTAAAATATCATATGTCTTGTAAATATATTGTCATGAGATATGGCACATAGTCATAGGTCCAAACATACAGTCATGGCTTGTCTCATATGTGGCTGTGACTGGAGAAATGGGGCTTTTTCCTTAAAATGTTAACGGACATTATTGTTTATTCACTGTATCGTGGGCTATAACCCTGTTTCCTTAAATGTCATAGAACATTACTATTTATTCTCTGTACTTATATGTTGATGTACTTATATTTTGACTTTATAATCTTTCGAAAATATAAAAAAATTCAGGTCATGCAGTTAATTAGTATAAATACTTAAAAAAATCTCATACCTCATTTACATATGAAAATAGTCTGATATCACCGCGAGTTACTATCAGTCAAATAAATACATGTATTACTAAATGATTATATCTGTATAGCGGGCACTCGTAAGTTTTAGAACTGGTGGAATAGTGACACAAGTATACACTTATTTTATTCCTGTACAGAACAGTTTGGGCCTACTGAGTGGGCATGTACCTTTAATATTGTCAGAGTTTGGAGTTTGGTTTGACGTCGCGTTGCTTATTTTAAACTATAGTCTGTTTCACGAAAGCTGCCCAAATTTTACGGCCATATAAACAATTAAAAAAACATATTTTTTTCGATAATATTAAATGAAAGGAAAGTTTAAGAATGAGCCTTCTTTTTATTTCGTGAAATTTGGTCAAATATTGATTTTATTGCGAAAACAAAATTTCCCTATGTTAAATCCCCATAGACATCTTCACGGAGTGAAGAAGATGTCTATGGGGATTTAACATGGGGAAATTTTTTTAGAATTTCAGAAATACAGGACCGATTTTTAAAATTTAACTTTTGTTTTCTTAGTTAGATCATTTCCAAGCTATCTAGCTAGGTTTCGGAGTCAATTTCCAAAAGTTTTCGTTTTTGACTCCTCCCACAACTCCTCTACCTTTTTCCCCCATGTTAAATTCCCATAGACAAATCAATTTTTCGTAATAAAATCAATATTTGACCAAATTTCACGAAATAAAAAGAAGGATCATTCTTAAATTTTCCTTTAATTTAATACTATCGAAAACAATATTGTTTTTGAATTGTTTACATGGCCGTAAAATTTGGGCAGCTTTCGTGAAACAGACTATATGCAGCGTAACGTCAAAGAGACAAAGTCCGCCGGTTCTAGCGTCAATGATGCGTTGGTAAAGGGAAGTTACTCGTAAACTTCCAATTTCGGTAACCTATATGAGAAAAACCACGTGATTATGCAATTAACAAGATGTGCGATATCTCATGAAACATGTTTACAAACTTCACGATATTTTCCGAAAATACTGTCCATATTTGACGAAATTTTCATAGCAAATTCGGAATATAATTCCGTGGAACAGAATTTCGCATTTCGTCAACTTTCGACGTCATTTACAGCAAATATGACAGTTTCTGTAAATCGTTTTCATCGCACATCTTCTGAGTTACAAACTCATCTTGTGTTTCTCATGTATAAAATAGGTCTATATGTATAACCCTTTCAACACCACATGACTGTATAGTGAGTGATATTGGCAAACAGTGTAGATAACAGATGAGCCGGCTCGTGACGAGCCGTCTCATCAGGATCTGCACTTTCTGCAAGTAATTTTCATATTTATGATGACAAAAACACACCATTTTCATAAATTGACTAGTCTGAAAATCCGTTTGTGACCATTGCATTGGTTGCAAAGTTAACATATCAAAATCCATTCCAGTTACTTCGGGGTGAAAGGTTTAATATAAGGCCTCAGTGTTAGAGTAGCGATCGTCGGTAGCGAGCCATATACATCCACAGAGCGCTCCATCGGCGCCCGGCCACACAGACCGGGAATCTGGCAATGTTTAATATACCGATACTTCTCATATAGCGCACTGCAGTCGTAAGAAACACATAACAGGACTGGCATGGAATTTATCTATTCACGCTGCTTGCCGAATTGTGTATCTCACTAATTGAGCAGATGCTAATCGGCGTGCGCATGCATCGAGGAGTGATTGCAATCGTGTTTAAGCCGAGGATAATTAGTGCGAATCTGGCTAAAACGTTTATTTCGTGAAGATTACGGTTAACGTCGTTTACATACCCGACAAGTTCAGATTTACTGGATCGGGTGGCTCGGCGCACAGAAGTCGGTATTTAATTACAGATAAATATTTAACAAATAATTAAACAGTGAGGTATACTAGCGACAGCGGCATGGTGGCATCTGCAGATTTGCGTGTTATTCGGGTTTTAGTGTTAACCTACGTGTTTATGTTTGAGGATTGTGTTTGCACAGATTACACAATCAGGACCACTAAGTATGGGAAAGTTAAAGGTATTGTGGAAGAAGCGCATGGACACAAGAAGGTGGAAAAGTTTTTTGGAATACCGTACGCGAGTCCTCCGATCGGGGAACTGCGGTTAGAGGTATGTTATACAAGTCATGTTAACGTTACACCCAAGAATATGTGCGATTTTTCATGAAAATGTATTTTCAGAATCTGTGATATTTGTCTGGTAATCCGTTCACCGCTAAATAACTGGAATGGATTTCGACATGTTAATTTTGGAACCGATCCAATCGTCACAAAATGATTTTCAGACAAGCCCATTTATGAAAAGGCGGTGTTTTTGTTCTCAAAAATATGAAAATTATTTGCAAACAATGCAGATCCTGATGAGACGGCTGTTGACGAGCCGGCTCATCTGGATCTGCACGTTTTAAGCAAACCCCGCTATAACGGGTTGTCGGGTTCAAAGGGTTGATGGCGTCGAAAGTTGATGCAATTTTCAAAGCAAATGAATTCCGCATTTCCGATGAAAAAACTTTCGACGTCATTTACGAAACATATTATAAATTTTGTAAAAAATTGTTATGAGATATCGCACACTTTCGTTTCGTACAGTGGGGTCAGCGTGTAAGTGCACACACGAACGAACACGACAGGTTGGAACCAACCTGTCGTGTGTGTTCGTGTGTGTACTTACACGCTGACCCCACTGTAGGTACAAAATCACATGGCTTGTTTCTATGGCGTCAGACATTTGTTATGCAATATACCATCTCCAAACGGGACTCCCCGATACCTCAGTACCTATCACTGATAGATGCCAGTGATATTTAAATTAAGGTACATGCCCACTCAGTAGACACAAACTGTTCTTTGTATCAGAGACATCATTGAGACATTTTCTGTCAAAATAAACATTCATTCACCATTACCCCACGTGTTGATTGGCATTATTATACATTTTATAGCGGACGTAAAATTCCACACCGATATCTGGGGCGATAACCATGTTTCCTTAAAACGTTAACGGACATTACTATTTATTTCCTGTATTTATTTTTGATGTGCAATGATCATACTTTATTATCTGACGAAAATGTTATTTTTTCAGGTGACGCATTTAATTAGTATAAATAATTAAAAAATATCATGCCTCATTTGCATATGAAAATAGCCTGATACCACCGCGCGTCACTATCAGTAAAATACATACATGTATTACTAAATGATTATATCTGTATAGCGGGCACTCATAATTTTTAGAACTGGTGGAATAGTGACACAATTATACACTTATTTAATTCCTATATAGAACATTGTGTGCCTACTGAGTAGGCATGTACCTTTAACTCGAATTATGATATATATTCATTGCTTGAATTCCAATAGTACATATGTATTTGGGCGCTCATACATATTACCAGGAAAAGTGTGTACTTCCAGAAACTCTGGTCAGAATAATTCCTCCCGTTTCTCGAAACTTCGTACGATAAACTTGTTTGTACGAAACTGCGGCCCGTTTCACTAAACTTCGTACGACTAAATTGTTCGTAAGTGCAAATTTAGGATCGTCTGGAAATTTAAATTAATGCATTTATATTCATTGAGCATAGGCTGCCAATGCTCAATAAATGTAAATCCAATAATGTTGCACCTACGAACATGTTAGTCGTACGAAGTTTAGTGAAACGGCCCCGCCCCCACCCCCCCCCCCCCACGTTTATTAATTTGCTTTTCACATTAACGTGGCTAACTAATACAGTAGAACCTCCCTAAACCGGACACACAGGCAGTCTCTGTATCCTTAATTGTATGGGTATCATTGTCGTCTATCTCTGATGATAATGCATGTTCATGTTCGCAAAGCACACCCGCATGCAGTAACATAGTCATATGTCTAATTTACAGTGGAACCTCTCTAAACCGGACACACAGGCAGTCTCTGTATCCTTAATTGTATGGGTATCATTGTCGTCTATCTCTGATGATAATGCATGTTCATGTTCGCAAAGCACACCCGCATGCAGTAACATAGTCATATGTCTAATTTACAGTAAGGAACCTCTCTTACCGGACACACATGCAGTCTCTGTATCCTTAATGTCCTATGTATATCATGTCGTCTATCTCTGATGATAATGCATGTTCATATTTCGCAAAGCACACAGCAGTAACATAGTCATATGTCTAATTTACAGTGGAACCTCTCTAAACCGGACACACATGCAGTCTCTGTATCCTTAATTGTATGGGTATCATTGTCGTCTATCTCTGATGATAATGCATGTTCATGTTCGCAAAGCACACCCGCATGCAGTAACATAGTCATATGTCTAATTTACAGTGGAACCTCTCTAAACCGGACACACAGGCAGTCTCTGTATCCTTAATTGTATGGGTATCATTGTCGTCTATCTCTGATGTTATGATGTCATGTCGCAAAGCACACCGCATGCAGTAACCATAGTCATATGTATAATTTACAGTGGAACCTCTATACCGACACACAGGCAGTCTCTGTATCCTTAATTGTATGGGTATCATTGTCGTCTATCTCTGATGATAATGCATGTTCATGTTCGCAAAGCACACCCGCATGCAGTAACATAGTCATATGTCTAATTTACAGTAGAACCTCTCTAAACCGGACACACAGGC
This sequence comes from Conchocele bisecta, assembly GCA_029237695.1. Lineage (NCBI taxonomy): Eukaryota > Metazoa > Mollusca > Bivalvia > Lucinida > Thyasiridae > Conchocele > Conchocele bisecta. The sequence goes on from CM055268.1 coordinate 48,630,300, forward strand.
AGTCTCTGTATCCTTAATTGTATGGGTATCATTGTCGTCTATCTCTGATGATAATGCATGTTCATGTTCGCAAAGCACACCCGCATGCAGTAACATATTCATATGTCTAATTTACAGTAGAACCTCTCTAAACCGGACACACAGGCAGTCTCTGTATCCTTAATTGTATGGGTATCAATGTCGTCTATCTCTGATGATAAATGCATGTTCATGTTCGCAAAGCACACCCGCCATGCAGTAACATATTCATATGTCTAATTTACAGTAGAACCTCTCTAAACCGGACACACAGGCAGTCTCTGTATCCTTAATTGTATGGGTATCATTGTCGTCTATCTCTGATGATAATGCATGTTCATGTTCGCAAAGCACACCCGCATGCAGTAACATATTCATATGTCTAATTTACAGTGGAACCTCTCTAAACCGGACACCATGGGATCTCCCAGGGTGTCCGGTTTAGAGAGGTTTCACTGTACTACAATTTTCCGCCTACATGTACCCATCGTTACATGTGAACGCATCCACGAAACACTTACCAACATCACCGATCGGTGTAAATGTGATTATAATTTCCAATTTCACACTTACGAATTTCTTAGTCGTAAGAAGTTTAGTGCTGAAACAGAGGTCCGTTTCACTAAACTTCGTCTGAAACAGAGGTCCGTTTCACTAAACTTCGTCTGAAACAGAGGTCCGTTTCACTAAACTTCGTCCGACTGAAATGATCGTAAGGGCAAAATTATGATAGTCTGTAAATTTCACATTAACATTGTTTTCTTGTAAATAATTATTGGATTTACATTATTGAGCATAGGCTGCATATGCAGCATATGCTCAATAAATGTAAATCCATAGACGATCTTAAATTTGCACTTACGAACATTTTAGTCGTAAGAAGTTTAGTGAAACGGGCCCCAGGCCCCCGGATCGCGAGCGATACTTTTCTGAAATCGGAGTTTCAGGAATTATCGTGCACTTTGCGCATAAAACTACCATGGTCGAACGAATAAAAACTATATTTGAGACAAACCATGCGATTGTGTATACCTAGAAGATGTGCGAATTTTCATGAAAAATATTTATATAAACTGTGATATTTGCTGTAAAGGACGTCGATATTTCTTTCGCGAAATGACACACGGCTTGTCTCATTTGGGTTCACAAACACGGGTTTAACCATTTGAACCCGAAAGCCCGCTATATCGGTTTGTGCAAACAGTGCAGATCCAGATGAGCCGGCTCGTAACGAGCCGTCTCATCAGGATCTGCACTGTTTGAAAGTAATTTTCATATTTTTGAGAAAAAAACAAATACCCCCTTTTTTAAATGGAATAGTTTGAAAATCATTTTGCGATGATTAGATTGGTTGCAAAACGAACATATCGCAGCCCATTCAGTTACGTAGGGGTGAAAGGGTTAAGGATCGGTATCGACCGTGCAGTTTGTCCGGTTTAGAGAAGTTCCTCTGTTTATACACATTATTCATTTTTTTATTGAAGTCTATTTTATTAACGAAACAACATTACGTTCCAGAAAAAATACATCCTACGAAGTCTGTTTTATTTGATTTTAAATGATATACATGTATAACAATTAGTTCTTGGACAGCCAAAGCACTCGTGTATCCCAATAATCGGATTTATCTAGAATAGGAATTGTTGACCGCATGGTCAATGGTGATTCAATGACCAAGTGGCGAACTGTGCAGTCGTGGGGACCGTTTCACTAAACTTCGTACGATTACAATGTTCGTAAGTGCAAATTTAGGATCGTCTGGCGATTTCAATTGAATAAATGTAATAAATGCTCAATAATTGTAAATCCGATAATTGTTAACATTGTTAATGTGAAATTTACAGACTATCATAAGTTTGCACTTACGAATATTTTAGTCGTACGAAGTTTAGTGAAACGGGCCCCAGATTGTACTGTGCAGTCTGATCTGATATGGGACTATACTGACAGTAAATGTCATAAGCCCAATTGTTCCTGTAACAGCCATTGATAACTATAGTCTGTTTCACGAAAGCTGCGCAAATGTTACGGCCATATATAAACTATTCAAAAACAATTATTTTTTTGATAATATTAAATTAAAGGAAAATTTAAGAACGAGCATTCTTCTTGTTTCGTGAAAATTGGTCAAATATTGATTTTATTGCGAAAAACAATTTCCCCATGTTAAATCCCCATAGACATATTCACAGAGTGAAGATGTCTATGGGGATTTAAAATGGGGAAATTGTTTAGAATTTCAGAAATACTGGACCGATTTTCAAAATTAGTTTTCTTAGTACCAAATTTTTTCGTTTGTTTGACTCCTCCCACAGCTCCTCCACTTCCTTTTCCCCCATGTTAAATTCTCATAGACAAATTAATGTTTCGTAATAAAATCAATATTTGACCAAATTTCACAAAATAAAAAGAAGGTTCATTCTTAAATTTTCCTTTAATTTAATACTATCGAAAACAATATTGTTTGTGAATTGTTTATATGGCCGTAACATTTGGGCAGCTTTCGTGAAACAGACTATAATCATATACTTAGTAATACAGTGGAACCTCTCTAAACTGGACACCCTGGGAGGTCCCCAGGGTGTCCGGTTTAGAGATGTTCCACTGTAAATCGGACATATGACTATGAACTTGAACTAGAACTTGAACATGTATTATCATCATCAATAGACACCAATGAAACCCATACAATTAAGGATACCCAGGCTGCCTGCGTGTCCGGTTTAGAGAGGTTCCACTGTAAATCGGACACATGACTATGAAATTGAACTAGAACTTGAACATGCAGTATCATCATAAATACAAGGTGCATGATCACGTGGTTACAGCAACAACAACGTCGCCCACTCCAAAGTAAGTATTATTTGATAGTTTCCTTAATATGTAACGGATTTTGATGAAATATGGCGCAGCAAACGCGTCTTCATGAGCTGCATTTGGTGGTCCGGGGAGTTTGGCACAGCCTTATGTCGTTTTTACGAAGAATATATTTCCGATTCTTCGCAAAAACGACAGAAGTTTGGGCGAACATACAGAGAACACCAAATGCAGCTTAACAATACGCGTTTGATGTGCCATATTTCATCAAAATCCATCAAAATCCGTTACTTAAGAAGGACACTATAAAATAATACGTACTTTGAATCGGTACTTGTTGTTGTTGTTGTTAGTACCACGTGATCATACACCTTGCAATATACACCAATGAAACCCATACAAGTAAGGGTACCCGGACTGTCTGCGTGTCCGGTTTAGAGAGGTTCCACTGTACTAGACTGACTTTGTCCTCACTGAACCTTCCCGTTCATGATTTCCAAGGTGCTTGTTTACACCGACGGAATAAACTCTCCGCTTCTGATCACTCTAATCACCACACTGATGGGATCAAATAAAAATAGCATATTTTAATGCATTACTTGTTTCTATATATACACAACAAGAAAACCGCTGCGCACTGAGTCAGCCGCAATAGCTCAGTGGTAGAACATAGGACTACGGATCGAAATGTCCCGAGTTCCAATCCCGACACTGGCCGATTCGGCGTGTCCTTGGGCAAGACACCTTCGTCATAGCCTAGTCCTATCGGATGGGGACTTAAATAGTCGGTCCCGACATGCAAGGTCATCGAGCCAGTGCCGTCGTTAAATCAAAGCATTTATTTACGCTGCGCACTGATCAACATGTGCGCAACTCTCACAGGGGGCCCTAAACTTCGTACGATTAAAAACTTCGGACGAATATTTGTATAAATTCACTTCACACATCAAAGCCACGGTGGTTTATTAATGCTACCATTTTCCACCTACATGTAACAAATCCACCAACGATTTCCCAAAATTAGCTGCTAATGCCAACTTTGAGGTAAATTTTAGATTTGAACTTGCGAACTTCTTAGTCGTACGAAGTTTAGTGAAACTAGCCCCTGGGGGCCGTTTCACCAAACTTCGTACGACTAAAATATTCATAAGTGCAAGCTTATGATAGTCTGTAAATTTCACATTAACAACGTCTTCTTGTACACAATTATTGGATTTACATTTATTGAGCATAGGCTGCGTATGCGGCCTATGCTCAATAAATGTAAATCCATCAATTGACATTTACAGACGATCCTAAATATGCACTTACGGACATTTTAGTCGTGCGAAGTTTAGTGAAACGGGCCCCTGGCTCTTATCAAATGTCTACTTGTCGCCGATATGTTTTTTCGAGAAAAAAAACACGATAATTAAAGTCTGCATATCTACTGAATTACTAACCCTTACTGAATGACATGTCAACAAGATGTTCTAAAAATAGTTTTCGAAATTATTATCAGCGACTTATATGCAATATGAAAATCTACAGTAACTTCCGCCAATATATAACCTAGTTATGGAAAATAAAACATATTTTTAGATGAAGACAAATGTTTTTTTTTAGTAATTCGTTCCCACGAAATAGCAATTCGTTTCCACGAAATAACAATTCGTTCCCACTGGAACGAATTGTTAATTCGTGGGAACGAATTGTTATATCGTTGGAACGAATTGTTAATTCGAGGAAACGAATTGTTAAATTGAGGGAACGAATTGTTATTTCGTAGGAACGAATTGTTAATTCGAGGGAACGAATTGTTATATCGTGGGAACGAATTGTTAATTCGAGACGAACGAAATTGTTAAATTGAGGGAACGAATTGTTATTTCGTAGGAACGAATTGTTAATTCGAGGGAACGAATTGTTATATCGTGGGAACGAATTGTTAATTCGAGGGAACGAATTGTTAAATTGAGGGAACGAATTGTTATTTCGTTGGAACGAATTAATAAAAAAATGCATGTCCCCTGCGGGACTCCGTACGTTTCCGTAGAATTATTTTTTTATTAATTCGTTCCCACGAAATAACAATCCGTTCCCTCAATTTAACAATTCGTTCCCACGAATTAACAATTCGTTCCCACGAATTAACAATTCCTTCCCTCAATTTAACAATTCGTTCCCGCGAAATAACAATTCATTCCCACGGGTAATTCGAGGGAACGAATTATTATATCGTGGGAACGAATTGTTAATTCGAGGGAACGAATTGTTAAATTGAGGGAACGAATCGTTATTTCGTGGGAACGAATTGTTATTTCGTGGGAACGAATTAATATAAAAGAATCCATGTCCCCTGCAGGGCTCCGTACAATGCAACGCACGCGTCAATATTCTTCCGTATTGACGTCTCGTGAGGTCATAGAGAATAGTAGGTTAGTGCCGTGAATGGGGAAAAATATCTGGCAAGGCTCAGGAAACGGGATGGGCGAGGCTCTGCCGAGCACATCCCGTTTCCGTGCCGCGCCAGATATTTTTTCCTATTCACGGCACTTACCTACTATTTTATTTATCCCGTCAACACCTACAAATGGCTGTCAAATGCAAAAATTGTATTGACTGGATATCAAAAATGTTTCACGGCACCGTGTTTCACGACACATACGCACTGTGTTGACGGGATAAATATTGATCAGTGCCGGAAGAACGCTTCACCTCGTAAAATAGTTCCTTCTAAATCACCACGTATTTGTTTATTTTATTTTTATATTGTATATTTATTGAAACGCATATAACTTACGAATGATGAACGAATATATCAACGAGGTTGTTTGATTTGAATGTGGATATATACCATTCGTTCCGCCGCGCAACGATATTGGGCTACTAAAGTCGCGCAATATCGCACGCTGCGAAACTCGTGCATATATCCACATACTGATCAAATAACCTATACACATTTGTTTTGTATTCTGTGTCTGGCTGGTCTTGTATTTGTGTATGTGAAGTCATGCGTTGTCTCGTTAGCTCAATTCAAACTAATTTATTGCATTCAATTCATTTTACATGACAACATGAGGTATAAGTGAAAATGGTGTAATATTTAACGAGGCTGAAATATGAATACCATCATCATAAATGAGTATATTTAAATATAAGTATGCGTAACTGGTGTCTTCCTGATACTCCTTCTTTTGTTAATTTGGGGCTAATTTCAATGTGGGAGAATGAGGAATGTTGTACAGGTAATTTTGTTGTTATAAGCATAGCCTTGAGGGAAATTGGGAAAATGCTCTGTTTCAACTTTGTATTGTGAATTATGAAGGAAAATAGTGAACTATTGATATAATCAGCATTAATTTCTTATGTCTGATCTGCAATTCATTATTTTCCTTATTTTCCATTTCTTCATTAATTAATGTGTTTTGGATACAAATAGTGAATTGCACTTATTATAAAATTGTCTTAAATATATAATATATAATGAATGCAATACTATATTTTGTTTCCTACACTGAACGCTAATGTTTACAATAGTTTGTATTTAAGGTTTTAATAAATGTTGAAAACAAAAGTCAATGACTACATGTAGTCATGTCTTATCAGGGTCTGGGGCCCGTTTCTCTAAACGTCGTAAGACTAAAATGTTCGTAAGTGAAAATTTAGGATCGTCTGGCAATTTCAATTGACGGATTTACATTTATTGAGCGTATGCTGCATATGCAGCCTACGCTCAATAAATGTAAATCCAACAATTGTTTACAAGAAAACATTGTTAATGTGAAATTTACAGACTATCATAATTTGGCACTTTTAGTCGTACGGAGTTTACTGAAACGGCCCCCTGTAATCTCCGCAATTCAGTTTGCAATGCACAAGTTAGAGCCATATCGAACAGCTTTCTTCCTGATTCTCATACTTCCGAGTGATATACAATATCAATGACATATCAATGACTGAGTTATTTAAACAAGAGTTGTCAGAAGACAACGAAGCTCGCCTGTTGGCAGCCTTCACTCAAACTTGGCATAGTTGATAGTTGTATAAAAAAGAAGGTACACAACATTTACCCCAACGTTAAGTTTATGAACTTGCTAAGTTTGTGACCTTGACCTTGGGGTAAGGGTTGGGTGGTGGGTCATGGATTTGCTACAGCATGATAGAGGGTCATCTGAGGAATGCATGTATGAAATAACAAGGTGTTCCATGAACAGAAACAGAAGTTATAAGACATTTACCCCAACGTTAAGTTTGTGGACGCCGACGACGACGCTGACGCCGACGCCGCCTGGGGTATGCCATAAGCTCTTCTGCACTTCGTGCAGGCGAGCTAAAAACAACTTACACACATAAAACATCATTGATTATAAGTTATTGTGATTCTACACAGGCTATATGGTGTAATATTGCCCGTCTGGAGATATGTTCACCCGGGGCGATAGCCGAGGGTGAACATACCTTCAGACGGGCAATATTACACCATATAGCCTGTGTAGAATCACAATAACGTATTTGTCATACCGCAGATCCTGTATTTGGCCGTATAAACATATCTCTTCTTTTGATCTTTGCGTTTTTTCAGGAAGAAAAATAATCCGAGATTCGATTTTCTACCGTCAGTCTTAATATAAAGGCGTAAATGAACATTTTGTTTTTTTATTAAACGAAAACAAACTAAATATGGAGTAAGAAATCCATCGAAAACGACTTTATGACAGTTTTTTTATATCCTGTAATTTAATTTATATTCCACTGCTCTATCGATCTGCTCTCCCTTTGGCGCCTCTAGAATAATGCGACTGGTTCCCAAACATTCGCTGTCATTGCTACGCCGCGGTTTCGTGCGTGGAACCCATCATTTGTGACCTAAATATAGCCGTGTCACGAAGGCAAGCGTGTTGAGATTTGAAAAGCAATTTTCGTTATTTTGGCTAATGTTTCGCTCATATTTTGATCAGCGAAGAATATTTATGGAAAAATAAACAATAAAAACTGGTTTTGAGTGTACAATTTGTTACTTGTATTGATCAATTCGGGGTTTTATTGTGTTTAGTGAGGAATACAATTCGCAATCGGTAGACGCTTGCAAAATGTGTCTTCTTTGGACGCGAGGCGCCGGAGGGGAAACGCAATTCCTGTATGTCCGGCGGCCTTGGCAGGTCATATAATATATATGACCAGGCAAGCTAGCCAATCAAAAGCCGAGAAACTTATCTGCGGTATGTCAAATGTAATTGTCTGCAACTCTTTTAACTCAATAAGCAGCACCGTAGTCATGCATCACTGACCATAGCTGTGGAAATGAAAAGTCGGAGAATCAGGAATTCAGGGGCCCGTCTCACTAAACGTCTTACAACTAAAATGTTCGTAAGTGCATATTAAGGATCGTCTGGAAATTTCAATTGATGGATTTACATTTATTGAGCATAGGCTGCATATGCAGCCTATGCTCAATAAATGTAAATCCAATAATTGTTGACAAGAAAACATGGTTGATGTGAAATTTACGGACTATCATACGTTTGCACTTACGAACATTTTAGTCGTACGAAGTTTAGTGAAACGGCCCCTGGACACTCAAAAGTAGGAGAATCATGAAGTAACCGCGTGATTCATCGTGAAAAACAATGATCTTCGTCTTGGTAAATGTATACCTCGGGTGTAATTGTTACATTATCACCTCTAACACTTCCGCACTTAGACAGAGCTCAAATATAAGAGCTCATGAGGAATTCAATGCCCCCTGCGCTCAGAATATTCTGTTCCAACTGTTGATGCCATTTGCTGAAAATATTATTTTGTTTTGAAATCAATATCGGCGAAAACGGGCGATGTACTAATACAGGAGGTAATTCCTGAGCTGGATGTGGCCGTGACTGGAGACATGGGGATCATGGGTATTAAATGCACGGCTGCGGATGCACGGCCTGATCTGGATCTACATCGGTCGTAAAGACCGGTGTAGATCCAGATCCGGCCGTGCATCAGCGTATGAGCAGCTCGCCAATCACGTCCGAGTCGCTGAAATCTTAGTTGGCGAGGCAATGGGCGGTCTCCGGCCGGTCCACCGGGCTATCCCCGTATAGACGAGCCTCAGAATTCCTACGCGTTTCCTAGCCTTGCCTGATAAACTTGATATCAATACACTAGCCTGGTATTCTCTATTTATCAACTAACCTTTAATACTAGATGACTAGATTGTTTCAATTACGTCACAATACTGACGTCATTCGCAGTCGTCACACGACGCCGTTCGAATAATGGGACGTCGGAGATGGTAGTTGTGACCCAGCCACCTGTACGCACCTAGTTTAATATTAAAGTAATCCGACAGCGATATTGAAGTTTATGGCATGCTTGGGAAACGTTTACACACATTTCGACATAAATGACCCCGAACATACGTACGTACGAACGAACGGAACTTCAATACCAAAACAATATTCCGCCATTGTAAGCAGCAATGGGCCATAACTGCTGCTGCATTGATATCGTATATTATAAGTTGCCATCTCGTACAGACGGACGTACGCACGTACGTACGTACGCATGGACGGACGGAACTTCAAGAGGAAAGCAATATCCCCCAATTGGTATCGCAAGGGGGAGCGGCAGTATGAACCGTGCACACCGACATAACGGTGATTAGGATGAAAGTGACATAGCGAAGAACCTGTGTTTTATATTTATTTGCACTCCGCCGGGTATTATTCTACAATCAGATACAATCTCGGCCAATTAATTATTCCATTAACTACGTTACGAGTAAAGTGGGATTTATCGCGCATCCTGAGTCTCCGTTCACGGCATAGCTAGTCCTGTTCCGGGCAGATACATGCAATATTTCTGTTGAAAATATGGAGAGAGAGAGAGAGAGAGAGAGAGAGCGACGAAGAGGCGGAGAGAGAGAGAGAGACATGTTTTACTTTTTATTGTATTTGTTTTGCCAGAAATATTAATGCGCATGCGAAATACATTCGATTTTTATCTCTCTCTAGGGTCATGAAAACTCGAGGTGAATGCTTAGGAAGAATCACAGATAGAGCGATAGAGATACAATGAGAGAGTGAGAGAGGGAGAGAGGGGGAGGGAGAGAGTGAGAGATGGGGAGAGAGTGAGAGTGTGAGAGAGAGAGTGTGTGAGAAAGAGAGAGAGGCATGCTACCATCTATTTTGTTTTACAGCATTCTGGGTACTAACAACTGTTGGCCTGTGCGGTGCGTATTTCGGGCCTGCGTTGGTCAACCCCAATTAATTATTACAACTCTGTCCCTAACGTCGACATTCTTCAGCATTGACCCCTAACCGAGGGGTCATCTTGAACGGCAGGTTCGCGTGACAGCCCGATATTAACCGCCCCAAACTTCGCTGGGACACACGGAAATATAAACCACACGTGTACGTGCGATACGACGCCAGTCTAGATGTGAGTAACTAAATATGTGCCTTCTGTGACCCAGGTCTGGGTTGTAAATGTAAATGCTTGGAATTAGCGACGGCACTGGCTCGATGACCTTGCATGTCGTCTCCCAAGAAAGGGAGAAAGGAATGTGGTGGATGCAGAATAGTCCCCTCTGGTTCTTTTGCCCAGACTCTCCTTCAAATCTGATATACGAGACCGCCGTTTAATGTCCCCATCGGAAAGGACTAGTAGAGCAGGACATACAAAGTATCTTAGAAACACTGACGCCCTGGAACTGAACCCTGACTCGAACCCGGGTCGCCAGCGTGGCAGTCCGACGGTGTTACCCCTCGGTCACGGTCTGCTCTATTTATAGTGGTGTGGGGTATGGAACTGTTCCATCTCGCAAGACTGGGTAACATTCTAGCACACATGTTGCGTACTGAGTTGTGTTGTTGCCGTTATTGTACTATATTACTGTGGCCGTGACTGGAGAAATGGGCCTTATAGAATGTGCGATCAGTGTAGCTCCAGATCAGTCTGCGCATATGCGCAGTCTGATTTGGAGCTACACTGATCGCCATTCAGCGAATGAGACACGCACCATACTTCTAACAAATGACAGAGACCATATAAGGCTTCTAGATCGCTCTAATCTACCAGAAACAAGACTGACCACAAACGCCACATGATCAGATTAAGTTAAGATAAGATTGAGATAAGAACATGTTTCTCCAGTCAAAGCCACAACTTCGGGTGGCACACCATATACTAGTAATGATGACCAAACATAACATAATCGGTTCGACTAATGTATAGCACAATGTGAGTCAAAGTATCAATAACCATCCGGAACGAAGAATATATTTTTAAACGTAGTTTATATCGAAGAGTGTAGGCCCTGATCAGTGAGCTTTCCATGTGCTACACTAGCCAATACCTCAATGACACTATAGATCGAGTGTAAGAAGGGTATAAATGGCTTCTGAACTTATAAAATGAACATAAGAGTGGAAACATTTTCACCAGCAAAACTGATTTACAAATCACTAGCCCTGCCGATATTTGGGTATTTCGGGCAGAACCTGGACTTGGCGTATATGCAATGAGTTTTCGGTGATAATTATCTTATTCGAACGAATCGGACGGATAACAACACTATGTTAACCATGCGTTTTTTTTTCTTCAAAATTAAAGATTGCGTCCAATATGTCTGACAAGACAACAAAACCAGCTATTTGACTCACAATAGTCTGAAATATATGGTTTGTGTTATCTCGTATTATGTAATTCTTTCACTCTGTACAACGAGATGGGGTCCACTCTACATGAATGACATGAAACTACTGTCTGTTTCACGAAAGCTATCCAAATTTTACGGCTAAGTAAACAATTCAGAAACAATATTTTTTCGATAATATTAAATTAAAGGAAAAATTAAGAATGAGCCTTCTTTTTATTTCTGGAAATTTGGTCAAATATTGATTTTATTGCGAAAAAACAATTGTCCTATGTTAAATCCCCATAGACATCTTCACAGAGTGAAGATGTCTATGGGGATTTAACATGGAGAATTTTTTTGAATTTCAGAAATACTGGACCTATTTTCAAAATTTAACTTTTATTTTCTTAGTTAGATCATTTTCAAGCTATCTAGCCAGGTTTTGGAGTCAATTTCCAAAGTGTTTCGTTTTCGGACTCCTCCCATAGCTGCTCTACCTCCTTTCCCCCCATGTTAAATTCCCATAGACAAAGACATTTTTCGTAATAAAATCAATATATGACCAATTTTCACGAAATAAAAAGAAGGCTCATTCTTAAATTTTCATTTAATTTAACATTACCGAAACAAATATTGTTTTTTAATTGTTTATATAGCCGTAAAATGTGGGCAGGTTTCGTGAAACAGACAGTAAGTACAGTTTCAGCTGAAACAGCATCTTATGGCAAGTTGTTCCATAGCGGTATGGTCCTCGGGGAGAAGGATTTTCGGAATGTATCCGAGTATGAATGAGGCCTATAGTACTGATGGGGTGGTATAAGGTTGATCTAGTGGTTCTAGTATTTAATTAAAGAGGGAACACTGTATATATGTTCGTGAATACATACAAGGTCATTACTGACTGTATTATATCCTGAAACATCACATATTGTAGAATGTCTACTATTGTTGCATCTAGCTTATAAATTGGCGGATTCTAAATCAAGAATTCAATGCTTCATAATTCCAGCACAAAAATATTTACACAATTCCCTAACATTTGATTGGCCCGTAGCAAGTCTCTGTCCAAAATTTTTATCCCAGTAAACTCCCACGCCGAACTACTTTCCGTAACCGTCAGGCGCAGTTAAAATAATTCTTAAGAAAACGAAAAATAAACACATTTTCTTGATGAATTTATTTCAAATGCTGGAATTATAAGAAATGAATGGCCTTTTTGTGGACTTTATCGGGGATATAAACTTGGAAAAGTCGCGGGAATACTGGACGAGGCCTTCCAGCCTTCGTCCAGTATTCCCGCGACTTTTCCAAGTTTATACCCCGATAAATTCCACAAAAAGGCCATTCATTCCTATAATACAGTCAAACACCGCTAAAATCAGGGAACTTTCCAGCATTTATTCAGTTGACAATAAATACTACAACAAATAATTGTTACGGTATGCACAGAGGATCTTCACGATTGTTGATTTAACTCTTTGCATACTGGAAAATGTATGGGCTATAAATATTTCAAAAATAGCAGATGACAATTAATTATATTTGTTTATATTTCTTTCTGCAAATATCACGAATATGTCTTGGAATTTCATTAGAATTTAGTCCGGAGGACGCAATTCTAATGATCTTCAAAGACATATTTACTAAGAGAAATAAGAAAAGAAATGCTAATTGTGGTAGCTGTTATTTTCACCTCTAGCATGCAAACATATACTATAGCCTCCATTCTTATGAAACAAGCCGGCTAATACGTGTCGTATTAATTCAATGTTATAATATATAATGTATAGTATATATTTTCTATTCGGCCTATATTTAAGGGTGGAAATTGGCTCGAACACCTTCCATCTTTTCATAAGGACATCGTTATACACAGACGCTGTACATACTGATCACATAACGCGGTTTTTGTTGCGGTGACATTCACATATTTATTACACTAGTGCATCATAGTGTTTAATACACTGTATTATTACACTGCGAATGCCAATTTTATGCAGTAAATATAAATACGAGTATGCATACATTTTCACATAAAATTGACATTCGCATTCACGTATAATAATCAGACGGGAAACCTGTACGACAAACTGGTAATAATGATATTCGCCGACAATACATGCTCAGTACACATGCGCATGCGCCTGCGTCATCCACTTACTGGTGTACATTTCCGGCTCCGTTTAACAGATTAGACCCCGATAATCATGACGCTGTCATTTATAAAGGTCGACTTGTTCTAAACACTCGTGTGTGCCTTCGGTGGATGAAACGTACCTTACGACGTATGCGACCGGCGTAGGCCCAGATCAGCCTGCGCATCAGCGCAGTCTGATCAGGGCCTACGCTGTTCGCCAGTGAGTCACAGCACTCGCGTAACTTCGATCTACAAAATGATAAGATCCTAATTACCAACGTTGAAATGTGATCGGTATCTAGAACTCTTGAAAATGATGTAAGCTCCCTTGTTATCATACAGCGGCGCGTACAACATCCGGTTGGTTGTAAGGAAATATGTTGCTCGTGTTGTGTTCTCATTTATCGACTACTTGCAACAGAGCCATATTGTCGCCAGCGTAGACACAGCCCATACAATCTCTTTAGATACCGATTGCTACAATTTATGTCAACCTGTCCTACTCCTGGTCATTATTCGATTCAAACATAATTGGTTCCTAAATGTGATGGGATATGTGTATAACATATATGTGAACATTAAGTTGCTATGTCGCCCATCGTATATAGTGTGTAAAAGCCATCAGTCTGATTTACCTCTTGTGGCGTTTGCAATATAGCACACATAATAGGAGATACACATCAGTAAACTTTGGTGCAATGTGTTCCAACAACATTAAATGACAATAATTCCAGCACAAAAATATTTACACAAATCCATAACATTTGATTGGCCCATAGCAAGTCTCTGTCCAAAATGTATATCCTAGTAAACCCCCACGCCGAACTACTTTCCGTAACCGTGAAGCGCAGTTGCAAAATAATTCGTTAAGAAAACGGAAAATAAAGTTGATGAATATATTTCAAATGCTGGAATTATAAGTAATGAATGGCCTTTTTGTTGAATTTATCGGGGATATAAACTTGGAAAAGTGGCGGGAATACTGGACGAAGGCCTTCCGGCCAGTATTCCCGCGACTTTTCCAAGTTTATACCCCGATAAATTCCACAAAAAGGCCATTCATTCCTATAATGTCCTATAGTTTGTTTTCATCACAGTTATATACCCTCTGATTTGTGAAGAGTTTGTTCACCGGTTGTTTATTATTGCGAGAATCCAGTAATGGCTGTGTAACAGTAATACAAATTCACAGTGCTGTCAATTGTTACCTGCATTACCATACATACTGTATCAAATTCAGTGACATGTAAGCAGTTATCAGACTGTATTATCACTGGTATCTACTTACTCCTATGTGAGTAAATGCGGCTTTAACTTGGGTTAACAATAGGCTGTGCATCGGATTGAAAAGTTTACAGATTTATTTTGAGATTGATGGTAGAAATAGTTTGATATCGCAAATGTTTAAAGTATGTTGGTATACTATTTATAGCACGCTAGTGTCATATCTTTTCATAATGTAATGATTTTTTTTTTCGATAATAATTATTTTTCGATAATATTAAATTTTATCAACATTTAAGATTTGGTCAAATATGGATTTTATTACGAAACATTGATTTGTCTATGGAAATTTAACATGGGGGAAATGGAGCTGGAGGGAGGAGAAGCCAATCAAAAACGAAACAAAAATTGGAACTTTACTCCGAAATCTGGCAGATAGCTTCGAAATGATCTAACTAAGAAAGAAAACATAAATTTTGAAAATCGGTCCACTATACCTGAAATTAGAAATAAATCACCATGTTAAATACCCATAGCTATTCACTCTGTGAAGATGTCTATGGGGATTTAACATGTGACATTTCTTCCCCAATAAAATCCATATTGTACCAAATGTCACGAAATAACATGAAGGCTCACTCTTAAAAAAATTAATTTTATCGAAAAAAAACATATGTTTTTGCATTGCTTATATATCCGTAAAATTTGGGCAGGTTTCGTGAAACAGACTGTAGTCATAATATAATTGAAGACATGTCGGTGTGCGTTGCAATCAGGAAAATACATTAGTATCACGATTTAATGACAGTGACACCCATCGCGGATGTTTCTGGGTACCTGGGTTTAGAGATACTCTACTATTAGTTCAGTGTTCTTACCCAGCTGTATGCGCGTACTAATATATCAATAAACCGAATGGCTGTCAGGCGGGATCGACCTACGTGAATGCCAGAAAATTCGCGTTAATTTATCAGGAGGTACACTGGAATACAACTTAATGGCGTGTCATATGTAAACAACAACTGCCTGAATTCCTCTCATTCAGTGGGTAATTTCGTTCTAGAAAGCGACGTTTGAACGTGTACGATATATCTGTATATACATTTCCTCGTGTGATGGTCTAAATAGTACTTGAACAAGCCTATAATTGTACCCTAGAATTGAAATATTGTACTTGTATCTGAACACTTGAGCCGAATGACGTTTAATTAAGTTGACACGAGTTCACCTCACCACACCTCACTCCACTCACGGGCTCGCTCAAATGTGGCTGTGACTTGATGAATGAGGATTATGGGTTTTGCGACCAGTGTAGATCCAGATCAGACTGTGCATTCGCACTCGCACAGTTTGATCAGGATCTGCACTGTTCGCCATTGCATCAATGATACATCCGTTATTCTTTTAACAAGGATTATAGATCGTTATAGGACCACAGGGATGTGGTATTTGATCGGCCAGGCGCTGCATTGACCACACATACAATTAGCCCTATTTCTCCAGTCACGCGGCCACCAATCGCGATACCCATCAATTCACATACAAGTATATTGTAACCGTATACTATAATTTCCTATTTAAGTACTAAAGATGTATTGCATTTTTATCATGAATTTTGGAGAATTTTGCTACAGTGTGACTTTTTTTTGTATAGGAAGTTGTTGGTGATTCATTGGAGGTTCGATGTTGTGAGGTTTCCATCGACTTTGATTTACTTCCAGCGTTGTTTTCTTATTCTGCTACGGTAGAACATTAGTAGTAGACCGTTGCACATGTTGCATTATTATTTCGCAACATTTGTCCAACAGCATGACCTGGTACACCGCCGATTGTATTGCCTACAGTGGGGTCAGCGTGTAAGTGCACACACGAACGAACACGACAGGTTGGAACCAACCTGTCGTGTTCGTTCGTGTGTGCACTTACACGCTGACCCCACTGTATGTGCATTAGCAGCAGTTATCTGGCTATTCATGTACAGTGGAACCTCTCTAAACCGGACACCCTGGGAGGTCCACAGGGTGTCCGGTTTAGATAGTTTCCACTGTAATTAGGCTCTATATGAACATATTGTGTCCCTTTCAATCATGTACAGACTCGATAATTAAATAAATTACAGTGAACCCCGTCTAAATTAAACAAAATGGGGTCGCCAGGGTGTCCGGTTTAGAGAGCTGCCACTGTATTACACTCTTGCAAGTTATTTGCACTGGTTTCGCTGTGAGAGAAAACCCGTAATCATCTCCTTACGAATAATACACCGTGAAGAGAACACCCGTAATTGCGCGCCTGTTTTCTTGGAAACCACAAGCTATCATGCAAAATATTTATTTTTTATTACAGTCAAAATAAAGTTATTTGAAAATCTGGAAAGGGTCTCGACTAATCTAGAATGTTAATGTGATTGAACACATTCCAAACATGCACTCAAATATATCTGACTCATAGAAACGTGTCCGTCGCCTTGGCGTCCGTGCAAGCAACTCGTTCGCTACGCTCACTCGTTGCTTACGCGGAAGCCGACACACACTTGTGTATTATTTCCCGCTATTCAAAATGTACGATGGAATATCCTTGTAATTAGGCACTATATGAACATTTGTTTTGTCATTTGCAATCATGAACAGTCTCGACAATGAACTAATAACAGTGAAACCTATCTAAATTAAACAAAATGGGTCGCCAGGCTGTCCGATTTAGAGAAGTTCTACAGTACACTGTAACTACCGTCTGTTCCACGTTTTGCTGCCGACTAACTTTGTGCTATTACACACATTAAATCTAAAAAAAAGATTTAAAAGTAAGCACTTTTTCACCAATAACAAAAAAGTCACAGCAGCAAACCGCTGAACAGACAGTAGGTTAGTGTACGACGAGAACTGCCTTGTATACCCGATAAGCGATTTGCTCTTGGCATGTGACATAGAACTTCCATTACATGACATTGCCAGATTGTTGCTGCACATGGCAGATCAACCAATATACGAATACATGTGATTCTCGCATGGATTACACTAACGCCTGCCCTAATATTACCAATACATGTATTTGTTAATTTCTTTATTTCAAAATACTTCAAAATTGTGCTTGAAATCAAGCAGCTTGATTGGCTGAAGACAAAGCCAGGAATTCCGCTGGCGATCGCCACTTTCGCAATTGGCGATCAAAATAAACAATTGGCGATAAAAAAATTTTTTTTTTTTTATTTCTTTTTTCGAAAATTGTAATTTTTTATCGCCAATTGTTTTATTTTTTTTGAAGTGGCGATTTTTTTATTTTCCCCAGCGGAAAGCGTAGGCTCAGACAATGGAATTGTTTGATTGAGAGTTGGCATCGCTAACAAATGTTCAGAAGCGTTCATACTTTGGGCACGATTGAGGCCGGTGGTTTACAATTGCCAATACATTTCCATTCAATTATTGCACTCAATCTATTTACACGGCATCAGTAGGTATAAATGAAAACAGTGTACAGTAAAATCTCTCTAAACCGGACACCCTGGGAGGTCCCCAGGGTGTCCGGTTTAGAGAGGTCCCACTGTAGTATTCCATTAATTAATGATGTGTATATGTAATCAGTTGTGTGAACAATCAGAAAATATACACCTGCATGGTAGATCCTGATTGGATGGGACAGATCTGTTGTGATTGCCAAAACATGAATTGTTGTAGGTCAGTATGAACTGGTTAACGATAGTTGGTTATACACACTGAAGGAAAAAGCATAATTATGTTAACGTCCATGCATTATTTCATTAATTTGTAAATTAACTCCTGCGATAATCTAGTCAATATTTATAAATGTATTTATTTCAAAATACTTGAATACTGTGCTTGACGTCAAGCAGCTTGATTATCTGAGCCTAAGCTGTGCTACAATTCAGGCTCAGCTGATCAAACTGCTTGATTGAGAGTTGAGTTGATGTTGCAAATATTTGTTCAGCAACGAAGATAACCTGGGCAAGATTAGCACAGGTGGCTGTGTATATGAGAAGGTAAGCAATGGCCGAGAACTGAATGCGCGGTTTGATCTGGGGTACCTAGTTGTAGCACAGCTCAGGCTCAGCCAATCAATCTGCTTGACTTCAAGCACATGATTCAATGATCGCAGTTTGAAAAGGCATATACTGATATGATTCTCGTATTTAGATGACATATGACATTGGGGGTTTCACCTGACAAACGGAAACAATCAATCAAGGAGCCGTT
Source organism: Conchocele bisecta (assembly GCA_029237695.1). Taxonomy (NCBI): domain Eukaryota; kingdom Metazoa; phylum Mollusca; class Bivalvia; order Lucinida; family Thyasiridae; genus Conchocele; species Conchocele bisecta. Next base: position 48,649,309 of record CM055268.1, read on the forward strand.
TCACTAAACTTCGTACGACTAAACTGTTCGTAAGTGCAAATTTAGGATCGTCTGAAAATTTCGATTGATGGATTTACATTTATTGAGCATAGGCTGCTTATGCAGCCTATGCTCAATAAATGTAAATCCAATAATTGTTTAAGAAATTAAGAAAACATTGTTAATGTGACATTTACAGACTATCATAGTTTTGCACTTACGAACATTTTTGTCGAATGAAGCTTAGTGAAACGGCCCCCAGGTATTTGATTGGGGAATAAGATGTTACCATTTACACATAAATATACAGGCGGTCATTAACAACGTTTGCGTATCCTATGCTCGCTATACAGTGGAACCTCTCTAAACCGGACACCCTATGAGGTCCCCAGGGTGTCCGGGTTAGAGAGGTCCCATTGTAAAACAAACAGACAACTACGCCAAGATACGAGTGTGTGTTTTGCGATAACGAAAAGAGATAATCAGCGGAGATAACGGAGATAATGGAGAGAGCCCGATTACAATTTGTGTCCGGTTTAGAGGGGTTCGACTGTATGTGGTTGTGACGGGAGAAATGGGGCTAATGTGATTTATCACCAGTGTAGCTCCGGATCAAACAGCACATTTAGTTAGCCTGATAACGATATTATATTGCTTGTTAAGAAGTATGACGGGTGTTTCATTGATTGATGGAATGGCGAACAGTGCAGATCCTAATCAGACTGTGCGGATGCACAGGCTGATCTGGATATACACTGGTCGCAAATCACATAAGCCCATTTCGTCAGTCACCGCTACGTATGACGCTTCATTCTACCAACTGTGATAAACAAGATAGTGGGAGTAAAGAAAATAAATAAGAGTAAAACATCGCTAATGCTTTTAGCGGACCGCCGCTTTTGATTTGGACGTGCCTGGCATATTATCTACTGTCTGTTCCATGTTTTGCTGCCGACGAACTTTTGGCTATTAAACACATTAAATCTAAAAACAAAAATTATGTGTAAACACTTTTTCATCAATAACACAAAATGCACCCTCTTCATTTTTTATTTCATGAAATTCCATCAAATATTGATTTTATTCCAATTTTTTTTTTCAAATGGGAATTTAACATGGGGCAAAAAAGAGCTGGAGAGTGACGACGAGAGTCGACTGAAAACGCAAAATTTGAAAATTTAATCCGAAATATGGCTATGCAATATAAATTTTGAAATTATGTAACTATTAAGAAAACAAAAGTTTCATTTTGAAAATCGGTCAACCAAATTCCAAAATTATTTTTAAAAAAAATATTTTTAAAAAAATTATTTATATTCCCCCCCCCCCCCCGCTGTGTTAAATTCCCATATAATTTGATACGTTTTTAGTATTACAGATTTAGGTTTAATTCGTTTAAAGATGGGGTCCCGCACACCAGGATGTATTGTAGGAGTTATCAGTTATTGTTTTATTATAGGAATGAATGGCCTTTTTGTGGAATTTATCGGGGTATAAACTTGGAAAAGTCGCGGGAATACTGGACGAAGGCCGGAAGGCCTCGTCCAGTATTCCCGCGACTTTTCCAAGTTTATATCCCCGATAAATTCCACAAAAAGGCCATTCATTCCTTATAATTCCAGCATTTGAAATAAATTCAACAAGAAAATGTGTTTATTTTCCGTTTTCTTAAGAATTATTTTAACTGCGCCTGACGGTTACGGAAAGTAGTTCGGCATGGGAGTTTACTGGGATATAAATTTTGGACAGAGACTTGCTACGGACCAATCACATGTTGGTATTGTGTAAATATTTTTGTGCTGGAATTATTACCTGGTACACTTATTGGCATTATTTGCCTTATTTGAATGACGGACTTTAATTTTTAAATTGAGGTCATGGAAGATACATGTAACCGCGTGTTCTCAAAATATTAACAAAAATCAATATCTATTCAACGGAAATCAATATTTATTCATAGAATGCATTTTCTGATGTACACTAATCATACTTAATAAGATATCGACAGCAGTCGTAATTAATGGCGAATCCAATTATGGCCGCATTACTATAGAATATGGTATATGGGAAAACAGTTTTAAAATGGCAACACGTTTGCAACGATCTTCTTTAGGGTGTCTGAAAACGAATTTAGAGCCATACAGATACATTGCTACTACATTAAGTCCATTATGATCGCCCTACAAGTACTATGACATATACAGAGGTCATACCAGTTATCCGGACAATCAGTGTATCGGACAACTTAAAATACCTGTTAATTAAGCGCATTCTTTTGATCCGATTGTGCAACGAATACATCAAAGGTGCTTGCTGTTTCCATGCCAGTATGAAGTATATATCGCCAAGGCAAACATTTTAGTAAAATTTGCTGCATATATTCACAACTCTGTGCACAAGTTGTTTACAACGTTAAACGTCGTGCGGTGACTTAACCCTTTGAACCCGAAAGCCCGCTATATCGGTTTATGCAAACAGTGCAGATCCAGATGAGCCGGCAGGCTCGTAACGAGCCGTCTCATCAGGATCTGCACTGTTTGAAAGTAATTTTCATATTTTTGAGAACAACAAATACCCCCTTTTTATAAATGGAATAGTCTGAAAATCATTTTTTAATAATTGGATTGGTTGCAAAATTAACATGTCAAATCCATTTCAGTTACTTAGGGCTGAAAGGGTTAATCGAGCGTGCCCATTACGTCATTGCAGAGATTTTACAGTAAATACAGTAAGTTCTTATAAACTCTGCTTTATGAAGAAGCGAATTGTGATTGTTTGTTTCTGCAGAACTACACAATATTGTTTACATTGGTTTACGGGCGATAGCATTATGATTTCAAGTTGAGAATAGAAGTTACACAATCAGTATGAGTATACGTTTTTCCGGATAACTGATTGTCGGTATTAATTTTAGGGCAATCTTACGATTGATGATCTGACCTAATTTTAGGTGTGAAAGATGGCACATTCAGGATTGTTCTCTGAAAATGTTATGCCGGTAGTTGCTATTTTAAGATAAATATCGTAATGAAAACTGCCATTTTCGTCCGATAATCCGGAGGATACCCGTATAGTCCAAGCAAAAAAATTATTGAAGCAGGACAATATTACATTATTTTTCGTTCAACATTGTTATATTAATGTTCAAAAACGATGTGCGCTCTAATCAATGACGAGAAAAACACCACATACTGCATATACTAGGAAACGCTGAGGAATCCTACCGTTTCCGAGCCGAGCCTGATAAACGTCAAGGTGTAGGATCACGTGGTTTCCGAACCCGTTTTTCCGACGTGACGTCATATGTGACGTCATTGTTACAGTATATTTTCTTTAAAATCGTCCTAACAAGCGGACGGATTTTGATGATATGCAGCGCACCAAATACGACGGCATATGTGATCTATGGGTGCTCTGAAAGTTATTTACAATAACTTATGACTTTCACAAAGAATCGAGTACCGTTTATGTCTTACATTCACGTTCTCCATTTTTTATTTATATTTACGTGTAATCGATTCTTTGTGAAAACGACAGAATTATGAGATTAAAGCCACCTATACAATAAAGGGCAACGTGTACCGTATTTGCTGCGGTTCATTTCAGAAAAATATGTCATTCCATAAGAAAGATATTAAAGGAAATCTACTGTAAACACATCTAAAAACATGACGTCACACCGTTCGGAAACCCACAATTTGAACTTGATATCAACAGACACTAAGCTGGTATTGTACTTATCATGTAACGTTTTATTCTCGCCGATTTCAAATATAAAATAAGTTTCGTCAAAAAGAACGTGGACGTGCTTACGTAGCGTCATTGCACTGACGTCATTCGGTAAAGTCACGTTACGTTATTCGACCAATGAAACGTCAGTATTCAATTCACCGGAATCGCTGATTATAGTAATAAACAGCAATAATCTCCATTTCACTATGTGTACATTTAGTTTGACCTTTGACATTTGCAAGCTAATAGTATATTACCTGGATTAAACAATTCCATACTCCAGCGTGCAACTCCTCATTTAATTATAAACCCTACTGTCTGTTTCACGAAAGCTGCCCAAATGTTACGGCTATATAAGCAATTCAAAAACATGATTTCTTTTGATAATATTAAATTAAAGGAAAAATTAAGAATGAGCCTTCTTTTTATTTCGTGAAATTTGGTCAAATATTGATTTTATTGTGAAAACAAAATTTCCCCATGTTAAATCCCCATAGACATATATTCACGGAGTAAAGATGTCTATGGGGATTTAACATGGGGAAATTTTTTAGAATTTCACAAATACTGGACCGATTTTTAAAATTTAACTTTTGTTTTCTTAGTTAGATCATTTCCAAGCTATCTAGCTAGGTTTCGGAGTCAATTTAAAAAAAAAAATGTTTTTTTGACTCCTCCCACAAGTCCTCTACCTCTTTTTCCCCCATGTTAAATTCCCATAGAGAAATCAATTTTTCGTAATAAAACCAATATTTGACCAAATTTCACGAAACAAAAAGAAGGCTCATTCTTAAATTTTGCTTTAATTTAATATTATCGAAACAAATATTGTTTTTGCATTGTTTATATAGCCGTAAAATTTGGGCAGGTTTCGTGAAACAGACTATAGTGAACATTTCCTTGTAAAGAACTGTATGATGTCCTGGCATTTAGATATCCGGAAATGGAAACTGCGTTTGAAAATGTCACCAAATCAACCGTACAGCACGGACAGTGTTTACAACGCACTTCATTCCCATTCTACTTCATCACAACGACAATGGAATGATCACGGTACTCACAAAACGTCTATCCTGATAAAACGGTGTCAATCTCTTAGAAAACAGGGTTTATCCTTCGTGATCAGTGTAGACCCTGATCAGATTGCGCTTCAGCGCAGTCTAATCCGGGTCTTTACTGATTCACGTACAATCAGCGAATTATCCAGAACGCTACGGGTTAATCGTAGTGATTAAATACAGTCGAACCTCTCTAAACCGAACACAGAGACAAGTTAGTTGTGCTTTAATGTTGCTATATATTTCGTTTCCATTTATCTCTGATGATTTTGACTGTTCATGATCAAAACACCCACGCGCGTCTTGATGTAGCTATATGCAAGTTTCACAGTTGAGCCTCTCTAAACCAGACACCCTGGGATGTCCCCAGGGTGTCCTGTTTAGAGAGGTTCCACTGTATCATATTCAATATTTCGCCGTCTGACCAGACTCTACGCTGGTCAGGGATGATAGAAGCCCGGAATTATATGCTTGTCGCCCTCGTTTTGCACCTATTATATATTAAGTACCAAAGTGCGTTTAATGTATACTTCTAAGCATTCGTCGTAGGAATCCTGACACGCGTGGTGTATCATACTGACAGAAGCAATGAAGCGGATGGTGACATTTGAAACACGTACTTTGGTCATATTTCCTGCATTGTTTCGTCGGTTTGAGTGCGTTTGCTACTGCTTTGTCAGTAAATGACGAGTTTTCGACAGTTCGTGCAGTAGTAATAGAAGTAATAGATCCCTTACATTTGACAACACGTGAAATACAAATGTATCCGATGCCAATTATGTGATGTAAGGCCTACACAGTATTGTGTTGCGGTCAACCCGAGCTTAAAGGAGATATAACAAGCTTCTTTTTTCGCGATAAGCTTATGTATTCATCATTTATATCAAATAAAACAAATTTTACTGTAATCTGACCAGTATGTGCCGTTCTTTTTCGGATTTCATATTCCGGACAACTATTTTTTCCAGCCGTCATTGCATGACTAACTTCCCCTTATTTTGCTTACCACAGTTATTTCCCTTTGCGGTCACGTGGGTATATGACGTATCAGTAGATATTCCGAAATGTATGCATAATACGATTATTACACGTATAGTTCAACCAGAGATATAAATAGCCGTACGGAGATTGAAAGCTGGACAAGATAACGCACTTTCTCGTGGCCACTTCCTGTCGACAAACCTGTAGCGAGACTCGGCGAGATTACGCACTCGCTGTCAGTTGCTAGGACGCATAATATCTCTAGCCTATATATATCTCTGGTTCAACAGACTACTTAGAACTCCAGTTTTTCATCCCGCAGTCTAGCCACCTCCTCCTCCAACTCTACCACCCTCCTCTCCAGTACCAGGATCCTCTTCCTGGTCGCAGCCTTCTTCTTGCTACCCTCCGTGGTTCTATCTTCTGGCCCCTCGGGAACACCTGTTCGAGCGATGTTGCCAGAGAGTCTTGTAGGTGGCAAACTTCCCTCCACATCCGGGACACTCTCTCGTGGGAAGTCTGCACGGGTTCTTGCGGTCCCTGTGCCTTCGAAGATTTGCGGGTTTGTCGAAACCCTTGCCGCATGTTTCGCATTCCTTGTATGGCATTTTGGATCGATTTGGCAAATTGTTTGTCTATTCCAATGGGAAACATATCTTCAATTGGGCGTTCGATTGTGGATGTGGCGAGACCTCCAAAAAGTGTGGCTCCGTGCAGAATGGACTAGAAACCCCATCCACTATTGGACCAACCGTCGTCTTTCGTACTACCACCACCCAATTGTGTATACTCGTGTCCCAATTGTGGGTTTCTCGACCCAATTCTAGAGAGGTTTTCCAAGTTGTCTATGTTCGAATTGTCTTTGTTCGAGTTGTCTTTTCCCCAAATGGGTGGTAGGATATCTGTTTGCCTCTTGGGAGGCGAATTTCTCCTACACTTTTACCCAAATACACAAATGGGTGGTAGGATATCTGTTTGCCTCTTGAGAGACGAATTTGTTCTACATTTTCCCAAATGTGTCCAAATAGTGGTAGGATTTCTGTTTGCCTCTTGGGAGACACTTTTTCTACACTTTTCCCAAATACACAAATGGGTGGTAGGATTTCTGTTTGCCTCTTGGGAGACGAATTCTTTCTACGGCACCAGTGCAATTGTGGATGGGGGTTCTAGTTGTGTATACTCGCGTCCCAATTGCGGATTTCTCGACCTTTTTTTCCCCACTCTCGTATGCCATGGGTAGGTGGTAGTACGATTGTGGATGTTTTCGTCCCAATGTGGATACATACGACAGAGAAAATAGTGGCTCCGTGCGGAATAGACTAGAACCCCGATCCACTATTGGGCCAAAACGTCGTCTTTCGTACTACCAGTCCAGGTGTCCCATTGGAATTTTTCTTCTACTTTTCCAAAAAGGGATGTGTGTGTGCAATTCGTATCCACAATTGGGTGGTGGTAGTACGATTGTGGATATTTCTTCCCACATGTGGATACCAACTTCCCAAAAAGGGATGTGTGTGTGCAATTCGTATCCACAATTGGGTGTGGAACATTGTCGTCTGCCCTGTCTGTTTGCCTCTTGGGAGACAAATTTTTCTTCTACTTTCCCAAAAAGGGATGTGTGTGCAATTCGTATCCACAATTGGGTGGTGGTAGTACGATTGTGGATATTTCGTCCCACATGTGGATACCAACTTTCCCAAAAAGGGATGTGTGTGCAATTCGTATCCACAATTGGGTGTGGAACATTGTCGTCTGCCCTTTCTGTTTGCCTCTTGGGAGACGAATTTCTCCTACACTTTTCCCAAATAGGGATGTGTGTGCAATTCGTATCCACAATTGGGCGATGGTATAATGTCGTCTGCCATTCTGTTGGAGACGAATTCTTTCTACACTTTCCCAAATAAATAGGGTGTGTGTGCAATTCGTATCCACAATTGGGCGGTGGAACATTGTCGTCTGCCATTTCTGTTTGTCTCTTGGGAGACGAATTCTTTCTACACTTTTCCCAAATAGGGATGTGTGTGCAATTCGTATCCACAATTGGGCGATGGTATAATGTCTCAAAAGGGGTGTCTGTGTGCAAACTGTATCCACAATTGGGAGGTGGTATCATTTTGACTCCCTCTATACTACTACTGTACATGGGGTCAATTAAGGAAAGCCCGGGAAATTAGTCGCTCTAATTGTCACTGGGGGACTGGGTGTTGTTTGAAGATTGTGTCAACATCCGCTGTACACCGCGACTGTGAAGGTGCAATAAGCCAAACACAACACGGGGCTTATAGGGCGTTTGCGACCAGTGTAGATCCAGTTCAGCCTGTACATTCGCACAGTCTGAACAGGATCTGCACTTTTCGGCATTCCTTCAATAAAACACGAACATGCAATCTATATCATAATTATTTAGAATACAGGAGTGTTATATTTGATTAGGACCTACACTAGTCACAAATCACACAAACCCCATTTCTCCAGTCACAGCCACATATAGGGCCAAGCTTCGACGTAACCCACATTTGACAAAACAACGATTTTCTTCTGGAAAACATCTTTAGTTTTTAACATCAAGTCCAAACATTTTCTATTTATTTGAAACAAGTCAGTAGGAAAATAGATTAGAAATAGTAAATAATTTACTATACATGTGAAAATTGAATATATACATTTAATTCTTTTAATCTGTCAACGAACAAAATATGTGATTTAGTTATATTTTAGTATTCGAAAACAGTATTTACGAAAAGTGGACATTCAAGTTACACAATTTTAGTCCTGCAATATAACATTCATCCATGCATAAAAAACATCCGTTTGAACATAGATACACACGCGTGTCGCTGATTATTTCAACTTGAAATTGTTAAATCACAAGCATGCTCAAGTAACATTCTGCAAGTATTGCAGAATCAATTTACGAAATGTCGGAGATTAGCATTTTGTAATTTTTTTTTAGAAATATAACATTTAATTTCACATTTTGTTCTGATTCTGGCTCTGTTGTCTGTTTGACCGTGAATTACAACCGTCTTCCGCACAGATAGTCGTCGCCGATGATTGCAACCAACGTATAAATAATGCAAGTATAACTAGGCGAAGGAAATGTAAGATTTCACACACAAATTATCACAGTATAGGTTAGAAGACACCAAATAGTTTTAAAATATACTGTAACCGAATCCCATCCAATAAGGCCAGTCTCTCCTACTTTCACTATTCGTATGGATGTTGTGGGACCTACTTGTACATGACCTGCAGCCGGTCTATACCGGTTCTGCACGAATTAAACAATAGGTTCACTTACTCCTAAGAAAGAAAAATCCAACCTCGTCATGTCCCCCAATGTTGTGTACATTTGTTTGGGCCACGGAAACACTGTTTACATCACATGACCAACACACCCACATGTTCCTCAAGTGAAACTGGGTAGTAATGGATCAAGATTTGCAAGCAAACTGTGTCAGTGACCTCAAAACACCAGCACGATTTTATTCATACCGGACTACTATTACCCCCTTGACGATTTTGCACCATTTATTATTCTCTAACCTATATTAACTAAATTGCAAATGTATGCATGGTGTTTGACTTACTAATGTGTTTTATACATACATGTATCCTCATAATTAAATTACATATGTACGTAATTGAAAACAATCACATTTTTATAGTTACACATATGATAACTTGCACAGGTTGACTGTCAAACTGGCCCGTTACCGATGCAAACCAATAATTCCAGTACAAACATATTTACACAATTCCCTAAAATTTGATTGGTCAGTTGCAAGTCTCCGTCCAAAATTTATATCACAGTAAACTCCATGCCGAACTACTTTCCGTAACCGTCAGGCGCAGTTAAAATAATTCTTAAGAAAACGGAAAATAAACACATTTTCTTGATGAATTTATTTCAAATGCTGGAATTATAAGGAATGAATGGCCTTTTTGTGGAATTTATCGGGGATATAAACTTGGAAAAGCCGTGGGAATACTGGACGAGGCCTTCGGCCTTCGGCCTTCGTCCAGTATTCCCGCGACTTTTCCAAGTTTATACCCCGATAAATTCCACAAAAAGGCCATTCATTCCTATAATAACCATCCAGGACCAGACTAAGGTGGCCCACCACCATTGATTTTCCCTAAAACACTAACCCGTTACCACACATTTTGCTATTCTCTGCTATTTTATTTTTCTTATGGATGATGTGGGACCTATTTTCCAATAACCTGCACTTATTCTGCTATGGATCTTGACTAATTAAAATATAGATTTAATTATTGTTGAAGCTGGGGTCCCATCTAGTAGGTACACATTTTTATTTATGGAAATTAAATAAGTGTATAATTGCAACTAGTCCACCACTTTTAAAAATTACGAGTTCCAGCTACACATATATAATTATTTAGTAACCTTTAATGTACTCATAGAGACTCGCGGTGGTATCAAGCTAGTTCCATATGCAAATGATGCAGTATTTTTAAATTATTTATATCAACTAAATGCTGAATACATATTTTATCGACATATCATAAAGTATGATATTGCACATACAAAATTAAATAATTGGAATAAATAGTTGCTTCCGTTATCATTTTAAGGAAACACGGTTATCGCCCCTGATATCAAACTGGCATTTCGCGTTTGATATAAAAAGTATAATAATGTCAATGAGTACGTCTGGTAATGGTAAATCAATGTTCATTTTGCCAGAAAATGTCAGATTGAAAGAATAAAGAAAAACATGTCTCCCTATATTATAACCTGGCATGTAGCACTCTAGGTATAAGGTAAGAGAAATTGAGATGCAAAAGTAGTCCGGCATAAAAAATAGTCCGGGTGTTTTAAGGTCACAGACACATTTTGCTTGCAAATCTTGATCCATTACTACCCAGTATCACTTGAGGAACATGTTGGGGTTGTTTTTAACACCAGTTTTCAGCATATTTGAAGCATTTAAAAGAAAACATTGAGGCTGTTGGTCATGAGATGTAAACAGAGTTTCCATGGCCAAATAATGTAAACAATATTGGGGGACATGACGAGGTTGGTCCCACAATATCCATACGAATAGTGAAAGCAGGAAAGACTGGCTGGGATTCGGTTAAATTATACAGTAAAACTATTTGGTGTCTTTTAACCTAAACATGGCGCAACAGAAAAGGCGGCATCAATCTACATCAACACCGTTAGGGACATGGAACCAATTTAGAGAGCAACGCATTGTAGGACAGGTACCAGCATATTAAATCATTTTAGGGAGAACTATTTTAAGTTTTAGCAGCGCACCTTGCGTCATAATGATTGTTCCCAAATTACTGTTGCAATTATTGTTGTCAAGGGGCGTGGCTCAGCGAGCTAACAAAGCGCATAGCAAAACAGCGATGCTATAATCATTAATGGAACTCTGGATGTCACTAACAATGAAGCATCAAGCCACTTAGAATGTAATCAACACAAACGCATTGAAACAGTACGAATGAATAAAGCATCAATCCACATACATAGACATGTAGTAAGACGGATAGAACTTAGAATGTCATCAGCCAGCAAGCATCAAGCCACATATAATTGTAATAAGACGGATAGAACTTAAAATGTCATCAGCCAGCAAGCATCAATCCACATATAATTGTAATAAGACGGATATAACTTAAAATGTCATCATCCAGCATGCATCAAGCCACATATAATTGTAATTAGACGGATAGAACTTAAAATGTCATCATCCAGCATGCATCAAGCCAAATATAATTATGGCGGATATTACCTTCCATACATATGGTGGTCCCGGGAGTTCGGCATATACGTATGTAGACACGGAAATCGATTCGTCGCAAACACCACAGAAGTTTGTGCCAAAGTACCGAGACCACCAAATACAGCTTAGCAAGACGTGTATGATGCGCCATATTTCATCAAAATCCGTTATATATTAAGGACACTATAAAATAATACGTAATTTGAACCGGAGGGCTTCTGGAAATTTCAGTACTTGTTGTTGTTGTTGTTGTTGTAACCACGTGATCATACACATTGTATTTGTTATATCCCTGAAATGAAGGTGGCAATCAAGGACTCTGCCGTAATACACGTAACAAGTAACTGAACAGTGATAAGAATTCGACCATCCTAATATATCTGGACTGTTGCCCGAGCCTGTTATACTATGCATAAGTTAGTGTGTTTACATATTGAATTGTTAAGGAAATAATTGCGAGGGAACGCTAGCGACCGCAGCATTTAGTTCCTGAAACATCCAATATGGAAACAACAACATACTTATAGTTCAGCCAACTTGAAGTGTAGAATGCAATGTCCCATCCAAGTATTGATTTTCAATTTCCTGTTAAACAGTTAATCATTAAATCTGGTAATATGTAACTTATTGGGGCTAAACGTTGCAATATGTGAAATAAGTGGAACACAATGTTGTCCAGCGATTGGCTCAGAAAGTAGTGCGAACTATAAATACATATTATTAATGACGTGGAGACAGTCCAATTTCGGCACACAATTAAACACATCTGTCCGCCTTGAATCAACATATATCGCATATAACACTTAACAAATCGGCATATTTGGGTTTATCTGTCCGGGTATGGAAGGTCTACGAGCCAATTCCCACCCTTAAATAGAAGCTAAAAAAAGTGGAGACAGTTGTGTCAAATGGTACCGAGTCGATGGTCGATGTGGGTATGCTGTCAAATCCACTCTTCTCTGTCATATGCAATTATTATTGCATCTCATATAATGCATTATAATATATATTATGTTATCAGGTTATCGTTTGCTATAGAGGGGGTCGTTTCACTAAACTTCCTACGACTAAAATGTTCGTAAGTGCAAATTTAGGATCGTCTGGAAATTTCAATTGATGGATTTACATGTATTGAGCATAGGCTGCATATGCAGCATATGCTCAATAAATGTAAATCCATTAATTGTTTACAAGAAAACTGTGTTAATGTGACATTTTTCATAATTTTGCACTTAACATTTTAGTCGTACGAAGTTTAGTGAAACGGCCCCCTGATCTTGTGGTGAGTGCCATAAGGTTGATGGCCCAGTTTCAACCTGCAAGTTAGATTAGTCCCACTCAATCCATCACCGTGGGCAAACCGGGTCATTTGTGTAGATCCTGATCAAATATCACACAAGTTTAGCCTGATCACTATCGATAGTGCTTATTAGAAGCATGGCGGGTGTTTTATACATGGAATAGCGAACAGTGCAGATCCTGATCAGACTGTGCGGACCTGGATCTACACTGGTCGCAAAACCCATCAGCCCCATTTCTCCAGACACAGCCACAAATTTCCTCGCTATTACGTCACGGCACGACACAAGCACACGGTGATTGGTTACAAACCAATTTCTTTTGGAGATGTTATCAAATCGGATTATCGCTTGAATCAGTGTTTTGCTGGTGGCAATCGAAGTTTCTTTATAAACAATATGGGGAACGAACCACGTGGTTAATCATGCGATGTTACATCTACACGTATGTGAACACAGAGTATCGTACGTTAGTGATGATTGAATCTATATTCGTTAATTAAACTTTTTTTCCTGAATTCATGAGAAACGAGACTATGCCGAGTTTCTTAATGTATCAGTCTACGGGGCTAATCCACATTCCAACAATTACAGTAATTTTACTGAGTCACTGATGTTTCTAATGGCACTTCAAAGACGATTGCATCAGTACAACGTCAAAAAGCATTGCTTTATTGCGTCGCTATGAACGTCCAACGCATTTGTGCACCTCTTCATTTTGTTCAGTTGGCAACACGTTAGCGCGTAATGCGAATACCAAGGTGTATGATCACGTGGTACTAACAACAACAACAAGTACCGATTCAAAGTATGTATTCATTTATAGTGCCCTTATTACGTAACGGATTTTGATGAAATATGGCGCATCAAACGCGTATTGTTAAGCTGTATTTGGACGTTTCTGTATTTTCGCCCAAACTTCTGTCGTTTTTGCGACGAATCGATTTCCGTGTCGGAGACACGGAAATCGATTCTTCGCAAAAACGACATAAGTCTGTGCCAAACTCCCTAGACCACCAAATGCAGCTCATGAAGACGCGTTTGCCGCGCCATATTTCGTCAAAATCCGTTGCATATTAAGGAAAATGTCAGATAACACTTACTTTGGAGTGGGCGATGTTGTTGTTGTTGTAACCACGTGACCATGCACCTTGAATACGTAATTATGGTGATGCGGTCAACCAATCAAACTGAGGTGGGTGTCATGACGCGTGTTTACGAAATGGTCTGCACACACGGCTTACATTTAACAAGGAAAACTGTTACTGCACTGCGAAATACCATTTTATAAAATTCTCGTAGTTATTGCTGGTATGCGGTTAATTAATTAATCGGAACACGGCTATACATATATATTTGGTAAATCGACCCGGCCTCAAATATTTGGATCACGCGTAGACCACCCATGGATGATACTCGGTCAACACGCCAGCAGGTACTTCATACAACAATATGAGCATATTGCTTCCGAACGATTTTGCAATAATAGCACACCACGTTGTTGGCATTTCATGGGCAGGTGGTTCTGTCAGTATGTATTGATATATGTGGAGAAATAGTGTTTATAGGATTTGTGACCAGTGTAGTTCAAACTTCATGTTCCGGAAGCCTGATAGCGATCTATATTGCTTGTTAGAAGCATCACGGGTGTTTCGTTGGTAGAATGGCGGACAGTGTAGATCCTGATCAGACTGTGCGGATGCACATTCTGATCAGGATCTACACTGGTCGCAAAACCCTTAGGCCCAATTTCTCCAGCCACAGTCACGAATGATTTCATTGCTGTAATTTAATATGATGTAAACTGATAATGCAAACTCCACAATTGTGAAACGATCCTCTGGGTTTTCATTGGCCGCTAGTAGCCACATCCGGGCATATATGGCAAGAGTTTCTAGATTAATAAACTCCAGAGGCCCGTTTCACTAAACTTTGTACGACTAGCATGTTCGTAAGTGCAACTTTAGGATCGTCTGGAAATTTCAATTGATGGATTTACATTTATTGAGCATAGGCTGCATATGCAGCCTATGCTCAATAAATGTAAATCCAATAATCGTTTGCAAGAAAACTGTGTTAATGTGAAATGTACAGACTATCATAATTTTGCACTTACGAACATGATAGTCGTACGAAGTTTAGTGAAACGTCCCCCTGTATAGGTGAAGTTGTGTATCGATATGTAATTGCAAAGGACAAAGGGCAATAAGGCCAAAATTCGGCCCACACCCAAATTGGACAATAACAGTGTAGTAGTATACACCAATATGCCGCCAGTAATCCCTGTTAAGAATTTGGAGTTGATATCTTAAACAACTTTCAATATCGCGTTTATTGATACGACACAATGGCACATTTCAAAAGACTGCGACGTCAATTTGACGTTAAAACATTTGTTTGGAATTGTCCATTTCAAATTGTACGATGGAATCTCATTTTCAAGTTTCGCGCCTTGTCCCAGTATGTTAGTCACATGCTTTGCGAGAAGATGGCTTGAAATGACGTCATGTTAGAGGTAGTTGTTATGGAGACGGTTAAGGGAGTGTTTCCCATTGTAATGTGGACTTGACGTCGATTCTGGTTCTGGTTGTTTGTTGTCAATATGTTAAAATGTTGTGAAACAACATGCTGTGGTTCAGAGAATAACGTCAAATAGTGAACAAAAAGAAACGGTCGCCACTTATTTGCCTCGTTTCGGTACATGTATTTAAAGGTACATGCCCGATCGGTAGGCACAAACTGTTCTTTATAGGAATTACATAAGTGTATAATTGTGTCACTATTCCACCAGATCAAAAACTTACAAGTGCCCGCTATACAGATATAATCATTTAGTAATATTTATGTTACTGATAGTGACTCGCGGTGGTATCAGGCTATTTTCATATGCAAATGAGGCATGCCATGTTTTAATTATTTATGAATTATTTAAATGCGTCACCTGAACAAATAATAGTTTCTACAGATTATAAAGCATGATCGTTGTACATAAACATTTTTTACAGAGAATAAATAGTAATGTCCGTTAACTTTCTAAGGAAATACGGTCGTCGCCCCTGATATCAGTGTGGAAATTTAGCTGATATAAAATGCATACT
Organism: Conchocele bisecta; assembly: GCA_029237695.1. Taxonomy (NCBI): domain Eukaryota; kingdom Metazoa; phylum Mollusca; class Bivalvia; order Lucinida; family Thyasiridae; genus Conchocele; species Conchocele bisecta. Next base: position 48,665,214 of record CM055268.1, read on the forward strand.
AATGCCAATCAATACGTGGGGTAATGGTGAATGAATGTTTATTTTGCCAGAAAATGTCTTAGACGATGTCTCTCATATAAATAACAATTTGTGCCTACTGAGTGGGCATGCACTTTTAATATGAGATGTGGTTAAGTGCCGAAATGTACATTACATACTGCTGTATTATGCAAGGGCGTGGTGTGTGTGCTGGAGGTAAATGTGTGCATGAGATGTATAGTCAATAAACTTAACGAAATATATTTTGCGGAATAGGGCCTTCACTCAACAGCCTTTGGCGGTACTCATCGATATCACAAACCGATCGGGTCGACATTCTGGCAAAGCGTTCAGAATAATATTATGTCGGTATGTTTTAATCTCACACATTGTGTGCTGATATTGATGCTACATATACAAACCAACATTGGCGAACGTTTAAATATTCGTTTTGTACATGATACTTCGTTCATGATAATATTCATAATAATATTCTATTCAGATGTATCCGACTGTTCTAACTGAGTGGATGATTTGTAATTTCACGCTGCAACGTTCAGAAAAATACTCTAACCCTTACAGTGCGGAATTAAGTTTTGTCGTCTGCTGTTTGGCTTTTGTTTTCCATTGTTATCATCAAACACATGTTTTGACAACACTTTAGAATCATTTCCAACGGAAGTGATTCTAAAGTGTTGTCAAACCATGTTTTTATTGAGAAAAGCGACACAATATAAACAACAGCAGACGACAATTGACGTTTCCCGCGTTCTCAGGTTTATGTTGCAATCTCAGCGGGCGCGTGCTCGTCTGTATAAGGAGGAGAGAAACCGAGAGAGAAGTAATTATTGCGGTGATATGAGGTCAGCTGCGACAAGCCCCCGGGCCTATTGGCGATACACGTAGTCACAGCAGGCGTGCCGAGCCCCGTTGCATGGAACCGAATCTGTGAAATCTTGTAATTAAATGTAAACATAGGCGGTTGCAGGAGACCGTGCGGTTTATGGCATGTGTGACCAGTACGTTGCACGCCTAGGTATTATTGCGCGTGGTGTGATCAGGCTTACATTATTTGATGTTTAATCATCGGAAATGGTGTTTTCGGCCACAAGATGTATGTCGATTACATCTCGTAGTTTCATCTGGTGATCCGTGTCTACTTTTTATGTGGCATGTTTAACCCATAGAAACGAAAATTGTCGTCTGCTGTTGTTGAGTATTGTGTCTTCTTTCTTAGTAAAAACATGGTTTGACAGCATATGGTTTGACAGCATTTTAAAATCATTTCCATGGAAATTATTCTAATTTGCTGTCAAAACATGTTTTTGACGAGAAAATGGAAAATAAAAATAGACAGCAGACGACAAAATTGTATTCGACATTATAAGGGTTAAAGATGCATGTCCACTCAGTAGGCACAAACTGTTCTTTATAGGAATTAAATAAGTGTATAGTTGTGTCACTATTCAACCAGTTCTAAAAATTACGAGTGCCCGCTATACAGATACAATCATTTAGTGATATTTAGTTTACTGATAGTGACGCGCGGCAGTATCAGGCTATGTTCATATGCAAATGATAAACTACAAATGCTATTTTTTAATTATTTATACAAATGAAATGCTTCACCTGAACAAATAGTATTTTCGACAGATTATGAAGTATGATTATTGCACATCAAAATATAAATACAGAGAATAAATTGTAATGTCCGTTAACATTTTAAGGAAACACGGTTATCGACCCTGATATCAGTGTGGAAATTTACGTCTGATATATAATGTATAATACTGCCAATCAATACGTGGTGTGTGAATGTTTATTTTGCCAGGAAATATCTCAGATGATGTCTCTGATATAGAGAGCAGTATGTGTCTACTGAGTGGGCATGTACCTTTAACTGTTTAACCATTAGACCGCTATCTTATTTTTTTTGTCGTCATCTGTTTATTTTCTATTTTATCATCAAAAACATGCTTTGACAGCACTTTAGAATAATTTACAACATGGTTTGACAGCACTTCAGATTCTGAAGTGCTGTCAAACCATGTTTTTATTGAGAAATAAGGCAATACATAAAAGCAACAGCAGACGACAATTGTTGTGAGTAGCGGTCTAAGGGTTAATGTGCATTTTGTGGCGTGAGGCGACGCATGTTAACGGCAATGGTGATAGCAGTTGGATTATAGCACGGTATCAGAGGACTGTGGTCTTTAATTTATAGTTGCAGTCAGTGTAAACAGTTCACAGAAAGGGCAGTTGATCAGTGAGACAAGTTTAAACTATTCACCAATAATTCCAGCACAAAAATATTTACACAATTCCCTAACATTTGATTGGCCCGTAGCAAGTCTCTGTCCAAAATGTATATCCCAGTAAACTCCCACGCCGAACTACTTTCCGTAACCGTGAGGCGCAGTTAAAATAATTCTTAAGTTAAAATAATTCTTAAGAAAACGGAAAATAAACACATTTTCTTGACGAATTTATTTCAAATGCTGGAATTATAAGGAATGAATGGCCTTTTTGTTGAATTTATCGGGGATGTAAACTTGGAAAAGTCGCGGGAATACTGGACTAGGCCTTCCGGCCTTCGTCCAGTATTCCCGCGACTTTTCCAAGTTTATACCCCGATAAATTCCACAAAAAGGCCATTAATTCCTATCATGTTTCACTAGTACAGTGGTACCTCTCTAAACCGGCCACCTAGAAAACATCCGTGATCTTATTTTGATGAGTTTCTAAGTCATTTATCACCGGTGATACTATCTGTTCGTGATCGCATAGCACACACCTATCACTCAGATTGCCTGATTCACAGTGAAACCTCTCTAAGCCGGACACCGGTTTAGAGAGGTTTCACTGTATTGCGAAGTTAATGCCAGTATACAAATAACATACTGGCGAATCTAATCTGGGAGGAATGATGAATGTATGTATGGTCTAATTTATTATATACAGTCTAACCTCCCCGAACGGCCGCCTCTCTACAACAACACCCTCTCTGTAACAGCCGCTATTTATATACCAAATGAATGATTTCCTCTGTATCTAACCCTTAGACTGTTGAGCACGGAAAGTGTCGTCTGCTGTTGCTTTTACCTTCTTTCTCAATAAAAACATGTTTTGACAGCACTTTAGAATCATTTCCATTGGAAATGATTCTAAAATGCTGTCAAAGCATGTATTTGATGAGAATTATCGAAGAAAATAAATAGACAGCACACGACAATATTTAATTCAGCATTAACCTCCCTACAACAGCCACCTCTCTACAACAGCCAGTTTTGCGTCTTCCCATGGGTGGCTGTTGTAGAGAGGTTGCGCTGTATCTGTTTTCACCAATGTTTCATCGGTTGATTGATTGATGCCATGATACATGTACTGTTGATTTCCGATAAATTAGCAAGGGCACTTGACGTCACGGGGTCAGTATGTCTAGTATAGCTTTTTAGGGATGTAGCCGTTTGCAGCCATTTTAGGTGGCCGAATCGACGCCTTATCTAGAGCAATTTAGAGCTGGAAAATGCATGCTCCCGATAGCTTAGGAGATAATTTAAATTACCAACTTGTTGACTGGTGAAACAGGCGATTGAAAACCACAATAAATGCCATATTTGTAAACATAAAACGTTTCGATAATTGATTCATTTTGATTGCCCAGTCAAGTATTAGCATTATTGTCCGCACAGCTCAGGTGGTAGAGCGCTCGGTAAATGCATTCGACCTGCGTTCCTTTTGTGCGAGTTCGAGCTTCGGACAATTTGTTTTTGTATTCATATAACAGATTCAACGTTTTCTCACTTTTACGAAAATGTCTTAGATAGACTTTGACAAAAGGGTACTTGTGACGTGTGCACTGGGTTTACAGTGTCACAGATCAGGATGCACATCACGCAGTCAGATCAGGGCATACGGTGTTCGCAATTCATTTACTGAATAAATATTTCACTATCAAGCAACGTGAAACAAATGATGTAGACACATTCTAAAATTTTCCCCAGTAGGTATTTCATAGAAACGAAAGTACGGGGTTGGGGGACTTTTGGGGACGTCAAATATACACATCCTCGGGGTTCTCGGCCTCCTAATTCCCGGCCCCTGGAAATGTTTGACTGTAAATACACCCACACATTGTATGTCCGCCGCCCCAGAGCGGAGAAAACATTGGTTGCGCGCTTATACATTTTGTCCAGACAGACATATGCATTAACCTCCCTACAACAGCCACCTCTCTACAACAGCCAGTTTTGTGTCTACCCATGGATGGCTGTTGTAGAGAGGTTGCGCTGTATTTGTTTTAACCAATGTTTCATCGGTTGATTGATTGATGCCATGATACATTTACAGTACAGGCCCGTACGCAGGATTTTCTATTCGGGGGTGCGTCAGGGGCGAGCCTAGCGTACTCGCGCCACTACATGGGGCTCGCCCCTGACGCACCCCCCTTAAATTGTTTAAACCTAGATGGCCTGAAATCCACTCTCCTGCATTTTATGTAATTTAAATTCGGTGGCATTTTCATGCAAATTACCTGTATATTAATGCATTTCCACCAAGATTTGTTGAGATTACTGCTTGAAAAATAGCGGACCTCGGCGAAATTAAGGGGGTCGCAACCCCCCCACCCCCCCTGACCCCCCCCCCCCCTGCGTACGGGCCTGCAGTGTTGCTATTTGAGACGCACCTTTGGAGTTCACATTATTCTCCCATGATCTCAAGTGTTTGGTTTAACCGAGACGCATAATTCCAATATACATATCCATCGATAACGCAATACATCGAGATGAAACCTTTTCAAAATGCGTTGATTTTGAAGTAGAACTTCTCTAAACCGGACACGCTGGGAGGTTCTCATAATAATGTATTGCTGCGATTGAGGTAATGGAGCTTATGGCTCACGTGGTACTAACAACAACAACAAGTACTGAAATTTCGCGTCTTGTTAAGCTGCACTTGGTGGTCTCTGTATTTTCGCCCAAACTTCTGTCGTTTTTGCGAAGATCGTCTCCGACAAGGAAATCGATTCTTCGCAAAAAACGACATAACTCACTGGACCACCAAATACAGCTCATGAAGACGTGTTTGCTGCGCCATATTTCATCAAAATCCGTTGCATATTAAGGAAAATATCAAATAATACTTATTTTCGAGTGGGCGATGTTGTTGTTGTTGTAACCACGTGATCATACACCTTGTGTATCACGATTGATATTCTTCCCCTCACTTGATGTACTCTATACCGCCTGTGCTTATCTTGCCGATATTAGTCAATTTATTTATTTCAATACTCTTGAATATTGTACTTGAAATAAGCAGCTTGATTTCCTGAGCCTGAGCTGTGCTACAGCTCAGGCTCAGACAATCAAATTGCTCGATTGCGAGTTGGCAGAAACGTTGATAATCTGGGCAGGATTAACGTAGGTGGCTGTGTATTGGTGTGTCCGACTCTGTATGTACACAACTATAGTCTGTTTCACGAAAGCTGCCCAAATTTTAAGGCCATATAAACAATTCGAAAACATTATGTTTTTCGATAATATCAAATTAAAGGAAAATTTAAGAATGAGCCTTCTTTTTATTTAGTGACATTTGGTAAAATATTAGTTTTATTACGAAAACATTATTTCTCTATGGTAATTTAACATGGGGGAAAAAGAGGTAGAGGAGTGTGGGAGGAGTCAAAAAACGAAACATTTTGGAAATTGACTCCGAAACCTAGCTAGATAGCTTGGAAATGATCTAACTAAGAAAATAAAAGTTAAATTTTGAAAATCGGTCCAGGATTACTGAAATTCAAAAATCAATCCCCATGTTAAATCCCCATAGACATCTTCACTCTGTGAAGATGTCTATGGGGATTTAACATGGGGAAATTGTTTTTTCGCAATAAGATCAATATTTGACAAAATTTCATTAAATAAAAAGAAGGCTCATTCTTAAATTTGTCTTTAATTTAATATTATCGAAAACAATATTGTTTTTGAATTGTTTATATGGCCGCAAAATTTGGGCAGCTTTCGTGAAACAGACAGTAGTGAACCTGATACGAGGCGGTACATACAATACGTACCAAACTGCATAATTATGTTCAACAATGGTATAATAGCAAACTTCATGAAAGAAGAATGAAATAAATCTCTTTTCAAAGAATATAATCTATTTAATATACCCAGTGCAATCATTTACAACAATAATAGTTATTCGGGACTGTCATTGTGCAATATCGCATTATTACCATATGTAATGTAATAACGTTGGCTGACAGAAAGGACATTGTGACTGTCTCACTGGTATAGCCTAGGCCTCGTATCGTAGCTGTGACTTGCGATGGGTCCGAAGTCGTATTGGTAATAAATTGCTCGACCTGTGACGAAACGTCACATAAAACAACACTATATATAGTGTTGTTGTAGGTGGCGTTTTATCCCAAACTGAGTGATGCTTCCCAGCATGACTTAGGGCCCGTATGTGTAATGTATGGAAGCGTCCTGGTGCCAATGCTAAAATATTTTATCTCCTAATTAGGAGTTAGTATTTCCTAATTAGGACTTAGTATCTCCTAATTAGGACTTACTACCTGTGGCAATGCTAACAAATGCTTTATCTCCTAATTAGGAGATACTAACTACTATTAGGACATACTAACTCCTAATTAGAAGATACTATATAGTATATCCTAATTAGGACTTAGTATCTCCTAATTAGGACATAGTAATGCAACATCGACAGACCTACGCTGTATACGATTAACACTGACTCATATTATTTAATAACAGTCGGGAGCAAATTTAATTATATTGTCCTTCCAGGCTTTGTTCAGTCTGTTCTTGAACTGTAGCCGATTTCACCAACATTGCAAAGTATACTTTTCTAGCAAAGTATACTTTGAGGGAGAAATCTTCAATTTTAGAATAAATTTATTAATTTTTATTATACTGAATTTAATACATTATCACAGCCATTTTGGCTGTGATAATGTAATAAATTCAGTATAATAATTCGGCATACTTGTTATCATCAAATATATGCAGTCGTTAGTTCTATATGAAAAAATGCATTTCAGGAAAAATAAATGATTACTCCCTCAAAGTATACTTTGCTAGAAAAGTATACTTTGCAATGTTGGTGAAATAGGCTACTGGTTTACTGTTTACACGGTTAATACATTTTCAGGCAAGTTGTTCAATTTACTATTCGTTGGCTGAATGAACTTTGTCTTATGTTTAAACGGAATTCTCTCTTGAATACATTTTGTTGGTTTCCCCTTGTTCTTCATTGTACGATTGGAGTAATTGTATCCTTATCCACATGATCGATCTTAAACTTGTATCATGTCGTCTTTTACTCTTTGGTATTGAAATGATGGTAGACTTAGTTCCTTTTACATTTCACTGTATGATATTTGGCTGATCAATTTCACAATGTTTGTGGCTCTACCCTGGCAGTTTCGATTGCGATACATTCTTGTGTGTATACGACAGACCATGCTTGCGATCCATATTCTAAATGTGATCTTACTTTAGGATTTGTGCAGTTGAAGGAACATAGTTGTGTCTATGTATGAAAATGATCGCTGGATAATTCGCTGTGTTCGCTTTTTTACACCGGTATTTATGTGTTGTGTTAATTTCAGCTGATTGTCAATAACTACAAGATCTTTTCCCTCCGTCACCTCGCTTACTGTCTGTAACCTGCCCACAATTTACGGCTATATAAATGATGCAAAAGCAATATTTTTTTCGATAATATTAAACTATAGCAAAATTCAAGAATGAGCCTACTTTTTATTTCGTGGTGAAATTTGGTCCAATATTGATTTTATTGCGAAAAAACAATTTCCCCATGTTAAATCCACATAGACATCTTCACAGAGTGAAGATGTCTATGGGGATTTAACATGGGGACATTTTAACATGGGAAAATTAGACATCTTTAATATGGGGAAATATTTCTAATTTCAGAAATAGTTGATCGATTTTCAAAATCTAACTTTTGTTTTCTTAGTTAGATCATTTCCAAGCTATCTATCTAGATTTCAGAATCAATTTCCACTTGTTTTTGTTTTTCAACTCCTCCTCCAGGATCTCCACCTCTGTTGTCCCCATGCTAAATTGAGAACTCATTTTTCGTAATAAAATCAATATTTGACCAAATTGCACGAAATAAAAAGAAGGCTCATTCTTAAATATTGATAAAATTTAATATTATCGAAACGAATATTGTTTTAGCATTGTTAATATGGCCGTAACATTTGGGCAGGTTCTCGTGAAACAGACAGTAGTTTCCCTTCCCACTGTTGACCATTCGGACATTTCACCCTCAGCTTAACCCTTTCACCCCTAAGTAACTGAATGGGCTGCGATATGTTAATTTTGCAACCAATCCAATCATCGCAAAATGATTTTCAAACTTGTCCATTTATGAAAAGGGGGTGTTTATGTTCTCAAAAATATTAAAATTACTTTCAAAAAGTGCAGATCCTGATGAGACGGCTCGTTACGAGCCGGCTCATCTGGATCTGCACTTTTTGCATAAACCGCTATAGCGGGATTTCGGGTTCAAAGGGTTAATTACTACTCTTTGTATCATGTTCGTCAGAAACATTTCTATCCACTTTACAACAATTCACTCAATTGTATAACCTTTTAAAATTACTATTAGTCTACGGTGTGGAGCTGTATCAACGCCTTTTTAAAGTCCAAAACTATTACATCTATACGGTCTGATTGATCAAGCACTTCAGTCTAATCGCCAAGAACTTCGACACACGAGTAGCCCTTTCGAACTCCACGTCTGTGCTATATGGCCTCTTATAACTATTTCTATAGTTTGGCAAATTACAGATGTTAAGCTTCTGTTTTTAGTTTTTATTTTCACACATGCTCTACATACTATTCACAATCATGCACGTTGTTGCAATCGCACAACAGTTAACAATACATGTACATGTAACTACAGTGCAACCTCTCTACAACAGCCACCAAACTGGCTGTTGTAGTGAGGTGGCTGTTGTAGGGAGGTTAATGCTGAATTAATTTTTGTCGTCTATTGTTTATTTTTTTTCCGATTATTCTCATAACAAAACATGCTTTGACAGCATTTTGGAATCATTTCCAATGGAAATGATTCTAAAGTGCTGCCAAAGCATGTTTTTATTGAGAATTAAGGCAAAATATAAAGCAACAGCAGACGACAATTTTCGTGCTCAGTAGTCTAAATATAATGGACATCATCAATTTGGGATATAAAATAGTGGCTGTTACAGAGAGGGTGGTGTTGTAGAGAGGTGGCCGTTCAGGGAAGTTCGACTGTACCAACACTTTATGATTATTTAAGTATTTTAAAGAAATGTTTGAAGAACGATAAAGATATAGCAATAGAGTGTTATGCGCGGGTGCGTACGCTGATCAAGGGATACACTGGTAGTATACTCCGCAATGCCCACATCAAACGTGCCCCATTTGTGACCCATGTAAATTCGTGCCATGCACGTTCTCGAATACTACTGTCTGTTCCACGTTTTGCTGCCGACGAACATTTGGCCATTAAACACATTACATCTAAAACATATTTAAAAGTAAGTACTTTTTCATCAATAACAAAAAAGTCGCCCTCCCAAAAAAAAGAAGTTATTTGATGAAATTCCATAAAATATTGATTTTATTGCGAAAAAAAGATTTCCAAAACTTTTAGTTTTTTGATCCTGAAGGTACTTATTTTTAAATATTGTTTAGATTTAATGTGTTTAATAGCTAAAAGTTCGTCGGCAGCAAAACGTGGAACAGACAAGACAGACAGTAGTATATATTTTCGACAAGTGGTATTGCAAGATTTCAACAGCTAAATTGCGAAACATATGTACAACAGGTGCGTAATTTGATCCTGATGTATAATACGCATACATGTCGGGGACTGGTATCGACGATTTTGTCGACAGTTTCCTTGTCTAAATCTTTATCAACGATCAAAGTAACACCGATGTGCAATGTCACAAGCCAGTAGGTTTGAATGCAGCCAGTTTATCGGGTCCGTAAGCAGCTATGCGCGAAATGCCCGAAGCTTGATACATTTGAGCACTTTATCGTTAAAGGGGCATGTCAGGGTTTTTGAAGGAAAAAAATACTGTAAACAATACAAACGTGTGTTCATCATGGCCTTGTGTAAAGTGGTTTAATTGACGATATATGACGATACTAGGACAGATGAAAAAAGTTTTTCAAGATTGTTTTGGAAAAAAAATATTAAAAAAAAAATGTGTTTTCATCACGGCCCTGTGTAAAGTGGTTTAATTAATACTAGGACAACTGAGTTTTTTCAATTTTCACCGATATCGGTACATAAGTGTCAGATTTTCTATCTTGTTGAACGCAACAATATAGGTAATCCGATGATGGTCCATGATGAAAACACGTTTTTAGTATTTTTTCAAAAATTCATTCGCTTATATTTAAGGGTGGGAATTGGCTCGAAGGTAAACATACTAAAATATCCTGATATGCCCCTTTTATTTGACAGGGTGCCACTATTAGAGCAAGCGATTCTACACAGTATTTCACCAAGGACCACTATAGGAATGAATGGCCTTTGTGTGGAATTTATCGGGGTATAAACTTGGAAAAGTTGCAGGAATACTGGACGAAGGCCGGAAGGCCTCGTCCAGTATTCCCGCGACTTTTCCAAGTTTATATCCCCGATAAATTCCACAAAAAGGCCATTAATTCCTTATAATTCCAGCATTTGAAATAAATTCATCAAGAAAATGTGTTTATTTTCCGTTTTCTTAAGAATTATTTTAGCTGCGCCTGACGGTTACGGAAAGTAGTTCGGCGTGGGAGTTTACTGGGATATAAATTTTGGACAGAGACTTGCTATGGACCAATCAAATGTTAGGGAATTGTGTAAATATTTTTGTGCTGGAATTATTCACAATTAAATAACCACTTTCCGATAGTTCATGGAATTGCAACCCAAGTATCAATACATGTATGACTACATATACAGTGAACCTCTCTAAACCGGGCACCCTGGGAGGTCCCCAGGGTGTCCGGTTTAGAGATGTTTCACAGTAATTCCGATGTAAGAGCACTGAAACACATGCATGTGTTGATTGCAATCACGAACACTGATAAACATCAGCCATATTTGACAGTGAAATGGGTCATAATTGAATACATCGATTACACGAGGTTGTTCGGCTTAGAGAGGTTCCACTGTATTTATTTGTATTGTCTGAGCTGTGCTATATACAGCGCAGGCTCAGGCAATCAAATTGCTTGATTGCGAGTTCAAGGTGCATTATCACGTGGCTACAACAGCAACGTCGCCCACTCCAAAGTAAGTATTATTTGATATTTTCCTTAATATGCAACGGATTTTGATGAAATATGGCGCAGCAAACGCGTCTTCATGAGCTGCATTTGGTACAGACTTATGTTGTTTTTGCGAAGAATCGATTTCCGTGTCGAAGAAGTTTGGGCGAAAGAAGTTTGGGCGAAAATAAAAAGACCACCAAATGCAGTTTAACAAGACTCGTTTGATGCGCCATATTACATAAAGATCCGTTACGTAATAAGGACACTGTACAATAATACGTAATTTGAATATGTACTTGTTGTTGTTGTTAGTACCACGTGATCATACACCTTGGAGTTTGCATTGTAAATAGATGCTCAGAAACGTTGATTATTCGGACAGGATTAACGCAGACTGTTGTGTATACCATGGGCCCATTTCACTAAACTTTGTACGACTAAAATGTTCGTAAGTGCAAATTTACGATCGTCTGCAAATTGATGGATTTAAATTTATTGAGCATAGGCTGCACATGCAGCCTATGCTCAATAAATGTAAATCCAATAATTGTTTAAAAGAAAACATTGTTAATGTGAAATTTACAGACTATCATACTTTTGGATTTACGAACATTTTAGTCGTACGAAACTTAGCGAAGCCCCGTGACATGACTGCTACCTGACCCCTGCTCAGGTTATTGCATAAATTATGAAAACTGCTACAATCATCGTTTATCTCTGTCAAACAGATTTCTTTTGCGACACAAACAATTTAAAAGCACATTATCTACGCAATACGTTCTTTTACAAGGCATTATTGCAAACATTGATTTGAACAAATGAATCAGTTACGCTTATCAAAACAGCTTAATATAATTATTCGTGTTATTTAAAATAGTGTAAAATTGTAATATTTGTCGGTACTTCAATTTAACATATTTAATTCTCCATGAAATAAATGTTAATTTTAATCATTGGTTATAAACCAGTTTTACCATGCATTAAATCTAAGTCATTCACAAATACGCCCCATAGGAAATCTATCGGGGCTCTGGCCTGAACAAGGTTGAACTGCAGTTTGATGCCAATCCGGAATTTTTATTTATGCACCCTCCACCCCATCCCGCCACCTCCGCCACTTAATGTTTTGTTCTACCAAAGTTTACAATATTCTGTAATGTGCATATTCGTTCATTTCTAATAAAAAAATAGTCATATTATGCGTTGACTGCTACAGTAACTGTCTTTTAACCCTAAGTAACTGAATGGGCTGCGATATGTTAATTTTGCAACCAATCCAATCATCGCAAAATTATTTTCAGACTATTCCATTTATAAAAAGGGGGTATTTGTTGTTCTCAAAAATATGAAAATTACTTTCAAACAGTGTAGATCCTGATGAGACGGTCGTTACGAGCCGGCTCATCTGGATCTGCACTGTTTGCATAAACCGATATAGCGGGCTTTCGGGTTCAAAGGGTTAATAACCTGGGGGGAGGCATCTAATTCAAATTCGTACGACTAAAATATTCGTAAGTGCAAATTTAGGATCGTCTGGAAATTTCAATTGATTGATTTACATTTATTGAGCATAGGCTGCATATGCAGCCTATGCTCAATAAATGTAAATCCAATAATTGTTTACAAGAAAACATTGTTAATGTGACATTTACAGACTATCATAAGTTTGCACTAACGAACGTTTTAGTCGTAAGAAGTTTAGTGAAACGGCGCCCTGGGGGCATTTCATTTAACTTCGGACGACTAAAATGTTCGTAAGTGCAAATTTAGGATCGTCTGGAAATTTTAACTGATGTATTTGCATATGCAGCCTATGCGCAATACATGTAAATGCAATAATTGTTTACAAGAAAACAGTGTAATGTGAAATTTAAAGACTATCATACTGTTGCATTTGCGAACATTTCAGTCGTACGAAGTTTAGTATGTAAAATGCTCGTAAATGCAAATTTATGATTGTCTGGAAATTTCAATTGATGGATTTACATTTATTGAGCAGCCTAAATAATTGTTAATGAAATAATTGTTAATGTGAAATTTACAGACTATCATAATTTTGCACTTACGAACATTTTAGTCGTACGAAATTTAGTGAAACGATAAAATTTAAGATCGTCTGTAAATTTCAATTCATGGATTTACATTTATTGAGCATATGCAGCCTATGTCAATAAATGCAAATCCAATAATTATTTGCAAGAAAACAATGTTAATGTGAAATTTACAGACTATCATAATTCTGAACTTATGAACATTTTAGTCGTACGAAGTTTAGTGAAACGGTCCCCTGGTACGCACTTGCTAGCCTTACCTGATAAACTTGATATCCAAATACAGTAGTATGGTATTCTCCATGTTATAGTATGTAGTCATATCATTTAAAGGAACCGTTTATGATGATTGTTGGGGCTTTTATCAAATAGAAAACAAAACAATAATACAGTAGAACCTCTAAACCGGACACCCAGAAATATTTGTGTTCATCATTATGATGGGTTTAGTTTAGATTGATCTACTATGTTAATGTGTGTTCCTGTTTTCAAAGCACGCACTCATTTCCTGGAGAGCTTATTTGTCTCTTTTACAGTGGAACCTCTTTCAAGGATTCAGGTATCTGCGGCAAGCAGTCGCTAATAGTGCAACACTAAGGTGTATGATCACGTGGTTACAACAACAACAACAATTACAGAAACTTCCAGAAGCGCCTCCGATTCAAGGATTCATATTGTCCTTATTATGTAAGGGAATTTGATGAAATATGGCGCACCAAACGCGCCTTAATAAGCTGCATTTGGTGGTCTTAGTACATTGGCACAAACTTCTGTCGTTTTTGCGAAGAATCTATTTCCGTGTTTACTGACAATACTGACACGGAAATCAATTCTTCGCAGAAAAAAAAAGACATACGTATGTGCCGAACTCCCGGGACCACCATACACAGCTCATGAAGACGCGTTTGCTGCGTCATATTTCTTAAAAATCCGTTGTATATTAAGAAAACTATCAAATAATACTTATGTTTTGAGTGGGCGCGCTATCAACGTTTTCAGCCATTGTTTTTGTTGTTCTAACCACGTGATCATGCACATTGAATACCATACCTCAGCAACATTATCAGTAGTGTTGTTGTACTGCGTGACATCACGCGCGTGTGTGCAGTTACCAACTGTCTGTGTAGTTTTAAACATGGAGTCCCGTACCATTCAACAGCGGCCGTGTACGGAAGGTGTACGAGCCAATTCCCACCCTTAAATGTTAGCTTAATTGAATCGAATTGTACAGCGATTCTACTTTCACTTTCAAAGTTGCATTACAACGCATAAGTTTTTGTTCTGTTCCTACCATGAATTATTTAATTGTTTGTTTCATATAATTTGTAAATGTTCATATTGCTATTCTGTCTGTGGCTTGAATAGTTTAGCAGCTCCTTTAATTTGTCTCGAGGTATGAATGGTGAGCTGTTTGAATCTACAATAATGGACGAGACAAATATTTGTACTGATTCGATTGAGTGGATAATATATTAGTTGCTTTCTATGATAATTGGCATGTTTGTGTGAGCACCGGTTCTTGAATAACGGTCCATGTCTCGGTGTTTTATGGGTTATTTCGGTATCTCCGGTGGTTTGGGTGCATTGCTACCAACATACAATTTACGTCCCCTCCCGCGAATTACAAGTATATATGTTTCATTGTCGGTATTGTAAAGTTGGGAACGGTGAAGATAATTGACGAGTTCGTGTGTAATAATCGAGCCTGCATTATTAGTTGCACAAAACTATGTAAATTACCCAAAGCCAAACGAAATCCACCCAAATCTACCCAAAATACCCATATGACACCAACGTACTGACCATCCGTTCAAACACCCGTGGTGTGAGTACGGTAAAATGGACTTGGACTGAACTGACAAATAGTGTAATAGGCCCAGGATCGTCCTGCGTTGAACACTGTATTACGGCATGGTAGAAATCGGCTTTCTGAATTTACAAACAATGTAGCCCCAGATCAGACTACGCATCCGCGCAGTCTGATCTGGGGCTACATTATTCGCTATGCAGGTATGAAGACAATTACTTAGGTCTCGCATTAGATCAGTATATATATAGCTATGTATTTTGTACCGGTGGCCTGTGAGTCAGTATGCAGGGCAGAGGGAGCTGTATTGCGGAAACAACGACCCCGTCTGTCGTAATCTGCTTTACGTGTCAATGTCATTATACGAGACACGCCATGCGATTTTGTACCTTTTTCTAAAAATGTGCTTACAGAAAATGTGATATTTTCCGTAAATGACATCGAAAGATGACGAACGTTTAATAGCCAATGCGGAATAGAATAGTTTTCCGCATTTGCTATCGAAGTTTTGTCATCTTTCGACGTTATTTACGGAGAATATCGTAAATTTTGTAAATATTTTTCGTAGTTAAAAATCGCATGGTGTGTCACATATGTGGCTGTGAATGGAGAAATGGAGCTTATGGGTTTTGCGACCAGTGCAGACGCAGATCAGCCTGTGTATCTGCACAGTCTGATCTGGATCTGCACCGTTCGCCACTTCATCAATGAAACACCCGTCATGCTGCTAACAAGCAACATAGATACCTGTCAGACTACTGGGGGCCGTTTCACTAAACTAAAAGGTTCGTAAGTGCAAAATTTAGGATCGTCTGTAAATGTCAATAGATGGATTTACATGTATTGAGCATATGCTGCATATGCAGCATATGCTCAATAAATGTAAATCCAATAATTGTTTACAAGAAAACATTGCTAATGTGATATTTACAGACTATCAAAAATTTGCACTTAAGAACATTTTAGTCGGAAGAAGTTTAGTGAAACGGCCCCCAGAACTGTAATATTTGATTGATCAGTAGCTACACTGGTCACAAATACCATAAGCCCTTTTGTCCCAGTCACAGTGACATAGTTACCGCCATGTGGAATATGAGCTTCAGGGGGCCGTTTCACTAAACTTCGTACGACTTAAATGTTCGTAAGTGCAAAATTATGATAGTCTGTAAATTTCACATTAACAATGTTTTCTTATAAATATTTATTGTATTTACATGTATTGAGCAAAGGCTGCATTTGCAGCCTATGCTCTATGCATGTAAATCCATCAATTGAAATTCACAGACGATCCTAAATTTGCACTTACGAACATTTTAGTCGGATGAAGTTTAGTGAAACGGCCCCCAGAACTGTACTATTTGATTGATCAGTAGCTACACTGGTCACAAATACCATAAGCCCTTTTGTCCCAGTCACAGTGACATAGTTACCGCCATGTGGAATATGAGCTTCAGGGGGCCGTTTCACTAAACTTCGTACGACTTAAATGTTCGTAAGTGCAAAATTATGATAGTCTGTAAATTTCACATTAACAATGTTTTCTTATAAATATTTATTGTATTTACATGTATTGAGCATAGGCTGCATTTGCAGCCTATGCTCTATGCATGTAAATCCATCAATTGAAATTCACAGACGATCCTAAATTTGCACTTACGAACATTTTAGTCGTAAGAAGTTTAGTGAAAGGGGCCCCTGTAGTTTGTGGCCAGTGTAGCCGCAGATTTGCAGAAACTGATGAGCAAAGTTTGTCGACACAATACGTCACAGGTTGTGAGAAGGAACATACAGAGGAACCTCTCCAAGCCGGACACCCTGTGAGGTCCCCAGGTTGTCCGGTGTGGAGAGGTTCCACTGTAAATCAGACCTGTTAGCGCTTCATGGCTCATTCTGGCATTTTGAAATCATGAAAAGCAATTGCAATCTGAGACACATAACGCATATCCATATTTTCCCTAGAGGGGTTTCAATGTAAACATATCTTTATAGGTTCATTAACCATTTCACCCCTAAGTAACTGGAATCTATTTTATATGTTAATTTCCGGACCAATTCAATCGTCACAGAATGATGTTCTGATTAGTCCATTAACGAAAAGGGGGTGTGTTTGTTCTCAAAAATGTGAAAATTACTCGCAACAAGTGCAGATCCTGATGAGACGGCTCGTCACGAGCCGTCTCATCTGGATCTACACTTTTTGCCAATACCACTATACAGGTATGTGGTGTTGAAACTGCTAAAAAAATGATACCTTTGTATGCTAACTCATGAAGACGTTTACGTAGGTACAGTGGGGTCAGCGTGTAAGTGCACACACGAACTAACACGACAGGTTGGTTCCAACCTGTCGTGTTCGTTCGTGTGTGCACTTACACGCTGACCCCACTGTAGCGTCGGTACTTCGATTGACGATGTCAAAGGCTCCTATGTTATAAGGTAGATAATCATTCGACACGGCAACCGGGGACATAACCCCGTATCGGGTTGCGTCTGAAAGATAACCCCAAATCGCGATTCCATCAAACCTTGTAGTTTATTGAAAGGAGACGATTTATAACATTCCGTCATATCTTGGAGTAAATCAGACACAGTAAAGCATTAAAATGTGAAATTAATGACCCAGAGACATTAAACTATATCTGGATAGATATGGAACAACACGTGTTTATGAGCCTACCACCGAGTATTCACCACGGCTGCATAGCTCCAGATAAGGTGTATTTTGGCGTATTTTACGCACTTATTTTACACATTGATTATTAACAGTGGGAGTACAATATACTCACAGCAATGCGAAAATACGCATTGATTTACAAATTGAGTAGTGAAAATACTGTAATAAAGTTGAAAATTTGCAAAAAGCAAACACTTTGCAGCTCAAATAAGTTTTATTTGTTATCGTTTGTTCTTTATTTAATAAGGGGAAGAAAGAAATATGGGGGTATACTACTCTTTAGATACAACACTTATCTGGACTGAGCTCTGTGGCTGTTCGCCCGTCTCTGAGACTATAGGACTTACAGCCCGGATTTGTTCATGGTTCCACAAACGAACGATTACCTATTGTTCACACACATACACCGTTCTCACAACGTTTTCGTTTCTATAATTAGAAAACGATGTTCTGTTGGTTTGCACGTGTTACGTGTAATGTTTAAACCAACGAAAACATTATTTTCTAAATATCGTTTTCTAAAAATCGTTTTCTAATTACAAACAACGAAAACGATGTCAAAACTATGCGTCAAAAGACATGGCATTCGTTCAGATACAAGGTGTATGATCACGTGGTACTAACAACAACAACAAGTACCGATTCAAAGTACGTATTCTTTTATAGTGTCCTTATTACGTAACGGATGTTGATGAAATATGGCGCATCAAACGCGTCTTGTTAAACTGCATTTGGTGGTCTCTGTATTTTCGCCCAAACTTCTGTCGTTTTTGCGAAGAATCGATATCGATTCTTCGCAAAAACGACATAAGTCTGTGCCAAACTCCATAGACCACTAAATGCAGCTCATGAAGGCGCGTTTGCTGCCCCATATTTCATCAAAATCCGTTGCATATTAAGGAAAATATCAAATAATACTTACTTTGGAGTGGGCGACGTTGTTGTTGTTCTAACCACGTGATCATGCACCTTGATATAATTGATATTGAGACGAAAATATCGTTTTCACTTACAAAAATATCGATACTCGTGTATATGCATATCGTTACTCAGAACGATCGTTTTCCCTTCGTTTTCCATTCGTTTCGTTTGGGAACCTACAACAAATCTGTGTCTGAGCACAGATTCTTGAAGAACGATTCATGTGTCGGTGTTTTATGGGTTATTTCGGTATCTCCTGTGGTTTGGGTGCATACCAACATACAATTTGCGTTACCTCTCGCGAATTACACGTATAACTGTTTCATTATGGGTAGTTTGACAGAAATTGGGAACGGTGAATGTGTAGATAATTGACCATTTCTGTCGTGTGTAATGATCGAGCAAAAGTAGTTGCACAAAACTATATTAATTACCAAAAACCAAACGAAATCCACCCAAATCTACCCAAAATACCCATATGACACCAACATACTGACCATCCGTTCAGACACCCGTGGTGTGAGTACGGTAACATGGACGTACCGAATTGACGAATAGTGTAATAGGCCCAGTATCGTCCTGTGTTGAACACTGTGTCACGGCATGGTAGAAAACGGCTTTCGGAATTTACAAACAATGTAGCCCCAGATCAGACTGCGCATCCGCGCAGTCCGATCTGGGGCTACAATGTTCGCTATGCACGTATGAAGACAATTACTTCATATGCCTCGCATTGAATCAGTAGATAGATATATGTATTTTGTCGTGGCGGGCCAAACTCATTAATTGAGTTGTACTGGTATATATTGAAAAAAAGCCGTTTTGATATTGTACGTAAGACGAAATACAATGTATTATATTACGCGTACAATAGAAGAAGTATTATATTACACGATTTCCCATGAACACAATTTACAAACAAATACGATATTTTCCGCAAATGAATTCGGAAGTTAGTGAAATAATCAGAGCAGAATTCTTCATTTGATATGAACATGTCTTCAACTTCCGATATCATTTACGGAAAATTTCGTTTCTTTATTAAATATATTTCATGGAATATCGCAAGTATCTTCTTATATACAAGATCACTTCACGTGCCTCATTATTATGTTCTGACGACAGCATGATTTATGCAAGCAGCCTTTGCACACCAATCAGTCTAAGTCGGAAGCTGCTCTGCTTTTATCGTTGTCAATTAATTATTGTATAGACACGATGAAACAATATTTATGGAAAACGTATAGACCGTGATAGGACGATATGCAAGGGTGTACCTGTCTACTCGCAAAGTCGCGTGATTTAATCCGTTTCATTCTAAGGATACGCCATTCTTATGGGTAAAATCCTAAATATTGTCTTCGCATGAGCTCAGATGTATATGTCGCGACCACCATTTGAACCGTCTCGTCGAGACGATTCAAATGAGTGGTCACAACATATACTTTCATTGAGAAATAACAAAAATAAAATATTTAATAAATTCCATTCCGGTAAAGGTGTATTCCGAAAGTGTTACATGTAACTAGATTGGCCAGATATACATGCAGAGCATAAATATGTAAATTAGGCCGCTGCAGTAAACATGTTAGGTGTTTAGTACAGCTTCCATATATGATGTTATCTTATGCAATATATATGATATTACATTTGTGTTAATTCAATATGATATTTATTACACACGTTGACATATTTTATAAGAAACTCGGCTTAGCCAGGTTTCTTATGAATTGAATAAACCCGTTCAATACATATCTCACGACAGAATAAAATTAGATCTGTGGCCGAGTGACTGGATAAATTGGGCTTATGGGATCTGTGACCAATGTAGATCCTGGTCCAATAGCACCAGGTCCTGCAACATGGTAACAATATATTGTGTTTGTTAAAGCACACGGGTGTTTCCTTGATGCGATGGCGAACAGTGCGGATCCCGATCAGACTGTGCTGATGAACAGGCTGTCATGCATCTACACTGGTCGCAAAATCCATAAACAGTTGTAATCCAGGCACAGCCACTTATGTGTCACTGGAAATCACGTGTGTCTTATAACATCGTTCACAGGCGATCGGCAAGTTGATAGACTTGTAGAAAATTTCTTTTTAAATGTATTCATTCTATGTTCAATGTATACAATCAAGGCTTACAACTAATTGTGCCTAAATGTCACTATCACCAGTTTCCATTTCTCATACAATCCCATTATTCCTAGTGCCTACACAGAGCTGGGGCACACCGCGCCTAATAAAACCGACACATAGCCAACATTTTACTAGTTATCAATGTGAATGTAATACAATCAAAATCTACCTACAAGAGCTATCTTAAATTATTTTCTTATCAGCATCTTGCCTGAAGGTAAACGGCCGACATGTTGCGCTTACTGGTCACATGATCCGCACTAATATACCCGGTTGAAAGACAGCTTCTGATTGGTCATCTGGTAACCTCTGCTTACCAACCAACCAATCAGAGAACGCATAGCAGCCGGTGATTTTCCGCGAGAAATGTGATCAATAAATATAAACAAACGTGTATTTCCGCTTTTCACATTGATAACTAGTAAAACTTTATTGAACAATCTCGAGGATTCTTTGAAATCCCGATCTGGTTTGTTCCGTATAGTCTTGAGAATTTGAGTGAAATCACGATACGAACTCATGTCCGACCTAGCGTAGTCGGGTAACTTGTGTCAGGTTTTTGGGCTGGTACGGCTTCAGCTTGTAAAATGCTGGCTATGTGTCGGTTTTATTATGCGCGGGAGTGCCTTAGCTATGTGTAGGCACTAGCAATAATGGGATTTTATGAGAAATATAATATATATTATGTCTTGAAACTGGTGATGATGAAATTTAGGCAAACCTAGTTGTAAGCCTTATACATTGACAATATAATGAATACATTTTATTTTTTCGCTACATGTGGAAAAAAAGTATAATACACTATCCTAACAACATGCCGGCCGCCTGTGACATCGTTGTTCATCTATAATCATACACCAGCATTTACACCTGGTGCCCGTTTCACTAAACTTCTTACGACTAAAATGTTCGTAAGTGCAACTTTAAGATCGTCTGTAAATTTCAATTTATGGATTTACATTTATTGAGCATAGGCTGCATATGCAGCCTATGTTCAATAAATGTAAATCCATTAATTATTTACAAGAAAACAATGTTAATGTGAAATTTACAGACTATCATAATTTTGCACTTACGAATATTTTAGTAGTACGAAGTTTAGTGAAACGGCCCCCTGGTGACCCCATTATTCATATCCGTGTATCACACGAAAACAATCTAGTAAATAAAAACGCAATAATTGTTTATCTATAACCTGTCTTAATAGATACTAAAACACATGTACAACTATGCACTTATCAAACATTGAAACAAACAGCAATATGAGAAAATACACGTAATAGCATATTGCCATTATTATTGCTGAAAACTTAAAGTCTACCTGTGAGTGATCATATATATATATAGACCTTGAGCCACCAATAACCCCCCCTCCCCCCCCCCCCCCCTGTGGGATTTTTGGTCAGTATGATTTTCGGATTCAGTAACCTATTGTCTATCAAACCTGATTGTCTGCGCCTACAAAGCCGATGGATGAACAAATGGCGGCCATTTTCCAAAATGGCCGCCATACAAAACTGGGTGGTTTTAGAACAGGCCGATATGTGTCATTTAAATCACGTTCTTCCAAGTTAAGCGATATCATTTTTTTCACCAATTGAGTATAAAATGACTTACAATAAGTTTTATATTGGATACCATCCTCAAATAGCCACAATTATCAAAATGGCCGCCAAAATACTTAATTGTTTATGCTTGCAACATTTTGTTTCACCACACGATGAGCTACCTACAATTTAATCATGTCAGTAGCAACATATTCACATGGCAGATCCTTTTTCACATCGATTTGCATTATTTCTGGTGTGCTATCAACGGTAATTATTTTCAAACTGGCCGCCAAACAGGTATTATATAATGGCCCTTTCGGGTATTTTTGGAGATTATTGGAGTTCATGACAAATGACAAATGCATGAAAGCATTGTCATCATACTCGGAGTTTCGAGACAGGGTTAGTGAAGGGAAACTTGGGAAAACGGC
Source organism: Conchocele bisecta (assembly GCA_029237695.1). NCBI lineage: Eukaryota > Metazoa > Mollusca > Bivalvia > Lucinida > Thyasiridae > Conchocele > Conchocele bisecta. Next base: position 48,688,084 of record CM055268.1, read on the forward strand.
ACAGTACAGTATTGGCTGGGATACATGGATTCGATGCATACGGTGTTGCACTTTCTCCGAGGCAACAAAGAAAACAACTTAGACCTTCACATAGCATGTCTTCAGAAGATGTGTCCGTCTTCAGAAGATGTGTCCATTGTTCTTCAGCTTTGACCATCCCAACTAGGCACGGTATACTACAGTATATCTGCTGAGTTTGTTAAACTTAGAGCAGTTATATACTGGGATGGAAGATCTGTTGAGGAACAATGGATTCAGCGTGAACCGATCCAGTGTTCCGTCATCCAGAAATGGCGTGGATATCACAATAGAGCAAACCATCAATCGCCATGCTAAGTCACATGGAGGTATCATCGGTTTCAGCCGCAATTATGCAGCATACTACAGATGGTGTATGACGAGACACTTCCGAGCTAGCTACATGGATGCTACGCTTGAACTGGCTGATATGAACCGCGCATGAACAGTCTTCACACAAGGACACACGAACTTCGGAAATATCCAGAAGTGAAACAGACGTCAAGAAAATTATCAATGCAATAGGAAATTGTATAGATCCGTTTGAAGTATCAGATGAATCGCTCTATTGCATATCTTCAGGGGCGCCAGCTCCTAAAGATGTCGTTGACGATCTGCTGTCTGCAGAAATGACAGGAAAACAAAGGTTTGCGCGGTTTGTCCAGGAGCGGTTTGTTGAAAAGTCAGTCAGCTTTCATGCACCAATAAAACAGTTGCGCCTGAAAACATTTGCATCACTCGCTAAAGCTGTGAAGCTCACTGGTACGCAGAGAAAGACAAAGGAGTTAGTAGCTGAACGAAATATATTTGGGCAGCTAATTTCACTTGCTCTCAAACACAACATTGACATGGAAAAGGTGCTTAGCTACCCATTGAGACCTGTGCCATGGTCGCTCGCCACTGAGGATGGCTCGCCAGCAAAAACTGATAAAGCTAAACTCATGCACCAGCTTGAAGGACAATCACATAGTGTTGATGTACCTCCGACGGGTCAAGTGAGCTATATTATTGACGGCAATGCACTGTTACACATGCAGACCGCTTTGCCAAACACATTCGCAGATCTTGCAGATAACATATATCATCAGCTCCCGAAAGTTGAGCGTGTAGATTTTTTGACAGATACATACCAAGACTTGTCAATAAAAGCATCTGAGCGAATACGCAGGGGTATATCAAAGACTTACATTATAAAAGGACCTCTCACAAAAGTTCCACGAGATTGGAAACTGTTCTTGTCAAACAATTCAAACAAAACACAACTAATTAGACTTCTCATGTCTGAATGGATGCAAGATAAGTATGCTCCAAAGCTGATCGGCAAGACTATTCAGTTTGTAAGCGGGGAGCAATGTATGCAGCTAACTAGCACTGATGGTAAGACTACACAAACTGTTAAGATAGAGGAGTTGAACTCATCGCAAGAGGAGGCGGATACACGGCTAATCCTGCATTATGCGTACCATGCACTGCATACACCAGAGAACAGCACCATTAGTGTGAGATCCCCAGACACGGATGTGTTTGTTTTGATGTTGAAATTCGGACAGAAGCTGAAACAACAACTGCTGTTAGATACCGGAGTTGGGAACAAGAGGCGACTGGTTGACATACATGGTGTCATTGGAGACATAGGAACTGAACTGTGTTTGGCATTGCCTGCACTCCATGCTTTTACAGGCTGTGATAGCACAAGTGCTTTCGTTCGGCGTGGTAAAGTTACTCCTTTGAAAACACTCGAGCGGCATCCAGAGTTTATTGAAGCCTTCCAGAAGTTGGGAATGTCTCAGTCAGTTGATGAAAAGCTATTTCAAACGCTTGAACACTTTGTATACTTACTGTACAACAAATCAGACATTACAGATATCAACAAGCTACGAATGGAGCTATTTCTACAAAAGTGTAGCCCCAGGTCTGGCGATCTTCTTTCGACGTAGCAAGAGCCAACTATCAAACGCTCATTTGGAACAATGCTGACCGGCGTGATGCAGACATACCGCCACCAGATGAACATGGATGGGAAGTTAACAATGGCTTGTTAGAATGCAAGTGGACAGAAGGAGATCACCTGTCAAGTGAAATGGTTGATCTGTTAATAGAGGAACGGGATGACGTACCTGATACTGATGAAACAGAAGATCCTGAAGCAGAGAGCCTACTTGATGCCATGTTTGACACTGATGACGCGTATGACTAGTCTGGATTTATCTTATCCTACTCTCACAATTAGAACTTCACATAACTTGCCTGATGTTGTGACGATCGCAATTTGAATATTGTAAACCATGATGTATTTTGCCTCTTGAATTGTATTATATGTGGCTGGAACGTTTGTACATTGTGTTTCATCTTGCCTGATACTGTGATGATTGCCTCGCCATATGTGCGATGTTTTGACATTAACAACATGTATACATTTGTTTGCAAGTTGAATGCTGTAAACCATGATATATGTTGCCTCTTGAATTGTATTATATGTGGATCAAGCTGTTGCCTATTGTGTTTCATATTGCCTGATGCTGTGAGGATTACCTCGCCAAATGTGTGATGTTTTGACTTTAACAATATGTAGAATATTTTGTATTGCAAATTGAATACTGTAAACTATGATGTATGTTGCCTCTTGAATTGTATTATATGTGGATTAAAGTTTTTGCCTATTGTGTTTCATTCTGCTTGCCTGATGCTGTGAGGATTGCCTCGCCACAGGTGCGATGTTTTGACTTGAAACAAAACATTCTGTATAATATCTTGTATTGCAAGTTGATTACTGTAAACCATGACAAATATGTGTTTTCCTCTTGAATTTGATTATATGTGGATTACGTGTTTGCCTGTTGTGTTTCATCTTGCCTGATGCTGTGAGGATTGCCTCGCCACAGGTGCGATGTTTTGACTTTAACAACATGTAGAATATTTTGTATTGCAAGTTGATTACTGTAAACCATGACATGTGTTTCCTCTTGAATTGTATATATGGATTACGTTTTTGTCTATTGTGTTTCATCTTGCCTGATGCTGTGAGGATTGCCTTTCCACAGGTGCGATGTTTTGACTTGAACAACATGTAGAATATTTTGTATTGCAAGTTGAATACTGTAAACCATGATATATGTTGCCTCTTCAATTGTATTATATGTGGATTCAGTTTTTGCCTATTGTGTTTCATCTTGACTGATGCTGTGAGGATTGTCTCGCCACTATAACGAGATTATTAATGTTGTAGATCAACTACTGTTGCCGATAATGATCTAGTGCCCCGAAATGTTTGAATATTCGGATATATTTCAAAATCGGTACCCTCAATTTTTATTTGAGAAATGTCCGTACAGACGGACGAAAACACGGACTCATAGTATATTTAGTAAGTATGGACAATAATGTTACATATTTGAGTTGTTTTCAATCCATAGTAAGCGGTTATAATGTTGTTAAATTGCATAATATTACATACCTGTTAAATTGCCATTGTAAAATGAGTGGGTGGGGAATGGTCGAAAATACGTTATTTTTCACTTTGTATATTTTGTGGTAGACACTAAATAGTCGACGTATATACATTGGATATGTTCAATTGGCCCTACTAGACAACATTGACATTGATAAAATGAAAAAACGCCAACTTTTCATAAAGTTATTAACATGTATATTTTACCATTTAAATTGGGTGGGTGGGGTAATAAAACCTGCAAAATATGACTTCTAGATTGTCAAATTTATTTCAATTGTATATTATTCTATTCCATGTTGTTCAAAATCTCGGAAAACGCACGAAAATACCATCTTATTCGAACAAAAGGATATAAGTTAGGCAATTTTTATTAAAAAATGCGATTTTTCAAGATACTAAAAATACCGAGGGTGACATACTTGAAAATGGCGCCATATGTTCATCCATCGGGTTACAGAGCGCAGACAACGGATTAACACTCATAATTGAATGTAGTTTCAGGAAATATATGTCTGCAAAAATCCCACAGGGGGGGGGGGGGGGGGGGGGTTTCGGTTATTGGCTCACGGGCTAATAGTGGCTAGTTCGGAAAGCTTTGCCGGTGTTGTCCTTCGCTTCGTAGAAACGAATTTTAAGAACCCGTTGGACACATGCTCATCATATGATTTAAACATAATTGCTTCCTAAATGTGATGGATATACAGTTGGGTCAGCGTGTAAGTGCACACACGAACGAACACGACAGGTTGGTTCCAACCTGTCGTGTTCGTTCGTGTGTGCACTTACACGCTGACCCCACTGTATGCCTAATAACATATATTTGACCATTTCCTCGTTAACTCACTGGAAACTATACGGCTCATGGAGTGGCCAAGTTGGCCATCTTTGTCTGTTCAAGCCAACAGCCAGTTTTAGCTCTTCGGGCGTTTGACACAGAACGGAAATGTAAAGGGATTTACAATGTCTCAACAGGTTGAAACAGATAACATTGTCTTGGAAATACGAAAATAATATATTTATTTCCAATGTACAGTATGTGGTTTCGGCGGAATAAGCGGAAGTGCGTACAGTTGGGCATTGTATGTCCTGTGGGGTGTCACCTGTAGCATATTTCACCAACATTGCATAGTATACTTATCTAGCAAAGTATACTTTGAGTGAGAAATTTTCAATTTAATGATAAATTTATTAATTTTTATTATATTGAATTTATTACATTATCACAGCCATTTTGGCTGTGATAATGTAATAAATTCAGTATAATAATTCTGCATACTTTTAATCATCACATATATGCAGTGGTTAGTTCTATATGAAATAATGCATTTTGAGAAAAATAAATGATTACTCCCTCAAAGTATACTTTGCTAGATAAGTATATTATGCAATTTTGATGAAATCGGCTACAGGATGAATGAGTGTGTAACAGGATTTCCTGATTACTTCAATGGTTAACATGACGTGTATGCTTGTATACATTTTGCAACGAGTAGATTTGCTATTATTATTGCTGGTTTGTTTGTTTTACATTGCCGCCGACGTATACTGTCCTAATTGTTATTATTCCATTTCACCCATATTCCGAGTTTTGTTCCCGAGTTATTAGAAAAAACAGATATGATGCAGATATCGGGTGCGATAACAATACTTAGAGCACGGTTATCCGAATGTACGATCGATAATCCAGTCATTGAAGGTAGCGGATTGTCTCCTCGTACATGCGGACGAACCGTTCTCTAAGTAGTATTACTAAGTCGAACTACCATGCCCGTCGTTTCGAGTTGCCGTGGAAGTTCATCCCCACGGAAAAGGACAGAATAGCCACATGACCTATAAATCATTACATGAATAATAAATAGTAAAATCTGCATTATATAATTAAGGGCAACAGCTGACAACTATAATCAACTTATAATTCTGAACATTAAGAAGTTATGCCTATAACATGATGTATTCCATTCCCAGACATTTCCATTCTGGTACTATGCAATATTGTATAACTTTCCACACCGTTTAATGACAGGTCACGAGCAGTACGGTAAAGAAATTATCCAGGGGCCCGTTTCACTAAACCTCGTATGACTAAGATGTTCGTAAGTGCACAATGATGATATTCTGTAAATGTCACATTAACAACGTTTTCTTGTAAACAATTATTGGATTTACATTCATTGAGAATTGGCTGCATATGCATTGAAATTTCCAGACGATCATAAATTTGCACTTACGAACATTTTAGTCTTACGAAGTTTAGTGAAACGGCTCCCATATGTTTAATGCTATAGACACGGTGTTCATGCAGACCCTGGTCAATTGACGTAAATCTACGTAACATGCATGCTACTATATATTTTACACAATTGTCGAGCCTAATGTTGTATTTTTTCTTTAAATTCCGCACATGCTTAACCCGTGATGTAGTTTCAATGGAGGATCGTAGCTAGTTATTTCCCTTTGCAAATCTGTGCAGTCTGATGTCTGATCTGAGTCTACACTGATTGCAATAACATTAACACGTGTGAAAATATGAATCTGGCAAATAATGTAGTCCCGAATCAGATAGCGTATATATGTAGGATGATTTGGACCAACACTAGTCGAAATCACTACATTGATTCCTTTTCACAGCAAAGCATACTACATTCGCTCTTCTTACAAGCAATAAGGTCCTAAACCACACAATTGGGATCGGATATCTATAAATAAATTCAACGGGAGATAACTAGCTACGATCAATCATTTCAGCCGCTGTTATTTTGGGCCACCACATGGCACAGGTGGAAGACTCGGACCTATGACACCAAAAAAATGCCTATTAAAAAAAATCCCATTACCCCACCCACTTGGTCTCGTACAGTACATAACGTTAATTCAAGGTGAGCATAAATAGCGCTATTATACAAAGAGCCCTCTTTTTTCCGGCTCGCACATACACAATAAACATCGATTAAATGTATGAAATATGTCTCTGGCAATCGATGAAGGTATTAGGTGTGTGAATATACTCACTTCAAATCGCTGTTTCAAGTATTTATTGAGTTATTCGCGTTTTGATTACCCCATCCAAAGCGAAAGTTGCGTGTACGAAAGAATCTCACACAGAATCGGAGGCCGTCCGGCTGGATTATCGGTCATATTTGGCCGATAGCTGTTCGCCAGCTCAAACTAAAGTCGTGCACCATGATCATATACATTAGAGACTCCAACCATACAAAGTTCGTCCAATTGTGATCGTTCGCGGATCTAAAAAACACTTTTTTCTAATTTTATTGACTTTCTTTCATGATTCGCGTACTATCAGATTATGTCTTCCGGAAACCCTGAAAAGGGAAAGTCCTCGCGTCTATTTTTAGGTTTAACCAATCAGAGATGTTCTTACATAGACGCTTCGGTGGTTGTATTATGGAAGATAGTGCATTGACCCAGTTCCAGATAATGAACGAAATTATGTGTTTTTTAGATCGGCGAATGATCACAATTGGACGAACTTTGTATGGTTGGAGTCTCTAATGTATATGATCATGGTGTACGACTTTAGTTTGAGCTGGCGATCAGCTATCGGCCAAATATGACCGATAATCCAGCCGGACGGCCTCCGATTCTGTGTGAGATTCTTTCGTACACGCAACTTTCGCTTTGGATGGGGTAATCAAAACGCGAATAACTCAATAAATACTTGAAACAGCGATTTGAAGTGAGTATATTCACACACCTAATACCTTCATCGATTGCCAGAGACATATTTCATACATTTAATCGATGTTTATTGTGTTTGTGCGAGCCGGAAAAAAGAGGGCTCTTTCTATAATAGCGCTATTTATGCTCACCTTGAATTAACGTTATGTACTGTACGAGACCAAGTGGGTGGGGTAATGGGATTTTTTTTAATAGGCATTTTTTTGGTGTCATAGGTCCGAGTCTTCCACCTGTGCCACATGGGTAGTCACAAGAGATTGAATTTATGTTTCTTAACAATAATAAAACCTATATTTTAATGTGTGAATATGCAGAGCTGGATATGTGCTGGTTATGGAGAAATATGTCCCACAACTTTCTAAACCTGAAAGTAGCGGAGACTAGCCAAATGCAGTGGAACGTCTCTAAACCGGACACCCTGGTGTCCCCAGGGTGTCCGGTTTAGAGAGGTCCCACTGTAAAACAGACATACAACTACTCCAAGACACGCGTGGGTGCTTTACGATAACGAACATACGTACTCAGCGGAGATAGATGGCAATGAATCCGATTACAATTAAGTAGAACTAACTCGTATGTGTCTCCGGTTTAGCGGGGTTCGACTGTATGTGGTCAATTGTTATGTTATATGTGGATACTCAATGGTGGTGGGCTACCTTAAACCTATAGCACACTACAAAACGTATATGGTCTATTTCAGCCCCCTGTCCCACCGAAGCCATGGTCAGGTATTCTAGACACAACCGAGTTACCCGCCGCTTGCCCGCAGCCAACAGAGGGCGTTGCCTATATAGAATATCACGTGCCAGGATTCAACAAAACGAGCGAGGACTGTCTATTTTTAAATATATACCTACCAAGGGTAAGTGATATAACAATATGCAGGCGCGGATCCAGGATTTCGGGTTAGGGGGGGTGGGGCGTAACTATTTTGCAGTACTTGACTATATTATCGAACGAGCTACGCTCGTTCGATAATATAGTCAAGTATTGCAAAATAGTCGAGATAGCGCTAGGGGGGTCCGGGGGCATTCCAAACCGGAAAATTTTGCAAATCTACATCGCATTTCCTTCGTTCTGGCGCATTTTGGAGCAAAAATATTGACACTGTCACAGTATGTTTAGACATGATTTTTGATTGAAAATGTTTAAATTTTGAAACAATAAAAAAACGACCGAAAAATGCATGGAATACATGGCCCTTGGCATGAAACGTGCCTTGTAACTTGTAAAAAATCTTTACTCGGCGAATTTTAGGGGGGGGGGGGGGGGGGGGGGGGGGGGGGGGGGGTGCGCGCCGGGTCCACATAATTATGTGGATGTGACTGGAGAAATGGGGCTTATGGATTTAGCGAGCAGTGTAGATCCTGATCAGTGAATCAATAATAATAAAATAGTATTCAAGATATGGATGTACCCGTCACAAACTATTTATTATAGTACAGTGAAACCTCTCTAAACTGGACACACTGGGAGGTCCCCAATGTGTCCGGTTTAGAGTTGTTACACTGTTAATCAGGCACATGACCATTCTGGGACATACTTATGTATTTTGCAATCATGAACATGCATTATTATCTGAGATGCGTTCCCACATAATCCTGGTTTAACTACGGTGCAACCTCTTTACAATAGTCACCCATGGGAAAAGCACTAACCCGATCAATGGTGAGATATTTGCAATAATTTTTCACCGGACACTTCGGACCCTGCGACGTTCGGACCAGGCCACCAGCATGTTCGGACCAGGCCACCAGCATGTTCGGACCAGGATGTTTCAGATGCAAGCCAGCTGTGTCTTTGACAATAATACCAGAATACAATGGGGTCAGCGTGTAAGTACACACACGAACGAACACGACAGGTTGGAACCAACCTGTCGTGTTCGTCCGTGTGTGCACTTACACGCTGACCCCACCGTATTTCATGTATAAAAATAAATGTAAATATTTTTCTGCATTTTTTCTCATTTCGCATCAAAAGTGTATGTTGTTACCACTCAGTTGAACCGTCTCGGCGAGACGGTTCAATTGAGTGGAAACAACATACACTTTGAGTGGGTAGCGAACCAACCTGTCGTGTTCGTTCGTGTGTGTACTTACACGCTGACCCCACTGTACCATTTGGGACATTTTATGTGAGTTTTACCACGTTTTTTGGTCATTTGGTGGCAGAGTAAATTGATGGATCTCAATTTGAGAGAGAGACAGAGAGAGAGGAGAGAGAGAGAGAGAGAGAGAGGAGGAGAGAGAGAGAGAGAGAGAGAGAGAGAGAGAGAGAGAGAGAGAGATTCATCGTACGCGTGTGAAGTTCCCCAGTGTATATATTGGAATTTCGATTCGATTCGGCTTATATTTAAGGGTGGAAATTGGCACGAACATCTTCCATTCCCGAATATATTGAAATAAGTTGCGACCGTTTATCAACAATGATATACCTGTAATGTATGACCACCAGCCAATCTGAGTGCGTGATATTTATATAGTGCATTAGAAGTCGTAGTAAAGTAGTTGTAGTAATAGTAGTAATAGTTATAGTAGTCATGGTAAAGTAGTTAATAGACCACTGTCACACATCGACAGTCATGGTGCACACGTGATTAAAGACTCCGTACAGTTCCATTTACAATGTAAACTATGGTGTGTATATCCACTGGCCAGTTGCTATTTCTCTGAAAAGACTACTGTCTGTTCCACGTTTTGCTGCCGACGAAATTTTGGCTATTAAACACATTAAATCTAAAAGATATTGATTTTATTGCGAAAAAAAGATTTTCCTATAGGAATTTAACATTAAAAATTATTTTCAAAATCTAACTTTTGTTTTGGAAATTGACTCCCCATGTTAAATTCCCATAGGAATCAATATTTGATGGAATTTCATGAAATAATTTTTTTTGGGGAGGGTGACTTTTTTATTATTGATGAAAAAGTATTTACTTTTAAATATTTTTTAGATTAAAGTGTTTAATGGCCAAATGTTCGTCGGCAGCAAAACGTGGAACAGACAGTAGTTTAAATAACTGTATCCCTCAAGCTTTATAAATTATACGTTAATAATTGCCTTGTTCGTAACAACAACCCATAAAGAACTCCTACATTTAAAGACCTGGGGCAGTTTCACTAAACTTCGTCCGACTAAAATGTTCGTAAGTGAAAATTTAGGATAGTCTGGAAATTTCAATTGATGGATTGACATTTATTGAACATAGGCAGCATATGCTGGATACATGTAAATCCAATATTATTGTTTATAAGAAAACAGTGTTAATGTGACATTTACAGCCTATCATAATTTTGCAATTACGAACAGTTTAGTCGGACGAAGTTTAGTTAAACTAGCCTCCGGTGATCAATGGCGATATTCATTGTCGGTAACCAGCTGTTTAACCCTTTCAACCCTAAGGAACTGGAATGGATTTTGATATGTTCATTTTGCAACCAATCCAACCGTCACAAAATGGTTTTCAGACTAGTCCATTTATGAAAAGGGGATATGTTTTGTTCTCAAAAAAATTTAAAATTAATTTCAAAAAGTGCAGATCCTGATGAGACGGCTCGTTACGAGCCGGCTCATCTGGATCTGCACTTTTTGCATAAACCGATATAGCGGGATTTCGGGTTCAAAGGGTTAATGCCAGTATGGTGACATTTAAAATATAATTAGAATGCACCTAAAATAGAAACGACGCATCTGATGTATAATTGCAGCCTCTAAAACAAGCAACATTGCAGCATATAAAATCTCCTTTTTACAACTTCACATATTTATGTAACCCTATGCGCTTTAGTTGCGGAGAATCCAACTTTATCCCATATCATTTTCGGCACATTTTCCGTTATCCATGCTGCTATCTTGACCTGTGCAACCGAATGCAGTAAAATAGAATCAACCAACGACTGACAAAACTGACGTCAGGGTCGCCCTTCAACAAATTCCAAAACATATTACCCCACCCACCCAAAATACACGTATATAAAAATATCTAGCTATACACTCAAATGCTCAAATGTAAACTCAATATGCCAGTACCAGCCTACAATGCTACGAATTCTGATGTGCACATACATGATTAGGCATAATAAAATGTATTGCATATGTGTAATCAATTGCATTAGTCGTAAATCCTGGTAAATTTGTTGACACTTTTATTCCTCTTTATCTTATGCCAGTTCGTATTTATATTACGCCAGTTTGTCTCTATCTTATATCAGTTCGTACGTATCTTACGTCAAATAATCATTTCGTTGTTGTTGTTGCGGGAAAGAAATAGCCGGTGTCAGCACAAATATATCTCTAATAAATAAACCCCATATTAACAATGTTCGACATAAAGACAAAACGACAGAACATAAAGAGAACTGCACTTAAGATACATACAAATCTACATAAGATAAGAAGAACCGACACGGACCAGGGATAAATACGAACCCACATAAGATTAAGATATACCCACAAAAGATAATGTCAACCCGATATATGCCCCCGGCTGACAAAAGGGACTTTACGATATATGCGATCAGAGTAGCCCCAGATCAGCCTGTGCCTCCGCACAGTCTTATCAGGGCCAACGCTGTTCGTTATTCCATCAATGGAGTAGCATTAATAACACCAGCAAGACGATGAGAATCGAGTCATTTTCTGTGTGAGGTTGCAAAAGGAATTATATATCCAGTTAGTGCCAATTATTGTAAACGCCATACCTGTACCAACATACGATCATAAGATGACGTAAGCTAAAGACAAATTGACCTAATATAAAGACTATCTTGCATAAGATATATACGAACTGACATACGATAAAGACGAACTGACATAAGATAAAGACGAATCTACACGAGGTAAGGACGAACTGACATGACATATAGACGAATCCGCACAAGATAAAGACAAACTGATATACGATAAAGATGAACAGACGTAAGATAAAGAAGAACAAGATGAAGTGACATAAGATAAAGACGAATTGTCCTAAAATAAAGATACACTGATATAAGTTAAAGTCGAATCCACACAAGATAAATACGAACTGACATAATATAGAGACGAACTGGCATAAAACTATGCAGTATAGAAAATTTATATCGCGACTTAAAATGGGAAACGCTAAGTACCAGAAGAAGAAAACATAAACTAATACAACTCTTTAAAATGAAAAATAATCTTACACCTAATTATCTACATACTCTTATACCGACTCAAGTACAAAATCGCTACGCCCTTCGCAACGCGGATGATATTCCACATATTCCTTGCCGCACTCAAATGTACAATAACTCATTTCTACCTTCTGCTATACGCGAATGGAACACATTACCTGCAGAAATTAGAAACTCACCTAGCCTATCCATCTTTAAGTATCGAATGAACAAAAATACATCTAAATCAACACAACTTTTTAACATAGGCAACAGGAGAGACCAAATATTGCACGCTCGCCTACGACTAGCTTGTAGCTCGCTCAACTACGACCTATACCGAAAATCAATAGTAGATTCCCCTTTATGTTCTTGTGGATCACAAGAGACTGTAGACCACTACCTAACAGCATGCACAAACTACGAACTACAGCGTCAACAATATTTAGCTGGGCTGGATTGTCCAGTCATTGCCGATAATCTTTTAAACGGAAATGAGCACCTTTCATTAGAGAAAAACAAACACGTGTTCCTACAAGTTCACAAATATATTACAGCAACTATGCGGTTCTAATCGTATTAACTATATTCATCATTATATGTCAGACCAAAATCTATTGCTGGGAGGGGTGGAATACTACGCATCGTCTTCATCATAAGTCGCGCCGGCAGCCCCGAGTAGTAAGACGCATGGTACAGTCAGTCAACAGAGGTTATCCGATCAGCTCTCACCATCAAAATCACCACTCCTTTCCCCTCTTTTTTATTTCATTATATTATCTTTGTTCCTTCTCTAACACTACGTTTATAAACAATATAATCAGTCAAATTTGTATATTGCAATGCGCACTACATATGATTTGTATGTTACACTGTCTTATATCTTGTAGGGAGATGAATTCATATAAGCTTCTAGCTTGTTTTCAAATCCTTGTATTTTGTTATGTAACATGTATATTGTACATTTGCCAATAAATATTGTTTAAACTAACTGGCATAAGACAAAAACGAACTGACATGAGATAAAGACAAATCCACACAGGATAAAGACAAACTGATATAAGATAAAATCGAACTGACATGAGATAAAGACGAATCTACACAAGATAAAGACAAACTGAATTAATACGAAGACGAACTGACATAATATACGGACGAACTGACATAATAGAAAGATGAGCCCACGTCAGATAAATACGAAACCATATAAGAGCATTACTTGTCTTCAGTTAAGGCAGTCATAGCGTTCCATAGTTTTTGGTGATCTACATGTATATATCATCAAAATCCGTCCAGCTGTTACGAAGATTTGAAAGAAATTCTACTGTAAAAATGACGTCAAAGATGTTGAAACTTCGCGAAATGTCGTTCGGAAACATTCGGAAACCACATGATGCGGTACCCTGAGCATTGGCGGCTGGTATCACTGTTCTTCTTCAGCATTCTTCCTCGTTCAATTAAGGAATGAAACCGCATAGACGAACCACATACATGAAAAATTACCACACACTATTGAGTTTCGTGTACCTCAAATAACAGTATCATTTGTACTAAAAAAATTGAACAACTAAATTCATCTAAATCGATAGGACCTGATGACATATCAGCTAAATATTTTAAAATGGTGCCAGAAGTAGTCGCCCCCGTGTTAGCAAAAATATTCAACCTGAGCTTAAATACAGGTACATTTCCAAATAAACTGAAGACAGCCAAAATTATCCCAATGCACAAAAGAAACTGCAAACATGACAAGAACAATTATAGACCTATATCAATTCTACCCACATGATAGAAAAGCATGTTACTATCTCCATTCAAAGATTCCTAGAAACATATAACTTACTGTACGAAAGACAGTTAGGTTTTAGAAAACATCATTCATGTCAAACAGCTTTAATACAAATAGTATATGACTGGATCACAGCTATTGACCAAGGAAATATTGTGGGCACTGTTTTTCTAGATTTATCAAAGGCATTTGATCTTGTAAATCATTCAATCCTAGTTAAGAAACTATCTCGCTATACATTTGGTACAAATGAGCTAACATGGATTAGTTCATACTTAAATAACCGCTCCCAACAGGTAATCTGTTCAGGTAAGCTCTCAAGTCCACCTTACTATATAATCGGGAGACAGGGATCTGTGCTAGGACCAATATTATTCCTGATATACATAACTGATCTACCAGTGTGTGCAAATTTCTGTTGTACCGACATGTTTGCTGATGACAGTACACTGACCAAATTTTCTAAATCCCCAGATGCAGTAGCAACAAACCTCAATTATGACATGGCTGAAGTGGAATCCTGGTGTCGAGTCAATGCTATGTCAGTAAATATTGATAAAACCAAGTCAATGATCTTATCAACTAAATCCAAACTTAAATCTAATAGAGAACACCTTCCATCTATAATCTTTAATAATATGCAGCTTCAGCAAACATCCTGTGGAAATCTACTTGGAATTCACATAGATGAATCCTCATCATGGCAAACCCAGGTAGAAAACATTGTCAACAAATGCAATTCATTAGTACATCTTTTGTGCAGAAACTTTTTAAGAAACTTAATTGGATGAAAATAGAAGACCGAATAAAATATCAAAAAGCAATTCAAATGTTTAAGTGCATGAATAACGTATGCCTAAATTATCTAAACAATGCATTTAAACAAACAACAGCAAAATGTGGAATGATCTACCAGTGTATGTTAAAACTGCCAAGTCCGTGGAATATTTTAAGAGCAAATACATAGTACATGTTCATACAAGTACTCAACATGATTAGCTCTTAATTTAATACTCATGTACGGTTTCATCATATATATAAAACAAATCATACTCATGGGATTGTTACATTGTGACTCATGTTTACATGTACTTGTATCATTATTATTTGTTAAATATACATGTACGTGTAGATAGATAGATGAATTCTGGCCAACTGAGCTTCGTCTATAAATAAAGACGTTACTTACTTACTTACTTACTTACTTACTTGCTCAACCTCCGCCATTCAAACAGCTTTATTTCGGGTACGAATTTCGTTCACGTGCTCCGAACGTTTTATAATCTCGAACCCAAAAGTAATTTCGATAATGAGCAATTGCATTGCTACACAAATAAATTACAGTGGAACCTCTCTAAACCGAACATCCTGGGAGGTCCCCAGGGTGTCCGGTATAGAGATGTTTCACTGTAATTCCGATGTAAGAGCACTGAAACACATGCATGTGTGCATGCACTCATAAACACTGATCAACCTCAGCGATATTTGAGAGTGAAATTGATAATAATGTAACACATCGATGTCGCAAGGTTGTTCGGCTAAGCGAGGTTCCATGGTATATTGATATAGTATATGGGCCAGTGGCAGTACCAATGCGGCATTGGCTCAGTGGCGAATATTGGACCTTACGGAGCCCCGCAGGGGACGTAGAATTTCTTGTTCATAAATGTGTTCCCACGACTGAATAACAATTCGTTCCCACTAAATAACAATTCGTTCCCACGCCACGAAATAACAATTGTTATTTCGGGCAAACAGAATTGTTATATCTTGGGAACGAATTGTTAAATTGAGGAAACGAAATGTTATTTCGTGGGAACGAATTGTCAATTCGAGCGAACGAATTGTTATATCGAGGGAACGAATTGTTAAATTGAGGGAACGAATTGTTATTTCGTGGGAAGGAATTAATACAAAAAAATCCATGTCCACTGCGGGGCTCCGTAGGGCCCTGATCATATTACGCCGTCGTGTGAGATGATCGGCCGCTACAGAAATCGTATACTCCTATGTCGCCATAGGTCCTGATGAGAGGTCTCATTATACGAGGGTTGTCCTAATATGACGTATACGTTATGGTTCGCATATTGGATTTTTAAAAAATCCAATATAGGAACAATAACTGACTTATAGTTCAGCCAAGTGTACAATGCAATGTCCCATCCGAGTATTGATTTTATATTTTCTGTCGAACCGTTAATTATTAAATATGGTAATATATAACTTAGTGGTGTTAAATGTTGCAATATGTGAACTAAGTGGAGCACAATGTTGTCCAACGAGTGGAAATAAATGCCGATAATAAGTGACATTGCTGTTTGCATCCACATGAAAGTTACACAGCCAATTTACAAATTCGTCGGGACTATTCCCCGAATGTGTTTTAAACTATATCCAAGCAAGTGTAATATATGTCAGTTTGAACGGAGTCACATATTGACTACCGGCAGATGAACTAAATGACGTCATCGTCAGCCACAAGCCTCAAGCCACTCGATTCCCAGTTCCTGGTTACATCGCAGCGCTGCTGGCATCTTGCTTAATACGTACGCAATTAACGGCCAAGCGGAAATATCAAATCAGGTCAGATAGGAGATGAGCGTACCAATGGCATCATTTACCAACAAAAAGGAGAAGTGATGGTAAGTTGATATTTTAGCTTTTTCTCATATTTTCCACCATCCCTAGCGAGATTCCGGCGCTGTATTATCAGGTCCGACCGCAAATGTCAAGCACATCAAGAGCATCCGTCCCTGCCGGGCGAAAACACCGATTTCTATGATGGATAGTAAGGAACTTTTCATATCTTTGTCACGTAGATGGGAAGTTCATAATAACCTTAATCTTCGTTACCATTAAAGTATTTCGGTCACTCGTTTCATGTCGGCTTTTATACCATGGAGAAATAAAGAGTTGATAACATTCCAGTGTGTTCTTTCATGATATAGAAACTAATATAGAGGCTAATAATAACCGGGTATGGAAGGTGATCGAGCCAATTCCCACCCTTAAATATAAGCCGAATGAATGAATGAAAGCTAATAATAGTTCGTTCCTTCGTTTCTACTCCACTGGAAATAAACATTGAAAACCACCAAACTCGTTCTACACCGGGTCCTGTTAAACTAAACTTCGTACGACTAAAATGTTCGTAAGTGAAAAATTATACTAGTCTGTACATTTCACATTAACAGTATTTTCTTGTAAACAATTATTGGATTTGCATATGCAGCCTATGCTCAATCAATGTAAATCCATCAATTGAAATTCTAAACGATCATACATTTGCACTTACGAAAATTTTAGTTGTATTAATTTTAGTGAAACGGCCCCCTGGTAGAGACGATAATTAAGATTCGTAATGTTCGTCTCTACGTATACGCGGCGTAGCACGAACAGACGAACAGTCCGCCATACATTATAACAAGTAGCAACTTTTTCTGCAACTTGCATATCGTTAGTTTAATCATTCCTGAGTTGCGAAATCGTATTTAAAACAAAAACAGTCGATTGTATTTCGTGATGCTGGTGCGGATTATATGGTGACCCATACGCGCCATAAAATAGTTATTAGAAAGCTGACTAATGTTCAAGCGCCAATGAATGCTGCTCTATATGATTTTCGATGATCCATTCATAATTCAAACGTACGTACATCCGATTCAGGGGGCCTTTTCAATAAACTTCGTACGACTAAAATGTTCGTAAGTGCAAACTTATGATAGTCTGTACATTTCACATTAACAGTGTGTTCTTGTACACAATTAATGGATTTACATTTATTGAGCATAGGCTGCATAGGCAGCCTATGCTCAATAAATGTAAATCCATCAATTAAAATGTACAGACTATTCTAAATTTGCACTTACGAACATTATAGTCGTACGAAGTTTAGTGAAACGGGCCCCAGGTTATGCATCATCTAAAACATCATCTCAGTGACTTCTGGATGGTGTATATGGTGGCCTATAACGGTCATACTAGTGCAAATATATGCTACTGATCTAAATATGTATTCTATACTTTTATCTAATTTACGTGTATGGTTCAGAGCTATATAGCCTTGCATATCGTGAATATACATACTTGTGTTTCTCACAAAATTGTTTAGCATGTATTCCATGATGTACGAATAAGAGTTATAATTCACATATTGAATTTTTAAATTTCGAACGAGCGCTAGCGATGAAGAAATTAGTTAAATAAAAATTCAATATGTTAATTATAACTAACTTATTATTTACCCAACCCAGTCGCGAAGCTCCGCCCATAAACGTGGTTTTGAATCGCTATACTAGTATGTGATTGGCGGTGTGACACGAAGTGAGCGGTGTGTGGGCGGTAATATGCTTTGCGTCTCGTGAACTGATGGCAGTAATGCATAACATCAGTGCTAAATACGGCGCTGAACATTTAATGATTAACGTAATATATATTGGCGAAAGCGTCGCAAAATGCAATTAATTGGGACAAAGTGCCGTTATTGTATTGGTCGAGAAACAAGGGTAAATATTAAATTCAGATATGGCTAGCCAAAAGCGTCATCTGTCTCAAGGTTCATAATTACTAACAAACAACGTGATCACATTCTTCATTTCACAAATTGTAAGGCTACTCGGTCGGAGTATAGAGAATAGTAGTTAGTGCCGTGAATGGGAAAACTATCTGGCAATGCTTAGGAAACGAGATGGGCGAGGCTCTGCCGAGCCCATCCCGTTTCCGTGACGCGCCAGATAGTTTTTCCCATTCACGGCACTAACCTACTATTCTAGTTATCCCGTCAACATTGTCAAACAAAATTGAAATCGACTTAATTTAGTTAATTTAGGCTTCAAACGCGAGATAAGTTAGAACCGAATTGCATCAACCACTCCTGTACGCTCACAACATAGTTCGATACTTTATGGTTGTAATAATCCCTTACTGAACAGTGTAGTATGAGCATCCAATCACCTGTCTGGGTCCTACGGACATTATCGGACTGACTCCTTGGTGCATGATGGGATAGCCCGCGACCGTACAAATAGCCGCACAATATCCGGGCATGTCACTTAGAGTCGCCGCCATTCCAGCAGACAGACAGACCGACCTCGTCGTAGATACCTACTTCCACTCGGAACCGCAACCGCAACCGCAAGTTCAGCAGCAGCTGCTTTTGAGAAATAGTCTCGGGTAATTGAGAAAGCTGATCTTAAAGGCCCTCATAGCCATGTGCGCACTAAACAAATGACACCGCCCCTGAGGGACAAACCTGACCATGGTGCTAGACCCAAGATTACGTCTATGGGGGATCAAAAGTCTGTGTACCCATATCCGCCTGCCCCTGGTCCAGGAATGTATGGATGGGTCCCTGTGTCATTCCCATACCCCCCCCCCCAATGTATCCGATTCAAATGGGTTCACCTGACACCGTACCGAAGTTAAACCCCTATTGGCCAAACGCATCATTTGGGTTTGGACATTACAGCCCTCATCCTCAACAGCCAGCGACGCCAGCACCAGCGAATCTATACATGCGGCCAGATCCGCCAGCACACCATCGCCCATATAGACAAGAGAGGGAGAGGGAACCAAGTATCCCCAATTTTCTGAAATCTGTATCGTATGATGGAACAGGAAGCTGGCAATCGTTCCTCACAAAGTTCGGAAAGTTTGCGAGAATGAACAGATGGAATGATGTGGCGAAGAAAGAAAATCTGTGCTGACTGCTGACCCTCGCCTCAAAAGCCTTCCAGAACTTACCGGAAGACTTATGATACGTCAGACTGTTCAAAAGCTCTGTCATGGCGCCATTAATAATGAAGCGGGGGGGGGGGGGGGAGAGTGTGGCAAATATGCGGCCGGTGTCGCTCGAAGACGTTCGGCAAGTGTCTGACGCGGCCGGTGAACCAGAGCCCTCAGTTGCCGCAGTCACCAACAAACCTCCAGCCGTTTCAGTAGCCGCGGCTCCCAGAAAACCACTGGAGAGCAGAGTCGAGCGACTGGAGAAACAAGTGGGAGGTCTTGACTCCAAAATAGGTAGTCTCCTAAATAAATTGGAGGTATTGACGACCCACGTGATCAAGTGACAAGACAGATCCATCTCGCTTATACGCTCTCCAGCAATAATACCAGTCATGCCCTCAGCCTCGAGGACAGAGAGGTCGCGCTGCTCGTACTGTGGGCAGATGGGCCACTGTAATCGGGAATGCCCAAAAGTACCACCAGAGCAGCGACACATGCTGCAGAAACGAAAGGTGTCGTATGTCGTTAACCTACAGCGGGTCGGACTTCGAGGCATAGGCCCGACCCAGTCTTCAGCAGATCAAGGTCTCGGGCCTGATACCAAGACCATGGACGAGTGTGGGTCCCAGCATATTGACACGACGTCTCTACAAGACTAGACTAATGTCGACGCTGGACCGTGCAAACAAACGACAGATAAGTTGCACATACACGCCCACAAGAAGTCCTTACACACATTTGCATTGTCACACTTTGATATTGGGCCCCATGATCCGTCCTCTCATGAGGTATGCCAACTAGGGACCCCACCACATTCAGGGGTGGGTTTTTTTTTTTAATTAAAGCAAGCGTAGTGAATTCAGGGGATAACATGCGGGCGAAAAGTCTGTTCAATGCAGCAGACGGGAGCCTACCATCCACTGATTCACTGCTACTGAAAGAAATGCCGGACGCACTTAGTCGATCTCTGTCTCCGGGCGGAAACTCGAATTCTGAGATAGAAGCAAACTTTATAATGTGCAAAGTGCGTTCGGATTTGATGGGTAAGATACAAGTAAGGGTACAAGGCTATGTAGTTCCTGCAGTCACTTAGAATGGGAAGGAGTGGCGGCTTGGGTGATACTAGGAGACATAAATGGTATTTACATGTCTGGTCAGTTATGTTACATGTAGCTGTGTTTCACGACTTATAAGACGTTTCCATCAGCATCTTGCTGACAGGAATCCTGATAGTGATCACATACCAAGAATTATCCAGAAAAATATTCAATAATGTGGATTACATTGACGCAGGAACCCCCAAGACCACGTAAGCAGAGAATACGCCGAGACGTGATCCCCGGGCTCGTATGGAGTCTAGTTCGCATCGCAATGGTGTAACTGCTTCACTCGGGCTAAAGGTAACCTCATCGACACAGCGACCCCAAGACCATGCAACTGCGGATACGTTGAGACGTGATCCCCAGGCTCGTATGGAGTCTAGTTCGCATCACAATGGTGCAACCGCTTCACACGGGCCAAGGGTAACCTCATCGACACAGCGATCCCAAGACCATGCAACAGCGGATTCGTCGAGACGTGATCCCCAGGTTCGTGTTAGAGTTCGCATGACAATGGTGCAACTGCTTCACTCGGGTCAAGGGTAACCTCATAGACGCCGCGACCCCAAGACCACTCACCAGAGGATATGTCGAGATGTGATCCCCAGGCTCGTGTGGAGTCTAGTGCGCATCACAGTGGTGTAACTACTTCGCTCGGGAAAGGGGAACCTCATCAACGCAGTGACCTCTGGACGACACACCAGCGGACGTGTCCGGCCGCTTTCCCCACGTTTGTGTGGAGATCAGTTAGCATAACTTGTACGTTGACTTCTTCACTCAAGTCGAGGGAGGCTCCGAGGATGTTGTGAGGCATGATGATCTTACTGACGTCGTAGTTCGTCATGTCCGGCTTGACCTGAGATTTCCGGTTTCCATCATTGGTAGAGTTCCAGTCGTCTGCGATCCCACCACGTAGCCTGACCAACTGACACTGGTACCAGGATTCAGGTTTGCTATCGGCTTGCATCCACGCCAGGCCTCGCATATGACGCCCCTTCGAATGGACAGGTTCGACATCCTTGTCCAGAATTGATCTCGACTACATCGAACCGAAGGATACCTGGCCCACGCAGGAAACGGTATTCATCAAATTACCCGGCCGCGGTATGCCGATGATTGGTGCTACACCTCAGAGACCCGGAGGATCCTTATACCAGACGCACAGGACACCTCGCTAAGCTGTGACTATATAGCTAGTGTATATCCAGCCCTGTGAAGGTAATAGATTACACGAAACGTATATATACGGTTGGATTGACCTCCGGCTACAACCTTGGTGTTGACGTATGTCCGGCCCTGCAAAGGGAACGAACTGTTGTGACCTACCAAGAAAAATGGACATTTGACATTTAAGCGGGCTTAATCCACCATATGACTTCATCTTTTAGAATGGGGAGGTGTGTAGTACGAGCATACAATCACCTGTCTGGGTCCTACAGACATTATCGGACTGACTCCTTGGTGCATGCTGGGATAGCACGCGACCGTACAAATAGCCGCACAATATCCGGGCATGTCACTTAGAGTCACCGCCATTCCAGAAGACAGACAGACCGACCTCGTCGTAGATACCTACTTCCACTCGGAACCGCTGTCATATACGAGGCCATCAGATATATATCATATTACTGAGTATCTAAGACAGATAAGCGTCTACAACAGCCATGACAGTAAATTGATAAATATTTGTTTTAGTCTTTAGGTACTTTACTCATCTAAATATTTACAGAATAATCTTATCATGTTACAACGATTTTGTTTCTATTCATTTCACCGTTCATGGATGATGACCAGCTGAATCAATGCGACCAGAATTAACCAGTACAATATGTATACTTCAGGCGGATTTAACAGATGAATGTTCTGTGGATACTTTAAGTATTTATATTTTGTCACCGATAATGTGAAATTACAGCTTCTTGTCAACGAAATATACTGTCAAAATTCACCCGACCAATGCATTTTCATTCGAAGCAGGTTCCACAACGATTGCGAACTGTCCAGAATAATAATCAACACGACAAACAACTGTTGTATTTGTTTATTCCTTACCTGACTGGAATCACTGGGAGCAGCCATTTTTATTTTAAATGACGTAGTAGACGTACTGACATATTTTTAATTATGACGCCAGTCATGTCTGAATGACGCACGAAATGGGGAAGAGAGCAAACAATTGGAAACTGAGGGTGTTAATGGAAATGGCTTTGGCATCCAGAAAATGGCATGAACTTAATTTTAACAATTTTATTTTCCGGCGATGAAGTTTTAATTTTCGAAATTTACACTGTGAACAATCCCATTTTCACCAGTCTGATCAATCAGGCACTGACCAACACTGCGGTTTCGTTATTTCTTTGTAACCGTGTATGAATTGTGATTTGGTCGTATTGACAGGATATCAAATATGTTTCACGGGATCGTGTTTCACGGCACATAGGCACTGCGTTGACAGGATAATTGAGGTTATTTTATTAGACGGCCCGCCAAGGCCAATAAAAGGCCTCCAATAAAGTTTTGATGGCATTATTTGTTACAAATGGGTGCCCATGCAGATCGACTTCTATGATATGTAAGCTGTAGCATAGGGGTGGGTACCCCTGCAGATTTGACCTTTAGGGGTCATTTTTTATGTCATTTAGAGGTCACATAGGCCCAAAATTTCTCATTGACATGGGTGTATAAATGATTTACAAAAGCATTGATAGCCGTCTGCAGATGAACTATTTAGGTAGCTATATAAATAGGGATTCTGAAAATGCCGAATAATTGAGAGAAAAAACATGTTTGAAATTCAAGATGGCCGCCAATTTGCCTAAGACAGAAGAAAATATCATGCTGTACTTCATATCTTTGTTAATATTTAAGCCATTTTAATAGCGATAATGATAATAAGTGTATTTTTCGATAGAGGAATTGTTTACAAACGTATTGATACCATTTTTCCCAACGTTACTGTTCGTAAATCCAACTGAATGTTGTATTCATTTCGTTCTCATTTAGCCCATTGCTGAGAATGAAGAGATTTCCCATTAACATGTCATTTTCATGGAATGTGTGACTAATGTTATCCTTCATTTTGTAGTATTGATCAAACTAACAGAACATATTTTAAAATTGGGACAATTGGAGCTGCATTGGTAAACATATAATAATATATGTATGCGGATATAGCTGGCACACCATCTGTCACCACTAATTTCATCATGGCAATCCTTATAAATGGTAACTTTCTAACGTTTAGCATCATCTTTTATTATATGCTCTCTCCACCCTCCCGAATCATAAACCTTTGATATATCTTGTAAAGTATCTAATGATTGAATGTTGTATATAACGGCCTCTCAATAGCTAAGATCCCTTAAGGCTGGACCAACGGGGTCCATCCCGTATTTAATATATATATATATACACGTATATGTAATGTTGGTAAATACCAAAATCAGATCTAACTATTTACATCAAGAAAATGTATACTCATCCGTAAAATTAGAATGACCGGATCTGATGTCAGGTCTATACCACACCATAGTCACTTACTTCCATCTCGAAAAGTAATCATATTAGCACTAATTGTATTGCCTTTTAATGGGGTATGACAGGATTTCCTCCTCAAATACCAGAAGGCCGAAAATCTAAATGAGGTATAAACCATGTCGGCATTCCGATGAAGTGAAACACTGATCGTTACATTATCCTTCGCGTGCTCGCAACCGACCACACACCGAACGTATATAATAGACAATATAATTAGATATGTGTGGTGACTATTATTCCTTTGGAAGAAAGCAACGCATGCAGGCATTGGACAGGCTGATAATCAAATTACTCAACATGACTATTTAATAGAACGTTTTCATTTCACCATGGTGTCATGGAAGAAACAGTAGGACAATACCTTCCAGTGTATACAAATTGTAACATGACAGCACAAATCACATGCATAGTTGGCACACATCACGGATATTCAAGGGCCAGCATCTCTGATCCTTAAGATAGATTTGGTTCTATAATATGGATTATGAACTAGATGAAGGCGACTACATGTATAGTGTTCCCAGAGGGACAAACAATCACCGACATTTCTGACGATTTATTTTGGCTTAAGTCAGAAATAAGATTTGTTTAAAGCGTAGAATTGAATAACGCAAAGTATGACATATTTCTGTGTCAAAATCAGCAATGAAGAAACATATGCAGTCTTTTATATTTTAGTGTGGACTAATTAATCAGCAGAATTGATCTTCTTCGATAAGAATGCTTCAGATTCACGAGATATCTGCAGATAAAAATACCACTATGACAACTGTCATACATCGCATTATCAACATTACTAAACGCTGTTATTGTTTTATTTGTCAGTTTTATATACGATTGCGTATTTGGTCGGGACTGGAGACCGCTTTACCCGTTGTCATGGTTCTCTATGTCTCATTTGTTGTGTTTTTGTTTTGCTGTCTCTATTGGCATTATGAAGGTACTTGTAGCTCTTTATATTCTGCAAATAAACGTACTGTACTTGTAGTTGTAGTTAACCAGCCACTGTAAAATACAACAAATTCACTATTGCAAACAAATTCCCTTTTATATAGAAATAGTTATTTGTTACTTGGAGATATATACAGATTGTTTCATCTCCTAAAAGTAAATGTCAGACACCTGTTTGGGCATAGTGTGGTTTCGTGGACAGAATAGCACAGGATTATGATGAATGATAAATGTCACATCATAATATTCAACGTCGCATCTGGACTTACATGTATATAGCTCTCATCAAAATATGGTGATCCAGTTGTGGAGATTAGTGGAAATAACAGTGTTGGGATCCTTTTTAGCAGTGTGTATTACTATTAAATGTGTTTAAATACAATATAGATAGCTTGTTTCCGCTATGTCAGAGCTATGCTGTATCCAGAATTGTCTGGAGTTTCATTCACATGATGATTTTATGTCACAATTGGACAGGAAAATAGTGAAAGTATAAAACCTAATTTCCTGATCTGATATATCCTATGGATGGTCATATAATTATCAACATACTACGCCCGATGAAAATTGTCTTCTTATCTTCAATGCATGAAGTGGCTTCCGCATACCATGCACAGTTCATGTTATGGAACGCTCTAGTCTAACTAAGCATTAAGTTGTAATATCAGGTACACGTAAACTGTAATACAGTAAGGTTAAACTGTGCATGTAAGACATCAATTTAAATTATGTGGATCACACCGAATGATACAGCTGGCATCGAATTGCGCTCATAGATCCTTGCATTGCATGCTCAAAACGAGAAACAAGCCATATCTACACGCAAGAATGACTCTCCATCAGCACGTAACATTGTCGGTGATGCTGTTAATCGATATGTGTTTCAATGAGTCATTATCTTCAATGCAGTAATTTGCAGGTAATTCAGCATGATCTTTGTTTTGATATTGAAAACATTATCATGTTCTTTGTTCGGAATAATTGTTTGATTGCAAGATTCTCTGCTAAATCAACATAACTTCATTTTAATCACAAGTTAATGTTTGTTGGACTGTATAGATATTGTAATGCATGAGAGAGTACATTGTTGAGCAATTGCACAGGGTAATGTATTTACCACCTATGAAATTAGTAGTGCGGCATACATGCAATTAGAATTAAATTTATATTTGACCAATCCAGAGGAGAGTGGTAACGAGTGTTTGTTTCTATACATATGTCATATTGGATATGTTGTTATCTAATATTGCCCCGACCATTCTGATGGTGAACACATTGGTAGGTGAATAACTGTACTGTTGTTAGCAAATGATTCAACGACCTTTTCACAATTTTGGTCTGACAACCATATGCAAGACATATGCAAATTTCTCTAACCATAACTGTGAAAATGGCTCACTGTGTTTGCTTCTTTGAAAATCAAATGTAGTCTGGGGTACTACCTCATGGGCAGATTTACTGATCAAACACAATGACCCATATTGTCTCATGGTAGTGCACACAACTTTAACTAAACGTATTTCACTTAACATGTACGTGTACATCCCAGGAAATATCACAATGAAGCATTTAACCATTTGAACACTGTGAATTTGTGTCTAACGGCGGCCATCTTTGATTTAAAATTAGTAAATGGCAATTCATTGTATAATTGTAAATGACATATCATACCATACATAAATGGTATAAAAGACATAAATAACATACATTTTATTGCATATTTTGCAGCTTGGCGGCCATCTTGAATATTTATTTCTACATTACCTGACTGATTTACTAAATATATAGTATAGCCAATTAATAACAGGTCATGCTCGACACTGTCTTTTTACATGTATGCCTTCAAACAGCGAAATGCAGGAAAACTGAGCTCTGTGTCTTGATTTGACACATGATTGACATTGAAACTGCCCTCAAACAGCACATCTTGAGTGTAGACCCATATCTAAACGTATTGTTTTGGAAGGTATAACCCACTTTGAGCACTCGTGTGTAAACAACAATGTTGAAATGATAATCCCCGAGTCTGGAGTGAAGTCGTGGCAATTTAAAAGTTATTCATTTCAAAAGTTCACATATGTAATTATTGACGGCCATCTTGGAATATAAGTTAGTAAATAATCTTATATGCTATTGTATTAAATGTCATACCATGATATAAATTGATTTTGTGAAGACATTCAGCAACAAACACATACACAAAGCTAGTTTATGTTGCATATGCACGAAAATGTCGGTTTTTCCATGTAGTGTCACTATTTGGGCGGCCATTTTGATTTGTTATTCTTTAATTTTCATTTTGTATTACTAACAATAATAGTACTACCAGGATTTAACTTGTTTCCATCTTCAACATTGATTTTATGAGTGATGGTTATCTATACATGGCAAACATTAAGATACCTAAAGGTCAAATTTGAGGGGGTACCCACTCCTATCCGAAAGCTTACCCATCGTAGATATAAACTAGCATGGGTACCCATTTATAACAGAAAATGCCATCAAAAGTTTGTGTCCATGCCCTGGCATCTAGAGGGGAATGTGATATGGCTGTGATAATGTAATAAATTCACTATAATACAAATTAATAAATTTATCTTTAAATTGGAAATTTCTCCCTCAAAATGTACTTAGCAAGAAAAGTATACTTTGCAATGTTGGTGAAATAGGATACAGGGGCCCCACGGGTCCTTAACTGTTGCACTATTGCAGCAAATTGCATGATTATGTATAGTATGTAGAGCATATTATAGGAATGAATGGCCTTTTTGTGGAATTTATCGGGGTATAAACTTGGAAAAGTCGCGGGAATACTGGACGAAGTGATACAAAATTACAATTTTCGAAATAAATTCAAAAAAAGAAAGAGTTTGTTTTTTTTTTGTTTTTTTTTCGAAAATTGTAATTTTTTGGAAGGCCTCGTCCAGTATTCCCGCGACTTTTCCAAGTTTATATCCCCGATAAATTCAACAAAAAGGCCATTCATTCCTTATAATTCCAGCATTTGAAATAAATTCATTAAGAAAATGGGTTTATTTTCCGTTTTCTTAAGAATTATTTTAACTGCGCCTGACGGTTACGGAAAGTAGTTCGGCATGGAGTTTACTGGGATATAAATTCTGAACAGAGACTTGCTACGGACAAATCAAATTTTAGGGAATTGTGTAAATATTTTTGTGCTGGAATTATGTTTGTATAAATATGTTTGAAAATATAAAGTAAAAACAGAAGCTTCCATACTAATTAACAAGGTCGGATCGTTGGTAATGTTGTTGATAACAACAGGTAATGCATTCCAATACAATTCCTATCGTACACTTTGATTAACTTGGTGATGCGTATCGGACGTATTGTGTGGTACAGGCGCCTGGCTCCGGCAAACGAGCGGAATGTTTGTCTGTGATGGAATGTCAAAATGATCTAACTCAAGGTGCATGATCACGTGGTTACAACAACAACAACGTCGCCCACTCCAAAGTAAGTATTATTTTATATTGTCCTTAATATGCAACGGATTTCGATGAAATATGGCGCAGCAAACACGTCGTCATGAACTGCATTTGGTGGTCCAGGGAGTTCGGCACAAACTTATGTCGTTTTTATGCGAAGAATCGATTTCACGGTAGACACGGACATCGATTCCTCGCAAAAATTACAGAAGTTTGGGCGAACATACAAAGACCACCAAATGCACCTTAACAAGACGCGTTTGATGCGCCATATTTCATAAAAATCCGTTACGTAATAAGGACAATATGAAAGAATACGTACTTTGAATCAGATGGATTCTGGAAGTTTCAGTACTTGTTGTTGTTGTTAGTACCACGTGATCATACACCTTGTAACTGTGGGGATTACATAACACACATGCTAACACGAACTTATGTTAGACACGCCATGTGATGTTGTACCCAAGAACATGTGCGATTGTTAATGAATATATCTACAGAAACTGTGATATTTTCTGTAAATGACGTCGAAAGTTGACGACATTTGCAGCGCATTTCCTTAACTTTCAATGTGATTTAAAGGCACATGCCCACTCAGTAGGCACACAATGTTCTTTATAGGAATTAAATAAGTGTATGATTGTGTCACTATTCCACCAGTTCTAAAATTTACAATTGCTCGCTATACATGTATAATCATTACTGATAGTGACGCGCTGTGGTATCAGGCTATTTTCATATGCAAATGAGGCATGATAGTTTTTTAATTATGTATACTAATTAAATGCGTCACCTGAAAAAATAATATTGTTGACAGATTATAGAGCATGATCATTGCACATCAAAACAATAACTACAGAGAATATAAAGTAATGTCCGTTAACATTTTAAGAAAACACGGGATATCAGTGTGGAAATTTACGTCTGATATAAAATGTATAATAATGCCAATCAATATGTGGGGTAATGGTGAATGAATGTTTATTTTGCCTGAAAAGATCTCAGATGGTGACTCTCATATAAAGAATATGTTGTGCCTACTGAGTGGGCTTTTACCTTTAAGGAAAATACCGTAACTTATGTACAATGGGGTCAGCGTGTAAGTGCACACACGAACGAACACGACAGGTTGGAACCAATGTGTATTTCATGTATAAAAAAAAAATGTAAATATTTTTCTGCTTTTTTTCTCATTTCGCATCAAAAGTGTATGTTGTTACCACTCAGTTGAACCGTCTCGGCGAGACGGTTCAACTGAGTGGTAACAACATACACTTTGGGTGGGTTGGAACCAACCTGTCGTGTTCGTTCGTGTGTGCACTTACACGCTGACCCCAGTGTAAATATGTTTCATGAGATATTGCACATCTTCTATAGGAATGAATGGCATTTTTGTGGAATTTATCGGGGTATAAACTTGGAAAAGTCGCGGGAATACTGGACGGGTTTTACCTGTGGCAGATGCCCTTCTAATAATAGACAGTGCGCCAATTTGACATTTTACACATTGAAACAGTCTCCATTGTATAGTTTGTGAGTGATGGTAGAAATGCTCAGATATCTACCGCTTTTTTGTAGTCTGCTGAAATAATATGTATAGGACGTTGTAGTCCTATATATGTGGGACTTATTGCACCAAATTATATTAACTTTTCTGTTTGATGTAGGTGTCAAACCGTCCAATTGGGGAAACTGTCCGATAACATTTTATCGATATTCAGTCACATACATGTATGATTCCACTACATTTGAAACAAACGGTCATATTCTATATAGTCAGTCCGTAATAATATATTTACATATCTACCAAATGTTTGGACAGATGAAAGATAAAGAAAGAAATATAATCATTGCCTGATGTGTAATAATTAGTGTGTAAATGTCGATATTATATCATTGTCTATTACATAGACATGGTTAGGTAAAAGTGGATGACATTTCATTTATTCGTTTTAAATAATCAACGAAATATTCATATCTTGGCTCTGTCTGTATTCGAGAGTTTGCATTTATAAGTGTAGTATTTTCCCGAAATAATGCATACATTTAAAAAAAGAACTACTATCCTTGTCATATTTTCCAAAACTAAAAGTGTACCAGTCAAACTTCTGTATATTGTTATTTTCCTTTAATACATTAATTAATTGAGACCAACAAGCCTGTGGGCCGTTTCACTAAACTTCCTACGACTAAAATGTGCGTAAGTACAAAATTATGATAGTCTGTAAATGTCACATTAACAATGTGTTCTTGTAAACAATTATTAGATTTACAGTTTACAGTTATTGAGCATTGGCTGCATATGGACGAACTTTTGGCTATTAAACACATTAAATCTAAAATATATTTACATGTAAGTACGTTTTCACCAATAACAATAAGGTCACCCTCTCCAATTTTTGTTGTTTGATGAAATATTGATTTTATGGCGGAAAAACGATTTTCCTATGGAAAAAATAATTTTGTTGGGGCCGTTTCAAAAAGATTTTTTGTTATTGAAGAAAAAGTATTTACATTTAAATATTTTTAAGATGTAATGTGTTTAATGGCCAAATGTAGAACAAACAGCAAAAACACAATTTTTCTACATGGGGGCTAAAAATAGATGTTTTGAAAATCATTTTTTATTTCTGTACCGATTTTCAAAATCTAACTTTTCTTTTCTTATATACATCATTTCTCGCCAGATTGCGGAGTCAAAATTGTTTTTTCGCAAACAAATCACTATTTTATGGAATTTCATCAATTAAAAAAAATGGGGAGGGAGACTTTGTTATTAATGCAAAAGTACTTATATTTAAATACTTTTTAAATGTATTATGTTTAATAGCCAACAATTCAGTAAAACGTGGAACAGACAGTAGTTGTATAGACGATCTTTCTGTTCCCGGGGTTGGCAGTAAATGTACACATTGCATTCCGCGCGTGCATTGCAGAACGAAAAATAATAAAATAAAAACATAGATTTTATCGCGACTATAAATATTAGCAATATCTAAGGTACTATCTTGAAAGCTGTTCGGCATTTGAGCTACATAAAACATTTAAAATGAAATGCATGATAGATATCGCCAACATTTCATGGGATCATATCAGCCACAGTATGTCTAATCTCAAGTACGTACATAATAAGTAAGTATTGTATATTATGATATATAGCTGTCGTTTTCCTGCCAAAATATTTGTACCATGTTCAGCATAGCATGCACACGTCGTAACGGTGGGCCTAGACTGGAGGCCGTTTCACTAAATTTCGTACGACTTAAATGTTCGTAAGTGCAAAAGTATGATAGTCTGTGAATTTCAATGTGAATGTTTTCGTGTAAACAATTATTGGATTTACATTTATTGAGTATAGGCTGCATATGTAGCATATGTTCCAGAAATGTAAATCTATCAATAGTAATTGGCAGAAGATACTAAATTTTCACTTACGAACGTTTTATTCGTACGAAGTTTAGTGAAACGGCCCCCAGGGCCCGGTTGTTCAAAACATCAGTTAGCTTAACGGACTGTTAAATCCTTAACTGAATGGTTAAAATCTCTGTTAAAACAGAGATTTTAACCATTCAGTTAAGGATTTAACAGTCCGTTAAGCTAACGGATGTTTTGAGCAACCGGGCCCTGGATGTTAAGCTTTACATGGGTCCCAGATTGAGTAAAATGTATCATAACTTATACTTATTCAGACGTCAAATCATTCCACAACAAAGTCAGTTAAAAAATGTACCGAACACTCGGGTACATTTGACTGTTCATAGTGGGAAGTTGTTGACTTCTCGAATGAGTACAAGGTGTATGCTCACGTGGTACTAACAACAACAATAAGTACCGATTCAAAGTACGTATTCCTTTATAGTGACCTTATTACGTAACGGATATTGATGAAATATGGCGCATCAAACGCGTCTTGTTAAGCTACATTACTCCGACACGGAAATCGATTCTTCGCAAAAATGACATAAGTCTGTGCCAAACTCCATAGACCACCAAATGCAGCTCATGAAGACGCGTTTGCTGCGCCATATTTCATCAAAATCCGTTGCATATTAAGGAAAATATCAAATAATACTTACTTTGGAGTGGGCGAAGTTGTTGTTGTTGTAATCACGTTATCATGCACCTTGTGAGTACGCTTTGATTCATCGAAATGGGTACGTTTTGACTTCGAGATGGGTACATTTTGACTTGGGTACGTTTTGACCAGCACCCACCGCCGGTGCTAGTCTTGCCAATGGTTGTCAATTTCTTTATTTCTAAATACTTGAATAGTATGTTTGTAATTAAGCTGTTTGATTGCCTGAGGCTGAGCTGTGCAGGCTCAGGCAATCAAATTGCTTGATTTGTAAGTTGGCATTGCCAATAGATGTTCAGAGAAGAGTTGCTAATATGAGCAAGATTAACGCAGACGGTTGTGTATGCTACACATGTTCATACGGTACCTTTTACCCTCCGACGACCCGTATCTTGTTTTCGCGGTATTTTAAAGTTCCCTGTAGATGTGGAGACCGGTTGTCATAACGAGATGATCTGTGATTGATTTATGGCGGGTCTGTTCTCTCTCAATACTACTATGTGCAGCGAGATAGACACCAAGAGCAGTGTGCGAAGTGAACAGCGGGGTACAAAGTAGCGGACACGTAACACTTCAAATACTCCCGTATCGGACGATACGGGAGTATTTGAAGTGTTACGTGTCCGCAGCCACCCTATAGTTTACAACCCCTTATCTCACTGCGGTGTGATATACGAGAGAGATATTCACATGCTGCGCTTATGTCGTCCAAAATGTGAACAGCATCGAGAATTGTTTAATTGGATATTCGTCACTCGCAATGCCCATCTTGGAAACGAAGCCATATTACCCAAATGTGAAGCACTGACAATGTCAAATACAGTGAAACATCACAAAACCGGACACCCTGTGAGGTCCCTGGGTGTCCGGTTTGGAGAAGTTTCACTGTAAATTATGTACAAGAGCATTCTCTGTGACACATGTTAGTAGTTTGCAATCACGAACAGTCATTTTGATCAAATTAAACAGACTCTTTTTTCTAAATTGTTCGGCTTAGAGGGGTTCTACTGTACACCATTTCATCACAACGCAATTTCGTGTACGTCTCTCGGAAATAGATAATCATAGACCCGAGGAGGTTATAAACATGTGTTCCGTGTTCAACTCAGAACAGTGTTCACCTCAGAATAATACATGGGCTATGCTTGTAAATTAAATGGTCAGCGTTTTAGTCGGGTCGTTAGCCGTCTCATCAGGATCTGCACTTTTTGAAAGTAATTTTAATATTTTTGAGAACAAAAACACCCCCTTTTCATAAATGGACGGATCTGAAAATCATTTTGTGACCATTGTATTGGTCGGAACATTAGCATATCACAGTCCATTCCAGTTCCTTAGGGTTGAAAGGGTTAAGTTAGAGCACGACTCTTGTTGAGCACGGGAAAACAGTTTTATAACCGCAGCACTGTGTTAGTTTCGAATGCCATACAGATTAAGGTCGGTATGTTCATGAAATACAAGATTTTAGATTTGGTGAGAATGTATCACCCCGCGCACCTACAGCTGTGCACATGCTGGGTGACGGATTTGTAACTGCTCCGAGTTAACCATCTAGGCGGCGCAAACATTATTGGAAATATCAATATATATTTACGTCAAGTGAACATGCTTTAGTGATTGGACTTTAGATATACAGCAATGCAGTCTCAGTCTCCATTATCGTTTCATGTGTAAAGGGGCATATCAGGGTTTTTGGGGGGAAAAATAAAAAAAATAAAAAAAATGGTTTTCATCATGGCCCTGTGTAAAGTGGTTTAATTGAAGATGTATGACGATATTAGTACCGGTGAAAACATTTTTTTTTAAAATAAGAGAAAAAAATGTGTTTTCATCATGGCCCTACTTAAAGTGATTTAATTGAAAATATATTGCGATACTAGGATTGCTGGGTTGTTTCAATTTTCACCGATATCGGTACATACGTATCACAGTTTCTATTTTGTTGAACGGAACAATATAGGAAATCCGATATATATGTCCATTTATGGGTGAAAATAGAAACAACCCAGTCGTCCTAGTATCGTCATATATCTTCAATTAAACCACTTTACACAGGGCCATGATGAAAACACGTTTGTATTGTTCATAGTATTTTTTTCAAAAAGTCCTGATATGCCCGTTTAAAGGTACATGCCCACTCAGTAGGCACAACATGTTCTTTGTATCAGATACATCATCCGAGACATTTTCTGGCAAAATAAACATTCCATCCTATTACTCCTCGTATCGATTGGCATTATTATATATTTTATATCTGAGGTAAATTTCCACACTGATATCAGTATAACTGGTGGAATAGTGACACAATTATACACTTATTTAATTCCTATAAAGAATATGTTGTGCCTACTGAGTGGGCATGTACCTTAACTCTTTCAACACTACAGACCTGTATAGTGTTATTGGCAAACAGTGTAGATCCAGATGAGCCGGCTCGTGACGAGCCGTCTCATCAGGATCTGCACTGTTTACAAGTAATTTTCATATTTTTAGAACAAAAACACTCCCTGTTCATAAACGGATGATTGGATTGGTTGCGAAAATAGCATATCAAAATCCATTCCAGTTACTCGGGTGGGGATGGGCTGTGGCTCATGGGTTAAATACAGAACTTCAATGCTGAAGGTTGTGAGTTCAAAACCTGCCCTAGGGCATGAAACATATTTGCATAGTACTTCCTTCCCACTGGTCTGTCGCATGGGACTTGGTCCTGTCCCTGTATGACAGTAGCTGTTGCCGGGACGTTAAACCCCATTCATTTCATTTCCCAGTTACTTATGGATGAAAAGGTCCGAATTTATTAGCAAGCCGTTTACCATATTCGTGAAGTGGCTCCAATGTGGGCTTAGTATATATATGAAGTGTGATAGCTGCACGTTTGCCGCTTTATAGGCAACAGGTTGCACTATATCGCTACACCACACTACAGTGGGGTCAGCGCGTAAGTGCACACACGAACGAACACGACAGGTTGGAACCAATGTGTATTTCATGTATAAAAGAAAAATGTAAATATTTTTCTGCATTTTTTCTCATTTCGCATCAAAAGTGTATGTTGTTACCACTCAGTTGAACCGTCTCGGCGAGACGGTTCAACTGAGTGGTAACAACATACACTTTGGGTGGGTAGCGAACAAACCTGTCGTGTTCGTTCGTGTGTGCACTTACACGCTGACCCCACTGTACACAGTAAAAATGTGCGTAATAGCATTTACACTTCGCGCACTAAGATATAGAAAACAGTTGACGTTCATACTTCGCTATATTGTTATTGAGAGACAATTCTACAATATGACACAAAGTATTACCATAAACTTGCCTAATAAAGTGTGTATTAGCAAACTTCTTAGGCCACTCTCCACGATGTAGAAAGTAATCAAATGAACGCTTCAAACGCACATTTGGAAATATTACTCGGTCACAATTCGTATGTAATGCAGAGTAATGAAATGTACTCATAACTGGACGTGTGAATGTCTTGTGGAGCGTTCGAGTTCGACTACGGTGTAATCCCTCCTTTAAACAGGAACACTCGGGAAAATATGGATGTTTAACTTAGATGTGGTTCGATGTTATGTATCTCTGATTACAATGACGTTTCATGATTGTAAATCACTAGAATATGCCATGAAGCGCTAACATGTCTGATTGACAGTGTACCATCTCCAAACCGGACACCTTGGGAGTTTTTGTGGGGGTTTCGGATCTAGAAAGGTTTTTCTGCGACGTTCGTATTATTTCGTGTCGTTTTTGTTTGTACAGTGAAACCTCTCTAAACCGGACACCCTGTGAGGTACCCAGGGTGTCCGGCTTAGAGAGGTTTCGCTGCAAATCAGGCATTTGATCATTCTGATTCATAGTTGTGGGACATTTTCACCTGAGATAACTGACCAAGAAACTCATAAAAATAAGATCATAGCTATGTGTTGGTGTCCGGTTTAGAGAGGTTCCACTGTATCTTGTCTTCAGCTCCTTCAGAAGCAATATGTATGTCTATATTTAACACAATAATCACCCACAAGCAGCATTAGTGCAGTAGAACATGCACTATGAATGAACCCAGAGCTTAGAGCTATATCAGCAAGTCTACGAACGTATACAGTGGGGTCAGCGTGCAAGTGCACACACGAACGAACACGACAGGTTGGTTCCCTACCCACCCAAAGTGTATGTTGTTACCACTCAGTTGAACCGTCTCGCCGAGACGGTTCAACTGAGTGGTAACAACATACATTTTTGATGCGAAATGAGAGAAAATGCAGAAAAATATTTACATTTATTTTGTATACATGAAATACAGTGGGATCAGCGTGTAAGTGCACATACGAACGAACACGACAGGTTGGTTCCAACCTGTCGTGTTCGTTCGTGTGTGCACTTACACGTTGACCCCACTGTATACCTGAGGTCACTGAAAGAACGGGGCTACCTCCACTACTTTCTCCGTCGAGTATAGCTGGAGAATAATTTATAATTTAGACACGCCATGTGATTTTGTACCTTCGGACATCTGCGTAATTTCATTAAATACGTTTACAAAAATTACAATATTTTTCATATATAAAGTCAAAAGTTGACAAAAGTTTCAGAGTGCATGTGGAATTTCAAAATTGAACCAAAGGTAATTTAAAAATTGAAGGGGAAAATAAGGATCAAAGAATAAATCGTAGACACGATAGAGACGTTTTGTTGGATCTTGACAACGTTATGAGTACATCCTAATTGGGGCTCATGTCGTACAGCGGATAATCCTCTACTTATCTCCCCTGATCGATGACCCGGAGCATTCTGGGAAACGGGCGTGGCTCCTGACAAACCCGTAGCTGTTGTTGAATGATCAGTGTAGTCCCTGATCCGTTTCCCTGATCGAAAGCTCACTGATCGGTGACTGTTGAATGGTACAGACCCTCACCAGTAGCATATGTCACCAAATTTTCAAAGTATGCTTATCTTGCTAAGTACACTTTGAGGGAGAAATGTTCAATTTAAGACTAAATTTATTAATTTTTATTATACTAAATTTATTACATTATCACAGCCAAAATAATTATTATGCATATTTTTAATCATCACATATATGCAGTCGTTACTTCTAACTGAAATAATGCATTTCGGGAAAAATAAATGATTACTCCCTCAAAGTATGCTTAGCAATGTTGATGAAACTGCTGTATAAATATAACAATGGCATATGTTTAAATCACACCAATATGTGGCTGTGACTGGAGAAATTGGGCATACGGGTTTTGCGATCAGTGTAGATCCAGATCAGCCTGTGCATTAGCACAGTCTGGTCAGGATCTGCACTGTTGCCATTCCATCAATGAAACACCGGTCGTGGTACTATCAAACAATATAGACCGTTATCAGGCTAGATGAGTGTGATATTTGATCAGTCGTTGCATTGTTCACAAATCCCATATGCCCTATTTCGCCATTCCTTGCCATATATCGGAATACACCCATTTGGATTACAATGACAAATTCAATCGCGGCTATTTCTTTCTCATTGCTGTCACATGTGTCGGGTCTGTGGAACGCCAACTCTACATAAACTGAACTAAATAATGCTAGCTAGCTCCAAATGAATTAGAAACTCTTCAAATGATTTGGAGCTAGCTTTACATATTTAATGCTAGCTGCAATTATTTAGAATCTACATAAACTCAAATAATTATTGCTAGCTCTAGCATTAAATATTTAGAACTAGCATTAATTATTTGAATTCATGTAGACATGGCGTTCCATTACCTGGTTTCATATTCCGTCACGGTAACACTGTATACTCATAGGCGGCTGACGTGGTAATATAATAATATTTATCCCGTCAACACAGTGCGTATGTGCCATGAAACACGGTGCCGTGAAACACTTTTTGATATCCTGTCAATACGACATAATCACTGCGTATGAATATGTGCGGTGGCTGGGGTTATTTTTATTGCATTTTGAAGCTATTTGTAGCTGTTGACGGGATAAATAGAATAGTAGGTTAGTGCCACGAATGGGAAAAAAATATCTGACGCGGCACGGAAACGGGATGTGCTCGGCAGAGCCTCGCCCATCCCGTTTCCTAAGCCTTGCCAGATATTTGTTTCCCATTCACGGCACTAACCTACTATTCTCTATAACACATCGTGTTATGTTTATGTGGGAAAGAAAGACATGTGAGTGTGTACCTAAGAAGATCTGCAATATATCATCGAAAATATCTACAACATTTACGATATTTTCTGATATTTACGAATTCTATTCCGCATTTGCTCTGAACATGTCATACACTTTCGACGTCACTTGTATTATTACAGAAAATATCACGGGTTCTGTAAATAATTTTCAATAAAAATCGCACTTTTTCGTACACCTGTACACAATCACATGTTCCGTCTCGTATATATATAGTCGTGCACTAGTAATACATTGTATTTAAACATGTTTTTGTTTTCTATATGTCTAAAACAGTACATCATACAGTCCCGTTACCAAGGCGATCACGGATGAGTATAATTACTATACTGTCTTAGATTGTTGGTCGGCTTTGTAACTGTATTAACGTAGTAGGTCATATATATATACACTTGACTTCAATGATAATGTCTTCATAAGAGTGATGTGATATAAGAATATAACATATGTGAATATTGTCTTGTTACTGTATACTATAAGGAGCATTGAGTTGCCATCTCCGCCATCTTTGTATGTACAAGCCATCGTACAGTTTCACCACTTCGTCCGTTTGACACATACAGCAAATAATATGACAGTAAACCAAATAAAATTTAGTGCAATACATAATAGACAGATATGACAACGGCAAGCTATAAATATTATGCCAGCAAACAAAAGATGAGCTATCTGAGCATTTCTCCCATCAATCTCAAAATAAAGTTTGATGTGTCAACTTTTTAATCTGATGCACATCCTATGTTAGTGTACACATTACCCACAGGTAAAACTATATGTCACTGGTTTTGATAGCTAATAAAAGAGTACAGTAGCGGGTATATATGGTATGTGTTGTGTGGTTTGCCAGGTAAAAGCCATACACTGTGCGATTTTCTGTGCATGAAGCTATTTATAATGGTGGTTCATGAAGTTAAAAACACATTTACGAAGCAATTATCTTTGAATCAAACGATGATCAAGTATAGAACGGACCCTTAATCAAATGCAATGTATGATTAGTGCAAGACTACTTACAGTTTTGTATTTCCATGTCCACAACAGTAAATCATAGCATCCGTCACCAATACAAGCTGACGACACGTTAGTACACAGTCGAACCTCTCTAAACCGGACTCGGATGCATGTTAGTTGTACCTAACTTTGACATGTTCATTGCCATTCACCTCCAATGATAATGTATGTTCATGATCGCAAAGCATCAACGCGTGTCTTGAAGTAGTAATGGTCGGTTTTTACAGTGGAACCTCTCTAAACCGGACACCATGGGAACCTCCCAGGGTGTCCGGTTTAGAGAGGTTCCAATGTGCTATCATTTACCAAGTTTGTAGATCTGCAGTTAACAGCAAGTATCATATGACGCATTTCGCCAGTCATAGTCGTACACTGTCGATACAGATACGTTAGTGTCACAACTGGCATGTGGCTGTGACGGTTGAAATGGGGCTTTTGGGGTATGTGACCAATGCCGCTCCTGATAAAATTTCACATTTCTATAGCCTGATAACGAGCTGTTTTAATTGTTAGAAGCGTGACGGATGTTTCATTGACGTAATGGCGAACAGTGTATGGCGGCGTTTCATGAGGACGAGGGCCGTAACTAAGTCGGTAGAATTTGTGGCCCAAACATAGTGTGCATTGCAAAACAATAAACTATGTTTAAACTGAACAATGCATATCCTGATCACACTGTGCGGATGCACATGCTGATCAGGGTCTACACTGATCGCAAAACACATAAGCCCAATTTCTCCAATCACAGCCTCATATTATGGTACACTGATTCAAACGTCACTTCGTCCTTTTGCGCGTGCCGTGAAGCGATCAGTAACGCCATTACGTCGTGCAACAATACCGCAACGTCCGGCGATCACATCCCGTCGTCGACAGCAACAATTGGGTTCAAGCGGTTGGATGACAATGATCCATGACAACGACGCTTGTCGATTAATTCCGGAAGTTCAATAACATCTGGGACGGGTTCACGGTGTAAACTTCAGTTCTCAGCGCGTAATAACCCGGCAACATCTTCATTATCGACGCTAATTGATTTACTGACGGATCACAGTGACATGCTTGCTTTTTATCAGAGACGTCGAGAGATCCTTGATTGTTTATCTCCAGCAGACTGAACGCAGGACGTGAGAGCGTTCTGTGTATTCCTGAAACAGTTTCGGTCGGCGAATTATAATCGCCCGATTACATCTAACTGGAAAAGAATTCCAATTTTAAAATCACTCCTCTAATTATATTGATTGGGTCAATTTTCATTTTGAAAGCACCAGAGGTGTCAGCGTAGGGCTGATGTTAATCTTGACAAAGGCTTGAATTTGATACAATTCTTGATAAAGGCCTAGCATTGGTGTAATTCATAATAACGCCTTGGTATGGCCAGATATTTGATGGGCAACTTTATTGAACATTTGTATCGCACCTGTCCCTTTGGATTATTAGTGATTGTATACGTGGCACGATGAATTATACTACATGTGTATATCATCCGTCCTATTACTTTTGTTTTAATAGTATATACAGTGGAACCTCTCTAAACCGAGCACCAAGAAAACACATCATGGTAATCTTATTTTGATGAGCGTCTTGGTCATTTATATCAGATGATAATGTCTGTTTGTGATCGCACATCACACAACTATGGCTCAGAATGATCAATTGCCTGAATTACAATGACACCTCTCTAAGCCGGATACCCTGGGGGACCTCCCAGGGTGTCCGGTTTAGAGAGGTTTCAATATGACCCAATCGTTGTAGGGAAACAAACACCGGTCCATGCCAGTCCTACTGTTTGTTCACGGTGGTTCCTACCAGAACGGCATGGGCGCCATGTTTGACGGCAGTATCCTAGCAACGCACGGCATCGTCGTCGTCACCTTGAACTACAGGCTCGGTCCGCTAGGTAACGATTCACATACTTCCATACATAATTCCAGCACAAAAATATTTACACAATTCCCTAACATT
This sequence comes from Conchocele bisecta, assembly GCA_029237695.1. Taxonomy (NCBI): domain Eukaryota; kingdom Metazoa; phylum Mollusca; class Bivalvia; order Lucinida; family Thyasiridae; genus Conchocele; species Conchocele bisecta. Next base: position 48,730,174 of record CM055268.1, read on the forward strand.
TGATTGGCCCGTAGCAAGTCTCTGTCCAAAATGTATATCCCAGTAAACTCCCACGCCGAACTACTTTCCGTAACCGTGAGGCGCAGTTAAAATAAATCTTAAAAAAAACGGAAAATAAACACATTTTCTTGATGAATTTATTTCAAATGCTGGAATTATAAGGAATGAATGGCCTTTTTTTTGGAATTTATCGGGGATATAAATTTGGAAAAGTCGCGGGAATACTGGACAAGACCTTAAAAATTTACAATTTTAAAAAAAAAAAATAAAAAAAAATAAATATTTTGTTTTTCTTTTTTTTTTCGAAAATGGTAATTTTTAATCGCTTCGTCCAGTATTCCCGCGAATTTTCCAAGTCTATACCCCGATAAATTCCAAAAAAAGGCCATTCATTCCTATTACACCATCGCCTGCGCTAATATTGCCAATATTTGTCAATTGTTTGACTTCAAAATACTTGAATATTGTGTTTTAAATCAAGCAGATTGATTTACAGGGCCTGAGCTGTGCTACAGCTCAGGCTCAGTCAATCAGACTGCTTGATTGAGAGTTGAGATTGCCAATATATGTTCAAAAACGTTGGCACTATGACAAGTTTAACGCAGGCGGCGGTGTATCACATATGTTCTGTCTACTCCGCTGAACATGATGATAAGACATGTTATCAGACAACTGATCTAATATGTCTGCAACTGTGATATATACAGTTTTCACATATATTATATAGGGTTGGAATGGTACTGGGGCCCGTTTCGCTAATCTTCGTACGACTAAAATGTTCGTAAGTGCAAATTTAGGATCTTCTGGAAATTTCAATTGATGGATTTACATTTATTGAGCATAGGCTCAATAAATGTAAATCCAATAATTGTTTACAAGAAAATATTGTTAATTTGAAATTTACAGACTATCATAATTTTGTACTTACGAACATTTTAGTCGTACGAAATTTAGTGAAACGGGCCCCTGATGTCTTTATCTATAATTTCCAAATAAGATTTGATTGCGCATGAGAATCGTCTCTTGGAGACGATTATCACGTGTGGCCAAAATATGTTGCAAAAAATAAAATAAATTTAAGAAAAGAAAACTTCAGACGACAATATTCATTTCCCGCTTTCTAACGGCCAATGATATTGCTTGCACCACCAGGGTTCATGTCGGCTGCGGATGGCGTTATCACCGGAAACTACGGATTGCTCGACATGGTCCAGGCGCTCAGATGGATCCAAGAGAATATCGCCCATTTCCATGGCGACCCGCGTCACGTGACCATAGACGGGCACAGCGCCGGCGGCTGCAGTGTTGGACTACTTCTGATGTCTCCCTTAGCTAAAGGCAGGTAACTCACTTACCTTACGCTGTTACCATCCTCGCTGTGTCTTCGATTCCGTCCTTATACAGTGGGGTCAGCGTGTAAGTGCACACACGAATGAACACGACAGGTTGGTTCGCTACCCACCCAAAGTGTATGTTGTTACCACTCAGTTGAACCGTCTCGCCGAGACGGTTCAACTGAGTGGTAACAACATACACTTTTGATGCGAAACGAGAAAAAATGCAGAAAAATATTTACATTTCCTTTTATACATGACATACAGTGGGGTCAGCGTGTAAGTGCACACACGAACGAACACGACAGGTCGGTTCCAACTGTCAAGGCATGTAACTCAATACATTCACTGTAGTTAGTTTCGCTTCAACCGTTCAAGTGTCAGCGGCAATGTGGTTCCCCCTTGAGATAATTCACATTGGTCCTAATTTCGACCACCGATGTGCTAAACCCCTATTAACGCTGACGAATTACACTCCAGATTCTGCTGGCAGACATGATGTATTTGTTATGGGATTCCTGTCTGCAAAGCTGACTTATTGAAAAAAAAATTAAATACAATCGAAATATACATTCCAGCGAGATTGTTCAGCATATTGATTTAGTCATAACCATATAGTTATTCAATGTAATTGTTCACATGCTGCAAATGTTGCCACAACTGTGCTATGCCTTTTACGAAACCGTTAGACAAAGTGTCTTAAACAGTAATTTATAACATTCTCAAAACGCTTTGACAACGCTGTAACACCAGATGGCCGTTTCACTAAACTTCGTACGACTAAAATGTTCGTAAGTGAAAAATTATGATAGTCTGTAAAGTTTACATCAACAATATGTTCTTGTAAACAATTAATGGATTTACATTTATTGAGCATAGGCTGCATATGCAGCCTATGCTCAATAAATGTAAATCCATCAATTGAAATTTCCAGACTATCCTAAATTTGCACTTACGAACATTAAGTCGTACGAAGTGAAACGTGCCCCAGCTGTATACGGTTTTGCAACGTTTTAACAAAAGGCGCCTCCACTTACAATGTACTGACCAACAGTCAACCACGTCCCTATTGCTATTTTTGGTAACATTGCCACCATATGCTAATAACATATCAGAATGGAACTCTATATTAGCACGTGGTCTCGATGTATTCATGAATGTTGTATACTCGTTGTCAACCTGGCCGTTGTGTCATATGACCTTTTGCATTTGCGAGGGAAAAAAAAACAACACGTTAACCCTTACTACGCTGAATTAAATGTTGTCGTCTGCTGGAAATGTTTTATTTTCACTATTTCTCGACAAAAACCTGGTTTTGACAGCACATGAGAATCGTCTCCAGTGGAGACGATTCTCATGTGCTGTCAATACCAGTTTTTAGTTAAGAATTTAAGCAAAAATGAAAAACAGCAGACGGCAATTTTCGTCAACAGCGTAGGAAGAGTTAAGCATTGTTCATTATGTATCCTAGTAGTATACTTATCAACAGCCATTTGTTTAATTTACCATTTATTGCTTGAAATGTAATGGGGGATCGTATCTAGTTATTTCCCTTTTCCAATCTATTTATAGAAATCCGGTCCTATCGTTTATTTTAGCGTTTACTTTTTACTGAATAGTGTAAAAATTAAAACAGCGAACAGGGTAGACCAAGATCAGACTGCACAAATGTGCAGTCTGATCTGAGTCTACACGGTTTGCAATACAATTAATATGTGCAGACTGTGCAGATATGTAGGGCAACCTGGATCAACACTACTGTCTGTTCCACGTTTTGCTGCCGACGAACTTTTGGCTATTAAACACATTACATCTAAAACATATTTAAATGTAAGTACTTTTTCATCAATAACAAAAAAAGTCACCCTCCCAATTTTTTTTCATTCGATAACATTCCATAAAATATTTATTTTATTGTGAAAAAACGATTTTCCTATGGGAATTTAACATGGGACACACAACTTTTGGAAATTGACTCCTAAATCTGGTTAGATAGATTGGAAATGATGTAAATAAGAAAGCAAAAGTTAGATTTTGAAAAATCGGTCCACAAATAAAAGATTATTTAAACAAAAAACTATTTTTAGACACCATGTTAAATTCCCATAGAAAAATATCGTTTTCGCAATAAAATCAATATTTGATGGGATTTCATCGAATGACTTTTTTGTTATTGATGAAAAAGCACTTACATTTAAATATAGTTTAGACTGAATGTGTTTAATAGCCAAAAGTTCGTCGCCAGAAAATGTGAAACAGACAGTAGTGGAAAACACTATAACACTATTGCTCCTTTTGCAAACAATTCCTGCTACACTCGCACTTGCTACAAGCAATAATGCCATAAACTATACAATTTGGACCGGATTGCTATAAATAAATTCAATATAGGAATGAATGGCCTTTTTGTGGAATTTATCGGGGTATTAACTTGGAAAAGTCGCGGGAATACTGGACGAAGGCCGAAAAATGCCATTCATTCCTTATAATTCCAGCATTTGAAATAAATTCATCAAGAAAATGTGTTTATTTTCCGTTTTCTTCAGAATTATTTTAACTGCACCTGACGGTTACGGAAAGTAGATCGGCGTGGGAGTTTACTGGGATATACATTTTGGACAGAGACTTGCTACGGGCCAATCAAATGTTAGGGAATTGTGTAAATATTTTTGTGCTGGAATTATAGGGAGATAACTATCTACGATCCCTCATTGCACAAAGATTCACAATGAAATGCCCATATCATTGCAGGTCTATTTACCCGCGTCATACAACAGAGCGGGTCTCCCCTGGCGCACTGGTCCGTCTCGCGCCACCAAAGCAAACCGGACTTTTACTACAAAGTGTTCGCGCTATCCGTACAGTGTAACTTTAACTCGTCCGTGGTAGTAAAAAGATGTATCAAGCGACTTGATTCCAGTACCATACAGAATGTGATACTGGAATTTGAGGTAATTACATGGGAGGTGTTCTTCTGTTCGAATGTGAAAGGGTTGTGTGGAAGAAGGGGGCTAAGTCCCACAGACATCCCCCGTGACTCTGCCAATTATATTTGATCAGGTATTGTATTGATCAAATACGTACTGACTGATAGCAGAATGTCGAATCAGGCATTGACCTGATACGAATATCCGGGTTATAGCTAGTTCAATACTGAGGTTTCATTGGTCGAACGGCGTCAGATGACGTTACTAAATGACGTCGTTGGATTGACGCAACGTAAAGAAGTCCGCGTACTTTTCAACGAAAACTATTTTTTATTTGATCATCGGCTATCATTAAACGTTACCTGATATACAGAAATCCACCCTATTGTTTGTTGATATCGAGTTTATCATGCTCGGCTCGGAAACGGTAGGAATTCCTCGGCATTTCCTAACCTTACATGATAAAGTTGATATCAAAAGACACTAGCCTGGTATTATCTATATCTCTACTATTATAAGCACAAGTTCTTGAGAAACGGTTCATATTTCGGTGTTTTATGGGTCATTTCGGTATATCTGGTGGTTTCGTTGCATTGTTACCAACATACAATGATATCAGAATACACTAGACTGGTATTGTCTATTTATCCCGTCAACACAGTGCGTATGTGCCGTGAAACACGGTGCCGTGAAACATTTTTGATATCCAGTCAATACTATTTTTTGCATTTTACAGCCATTTGTAGGTGTTGACGGGATAAATAGAATAGTAGGTTAGTGCCGTGAATGGGAAAAAATATCTGGCGCGGCACGGAAACGGGATGTGCTCGGCAGAGCCTCGCCCATCCCGTTTCCTGAGCCTTGCCAGATATTTTTTCCCATTCACGGCACTAACCTACTATTCTCTATCTATTTTATTTCTGAACCAAAATATATGTTGTGACCACTCATTTGAACCGGCTCGGCGAGACGGTTCAAATGAGTGGTCACAACATATACTTCTGATGAGAAATAAAGAAATTCCTGAGCCTTGCCGGATATTTTTTCCCAATCACGGCACTAACCTACTATTGTCTATATCCTCAGTGGAGTACAGCGTTGACACCCCAATACCGACCCGTGGTTGACGGCCATTTCCTGCCACTACCGCCGGAGATCATGATCACGTCGGCTAACCTCAATGCCGACAGCTTCATGACAGGGGCCACGCAAAACGAGGGGTTGATAGCAGGTGGGTACTCACATTTAATAGGCAACGATATTTGTATTGGTCGAATACGTACTGACTGATAACATAATGTCGTAGCAGGTATTGGCCTGATACCAATATCCGGGTTACAATGAATTGAAAACTAACGTTTCATTGGTATAACGTCGTCACATGACGTTAAACCGAATTACAACAGTATAGTGATGTGTAGTAGGAGGGAAATGTTTTATAAAGTGAGCCGGCTTTTATAGCGACGTGGTAGAGTGTTCGTTTCTCACACAGTCGGCCTGGGTTCGACTGACAAGATAGTTTTCACTTTATAACACATTCCCCTCCTACTATAGTTGCGAAGATAACTCTTGCAATCTACTCCCGTACCGTCCGTAGCCTACGGACGGTACGGGAGTAGATTACAAGAGTTACCGTTCGCAACTACTCATACTACAGATGCAACGTAAACAAGTTCGCGTTCGTTTCAACGAACATATTTTGTATATGACCATCAGCAAGAGTAAACGTTACCTGATAAATAGAATACCATCCTAGTGTATGTTGATATCAAGTTCTCAGGCTCGGCTCGGGAACGGTAGGAATTCCACAGCGAGCCTCGAAATTCCTACGCGTTTCCTAGCCTTGCCTGATAAACGTGACATCAAAAGACACTCGCCGGGTATTCTCTATTTATTACGTAGTGCGCTACACATTGACTGCGTACACGCTGACGGAGAACAACCTGACTCATCAGGCATATTGACGTCGATACACTGTAGTCGAACTCTTTTCGCTGACGTTTTATTTGGTTCAGCGATGTCACATGAAGTTACCAAAATGACGCCATAGCAGTTTATCGAGCCAACGTCAACACATTCATGTGTGTATTTGTTGACGTTGGCATATATAAAGTGGGGTCAGCGTATAAGTGCACACACGAACGAACACGACAGGCTGGAACCAACCTGTCGTGTTCGTTCGTGTGTGCACTTACACGCTGACCCCACTGTATGTGCTCATATCATTGTACACAACACTACGTGATAAAATAATAGTTTGATTTATACCGCAACCATTGCTCCATGTAGCATAATAAAGGGGGTTGAATAAATGCTGTTTATATCTGAAGTAACCTAATATACCTGAAGTAGCCTAATATACATGAAGTGCCGTTTTTGCCTTTATGTTTTCACCTTTGACCCCTAATCGCGGTGTCTGATTGGTCAGTCTCAACAGCAAATTCAAGATGGCGGAGAATTTTAAAATCGAAATCGCTGTCGGTTCAGCTGAATTTTGTCCATGTTTACAGTACATGCGACGTAACCAACGACACGGACATGTCCATTATGAGTGTACTGCTTATTATGACAACTGTGGAGTTTAAAGCCAGCCAATATTGAAGCTCATTGCAAACAAAATCGGAGATTTAATCAGATACAATACCGAATTTACCTAGCGTGGACGCCGCCATATCTTAATCATTGGGTTCGGCTCAGAAACGGTAGGAATTCCTAGGCGCGGTTCGTAATTCCTTCGCGTTTCCTAGCCTTGTCTGTCAATGCTAGAATATATTTATCTCCTAATTAGGAGATATTAACTCCTAATTAGGAGATACTATCTCATTTAGGACTTAGTAATTATGAGTTACTCAATTCAATTCAATTCAATTTATTAGCAGTTAAGCACAACGTGCTTCTCGCCGTATTTAGATGTTTTGACGGTTCGAGAAGAGCAATGAAAACACAATGTTAACACTGTGTAAAATGTACAAGTGATGACATAATATTATATTGCTATTAACATGCAAAGGCTGTGCATTATGCTACGGTGTATGAATCTATCACAGCAATAACGAACCGCACTTGATGCAACAGACCCACAACCAGCACACACACAGCCATTCCATGTCGCAAGCAATCAAGTTCATTGTAAACAGTGTTAATAGGAGTAAACATATTTGATAATGTACACGAAACTAAGGTAAAGTTTGATGTTCCACAGAATCGTCTTAAGCAAGACGATTCTTTGGAAATTCAAACTTCACGGGATTTATTAAAAAGTTAAGATAATTGTATGAACATTTCGGAGCAGATGCAGATTAATATTCCGCATTTGCTTCGTAATATTCATACCGCTTACAAACCTATATCGAACTGAGATGATTATTTCTAGTATCTGTGGCTATGTACAAGTATTTTGAAAGGCGTTTCAATAGAGATTCATTTTCTGTTGTCATTAGAGCGGTGAATTTAGTCGTACTCGCCCAGCTACAATAATAACGAGGTAGGTGTGTTCTTCGCAATACAGTATAGAATGGACAGACAAGAAGAAAGTGATATTCATTTTCAATAACATTCATGTTACAGAGCCGGCACAAGCGATTTTCTCTAGCAATGTGACGAAACCGCCCTTCTTCAATTTCAAGTGAATGTGCAGAGCAACGGAATCGTGTTAGAGCAATCCGAAAGTTGTCATTTTCTACTGTTTTGAAATACTTTTCCATAGAAAACCCACTTTTGAGGTTTTGATGGTTCTATGTTGAAAGTTTGGGAGAATTTGCGACATCACTGAACCAGCCCTGTAAGTATTGGTCATATAGTCTCTGTATAACCATATTTAATTGAGGTTGAGATACTTGAGTATTCCATAGATATGAGAAACCTAGATTGTCTAAAAGTGATTTAACATTAGACACCCATGGCGATATTGCAGTGGTCACATCAGCTTCAAATACATGCGAAAGCAATGAGTTATCTGTCAACAAAATTCTGCGCCAGTATTTCAAAATGCGCTCTCTACGCTTGATCACTAGTGGGACGCGACCTAGCTCTCCATATATAGCAAGTGTGCATGTTTGATTTCGCACTTTAAGGATCTGTTTCAGAAACTTTAGATGCACTCTCTCTATATCTGGAGCACTATGAAATCCCCAAATTTCAGACCCGTATTCCAGGATAGGCAGCACCATCGTATCAAATAAATGTAACTTATCTGTAATTGTGAGTTGAACCTTGTCAAATAAACTATTCAGTGAAAAAATTGCTTTTGTAGCCTGCTCAGACAGATGTTTTTGTGCTTGGAAAAATTTACCATTTGATGATAATGTAATGCCCAAATATGTGAAGCTGTTCACATTCTCTAATAAAGTGTTTGCGTATTTAAACTGGGTGTTACAGTGCCTGTTACTACCCTGAAACACGACCACCTTTGTTTTACCTATGTTTACGGTAATGCCCCATCTATTACAATAGTCGTGTAGACCGTTTAGCAAGCTTTGCAGACCCTCCTCCGTTTCAGCAAATAGAGCAGTGTCATCAGCAAACAGTAGGAGAAATATTTGCATCTGTTCGATGGTAACAAAGTCAGCCTCTGTGTTGTTGCGTAAATGCTCAGCCATATCATCAATGAAGATGAGGAACAATATTGGAGATAACGGCTCACCTTGCTTCACGCCTACACTACTATCGAAGAAATCAGACATTCTACCGTTAGAACGGATACAAGCTTTAACTGATTGATACATTTTGTTCATCATCTGTACAAATTTACATGATGCCCCTAGGTCATTCAACTTGTACCAAATACCATTACGGTATACCATATCGAATGCCTTTTGGAAATCTACGAATGCGCAGTATAACTTCTTTCGTTTCCTAATTACTCGCTCTATTATGGATTGCAGTATAAAAATACAGTCGACTGTACTCCTATTCTTTCTGAAACCAAATTGAGAGCTGGACAAGAGGGAATTTTCTTCCGACCATTTCCTCAGCCTATTGTCTAGCATGTGAGAAAATATTTTCGAAAAAATGCTTGTCAAAGTAATTCCCCTGTAGTTGTTTGGATCCCGCTTATCTCCCTTCTTTGGAACAGGTATTACAATTCCCCTAGTCCAGCTCTCAGGATAGATGCAGTTAGAATACAAGTGGTTGAATATTTTGCACAGTAATGGGGTCAAATGATCTCTGGATTCAATAAATATTTCAGGTGCTAGCAGATCAATTCCGGCACTTTTGTTTCGTTTAAGTTTACCGATAGCACTATCGACTTCTTCGTGTGAAAATGCACTATCTAGTATCTCGATGGGATTTTGTGAATTGTTGGAGTCTACGTTTAGAACATCAGACACGCGCGTTTCAACATCTAAATCGAGAAAAGGCTCCGAAATCGAATACACCTCCTTGAAATGGTCAAAAAAGTTGTCGAGACTTACATCCGGGCTATTAGTCGCGTTTCCCCTTATACGTCGTATTTCGCTCCAAAATTGCCTGGCATTATTTTGCGCAAGTTCCCGAAGTCTCAGTTTACGTTCGCGTTCGAATTTGCGCTTGGCAAATCTCTTAATTTTACAATACACACTACGCTTTGTCACTAAAACCCTATGCGTCGCGTCACACCTATGATACCGATATGCTTTGTTCGCTAACTGGAGCTCTGCACGGGCAGTTACGCACTCGCGAGTAAACCATGGACTATTGTGTTTGGTCACGTGACGGCCGGTATTGATCTGTCTAGACACGCCGAATACACTAAATGCTGTACTGTACAGGGTGTTTGCAAAAGACTCGATACCAGTGTTAATATTGTCATGCGAGTCAGACACAATGTGATCAGTTATCTGCTGTAGCGAATGCATGCTAGCTTGTACACATAATTTGTAACTATCCACTTTGTTATGATCCCATACAAGTTTGTTCAATATTTGACTATGCTGAACATGCGGGTTACAGGACACATTCGCCTTTATCGATAATTGAACTGGAGTGTGTGGTGAACAACTATACAGGTCATGTATCACAAACTGAGTTATTGTGCCAAATAGTGATGGATCAACAATGAAATAGTCTATAACACTATTTCCCTTTTCAGACAAATATGTATATTGGTCAGTGTTTTCGTAAAGCCTACCATTCACAATTCTAAGATTAGCACCTTTACACAAATCAAGCAGTTTATTACCGGATGAGTTCACATGCATGTCCATTGACGATCTCTGGTTGACATTGTAATCAATGTTTACATCTTCGACACCATCGATTGTGTGTATATATTTACTAAATGCCGATACGGGCGTAGTTCCATCGTCGCGGTCACCGGTTCGTGCATTCAAATCGCCCGCGATTACTATTTTCCCCACTTCGGAATACTTCGGAATTATGAGTTACTAAGTCCTAAGTAGGAGATATAATGAGGACTGAGTACCTCCAAATTAGGAGTTAGTATCTGCTATTTAGGAGATAAAACTAGTTTAGCATTGGCCCCAGGACGCTTCCATATAAATGTGATATCAAAAGCTACTTGCCTCTTATTCTCAATGTAGCCCTTTTTGATATCCAGTCAATAAAATGTTTGCATTTTACAGCCATTTGTAGGTGTTGACGGGATAAATAGAATAGTAGGTTAGTGCCGTGAATAGGAAAAAATATCTGGCGCGGCACGGAAACGGGATGTGCTCGGCAGAGCCTCGCCCATCCCGTTTCCTGAGCCTTGCCAGATATTTTTCCCCATTCACGGCACTAACCTACTATTCTCTATCTATTTTCCTTATTTCTGAACCAAAATATATGTTGTGACCACTCATTTGAACCGTCTCGGCGAGACGGTTCAAATGAGTGGTCACAACATATACTTCTGATGAGAAATAAAGAAATTCCTGAGCCTTGCCGGATATTTTTTCCCATTCACGGCACTAACCTACTATTCTCTATGTATTGAAAATAACCATTTCGCTTTTACAAGAGTATACTTACATGCCATATTGGCACTATAAGTGCTGCGTCATTTGTTGTAGTAATACTATTATGTAACACATTATTATTCCAAAGAAAGTATTTTTAATTTTGTTGGGTCAATACCCATATGACTCCAAAATAATGACCATCTATTCAAACACATGTGATAACAATGTATGCTGCTTGTTAGAGGCATGACACGTGTTTCATTGATCGAACGGCGAACAGTGCAGATTCTGTTCAGACTGTGCGGATGCACAGGCTGAACTGGATCTGCACTGGTCGCAAAACCCGTAAGCCCCATTGCTCTGATCAAAAGTTTCGAAATAAGAAGTTATAGCAGCCAAACATGCAATTTGTCTATAACAGCGGTGGCGATGACATTATATTCGCGGCTAAATCCGAATATAGAGCCCTATTGTTGCCAAAAATACTCCAACAGTCAATAAATACACCTAATTGAACGACACACCCATACATGTAATACAAAGGAACCTCTCCAAACCGAACACCAAGAAAACACATGTGATCTTATTTTTGATGAGTTCCTTAGTCATTTAGCTCAGGTGATACTGTCTGTTCGTGATCGCATAGCACACAACGATCAAATGCCTGATTTACAGTGAAACCTATCTAAGCCGGACACCATGGGAACCTCTCATGATGTCTGGTTTAGAGAGGTTTCGCTGTAGCATGCGGCCGTCCACTCACACTGTTATTTGTGACTGTGACTGGAGTAATGAGGCTTATGTGTTTTGCGACCAGTGTAGCCCAATATCAGCTTGCGCATCCGCACAGTCTTATCAGGGCATGCACTTTTAGCCATGCCATCATTGAAACATCCGCCAAATTTCTAACAAACAATATAGATTTTTATCAAGCTACAGGGGGGTGTTATTTGATCCGGAGCTACACTGGTCACCAATCCCATAAGCTCCATTTCTCCAGTCACAGCCACATTTACAGAACCAACACAATATATATGCCATATAATACTGTGGATCGTCTCTAACACGGATACACTGGTGTGGCCGGTTTAGAGGTTATCCACTGTAAACTGTAAACCATACATATGAGCATCCTGTGGACACGTCTGCATGCTTTGCAATCATGAACATACATTACCAATGGCAATATATGACAATAAACTCATGGAAATTATGCTAAGGCCATAAGCAAGTACTTTGGTTCTCAGATATCGCCACGTCTGAATAATCCCTGCACGTCGAGCATTTTATCGTCATGGAGAAATCCAATTGTACTATAAATTCGGCACATGATCAATATAAAACACTACCATGTGAATATATGTTAAATTCAATCGTGGCTGCCGATTTGTCACGTAGAAAGAGGTTATAGTAACATTATAGAACATATTATTTTTGTTTGAGATGTTCGTCTCTGATTGTTTTCAAGTTGCCAGATGCATGTTTGCATCTAGGCAACTCGAAAACAATCGGAGTCGAACAGCTCAAGCAAAAGAAAATAAATATATATAAAATATCGGCCCTCCCGCTTCACATTCCGCAAACCCTGAGTCTGAGAACCAATGTACTTATGTTTGATGGCCTATCACTGTTGTAGCTGTGGTCTGATTTAGAGAGGTGCTTTTGTACTAGAGAGCGTGATCGTAGTAACTCTTTGCAAGGTTGCACGAAGTGTGAACCGCTATTATTGGACGTGTAGTTTCGCTACCACGGCGGGTTATCAGATATTCATGGAGGCTATTTCCATTCTCGTCGCATTTATTATCGCTATACGTCATCGATGTAAATCACCAACTGTGAGGCTCCGCCTTGCAACGGAAGTTCTCACCCAAATATCAATGAAACATTTCCGATCGCATATTGTTCAGAAATATTTCTCAGATATTGACTTACACAAGGTGTTGTTTATACATTGAAATAAATGTACACTTATTCTGGTAACCCGAATTCTCTGTATGTAACGCAGGGCGACTTGTAAGTCGCCCTGTGTTACAAACAGAGAATTCGGGTTATTACTCTGAGTACAGGGCCCGTTTCACTAAACTTCGTACGATAAAAATGCTGGTACGATGAGTTGTTATATTATACCTTGTACATGAATTGTGTTCATTAATGCTACCATTTACTACCTACATGTAGGGCTCATTAACTGAACAGATCCAACAATGACTTCCCAAATATCGGCTGTTACTGCGAACATTGGTGGCAGCTTTACGTTTGTACTTACAAACTTCTTAGTCATACGGGGTTTAGTGGCACGGACACCAGATCCAGATCAGACTGTGCGGATACACAGGCTAATCTGGATCTATACTGATCGCAACGCCCATAATCCCCATTTATCCCGTCAACACAGTGCGTATGTGCCGTGAAACACGGTGCCGTGAAACATTTTTGATATCCAGTCAATACTATTTTTGCATTTTACAGCCATTTGTAGGTGTTGACGGGATAAATAGAATAGTAGGTTAGTGCCGTGAATGGGAAAAAATATCTGGCGCGGCACGGAAACGGGATGTGCTCGGCAGAGCCTCGCCCATCCCGTTTCCTGAGCCTTGACAGATATTTTTCCCCATTCACGGCACTAACCTACTATTCTCTATTTCTCCAGTCACACCGATATACATGTATAATTAGTTACAGCTGAACCTCTCCAAACCGGAAATTAAATCTGATTTTGTTAGTGACCAACCATTTAGACCTCCAAATACGCACATTCGTGGCATTCGTTACCATAGCGACAGGCACCATCACGTTGATAAAACATAGTGACGGCGGTTTCCGGGTCGTGTTCCTGTCACGTCGGAGTACCGCCTGGCCAGCATCATTATGTACACCACCGCCTGCGCTAATCTTGTCAATATTCGTCAATGTCTTGATTTCAAAATACTTGAATATTGCGTCTGAAATTGCACAAAACTAACGAAATTCGCCAAACTATACCAAACATTCACCAAATTACCCACATGACACCAAATTACCCACATGACACCAAAATACCCACATGACACCAAAATAATGACCATCTGTTCAAACACATGAGGTCTGGACGAGTGGAAACTTACGAATTTGTCGATGCCTGTAGCTGATTTCACCAAAATTGCTAAGCATACTTATCTTGCAAAGTGTACTTTGAGGGAGTAATCATTTATTTTTAAATTTGATGATTAAGAGTATGCATATAATTATTATACTGAATTTATTACATTATCACAGCCAACATGACTGTGATAACGTAATACATTCGGTATAATACAAATTAATAAATTTATTGTTAAATTGAAAAGGTCTCCCTCAAAGTATACTTAGCAAGATAAGTATATATATATACTTTGCATTGGTGAAATATGCTACTGGTTATTATCCCGTCAACACAGTGCGTATGTGCCGTGAAACATTTTTGATATCCTGTCAATACGACCTAATCACTGCGTATGAATATGTGCGGTGGCTTGGGTTATTTTTTTGCATTTTAAAGCCATTTGTAGGTGTTGACGGGATAAATAAATAATAGGTTAGTGCCGTGAATGGGAAAAATATCTGGTGCGGCACGGAAACGGGATGTGCTCGGCAGAGCCTCGCCCATCCCGTTTCCTAAGCCTTGTCAGATATGTTTTCCCGTTCACGACACTAACCTACTATTCTCTATATATCTGGCGCGGCACGGAAACGGGATGTGCTCGGCAGAGCCTCGCCCATCCCGTTTCCTAAGCCTTGCCAGATATGTTTTCCCAATCACGGAACTAACCTACTATTCTCTCAGTTAGTGACTATTGTGTTTCCTCACTTTCAGCCATACCGCTCATTGAGCTGTTCGGCGAGGGGAAATTTGGAATTCTAAAACTTTTTTCCCTAATGGAGAACTTCCGCGGGGATCTACCGGAAATATCCGGAATAGTCGGTAAGTTGGCGGGAATAATTCCCGGAAGTGTGGGCGTTTTCTGCGTTACCCGTGCTCCTGCATGAGAATGGGGCTAATTGAACTGATTCACTTCAGCTCGTGCCGGAAGCCCATTTGCAGGTATCTAAATGTAAAATTCACACTTTTCTATGTGTTATGTGACGAGAAACTAAGTAATTTAATGGTACATGCCCACTTAGTAGGCACAACATGTTCTTTATGGGAATTAAATACATGTAAATGTATAATTGTGTCACTATTCCACCAGTTCTAAAAATTACGAGTGTCCGCTATACAGATATAATCATTTAGTAATATTTATTTTACTGATAGTGACTGGCGGTGGTATCAGGCTATTTTTATATTTTCAACAAAGTATAAAATCAAAAATTAAATACAGAAAATAAATAGTAATGTCCGTTAATATGATATGGAAACACGGATATCGCCCCTGATATCAGTGTGGAAATTTATGTGTGATATAAAATGTATAATAATGCCAATACATACGTGGGGTAATACTGAATAAATGTTTATTTTGCCAGAAAATGTCTCAGATGATGTATCTGATATAAAGAACATGTTGTGCCTATTGAGTGGGTATGCACCTTTAAGTCAATAAAATAACTTCTTCTATCTAAATTTAAAGACATTTTATTTTTCGATTTTATTCATTTCTCAATGAAAGTATATGTTGTGACCACTCATTTGAACCGTCTCGGTGATAGTGAAGGCCTCGTCCAGTATTCCCGCGACTTTTCCAAGTTTATATCCCCGATAAATTCCACAAAAAGGCCATTCATTCCTTTTAATTCCAGCATTTGAAATAAATTCATCAAGAAAATTTGTTTATTTTCCGTTTTCTTAAGACTTATTTTGACTGCGCCTCATGGTTACGGAAAGTAGTTCGGCGTGGGAGTTTACTGGGATATAAATTTTGGACAGAGACTTGCTACAGACCAATCAAATGTTAGGGAATTGAGTAAATATTTTTGTGCTGGAATTATAATGAGGTCAACAGCAATTATGACCAACTGTGCACCCAAATCGTTATATGAAAATTATTTGTATATGTTGCTACACGCAAAATTATCTGAAAATGATAGATGCTGTTTGTACGGAGCCCCGCAGGGACATGGATTTGTTTTATTAATTCGTTCCCACGAAATAACAATTCGTTACCTCAATTTATTAATTTGTTCCCACTATATAACAATTCGTTCCCACTATATAGCAATTCGTTCCCTCGAATTAACAATCCGTTCCCTCGAATTGACAATTCGTTCCCACGAAATAACAATTCGTTTCCTCGAATTGACAATTCGTTCCCACGAATTAAAAATTCGTTCCCACGATCTATCGTGGGAACAAATTGTTAATTCGAGGGAACGAATTATTATATCGTGAGAACGAATTGTTAATTCGTGGGAACGAATTGTTATTTCGTGGGAACGAATTGTTAAATTGAGGGAACGAATTGTTAATTCGTGGGAATGAATTGTTATTTCGTGGGAACGAATTGTTATTTCGTTAGAAAGAATTGTTATTTCGTGTAACGAATTAATAAAAATGAATTCTACGTCCCCTGCGGGGCTCCGTTTGTTTGCTACATGCAAGTGTGATGCCTCACTACTGAATTGCAAAGGCTGCAGACCCTGATCAGACTGACAACACAATGTGTCGCACATGTGTAAGCCTGCGCTGGTGAAAACGGCGCATTGACTGATTGAGTCAGTTTCCTATGGACGTATTAATTAATGACGCAGAACAGTGTCGTTTATGTAAAGGTCTACTGTCTGTTTCACGAAACCTGCCCAAAGTTTACGGCTTACTAAACAATGCAAAAACATTTATTTTTTTCGATAATATTCAATTTTATCAAAATTTAAAAATTCCCAGACATCCACTAAAGATGTATACAATAATTTAACATGGGAATTCTTTTTTCCAATTTCAGAAATAGAAATGATTTATAATGTAACATTTGTTTCTTAATTTGATAATTTCCAAGCTATCTAGCCAGGGTCAATTTTCAAAAAGTTTCGCTTTTAGACTCCTCCGGCATCTCTTGCTGCTTTTTTCTCCTATGTTAAATTCCCATTCCCATTGAGAAATATTTTTTTGTAATAACGCACTTTTCAAAATTTGGCTAAAATTTAACAGTATCAAACAATATTGTTCAGTGGAACCTCTCTAAACCGGACACGCTGGGATGTCCCCAGCGTGTCCGGTTTAGAGATGTTCCATTGTAAAACAGGCAGATTGCAACTTCAAGACAGGCACATGAACTTCTCGGCAATGAACAGACGTTATTATCGGAGATACATGGCAATGTAACATGCCGATGAAGCACAACTAAATTTTCTCCGTGTCAGATTTACAAGGAACTCACAACAACAGCCAGTACTGAAACGTATTCTTTTATATTTTCCTTATTACCTAATTGATTTTGATTAAATATGGCGCATCAAATGCGTCTTGTTAAGCTGCATTTGGTGGTCTCTGTACTTTGGTCCAAACTTTTGTCGTTTTTGCGAAGAATCGATGTCCGTGTCTACCGACACGGAAATCGATTCTTCGCAAAAACTACATAAGTCTGTGCCAAACTCACGGCCAAATGCAGCTCATTAAGACGCGTTTGCTGCGCCATATTTCAACAAAATCCGTTACATATTAAGGAAAATATAAAATAATACTTACTTTGAAGTGGGCAAGATTTCAACACTTTCAGCCACTGTTGTTGTTGTTATAACCACGTGATCATGCACCTTGGTTTAGCGAGGGTCTACTGTCTTTGCATTGTTTATATAGCCGTATAATTTGGGCGGTTTCGTGAAACAGACAGTAGCAATCTGTCAGTTACGTTTCTTAGACTTCCTAAGTCCACTTGAAGTGTCGTAGACGACGGACGTCACTATATTTGGACCGGAATGTCAAACATTAGCCACTTGTACCTCCCACACACGCGGATCCGAACCGTTTTAGCAGATAATTGGAACTTTTGGATTCTCCACTATACTTAAACATTTGACTGTGTCGCGATTAGTATTCACCTTGCCACATCGTCATTAAGCTGTTAAATTCTGATGTGGTTAAAAGCGGAAACGCGATATTTCAAAACGGAAATGATTTTGAGAATGCGGCTGGGGTTATTTTTTTAATTTTAAAGCTATTTGTAGTGTTGACGGGATAAATAGAATAGTAGGTTAGTGCCGTGAATTGGAAAACATATCTGGCTCGGCACGGAAACGGGATGGGCTCGGCAAAACCTCGCCCTTCCCGTTTCCTAAGCATTGCCAGATATTTTTCCCATTCACGGCACTAACCTATACTATTCTGTATATATGTACACAAATTGCAACCAAATAGAGCTCTGAACAATGTGAGTTATTTTATTGTGTTATTTTGCTATTAATTAACAGTGGGTTTTGTATATTAAAGTTTAT
Organism: Conchocele bisecta; assembly: GCA_029237695.1. NCBI lineage: Eukaryota > Metazoa > Mollusca > Bivalvia > Lucinida > Thyasiridae > Conchocele > Conchocele bisecta. The sequence continues at coordinate 48,748,702 of CM055268.1, forward strand.
TCCGAAAAGTTTGAATATGTGTGAACATATAAATACAAGACATTACGAATTTAAATTTAAACTGGTTGCAACGAGTGTATATTTTAATTTCTTACATTTCAGCCAGTAGTTTACATAAATATAACAGTGAATTACACCACTCGGCAGCAGTAGTTTTCGCCACTCTCGTGCCTACCATATACGGAGAAATGACGTCAGTAACGTTGCAATGACGTGTTTCCTTCGGCCAATCAAATGCTGACACACACCCTGAATCACGAGACAGTCGCCTTCACAACCAGAAATTATTTCGCACACCTTTTGGCCACATTTTACGCTTGATTCGTGTTTTTGCATTCGTGATTGGGCAGCTAAACAAACTCAGTTTTGCTATGCTCACTCGTTTGCTTCACGTAATGATTCAATCAGTCGTGCTTTATTTTACGATAATCAGTTCACCTGGTTAAATAAACGGTATGTAATGTATTGAAATATGAACGCAATACGTTCTGTAGGCGTTTTCATTGGAAGCTGTAAATTACATTTTCACTGAGCGTCGATTACTTTTAACGTTCGATACATTAGCCCCACGTGACGTCGCACGATGTTGCTGATTGGTTAAAATTAGTTTGGCGTCATTAATATCGACGACGTTTTCAAAAACTGCTCGCTGTTGACTGGCAACGTCGCTGTTCTACAAATTGCGAAGAAATGACGTAAAACAAGATGATTCTTAAATTTTATTTCCATCTTTGGTTATTTACATTTTTTAAATTATCAGAAAATGCAATGTAAATAAAAAACGTAATAAAACCATGGGCTGTTGCGTTTACTCGGTTAAATAAAACATTTTAAAAGTATGCGAGGCACGTTTCGGACTTCAGTCACTTTAACCCTTTGAACCCGAAATCCCGCTATATCGGTTTATGCAAAAAGTTCAGATCCAGTTGAGCCGGCTCGTAACGAGCCGTCTTATCAGGATATGCACTTTTTGAAAGGAATTTTAATATTTTGTGAACAAAAACACCCCCTTTTCATAAATGGACGAATCTGAAAATCATTTTGTGACCATTGGATTGGTCGGAACTTTAGCATATCACAGTCCATTCCTGTTCCTTAGGATTGAAAGGGTTATACAGGTCAAATGTATTACTTACTACTGTAAATGCAACTGCCCATGGTTTCATTCCTTACATGTGGCTGTGACTGGAGAAAAGGGGCTTATGGAGTTTATGACTAGTGTAGCTTCTGATCAAATATCACGATCGATCGTGTAGCTTGATAAACGATATATATTGCTTGTTAGAAGCATGAGTTGGTGTTTCATTGATGGAATGTCGAACGGTGCAGATCATCGGATGCACAGTCTGATCTGGATCTACACTGGTCGCAAAGCCCCATTTCTCCAGTCACAATAAATCCCACGCAACTTCTAAAAATGGAATATTGTGTGAGAACAGAATGTGTCTAAATGTCCATTATATATAGAGAATGACGTTAATTTCAACGGAAGCTGCATCGCTATATATACTCAGCGACAAAAGAAACCGTACTGGGTTGGGGTGAAGAGGAGATCTATATAATAAGACAGACAAATGTCCATGCAATAACCATATTTAATGGCATAGGACATCAGCATGTGACGTAGAAGTTGAATACAGATGATAAACAGTAATCATGAAAATGTATTCGATTAAAGGCAGTTGATCCAAACAACTTTATGCCGTCACTTACCTGATTTCGTTGGTCATTATCTCGGCATCGCATATTCGATTACCATGTTACAGTGGTGTCAGCGTGTAAGTGCACACACAAACGAACACGACAGGTTGGTTCGCTACCCACATCAATTGTATGTTGTTACCACTGCGTTGAACCGTCTCGCCGAGTGGTAACAACATACACTTTTGATGCGAAATGAGAAAAAATGGAGAAAAATATTTACATTTTTTGTGTGTACATGATTACAGTGGGGTCAGCGTGGGGTAAGTGCACACACAAACGAACACGACAGGTTGGTTCCAACCTGTCGTGTTCGTTCGTGTGTGCATTTACATACTGACCCCACTGTACCTCGTGGTTTTATTCGGTTATCTCGAGGCTGTACACAAACGACATTTTGCACGATATCAACCGTAACCTTGCACGGGCGGGATATGGTAAAATCATACTTTGCCGACTTACACGTGATTACGCAATATCAATCGGCATATTGTTTATTGTGTCGGCTCAACAGTTTGTGTTATACGTAGATTTCATAGAAAAAGATGTTCTTTTAAAAACTGTGCGGTTTCTTTTGTCGCTGAGTATATGTTAAGTATAAAGTACGTCATGATAGCATATCTGCCATTGGTTTCAAAGGGAACTGCTTCGTCATGCCAAATGTGTAAAAATTGAATTATCGTATATTTAAGTGTGTTGCAAATAGTGTTATATTAATGTATACACTATACAATGCAATCAATAGGCGGTTTGATACGGAGCCCCACAGGGGACGTAGAATTCTTTTTTTTTATTAATTCGTTCCCACGAAATAACAATTCGTTCCAACGAAATAACAATTCGTTCCCTCAATTTAACAATTCGTTCCCACGAATTAAAAATTCGTTCCCACGATACAACAATTCGTTCCGACGAATTAACAATTCGTGGGAACGAATTGTTATTTCGTGGGAACGAATTGTTAAATTGAGGGAACAGATTGTCATTTTATGGTAACGCATTGTTAATTCGAGGGAACGAATTGCGAATTCTAGGGAACGAATTGTTAAATTGAGGGAACGAATTGTTATTTCGTGGGAACGAATTAATAAAAACATCCATGTTCCCTGCAGGGCTCCGTAGTGTGGGGTATATTACAATGCCTTATGAAACCGGTTGGATGAGTATTGACTTGCATAGGGTGTGATTAACACAACCAGTAGCAAACACAACCGCTCACATGGTGGAATCTGAAACTAAAAACGCGACTATAGTTGTGATTCTAGTACGGGCTGTTTAGTATGTGTTGCTAAAACAATCTGTGGCAAAGAAACCCGGCTATCGTTGTTAAAGGTACACGCCAACTCAGTAGCACAAACTGTTCTTTATATCTGGGAATTCATCCACATGAGACATTTTAAGTCAAAATAAACATTCATTCACCGTTAGCCCACGTATTGATTGGCATCATTATACATTTTATATCAGACGTAAATGTCCACACTGATATCAGGGGCGATAACCGTGTTTCCTTAAAATGTTAACAGACATTACTATTTATTATCTGTATTTATCTTTTATGTGCAATGATCAAAAATTATAATCTGTCGAAAATATTATTTTTTCAGGTGACGCATTTAATTGGTATAAATAATTAAACAAATATCATGCCTCATTTGCATATGAAAATAGCCTGATACCACATCGAGTCACTATCAGTAAAATATATATTACTAAATGATTATATCTGTAAGCGGGCACTCGTATTATTTAGAGTGGCCGGATTAGCTCAGTAGGTAGAGCGTCGGACTGCGAATCGGGACCTCGGGTTCGAATGGTGGATTCGGCGTGTCATTGGGCAAGACAACTTCGTGCTAGCCTAGTCCTATCGGATGGGGACTTAAATAGTCTGTCCCGACATGCAAGGTCATCGAGCCAGTGCCATCAAAGCATTTACATTTAGATTTACGTATTTTGTTTAACTAGTGGAATAGTGACAAAATTATACACTTATTTAATTCCTATAAAGAACAGTATGTGCCTACTGAGTGGGCATGTACATTTAACGTATTCAATAGGATATTGGAAAAACGCATATTCGTGTTTGTAGTATCATATGGTACGTCAACGGTCAATGACAAATCTTTTATAGAATAGAATGTTCATGTCTTTTGATATCAAATTTATCAGGCTCCTCTCGGAAGCGGTAGGAATTCCGAGGCGTGCCTAGGAATTCCTACGCGTTTCCTAGCCTTGCTTGATACAGTTGATATTAAAAGCCACTAATACAGTTGATATCAAAAGCCACTAACTAACATATTATTACCTGGCTGGAGAAATGGGGCTTATGTGAGCTGAACTGTTCGCCAATCCATCAATGGAACACCCGACATGCTTCTAACAAGAAATACAGATCGTTATCAGGCTAGAGGAGTGTGTTATTTTATCAGCAGCTACACTGGTCACCAATCCCATAAGCCCCATTTTCCCAGTCACAGCCACATATGAGACACGCCATGACTTTTGACTTTATTTATGAAAAATATTGTAAATTTTGTAGACGTATTTAATGAAATTACGCAGATGTCCGAAGGTACAAAATCACATAGCGTGTCTCAAATGATTGTTGTATGTTTCAGACTCAGTAATAGAAGAGTACGTGAGGTGGCGACCGACGGATCTCACCGATGACGAGATCGAGAAGAGTTTCTCGGAGGTATGTATTCAATTAAATTCAGGGGTATGTATTCTTACACTGGGATGTATGTATTCAATTACAATCATGGGTATGTATTCTTGCTTTCAGTGCTAATTGCATTTAGTTATGTATTCCTACACTCAGAGGTATGTATTCCTGCATTCAGTGGCAATATTATTGCATTCAGAGGTATATATGTTTGTATTCATATGTATGTATTCTTGAATTCGCTGCCATAATTTGTTGTCTTACATTTATAAGTATGTATACTTGGATTCAGAAGTCCGTATCATTGCATTATTAAATATGCATTCTTAGATTCAGAGCTTTGCATAGAGAATAGTATGTCAGTGTCGTGAATGGGAAAAAATATCTGGCAAGGCTTAGGAAACGGGATGGGCGAGGCTCTGCCGAAGAGCCTCGCCCATCCTGTTTCCGTGCCGTGCCAGATAGTTTACCCATTCACGGCACTAACCTACTATTCTGTTTATCCCGTCAACACTACAAATAGCCATACAATGCAAACATAACCCCAGCCGCATCCTCAAAATCGGAGACTCGACTAGTATGACAACCGCATATGTTCATACGCAGTGATTAGGTCGTATTGACAGGATATCAAAAAGGTTTCACGGCACCGTGTTTCACGGCACATACGAACAATTCGTTCCCACGAATTAATAGTTCTTTCCCACGAAATAACAATTCGTTCCCACGGGACGGAACGAATTGTTATTTCGTGGAACGAATTGCTAAATTGAGGGAACGAATTGTTAATTCGTGGGATCGAATTGTTAAATTGATGGAACGAATTGTTATTTCGTGGGAACGAATTAAAAAAAAAAATATACGTCCCCTGCGGGGCTCCGTACACTTGATCCCAACTATAACGAGGAAAGCACAAGAACAAGATATATAAAGCCTTGTGGCTGTGACTGGAGAAATAAAGCGTATTGCATTCGTAACCAGTGTAACTCCGGATCAAATATCACACTTGTATATCCTGATAACGATATGGATTGCTTGTTTGAAGCATGGCGGGTGAAATGATTGATGAAATGTCGAACAGTGCAGATCCTGATCAGCCTGTGCGGATGCACAGGCTGATCTGGATCTACACTGGTCGTAAAACGCATAAGCCACATTCCTCCGGTCAAAACCACAAACTATTCACCTATCGGTGCAATAGCTGTGATAATTATTCCCCATTCGAGTTACGGCCCTTCTTGCACCGATATCACCATCCACAGCTGGCACACTAGTTCCGAGTACATAACTCTAATTACATTTAATTACACTGCATTACATAAGCTTTATAACTGAGTATAGTATTTCCAAATGTGCGTTTGAAGCGTTCTTTGTTTACTTTCTACTTCGTAGAGAGTGACATCATAATATTGCTAATACACACTTTAATAGGTAAGTTTATGGTAATATTGTGTGTCATATTGTAGAATTGTCTCTCAATAACAAGATAGCGAATTATGAACGTAAACGCCGTGCAGGTTTTTTTTCGATATTTTAGTGCGCTCAATATAAATGCTATTACGCAAATTGTTGCCGTTGACTGTGGTGTGGCAATATAGTGCAACCAGTTGCATATACAGCGGATAACGTGCAGCTATTTTCACTCATACTATTTATTTGTTATTTTGGGCAGATCGTCGGGGACTTCTTCATCACGGCGCCGACACACCTGAATGCGGACATCCTGTCCAGGCGGAACATTTCCGTCTATGTCTACAACTATGAGTACAAGTCTAAGCTGGAACAATGGGACGGTAAGACTATTGGTTCCCGCCTCGGAACCGAAACGTGTGTATGAGAAAGCGGGTGTATGTGTTTTGCGACCAGTGTAGATCCAGATCAGCCTGTGCATCCGCACAGTCTGGTCTGGATCTGCACTGTTCGCTACCCTATCAATAAAACACATGTCTGCTTCTGAAAAGGAATATTGATCGATATCAAGCTGCCGGAGTGTGCTATTTGATCAGGAGCTACACTCGTCTCAAATCCCATAAGCGCCATTTCTCCAGTCACAGCTACATGCCTGTTATGTGCCTTATTACTCACAGTTGTTTGAACAGATGGTCAGTATGACGATTTCATATGGGTGTTTCGGTGGATTTTAGATAGATGTGGGTGGATTTCTGTGGTTTTGGGTAATTTATATAGTTTTGTGCAACTACTTATGCTCAATCATTACCAACGACAGAAATCGTCAATTATCTACACATTCACCGTTCCGAACTTTCGGACCCCTTTTATACTGTCAAAATACCCACAAAGGAACGTACTTATACGTAATTAACTCGCGGCAGGTGAGGTGAGGATATAGATAATACCACTCTACTGTCTTATGATATCATTGTCCGTTGGTAACAATGCACGAAACCCCCAGATATTATAGGAATGAATGGCCTTTTTGTGGAATTTATCGGGGTATAAACTTGGAAAATTCGCGGGAATACTGGACGAAGGCCGGAAGGCGACTTTTCCAAGTTTATATCCCGGATAAATTCCACACAAAGGCCATTTATTCCTTATAATTCCAGCATTTCAAATAAATTCATCAAGAAAATGTGTTTATTTTCCGTTTTCTTAAGAATTATTTTAACTGCGCCTGACGGTTACGGAAAGTAGTTCGGCATGGAGTTTAATGGGATATAAATTTTGGACGGAGACTTGCAACGGACCAATCAAATTTTAGGGAATTGTGTAAATATTTTTGTGCTGGAATTATACTGAAATAACACATACAACACGGAAATATGAACCATTCTTCAAGAACCTGTGTTATTACCTATTACAAGTGTATGCGTAGGCCGAGGACGGCAATGCGTCTAGTTGCTCTCTGATAACCACCACAGGTGGAAGACTCGGACATAGGACCCAATAAATGGCTCATTTGAAAAACGTTACCCCACCCACCCATTTCCTTACAATATACAGTATAGCCTTTCAAGGTGGGCAACAGCTTTGGAAAATGCCCTAGACAGGCTTAGTTTCGGGCTCGCTCAAACACCACACGTTTCAAATTTTCTGAACACTTACGCCTCTGGCAAATAATAAATGCCTTAGGTCCCCAAATATATTCACTTTAAACCTCTGTGTTTAGTATATTGTTAGTTACACACGTTTTAGCTACCAACGTTACAGAGAAATATATCTTTCCGAAAGAATCCCACACACTGTAGTATTTGTAACGCTCCAGTTTAGGTTTTCCCGTGACGTCAGCTTATCATTGAAATGAATATATTTGAAGACCTGAGACATTTATCGATTACCAGAGACATAAGTCAGCAGAACAATCGAAATGTGTGGTGTTTGAGCGAGTCCGAAACTACGACATTTTCCCAAACTCTTTCCTACCTTGAACACGCTATAGTGTATATTGTACGGAAATCGGTGGGTGGGGTAACGGTTTACAAATGAGCCATTTATCAGGTCCAAGGTCCGAGTCTTCCACCTGTAATAACAACCATCACAACTGTACAACTGTATATATGGGCCGCGCTCTGTGAAAACCGGCCTTAATGACAACATTTTCGATTTGCATTTGTTTACACCTTTCAAAAACATTATGCTGAAAAGAAAATTCAAATATGTTTCATAGTTTTTGTTTTATCTCACTTTTTGCAGCACCGTGTGAATCACGCAAGAAAAAAATAGTAACGTCATTGAGAAAATGACGTTATTGAAACGCAGACGTTTTACAATGCAACACAGCAGCCTACAGTAGAAATGCGTGTTCATAGACTCATTGACTGTGCTTGCTGTAAACTGTATTTGCTGATAAGGTACACTAAATGTATCTACACGTGTATGTATACTGTCAAACATTGAACAGAATAAAACTATGATGTATGTACATGTAGTGAACAAACCAAACGCACCACTATCGATTTTAAATCTATAATTAGCCGACATGTGACTTGTAATTTGCTACCATCGCCAACTATGATAGGTTATATACATGTACCGTCAGAACGATACATTGTAATTATTGGAGAATATAGTTCATAATCTAATTGACGACAGTTAATTGTGACGCAGCGTCGTATGAGGGTATTGAAAAGTGGTGCGGCCATACCGTCGAACGAGCAAAGCTAGCGGGATCCGGGGGAACGGTTACACGAAACACCCAAATATACTCAAATGCACCCAAATATAGTTTAAATACATACAAATACACTCTAGATAGTGTCAGATAAAAGTGTAAAGCATATTATGACACAAAACACATCGTATAATTGACATATGTAGTCAAATAAATCTGCTAAATTGGCCAAATGTTCGATTTATGCACATTGAATCACCAATCATGAGGGAAATACATGCATATATAGTTCAATATATATAAATATGCCACAAATACACCCTCAAACATATCAGTGTATGCTCTCCTTACGTTAATATAATTTGTATAACCTATTTTATGTATCAGTGTAGATCCTGATCTTTATTATTGTAGGCCCTTTTGGGATACGCGCATATTTTATTAATATGCCCCACAAATATGCCACAAATATACCCTCAAACGTAGACTACCAGTGTGAACATCGGCTTACCTCTTCAAACATTATATGAGTCGCGTCGTGCGAAAAGGTGCCTTATGGCGAAACTGACGTTATCGACATAGCTGACGTCGTTGTTGACAGCTGGTAATGACATATGATATAAGTGTATTATCGTGTACCATTAGCGAAACAAACCAAATGCATGTAGACCATTGACTATTTTAATTACCAATTTATGCCAAAATATAAATGTACGTTCTCGGGGTTGTTATGAAAATAAATGATCAGAAACGAGCAATGTTGAGTAGCATGTGAGCTGGTGGTGTCGGCAGCCCAGTTCGCGTATGGACCCGATACATGTTTTTCTGTTTTGTGTTAGTATATCGTTTACCGAGATTTTACATGCATGTATGTACAGTAGATATGTGCTAGTATATGGATAAAATGTTATGTAACGCTAGTGTGAAAGTTCAAAAACGTACATGTAGTCGTAAACGATACAGTACATGTTACATAGCGTCTCCCTTGCTTTATACGCGTATCTGTTTCTGATTTAATTTCATTTATGTGTGTCAGATTGCATTTAGTGAATACAATTTCGTATTTGGTAAACTCGTGCATGTAGGGAATTGTATTACACACCATGTGATAACCGCCGTGACTCATCAAAACTGTGAACATAATATGTGACGCCCAAGCGAAAACCTCCTTTATGGATCAAACATGCGAAATTGAGTTTTCAACCGTGATTCTTAGAAAATTTGATCTCTCTCGAACAATATGATATATAAACCAATGTTGTATTCAACTGATAAACCATCTTTCTAGACCAACAGAGATACATATCTGACGTCACTTTGTCGCATCGACGTTGTTTTGATAATACGTACGTTACGTCGTCGTTATCAATATTTGCGGATAGTGGACCTCACGAGTCGTGACGTTTTCGTGCTACAATTGTACTCACACAGAAACTTCTCTTTGTTTCATCACAATGCACATATTTATGTATATCATTATTAATATATACTTAGCCACATTTCAAAACATTTATATTTAATTTATAAATAATATAAGAAATAATGACAATTCGTTACAACGGCACACGTCGCCGGTAAATGATATTGCATACGTCATGTAAAGTCCACAGGTGGAAGACTGGGACCTAGGACCCAATAAATGGCTCATTTGAAAAACGTTACTCCACCCACCCGTTTCCGGTGTCTATTGTACGGAAATTGTTTGGTGGGGTCCCAGTCTTCCACATGTGGTAAAGTCCTTGGAGATAGCATATTATGTCACGCAAATTTGTATGGGGGCAGCAATTGTCGTGCTGCGCCTAAACGGCGAGTACGACCAAGCAAATAGTGCCCTTTGCCAACTTATCCTATTGTGTTTTGGTCCGTCTTGCTTTGTATCTAAAACTCTACATATACTATTCTCTATAGTTTTCACAGTTTTAGGCTCAGTTTATCAGTTAAATTTTGGAAAATACGAACCAAGACAGTTCGTGCCTATGAATACAGCAGCTATTATATTTAGATCTCACGATACAGTACGTACGGAGCTAGCTACACAAATTCGCCTCCGATATGTTATCTACGGCTGATCCATTCAAAAATGTCAAAATTTAGTTAACTGTAAATGTATACCTTTAAACAAATAATCTTTGATGTAGAGCTAGTAAATTGCCCAAAATAATAGAACAGGGAAATCATTTTCCCATGGAATCCATCTTTTCTCTAGTTGTTGTTCAACACTCAATATAACGAAATGAAGCTTTCAAATTTATAAGATGTACATGTAAATGTCAGATAAACACCTTGAGACGGTAAAATAACCAATTTCTGCATGTGCATTTTCTTTATTAATACTTTATTGATACAGCTTTGACAGTTTTATATTGCTAACATATCAAACACGCCAGATAACCGATTGAAAAAATCACTCTTCCATGCGCTACATTAAACAGATGGGGTTAACCGGCGGCACCCGTTGTTACACCTATGGACATGTATATCTGATGGTGGTCGCTAGACAGGATAAGTTTGTTTTCTTTGAGCATTCCGGTTTCAACCCAAATTATGAAACATGCAGACGCCTCCATCTACGCCGACTACAAATGTTCTCACGTTTGTTTGTAATTGTTTATAAATAAAGTTTAAAAGAAATATTAGCATTATGATTATATCATACTGATTTTGTGATGTGTTATCTAAAACTACCGGTCATATGGTTATTTAGTTTCAAATGTCATTTATAAGTCGTCCATATACTATTATACAAATCATTTGCAATATGCTCATTTGTATAAAAAATAATCAACAAAATCACTACGTGTTTCCTTGAAGGAAAGCGAAAAAACAGACAACTGAACCACTATGAAAACAACTGTAAAATTCTGCCACGCATATCCAACACTAAAATATTTGTGAGCCACAATTAGTAATGCGTACGGCTATACATAGGACAAGTTATTGCAATGACGCAACGATTTCAGGTGTCAAAATCCGACGTGACGTTGATAAATTTAAGCGTAACTTTGCGACGTCATTTTCATGCTTTCATGACGTTGTCCTTAAGGCTGGTTTTCACAGAGCGCGGCCCATATGTATGTATGTATGTGGCTGTGACCAATGATCTGCTGATCATATATCGCATTCATGCTGTCTGATAATGATCTACATTTCTAGTTAGAACCATGACGGGACTGACTTATTGGTGGAATGGCGATCAGTGCAGCTCCTGATCAGACTGTGCGGATGCACAGTCTGATCAGGATCTACACTGGTCGCACAACCAATAGGCCCCATCTCTGCAATCACAGCCTCATAAAACGAAACTGGCACACAACGTGGCCACAGATAGGTCTGCGCAACCATGTCAATATAAATAATGTATAACCTTAACACGTGTACATACATACGGAAGCCAATTAGGGCCACTTCACTTTTTTTTATTTCCATTTATTCAAGATCATATATTGAATTTTCAAGATACTTTCTTGAATTTTCAAGATCTTTTCTTGAATTTTCGGAATACTCCTGCAGCATCACACGGTGTGTATCAACTATTTCACCGATTGATCGTTTCGCTTATGAGGGTATGTGTATGATTCCAACGCTTGAGGTAAATAGATCATGTATAGCGGAAAATAAACACATACGCTACTGCGCAATTAAATCACCAATCACTAAAACGATCCGTTGCCTGTCGTTAAAGGTACATGCCCACTCAGTAGGCACAATATATTCTTTATATCGGATACATCATCTGAAACATTTTCTGGCAAAATAAACATTCAATCACCATTACCCCGTGTATTGATTAGCATTATTATACATTTTAAATCAGACGTAAATTTCCACACTAATATCAGGAGCGATAACCGTGTTTCCTTAAAATGTTAACGGACATTACTACTTATTCTCTGTATTTATTTTTTAATGTACAATGATCATACTTTATAATCTGTCAAAAATATTATTTTTTTCAGGTGACGCATTTAATTAGTATAAATAATTAAAACATTATCATGCCTCATTTGCATATGAAAATAGCCTGATACCACAGCGTGTCACTATCAGTAAAATAAATATTACTAAATAATTATACATATATGTATAGTGGAAACTCGTGAGATTTTTGAACTGATGGAATAATGACACGAGTATACACTTACTTAATTCCTATAAAGAACATGTTGTACCTACTGAGTGGGCATGTACCTTGTACCTTTAAAGGTACATGCCCACGCAGTAGGCACAAAGTGTTCTTTATAGAAATTAAATAAGTATATAATTGTGTCACTATTCCACCAGTTCTGAAAATTACAAGTGTCCGATATACAGATATAATCATTTCGTAATATTTATTTAAACTGATAGTGACGCGCGGTGGTATCAGGCTATTTTCATATGCAAATGAGGCATGGTATTTTTTAATTATTTATACTAATTAAATGAATCACCTGAAAAAATAATATTTTCGACAGATTAGTAAGTATGATCATTGCACATCAAAAAATAATTACAGAGAAGAAATAGTAATGTCAGTTAACATTTTAAGGAAACACAGTTATCGCCCCTGATATTAGTGTGAAAATTCACGTTTGATATACGAAGTATAAAAATGTCAATTTATATCGTCCGGAAATTGTTCATGACTGTTCATTTTGCCCGAAAAATGTTATATCTAATTTGCGTGGACGAAATAAATATGCCTCCCTATATTATAACCTGGCACGTGGGCATGTACCTTTAATGACGCATGTACATGCATATACTTCCAGGAGTTATACACGGCGCGGAGGTGTTCTATCTGTCCGGCTGTCCTTTCACTGGCCATAAAAACTTCCGCTATGACGACGTCGACAAAAGTATGGCGAAAGTGTTACTTCTATTGTGGTCAAACTTCATAAAATTCGGGTAAGTTCTTTATGACGCCTACCTGTGCATACACATGTACAGTGGAACCTCTCGAAACCGGACACCGAGGCAACCTCTGTGATCTTAATTCGTTATGGGATTGTTGATCATTTATTTCAGTGTTAATGTATGTTCATTTCCGAATGGTCATATGCCTGATTCACAACAGTGGAACCTCTCTAAACCGGACACCCTGGGGACCTCCCAGGGTGTCCGGTTTAGAAAGATTACACTGTAAATAATTTAGAATATAAATAATATTACGTCATAATTCCAGCACAAAGATATTTACACAATTCTCTAACATTTGATTGGCCCGTAGCAAGTCTCTGTCCAAAACTTATGTCCCAGTAAACTCTCACGCGAACTACTTTCCGTAACCGTGAGGCGCAGTTAACATAATTCTTAAGAAAACGGAAAATAAACACATTGTATTGATGAATTTATTTCAAATGCTGGAATTATAAGGAATGAATGGCATTTTTGTTGAATTTATCGGAGATATAAACTTGGAAACGTCGCGGGAATACTGGACGAAGGCCTTCCGGCCTTCGTCCATTATTCCCGCGACTTTTCCAAGTTTATACCCCGATAAATTCAACAAAAAGGCCATTCATTCCTATATTATTGGTAAACGCATACATTAATTGCCATTCACAGCCTAGCAGCCAGTGTGTTTCAAATGTCAACACACAGAGCACACGTACACAACGGGCCTTTGCAGTTTATACAGTGGAATTGATGATAGGTGCAATCATATGTGGCTGTGACGGGAGAAATGAGGCTTATATGTTTTGCGACCCGTGTAGATCCGGATCACCATGTACATTTTACATGCGCACAGTCTGATCAGAATCCGCACTGTTCGCCATTCGATCAATGAAGCACCCGTCATGCTTCTAACACGCAGTTGACTATAGATCATTATCAGGCTACACGAGTGTGCTATTTGATCAGGAGCTACACTAGTCATACATCCCATAAGCTCCATTTATCCAGTCACCTACACGTGTATCATGTATTTCTGCTTGCAGGGTACCATCGTTAGAGCCCAGGAAGAGTGTATATATGCCAAAATATACACCTGACAGGCGGCTGTTTTCCAGAATTTATTCCAACGGATCGCCCGTTCTCAATGTGTCTTCGAACCTTAGACCTGAAAAAATCTCCTTCTGGAACGAGAAGATTCCAGCCATGTACAAATCACAACACCGTGTGAGTGTGAACTCCTCGTGTAGCTCCAGTGACCGTTTGTGTACCCGATTTGTGGCCCAACAGCCGGCTACCAGTACGTGGGTGCTCGTGTCTATCTGTGTCTGTCTGTCCGTACTCGTGTGGACGACAGCATTGACTATAGGATACTATAGAATACGACGGCAGCTCGCCGGTATGATGAGACAGAGCAGCGTGTCCAGTGGCGAGCGGATGCTGTAGCTGTGAGACCGACAGGGTGGTCTGCGTGTTGCCCCGGGACGGCGGGATATAGTGATAACAACAATACCTCTCCTGGACGCTTATCACAGGAAATGTGCATATTCCATTATCTGATCTCCTCGGTTCTTATCGTTCCACACTGCGAATACGTTACTGTTGCCAAATAGCATATCATGGAGTGTCGATGTGCAGTCGTCCGCCGGTAACGTCAATGGTTGACGATCTGTTCCCAATGTTTACTATCACAACTTGCGTGTCTCCATTGCATTTTTCATGATTGTGCTCTACGTAATACGCTAGAATATTCTATCTTGAAGCACTTCGGTATCTAGGGGCCGTTTCACTAAACTTCGTACGACTAAAATGTTCGTAAGTGCAAAATTATGATAGTCTGTAAGTTTCACATTAACATTTTTAACATTTCTTGTAAACAATTACTGGATTTACAATTTATTGAGCAAATGCTGTCTATGCTCAATATGCAGCCTATGCTCAATAATGTAAATTCATCAATTTAAATTTACAGACGATCCTAAATTTACACTTACGAACATTTTAGTCTTCCGCGCCAAATATTTTTTCCCATTCACGCACAAACCTACTATTCTATTCATCCCGTCAACACCTACAAATGGCTGTTAAATGCAAAAATATAGCCCAAGCCACCGCAGATATTCATACGCAGTGATTCAGTCGTATTGACAGGATATCAAAAATGTTTCACGGCATATACGCACTGTGTTGACGGGATAAATGATTTGTTATACAATTCATGACTCGGGAACGCACGACGTCCAATCAGGATATGTTTATGGTCATGAACTGCATTTATGATCATGTAAATACAGTTGAAGACACTGAATTTGCTTTAATTCCAGCACAAAAATATTTACACAATTCCCTAACATTTGATTGGCCCGTAGCAAGTCTCTGTCCAAAATGTTTATCCTAGTAAACTCCCACGCCGAACTACTTTCTACAGGTGCGCTGTCAGTGCTCTCAATGTAAACAAATGGCTGCCGTCTGTCAAAATAAACACATTTTCTTGATGAATTGATTTCAAATGCTGGAATTATAAGGAATGAATGGCCTTTTTGTTGAATTTATCGGAGATATAAACTTGAAAATGTCGCGGGAATACTGGACGAATGCCGGAAGGCCTCGTCCAGTATTCCCGCGACTTTTCCAAGTTTATACCCCGATAAATTCCACAAAAAGGCCATTCATTCCTATAATAATGTGATGTGCTTTGTCAAGTATATTGCTAATGAAATGTATGTATTCAATGACGTCATTCAATTTGCATAATTTTGATGTTAGCTGCGGATGTGATACATGATCTGTGTGATGATGTATTACCGATACTGCATTTTTAAATATCATTATGGCTTCCATATACATTTGAGACGAGCAATGGGACTTTGTACCTAATGAAATGTCCGTTTTTTATCATCGAAAATTTACAGAAGTTACTATAGTTGTTGTAAATGACGTCGAAAGTAGATGCCATTTTCTGTGCAAATAGGGGGTTCTATTCCGTAATTGTTCTGAGAATTTAGTCAACTTTTGATGAAATTTACGAAATATATCATAGTTTTAGCGAATAAGATTCATGAACAAATCGCATGGTTTGCCTGATGTGTGCATTGATTACATTGCTCTCATCGCTTCTTCTACCGAGTACGACTTGCCAATGTTGTGATAGGCCAATCTTGGGTTTAGTTACGAGACTATGAGTTACATTTCCCGCGTGATCGCTGGACGAACCTTGTTGTTATTGTTATTGTTATGCGTGCGCATACTGCATTCATCTGTGGATGGTATTACTGTATACTGTACATACAAAATGTACTCGAAGTGTCAGTGGAATAAGAGGGCTAATTTCACTGACCCTTTCAATTGCGTACTTACTGTTTATGAGAGCAGGGCTCCAGATAAGGAATTAGTACTCGAGTATTGTCACTCCATCATTTCTGAAGCAATTGGGTATTTCAAAATTTTAATTGGGTAAATTAAAATCACACTACTGTTTACACATCAACAGACAGCAATTATTGAATATACTGCTTCGAAATAAAACATGTCTTGGCATTTCATTAGAATTGTCTCCTTGGAGACAATTCTAATGAAATATCAAGATGTGTTTTCATGAAAAATAAGAAAAGTATGCTATATTTGTGGTCAGTTTATTGTTTTCTGTAGCATGATAAAGGTACCACAATTTTGTTATTGCTTTTGATACTCGCTTCTTCTGATTTCAATTGGGTTTTTGGCAATTTTAATTGGGTATTTAAGCAAATACGCAGCGTATCTGGAGCTCTGTGAGGGTATACATGGATGTATGTATGGGCATAAGAAGCTTGTTCAAATAGTTGATAACATCATGTTGCTGCATACTGATCTTTGAAAGACCATGTGTCAAATTTGGCACTTTAAAATAATAATAAATAAAACATTGTGAAAACTGAGGATTGCTTAAACAACTGTACTAAATAATTAAACTCCGTTGACTCGGCAATAGTGCTACAGAGCACTCACACGTTGTCAATTCACATTCAACATACTACTGACGTATGGAACGTTGCTATGGAAATGGACATACGTATTTATGGCGAGATTAGAGTATAGATTTACTGTCTTGCATTTGGCCAAAACATGTCCAATGGACTTTTGCAAACTGGCAAAAATCCAGATGGAAGACCTCGTGTCGTCATAATTTCACTTCGACATCGGCAGTGACAAAATGGTCGGGTCATTTCCATGGAATTGTGACGACTAAGTTTATTTTTGACAACCTGAAACATTTTAGAAAAGAGCTCCTATACTTCTTTATAAAATGGGGCTGCCACTGCTAGAACCCAAAATTCATAATGACAGCCGACATCATTAAGAAATACATGTATATTAAATACAGTTTCTCTGAAATGTATTATACAGAAATACAAGTGATGGGTATTTTCCTACTAATTATAACATGCCATGGTATATTTATTTTTAGCATAGAACACCATATTTTAGTATGGGTTAATGTAAAGGTACAAATGATGTGTATTTTGTCACTAATCATAGTATACTTACGCTACTGGAAGGCCTGGGCCCAGTTGTTCAAAACCTCTGTTAGCTTAACAGACTGTTAAATCCTTAGCAATTCTAAGGATTTAACAGTCTGTTAAGCTAACATAAGCTTTGAGCAACTGGGCCCTGTTTGTTTGTTTGTTTGGAAGTCATTACGTTGAAATTCAAAATGGCAACCGTCCGCCATCTTGGAAATAATTAAAAATATAATATTTATATGAGCAAATAAACTAAATGATGTGACTTTTTCACTAATTCAGTGGGCAACACCTGTTGGAATGGTTGTTTATTATGTTGGGTGCAATCAAGGTCTGGAATTTCAAGATGGCCACCAATCGGCATAGGAACAACGGAATCTTGTTGATGTGGGCATATGTACCGTCTCACAAAAATTAGTACACGTGCTGGACGGGAAGTGTGTTACATTAGATGTTAATCAAACTTTAATTTCAATATGACCGCCGTATGCTGAAATTATAATGTGTTATATATTGGACAATATATTGACAATATATTCCAACTTCAAATGATGTACACGATTTCGGACATTACCATTAGCAGTGAGTAGCCGCATCCGTGTACTAGTATGACAATAGTCCATATATCAATAAACTCCAGTAGCCTATTTCACCAACATTGCAAAGTATACTTTCTGTTATAGAATAAATTTATTAATTGTTATTATACTGAATTTATTACATTATCACAGCCATTTTGGCTGTGATAATGTAATACATTCAGTATAATAGTTCTGCATACTTTTAATCATCAAATGTATGCAGTGGTTGGTTCTATATGAAATAATGCATTTCAGGAAAAATAAATGATTACTCCCTCAAATTATACTTTGCTAGAAAAGTATACTTTGCAATGTTGGTGAAATAGGCTACAGGACTGTTGAAATGCGAAAAACACAGGATTGACAGGAAATACAATGTACGTCACTGAAGTTGCCGCAAAATGTCATAAATTGACTGCACATGAGTATCGGTGTGCACGTATGTCGGAATTTGGAAAAGTCTATGCAAAATATAACTTGAACTCCTTTTAATGACATTAGCATATAATTTGGGTGGAAGCATAAGGAATAAAGTACACTTGTGGAGACGTGGATATAAACTTAAAAAGGTCCTTCAGCCAGTATAGTTGGACTTTTAAAAGTTTATACCCTGATAAATTATAAAATGAAATGTTATGTATACCTATAATATAAGCTGCTGCACTTGCTGCAATCTTGATTTTATTTTAGTCTATATATGTATACAATCCTTGCTGTCAAATCCAAAATGTCCACTGTTGACCACCTGGAACTAAAAATGTAGCCTATCGGCACACGAATGTCCCCCACTGGCAGCTAACGACTATGAGGGCACATTTAAAAACACAAAAGGCCAGAGTTATGTGGATAACATGACAAGACATTTACCCGCACGTTAACATTTTGAATGCAGTAGGTATGTGACATTGGCTTTGCGTTTAGCGGGGGCCCGAATATTGTGGATTTGTCACAGAATAATAGCGGACCTTCAGGGCTGCATGTGTGAATTATTAAGTAGTTACATGAAAAGAAACATCATAAGACAATTACCCGAGCGTTCATTTGATTTGATGCTTGCGTTTAACGGCCGCACTGACTCGATGGACTTGCAAGCCGTTCCCGAGCGTTCACGTTCAAGTTTTGAATGCACTAAGTATGTGACCTTGACCTTGGGTTTAGCGGTATAAACGGTATAGCTACTGACGGTGAAGTTGAAGTCAGTGTGTTTCTACCATGGTATATCACTAAGGTGGCGCTAAGACCTCATTGAACGTTACCGACATCAAAGTCCGTGAGATAGTGGTCGATTTCAATGCAGCTTTGTACATTAGTATATTACCCAAGTGAGTTGACATTATTATTACACATACGTAAATTGGGCTTCAACAAATCAGTTCATTACATGACAGTTAATTCACTATCGGCAGTACTTGTCGACTACTATGAAAGAACCCGTACTTTCATAACTGGCATGGCGTCGTGGTCAGCTCCGTTAGTGGTGTCAGAGATGTGTTTTCCAAAGCAGATACCACTTCGAATTTAACGTTAAAGGAGGGCAAATAATGATCATACTAAACTCATGTGTAGTTAATGTCTCCGACTTAGTTGACAGCCGTATAAACGTCAATATAATTGATGAATAGAAGCGTGTGTATGTACTGATGTGTGTGTACTAATGTTTGTATGTACATGTAGTTAGTATACAAACAGTCCTCGTTGGTATATATGTGTATACATATGTGCGTTGATTTAGCTAATGTATGTATGTATGTATGTATGTAATGTATTAGTGTCTGTTTTATATAAGTATTCATATTATTATGGTTATACTAACGTAACAAAAGATACACCATTTTAATAATGAAATAAAACGTATTGAAAAACATCACTGTTCGTGATTTATCCCGTCAACACAGTGCGTATGTGCCGTGAAACACGGTGCCGTGAGCGATTTTTGATATTTTTGCATTTTAAAGCGATTTGTATGTGTTGACGGAATAAATAGAATAGTAGGTTAGTGCCGTGAATGGGAAACAATATCTGGCGCGGCATGGAAACGGGATGTGCTCGGCATTGCCTCGCCCGTCGCGTTTCCTAAGCATTGCCATATATATTTCCCCATTCACGGCAATAACCTGCTATTCTCTATATGCTCTGACGTTTCGGAAATCAGAGAGTACACTTGAATCCATTAGAAACGGGATAACCATGATTTGTTTTTCGATTTTGTGCTGTATGTGTGAGGTTTTATGGTCTGATAATTAGTTTACGGATCGGCAAACGCGTCACCGTAAACTGATTTACAGACAATAAAACCTACCACATACGCTCCAAATCGAAAAACAAAGCACGGGTATCCCCTAACTATATGTAAATTAAAAATGGATCCTGCATGTAGCGAATGGTGACACTGAGGTAAAAGCAAAATATGGAATAATTCTGTATCTTACACAGCTGATATCGGTATGTGTATGTGTATATCAGCTGAAGTCACTATATGGATCTGGATAAATTACATAATTATATATACCGCTATTTGTATGTATCGACGTACAGCTGATGTCGTTGTGTGTATGTCTATTTGCACCGGTGTCGTTTTGTGTATGTATATACTTACAGTATATCGGTGTATGGATGTGTATATATATACTTACATCAATCTGATGTCATTGTATGGATGTATATACACACTGTACATACTGATGTCAGTATGTGTATGTATAAACTGGACTGACAGCTGATATATAAATGCACATACTTGCATCTGTCGTCGGTATTTGTATGTATGTACTTACATTTGAGTTCGATAATTTTATGCATATACTAATAGATGCTGTCGGTATGTGATGTAGGAACTTTCAGCTGATATCATTATGTGTATATATATATATATGTATATGCTGTACGTACATCAACTGACGTTATGTGAATGTATATACGTACAGCCGATGTCGTTACATGTATGTACATACTTACATCTCTTGTCTCTATTTGTGTGTATCTACTTGCATCTGATGTCGATATGTGTATGTATATACTGATAAATGATGTTGATATGTGTGTGTATGTGTATGTATGTACATATATTTGCTGTCGGTATAAAAGTACGTATGACTGATATCGCTATGTGTACGTATATACATGTTACAGCTGGCGTCGCCATATGTATATACATACTTACTTGCGTATAGTGTATGTACAGTGGGGTCAGCGTGTAAGTACACACACGAACGAACACGACAGGTTGGTTCCAACCTGTCGTGTTCGTTCGTGTGTGCACCTATACGCTGACCCCACTGTACATACTAACATATGATGTCGGTATGTGTATGTATAACCTTTCAGCTGATGTTGTAATATGTAGGTATGCGCACATAGTTCGAGATGTAGTCGGTATGTGCCTGTATGATATGATATGATGTAAATATTTACCTCTGATCTATGTATGTATATATTCGTGCTTATAGTTTATGTTGGTATGTGTATGTACACACGTATAGCTGTAGTCATTCTGTACATGTATATACCAACATCTGTTGTCTAGATTGTCATGTACATGTACAGTGCGGTCAGCGTGTAAGTGCACACACGAACGAACACGACAGGTTAAAACCAACCTGTCGTGTTCGTTCGTGTGCGTACTTACACGCTGACCCCACTGTATATACGTCAGTCTGATGTCAGTCTGTGTATGTACATATAAAGAATAGTAGGTTAGTGCCATGAATGGGAAAACAATATCTGACAAGGCTTACGAAACGGGACGGGCGAGGCTCTGCCGAACACATCCCGTTGCCGTGCCGCGCCAGATATTTTTCCCATTCACGGCACTAACTTACTATTCTATTTATCCCGTCAATACCTACAAATGTCTTTAAAATACAAAAGAAATAACCCCAGCTACCGCACATATTCATACGCAGTGATTAGGTCGTGTTAACAGGATATCAAAAATGTTTCACGGCACCGTGTTTCACGGCACATACGCACTGTGTTGACGGGATAAATTCATACACCTGGGGGCCGTTTCACTAAACTTCTTACGACTAAAATGTTCGTAAGCGCAAATTTAGAATCGTCTGCAAATTTGAATTGATGGATTTACATTTATTGAGCATAGGCTGCATATGCAGCCTATGCTCAATAAATGTAAATCCAACAATTATTTACAAGAAAACAGTGTTAATGTGAAATTTACAGACTATCATAATTTTGCACTTACGAACATTTTAGTCGTAGGATGTTTAGTGAAACGGGCCCCTGATGTCGAAATGTTACGTACATCTGTATACAATGTACATACAACTGTGTTGCTATGTGTATCTATATACACATACTTACATCTCATGTCGTCGATATGTATATGCATATACTGACACCGTTTGCCGGGAGTTGTATGAATATACTTACATATTATGTCGGGATTGTACTTATGTACATGTACATATGCAAGTTATAGCCACTTCCCCCTGTGGGTCGCCTCTAATTGCTACTGTCACATGACCAATATGACAAATATTCCCACTGCGATTGGTTAACAGGTCCCTTCTGTTTATCAAAGTTTTCACTGCAAGTCACAAGTTTTATATCTTTCCCCACCCCTTTCCCCAGCTGCCACCATTTTATCAGCCAGTCGCTTTCGCGCTCAAACTGTTACTTATGTCAAGGGGCCGTTTCTGTCGACCCCCTCATTAAACTTTGGTGAATTTTTAATAATTTGTTATTATTAATCTTAACAACTTTCATATACGTATGCCTATTACGTATTATTTTAATATAGTTCACAACCAGTGACCCTTTGTCAACATAGCATGTGTTTGTTTTCTTATTCCTTCCACATTTGTTGATATTATCATTCCACCCAGGCACAGTGAGACATAAACATAATTATGATGGTGATATATGTATGTACCTGTATATACCTACAACTGATATCGTTGTATGTGTGTATATACTCGTACTTACAGCTTATACATGCATCTGTATATATACAATTACAGCTGTAGTCATTATGTGCATGTATACATATGCCTACATCTGGTGTCGTTTTGTGTGTACACGCTGGTGTATGTATGTGTATGTGAGTACTGACATCGGATGTCGGGGATTTGTAAGTATATACATACATCTGGTATCGTTATGTGTATGTATATTTACATCGTATGCCATTATTTATATGTATGTATATTCGTATTTATCCCGTCAACACAGTGCGTATGTGCCGTGAAACACTGTGACGTGAAACATTTGTGATATCCTGTCAATACGACCTAATCACTGCGTATGAATATGTGCGGTAGTCATACAAGTCGATTCTCCGATTTTGAGGATGCGGCTCGGGTTATTGTTTTTGCATTGTAATGCTATTTGTAATGTTGATGGGATAAATAGAATAGAAGGTTAGTGCCGTGAATGGGAAAAAACATCTGGCGCGGCACGGAACGGGATGGACTCGGCAAGCCTTGCCCATCCCATTTCCTAAGCCTTGCCATATTTTTTTCCCATTCACGGCACTAACCTACTATTCTCTATGTAACTGACGTCGGGATTTTATGTTTATACTTATAACTGGGTTCGCTGTTTGTATGTGTATATTTACAACTGATGTCGGTATGTGTAAGTATTTTCTGACAGTTGATGCCTGGATACGTATTTACATACGTACAGCTGATGATGTTATGTGTAGTTAATATGTATTTACAGCTGATGTAGGTGTATGTGTGTGCATATATATACAATAGGGGTAGCTTTGTGTATTCGTGTATTCACATGCCGGTATGTGTATGTATGGCGATGTCGTTATATGTTACCCAGTTTCACATGAGGAACATTTTGGGGTGCTTTTAACACCAGTTTTCAGCATATTTGTAGCATTTAAAAGAAAACACTGAACCTGATGGTCACGTGATGTAAAGAGTTTCCGTGGTCAAAACATGTAAACAATATTGGGTGATATGACGAGATTGGATTTTTCTTTCTTAGGAGTAAGTTAACGTATTGTTTAATTCATGCAGAACCAGTACAAACTGGTTGCAGGTCAGTACAAGCAGGTCCCACATCATCCATACAAATAGTGAAAGTAGGAGATACTGGCCTTATTGGATGGCATTCGGTTAAATTATATAGTAAAACTATTTGGTGTGGTCTAACCTTTAACGCAGCGTTACAGACATACAATTCGGGTTATGTGTGTGCATGTACTTATAGCCGATGTAGGTATGCGTGTATATAGCTGATGTCATTACAGTGGGGTCAGCGTGATAGATTAGAACCAACCTGTCGTGTTCGTTCGTGTGTGCACTTACACGCTGACCCCACTGCACTGTATATGTGTATGCACTCAAGTACGTACAACCGGCTTCTCTATGTGCATACATATATATATCTACCACTAACATATGTATGTGCATATATAGAAACGTACAGCCAATGTATGTATGCTGTATCTTTCTAAACTTGTGTACACCTATATCCTGTGAAACTGTAAACCTTGTCAATCACATAAAATAAATTATTTTTCAAAATAAACCTTGTTGTTAAATGATAATCCAAACCATTAGCCTCCTGTCAAACAAAAAAAACACGTTTAACCCTTAGACCGCTATC
This sequence comes from Conchocele bisecta, assembly GCA_029237695.1. Lineage (NCBI taxonomy): Eukaryota > Metazoa > Mollusca > Bivalvia > Lucinida > Thyasiridae > Conchocele > Conchocele bisecta. Next base: position 48,773,680 of record CM055268.1, read on the forward strand.
TTATTTCTTTTTGTCGTCTGCTGTTTATTTTATATTTTCCATTTTTATCATCAAAAACATGCTTTGACAGCACATTAGAATAATTTACAACATTCTTTGACAGCTCTTCAGAATCATTTCCATTGGAAAAAATTTCCATTGGAAATGATTCTGAAGAGCTGTCAAACCATGTTTTTATTGAGAAATGAGGCAAGATATAAAAGTAAGAGCAGACGACAATTGTTGTGAGTAGCGGTCTAAGGGTTAATGTATGTTTTTGTATAATTACAGTAGGGTGGGTGGCAGGTGTGAGTATGGGATGGGTAATTTAATGATCTGGGTTATCCTTACCGGAATCCCGACCAGGGGCCCGTTTCACTAAACTTCTTACGACTAAAATGTTCGTAAGTGCAAATTTAGGATCGTCTGGAAATTTCAATTTATGGATTTACATTTATTGAGCATAGGCTGCATATGCAGCCTATGCTCAATAAATGTAAATCCAATAAATGTTTACACATTGTTAATTTGAAATTTACAGATTGTCATAATTTTGCACTTACGAACATTTTAGTCGTACGATGTTTAGTGAAACGGCACCCAGATATCTGGTTTTGGCCCTCATGTTGGCATTATTGTATGTGAGGGTTAAATCTGGCTATAACCCTTGTATGAGTAAAATGATTTTCGTAATCCTATTACTTTCAGAGGAATGGGCCAAAGTGACCGAAATCGGGACTGTTTTTGTTAGTTCACCTCAGCCAAAAGGTTCAAGTGAGCTATTGCTACCGCTTTTCGTACGTCGTCCGTCGTCCTACGTCAGTCCACACTTTCAAATGTCTTCTCACAAACCGCAGGGCCAACATTGGTCAACCTTCATATGGATGATCCATGGGTCAGATTTGTAAAAGTGGAGGCCGTCGTATATTCGAAGATGGCCGTCGCATATTCAAAGATGGCCGCCGCGGACAAGTAGGTCAAATTCTTCTAACTGACCGCCGGGCCAATTTTAACCGCTTGGTCCAAAATCCAAGATGCCAGTCGAAAGGTTCATACAAAATACTTTAATAATACATTAAAAGGGTCGGATTGTCTGAACACCAATAGCTTTTTGTATATGCCTTGTGCGAATTATATTAGTTTTTTCAATTGTTTTCTTCAACAACAATTAATGTAGTACGCGTTTCGTTTCCGTCCAATGTTGTTTCTCTTACGTTCTGTCTGAAAAGTGGATCCCAATTTATATGGACCAATAACGTGTGACTATCCGCAGACCATGAAAAGCCATAATTACTACATGTACTTCTAACCCCATACGTTATAAGTCTAAGTTGTGATACTACTTCTTTCTTCTACAAATTCATGTACAGAGCAAAAACATTCGTCTTTGTCCAGTCGAATTGGGAATGAACCTTGCAGTATGCTGCATCCGGGGCCCGTTTCACTAAACTTCGTACGACTAAAATGTTCGTAAGTGCAAAATTATGATAGTCTGTAAATTTCACATTAACAATGTTTTCTTGTAAATAATTATTGGATTTACATTTATTGAGCATAGGCTGCATATGCAGCCTATGCTCAATACATGTAAATCCATAAATTGACATTTACAGACGATCTTAAATTTGAACTTACGAACATTTTAGTCGTAAGAAGTTTAGTGAAAGCGGGCACAAGAACGGTACGTGAGTTTTGCAGAGTTTCATGCTCGCAACTACATATAATCCGACCACACGTGCTTTTAGCGTGTCTTGGATGGTCAATTGTAGTTTGTATATACATGAAAAATCTTTCTAATCAATGTACAAAACAATTCAAATGTGCCCGTTGCATAAACCTATAAATGTCATGTTACAATGTTGAAAAGCCCCATTCATCACCGTAGTACGGTTTTCTCACAAAATATCGTAAATTCTCTCTCACATAAACAACATACAGCGAAGGAAGGTGAAATTGCAATAATTATGATAAAGTGGGCAAGACCACATGCAGTTAAGCTAAACTCAGTGTAAAATAGAACACACATTTTGTGTGCAAATGTTTTTTCTGAAGCTGGTGCTAGAGGGCGTTATGTCATGTATTCTTCCACCCATTTTTATGAAATAAGCAATACGGAATGCAGCAACTTGTGTAGTATTCACCACAGCTACTCATTTTTGGATCTTGAGCAGACAACTATTTTCATGACTGATTTCCACTGTATTAACCCTTACACCGTTATCTTATTTTTTTTGTCGTCCGCTGTTTATTTCGTATTTTTCATTGTTATCATCAAAAACATGCTTTGACTGCACTTTAGAATAATTTACAACATGCTTTGACAGCACTTCAGAATCGTTTCCATCGGAAATGATTCTGAAGTGCTGTCAAACCATGTTGTATTGAGAAATATGCATATGCAGCCTATGCTCAATAAATGTAAATCCATCCATTGAAATTTGCAGACGATTCTAAATTTGCGCTTACGAACATTTTAGTCGTAAGAAGTTTAGTGAAACGGCTCCCCGGAGAGCAGACAATGCTTTGCTGTATTGTGTGCGCATATTTCATGAACAAAGATGGACAAACAAACATAATACAAAACAAATATCAGGGTATTAACAGAGACCGTTTTGTTTTTAACTGTCACGGAATATTGTACGAGCGCAGTTTTATTGCACTTGCTCTTTTATGTCGCGAACGGTGCCAGGATTGTGACAGTCCAGACATAAACGCAACCTGGCATCAGCTTAACCATAACTTAGTGCAGATGCAAACACACACTCTTAGTATGTCTGTGTACTCACATGAAGCATAACACACCGAAATATGAACCGTTCATCAAGCACCTATGGTATTACAACCATTAATTAATTTTATATTTTGTAAATGTAAGCTTGTTTTGACACACAGCCGCCCGTGGTCAACGGCAAATGAAGGAATACATTTGGCAACGGGCATACTCATAATGATATTAGTATTCTTCAAAGCGGGGACATTCAGTTGCTGCATTGTGATCACCCATATGGTTCATGTACAGCGCACACAGTGACTGACGGCAGCTCGTCCCGCTAGTGTTGGAACGGCCCCGGGTCCGAGCGCCGGTTGGACTGCATTTGTTTCCATTCCCAGTCAACACAAATCTCCCTACGCCACTCGACAGTTGTGAAGCATCGGCCAATATTGAACTACATTTGAAACAAAACGTCATATACACGTATATACAGTCAGTCCTTATGTGTTTCATATTGTCTTTTCTGCGGGTCACCTTTTGCATACAAGATGTCTCTTTTTACATTGAGTCTCGATTAAGGTGAAGCACGTCAGAGGCACAAATCAACAGCTGCAATAAACCCCCACTTGCAACGTGTATCTGTTATTTATTTCTGGTTGCCGTGAACGGCGAATATCATGGACCGCTTGATGTCATTTTTACAAAGGCAAAACTTAACAGACACTAAACTACATACATTAGTACCAATGCATTGTTAGTGTGAATTCCATGTTTATTCCGAGGCTCCATATTGATCACCAGGGGCCCGTTTCACTAAACTTCGTACGACTAAAATCTTTGTAGGTGCAAATTTAGGATCGTCTGGAAATTTCAATTGATGGATTTACATTTATTGAACATAGGCTGCATATGCAGCCTATGTTCAATAAATGTAAATCCAATAATTGTTTAAAAGAAAACAGTGTCAATGTGAAATTTACTGACTATCATAATTTTGCACTTACGAACGTTTTAGTCGTACGAAGTTGAGATAAAACGGCCCCCAGACATGGAGTTCACCATATGATACCAGTAATATAAGATGTATTAACATGTATTACCATTCAATAGTGTATACATCATGAAACATGTAAGAAACAAAACATATGACTTTATTCTCTCGAAATCCGCTGTTCAGTGCAATATAAAGGGAGTCTTCTCTATGCCCACTTTGTCCACACCGCTTCCGTGCTCACTTTATCATATGGCAATTTCACCTTCCTCGCTTTTGCGCTTTCCTTGGTCTTTGTGTCATCAAAATGACGTAACAGTAAGAAAGATATGATGAATACAATACCCGAGTCGAGACAAAAGCTGCCTAAATACCCAAAACGCACTCCTGCACACGTCTTGATTCCCCTCAGTGATGGTGAATGGGACTTTGTACCATTATTACTTATATAAAATGTATATAGTTGATACACCGGGCGCATTTTGCGCACCGTTCAGAACGGTGTTTCATGCACATTGGAACCTCTCTAAACCGGACACCCTGTGATGTCCCCATGGTGTCCGGTTTAGAGATGTTTCACTGTAATTCCGATGTAAGAGTACTGAAACACATGCCTGTGTGCATTGCGATCATGAACACTGATCAACATCAGCGATAATTGACAGTGAAATAGGTCATAACTTCGGTCCGGTTTAGAGAGGTTCCAGTGTATGTACAAACAATAATTTACCATCCAAGACACGCTACAGGAATGTAAGGCATATCTGTAGCCTATTTCACCAACATTGCAAAGTATACTTTTCTAGCAAAGTATACTTTGAGGGAGTAATCATTTATTTTTCCTGAAATGCATTATTTCATATAGAACTAACAAATTCATATATTTCATGATTAAAAGTATGCAGAACTATTATACTGAATTTATTACATTATCACAGCCAAATTGGCTGTGATAATGTAATAAATTCAGTATAATAAAAATTAATAGATTTATCCTTAAGTTGAAAATTTCTCCCTCAAAGTATATTTTGCTAGAAAAGTATGCTTTGCAATGTTGGTGAAATGGGCTGCGGGTCAAACAGTTAATGAGCTCATTTTCTGACGCGGCGGATCGGATTTGCACCTAATAGCTAGCTATCATCTCTATCATCAAGGGTTTCTTTTTTCAACAAACTGTGTCATTAACTCCGTACTGACACGCTATACGTGTCAGCGAAAACGTACACATACACATCGATCTGAGGCCCGTTTCACTAAACTTCGTACGAATAAAAAGTTTGTAAGTGCAAAATTATGATAGTCTGTACATTTTACATTAACTATGTGTTCTTGTAAAATATTATGGGATTTACATTTATTGAGCATAGGCTACAAATGCAGCCTATGCTCAATAAATGTAAATCCATCAATTGAAATTTACAGACGATCCTAAAGTATCACTTACGAACATCACAGTCGTGCGAAATTTAGTGAAACGGGCCCCAGGTTAGCTAGTTCGCTTGTATTTGGGGCTGTGACTGGAGAAATGAGGCTTATGCAATTTGTGACCAGTGTAGCTGCTGATCGAATATCACAGTCCACTAGGGCAGCTTGAGCTGCATCAACGGTTTGAGCCTCAAACATTGATTTCATGTGTAACTAAGCTTTAGCCCAAGGTGTAAACTATCGGTTGCAAAAAGAATTTCTGAAGTTTTAGAATGAACAGTCCAACATTATTGTGTTTGCATCATCACACCGATGTGGGGCCGGTTAGCTTAGAGGTAGAGCGATGGACTCGGAGCGAGGGATACCGGGTTCGATCCTCAGCCAAAGTTGTAGCTAAAGGACTGAAATATCGACTACAGTAAAAACAATTGAAATCGAATGATAAATAACGAAGCTGACGTCACATCCGTTTGCTCTATTTTGAAAACTTGAAAACATACGTTCATCTTTGACATCGAATAGAGCCGTAAGTAGTCAAGATATAGCTCTGAAAATTATCATCTTTCATGCGGCTGACACTCCCCTATCACCCTGGCAAGAAATTATGTTGCTGACAGTACTGTACAAATTGGAAAACGTTTGTAAAGACCACCCGTTATCAGCCGAAATTCGACAAAACCGTTGAAAAGTATGTACATTTTTCATCTTCAAATGCATATAGCTCTTTTATTAGAGCAGATAGCCGAAAACTGTCAGTGAACTTGAGATAGAGAATTTTGTCAACTTTCCAATGCAAAATGAATTCTTGAAATCGGTTGGAAAATAAGGAAGTTATAGGAAGTATGACGTCACTTCCGTTTTCGTGGAAAGTAGCATTAAAAGATATCTGAAAATCTCTGAGTCTCTGCTCACACTTGATCCGAATCGGCATGCAAAATTTGAAGTCGATCCGACCAGCGGTTTGGGTTGTAGACTGAACGGCTGAATAAAAAAAACAAAAAAAAAAAACAAAAAAAAAACAAAAAAAAAAAACCCAACTAATACAATAGGTTTTCGGCGCAGCTGAAAGCCGCCTCAAACCTAAATAGCGTGATAACGATATATACTGCTTGTTAGAAGAATGGCGTGTGCTTCATTGATGGAGTGGCGAACAGTGCAGATCCTGATCTGATCTGGATCTACACTGGTCGCAAATTCCATACGCCCCATTTTTTGTCCAGTAACGGCCACATTTAAGGATGAAAATTTGCTCTACCGCCTTTCTGTACCCGTACATATAATTCCTTAAAGATGCCGCAGTTTCATTTGTGATGTGTGTCGAACAATTTACGATACTGGTGTGGGTCTAGAACGAACACAAGCAATACATATGTGCTAAGTGAAGTTGCGGACTTCTAAGACCCAAGCTTAAAGGTACATGCCCACCCAGAAGGAACAAAATGTTCTTTATATCAGAGACATCATCTGAGACATTTTCTGGCAAAACAGACATTCATTCACCATTACCCCACGTACTGATTGGCATTATCATACATTTTATATTTCCACACTGATATCAGGGGTGATAACCGTGTTTTCTTAAAATGTTAACAGACATTACTATTTATTCTCTGTATTTATTTTTTGATGTGCAATGAGCATACTGTATAATCTGTCGAAAATATTATTTGTTCAGGTGACGCATTTAATTAGTATAAATAATTAAAAAATATCATGCCTCATTTGCATATGAAAATATCCTCATACCACCGCGAGTCACTATCAGTAAAATAAATATTACTAAAGTATCATATCTGTATAGAGGGCACTTGTAATTTTTAGAACTGATGGAATAGCGACACAATTATACCGTTATTTAATTCTTATAAAGAACATTGTGTGCATATTGAGTGGGCATGCACCTTTAAGACTGTGCTATACTTATTCGTAGTTCCCCTTGTAGAGACCAATAATTCCAGCACAAAAAATATTTACACAATTCCCTAACATTTGATTGGTCCGTAGCAAGTCTCTGTCCAAAATTTATATCCCAGTAAACTCCCATGTCGAACTACTTTCCGTAACCGTCAGGCGCAATTAAAATAATTCTTAAGAAAACTGAATTTATCGGGGATATAAACTTAGAAAAGTCGCTGGAATACTGGACGAGGCCTTCCAAAAAATTACAATTTTGGAAAAAAAAAAAAAAAATTATTTTTTTTTTTTTTTTTTTTTTTTTTCGAAAATTGTAATTTTTTATCACTTCGTCCAGTATTCCCGCGACTTTTCCAAGTTTATACCCCGATAAATTCCACAAAAAGGCCATTCATTCCTATAATATATTCAGAATATCCCGCGCATCCGAGCCCTCGGTTCAGCTTACCATGTACATCAAAGGCTCCTTTTGCTAAATTTCATACGATGCAAATGTTCATATGAAGATTTCTATGAATGTTCTTGTTGTATTAACGTGCTGTAATGCTACCACTTTATACCCACGGGTTCATGCCATTAAATGCACCACATCCACGAAAGATTTCAAAATCGACTGTCAGAAAAAATGTTATTGTGGATTTAAATGTTGCACTTACGAACGTATTAGTCGTACGAAGTTTAGTGAATCGGGCCTCAGGAATATATAGCTTGTTTGCCACACGTACACCGCCGCCTGCGATATTATTGCCAACGTTTATAAATTGCTTTATTTTAAAATACTAAATAAGGTTGTGCGTGAAATCAAGCAACTTGATTGACTGAGCCTGAGCTGTGATACAGCTCAGGCTCAGACAATCAAATTGCTTGATTGCGAGGTGGCTTTCCAATAGATGTTCAGAAATGTTGGTAATATGTGTGCTCAGCTCAGGCTCAGACAATCAGATTGCGTGATTGCGAGGCGGCATTGCCAATAGATGTTCAGAAACGTTCGTAATCTGTATAAGGTTAACGCAGGCAGTTGTGTCTGTGTACCTCATTTGAACCTTCCACGTCAACAGCATGATCAACATGTTATATGTGGATATAACTGGAAAAATATGGCTTATGGGATTTGCGACCACTGTAGATCCAGATCAGCCTGTGCATCCGCACAGTCTGATCAGGATCTACACTGTTCACCATTCAATCAATGAACCACACGTCATGCTTCTAACAACCATTTCGATAGTTATCAGGCTACTGGAGTGTGCTATTTGGTCAGGAGCTGCACTGTAGCCTATTTCATCAAAATTGCAAAGTATGCTTTTCAAGCAAAGTATACTTTGAGGGAGTAATCATTTATTTTTCCTGAAATGCATTATTTCATATAGAACTAATGACTGCATATATCTGATGATTAAAGGTATGCAGAATTATTATACTCAATTTATTACATTATTACAGCCAAAATGGCTGTGATAATGTAATCAATTCAGTACAATAAACATTAATAAATTTATCCAAAAATTTAAAATTTCTCCCTCAAAGTATACTTTGCTAGAAAAGTATACTTTGCGATGTTGGTGAAATAGGCTACTGGTCACAAATCTCATAAGCCCCATTTCCCCAGTCACAGCCACGCATACGATCGTACTAACTACTGAACATATTAAAGTAAGTGTGTTGTCTGACTGTGCTGTATCACGTGGTTCGGGAAAGTCAGGGTCTACGACTGAATGGAATGCCGACATCAAAATATTCAACCTCATTCTATAAACACGAGTTCGTGTTTCTAGTATCCGGTGAAAATGGTGGAGCCGTGATGATAACATCGAATCCGTCAGACAGCGAAGAAAACATCTTAATTATCACACGTGTTTAGACTGGGACGTGCCTACATTTTGACACTAATTGTTTAACATGAGGAGGCTTTCATCGGGCTCGGCTAATTGTTCAACATGTGCACGCGAGCTGTCTGTTGGACTGCCAAACCGTTGATGATATGTGACTAGCCACTAGAAAGGGGATTTATTTGTGATCAATTCAGCGCAATATCAGCATGTACATTCGCGCCAATATGGGACGAATCGTCTTTACCAGAGCATCTGGTAATAAGACAAGCTCCGTCCAAATTAAGACGAAACAACTTCACCACGTGGTGTACATATCCAAATTCTCCAAAATATTGGAGAAAATTTGTTTGCAGAAACAAAAAAATCACTGAATCTGTTATATTTACTATTCATCGTAACAAGTGAGTATTTAAACATAATAATTAGTGATAATTGGAATAAAGAACCCAAAATTCGCTGAAATTGGACAATGACATTTAAGGATTATTTGCATTGGTCACGGATTTCCGGAACAACGACAAATTTGTTCCAATTATAGAAAAGGCTAACTCCCCCAATATGGTGTGTTCCGACTGGTTGATTTCAACTCGATTCACTGGTTATTTTTCGTTGCAATCCTCGGGTTAAACTCGTGTAACACAAGTAGCACAGAAACGAGCAGGCTCGCTGTACGCGTCCAACTCGAGTTGCAACTCTAGTAACCCACCACGTGGCATGGGTTCGAATCGAGTTACTCGAGTCTGGTTCAAAGGTCAAATTATTTTACACGAGTTGGAACTCTGCTTGTCTCATTGGTACTCGTGTTTCTCGAGTTGCTACCGGGAAGTTACAACGAAAACGCCTACTAGGTTGCCGCCGAAACTTTCTATACAACAAGTGCACAGCCGAATTCGTCTAGACTCGCCTGGTATTATTATCACAAGTTGCTTATCATTCCACCGATTTGGATGAAATAAGGTACCAGTCCACCTGGGTATTCGTTAGTTTCGTATTTTTCCTATGGACTTTTTAGTAAATATATAAAAACCTGCGTCCTGTGGGCCTTCAAAAAGTCTCACAATTTTTTGCTATAATTGTATGTGTTTTTTAGCTGCATGAAACAATTATCTGCAAAAGTATGTGCTTTTGCTCTGATCTCATTCATGCTGGTAGCATTTACGGTGCTGTTGAATGCGAATCTACCGCTCGATATTGTGGACCAAATTTCCTTGCGCAATTTTACCCATGTGATCAGCTGGGGGCCGTTTCACTAAACTTCTTATGACTAAAATGTTCGTAAGTGCAAAATTATAATAGTCTGTGAATTTCACATAAACAAGGTTTTCTTGTAAACAATGATTGGATATACATTTATTGAGCATAGGCTGCATATGCAGCCTATGCTCAATAAATGTAAATCCATTAATTGGAATTTCCAGACGATCCTAAATTTGCACTTACGAATATTTTAGTTGTAAGAAGTTTAGTGAAACGGGCCCCTGGTCTTCTGTAGCAGAAAATCAAAACACTCGGTAACAGTATAGACTATGCTCATTGGGACAAGGTTTGGATGCATATTTGATACAAGTGGTGTTTATTAGTGCAAAGTCCGCATGAAATATGTGAAATTCATGATGGATATTATGCGGCCGCTGCGACAATAATACAAAACTGGCCATTTCTGAACCAATTGTGTGTACATGTATCAACGTGCTGTGATCTTCAGCATAGTGCTTGCATTGATAACTGCAGCTCATATAGCTAGTAAACCTATCAGGTAGCCATTACATCCAACAGACAGGTTCTGTAAATAAGTGCATAGAAAATATTATAGGAATGAATGGCCGTTTTGTTGAATTTATCGGGGTATAAACTTGGAAAAGTCGCGGGAATACTGGACGAAGGCCGGAAGGCCTCGTCCAGTATTCCCGCGACTTTTCCAAGTTTATATCCCCGATAAATTCCAAAAAAAGGCCATTCATTCCTTATAATTCCAGCATTTGAAATAAATTCATCAAGAAAATTTGTTTATTTTCCGTTTTCTTAAGAATTATTTTAACTGCGCCTCACGGTTACGGAAAGTAGTTCGGCATGGGAGTTTACTGGGATATAAATTTTGGACAGAACTTGCTACGGACCAATCAAATGTTAGGGAATTGTGTAAATATTTTTGTGCTGGAATTATTGATAAATTAGTAGCGGAATCATCAGCGGACTCTGTGAAGTCCTCAGATGGCCCCGAAAACAGGTGAACTGGTAAACGTAAACGTAAACCGCACCGACCGCACAACAGTATGTAGTATATTTGACTATTGGCCCTTCCCTGGTCGTTGCAGCCAGTTCTCGAAATACGTAGTTCGGAAAAGTTTTGAAAAACTTGGTGGAATTTGACGCCAGTCCAAAATTAGACCACATACATACATTAGAAATTCAAATGTTAGCAAATCAAACTCGATAGCGCAATTGGAAGCGAGCTCGCCTTTATGAGATCGAAACTCGGGCGAGGCAATATATAGAGAATAGTAGGTTAGTGCCGTGAATGGGAAAACATATCTGGCAAGGCTTAGGAAACGGGATGGGCGAGGCTCTGCCGAGCACATCCCGTTTCCGAGCCGCGCCAGATATTTTTTCCCATTCACGGCACTAACCTACTATTCTATTTATCCCGTCAACACCTACAAATGGCTGTAAAATGCAAAAATAGTATTGACTGGATATCAAAAATGTTTCACGGCACCGTGTTTCACGGCACATACTCACTGTGTTGATGGGACAAATTTGTTTGTCAAACCTTTTCTCTGAATTACAATTTTAATAAAATAAATGGGTTTATTATATTATTCACGGGTGTAAGTCCGTATGTCCATCCTCCCGTCACGTTTCTTGTTAAAAATAAAAACTTTTAAACCGTAATTTAGCTTCAGACTTCATATTTGGTGTGGGGCTTCCTTATGATGTGCCGATGAGCAACAACTTGAATTTATATTTCTGATTTGACCGTCGGGGCATAGATTATCTCCCCCTTTGAACTTAGAATTTCGCAATTTTGCATTGTAAGAAGTACTAGATGGCCATTGTGTATGTGGCTTCCCTATGGGGTGCAGATGCGCAAAGTGAATTATCTCCCCTTGTTGACATTATATTTATACACGCCAAATCATTCAGATACATACATACAGATGTATACCTGCAGAAGTTTGTGAGATATATAACTTACTGTCTGTTTCACGAAAGCCGCCCAAATTTTACGGCTATATAAACAATTGAAAAACAAGATTTATTTTGATAATATTAAATTAAAGGAAAAATTAAGAATGAGCCTTCTTTTCATTTCGTGAAATTTGGTAAAATATTGATTTTATTGCGAAAAAACAATTTCCCCATGTTAAATCCCCATAGACATCTTCACTCCGTGAAGATGTCTATGGGGATTTAACATGGGGAAAGTGTTTTTGAATTTTAGAAATACTGGATCGATTTTTAAAATTTAACTTTTGTTTTCTTAGTTAGATCATATCCAAGCTATCTAGCCAGGTTTTGGAGTCAATTTCCAAATTTTTCGTTTTTTGACTCCTCCCACACTTCCTTACCACTTTTTCCCCCATGTTAAATTCCCATAGACAAATCTATTTTTCGTAATAAAATCAATATTTGACCGAATTTCACGAAATAAAAAGAAGGCTCATTCTTAAATTTTCCTTTAATTTAATATTATCGAAAATAATATTGTTTTTGAATCGTCTATATAGCCGTAAAATTTGGGCAGCTTTCGTGAAACAGACTATAGGGCATTATAGGTGTCAAAACCAGCTGAGTCTTGAGCAAAGAGAAAAATCACAGATTGACAAATACCCCACAGGAAATGAAAATTAGGAAAGGCAATATGGAAACATAAAGCAATATCAGTCAATATCAGACATTTTGTTAGTGTTCAATGAATTCCGACATTTTCATTTTTGGATCATGAGTTTTTATTTCAGCGCATCAACTATAATATTAAAAATATAGAGATGAAACGTTTAGACATCAGAGATAATTGAATAAATTGCTACTATGAGAAATTGTATTGAGATATTATGTATGGAAGGTCATATCCGCCATAATTATATTTGGCTTGATGCTTGCTGGCTGATGACATTTTAAGTTCTATCCGTCTTATTACAATTATATGTGGCTTGATGCTTGCTGGCTGATGACATTACACGTTCTATGCGTGTTATTGCATTCACCGTTTGTATTTATGACAATCATATGTGGCCTGGTGCCTGCCTGCTGATGGAATTACAACTTATATCCATGTTATTCTATTCGTCATTTGTATTTATGACATTTGAAATCATCTTGGTTGTAATATATATTGGTCTTTATTGCACGCGCATTTGGCTTGATGTTTCATTCATTTGTCCTTACTGCTTTCGGCCTTATTCAAAGTGCTAAGTGCTTTGTTCTTACTTTCTATTGCAAATGCTTAGTGCAATAAAACAGGGACACGAATAAGGACGTATCAATAATTGTAATGTAAACTGGAGCAGCTTGAGCTGCATCAATGGTTTGAGCCTCAAACATTGATTTCATGTGTAACTAAGCTTTAGCCCAAGGTGTAAACTATCGGTTGCAAAAAGAATTTCTGAAGTTTTAGAATGAACAGTCCAACATTATTGTGTTCGCATCATCACACCGATGTGGGGCCGGTTAGCTTAGAGGTAGAGCGATGGACTCGGAGCGAGGGATACCGGGTTCGATCCTCATCCAAAGTTTTAGCTAAAGGACTGAAATATCGACTACAGCAAAAACAATTGAAATCGAATGATAAATAACGAAGCTGACGTCACATCCGTTTGCTCTATTTTGAAAACTTGAAAACATACGTTCATCTTTGACATCGAATAGAGCCGTAAGTAGTCAAGATATACTCTGAAAAAAATTATCATCTTTCATGCGGCTGACACTCCCCTATCACCCTGGCAAGAAATTATGTTGCTGACAGTACTGTACAAATTGGAAAACGTTTGTAAAGACCACCCGTTATCAGCCGAAATTCGGCAAAATCGTTGAAAAGTATGTACATTTTTCAACTTCAAATGCATATAGCTCTTTTATTTTAGCAAATAGCCGAAAATTGTCAATTAATCTGAGATAGGGAATTTTGTCAGCTTTCCAATGCAAAAAGAATTCTAGAAATCGGTTGGAAAATAAGGAAGTTATAGGGTTCGTGGAAAGTGGCATTAAGAGATTTCTGAAAATCTCTAAGTCTCGACTCACACTTGATCCGAATCGGCATGCAAAATTTGAAGTCGACCCGACCAGCGGTTTGGGCTGTAGACTGAACGGCTGAATAAAAAAAAAAAAAAAAAAAAAAAAAAAAAAAAAAAAAAAAAAAAAAACAACGACAACTAGAGCAGCTTGAGCTGCATCAACGGTTTGAGCCTCAAACATTGATTTCTTGTGTAACTAAGCTTTAGCCCAAGGTGTAAACTATCGGTTGCAAAAAGAATTTCTGAAGTTTTAGAATGAACAGTCCAACATTATTGTGTTCGCATCATCACACCGATGTGTGGCCGGTTAGCTTAGAGGTAGAGCGATGGACTCGGAGCGAGGGATACCGGGTTCGATCCTCAGCCAAAGTTTTAGCTAAAGGACTGAAATATCGACTACAGCAAAAACAATTGAAATCGAATGATAAATAACGAGGCTGACGTCACATCCGTTTGCTCTATTTTGAAAACTTGAAAAAATACGTTCATCTTTGACATCGAATAGAGCCGTAAGTAGTCAAGATATAGCTCTGAAAATTATCATCTTTCATGCGGCTGACACTCCCCTATCACCCTGGCAAGAAATTATGTTGCTGACAGTACTGTACAAATTGGAAAATGTTTGTAAAGACCACCCGTTATCAGCCGAAATTCGGCAAAATCGTTGAAAAGTATGTACATTTTTCAACTTCAAATGCATTCTGAGATAGAGAATTTTGTCAGCTTTCCGATGCAAAAAGAATCCTTGAAATCGGTTGGAAAATAAGGAAGTTATAGGAAGTATGACGTCACTTCCGTTTTCGTGGAAAGTAGCTTAACAGATATCTTAAAATCTCTGAGTCTCTGCTCACACTTGATTCGAATCGGCATGCAAAATTTGAAGTCGATCCGACCAGCGGTTTGGTGTAGATGGAGGGAGCCTTACTAGTAAGTCAGCGGATGATTATTTTTCGATAGTTATCGCCCCTAAATTGCAGTTTACGCCATTTGTAAATACACCTAATAAAACGGAAATTACATATGGTGGCAATATTTAATATTCCGCCAGTGAAGTTTTCGTTTGTTTTTCACCATAGGCCGGGCACAAAGCGGGAAAGTTTTAGCTAAAGGACTGAAATATCGACCGCAGCAAGAAATTTTGAAATCTATTAATAAATAACGAAGATGACGTCACATCCGTTTGCTCTATTTTGAAAACTTGAAAAAAAGACGTTCATCTTTGACATCCAATAGAACCGGAAGTAGTCAAGATAGAGCTCTGAAAATTATCATATTTTATGCGCCTGACACTCCCCTATCACACTGGCAAGAAATTATGTTGCTGACATAACTGTACTAATTGGAAAACGTTTGCAAAGACCACCAGTTATCAGCCGAAATTCGTAAAAAATTCGGCAAAATCGTTGAAAAGTATGTACATTTTTCAACTTCAAATCCCTATAGCTCTCTTATTTGACCAGATAGCCGAGAACTGTCAGCGAGTTCGAGATAGAGAATGTTGTCAGCTTTCCAATGCAAAATTAATTTTTGAAAAAAAAAACAAACAAACGAATACAATAGGTTTTCGGCGCAGCTGAAAGCCGCCTCAAACCTAACAATAGGTTTTCGGCGCAGCTGAAAGCCGCCTCAAACCTAATTACAACATGCAGATTTCAAATGTAATACATACAAATGACGAATAAAATAACATGAATATAAGTTGTAATGTCAACAGCACGCAAGCATCAAGTCACATAGAATTATGGCGGATATTACCTTCGCAAATTACCGTTGCAATTGTTGTTGTCAAGGGGCGTGACTTATCGAGGTAACGGTCACCCTAAACACCCCACAGGCTGGAAAAGGCCACAAAGGCTACACAGGCTGTTCGATGTTGCTTGCACGTCCGTTAGCGGATATTTATGACATGCATTTTCATTGAATTGACTGAATTATTATGTGTTATGATCATTTTATGAATTTTAATCATTTTAATACAATAATCCACCACAAATATACGTGTTTTGGTAAATTGTCTAAACGCGCACCTGCGCCGATCGGGCCGCGCGGAATTGGAGTGATTAACACATATTAACATATCGTTTAACAGGTGCAGCTAAACACCGATTATACTTATTGCATTATTGCATTATTATTAATATAAGTCAATGATCAATAAACGACATTCATTTAAACATGCTTTATGTATCAACACATTACGTGAACATAGGACGAATGCCGAATTTTGAGACATCAGCTAGTTATCTACCTTGAAAATGGGTATCCACACGGTGATAAAAAATATGTTTATGAACGCTATGTACGACTCTGCAACGAATATTTCCTCAGATTGCGGAAGCAAAATCTTTTATTTACACGGCCGAATAAACGTGTAACTAGTTGTAAAAGACATTTACGCTAGCTGACATGTTCCCGTCAATACCAATTGTCAAGGTAGATATCTGATGTCTCAAAATTCGGCATTCGTCCTGTTCACGTAATGTCTTGATACATAAAGCATGCTTAAATGAATGTCTATTAACATATCGTTTAACAGGTGCAGCTAAACACCGATTATACTTATTGCATTATTGCATTATTATTAATATAAGTCAATGATCAATAAACGACATTCATTTAAACATGCTTTATGTAAGAACACATTACGTGAACATAGGACGAATGCCGAATTTTGAGACATCAGCTAGTTATCTACCTTGAAAATGGGTATCCACACGGTGATAAAAAACATGTTTATGAGCGCTATGTACGGCTCTGCAACGAATATTTCCTCAGATTGCGGAATCAAAATCTTTTATTTACACGGCCGAATAAACGTGTAACTAGTTGTAAAAGACATTTACGCTAGCTGACATGTTCCCGTCAATACCGTCGTTGATCGATCATTGACTTATATTAATAATAATGCAATAAGTATAATCGGTGTTTAGCTGCACCTGCTAAACGATATGTTAATAGGTGTTAATCACTCTGTGTCCAATTCTGCGCGGCCCGATCGGCGCAGGTGCGCGTTTAGATAATTTATCAAAAACACGTATATTTGTGGTAGATTATTGCATTCAAATGATTAAAATGATTAACAAGATCGTAACACATACTAATTCAGTCAATTCAATGACAATGTATGGTATAGAAATCCGCTAACGGACGTACAAGCAACTTCGAACAGCCTTTGTAGCCTTTGTAGCCTTTGTAGCCTTTTCCAGCCTTTGGGGTGTTTAGGGTGACCGAAACGGCATGGCAAAACAGCGATGCAATAATCAATAATGGAACTCCGGATGTCACTTAGAATGTAACCAACACAAACGCATTGAAACAGTGCGAATGAATAAAGCATCAATCCAAATGCACATGCATTTTAGACTACAACCAAGAAGATTTCAAATGTCACAAACACGAATGACGAATACAATGACATGAAAGTAAGTTGTAATGGCACCAGTCAGCAAGCATCAAGCCACATAGAATTGTAATAAGACGGATAGAACTTAGAATGTCATCAGCAAGCAAGCATCAAGCCTAATATAATTATGGTGGATATTACCTTCCATAATTATGTATCAAAAACATCTTCAACCGCGATATTTTTATCTCTGATTTACAACATAGAATAATAATGTTCAGCTCCTAAATTAAAAACTTGGTCGGACACTCGCAGGTAGACAATGTCCTAGCCGTTAGTTAGGTCACATAATTTCTGTATGTGACCATTTGATATACACTATTCACTGATGATGCTTGCATTTAACGGCCACACTGGCTCTAATGACCTTGTACGCCGTCCGCAAAAGGCGGAATAAAAAATAGCTAATATAACCTAACATTTGGTGTGATAGTCTGCATGAGGCCCTGTTGTGGGTTGTTTAGCAGTGTTGTTTCATGACTTGGTAGAGGCAAAGGAGAAGAACGGGTCGTAGGTGGATCCAGGTTTGTTTGTAGAAGTCCATCGTTTAGCGCCGTTTTTGAGGTGGAGTGGAGAGGTTCCGCCGATCATGCAGAATGATGCCTGTGTGTAAATGCATGTTGCGTGTTATATGTGATATATGCACCGTCCGTGTGGCCACTATTATCACCGCCTCCGGTCCGCCCGCCTATTGGGAGACTGACTTTATTTTTATTTTTTTTGATTAGTATTGTATTGTATTCTTATATTTAAGGGTGGGAAATGGCTCGAAGACCTTCCATACCCGGGCATGTGCCCGTAAATGATCAGGCCAATGGCCGTTGGCCCATTTGTTTCCGAATTTACTAATATATGCGATACAGTCGAAATATGTGCATTAAATGAAGGAGACGATGAGGCGGTGAGTTTAACCTAATTAGTTCATTCTCCTATTGCACAATGCCGATATGTCAGACCGTGAAGAGGGCCAAGTGTGCGTGCACATGATATATGGATACTCAGCCGTTACATTGTTATATTACCTGCTAATGCTATTAGAGGGTTGGACGAGGCAAGACAGACCAAGCAGAGACGGATCCACGTGATATGGGCAAATCCAACGCCCACAGAGGACAACAGCGCAGGCCGAGCCGGAGCAGCCGACCACCGACC
Organism: Conchocele bisecta; assembly: GCA_029237695.1. Taxonomy (NCBI): domain Eukaryota; kingdom Metazoa; phylum Mollusca; class Bivalvia; order Lucinida; family Thyasiridae; genus Conchocele; species Conchocele bisecta. The sequence goes on from CM055268.1 coordinate 48,792,323, forward strand.
GACCCACCCACCGCAGACCGGGACACCGCAGCCAGTGACAACCGGAGGCCCCGCACCGCAACCGCAACCGCCACCCGCAGCGACGAGGAGACAGGCAAGCCATGCCCAAGCCACCCACAAGGCCGTCACTGGCAACACCCAGGCAGCTCATTCCGCCACAGATTCCAAGGCGCATATAGCATGACACTGCCCAGTATGCAACACAGAGGAAACGACCCGATGTCGGGTCCACAGAGGCCTAGGCCACCTCCCACTGAGTGGGTGGTAGACACGAGCGAGGCCTTGTCCCCGAGGAGGGGGGGACTAAGTTTGTTTTATTTCGTTCTGATCTTCTCTTTGTTGGTGTCGTAGGCGTCTGGCTACACCGCGAGGACCGCATCTGGTTTGTGTTTGAGTGAGCTGTGTGCATGAAAATCACAGATGCCCTTATCTGGATTGTGTATGTATATGTTGTGGGTGCGTGCCTATCTAAGTGTGTCTGTCAGGGTTATGTCCAATGTCATATTGACTTGGCTCATCTACTGCCGTAAGGGCGAAATAGCTGGTCCCCAAAGGGCCAGATTCTGTTGATTGACTATATGGACAATATGATGAGACCATTATGCCCGGCTCGACCACTAACTGCACAGAAACAGTTCGGTGCTTTGAGGTATATTGTTGCAGGTAGAAATCCTCCGTTCTTGAGCTTCTTTCTTCTAGCGTCGTGTCTGCATGGAGTGGATCCACCGGTTATTTGTGACACCCGGGTTCACCAAGCACTCCCGCTTTCAATCAGCGGGAGCAGCTTCTGTCTTCTATGACTTCATATGTTGACTTGGTCGCCTTAGTGGTTTTACCGGACACAATGGGTGTGTGAGTTTATATTTGTTTATGTTATGCATATTCTTTACTACACTACACGCTGCTGTGCGGAGTATTGTGTACATGTATAATGCCTATGCGTGTAAGGGACCGTTCCCGTATTGAGCGGAAGTAAGCTAATTATTGCGTGTTTTGGATGTAGTAAAAATTACAAAAAACTGTCACCCTGCCATTCGGGACGAGACACACGTAAGGGAGCTATGAGCCGCCCCCGTGTCTTGCGCGGTCCATCATAGGATGGACTGAGTGGACTTATGGGTGACATGAGTGTATTACGTCCGCAGATCTGAACTCCCTGACGCTTGCCTGGGATGGACCAGACCAGTTGTGACCTAGTGAGAGTCGTTGATATTTGTCTACTTACTAGACAAGTATCGGTGTACCTGGATGCGGTCCTCTCGGTGTCGCTTCGTTGGTGACGCATTGGTGCTACAACGAATCTTGGGAGAAGAACATGTATGGTTATTCAGCATCAATTGTATGGTCCCTATCTGTTTCGTGTATTGGAAATGGGACTCCTGGTTATGCAATACATTTTTGCATATGTACATATCATGGACATGTATACATATGTGTATTATGATTACTCCTCGGCGACAGTGTGGACCTAGACGTATGTGTTCCTATGTGTTTTTTATTGATGTAGTATAGGGCCAATTTTAAAATTACATTACAGTTAAAATACAAGTTTATATTAGAGCGGCACTTGTTTCCGACTTACTACCCACCCATCGACCAGACCGCTATGCAGTTATTTGGATTGTGACGTATTCGGGTAGTGGCTAGGTTCAACCTATGTCATTGCTCACTCGAGTACAGTGCTATTTTCGAATAATGTGTGTGCATTGGGTACGGTTCCCGACAACGATATCCCCACGACACCAGCCGTCACGGAGCTTCGCAGAGACCGAACGAAGCCGTGGCATTTCATGCACGGATCGATGTCAATCTCTGCGAGTCCAATATATTTTGTTATCAGACGGTGCACGCTCTATATATGTACATGGATATATATACAAGTACGTCTATGCATATATGTAAAATCCCACCACTCACCCTATTGTTGCAGTTTGATTAAAATACCAGAAGTAGTCTGGCTTGAGTGGTCAGAAGGCAGGCCAACAATAATGCGTGCAAGAAGAGTCCGTCCGTCACCGACTAAACAGGCTTCGTCATTGAAGCGAGTTCCACCGGTACCAGACCAATTGTTGACCCTTCCTCTTTCCACTCATTACCCTTACCACTACTACTAAATATAATCTACTAAGTCTAGTCTAACATAGTACATAATAGCATATCGGGATTGTGGTGGGTTAGAATTCCGTACACTCGTTGGGTGGGATTACTTGTATGTTAATTTTGGATTCATGTGTTAGCCCACACGAGCTGTACATATCGTCTCGTTAATTTCCCAGTACTAATCCTCGATAAGGCAGTCCATACGCAAGAAACTTTCCTGGGCCAGTTCCGATCGAGTACATACCCATTGGGTGGGATTACTTGTATGTTAGTTTTAGCTATGGTTATGCTAGAATGGCCTTCGCAGCCGCAAGCGGACGGGGTGCAATTATATTGTACTTATTTGATTGCATCGCATATCGTGTCATTATTTTATTTCCCTTGTTGCAAGTCAACTCGGTATTGTTATGAGACCAGTGGCACCAGTGAGCAGACTAAAGGTGAGAATTGTTGTAGCATTGGATGCAGGCAGCACCCGGCTGCCACCATTGATCAAATATTAATTCTAGTATTATTATTAGGTGCGAACATCTAGCAGGCAGACGAGCAGCATAGTATGCAACAGTCCTCTCGTTGCCGGAGAAACATGTATCCCCGACACAAGTGATGTTGCTCGTCATTCGACTATTCACTCTAGAATGAGTAACGCCTCCCGGCCGAGTGTACGGACGTCTATTGACATGTTTAAAGATCATATTAGATTGGTAAATCCTAAAAATATTTACAGCAATTTTCAGATATGGGATGGAGACAATGGGGCCCAGTGTCACGGACGTAACTTAGCTCGACCACTCCATCGGGTTTTTTTTAATGTGTTTCCATCCATGATGATTTTTGATTAGTACATGTTATGCATATTATCTCTGTGTTCAGAGTGTTGGAGTGGTGAGTGGCGAGCGCCCCCTATCCTAACTCCGGCAGGCCGATGTGACGGTCACACCACGGGGTGTAACCACCAACCCTGGCCCACCAGAGCTTCGGACAGGGCCGCTGCCCTCACCGTCTGTGTGTTTAGAGCGTATAACTGTTTGCATGAGTTGTATTTTAAAATAAAATCATTATATCATTTATTTTTGACAGCTTTTAATTTTAGTGGAGCAACGGTGTCATGTTTTATATTTTATTCCAATAACCTGTCGCCTTAATGTATTTTAGTACAGCTAGGTGTATTTCATTTTCGCACTCTTTAGGGGGGAATATTAAATTATATGGAGATGATATAACATTATTTTTTAAGCAGACAGCGGCTAGATCTTCTCTTGCTAATTCATGCGCTGGGCAGAAGAAGAAATAGTGGTCCAGTTCTTCTATTTCATCTTCGTCGCACTGACTACAATTCAAATCTACATCAATATCGCTGCCCTGTGGATGAATATTTGCCTTTATACCGTTTCTACCTAGTCTGAGTCGTGTTATTATTGTATCTGACATTCTATCCTTGCTGTATTGTTTACATTTATTTGGTATGGTAGGCACCATGACTTGAAATGTGTGCCCGCCATAGTAATGCTTATGAATGTTATCCATCGTTTTTGCCATTTTGATTTTATTTTTTGTTTAATGACTGAATATAATTCTCTGTGTGTAGGCAGAGTATTATCTTGTGTTTCCTATCAAATGAGCTGTGCTTGCCGCTCGGTCGGCTTCTTCGTTTCCAGGTATTCCAACATGTGAGGGTACCCAGTCTATATTAATAATTTTCCCTTGTTCCATATGTTTTACTTATAAGAATTTTAATGGTATGGACCTTGTCAGGTCTCGTTTTAGACGTACCTGTGTTGATTGCTTGGATGGAGCTTAGTGAGTCTGTTATGATTACAGTGTTATTGTACTTTTTTAATTTTAGGTTGAATATGAGGGCTTTTTCAATTGCAATAAGTTCCGAAGTAAATACAGTTAGATTGGGGGCCAGTTTGTATTGTTCTACGTGACTTAGTTCCGGGACCACAAACGCAGCTGAGGTGATACCGAGTTCTGGGTTTTTGCTACCGTCCGTATAGATTGTGTAGGCTGTCTTTCAATTATGTTCTAAATGTTCCATTGCGTGTTTGAGGCTAAGGGTTGGATTCTTAGTTTTATCTTTTATAATTTCAGTGAGATCAGATCGAGCTGTAATTTCAAATAGATAATACGGGATATGCGTTTTGAATGGCTGCATCTCGCATCCACCCAAATCATATTCTTCTTAAGTTATTAGTGCATTCATTGCATAACACGTTTTTTACATTGGCTTTTTTGTTGGTATAATTATTGACTGTATTGGTTGCGTCTCGTTTTAGTTTAATCATATTGTATTTGTATGCTGGTTTGAGTTGTATTAGTTCGTTGATTGGTAGGTGAGCGCCATGGGGTTGGGTTCGGACCCAGTATTTGAGTAATGTTTGTTCCCTTCTTAAGTCTAGTGGTAACACTGCTGTTTCTACTTCGATTACTGCGGCTCTTGTTGTTTTATAGGCACCCGTGGCAAGCCTTAGCGCTGCTCTTTGAATTAATTCTAACTTATCCAGGTGAGCAGGCCGCAGCATCTTTGTATAGCATGCATCCATAGTCCATCTTCGACAGGATTAATGCTTTATATAGTTGTAGGAGGGAGGATTTGTCTGCACCATAAGATGTACCTGAGATTAGTTTCATTAGATTTAGATCCCTCCTACAACGTTGAATTAGATCTGATATGTGAGGTCCCCAGGTAAGTCTATCGTCCAAGTACATACCTAAGAACTTTGCGCATTTTTTGTATGGTATTGCCTGATTGTTAACAACTAGTTCTTTAATTTTGTATTGTTGATCTCCTTTATATGCATACCGTTGCTCAGTGCTTTTGTAGAATAAGTGTCCTCCTCTATGAAAGATGACTGCCTCAGTTTTTAGTGGGGATAAAATTTTCCCCCATTAAACCCCCATTTCTTTTGCCATGTTGTGATTTTATCTAATGTTGTCTGTACAGCCCCAAGGCTATATTGAGATCTGCATGTACATGCCAGATCGAGCTATCATCTGCAAATTGCGATAGATCATTTTTGTTAGTTGTAATTGGGTTGTTCTCATTGAGTTCGTTATACAATGTATCTATCATGATGTTAAACAGCGTTGGACTAACTACGCTGCCCTGGGGGCTACCGTTATCTATATTTTGAAATTCGGAGTGTTCTGATCCTATTCTCACTCTAATTTTTCTGCCCGTTAGAAAGTTGTCAAGCCACAACAACATTCTATTATTTATGCCCTTCCCGATGAGTTGTTCTATTGCACCTTTCGTCCACATTAGGTCAAAGGCTTTTTCTAAGTCTAGGAATACTGCAACGACCATTTTCTTTTCCATCATGGCTGTTTTAATAATTGTGTCTAGTCGTGCGAGTTGATCCAATGTAGATCTGTTATTTCGGAATCCTGATTGGGTCGGGCTGAGTTTCTGATTTGTTTCTAAGTGATGTTTTAATCTGTTAGCTACCATCGTTTCCATTATTTTACATATTGCTGGTGTTAGAGAAATGGGTCTGTATGAGGGCGGAGTGTTGGGTCCTTCTTTGGTTTCAATATAGGGATGATGGTAGCTTCTTTCCAGGTATCTGGTAGTGTACCATTTACCCAAGATTTATTTATCACCAGAAGCAGTTGTTCCATAGATTCTTTTGGGAGATGCTTTAGTATTGCGTAGTGTATCTGTCTGCTCCTGGTGCAGAGTTTTTCTTATTTTTAAGGGCATATTTTAGTTCTGACATAATAAAGCACCGATTGAGGCAGTCAACCTCATTAGATTCTGGCCATAACGTGTTAGTATCTATTTTTGTTTGAATTTCGGGGTTTCTCTTAACGTTAACTGTTTTGAATTCGGGATTAAGATTATTGTCACTTGACATAGTTGTATAATGGTCTGTGAGCACCTCTGCTTTTTGTTTGTTGTCGTAGACATTGCTATTGTTATATAATAGTGGAGGCATTGGCTTTATAGCTTTTCCTCTGATTCTATTAAATTGGTCCCATAATTCTTTACTCGTTTTGTCGTTATTTATTTCAGATATAAATTTCTCCCAACCACAACTTTTTGCGTCGTTAATTACTTCAGTCGCGAGGGACTTAGCTTTCAAATATTCCTCTCGCCTAGTTTGTTTAAGTGTTGTATGATATTTGTGTGCTTGTTTCCATCTACGCAGACAGTTCTCCCTGTTTTTAATGGCATCTGTGCAAGCTGGTGTCCACCAGGGATTGGTTGGGCGATTATGAGCTTTACCACTTGTCTGTGGTATACTCTCCTTACTTATGTTATAGAGGGTGCTCACAAATTCATCGTGGTATTGTTTTGTATCTAGATTTGTATCTGTGTGTAGTCTATTAGTGCATAGTCGTTGGAACAGCTCCCAGTTGGCATGACCTAACTTCCATTTAGGAATGGTGGCTGGAGTACTTCTATGGTATTGGGTAGAAACTTTAGTAATTATCGGATAGTGGTCACTTCCTAGTGTAGAGTCATGGACGGACCAGGAGGTCAAGGAGGCTAAAGCAGGTGTTGCTAATGTTATGTCTGGTGCTGTTCCAGTACATTTGCTTGAAGAAATGTGTGACGTATCATAAGTTACAGCTCCGTTGTTAAGTACTACATAATCAGTGTTATCTAGAAATTGTATTATTTCATCACCTACTTTGTTTTTTGTCTTAGCATTGTAATGCACGTCCCATAGTGGGTTGTGCCCGTTGAAGTCACCCAATATTAGAGATTTATTGCTTAATTGTGTGATAATTTTATTGAGGTTGTTTAGTTTTGGTTCGTGATTATGGTTACCAGGGCCAATGTACACATTTAATATATCAATGTTTCCTTTATTGCTGAGTACCTTAATACCACAATAGAGGTTATTTAGTTTTTCTGTAAGGTGATTTGTTTTCAGTTCTACACATGCTATTCCATTTTTAGCGTATATTCCTACCCCACTGCCATGGAAAGAATTGGTTGTGTAGGATACGAGGTTGTATCCAGTGAGTGTTGAAGGCTTTGACATTTCTTGCAGGCATATTACATCAGGTGACATTACGTTATTTTCTAGAACATTGATAAGCTCTCCTTTTGTTTTTACAAATCCCCGACAGTTCCATTGAAAGACGGTCAGGGTCATTCCTTTATTTTTGTTTCTACCCATATTTATTTATTATATATATGTTTTCTTATGATGAGCTTTTTGGTGCATATGCCTGACTCCTTTTCTGTGAATTTAGGACTTTATTACCATTAAATGGTGTTAAATTGCACTGTTGTTGTTGTTCCGCTAACGGTGCCACTGATTTTAATACGTTTTTACCTATCTTCTGCTTGTTAGTAAATTTATTCTGTTTTTTCATGCCTGTATTCACTTTTGAACTAGCTTCGGTTACGTTATCTTTTATGGATTTTGTATTATATTTACGATTTGCTGTTATAGTTTTACGCATATTATAATTTTCTATACTTGTACGTTTTTCTGCTGGACTGTTATTGGGTGTTGATGTGGCACCACTATTGCTTGACGTTTGTTTGTTTATTGGTGTGTCCTCATTATCGTTTATTTCATGTAGTGTTGTGTTGTCTGCACAAATGGTCGAAATATTGGAGATACCTGTTAGTGTTTGAATGGGCTGAGACTCTATAGATTCGGTTGATGTTACGATTACTAGTTTATTTGGGTCTGAGTCGTCCATGCTGCTATCAAACATTAGGGGCTCGGGTGTAAGAGTTGATTTGTTTCCCCCCAGTTTCGTGGTAAAGGGCTTACTACTTTGTCCGCTAACGGTCGATTGTTTACTTGCTTTATATTTGTTTAGTGACTTTATTACCTTGTCCGCATTAGCCAGTGTACCTAAAACGTTTAGTATAGAAGTTTCTGATTTGGATGTGTCCATCTGTGACGTGTGCATTTTTTCAGTGGATGGTGTGCTAGGAATTGTTGTTGTTGTTACATTTTGTCCAAGTGTTGTTCTGCTATTTGTCCTATAATGCCATTGGTGGTTACTCCTAGTTGTTTTTCAATTGCAATTTCAAGAGCCGAAATTAGTTCTAAGAGCTGTTGTTTAGAAACGTATCCTTGCATGTTATTTTCTTTGGGGTTTCTTTGTTTTATGTTTTCCTTATGTGGGGCTGGGTTCGTTGGAGGCTGTTTTGTAGTTCGTTGTTTTGCAGGTGTGTTGTTGGTGACTACTTGAATAGGCAGTGTTTTTGTTACAGGGTTCATTATTTGTTCTTTTAGTGCGTTGCGTGCCAGTTGCCTAGTGTTGTTCTTTTGTTCGAGATGTGATTTGTATTTAAGTAGCATCGGGCAGTAGGGATCACTTGACCGATGTCCACAAGGTTGTACACCAGCCACGTAACAGTTATTGCAGAAATCATTGTCCCTGACCTGTTTGCTCGTGCAGTCTTTGTAATAATGGTTGTACGCGCAGATGGGGCATATTATTGTGTTGTTTTTACATGCTTTTTGTATGTGACCAAATTGCTGACACTTATTGCAGCGAATCGGTCGTTGGATTGTTATGCCGATGTCAATGGGGTTGCCTTCGTTAATGTAGGGTGCTGGTGTAATTTGATAGGGCAGGGATGTGCTGAAGTGAATTAGTAGAGTAGATTTGATTTTTCCTATTTGATGTGCCGCGGTGATATTGTTCTTATTGGCGTTTACTGCCAAATTAAGTCTTCCTTACTCAGACCTATAAAGTCGGGATGATTAGCGATTCCGATTGCGGTTTGTGGCTGGTTTTGTTGTTTGCGTTGTGTATTGTTAGTTGATTGCACTTGTGTTTGAAGTAATTTAAACTCTACGTTGCGCATATTAGCGGGTGCAGTGAATGACTTTGCCCTGTCAATCCACTTTTTCTGAGTACTAATTTTGATTAGTACATGTTATGCATATTATGTACATTGTAGGTGTTAGTATTCGTTGGGCGACCTGCTTTGTGACTTATCGCTTACTAATTGGTGTGATTGGTTCCTGTTCATTGTTGGCTTTGACACCTGATTGAGTGAGGATGTCGTGTCACTCTGGCTTGAGTGGTGAGTATTTCGTGCTATTTTGGTTTGTGCTTATAAACGACCAGATTTCACATGCTGGTCATTTATCGCATTTTATGCTATCTTACACCATGTCTTCAGCTACAGACCAATGCTCGGTTGCCGTGTTCGGGGACAGCCATGTGAGACGTTTATTTCACGAGACTTTCGAGATGTTGGTGCCAGGGTGCCGGTCGCTAGCGTTCCATGCCGGAGGTATGACTACAGAGGGTGCGAAGATGGAACGACAGCTCGGGCTTTGTCTAGAAGAGAGGCCCGACTATGTCTTCATTTGTCTGGGTGGCAATGACATTCAACCGGGGATGAAGTCTCGCGTTTTGGCTATTCGTTTAAAGAAGATCGTGTCGCGAATGAGGGAAGCAGGCATTGGGCGCGTATTCGTTATGGGCATACTACCTCGGCGAGATGTGTCGTACGTACGGGGACACTGAGACCCGGCGCATCCGTGTATATATAGCGGGTGCTCATGTTTGAGGTTACCACTTGCCATGATGGAGAAAAAGCTAATAACTCTACTACGACTCACCGCCCAGTCCCGAGGCGTTCCCATGCGGCGTGACGGTTTCTACTGGGCTACCGACATCGCCGCCCTCCCAGAGTTCGCCGCCCTCAACCGGGAGACGCTGCTCAGGATCACCGAAGAGGATGCGAAGGGGCGTTTCGACGTGTGTAAGGTTGCGCATTGCATCTTTATCCGGGCCAGCCAGGGGCACACGCAGCCGTCTGGGATCACATACCCCTGGCTAGAAGATGGTGTTGGAGTCGTATACCACGGGACGACCTATTCTGCGTGGGAGAAGATAGCTCATTCCGGGCTCTCCACAATGCGGCGTCAGCATATTCATTGCTGTGATGGCCCTGGTTCAAGGAGCGGATGGCGTTCCTCCTCTGACATTATTATATGTTTGGACGTGCCTCGCATGCTGCGTGCACGCATGTGTCTGTATCGATCCACGAATTATGTTATTCTCACCCGTGGCGAATCTGGGGTGGTATGCCCCTGCTTTTTTGCTTGGGTATCTACTGTTGGCGGCCGCAGGGTCGCCTACAAGTGTCAACGGCACTAGTGTTTTACACGCCAAAAAGGCCCTTTTTAGGGCCAGCAAATTACATCAAGAAGGGAAGACTTTACATGTCAGCGCCCCGTCCACATCCGTTCTGTGTTTGTTTTTCCTTTTTCCCCCTCTGAATAGTATTTGTTGCAGTTTCCTGCAGTGGGTCGTTATGTTATTATATGTTAGTATACATGTTATCTTTGTACATTTTTTAGTAATCATAAATATGTGTTTTTTGGGCGCCCTATTTTTGTGTTATATGTTAGTGTGTATGCTAGTTGGTGTGTCACCGTTTGTGTGTTTTATACCTTAGTGTGTGTTCAGAGTGTTGGAGTGGTGAGTGGCTAGCCTCCCCTATCCTAACTCCGGCAGGCCGATGTGACGGTCACACCACGGGGTGTAACCACCAACCTTGGCCCACCAGAGCTTCGGACAGGGCCGCTGCCCTCACCGTCTGTGTGTTTAGAGTGTTGGAGTGGTGAGTGGCGAGCGCCCCCTATCCTAACTCCGGCAGGCCGATGTGACGGTCACACCACGGGGTGTAACCATCAACCTTGGCCCACCAGAGCCTCAGACAGGGCCGCTGCCCTCATCGTCTCTGTGTTTAGAGTGTTGAGAGGTGAGTGGCGAGCGCCCCCTATCCTAACTCCGGCAGGCCGATGTGACGGTCACACCACGGGGTGTAACCACCAACCTTGGCCCACCAGAGCTTCGGACGGGGCCGCTGCCCTCACCGTCTGTGTGTTGGAGTGGTGAGTGGCGAGCGCTCTCTATCCTAACTCCGGCAGGCCGATGTGACGGTCACACCACGGGGTGTAACCACCAACCTTGGCCCACCAGAGCTTCGGACAGGGCCGCTGCCCTCACCGTCTGTGTGTTTAGAGTGTTGGGGTGGTGAGTGGCGAGCGCCCCCTATCCTAACTCCGGCAGGCCGATGTGACGGTCACACCACGGGGTGTAACCATCAACCTTGGCCCACCAGAGTTTCAGACAGGGTCGCTGCCCCCCCCCCCACCCCCCGTATGTGTGTTTGTATCTAGCTACCTACTTGTTTACACCTAACCGGGCTGTGGCATATGCCGCCCCCATAATTGTCTCTTTTGTGTGGGTATGTGCATATCCGCTGTTCACACTGTCATAATTTCACACAGTTTCCTTTATAGATTATGCGGATATCACTATGGTCCACTTGGATCACTTCTCCATTGATCCCACAGGAGTGTGCCCTGCTTTTGTGACTACACATCTCGCGCTGTGCAGCCACTCATAGGCTGACGGGACTTGGGGCCCCCTCCTATCGTTTTAACTGGGTCTGGCTGGGTATTGAATTGATTTTGCATACAATATGTTATTTTATATTTCCAGTGATCTGTGACCGGCGGCCATTTTGAATTTTTAATAGTTTTGCTTAAATTTTGTTCCAGTAATCGGTGTCCTTTACGTAATTCAGTAATGCCTTGTATACGTCGTTTTCTATTTCCGGTGGTGGGAAAAGTAATGTGTACATGTTGTCATCTATACCTGTTTTGAGCAAGGCGGCCGATAGATCTTTCCGTTGCTCTGTTAGTTCGGTGCAGTGGTATAGAAAGTGCTGTAACGTTTCAAATTCGTCGCTGTCACCGCATGCTCTGCACGTTTCCCTGTTACTGTGATTGTTTGCGGCGAGGCCGTTATGGCCTAGTCTAAGTCTCGTTATTATTATGTCTGATCTGCGGTCCATGCTATATTGGTTACATCTGACGGGGATTATAGGACAGTTTTTCCTTAGTTGGTTTATTTCCGGGAACTGTTTCCATATAGCTTGCCATCGCTTTTTACTGGTGATACCTATTACCGAGTACAGTTCAACATGCGTGGGTTTTGTGTTTTCCTGGGCCCCGTGCTCATGTGCTTGCCCGGCGGCTTTGTCGGCCATTTCATTACCCATGATGCCTATATGTGACGGTACCCATTCGATGTCTATTTGTTTACCTGCGGTTACGTTTTGGCTGATTAATTGTTTTATTTTGTGTATTTTATCTGGTCTGGTTTTGGATTTTCCAGAGTTGAGTGCTTGTATGGAGCTCAGCGAGTCTGTTAAAATAACAGTTTTGCTGTCTACATTCTGTTTCAGATTCTATTCCAATGCTTTTTCAAGGCTATCAGCTCCGACGTGAATACAGTTAGTTTGCTGTTAAGTTTGTACATTTCGGTGTAGTTTAGGTCCGGTATTACGAAGGCGCATGCTGTATTATCATTTCCCTGGTTTTTGCTGCCATCTGTGTATATTTTAAGGTGTTCTTTGTATCTATTCTCGATTATGTTTTTCGCGATTTGCAGGTTTTCAGACATGTTAATATTTTTGTTTTTGATAATATCTTTTAGAGTCGTGCTGCATTCTATTTCGTTTATGCAGTAAGGTATACTGTACGTAAAGGGCTGGATTTCGATATCTCCTACGTTATACTCATGTATGAGCGAGTTTGCCGTCATTGCGTAGCACGTGTTACGGCCGGGTCCTGCTGGAGTAAACGGCAAGTTTCTATGTGTAGTTGCCCATTTTTTAGCCTGTTTTTCGGCCAGTTTTCTATTCTTATTTTGCTGCGACCCATGTTTTATACCTAGTTTTAATAGCTTGTTGACTGGGAGTTTGTGGCCATGTGGCATTGTTCAGGCCCAGTATTTTAATGTGTTACTCTCCCGTCTAATATATAGATCTAGTTGATCTGTATGCACCGGTCGCTATACGTAGCGCCTGGTTTTGTATAATTTCTATTCTTTGTAGTTGTGTATTGCTAGTACTTTGGTATAAAAATGATCCGTAGTCGATTTTGGATAGAATGAGGGCTTTATATAGTAGGATTAGTGATTTTTTGTCTGCTCCATATTGCGTTGCTGACACTAGTTTCATTAAGTTGATATCTTTTCTACATCTGGCAATTAGGTCCGTTATGTGTGGGATCCATGATAATTTGTCATCTAGCAGCATGCCTAGGAATTTAGCTCTGCTCTTAAATGGTATGGGTATGTCGTTTACAGTGAGTTGTGTGACTTTTGTGGGGGATTTCCCACGTGGTTGCGTTTCTAGAGTCCCGTTCTCATTATATTTCAGTTTGCACTGTCTTTTGTCAAATATTATTGCCTCAGTTTTTAGTGGCGATATTTTGAATCCCCATTTTTTCTGCCATGCAGTTATAGTGTTTAGGCCCAACTGTACTTTTTGTAATGATAGTGTCATTTGTTGATGTATATGCCATATAGCGCTGTCATCGGCGAATTGTGATAGGAGTAGTTCTGGGTTGTTTTCTTTTAACTCGTCATATAACGTATCTATAATTATATTAAATAGTATCGGGCTAAGTACACTCCCTTGCGGGCTCCCATTTTCTACTGACTGGTATTCGGCGTGATCCTGGCCAAGCCTAACTCTGATCTTTCGGCCTGATAGGAAGTTGTCTATCCATTTTAACATTCTGTTTGATATACCTTTGGTTGCTAGTTGATGAATTACCCCTTTTGTCCACATGAGGTCAAATGCCTTCTCTAGGTCGAGAAATACGGCCGTTACGGACTGTTTATTTATAAATGCCGTTTTTATAGTGGTTTCCAGCCTGGCCAGTTGGTCCATAGTGGATCTATGATTTCTAAATCCAGACTGGGTGTCGCTGATTTTGTTTTGTGTTTCTATGTGGTATTTCAGTCTGTTTGCAACCATAGTTTCCATAGTCTTCATAGTGCCGATGTTAATGATATGGGCCGATATGAGGCTGCGTTCTTTGCATCTTTTTTCGGAAAAAAGTATAGGTATTATTGTGGCTTCTTTCCACGTATCGGGGAGTGTACCTTCTTCCCACGATTTATTGTATAGTTCTAATAGTTTTAATTTTGAGGTCACTAGAAGTTTCTTAAGTATAGTATAGTGAATCTGGTCCGCTTCCGGCGCAGTACTTTTTTTCTTGGAAAGCGCCGCGCCGAGCTCAGATAGTATAAATGGTCTATTTAATTCACAATTATTGTTACTTTGTTCTAGATTGATTTTATTCTCTACCGTGCGCGACATAGACTGTTCCGTTTTTTCCTTATATGTTCTGAAGTCTGGTTCTAGGTTATTGTTACTGGACATGTTATTATAATGGTTGGTTAATATTTCCGCTTTTTGTGTATTGTTGTGTATTGGTTGGCCGCCATCTTGGATTGGAGGCGACGCGGTAAATGTTTTTCCTCTAAATTTGTTAAATATATCCCAAACTTCCTTGCTGTTTGATTTGTGATTTATTTTGGAAATAAATGTCTGCCATCCATTTTGTTTAGTATTTTCCAGTATTATTTTTGCCCTATGTTTGGATTCCGTATATTCGGCTTTCCGTTTTGCTTTGATTTCAGGGTGTTTATTGCTTGTATCCCTCCACTGCCGGAGGCATGTTTTTCTGTGTTTAATTGCATTCGTACATTCTAGGTTCCACCAAGGATTAGTGGGTCTGTTGTGTACGTTGCCACTAGTTTTCGGAATGCATTCAGAGCTAATTGCTTGCAATGTATCCGTTAATTGTTGATTGATTGAGTTTATACCATCGGGCGCAGTCTGGTCGTATTGATCATTGTGGTTTAGCTGTATATCGCACATGTTAGAGAATAGTTCCCAATTAGCTTGATTAAATTTCCATTTGGGAATTGTAGTTATGTTTGATTTGTAGAAATGAGTAGAAACAATAATATTGATCGGGTAATGATCGCTGCCTAACGTTGTGTTCATCGGATTCCAGCTGGCATGCACGGCCAGTCCTGGGCTTCCCATTGATATGTCAGGCGTGGTACCTTCTTTTACGAAGTTAGTGCGTTCGGAACAGCCATATGTATGTCTCTCGTCGTTTAGGAGTACATAATTTGTTTTTTCGAGGAATTTAATTAGTTTATTTCCTTTGTCACAGTGGGTTTCCCAGCCAGGGTCCCATAGTTCGTTGTGGGCGTTGAAATCCCCCAATATGAGTGTAGTGTATAAATTTTGGTAGTTTGTTTTTGCTATTCGCAATACACAATTATGGTATATAATAAAACAATATATATTAGATAAAAGGTTACATAATATATTTATTTAGTATACCTTTAATAACTTTAATAATATAGTACACTTTGAATGTAAAGTAGTGTAAAGTGAAACAATTTAAAATAAAGGAAATTACATCAGCTAATCATAGTAAATATCCCAAACATAATGTATGTGTAAACCAATAGATAACGATCCGGTTAATATATTGAATTACTGCCCTTGTTATGATGAACAGAGTTAATTAGTATATTACATATGAATCGGATCGTTAGTTGAGAGGCACTTTGAAGAGAAGTGGATTAAAAACGACTTCCGTTCAACACAAGGGAGCAAAAGCAACGACTATGCTAGCTTGATACATCATACCTTCCTGAAAATGAATCCGGTGTCGGTCAATAAAATTAGGTGGGACAATGCCACTTGTAGGGTCATTAAGTCAGTAGATGGAGATGTACCAAGGTGAATGATCACATGGTTACAACAACAACAACGTCGACCACTCCAAAGTAAGTATTATTTGCTATTTTCCGTAATATGAACCGACTTTGATGAAATATGGCGCAGCAAACGCGTCTTCATGAGCTGCATTTGGTGGTCTATGGAGTTTGGCACAGACTGTCGTTTTTGCGAAGAATTGATTTCCGTGTCTCAATGTCGGACATAATTTTGGGCGAAAATAAAGAGACCACCAAAATGCAGCTTAACAATACACGTTTGATGCGCCATATGTCATCAAAATCCGTTATGGAATAAGGACACTATAAAAGAATACGTACTTTGAATCGGTACTTGTTGCTGTTGTTAGTACCACGTGATCATACACCTTGTGTACGTGCATAACATGCTTGAAATGTTATTGCTCTAAATTTACAAGGTAACTTTACAGTTTATAAATACAGGTTAATTTAGAACAGCAAACGGGTTGGGCTACAAGTTTTAGTAACATTAGTTACAGGCTGTCCCAAGAGTTACCTTCGCAACCATTTGCATATATACATGTATCTGATATGGCCGTCAGTTTCAGTACTCTTTCGTTCCAATCCTTTTCACACATCCCTATATAATTATGTTGATTTACATTATTACATAATACAATATGTTTATACTAGTTTCAGTACTCAGAATGGTGAAATGCAGTTTTTTCCGAAGTGGTAATTACTGTCTGTTTCACGAAACCTTCCCAAATTTTACGGCCATATAAACAATGCAAAAACAATATTCACTCTGAAACATGGCTACATAGCTCGAAAATGATCTAACTAAGAAAACAAAAGTTAAATTTAGAAAATCGGTCTGTATTTCTGAAATTCTAAGTTTCCCCATGTTAAATCCCCATAGACATCTTCACTTTGTGAAGATGTCTATGGGGATTTAACATGGCGAAATTGTTTTTTCGCAATAAAATCAATATTTGACCACACGAAATAAAAAGAAGGCTGATTCTTAAATTTTGCTTTATGTATTATTTAAAAAAATAAATTGTTTTTGCATTGTTTATATGGCCGTAACATTTGGGCAGGTTTCGTGAAACAGACAGTAGGTCAAGTTTCAAAGTGTTGGGGTTACGTGAATAATTATTAATATGTTGGCGATTTGTCGTAATCATGAACATCCCCCGGGGTCCGGATGCCACTAGCCGTGCATGCCCCACTATGCACTTCAACATTCTATTGCAGAGGCGATGTTACATGTGAACGTCTCTGTATTTTCCTGCAAGTTAACCCTTATACCGCTACTCACAACAATTGTCGTCTGCTGTGATTTTATATTTTGCCTTATTTCTCAATGCAAACATGGTTTCACAGCACTTCAGAATCATTTCCAATGGAAATGATTCTGAAGTGCTGTCAAAGCATGTTGTAAATTATTATAAACTGCTGTTAAAGCATGTTTTTGATGATACAAATGGAAAATGGAAAATAAACAGCAGACGACAAAAAATATAAGATAGCGGTGTAAGGGTTAAAGTTAATTTGTATTCCAGTGTTAATGCAGCGTACATGTACTGTAAGATTGTTTTACGAAATTCAGCCATAAAGAATACATGACCTATTTACTTCAAAATTTACGAAATATAGGCCATGTAAACAGAAATAATTTCCTGGTGCGAGCAATTTTACACGATATCATTTATTATAAATATGACAATTACGTGCGTCTGGCGTACTACATAATTTTACTACGGTTCCGGTAATTGCCGCATGACGAGACACGAATCAGATTTAATGCCTTTGTAGAAGATGGTCGGAGTAATAGTTATATACAATCACGACAAAACGAGCCTTTTCTTATTCTCGAGCCATTGACCAGTGAGCTCTACATTTGTGTACACTGTCGTCGTCAGTGGATGTGAGTGGAGAAATGGGGATTATCGGATTTGTGACCACTGTAGCTCATCATCAAATATCACACTCCAATAGCCTATTTCACCAACATTGCAAAGTATACTTATCTAGCAAAGTATACTTTGAAAGAGATCTAAGGATAAATTTATTAAGTTTTATTATACTGAATTTATTACATTATCACAGCCATTCTGGCTGTGATAATGTAATAAATTCTGTATAATAATTATGCATACTTTTAATTATCAAATATATGCAGTCGTTAGTTCGATATTAAATAATGCATTTCGGGGAAAATAAATGATTACTCCCTCAAAGTATACTTTGCTTGATAAGTATACTTTGCAATTTTGATGAAATCGGCTACTGTGGCCAGATAAAAATCTATATTGCTTGTTAAAAGCATGACGGCTGATTCATTGATGGAATGGCGAACAGTGCATATCCTGATTAGACTGGTCGCAAACCCATAAGCTCGATTGCTACTGTCACAGCCACAAAATGTGTTGTTTTTGTTTTTGCTTCGATTTCAGGGTTGGTATTGTCTCGGTGACATACCATACCCGTAAATCACTCCGCTATAATTACAGTGCAACCTGTCTACAACAGCCACCCATGGGAAGACGCAAAACTGGCTGTTATAGAAATGTGGCTGTTGTAGGGAGGTTAATGCTGAATTAATTTTTATCGTCTGATGTTTATTTATTTTCTTATAATTCTCAATAAAAACATGTTTTGACAGCATTTTAGAATCATTTCCAATGGAAATGATTCTAAAGTGCTTCCAAACATGTTTTTATCGAGAAAGAATGCTAAAGCAACAGCAGACGTCACTTTTCGTGTTCAGCAGTCTAATGGTTAGATACAGAGTAAATCATCCATTTGGGATATAAAATATCGGCTGTTACAGAGAGGGTGTTGTTGTAGAGAGGTGGCCGTTCGGGGAGGTTCGACTGTATGTTTGTTGCATTCCTGGGTTGTAGCAGTACTAACCGACGGAGCCCAGCAGGGTACATGGATTTGTTGTTATTAATTCGTTCCCAGGAAATAACAATTCGTTCCTTCAATTTAACAATTCGTTCTCTCGAATTAACAATTCGTTCACAACTTGGAACCAACTTACCCTACAGCCAAAAGACATGCGAGTTTGTACCTAACAATATGTGCGATATTGTATGGGAACTATTAACACGATTTATTACTCTTGCTAGTTATTTTGCACGGGTTTCGCTGTGAGAGAAAACCAGTAATCATCTCCTTACAAATAATACACCGTGGAGAGAACACTCGTAATGGTGCGTGTGTTTTCTTAGAAAAAAACACGAGCTACCATGCAAAATGTTTAATTTTATTACAGTCAAAATATCGTTATTTGAAAACTTGGAAACGGTCTCGACTAATCTAGAATGTTAATGTGATTGAACACATTCCAAACATGCACTCGGATATATCTAGTTCACAGAAACAGATGCGTAATGTGGATGTCAAAATGTTTACATGACCTCAGGTTTGACGTCACACAACGTGACGCCAAAACGCGGGAAATATGTCATTGTGTAACTATTCTTGCGCACATCACAATTAATTGATTATAACATCAAAACTAGACTAAATGTGCATATATATCCTCCGTTGAAATGTAATAAATAGATATTCCATCGTACA
This sequence comes from Conchocele bisecta, assembly GCA_029237695.1. NCBI lineage: Eukaryota > Metazoa > Mollusca > Bivalvia > Lucinida > Thyasiridae > Conchocele > Conchocele bisecta. The sequence goes on from CM055268.1 coordinate 48,811,547, forward strand.
TGTTTGAATAGCGGAAATAATACACTCGTGTCCATCGGTGTCCGTCCAAGCAACTCGTTCGCTACGCTCACTCGTTGCTTACGCGGAAGCCTACGCACACTCGTGTATTATTTCCCGCTATTCAAAATGTACGATGAAATATACTCTATATTTTCCGTACATGCCGTCGAAAGTTGACGAAATATTCAGAGCAAGTGCGGCGTAGATTTCTGCATTGGTTACGGTACGTAAATTTCGTAAACAGTTGACGTCATTTACAGAAAATATCACAGTTTCTGTAAATATGTTTCATGCAAAGTGGCACATCTTCATTGGTACAAAATCACATGGCTGGTCTCAAATCTTTATCAACACGTGACTGTTTCGCTACATGAATATATAAAGAATTGCAAATGCGAAATTTGTCAGGATCGACACACAGGTTCTTGATGAACGGTTCATATTTCGGTGTTTGATTGGTTATTCCGGTATGTCTGGTGGTTTAGGTGCATTGTTACCAACAGTAAGAAAGGGGTCCGATGTGCACATAATTGACGATTTCTATCGTGTGTAATGATTGAGCATTAGTAGTTGCACCAAACTATGTAAATTACCCAAAACCAACGAAATCCACCAAAATCTACCAAAAATCCACCAAATACCCATATATGACATCAACATACTGACCATCTGCTCAAATACCTGTGGATCTATAGTGGTCTATCATCTCCAAATGTCGGAGTTGTCAACCAGCATGACACGTGGGTAACTGTCTCGTAGGTGTTTGAACAGGTGGTCATTACATTGGTTTTGGTGCCATGTGGATTCCGTTGGTTTTGGGTAATTTACATAGTTTTGTGCAACTACTAAAATGCTCAATCATTACACACGACAGAAATCGTCAAGTATCTACACATTCACCGTTCCGAACTTTCGGACCCTTTTATAATGTCAAAATATATTACCGTATGTATACGTGTAATTAGCTGAAGGTGACGTACATCGTGTATTGGTAACAATGCACCGAAACCACCAGAGATATCGAAATAATCATCATAACACACGGAAATATGAACCGTTTTCAAGAACTTGTGTGACTTTCAACCGATATGGACTAACGACACTTACAGCAGCTATGTGTTATATTAGGCAAGCCATGTGATTTTGAACCTGAGAAGATTTTCATAACATATAATAACAGAAACTGTGGTATTTTCTGTAAATCACATCGAGAGGTGACGAAATTTTCATAGCACATGCCGCATTTCCTCTTCGTCACCTTCCGACGTTAGGCATAAATTAAAATTAAGTTGATTTGCCCTTTACAGTGGGGTCAGCGTGTAAGTGCACACACGAACGAACACGACAGGTTGGAACCGGTCAGCGTGTAAGTGCACACACGAACGAACACGTCGTGTTCGTTCGTGTGTGCACTTACACGCTGACCCCACTGTAATGCCAGACCCGAATGTTTATTTATTTTCGTGACCAGTTTCAGTTTACGTTGGGCCAAAACGTCCGCAAATCGAAATAATACCATTACAATCGCGTCTGGCCGCTGTATTGACAATATCAGTTAAAAGTCAAAGTACTGAAAGTACTGAAATAAGTTATCTCCACAAAAACTGATCGGTGTGTGGGGTAAGTTAACTTTGTAAAAATCACTGGTGTAACTTGCAGGGTCAGTACTGAAATATATGCATGTATAGAAAATCGTCCACCCTTTGTACTGCTAGCTCTGTACTGTCCCGTGAGATCTAAACATAATAGCTGCTGTATTCATACGCACGAAATTCTTGATTCGTAGCTTCCAGAATTAAACTGATAAACTGAGCACAAAACTGTGAAAACTATAGAGAATATTATATGTAGAGTTTTAGATACAAAGCGGCAAGACAGATCAAAACGCCATAGGATAAGTTGGCACAGGCCACTGTTTTCTTGGTCGTACTCGCCGTTTAGGCGTAGCACGATCAATGGCTGCCCCCATGGAAATGTTCATGACACAATATGCTATCTCAAGGGAGATAACATATAAAAATCAAAGTACTGAAAGTACTGAAATATGTTATCTCCACACAAACTGATCACTTGCGGAACTAGAGACTGAAAGTTGCATATTTTCTCAATCATCATCCAGAGGCAAATGTACGGTGATGGTGAAACCCATTCCCATCCATATGTTTCCTTTAGAATAAATTACTATTTGAAACTCTCTAGGCTATTAAAGTACTATATATGAAAAGGAAATATCAAAATTGTATCACTGGTTCAAATATGAGAAGTGCGCCAATGACACTATTTAATTATAACAGACAAGCGGTAACACCATTGAAGTAGCTCTGCAATACGACAATATACTACGGTACCGTTCATAGCATACATCATGGTAAACATGGTAGAGCTATCAATTGATAAATTTAGTTTCATACACTAACGTCGCCCGTCATAGGTAGTGCCTATTTCATATTAGCTGCTGTATTCATACGCACGAAACGTCTTAATTCGTATTTTCCAGAATGTAACTGATAAACTGAGCCCAAAACTGTGAAAACTATAGAGAATAGTATTTGTAGAGTGTTATATACAAAGCAAGACATACCAAAACGCCATAGGATAAGTTGGCACAGGGAAATATGTTCTTGGTCGTACCCGCCGTTTAGGCGTAACACGACAATATGGCTGCCCCCATATAAATTTGCGTGACATAATATGCTATCTCAAGGGAGATAACATATAAAAATAACATATTTTGCATACCTACCTACCCATATATACAATGCCTTGTAGGTAAAGGGAAAATAAACAATATTTTAAGTTATACCTTATTATCAGAAAATATTGTAAATTTGTAAATAGTTTCACGAGATATCGCACATCCTGGTCTTCTTATGTATAACACCAGATGGATTGTCTCCTGTGTTCCTTCTGTAGTTGGGCTAGGGTCTGGTTACTTAACCCTTTCAACACCACAGGCCTGTATAGTGGTATTGGCAAATAGTGTAGATCCAGATGAGCCGGCTCGTGACGAGCCGTCTCATCAGGATCTACACATTTTGCAAGTAATTTTCACATTTTTAAGAACAAAAACACCCCCTTTTCATAAATGGACTAGTCTGAACGATTGGATTGATCTGAAAATTAACATATAAAAATCCATTCCAGTTACTTAGGGGTGAAAGGGTTAATGTTTCAGTATTGCTACTTCGCTCTGACTGAACGGCGAAACCACGGGGTCATAACGAGGTCATGCGTAGGGTCCTCTCATAGGTGGAAGACACAGACCTCTGACCAAAATATATCCCATTGAAAAAATCCCATTACCCCACCCACTAGAAATTAAGGAACAAAATAAAGTGTTTAGTGTTCTTTATCCGGCGTGGAGACGAATATATGGATATATCGTAACGAGACAACTTATACGGTCGTTGAATTACACAACCGTCTGCGTTAATCTTGCCCTTATGTCAATGTTTCTGAGCATCAATCGGCAGTCGCAATCAAGCAGTTTGATTGGCTGATCCAGAGCTGTGCTACAGCTCAGGCTCAGACAATCAAACTGCTGTATGTAAAGCACAATATACAAGTATTGTTAAATGATACAATTGACAAATACCGGCAAGATTAGCGCAGGCGATAGTGTAATTTAAACACGATATATATGCGGCAGTGACTGGAGAACTGGGAAATATGATATTTGGGACTACTGTCTGTTCCACGTTTTGCTGCCGACGAACTTTTGGCCATTAAACACGTTAAATCTAAAAAATATTTAAAAGTAAGTACTTTTCCAAAAGTTCGTCGGCAGCAAAACGTGGAACAGACAGTAGTGTAGCTCCTGATCAAATAACTGTAGCCTAGAAACGATCTAGAAGCATGATGGGATATAATGTGGAACAGTGCAGATCCTGGCCAGACTGTGCGAATGCACATGCTGATCTGGATCTACACTGCTCGCAAAATTCATCAGTTCCCATCTCTTCAGTCACAAGCATATAGTTAATACATGTAGTAAGCATATCAACGATTTTCAGGATTATAGACAGTATTCTTTTAACTTTGACTGGAGACACATAGGTAAAACTGGGTTCAAAAATACGATACAAATTTACATTTAAATAATTTTTACTGGTCTGTTTCGTCGCGATCCATGGATATATAATTCCAGCACAAAAATATTTACACAATTCCCTAACATTTGATTGGCCCGTAGCAAGTCACTGTCCAAAATATATATCCCAGTAAACTCCCATGCTGAACTACTTTCCGTAACCGTGAGGCGCAGTTAAAATAATTCTTAAGAAAACGGAAAATAAACACATTTTCTTGATGAATTTATTTCAAATGCTGGAATTATAAGGAATGAATGGCCTTTTTGTGGAATTTATCGGGGATATAAACTTGGAAAAGTCGCGGAAATACTGGACGAGGCCGAATCATTTTTACTGGTCTGTTTCGTCGCGATCCATGGATATATGAGACCCAGTGACCCATTGCGTGCCTCTAACCACTGACAGGAATTTGTCTAAGTCTCCAGCAGAGTTTTGATAAATTGAAACATAAATAAAATGTGGAAAAGACAATAGCAAGGTCACGTGGTTACAACAACAACAACGTCGTCCACTCCAAAGTAAGTATTATTTGATATTTTCCTTAATATGCAACGGATTTTGATGAAATATGGCGCAGCAAACGCGTCTTCATGAGCTGCATTTGGTGGTCAATGGAGTTCGGCACAGACGTATGTCGTTTTTGCGAAGAATCGATTTCCGTGTCAGAGAAAATAAAGAGACCACCAAATGCAGCTTAAGAAGACGCGTTTGATGCGCCATATTACATCAAAATCCGTTACGTAATAAGGACACTATACAAGAATACGTACTTTGCATAGGTACTTGTTGTTGTTGTTAGTACCACGTGATCATACACCTTGCGTACGGAGCTCCGCAGGGGACATGGATTTTATTTATTTAATTCGTTCCCACGAAATAACAATTAGTTCCCTTAATTTAACAGTTCGTTCCCTCGAATTAACAATTAATAAGCAAACTATTCAATAATTGCTGTCTGCTAATGTGTAAACAATAGCGCGATTTTATTTTACCCAATGAACATTTTTAAATACACAAATACTCAATTGCTTCAGAAATGATGGAGTGACAATACTCAATTACTAATACCTTATCTGGAGCCCTGTCAGGTAATGTTATGCTACAGAATGCAGAAATGTAACATGGATTTCATTGAAAATAACGCGGACTATATTCACAGCTGCGCTCTCAATGCAGAGTTAGTGAACTAGGTAGTGAATAGCAAGTTTGGAAACAGACAGAAGGCCAATGCTGCTAAACTCTGACAATGACAAGTGTGGGGCGCTGGAGACCGCCAAATTGAATACAATACTCCTGGGGCCCGTTTCACTAAACTTCTTACGACTAAAATGTTCGTAAGTGCAAATTTAAGATCGTCCGTAAATTACAATTTATGGATTTACATTTATTGAGCATAGGCTGCATTTGCAGCCTATGCTCAATAAATGTAAATCCAATAATTGTTTACAAGAAAATAGTGTTAATGTGAAATTTACAGACCATCATAATTTTGCACTTACGAACATTTTAGTCTTACGAAGTTTAGTAAACGGCCCACAGAATGGCAGCAGTGATAGTTGTAGTGCATGAAGACAGTCTATTCCATTGTATTATGATGAGGGTGGGGTGAGATAATGGGTATTTACTCATGTACTATAATAATCAACAGTGGTATGAATTTGTCAGAATGCGAGAGGGGCTGCATGCCTGTGTGTTCTCCTGGTGTGCACGACGCATGCGAGCATGTGTATGGCAGCAAGGCATACTAGTCGGTGTCAGAATGTGAACCTGCTGAAATGTTTGCTATAGTCTTCGGAAATGTGTTTTTATGATAGAGTATGTGACATAGTACACGTGTGGTGGCCATCTTGAATTTCAAAATGGCCGCCATTCAAAACCAACATTATTAATGTTTTCTACACAAATATCTTACTAAATCAACACTCGTGTACGATCTCTATGTAATATGCGGACAGCTGGGTAGGTCATGCGTGATGTAAACCTTGATTGGCTGCGAAGAGCCTGCGCAGTAGCCACTGATGTAGACGCTGGCCTCCATACCATGTTTCCACTGGGTGAGGATCCAGGCCATCCCACAGTTGCAGGCCACCCCTCTATCAGGCAGCAGAAGCATATTCAGCACCTGTAGATCTCTCACGGCTTTCGGGAATCTCGAAAGCAAATTACCAGTCATGTATAAAGCTAGAAGCTTCTGGCAGGATTTAAATGCGGAGTCAGATATATCTACAATGGAGTTGTTATCGAACGAGAGATATACAAGAGATGACAAGTTAGCCAAGTCAGAATTTCCAATTGCTGATATTTTATTGAATGACAAATCAATATCTTGGAGTGTGTGCATGTTCGAGATAACAGTTGGTATTTGTTCAAAAGCATTATGGTCTAGTTGAAATGTAGCAAGTTGTAAACCAGTAGTAGGGATTAGTTTCCTGTCTATAGTGTTGAGATGCGGATTCAAAGCTACACGGAGATGTACCAAATTTGGAAAGGAACCAAACACATTAGGAAAGCGAGTCAAATTGTTACCGGAAAGTTCAACTAAGCCCATGAAAGATAAAACGGGCGAACATGTGGGCACGTGCAGCTCCTTACCAACATGGGGAGAATTGAAGTTGAAGGTGAGCCACTCTAGATTCGCCAGGGAACATACAGCCTGTGGAATGGCATCTATGTTGGTATTCTCTATGCTTAAAGTTCGCAGGCTTGTGTGAAAGCCATTGAATGCCGTTGAAGGTATTGACGTTGGAATGTAATATGTTATACCTAATGTCTGTAACTTAGATAAGTATTGTAATTCGAATGGCCAGCTAAAATCAGCAGTTGCACCAAAGTTAAATGCCGTCAATGATTTTCCAATTGATTGCATTGTCGCTTTGTCGAATTCTTTAATTACGTTCTGATACAACTCCAGCGTCTGTATATTTGTCAACGTTGCCAGAGCTTTAGGAAGGGACTGCAGCTTATTGTGGTTCAATCGGAGAAACTGTAAGGATCGGGTTATGTTCCCGAAAGCTTTATCGTCCACGTGTTTGATGTGATTGTTCGACAGATCAATGTATATATCTTGACTTCGGGTTGTTGCGAGTTTTGAAAATGCATCAGCAGGAATATTAGCTATCCTGTTACCCTGAAAATAGAGACGAGCAAAGCTATATGTGGCTGTGACTGGAGAAATGGGGTTTGTGGGCTTTGCGACCAGTGTAGATCCCGATCCGCTTGTGTATCCAGTCCGTCTGATCAGGATCTTCGCCGTTACATCAATGAAACAAATGGCGTGCGTCGAACAAATACAGTCATGCAGTATAGATAGCCATCCAGCTAACGGAAAGTGATAAGGAGCTAGGCTGGTCACACATCACATAATCAACCCCGTTGACGAAAATAAACATGTTCAAGTTTGCCATCTGAATAATCTACACTGGTTGCAAAAGGTATAAATACTGTTTTATGAGCTGACAATCGAACTGTATAGAGTAAACTCCATCATACATCTATTTTCAAACACATGAACTATTAGTACCCAGACATATCATCAATATCACAACATGATAAACTTAAACTTAATAGTATGGCTCAGTATCTGAATATTATAATCTAGCCGCAAGAATCATGTAGCGGTACAAAATATATCTATTAGTTTCTTTTGCGATTGTTTGTATGTCCACTGCCTCGTAATGCATGATTACTAGTGTCTAACCCAGACACACAACATTCCCTCTGCTTAATTACATGGGGTATTGGGTTACAGGGCACACAATGTTGTCTTAGAGTGTTCATACACAGGAAACACAGTGCAGCGTCTCTAAAACCGGCCACACCAGTCAGACCCATATTGTCCGACTTACAGTGTTTATAAACATGAATCACAGAGCCAAGTATTTTAACAGGATACCATAGAAGGGCCTCATATTGTCTGATTTACTGTGTTCATACTCCTGAACGACAATTCAGCCACTCTAAATCGGACACCCTTGGGTGTCCGATTTAGAGTCGTTGCATTGTACCTGTAGGTAGACCTTCAACTGCTCGTGTATGGGGACCGTGCTGTCTCGAAAAGTCGGCACCGCCGTCAAGTTCAGGTGCTGGCAGTAGACGAATCTATCCAGGCACATGCACGGCGGAGGGGCGATACAGTCGGGCTGGTCGGCACCCGCCGCGGACACCATATATACACAGAACACCGTCCACAGGAAGCATACAGTCTGGGAAAATAAAAAAGATGTATAAAAGAAACAAATGCTTCGAATGAACTTCAAATCCCTTCAAACATTAAATTGCCGTAGTGTTACTGTAACTCCAAAACTTGTTATGACCTCACAATTGTATTGTTAAACCGTCAAATTTATTTACGCGACTGAAAAATACCTACAGCCATAATCATATATATATATATATTAATTATTATCTTCAAGCCATTTCATATTGTCAACAAATATGCTAATTTAATAAATTATAGACAACTATTAATACAATAATGTTGTATACCTCGAAATATGTCAACATAACCTACCAATTACTGTCTGTTCCACGTTTTGCTGCCGACGAACATTTGGCCATTAAACACATTAAATCTAAAAAATATTTAAAAGTAAGTACTTTTTCATCACTAACAAAACATTCGCCCTCTCCAAAAAAAATTATTTGATGAAATTCCATCAAATATCTATTTTATTGCGAAAAAACGATGTCCCCATGGGAATTTAACATGGGGAGTCAATTTACAAAACTTTTGGACTTTGGAAAATTGACAGCGAAACCTGGCGAGATAGCTTGAAAATGATGTAACTAAGAAAACAAGAGTTAGATATTGAAAATCGGTCCGCAAATAAAAAAAATATTTAAAAAGAATTCTATTTTTAACCCCCATGTTAAATTCCCATAGGAAAATTGTTTTTTCGCAATAAAATCAATATTTGATGGAATGTCATCAAATTTTTTGTTATTGATAAAAAAGTACTTATTTTCAAATATGTTTTATATTGAATGTGTTTAATAGCCAAATGTTCGTCGGCAGCAAAACGTGGAACAGACAGTACCTTCCACCCATCTCGTACATACGATTTGTTGATGTGTTTGTAGTACTTAAAACGATGCTAGGAGGCGTTGTGTCGTGGACTAAGTCAATACTGGCGCAGGCATTGGCAGAAAATTAACAGGCGTAATAAAACCGCACTTACAATGTATATTTTACAAGTATTCACGTTTGGCGATATTCATCAATTAGTTCAAATTGTCTTGTAATTTAACTATTTCCATATGATTGTTGGCCAGTTTAAAACATAACTGTACATCAATGATATCATATTTACTGTGACTCCCAAACAACCCAACCACGATCACGCTCAGCTATGTTGTTTGGGAGTGACAGTAAATATGATTCTCCCACGTTCTTTTTCAGACTATTCTATTTAGGCCTATAAAATACATGGGGGCCCTTTCACGAAACTAACTAATAATTTCGTAAGTGCGACATTGGAAATCAGAGTAACATTTTAGCTGATGTTGGTAATGGTTTAGTGGATGAGTTCACATGTAGTGATGTGTACATATTGGAGGAAAATTTTGATCGTACGAAATTTAGTGAAACGTACCCCTGTGGTGCGGACAACGGGCCAGAAAAACTACTGTCTGTCTCAGGTTTTGCTGCCGACGAACCTTTGGCCATTAAACACATTAAATCCAAATAAATATTTAAATGTAAGTACATTTTCATCAATAACAAAAATGTCACACTCCCCATTTTTTTTTATTTGATGAAATTCCGTAAAATATTGATTTTATTGCGAAAAAACGATTTTCCTATGGGAATTTAACATGGGGGACTAAAATAGATTAGTTTAGATTTCTTTATTTGTGAACCGATTTTCAAAATCTAACTTTTGTTTTCTCAGTAACATAATTTCCAAGCTATCTAGCCAGGTTTCGGTGTCCATTTCCACATTATTTTGTTGTTTTACTCCTCCCCCACCTCTTCCGCATCTTTTCTCTCATGTTAAATTCCCATAGGAACTTTATTTTTAGCTATTAAATCAATATTTGATGGAATTTCAATATATACGATTTTTTGGGGAGGGTGTTTTTTTTTGTTATTGGTGAAAAGTACTTACATTTAAATATTTTTTAGATTTAATGTGTATAATAGCCAAAAGTTCGTCGGCAGAAAAACGTGGAACAGACAGTAGTTAAGGAGGGTAGGTTTTTTTAATACTACTATATAGACAGCTGTATAGCTTATGTGCAAATATGGTGGAAAAGGTTCACTATTTGGCACTTATTTATTTCCGACAGTAACAAGTTTAGGCATCAAGTGTGAAAAAACTTGAATGTACTAAATATCTAGAAAGGCCATCTTTTCAACCAACGGAAGTGGATTATTTACCTTGAGCCCGGCTCGCTAATTCAGTAATTGCAACGCGCGCGAAGGCCTGGACCAGCAGGTCCCGGCCTTCTCGCGCGTTACAATTACTGAATCAGCGAGCCGGGCCCAAGGTACACTAGTACCACTTCCGTTGGTTGAAAAGATGGCGAGTGTCCTACCTTCTAGATATTTAATATTAGATTAAAATTGGGTATGATTTATTAAAGAGCGTTTTGCCGTTCATACCACAAAGTGCCTGTGGCAGAACGCGTTATATACACGAAGTTTCGAACATGAACATTTTTTTAAACGGCCAAAAAAGTCTAGGGTCGGCGGCACATTAATGTGTAATTTACAGACAATCATAATGTTGAACTTACGAACATTTTAGTCATACAATGTTTAGTGAAACGGGCCCCAGGGACCCGTTTCACTAAACTTTGTAAGACTAAGTTTGTAAGAGCAAATTTTAATTTTGGAATAACCTTTACGCTGACAGCCGATGTTTAAAGGCAAATTAATAAGAATAATCGAACATGATTATCATAAGAAGTTTAGTGAAACGTGACCCAGGTTATTTACAATGTGCGATTAAATCAAGTCCTATTTAATTTTAAGTTAATATAATGCACTATATGTATATAACCTTCATTGTCGTCCCACCGCAGTGTTTTGCTGCTGGAAATGTTAATCCGAGGCTGTATACTGAAACGATTTAAAACGCAATAAGGCGGTACACTAGAAACACAATTGCTATCCCGAGGTAGCAATTTAACCCCATCTCTTTAATGTAACGCTTGGAAGAGTGATTTGCAATTGGTTATCCGGCGTGTTTGATAGGTTAGCAATATACAATTGTCAAAGTTGTATCACTAAAAGAACATTCACTTGCAGAAATTGGTTATTTTACCGTGGCAAGGTGTTTATCTGACATTTACATGTAAATCTTGTAAATTGGAAAGCTTCATTTCGTTATGTTGAATGTTGAACAACAACAAGATAAACGATGGCTTACATGGGAAATTGATTTCCCTGTTCTATTATGTTTCGCAATTTACCACTTCTACATCAAAGATTATTTGTTTAAAGGTATAAAATATACAGTTTACTAACTTTTGACCGACATGCAACATGTTTGGGTGTGCACTTCGGTTGTTCACATGTTTTGAATGGGTCAAATTGTAGCCGTAGATAACATATAGGAGGCGAATTATTGTAGCTAGGCGGTACACATGTAATTGGACATCCATTTGCGATTACTCGCAGTGTACCACGTGACTTTATGTATCGATTGAGTGTTATTGAGCTAGTTAATGAATTGATATTGATCTTCGTAATAACATGTGTGCCAACGTATGTAATGGGTGAATAAATAACATGTTTTCCTTCCATGTTGCGTTTTTAAATCGTTTCAGTATACATGCATATGCAATGTATAATCAGTATTGAACCAAACCATGAGATAAGAAGCGAGTGGGATGTGCATATAGGGTGATAATAAACGTAAATGTGGCTGTGGTTGAACACATGATGCTTATTTGATTATGTAACCAGTGTAGCACACTCCTGCGGCCTGATAACGATATATATTGCTTGTTAGAAATGAATGGTGTTTCATTTATGGAATGGCTAGCAGTGCAGGTCGTGTTCAGACTGTGCGGATGCGGAATTGTTAATACGAGGGAACTGTTAAATTAAGGGAACGAATTGCTATTTCGTGGGAACGAATTAAAACAAAAGTACATGTCTCCTGCGGGGCTCCGTACACAACAGATATCCTGGAGTCACGCCATCTCTGATTATCAGCCGATGTGTCTTAGTCATATATTAAAAATAAAATGATACCACGAGCCAGACAGATACCAGGGGGCGGTTTCACTAAACTTCGTACGACTAAAATGTTCGTAAGTACAAAATTATGAGTCTGTAAATTGCACATAAAAACCGTTTTCTTTTAAACAATTATTGGATTTACATTTATTGAGCATAGGCTGCATATGCAGCCTATGCTCAATAAATGTAAATCCATCAATTTCTGGACGATCCCAAAGTTGCGCTAACGAACATTTTAGTCGTAAGACATTTAGTGAAACGGGCCCCAGAATGAAAGTTGTGTGTGACCAGTCAAGGGAAGACGAACCAGTTGGGTGAACAATGTGAAACTTTGATGTTTGCATTTTATGAATCTCCATTATTTTCTGGTTTCAAAAATGTAGACTTTGTTATACGTTATGTATTCCACTGACCAGTCAACATAAATTGTGTGAAATTTAACATATATACGTATTATCTTTTCAAATATACTAGCACCTGCTTCAAGTCACATGTCCACTCAGTAGGCACAGATGTTCTTTTAGTTTATAGGAATTAAATAAGTGTATAATTGTGTCACTATTCCACCAGTTCTAAAAATTACGAGTGCCCGCTATACAGATATAATCACTTATTGTCTGTTCCACGAAATGCTGCCCAAGATTTATTGCTATAAAAACACTCCAAACTGCTTATTTTGTTTATATATTTCAATGTAAAACTATTTTTTAGAAATGAGCCTACTTTTTATTTCAAGAAAATCCGTCTAATAACAAAGTTATTTCGAATAAACAGTCATGGATGGGCTTTTGCCTTATAAATTCATTTCACCGAATTTTAGTTGTTGACAATAAAACAAGAAACTACTATTGCAATAATCACTTCCGGTAGACAACAACAACAACTATTATTGCGATCTGAACACAAATTCTTAAATAAATTTGCTTATTAACATCATTTTCTGGCATATAACTTAAACAATTTGCATTAAAATATATAAATTAATCATTTAATCTTCATATATTTAGCGAATATCATTCATCCATAAGGTTCCAAGTCGATCTGATACTATTGCTAATATGTCCTAATGTATTGTAAATTGTGAATGCTTACGAACTTGATTCGATTAAACTCGTGACTTTCACCAACCAATCAGCATTTAGTAAACCAAGTTGTCCGCCGGAAATTCGTCCGGCAAAGAAACTGGCTCACAGGAAGTGACTGTATACTTCCGCCGGAAATGACGTATATATGGTGTTCCCAAGTCATACCATTAGAGAATGTAGATTTACACCGGTGTCGATGTGCGAGGATATGTGCAATTAATTTTGCTTGGTAGGAACAGCGTGCCAACCTCAGCTGCTTGGCGTTGTCAATAGATACGAAAGCTGTAGCAGATGATGATGACATCATGTTGTATTTTGACCAAATTCTCGGCATTTTCTTCTGGAATTCTTGTACGAACACCGACAAATGGAGGCTCGATTCCTTTATTTTTCAACCTGGCAAGATTTGCTCTCATAAATACAAGGTTATTGTCTTTTTTTTAATGATGAAATCCAGCAAGCAGTTCGATGCTAGAAAAATGTTGAAAATCTGACCGCACTTGACATTTTAACATTGCAACCCTGCATTCAATTCTTGATTTATGGCTATTACTTCATTATAGGACCGAAATTCAAAAAATAAAAAGATGGCTCATTGCTAAATTTTGCTGAAAAATGATTTTATGCCAAAAAATAAGAGTTTTATGGTGTTTAAATAGGTGTAAAAGTTGGGCCGGTTAACGTGAAACAGACAGTAGTAATATATAGTTTACTGATAGTGACTCGCGGTGGTATCAGGCTATTTTCATATGCAAATGAGGCATATCTTTTAATTATTTATACTAATTAAATGCGTCTGAAAAAAGATATTTTCGACAGATTATAAAGTATGATCATTGCACATCAAAAAATAAATACAGAGAATAAATAGTAATGTTCGTTTACATTTTAAGAAAACACGGTTATCGCACCTGACGTCTGATATAAAATGCATAATAATACCAATCACTACGTGGGGTAATGGTGAATGAATGTTTATTTTCGCCAGAAAATGTCATATGTACAGAATATACAGAACTATCTGTCTCCTATATTATAACCTGGCATGTGGGACCCCAGTTTTAAGCTTCTTTTTACAGTCAAATTGACAAATTATCATTCGAATGCATCACGATATCGTGACGTAACGTTGTTAGAGCCCGGATGCGATACATACACTCGGTGTTTGTGGACTGCAATCGGAATTATGCTATTTGTAGTCAAACAGTAAATTTGTACACATAATTCTTCACAAACTTTATATAACAGAATGACGAAGACTATACATATTTCATGAATGAGTTGCGAAGGGAAATAAGTAGTACAGAATTACGAAACCATATATCACCTTCTTCTACATTGTCTGAATTCCATGGGATTTAGGATATTGAGCCAATGTTTTCTTCTTCATGTATTTATGTACAATTATGTTATTTACAGCATGTATTACACAATACAGAATTCCCACTCACATACACACCATTCATACATATCATACATCAATATCACAGATAGAATACAATTTAGTATGTTTATGCTTCACTATTGTCACAAGTAATGATCATTGAAATTGGTATTTCCACATGGTAACACTATATATCAAAATACATGTAATTTAATAACGCACAAGTCACAGTTCCTTTGAATGTTTGATATACGTTAAATTGTACCCAAAGTGACCCCCTTACTACTATCACCACCTATCACCACCTATCACCACCGTTAAATGTCCCACATACGTCCAAGTCCACGTCCGAAGTAAATGTTTTACATACATGTGCTTCAATGACTGAAGTATAAGTATACCCCAGCAGTCACCAATATTTAGTTCACTGCTGTCTATTTATATCGCTGCTGACGTCACTATAATGCCGTTCTTCGCGAGAGTCACGTCAGGAAACCTCAATAAATATATCCAACTGTAGATAGGCGATGCATCTGCGTGCATCGTAGACCGCTATCTCTAATATCCGCCACCTTCCCGACTCTTCTATCGACTACGTCTATGGATCCCGCTCTAACTACTCAAATGCCCTCTGGATCGTCCATCCGCTGAAATTAAAGAACGAGCCCGATATCCCATCTGCCTCTCTACTAAACTCCCTGCGACGCACAATATTCCACGCGTATACAATACAGAGTACCTATTTACTATCTAATTAAACATACCTGATCATCTTCCATCAGCATGAAAGAATCCAATGAGATTTTATGTATTTCTCCCTCTCTCTCTGACCAAGCTGCCAGATATGCCTATTCACACAACCATCTCTCACAAACATCCAACACACACTGTTCTACAAGATTTAAACTCACTTGCAAACTACCCACAAGTACTAACATAGCTCACTGACCACGGATTATCCTTGACCAGTAACAAAAGATTTCCCTTCAATCAAAATTGGTCATTTACTCCCAGGCCCCTGTTGTACCTTGTAAGCTAATCCTACAGCACCTATCTCCCATTCTCATTACATATATACTATTGCTGAATTATGATCCTCACCAGCCTAGATCGCTATATACATTTGTATTTCTCTGTGACATAACTCCCCTCCAATGGACAAAAGTGTACCACACTTTTGTTTCACTCACAGAGAACCTACAATACCCTTGTCTCGTATTACACTCTAAAAACACAGTTTCCCTAGCTATTTCTGTGCTAGCTCTAGTCAACTTCGATACGACTGAGATAGTCTGCCCCCACATTGCTTTTACCCGCGATTGCTTATATGGTGAACCTTATCATTCCACACAATCTTATTTGCATTACCTTTCTCCTCATCTGTACTTACCATTTCAACTGCTCCTGCTATCACTGGTTCTTGGTCTTCGACTGACCTCTCGTTGAATATCTTCAACATGTTTGCATGGAATATTTTCTCCTTTCCATTCATGTTTACAATGTAATCCATCTCATTCCTTACCTGTTTCACTGGGAACGGTCCTTTCCACTTCATCAGTAATTTGTTGTTGTTAGTAGGTAACAATATCAAGACGCGCTGCCCGACTTTGAACTTTCTATCTTTGGCCTTACTGTCAAAATACCTTTTATAGTACTTAGCAGCATCTCGTAGGTTGTTATGAGCTAATTGACAAGTTTCTTCCAACCTTTGTTTCAAGTCTATCACGTACTGGTAAGTTGTCTGAACCTAACTATCATCTGATCTCTTTGACCACAGCTCTCTTAATACCGTCATTGGTCCACGAACAGTCCGACCATATAGCAACTCAAATGGTGAGAGCCCAATACTCTCCTGTGGCACCTCTCTGTACGCGAACAACACTGCCCCTATATACTTATCCCAATCCTTTGGCCTCTCTGCGCTCATCTTACGTAGCATGCTCTTCAGTGTCCCGTTAAATTTCTCTACTAGACCGTTGCACTGCGGGTGATAAGGGGTTGTTGTTACCGATTGAATGCATAATAATCTATTTACCTCTTTCATCATACCTCCCGTGAACTGTGAACCTTTGTCTGATAGAACCTCCTGGGGGACACCTACCCGACTAATCATATCTACCATGGCCTCTGCGACCCACTCTGTTTATATAGTAGGTAGTACTACCGCCTCTGGATATCTTGTTGCATAATCGACCATAGTCAAAATGAAACGGTTACCTTTATCTGATGCTGGGAAGATGGGTCCTATGATATCTACTGCCACTCGCTTGAAGGGAGTGTCCATGAGTGGCATCCTGCCTAGCTTTACCTTAGCAATTCTTCCCTTCGGTACTGTTAACTGACACGGCTTACATGACTGACAGAACCTTCTAATGTCAGTTTTACACCCTGGCCAATAAAACTCCGAAATGATCCTATCAGTGGTCTTACGTGTTCCCAAGTGACCCGCCATCATTGTCTCGTGACCCAACTTCATTACCCCAGTCCTAAGTGTCTTTGGCACTACAAGCTGATAGTGTTTCTGCCCATCTCTACATTGGAACTGCCGATACAATGTGCCTTCTATATATGTCCAGCTGGTTTCACCTGATCTTGTTTATTTCACGATTTTATTTTTCATAGAACGCCTATATTCTCGTGAATAGTTACAGGCGTTCTATAATTACAATCGGTCGATGGGCCGAATGGGGTTCGCTGCGGGAAACTTCGTAAAATGAAAGTGTGCCAATACCAACAAGCTATATGTTAGTTCAATATTGAAACATGCTAACACCTGTAAACATTGATAGGTTATATTAAAATAATAATACGCATGTAATTTGCAAAAAAATAGCTTCCCAATGAAATTTAGTTTAAATAGATTATCCCGTATGGAGCCTCATTTAGAACGTCCGGCACATATAGAGTCAATATTTGAACCTTTTTACTAAACGCCATAGTGTCATGTGTCCAATTTATTGGACACAGGACACTTTTTTTTAATAATAATATATACCAACCAATAACAAATTTACGTTTAAAAAGTCAGCTATTTGTTGTTAATGCGATTTTATTTTCATTGTGACGTCATACTATATTTCGTGTCCTGCCAAACGCGTAATAATACAATGATTGGTCATATTGCCATTACACGTACTGGTCGAAGCCATCGTGTCATTATTGCTGTCTTCATTGTTGATAAGCTCTAATTACGGAAATACAGATACTCATTGTGTACTCGACGATTTGTGAATGCTACAGACGTACATTTCTGCAAATTTGCTAAAGTTGAGAGGACAATACGGCGACAGCCAAGACGCATCAATAATTGACCTACATTTAAAGTCTACCAGCTGCCAGACACGAAACATTCGTTTCAGGTAGGAATTATTTCTTTATTACTGTTGACCAATATTTGAATCGTGCTGACTTCGACAGCACTTTTAACCACAGGGCTACTAAAATAATTCCATTGTATTCAATCTAACATGAATTCAAGTGGGTGGGGGATATTCAACATTGCCTGTGCATGTGCCGAGTCATTGGTTTTCGCGACCAATGTTGTTTCCACAATTGTTGTTTAAATAGCGAATTTATGGTGCATCTCTCGGACTCTGTGTGTTTGTGGCACCTCGATACTTGTAGATTCACTTTGATATATGTTTTCAGTCCAACAAGTCAATTCATTATCTATTTAGGCTATTATCTGTTATCTGTTATCTATTGTCTATATAGTATAGGCTTTTAGCCACTTAAAAAAGACACTACTTCATTCCCCCCCCCCCCCCCCCCCCCCACCCCCCCCCCCCCCCCCCCCCCACGAGAGTAAAATGTGTTTATAAAAACTGTAACAACAGTGATGAAATAAGTAAAAAATTGAGGTGTGCGAATCCAGGTACACTGCATTTGCACAGCGGTGACTTTTCCCCGAAATATCATGAATATAGGCCGGTGCAGTATTTCTATTAAGTATTATAAGTGTACCCGGCTTCGCACCGTGTATGTGGCTTTGCACACACCAATATTTTACATGTCTGATTATTCATGTTGTTTTCTTAAGACAAGTGTTTTCAGAAAGTCACGTGTTTACACGATTTAGAAAAATAAAACAACAGTGACCCCACAAAAAGTAAAAAAATTGAAATGCAGTATTTGTATTAAGTATTTGTATTGCAGTGGGTGCATGGGCTTCCTAAAATTTATTTGTACACAGGGTACCCATGTTTGGTCTGGGGTGGTGATGAGGGACTTCTTTGCTTCATTGGGTGACCTCGCGAAATATGGGCGGGGGTGGAGACTGTATGTTTGTTGGGATTACAATCGTGTCTGTTAATTCTGCACACCTAATAATAATTTTCGTGAAAATGTCCATATTCAGTCTAAATTTCCTGAACATTCAAGGCAGTTCTTAGCCAAGATAATCACGGCTAAACAGATGGCTTTTACTATTTCATCTGTCGTCTATTATCTGTATCCGCCTAGCGGAGACCCAGCCAAATTTGATCAAAATATCAGTCCATTTTGTCCTTGAGTTTTGCGAATAATACGGGAATAAAATAATAACCAATGTCGGTATATTTGCATGTGTATTATTGGTTTATGAAGCTTTTTTTAACAGATCTGTTGTTGATCTATTATTTAGTAAGCAGGACCACTAATCATTTTGACCATGTTCTGAATAACTTTTTACCAAACTATCGAAGGAATGGGATAAAATTGTGACTTAGTATACCGTTAATCAGCTGATTTATTCCAAAATCAACATAATTTATTCTGACGTAATTAAAGCTGGGCAAAACAAAAATTACGTGAATTGTGCATTAGCCGGTGCGCAGAATTAGCCGAAATGACATTTTTTATATGCAGATCAGAATGTCAGTTTTCATTGGTTTGATACATGTACAGATATGTATGTCAGTGATTCTATATTTTATGTACATCTGGTGTCCCGGTGTAATTTACTGACAAATCACACAATTTATAAGGAAATGGAAATTTTTTTTTTTTCAGTAAAGAAACTATGTATAATACCATGTATATAACGATGTTTGGTGCATGTGGTAAAACACGGCATTCTGTTAGTTGCCAAGCTATTTTGTTTTGCTTAACTTTACTGATTCATATTAAATACATGTTGTTGGGTTGCCATAAATGAGAAATTCCACGACTTGCTACTAAATTTCTGTTTCGCACTAATACAATTAGCTTACCATATTCTTGACACTTTTCTAAATAGATGCCCCTTTCAGTTGTATGTTTTATGCCGTTGAAAAGAAAAAAATGTAAATGTAAAGCTATATTTTACTCAGTAAATGTACATAACGGAAATTACATTTCTGAGACCCCTGGTCCCTTGAAGTGGAAATAAAATTAAAAAAATGACGAGAACAATTGGCTATACGTTATAAATGTAACAACTGGACTGTCACCCAATGGAAATAAACACAGTTTAATGAACTTATTGGTTCTACATCGAAACTAGAAAAACGACACCAATATGTACATAAAATATCGAATCACTGATGTCTCATATTATTGAACCATGTTATTGTATTGCGGTTGCGAACAATAACTTGCAATCTACTCCTGTACCGTCTGTAGCAGAGTTACTATTCCATTCATACATGTAGGCTTCCTCTACATAATAGCTAATCAGATCTGATTTACACTTTAGTTGTTAATTGTGACACAATTTGTATATTTTCCATCTGAAAAAAAATTATTATAAAAGTAATACGTATGGATCACGATTTGCCTGGGTGGTGGCCCTCATGCACGTTTTTCATCTTTCGCTCTTTCTGTTACATGGGAGTTGAATTGGGTAATTGCCCATTATAGAAGTAGTAAGATTATTACTGATCCTACTGCTTTTGGGAGGGGCCATGTGATTCTGGTGTGGCGAGGACCTGGCATCAGACCAGGATCATCCTGATTTCAGGGCTGAGTATATAGTTCTTTTATTGTAAATATTAATTTCTGATTTTTGGATTTTCCCCCCATTTGTACATGTACTTGAACATGTACTTGTACAGGTAATGGGATTTATTACTAAACCCATTGACCCGGCCTTAAATGACCGCATCTGCCGTTAGACCCCAACAAACAAATAAATGATATACGTAGGCTTCCTCTACAGAATAGCTAATCAGATCTGATTTACACTTTAGTTGTTAATTGTGACCTAATTTGTATATTTTCCAGCTGAAAAAAAAACTAAAAAAAAACTATTTATAAAAGTAATTTAACAAAAACTTTACGTGGGGAGGTGGTCGGATGAAGGAGAACGAGACGACTTAAATTAACGGTAGTGGTTCCTCCATATAGGAATCACTATTTGCCTGGTTTGACCCTTCAGTACATTTTTATCTTTGGCTCTTTTGTTACCTTGGAGTTGAATTGGGTTATTGCCCATTATTAAAAGTAGTAGAAGATTATTACTTATCCTACTGCTTTTGGGAGGGGCTAAGTGATTCTGGTGTGGCGAGGACCTGGTATCGGACCAGGATTGTTCTGATTTCAGCGCTGAATATATAGTTTTGTTATTGTAAATATTCAGTTCTGATTTTGGGATTTTCCCCCCATTTGTACTGTACGTGAAAATATACATGTACTTTTTCTTTTTGTATGAAACGTGAATTTCGTCACTGATATCAGGGGCGATAACTGTGTTTCCATTAAAGGTTAATGGAAACTATATTCTGTCTGCTTAGTTTTGTTATGTGCACTATGATCGTACTTTATAATGTGTCAATAAAAATATTTGTTCGGGCGACACATTTAATGGGTATAAATAAAATGTCATGTCTCATTTGCATATCAAAATAGCCTGATACCACCGCGAGTCACTATCAGTAAAATCAATATTACTGAATGATTATATGTGTAATGTGGGCCTGCACTCGTAATTTTTAAAACTGGCGGAATACATGTACCGTAGTTACACAATTATACACTTATTTAATTCTTATAGGCAAACAGTTATGCCTACTAGATGGGACCACAGGTTGAAGTACATTGTAATGGACCGAGGTCTATAAATACATTAAATACGCCTAAAAGCGTCCATAAACGAAACAAAAAGCTAAAAAAAGTTTTGTTACTCCCTCAATACACACACATATATATATCTCGGTCCGTTACTTCAACCTGTGGATAGGACCCCAACTTTAGCTGCTACAGTAATTTGCGAACCAGATCTCTTATTCACTATTCTGCAGAGGAAGACTATGAATGGAAACGTAACTCTGCTACGGACAGTACGGTTGTAGATTTCAAGAGTTACTGTTCACAACTATGAACAATGTGGCTTACTCGCTTACCACATTTATCCAAGTGTTGTGAGTTTGATGCCCGGGTGGGATGTAGTTCTCTAAGCACTGTTTCATGTTGGAAAGTTGCGGAGTCATTTGCTGAGTAATGGTATTAATACTGGTAAAGAAATCAATAAAAGGCTAACCATGTACATAATAGTGTTTGATTGTTTGTTTCAGGGAAGCCGTCTACAGATCTTAGCCATCTGGATTATTCGTCGAGCCTCTTCAACTTCACCCTGCAGTCGAGGCAGACACCAGCAGGGCTATTGAGATAGTATATGGGCGGTTTCAGAAGAAGCAGATAAGGCGGAAATTGTTTCTCATTCTGCTGTTGAAGGACAAAGGCCACCAGAAGAATCGCTGCCCGAAGACACAACTCCACCTGGGCAACAAGTTGCCAAACACTCGCGAAATGGGAACTGATCCAGTTCCTGACCTACACGAAGCAAAATATAGTGTCGCCATGACAGACTGTCATCATCTTAAGATCAGCGACATCTGAAAATATAACCCTCGAGGAAGAGCTTGAGAAAGACAAGTTCAGTTACAAAAAATTAACCATTTAACCGGAGTACCATCCATGCCAGAGGCAGTGTTTGTGTGGTTCTTAACTCTGATTTCTGCTCTAATCATCTAAACAACCTGTTGAAAGGATGTGTCGTGAAGACATGTTACTTCTTGTGTTGATGGAATTGAGAATGAATCTTATTCACACAAATCTGACTTGTGCAGTTTTAAGATTTGTCAATATTTTTTGAATCGGTGACTCATTCTTGTGGTGGACAGAATGACATTTGTACATTTCTGATTATGTGACACTCGAAGGACTAGATATTGAAATGGTCAGAAATATATTTACTATGCTTTTACACATATGTGGCTGTGACCTCAGGTTGAAGTAACGGACCATGGCCTATAAATACATTAAATATACCTAAGAGCATCAATAAGTGAGAGAAAAATAAGCTAAACAAAATGTATTTACTCCATGTGTGATATATGGGAGTAAATAATTTGTTTAGCCTATTTTATTTCACTTATTGATGCTTTTAGGTATATTTAATGTTATTTATAGGTATTGGTCCGTTACTTTAACCGTTGGCTGTGACAGGAGAATGTGGTTTATGGGATTTGTGACCAGTGTAGCTCCTGATCAAATAGTACACTCCTGTAGCCTGATAATGATGTGGCTTGTTAGAAGCATGATGGAGATTTCATTAATGCAATGGTGAACAGTGCAGATCCTGTGCGGATATGTGTATCTACACTGGTCGCAAATCCCATAAGCCCCATTTCTCCAGTCACAGACACATATTTGAGCAAATTTAAATTTAAAAATCCTACCGCCAACCTAGAATGATTAACATTTAAGGTATTGCATTCAATCTTTGATTCATAAATTTTCTGTTTAACGTCCACAGTCTATAAAGTCTATATTTGGTTGGTTTCACATGGTTTCAGTTATCTTCGCAATAAAGGATTTTACTTGAAACATCCAGAATAGACCAAAGACAAACTTTGTAGACTTTCGAAGGGAAACGAAAATTTACGAATTAATGATGTATTTTTGTGCTATTATCATGATTATAATTGAAATCAATGCCCAATGGTCAAACTTGTAACAAATTACATGTGTACAATAAATTTCGACTTCGAAATTTGACTTCGAATGAAATGGTGCAATTGGTTGATATTGGTCATTTGCAGTGCATGATGTGACAAACAACATATTGAGGCATCATCTGTAACACAGTGCCTTCAATCATGATTCATACCCAGGCATACAAAGTATGTCGAGGTGTATATAGTTTTTGTATTTTCGTCCATCCGTAAGATTTGCGTTAAAGGTTTTTGGGTACCCATTATATCTGCAACCGTAAATCGCATTGAGTTGAATCTTCATGTACTTCTTTATCGTCATCCATATTTTTTATTTACTACTAGCACACCGATGTGGCTTTCCTGCACAAGGTCAAATTACTTAAAGTTTTGAAATATTTGCATCAAACATGTCAAAGTTTTTAAGTACACAATGTCTCTGCAACCGCAAGTCGGGTTGACTTGAAACTTCATATATATCTTCTTTATGAAGTTAGAAGATCAATATTGTCTTTCTATAGCCCTGGTGGGTGCATGTGATGGGTAATTTAACAATCGCGATTCATCCTTACCGGAAATCCGACTGGAGACCTGGTTTGGCCCTCACATACGTCTTTGGCATTTTGTATGTGACAGTTGAATCTGGTTATATCTCTTGTGTGAGTATTACGATTATTCGCAATCCTTTTTTAGGGAAAGGGGCCAAGTGACTTTGGTGTGGTATGGACCTGGCATCAGGTCAGGTTATTCTAATTTCAGGGCTGACTTTTATTTTTCTCGATGAAATTATTATTAGACCATAGCTGTTGATAGGCCGTTAAACACCATTAAACAAACATTCTATAGCCCACTCATACGGCTTTCATGCACACAGTGAAGGTGAAATTACTTTGAAACTTGCGTTAAATGTTTTGAAATATATGCGTTAAAGTTTTAAGTAAACAATTTCTCTGCAACCGTAAGTCAGATTGAATTGAAACTTCATATATTTGTCTATCAACAATCAACATCCATATATTTTCATTTATAGCCCACACATGTGACTTTCATGCCCAAGGTCAAGGTCAAATTGTGTTAAATGTTTTGAAATATTTGCATAAAGTTTTAAGTACACAATTTATCTGCAACCGTATGTTTTGGATCAACTGGAAAATGTCACGATACTTCTTTATCAACAGCCATTATTTTCATTCTATATTCGCACCCTAAGCGGGCTTTCATGCCAAAGGTCAAGGCCAAATGACTATTTGCTACGGCCGAGGGTATGTGTGAGACCCCGCTCACTTGCTCTAGTCCTTAAAAGCAAGAATAACATATCTTACCATACATGTACTGATTTCTTTTTTGATTTTTTTTTTTCGGATACATGTACTGATTTTGTGTCCCGAGCATAACTGGAATTCCTTTTTGTATAGTTATCACAACTCTTGCCTCACTAATATTCCAGTGTTCTCCTTTTGGTTTTTCACGCATTGATTTTGTATTTTTGTTTTGGCACATGGCGATATTTTCAAATTTGACCTAATATGGTCCCGATATATATCAAATCGAAGGTATCGTGGGTATTGTCAAAATCGGATGATACATCATACAAGATGGCCGCTGACAGGTCATCCTTTAATTATAGATTTCGTCTTCTTCTCATGTACCGTTTGGCCGACGCTGGTCAGACTTCACAGTTTGTGGTGCGTGGGTGAAGCATTTTCATGTTTGTTAAAATGGAGGTTGTCGCCACTTAATCCAAGATGGCCGTCGTAGAAAATTTGGTAAAATTCTTAAAAAAATCATATCAACCATGTTAATTTTACATTATTATTATTTTTACATCAAGCTTGAATTGCCACTTTGATATCAAGGGCGATAACATTGACTCTTTAAAATGTTAATGGAAACAACTATTTATTCTCTCTATTTATCTTTTGATGTGCAATGATCATATTTTGTAACAAGTCAATACAAATATTTATTCAGGTGACACATTTAGTTGATATAAATAATTTAAAAATGACCTGCCTCATTTACAATCAAAATAGCACGATGATACAACCTATCAGTAAACCTAATATTACTAAGTGAATATTTCTGTGTAGCGGGCACTCGTATTTTTGAAAAAAAACTGTTGGAATAGTTACACAATTATACTTATTTAATATTTAATTCCTATAAAGAACACTTTGTGCCAAACAGATGGGACCCCAATTCAAATCATGATTTGCAACTTTGCTGAAGGATGTCTGGCACCCAGTCATTAAGTGCAAAGGCACGACACTTGTCTTATCAGCTCATTCACAAACACCACATCATACAAACACTTGTCACATGGATTCACCAGTGGTGTACAGTACAAAGTCCAGTGACATGGTGTGTAATTGCATCCCGTAACATTTGGTCAGGTGTGTATATTTTTTTACTTTAACCTACGTTTTCTGGGGGAAATAACTACCTGTATAATATATGTGAAAATCACTACAATGGAAGAAATTGAATGTATGTTCTCGCACCCCCTTCCAAACTCCATTCACAATTCACACCCCCTCTGCATGAATCTGGATACTCCACTGCAGTGCCAAAGACGCAGAAACAATTTTTGACATACAGCCGTTTGAATGTGTACTTGTGTGTGTGTAATATTTCTCAGACTTTTTCAAGGCAATGATTTCTGTTTCGATGTAATGTATGACCTGTCGTGAATTTCACTCACAAGTTCATATTGGTGCTTGTAGGAGTATTTTATATCCAGTATACATTTTCTATGGCTTTCACATTCTGTAAAACCGTCTGGAGTTTCGACAATGAAATGGAGAAATGGCAAAACATTTTCATGTGTCTGAATGTGGATTATTTCTGGCACTCATATCTTTGGCTTATAACGTCGTTCAAATTGTACTGCGTCAATTTTATCGAATTTAAGATTGCATATTTCATGACTTTCTTCAAAACGCCAGTTTTAGAAGTTGATGGTTTTAGGATTTTTATATCATGCACTGCAGTGCCGGTGATAAGTCGCTAGGTGGCGTTGCCAAGTCGGACTGTTGAACAGTTGTACTGTGCGGACTCACCGAAACAAACCGCCAGTGGACGCGTTACACTAGTTTTGCAATGTAATCTCCCTGGGTAAGTTTATAGATCGCGGCTCAGTCAGCGTGCGACTAGATGTCGGGTTTTTTTGTTAGGGGAAAGTACTAAAATTGGGAAAATTGGGCCCGCGCAATATTTAAAATTGCGCCATGTCAATTAAAGTTGGTGCAGGATGTTGAATGTATATCTTTATAATGGAAAGACAAAGTTTAATGAAACATACGCAGTAATGCTTAACAGGTTGCCAATTAGTATCCCACGCCGATAGGCAAGAGCTGGTATATCGTTAGTCCATTGTATTGCGTACGTATGTACGTACGCTAGTAACACATTTCATTTTTCAATAACTTGTGAACTGCTTCCACGATTTTGATATTATTTGACCATAATGTGTGTATGGATGGAGCATGGTTTAGCATATGAGTAGACTCATATGACCCACGTTCGACCGCCCAAGGTCACGGAGTACATTTTTATTATCAAGGCTGCCAGCGAGGAGATTAGCTTCGTTTAATGATGCCAGTGCGAGGGGATTAGCTTCGTTTAATGATGCCAGTTCTTGCATTATGGTATAGTTTGCTTTAATCTAACAATTTTCTGGTTTTGACGAAGAATCGGTTACCATGGATGTGAATATAAATCTAAAGAACGTGAATGTATGGTGTCATACATATCATCGAACCGGTATGTCACTTCTATGGTGTGATACATATCATCGAAATCCGTCCGTTTGCTTGGAAAAGTTTCAAGAAAATTTACTGTAAAAATGACGTCACAGAATACGTCACGTCGGAAAAACAGGTTCGGAAACCACTGATCCCATACCCTGATATCTAGTACTTTACATGCTACTTGCAAACATGTAGTTGGCCTCAATAATAATAACATACACTCAAAGCGTTCTTTTATAACATGATCATTCATGTTATAATTGTTCTTGTTCCATTTTCTCTACATTTGTCTAACGTTTCATCCTTACCTTGTAACTCTCTAATCTCTTCTGGACTTTTGTTCAGACCTACAATCTCTGGTACTTTCAACTGGGGATATTCCTTCTGCGCCTTATCGTACTGTCCTCTAGTAACTACAGCCTGTGTTACTGCTTTAAATTCCTGTATATCTACATTCTCACCTATTTCTGGAACTCTACTTGCTGTTGTCTCTACTGCAGTAGGGACTTTACCCACTATCAAGTCGCAAAGAGGACTATCCATGACCCAAGCCTCCACCGTGCCCTGTAAGTATGGAGTATCTATGTGAATTCTAACAACTGGAACCACAATGCTTTGCCCATTTATCATTCTACATTCCACCTTCTTGTCCAACATATGATCGTCGTTCACACATTCACTAATCTTCCATTGACCAATCCAGGCTTAATCACTAGACCTCCCATGGTATGGCCACTAGCTATCCCTCCTAAGATACCTCGAGCTAAGATACATGCTCCCATTACACCACCTCGACCTCCTCTTCGACTATAGTCCCGATACTGACCTCTGCCTCGCTGTGATCCATTTTCCCATCCACGACCTCTTGATGGCGTTTCGAAATTATCGAATGACTGGTAATACTCACCTACTTCCTGACCCATGACTGATGCACCCCTGTGTCGTCCTGGACAATCTCGTGCAATGTGACCGTTACGACCACAGGCAAAGCATAATATGTCACCCGGTCCATCTGTATTCCGGTTCGTCTGTGATGTCTGACTATCTCTATTTGCACTTACCCTTTGGTTATCATGACCCCGTGATCCTCTTGACACAACGTTGAAAGCCCCACCTCTGTTATCAGCATATCGGTCCGCCTGTCTCGTCATGTCACCAAAACTTTGTATATCACGTTCTCTCAGAAAAGTTGCTAAGTCCTTATCACATGTTTGTAGGAACTGATCCCGTAACAAGAAATCCTGTAATTTTTCAAAACTGTTCTCTACTTTACCCAAGTCTAACCATTTTGTATGGTAGCTCTTCAACCTCTCCCCAAACTGCTCAAAAGTCTCCCCTCTCTCTGGTTTACTTTCTTTTACCTTCTTCCGTAATGCTTCCTCGGTCACCTCAAACCTTTTCAGTAGGGCTGCTGTTAAACTGTCATAACTTAGAGACTGTTCTGAGGGAAGCCTGGCGTACACCTCAAGTGCCTTACCTTTTAGTAATGAACTCAGTTGTATTCCCCATATATCTCTGTTCCACTTCTCCAACTCTGCATATTTTCCAAACCGATACAAATAAGCATCGATACTATCTTTGGTTTCCTCAAAATATGGAAGCTTGGGACCCTTAATTCTGCATTTTTCTATCGATATTTGGTTCCCACCCTCAGGTAATCCCATTTCGGCTTTGGCTAATTCTATATCCCTCTTATTGTGTAACTCCTGCATTCTACAGTCATACTGAAACTTTTCCATAGACAACTACAACTCTATCTTTTCTTTTTCTAATACTCGATCACGTTCTTCCTTTTCTGCTGTTCTAGATAATTTTTCTGACTCTAGTTTCTCCTTGGCTGATTGCATATGTGCCTCTCTGTCAGCTTTATCCTGTTCTAGCTTACATAATCTCTCTAACCGTTCTCCGTAACCAGAGGTAAATACCAGACGAGGCGAACCAAGTCCCGACATGGGGGTCAGGGAGCATTCTCCCCGCCACCACCCCAGGGATTTGTTTAATTCTTGGCATAAAGCAAATAATTGGCAAAATGCCCGCCTCGTCTGCCTCATCATGGTTATGGTACTGGTCACGGAAACATCAGTCGTGCTTCTAATAGTGTATGTTCTTATCATTCCTCAAGACTGAGCTGTAAGACCCAGGGCGAGACTGGCCATATATCCCATACATTTGCGCAGTCTGATCAGATCAGAGTCTGCTCTTGTCACGATTCAGTCGGTGAAACATCAGTCCTGTTTCTAACAAAGTATGTTCTTATCATTCTTCAAGACTGACCTGGAAGACCCAGAGCAAGACTGGCCATATATCCCATAAGCCCCATTTCTCCACAAATAAAACATAACTGTGTTTTCATCTTGGGTTTCACTGTAACTTATCTTAGATTATAAATTGTCTGAGACACCACGGCAACCTTTACAGAGATTTCATCATAGTATTAAAACTCAATTACATTTGTTTAAAAATAGCATGCATGTTATTCTCTTCATTTGTATTTGAAAAGGTTGCGTTAAATTTTGTGAATTTCAAAATGGGGGCTAAGATAGATTTTGTAAACGAGTTAAATTAATTTTTTTCCTTCGATAAATAATTTCCAAGTTATATCGCCATGGTTTGGTGTAAATGTCGTATACATTTTTCTCCTCATCCTCACCTCTTTTGGCTCATGTTAAGTTTAGTAGGTTGACTTGATTTGGTTTATTGGTATTTAATGGCCTATCAACAGTTAAGGTCATTTAATGCCGGGCCAACAGGTTCGATCCCGCATTTAACCTGCTGCATTGGGGGGAAATGGATCCCAAAATCAGTACGGAATATTTACATCAAAATAAATATATATTAATCCCTGAAATTCGAACAGTGGAAAACTGTAGGACTAGTTCGATGTACAAGACTAAAGTTTATGGACGGACAGATGGCGCGACAACATAATATGTCCTGTTTTTCAAACGGGCGTATAAAAAGGAGTACAAAAGAGCTCATCTGAACTCTAACCACACACAACACAGATCCAGCTCCCTGGTTTGAAGGTCAATCTCACAGCAGAGGTTATTTGACCTTGAACTTGGACAAGGGCAGCACGTCTGGGTGAGGAATGAAAATATGAATGATGGGTAATATGCACATAAAGTTTGAAGCAAATCGTTCATAAAGTAAAGTAGTTATAGGAGAACGGAAGAACGTGCACACACCTATTGGACTGAAACTTCAAAGGTATTTGACCTCAACCTTGGGCATTGGGAGAGCATGTGTGGGGTAGGGAATGTAAATATGGCTGTTAATAAACATGCACATGAAGTTTCAAGTCAATTTGTTACACAGTAAAGCTGTTATAGGAGAATCTACTGGACCCAAATTAAATAAATGATTTGCCCTAGGGCATGGGGAAAACATGGGGAAAACATGGGTGGGGTGGGGAACCAAACTATGGATGATGATAGTAAACATGCACAGTAAAGAAGTTATAGAGTATGGAGAAACGTGTACGCATCTACTGGACGCAAATGTCTAGCAATTTGACCATGACCTTGGGCATGGGTGGGGCGGGGAATGAACATATGGTTAATAGACATGCACATGAAGTTTGAAGCCAATGAGTCATACGGTAACAAAGTCATAGCAGAATGGAAAATGTGATGGATGGACAGACGAACGACTTTTGCATCTCTATATCCCATTTTCGCTACGCGATGGGATATAACTTTAACACAGACACAATGGCGTCATTGTAACCACTACTACAAGCTCTCTGCAAGCAGGCTTGAACATTAACGGTGTGTTTGACATACTGGGCCTGAATTAAAGATTATAAACTTTTCTGAGCACATAAGCCTTAATGCATGACGAATCAAAACGTCGTGTACATGTTATATAATCTTACTGTTGGACACACCTAAAATCAAATTCAGTCAACCAATCAACATGCTTCCTCATGTTTATTCTGAGTTTATTTTGACTTGCTCAGCCAGTTTTACAAAACATGATTGAAATAATAATTGACTAATAACAATAAAAATGACATACATCAGTTTATTTCATGTATTAATTCATACTGTGGACAAATTACACAATTATTTGACATTCCATCTAAATGATGGAAAAATGATTTGACTGTACACGTACATGTATCACTTAACCGAATAAATTTGCAATTCTAAGCTTATTATAATATATGTTTGTTGTGGAAAGTACTTTTCCATAAACTGAAACCTTAATTTACTGAATCCACCCAGATCAAAACGTAGATTCACTTAAATCCACTCTTCTGTTTTAACCCTGCTAAAATGTAAAATTATGTGGCAACATGCACCACCATTATGTTTACATCAGTCACATGAGCAACATACTAAAGACATTTTTGAATTACAAATATTCATGAAAATGATGTCAACAAGCCTGTAAAATGTTTGTATTTTCACTGGAGAAATGGGGGCTTATGGTATTTGTGGCCAGTACCTCATGATCTGCTAGCACATTCCTGCAGCTTGTTTAGGATTTATGCTGTTTATTTGGAGCATGGTGCGTGTTTTTCTGACTAAATGGCGAATAGCACATGTATACTTGATCAGACAAATGTGCATGCTGGTATGTGCCGACACTGAACACAAATGTCCAAAGCTCCATTTCTCCAACAATATTCACTTTGAACTGTTAACGGCACTCAATTGATATGCAGTGACCTTTTCCACTATACTGAATGAAATTTATTTGCAGTACATCGAGACGAACTACATACTGAATAGCTGCAGTGACTTCAAAATGTCATATACATAGAGAATTTGGGAGCATTCTAAATTCAGCACTAACAATGGGGTTACACTTGGTGCATCTTTTAATCAGTCACAACAATATGTCATGACAGGAACAGCATGTATAAGGAATATATATGCACCTGGACTTTTAAATTCATCAGACAAAAATCAATCAAATTTTGATCTGGACATTTTGACCGTTTCATTCCATTGGTAATTGGTATAACATTATTTTGAAATGTTACGTCCGGCTAAGGCCCGCATGAAATTAAATTACTGAATATCATCCCCACCTGCCCCTTAAAAAATAATGTCAGATTAATCTTTTATTTATATATATTTGAGGAAAAATCATTAATTGTCGTTTTTCAAAACACTTAAAAACAAGAAAATGTGGCCTGTCGGCACACGAATGCCCCCGGTGACACATTGGCAGAAACTGTGGCAAAGTTAATTTAACAAAAGTATTCATAAACACAGGTGTGAAGGTCAAAATGTGAAGGTCATATTCAGGACAGCATAGATGTGTGACATTTGTGCACAGGTCTTGTGCAAATTCCGGTAAAATATATAATGTGTGAAAACGTTCAAAGTTGTGAAGGTCAGGGTCATATTAAGGACAGCATGGATGTGTGACATTTGTGAACAGGTATTGTGCAAATTCCGGGGGGTAAGAATATAGATAATGTGTGAAAACGTTCGAAGTTGTGAAGGTCAGGGTCATATTAAGGACAGCATGGATGCGTGGCATTTGTCCACAAGTGTGATGTATTGAAATATTACAGTGATCCATCAAGGGATAAAGAAGTTATGACATAATTGAGAAACTCCTGTGAACTGTTAAAGGTACATGACCACTCAGTAGGCACAAAATGTTACTTACATCAGAGACATCATCTGACACATTTTCTGGCAAAATAAACATTCATTCACCGTTATTCCACATATT
The DNA here is from genome assembly GCA_029237695.1 of Conchocele bisecta. Taxonomy (NCBI): domain Eukaryota; kingdom Metazoa; phylum Mollusca; class Bivalvia; order Lucinida; family Thyasiridae; genus Conchocele; species Conchocele bisecta. Next base: position 48,844,635 of record CM055268.1, read on the forward strand.
GATTGGCATTATTATACATTTTATATTAGCCGTAAATTTATTTAATTCCTATAAAGAACAGTTTGCGCCTACTGCGTGGGCATGTACCTTTAATGTGTGAAAAAGTTCAAAGTTGTGAAGGTCAACAGGTCAAGGTCACATTAACGGCAGCATGGATGTGTGGCATTTGTCCGCAAGTATGCTGTGTTGAAATCTTTAAGTAATTCTTCCAGGAATATAGAAGTTATGATGAAACTATACTTCATTCACTGTTATCACTTGTTGCTGTTCAGAATGGTTGTGGCATTGCTAAATCATGGATGGCAAAGTTACTGTCTTGTAACCAGAATTCCTATGCAGTCAAACAACTTCATAGGCACTGTGTATACTGTGTATGATCAGTTTCTTCAATACACAGTAAGGAATTCATCTATGGTGCTAGGCTCAATAACTTCAACTTTAACAATTTGACAAGGGCCATGTAAATGACTGGCAATAGGTTTGGTGGATCCCAGTCTTATTTCGTTCATTGTCTATTTCTGGTATGACGATGTCTTGCTTCAGTTGTTGGTTGTGGTACAGGTGGGAAAGTTCTTCGGCTGGAACGAATTGGTGCTAAACTTCGAATAACCAGAGTTGCCTTCATCGAGCTCTCCTGTAATAATAACAGAGTATTTGCTATAGAAGAGAAATATCATCAGACTGCAGTCACAAGTGTTTCCAAAATGTTTCAGAACTGTGTTCCTAGGCATTGTGAATGGGCTGGAGGCCTTTAGTTTTGTGAGAAAAAAAACGTATGATATGCGACATAGTTGGGGAAAATGTGAACAGACCATTGACATGCCTCTCTTTATGATTCCACATGGGCATATAATGTAATAGTTGTAGTTCACATATTGAATTTTTAATTAAATTAATTTCGAGCGAGCGCTAGCAAGCAAGAAAGTAGTTTATTAAAAATTAAATACATGTATGTGAACTATAACTTACTTATTGTTTACCCAGCCCACTGCGAAGCGAAGCTCCTAAACATGATTTCGAATCACTATTGGCGGTGCAACACAAAGTGTGCGTGTGTGTGTGTAATAGGCTTTGTGTATTGTGAACTGATGACAACAAGGCATAAAATCAGTTCTAAATATAGCGCTGAACATTTAATGATTAATTTAATACATTTTGGCGAAAATGTCGTAATATGCGATTAATTTAGACGAAATGCCATTCTTTCATAGGTCGAGAAACTAGGGTAAACAATAAATACACATAATGGTTATTTATCAAATGAGCACAAACAAAACAAGAAAATGCGGTGTCGGCACGAATGCCCCCGATGTCAGATTGGATAAGCCTGGCAAACTTCTTAACAGAAATAGAAAATCGTTTAAGCAGAGTTGTGTCAAAAGGTCAAGGTCAGATTCAGGCCAGCATGGAGTGTTTATGTTTGTTTGTTTATTAGCATTTAATGTCCTATCAACAGGTAAGGTCATGTAAGGCCGGGAAACGGGTTCAATCTCGTTTTAAACTGCTGCATTGGGGGGAAAATCCCAAAATCAGAACAGAATATTTACATTGAGAAAAAACACATTCAGCCCTGAAATTAGAATAATCTGATCTTGTGCCAAAGACGTATGTGAGGGCCAAACGAGGTCTGCAGTCAGAATTCCGGTAAGGGTGAATATCGATCGTTGAATTACCCGTCGCGTGCTCCCAACCAACCACGCATGGAGTGTTGAATTTGTGCACAAGTATGATGTAATGCAATATTAAAATAATCATATAAGAGTTACATGTATAACAGCATTGAGAAACTCTGGAAAACTTTTAAAATTAACAACTAGAAAAACTGCCATAGAACACGGATGCCCCATATATCGTGTTGATAATAAACAAGGCAAATGTGAAATTATGTTATTATGGTTTCAAAAGTTTTACAAGTTACAAGTCGAAAAAGGGGAGATAATGCATCATAATGAAGCGAAATACCAAGTTTCAAGTCTGTAGCTAGTACAGTTTCAAGGTACATGCCCGTTCAGTAGGCACAAAATGTTCTTTATATCAGAGAAATCATCTGATACATTTTCTGGAAAATATACATTCTATCATAACTATCTCACGAATTGATTGGCAATATTATACATTTTATATCAGATGTAAATTTTCACACTGATATCAAGGGCGATAATCGTGTGTCCTTAAAATGTTAACGGACATTACTATTCATTCTCTGTATTTATTTTTTGATGTGCAATGATCATACTTTATAATCTGTGGAAAATATGATTTTTTCAGGCGACGCATTTAATTAGTATATTAAATAATTAAAAAATATTATGCCTCATTTGTATATGAAAATAGCCCGATACCACCGCGAGTCATGATCAGTAAAATAAATATTACTACCAGTAAATGATTATATCTCTATAGTGGGCACTCGTAATTTTAGAGAACTGGTAGAATAGTAACACACTTATTAAATTTCTATAAAGAACAGTGTGTGCCTACGGAGTGGGCATGTACCTTTAAAACATTTACGAGTTACAATGCAAAATTGGAAAATTATAAGTAAAAAAGTAGGAGATAATCCATGACCTGGGGGTCGAAGCAAAAATTGAAATAAGCTTTGCACATCTACTCATCATAAGGAAGCTACATACAAAGTTTCAGGTCTGTAGCTAGTACGTTTAAAAGTTTTACGAGTTACAATGCAAAATTGGGAAATTCTAAGTAAAAAAAGTGGGAGATAATCCATGACCCGGGGGTCGAATCAAAAATTGAAATAAGCTTTGCACATTTATTCATCATAAGGAAACTGCATACCAAGTTTCCGGTCTGTAGCTATTACGATTTAAAAGTTTTACGAGTTACAATGCAAACTTGCCAAATTCTAAGTCAGAAAAGGGGAGATAATGCATGAGCCGGGGGTCGAATAAAAAATAGAAGTAAACTTTTGCACATCTACTCATCATAAGGAAGCTACATACCCAGTTTTACGTCTGTAGCTAGTACGGTTTAAAAGTTTTACGAGTTACAATGCAAAATTGTGAAATTCTAAGTAAAAAAAGTGGGAGATAATCCATGACTTGGGGGTCGAATCAAACATCGACTCATCATAAGAAAGCTACATGTACATACTAAGTTTAAAGTTTGTACATGTAGCTAGTATGGTTTAAAAGTTTTACGAGCTACAAAGTAGGTGACGGACGGATGGAAGGACGGAACGGACAAGGGTAACACTAAATTCCCATAAAAAGCTCCGACACACAGATATTTTTCTGACAAGGCGGAATTATGTTTTCTGGCCTAAATTCACACAACAGATATTTTATTTTCCAGCATAGTAACAAAATCATACCTTCTCAGTATTTTCTGTAACTTTTATTGTCTATTTGTCTCTCCACAACTGGTAAATGCTCGCAAACCAGGTGCCCCAGTATAGGCGGCCAATGCGTCGGTGGGTTAAAAATCTGCAGAAGACAGGAAAAATACAAAAAGTTTGTAAAATATGCAGGATACATGATACATGTATTTATCAACCTTAGTTCATGCTAGAGAAAACTAATTTGCAGATTTTTAGTAGGGACCATACCCATCACTGAAATAAATTGCCAAATTGTCATTTTATTTGTAAATGTATCTATTTTTAAAATATTTCAAAAGCAATCTGACACTACACAGTCAGTACGAAAAATGAAAATCCACCCACACAAAATTTGGATGAGCAGATAAATCTCCTAAGGCCGGAGTTTTCTAACTAAATTTCTATGGCATGATATACATGCATACTAACACTGCTGTCAGTTTTATGTAAACTTGCCACCTTATAAGGTTATATATATATAAACATTGCAAAACTATGGTGGCATATACTTGCTGTTGAGATGCCGACGCAAAACTATGTCGACATGTTGAGATAAAATACCACATTATGTCGACATGTTGTGTAAAACTGCCATATTATATCGACATGTTGTGTTAACTTATCACGTTCAAAAAGATAAATATCACGTTATGTCGACTTGTTGATATAAAATATCACGTTATGTCGACATACTGTGTTAACTTATCACGGTATGTTGACTAATTGTGATAACTCGCATTATGTTGACTTGTTGTGGCAACTTATCAAGTTATGTTGACATGTCATGATATTTAAGTCAACATGTTGCGAGAAATTATGTCGACATCTTGATGGCAAATATATGCCACCATACGAAACACAATTTTCCACTATTATTACTACTTAGCAAAATGTAAGAATGAGACTTATTTTTATTTCACGAAATTTAGTCAAATAATAATTGTATTATGAAAATAATTTCTGCATGTTAAATCCTCATAGATACATCATATTTTCATATAAGTGAAGATGTTTACCTGGGCCTGGTTGCTCAAAGCTTCAGTTAGCTTAACGGACTGTTAAATCCTTAACTGAATGGTTAAAATCTCTGTTAAACAGAGATTTTAACCATTCAGTTAAGGATACAGAGATTTTAACCATTCAGTTAAGGATTTAACAGTCCGTTAAGCTAACTGAAGCTTTGAGCAACAACAGAGATTTTAACCATTCAGTTAAGGATTTAACAGTCCGTTAAGCTAACTGAAGCTTTGAGCAACCAGGCCCAGGAGATTAAAGGTACATGTACATGACCACCCAGTAGGCACAAACTGTTCTTTATATCTGACATAATCCGAGACATTGTCTGGCAAAATAAACATTATTTCACCATTACCCCACGTATTGATTGGCATTATTATACATTTTATGTCAGATGTCAATTTCCACACTGATATCAGGGGCGATAACCGCGTTTCCTTAACATGTTAACGGACATTACTATTTATTATCTGTATTTATTTGTTGATGTGCAATGATCATACTTTATTATCTGTCGAAAGTATTATATTTTCAGGTGGCGCATTTAACTAGAATAAATAATTAAAAAATATCATGCCTCATTATGATATGAATATGAAAATAGCCTGATATCACCGCGAGTCACTATCAGTAAAATAGATATTACTAAATGATTATATCTGTATAGCGGGCACTCATAATGTTTAGAACTGGTGGAATAGTGGCACAATTATAGTATACACTTACTTAATTCCTATAAAAAACATTTTGTGCCTACTGAGTGGGCATGTACGTGTACCTTTAAACAGTCACGAGGATAACAGTGAAACATTTTTTATCAAAATTTAAGTTTCGTTTTCTTTATAGTTTGTAAAATAATTTCCATGTTAAATTCCCATAGAGAAATAGTATTTTTGTATTAAATAGCATTATTTAGCCAAGCGAGCTAATTTTCTTGAAATAATGCATAGGAGTGGTCCTTACGCCAATCAAACGAGTGAGCTTAATCGAACCATGTTTGATTAATCTGTAAAAACCCACGCATGTGTATTAATTCAAGATAATCGCTCACCTGGTAAGAAAACTAAATTGCTAATTCTGCAAATATTCGTCAATTTACACCATCAGCCTTTCCATACCGAGAACAAAATATCCCGATCCAGTGTCAGACACCCTTATTGCAATCAGATTGCCCAATATTGTCTTAGTGATGGAAATTAATGGAACCAGGCGTGAATCCCAGTATTGTAGATTAAACCTTAATTTGTGACTGGGACTTGAGAAATAGGGCTTACGGATTTTACGACGAGCGTAGATCCAGATCAGCCTGTGCATCCGCAGTCTGATCAGGATCTGCAATGCTCGCCAGTCTCTCAATGAAAGACCCGATATGCTTCTACAATCAACATAGATCCTTATCAGGCCACAGGAGCGTGCAATTTGATCAGGAGCTACACTGGTCACAACTCCCATGAGCCCCATTTGTCCACCCTCCCGGCCATAGGTGTAGCTGTTGGCAGGCCGTTGAACACAAATAAATCAATCAATTAATGAACTGCAGAAACGTAACACAACTGACTGCTCATTTATCATCCATCGCTACGGTCCGTGCATTAATTTAAAGCGTTGTAACGATTCCGTTAGCCAAATTATGAAACAATTTGCCGGCTTCTACCTCTTGTCGGAAATAAGAACATGTTATGTGTATGCTGAATTAAATTCCGCATAGCAGAAGTTTCGAACACATAATTAATGGCAGTAATAACTTAAATGTATTACCTTTCTACTTCATATATGGCATGAAATCATACCACTTTCCCTGATGGGCGCGTTTGTGTACTAGTATACAGGTACTACAACTACATGTATCTACAATACAAATCCTCATAGCAGATCATAAAGTATCCAATATTACTGCAGCATAGAGTGTAGACATTCTTTTTATTATGTTTATATGGAAGCCCTGGAGGGACTTCCGACTTCTTTACTTCCGACTTCCGACTTCATCACTTCTGACTTCATTACTTCCGACTTCATTACTTCTGACTTCCGACTTCATTACTTCCGACTTCATCACTTCCGACTTCATTACTTCAGACTTCATCACTTCATTACTTCATTACTTCCGACTTCATCACTTCTGACTTCATTACTTCCGACTTCATTACTTCCGACTTCCGACTTCATTACTTCATTACTTCCGACTTCCGACTTCATTACTTCCGACTTCCGACTTCATTACTTCATTACTTCCGACTTCCAACTTCATTACTTCCGACTTCCGACTTCATTACTTCATTACTTCCGACTTCATTACTTCAGACTTCATTACTTCCGACTTCATCACTTCTGACTTCATTACTTCCGACTTCATCACTTCTGACTTGGAAGTAATGAAGTCGGAAGTCGGAAGTAAATGAAGTCGGAAGTGATGAAGTCATAAGAAATGATGGAGTCGGAAAGTCAGAAGTAAATGAAGTCGGAAGTAATGAAGTCAGAAGTGATGAAGTTAGAAGTCGGAAGTAATGAAGTCGGAAGTCGGAAGTAAAGAAGTCGGAAGTCCCTCCAGGGCTTCCATATGTTTATGTTTAAACAACAACTATGAGATAGAACTATTTTATATCAGCAGGTGAATTTAATTAATATATTAAATTTAAAAAATCTGACTTAGATATGCACCTATATTGACAGTGCAACACAATTAAGTATCACTAATGTATGGGCAAAAGTAAAATAGGCTATGAACTAGAAAAGTTATGTTTATTGTCATAAATTGTGGATGGTACTGGAGAAATGGGGCTTATGGGTTTTTCCACCAATGTAGATCAAGGTCAGACTGTCGCATTCACACAGTCTGATCAGAATCTGTGCTGTTTGCCATTTCGTCAATGAAATGCCCGTTGTGCTTCTAACAAGTATTATAGATGGTTATCAGGCTACCGGAGTGAGCTATTTGAGCAAGAGCTACGTATACACTGGTCACAGATCACATAAGCCCCATTCCTCCAGTCACTGCCATATTTCTGTATATTTGAGGGTGGTCAGTGTGATTTATGGCTTAAAACTACCCATTTCCAAATGCCTGCACTCTTTTCTTTTATACCAGCATAGAAAAGTAATATGTTAAGTTGTTTTGCGATATTTAAGTCCACATGCTTGTCTGGTGACAATGCAATGATAGTGTACATCATGACCAGCCTACACAAACTGATCAAGGTCTACAAGTCTATTCTCTAGAGTGTCCTGGAGTTGTGCTGGATGCAATTTAGTAGCATTTATTCTGCAGTTGGTGGTTTTGTCTTAAAACTGCAGGTTATCTTGTATTTTTTGGTCTGCTGCCATGGCAACAGGACCTGGGTCAGGTGATGTGTGATGCATGACTAGTATTGGTTGTGTTAGGTAATTTTAGGAGAAAGTGGATTAGGCTTCATTAAATTAAAATTTATAGACTATGAGCTGAATTGCATTAGTCTGTGTCTTCTGAGCATATTCTTCATTTGACCGAATGATTGACAGCTGTGAAAAATGTGATTAGTGAACCTATTTCATGGATGTGTAATAAATAATTTGTGGTAGTAAAAATATTTCTAGGAATTAACTTTTTGGAGAAATAATACACAAGGTATGTATTGTGTGTTTAAATTGACCTGGCTGGCATTTCACTTGCATATAAATGTATCCCATTGTGTAGCGAAAATGTGATATAGAGATGCAAGACGTCTGTCCATCTGTCCGTCACGTTTCCCATCCTGCTATAACTTCTTTACCGTCACTTGATACATTTTGCTCTAAAATACATAATTTTCATGCTAGAATAGTTTACATTTAGAACTACGAAAATACTAAATGGTTATAAGAATATTTTAAAATGATTATTTAACATTATGAATCTGCAGTTCAGTTTAGTGATTTAGTGATGGGAATTTAGTTGTGTGACGCATTAAAGGTACATGCCAACTCAGTAGACACACACTGTTCTTTATATCCGAGACATCATCCGAGACATTTTCTGGCAAAATAAACATTCGTTCAACATTACCCCACGTATTGATTGGAATTAGTATACATTTTATATCAGACGAACATTTTTACACAGATATCAGGGGCGATAACCGTGTTTCCTTAAAATGTTAACGGACATTACTATTTATTCTCTGTATTTATTTTTTGATGTGCAATGATCATACTTTATAATCTGTCGCAAATATTATTTTTTCAGGCGACGCATTTAATTAGTATAAATAATTAAAAAAGATATCATGCCTCATTTGCATATATAAAAATAGCCTGATACCACCGCGCGTCACTATCAGTAAAATAAACATTACTAAATGATTATATCTCTATAGCGGGCACTCGTAATTTTTAGAACTGGTGGAATAGTGACACAGTCATACATTTATTTAATTCCTATAAGGAACATATTGTGCCTACACTTTTATAATGGGCAATAACTGAATTCAACTCCCAGGTATTAACAAAAGGGCCAAAGATAAAAACGTACCTAAGGGCCAAACCAGGCAAATGGTAGTGCCCTTGTAGAACCTTGTAGTACTATGTAGTACTATGTAGATGCTGTATACCAGTGTGTACCCTTGTAGACCCTTGTAGAACCTTGTAGTACTATGTAGTACTATGTAGATGCTGTATACCATTGTGTGCCCCCGTAGACTCTTGTGGAACCTTGTAGTACTATGTAGTACTATGTAGATGCTGTATACCAGTGTGTGCTCCCGTAGACTCTTGTAGAACCTTGTAGTACTATGTAGTACTATGTAGATGCTGTATACCATTGTGTGCCCCCGTAGACTCTTGTATAACCTTGTAGTACTATGTAGTACTATGTAGATGCTGTATACCAGTGTGTGCCCCTGTAGACCCTTGTAGAACCTTGTAGTACTATGTAGTACTATGTAGATGCTGTATACCATTGTGTGCCCCCGTAGACCCTTGTAGAACCTTGTAGTACTATAGTACTATGTAGATGCTGTATACCATTGTGTGCCCCGTAGACCCTTGTAGAACCTTGTAGTACTATGTAGTACTATGTAGATGCTGTATACCAGTGTGTGCCCCGTAGACTCTTGTAGAACCTTGTAGTACTATGTAGTACTATGTAGATGCTGTATACCAGTGTGTGCCCCCGTAGACTCTTGTAGAACCTTGTAGTAATATGTAGTACTATGTAGATGCTGTATACCAGTGTGTACCCCGTAGAAGATTGTACTGTCCCAGTAATTGTCACTGTAGACAGTTGTAGTAATACTTTGAATGCATGTAGACTAGTACACAAACACGCCCATCAGGGAAAGTGGTATGATTTCTTGCCATATCTATTCTACTTGTGTATCGGTCAGGTGTCTGTCGTTGGGAATATCTGGGTAAAGGCTTGTAGTATTCTGCAATCGCGGAACTTGAACTATTTTCAGCTCCCGCTTGCTTGTTGACGAGCACTGGGAACCAGTACAACTTCAAGCCAGTCGCACAGTCGATCTTAACGAATAAACCGTGATTTTTACGTCCTCTTTAGAGCATTTTTTATAAATGTAAATATTCTTTTAATTACTATTTTGCGTGTTTAGGAAATATAAGTCAATTTAAATATGTTAGCAACATTATAAGTGTGCAGAATAACGCGGGAAAGTCGGCACTATTTCGTGCGGATACACAGTTTTGACCTCAGTTTTGTAGCGAATTCCGCTCAAAAAAGGCCCCGTTTGATGACAGAGTCATCCTTTTCCTCCATCTTTTGACCATTAAACGCGAAAATATGACGAAGTGGACAGAATGCTTCACGGAGTGAAGATGTCTATGGGGATTTAATATGGGGATTTTTTTTTTCATTTTAGAAATATTTTTAATTTTTTTAATTTTTCGTTTTTTGACTCCTCCCACAACTCCTCTACCTTTTTTCCCCATGTTAAATTCCCATAGAGAAATCAATTTTTCGTAATAAAATCAATATTTGACCAAATTTCACGAAATAAAAAGAAGGCTCATTCTTAAATTTTCCTTTAATTTAATATTATCAAAATAAATGTTGTTTTTGCATTGTTTATATAGCTGTAAAATTTGGGCAGCTTTCGTGAAACAGACTATAGATTGTTGTTCATATAGGTGTGTATTTCAAAATGGCCACCATTCTGATCAAGCGGATGTATCAGCAAGAGTATAGAAATAGTTTGGACTATAAGTATGACTTGTTATGTACAATATTGGTTGAACAACTATATTAGTCATATTTGTATGCAATAACATGATAGTCTGTCATTTTAAAATTCAAAATGGCCATCATATTTAGCATAGTTTGACGATTTCCATTTCCGGACAGTTAGCCACGCCCCAGACCCCCCTCGATGGGCACGTCCGTAGTGATATCTTCGAATAACCATAACAACAAAATGCATTGTGTTACTCAACGTTTAACTGGCATACGCAACCACTAATTGAAAATAATATTATGAAAAACTACTTGCACTGCACAATATCAACAACGGATGTTCTACGTACACAAATACATCGTATTATTTTGTGGCGCGTGATTTGCCCCCATTTCCAGCACAAATCGTGCGGTCATCGCTAAATTTAGTAACAGAGTTAACTCCCCTCCGAATACTCTCCGAAACAAGCGACGCGTTTAACACACAAACTACATCAAGTTTGACTTTCCGACAGCCTATTTTTAAACTCACCCGACACCTATGCGAAACAAAACTCGCACGTGTAGGTCTAACTGATGTTTAATCCTCATTCTCTCTCTCTATCGATGGATTTACAGTGGATTTTAGTGACATTCTTGAATTCGGCCTGATTGACATTTGTCTATGGTGGCCAATACACGCCAACATGAGTGTCAATTCTACGTTCAGGGAAGGGAGTCAATAATTCAGTATTTAAGGTGATAACTTACAGTCAGGGAACACATTAATGACAGTATAACACACCCAGCTTATATTAATACCCATATTAATGCAAGTACTGAAATACGACAAAAAAAATCTAACAAGTTTCTAAACGTTACAAGTGCCCGCTATACAGATATAATCATTTAGTAATATAATTATTTTATTGATAGTGACGCGCGGTGGTATCAGGCTATTATCATATGCAAATGAGGCATGATATTTTTTAATTATTTATACTAAAGAAATGCGTCACCTGAAAAAATAATATTTTCGACAGATTTTAAAGTATGATCATTGCACATCATAAAATAAATACAGAGATTAAATAGTAATGTCCGTTAACATTTTAAGCAAACACGGTTATCGCCCCTGATATCAGTGTGTAAATTTACGTCTGATATAACATGTATAATAATGCCAATCAGTACGTGGGATAATGGCGCATGAATGTTTATTTTGCCAGGAAATGTCTCAGATGATGTCTCTGATGTAAAGAACATTTTGTACCTACTGAGTGGGCATGTACCTTTAACTGCAACACCAACAATCAATCAATCAATCAATCTAGTTTAATCTTGTAGTACCCTATGTTCAGTACTTTCAGTACTTTGATTCATAGTATTATGAATTAGTATCTTCTATAGACACGGGATAGTTCTGTTAGTCATAAATCTCCTCCACAAAAATGTAACAACTTTGTAATGTCAAAGAGAAATTGGAATTTGAGGCACCCCACGGGTTACGACTGAAACTGGAGGTATCTAGCGGGAACATAAAATAATTAAATAATGCAAAAATCGGTAAAAGGGGCGTTATATAGTCATAACAGAAATAGAATATTTGTTTTCTTCAGTGTAAGATCGAATTTTATTTCATCGAGTGGACGAAAAATGTCGGATTTTCACGAGTGGCTTCTCGTGGACGAAAAATGTCGGATTTACACTAATAAAATTCGATCTTACACTGAAGAAAACAAATATCCTCTATATATTCTATGGCTCACTAGTCAATAATTGTTTTATTATATGATAATAGCCTGTATATAGCACTTACGACCATATGCTACTAAACAAAAATTGAAAAAGAATTTGAAAAAAAAAATTGAAAAAAAAAATAGAATTTTTTTTTTTAAATTAAAAATAACAAGAATTCCGTGGAATCAAATGTCTCGCCTTGACCCGCCTTGACCCGCCTTGACCCGCCTTGACCCGCCTTGACCCGCCTTGACCCGCCTTGACCTCGAGCCTGGGCCCGAAAGCAATTTTCACTGGCCCGAACATATTATACAATTATTGACTAGTGAGCCATAGAATATCAGATTATATTCTATGGCTCATTAGTCAATAATTGTTTTATTATATGATAATAGTCCGTATATAGCACTTACGACCTTATGATACTACTAACTAGACAAAAATTGAAGAAAAAAAAAATTAAAAAAGGAGAAAAAAAAAAGTTTAAAAATTAAAAAAACAAATTGCTCGCTACTGGAGCCCAGACTTTTTTTTTAATATTCCTATATGTATCTACATATCATATCTGCACAGGTCCACATATTGCCCCAATATTGTCAACACAGTTTACGGAAATAAAATAATTTACCTGTATAAATTACCTGTAATAGTTAGTGGTCAGTTAGTGGTCAGTCTGGACATTTGCACATGCTAGCAAATGCACAAGTGAATGGTACTCCCAGTCAATATTGTTCAACTAGAGAAGGCTATTGTTCTATCTACAGGTAAGGTGTACATAGCACACGAGAAAACGGGTCTTCGTGCATTGATGTCCAGTTTGTAGAGTGCGCGAAACAAAAAATGGAGATAACTAAAAAAATTAGCTATGCAAGAGTTATCATTCTTGTGCGCGACACACCTTCGGGTCGTGGTCTATGCATGTGTGAAGTTTCATGAAAAAATTCCAAAGGGTGGTCGAGTTATGCTCCGGACAGGAAATCAGTGCGCGAAAACAAAAAAGGGAGATAACTAAAAAAATTAGCTATGCAAGAGTTGTCATTCTTGTGAACTACACACCTTCGGGTCGCGGTCTATGCATGTGTGAAGTTTCATGAAAATATTCCAAAGGGTGGTCGAGTTATGGTCAATCAGTGCGCGAAACAAAAAAGGGAGATAACTAAAAAATTAGCTACGCAAGAGTTGTCAATCTTGTGCGCGACACACCTTCGGGGCGTGGTCTATGCATGTGTGAAGTTTCATGAAAATATTCCGAAGGGTGTTCGAGTTATGCTCCGGAGTGTCTGCGGAGGACGCGGACGCGGACGCGGCACGGTGTCAAATCAATAGTATCCCCCGACTTTCGTCCGGGGGATACAATTAAAGCTTACCTTTTCCATACTGGGAGGCATATTCCACAAGTTGTCGGACACGACTTTACAATAAACAGCTTCGCGGATGCACACATTTTAGTGCGAATATTTCTCTTTAAAAATCGAGTGTCTTGCTTGCTATTGATGTGGCCTTTTAGATATGACCATTTCAGGTTCGATTTGGGTTTATGTCGACCCAAAGATACATTGAACTACCTGCGGACTCTTGTTTGGCCATGTAGAACGTCACTTGAATGAGTTGGAGACATTGGCCTTGTAACAAATATAGCCGTACACTTACTTGGGTTGAATATATATCATATCCCATTTTTCCCCGCATTGAGGTGGTTGGTGTATATGAGGACCACTTATATGGGTCATAAGACTGATCCCTGTGAACACCAATTGAAACGGATACATCTGATGAAGCTTCGTTGTAAATGACAATCGTATGCGCACGTTTGGGAGAAAGGCCTTTATCCATCTGCTGACGGACATCACCCCTAATGCCACATTGGTGGAGCACGTAAAGCAATGTTTCATGACTTACCCATGTTACCTCATCAAATGTTTTTGTGAATTATAAGGTCCGCCTGGCAGCCACTGATATCACTACGAGCTATTTCCTCGACAAGCAAGATGAGTTGGGACATAACCTTTCCGTGAACCTTACTCAGAAATACGATACGAGTCTACTATTACACGGGCTTCACTGTCACTTCGTTATGTTGACACTCTGCTTTTATCTGTTTTACCAAATAAGACAAAATGACAACATCTCCTCACTATACAATGTGTGTATGTATATCATTGGCTTTATTTGGTCTTGCATATTGTTTTTAGAACTGCACCATCTTATCTCTTGCCATGGTTACCAAGGTTGATTGAGTAGCTTTGGTGGTGTGGCATTCACTGTACTAACCCCAACGCATAGGCACAATAGTCGGTGAATGACTGCTAGCCATAATATAAAAGAAGAAGAACGACAAGAAGAAGAAGAAGCAAAAATAAGAAGAGCCTTGTAAACAAAATCCAGGATATTGGGTGTTAAAATTTGGTCTGAATATTCTTTCACAGAAACTCTAGGGTACGATTTGCTATGGTAGTTATACGATTCATATGGATATTACACGAGGAGTTGCTGGAAATGTACACACTAAAATAGCGAGAATTACTGTCTCTAGAACGTGTCAATGCCTGGAGTATGACATGGTGGGAAATGGATCCTTGATAATATGTAGTCATGTTAAAGGTACATGCCCACGCAGCAGGTTACACTGTACTACTACTTTTAATTTTCTGTCATGCCTTATATGAGCCATTTGTCTACCCACTAACGAGTTATTTTTAATTACGGCGCGTGATAATTGGCGTTAAATCGCATTTTATATGCCGCGACCAGAAAGGGTATTTTCCGACCTCGTGCTATTTTTACAAACACGCGTCACGTGACACGGTCAATCATATCACATCTTTTACATGCGCAGTGAAGTATCGGAAGTTGAGAAGAAAAATCTCTGTTCGAGTCCAAATCTAAATCTCCACGTAACTCTTTCCATTTGGTGATCTGGTCGCCAATATTAACCACTCTCTCTCGCTCTGTACTGCCTGTCCCTCAGACATTTCGCCTTTTTTTGGCCGACGCCGTTTCATACAATTTCCGTCCTGGACGTTTCGACATGTTGATATTCTTGTTTACATATTGTGAGCCTACTGGCGCGCGTAGTATACTGCTCATGCGCACCGTAAGCCGTGATGTGAAAGTGGTCGTACCCGCACATTATCAAAATAGACTGTTACCGCCGAGCGTCGCTAACAGTAAATTGATAATTAATAAATGATTATATTTGTATAGCGGGCACTCGTAATTTTTAGAACTGGTTGAATAGTGACATAATTATACACTTATTTAATTCCTATAAAGAACATGTTGTGCCTATTGCGTGGGCATGTACCTTTTAACACATTAGGTATGGGTACGAAATGGTATGAGTACAAAATGACGGTACCTGGATATAACAGACTATGGACATAACGGACCAGGACAATGACGGACCAGATTTCGGACGAAACGGACAAAATCTCTGGACATAATGGGCCAACTTTCTGGACATAACGGGCCACCAATTTATTTTGTAATTATATGTTAAAGGTACATGTCCAGATGCCAGCAATAATATTCCCATGACCTATGACAAATCCAAAAGCAACATCCCAAACGACATGGACGTATCTTACGTGCAGGCAGTGATTCACACTCCATGCGATATTGGCGCACCCAGTGGCTCACGCCGGTCGGCCGATAATTTTGGCAATTCACCGCGGAATAATTCCAAAAACAACTCCGAGGGCTTAGGTGAGAATTCAGCCGTAGCCGGTGATCGGGGTCGTAACGCAATATACTGAGACTCGTCACTTCCCGGGGGTAATCGTAACCGATCTCGCTCGACCAGTGCACGTGCTAATTCCAGTACCGCCAACTCTAACATGGGCGGTAATGCCGGACAGACTGACCATTCGAGTAGCGAGGGGGAAGCTGAGCCAGGTCATACAAACAATGATGGATAGGATGCACGGGAGAAGGTGCCTATACGCATATGTCTTTTGAACACGTAGGGTTTAGTAACGAAACGAACAAATAAATTACACACAGATGAACTTATTACATTAGTCAAGAACAATGATATTATATTATTCACAGAAACATGGACATCACCTTTATCTGATGTTAGTGTTACCGGATTTCATGCAATACCATTACATAGAACAGAGAAACGTAAAACCGCAAAACGTGATTCTGGTGGCTTGATTATGTACATTAGAACAGAATATTATGATGAGGATATGTTAATACAAAGTAGTGGTGATGATATGATATGGGTAAAATTAAAAAGCGGCACTTTGTCTACTGATGATATATATTTATGTTTGTGCTATGTTTTGCCTGCAGGTACAAGTAGACAGCCATTTGTTAATGTTTCAGTATTTGATAGATTACTAAACGACATGTCCACATTTGTTGAAGCTGCTAGCACATGTTCATTTATTATTTGCGGTGATATGAACGCACGAACGCGTGACAACTCTGATTATGTTATCGATGATACTTTTGATTATCTCCCTTTACCAGATGTCTATATAACAGATGAACATATTCCACGTGCATCACTCGATAAGGATGTGTTAAATCAAAATAGCAATTTATTGTTGGAATTTTGCAAGCAAACGTCTCTGAGAATTGTGAATGGCCGTTGCGGTGTAGATACTGGTGTAGGTAAATTTACATGCACAACTGCACGGGGGCAAAGCCTTGTGGATTACGTTATTGTGAGTCCGAAATTATTAAATAGTATAAACACGTTTAATGTTGGTGATCCTAACATTTTATCAGACCACAGTGTAATATCAATATCTTTTGAAAACACCAGAATCGATTTGAACGACAATTTCATGAATGATGAGTATCGCAATACCACGGACACGTATCGTTATGCATGGAATACGGACGAGTATTTGAGTAGTCTTAATAATACTATTCATAATTGGTAAATTTGAACAAATGATTGCCGATCTTGATTTAAATAATACTATTCATAATAGTGATATTAATTATACATACATAGATGACACATTGTCATCATTGTCGAATATACTTGAAGAATGTGCTGCTCCTTTTAAAAAGAAAATACATGCACATGCACAGCAACGATAATCTACCATAAATTACAATACAGCGTCATGGTTTGATGATGTCTGCGCTGAGAAAAGGCATATATTTTATGAGTTTTTGAATAATTATCGAGACTGTAAATCTGATTGTAATCGAGAAGGTATGGTTAAAGCCAGGTCTGAATATAAAGCTGCTCTCCATAGAGCCAGATTTGCTTATGATCAGAATCAAACCGAGAAATTCAACCAGGCGAGACTTAATAATGCAAAGGAGTACTGGAAACTGTTGAAAAACCATACAGGCACATCGCAACCAAATATTCCAATGTCTGATTTCATGCGCTATTTTAACGCCGTGAATAGTCCTGATAGTCCATTTTTCATACCTGATTATGACGTTGATACATATATTAAAGGTGAACTGCAAACAATGTTTGCAGAGCTAGATATTCCAATTAGCTATGACGAAATTGCGTGCCGCAATTAAACAATTGAATTCTGGTAAGAGTAGTGGCCCAGATAAGTTAATAAATGAATTGTATATACATGGGACTGCTACGTTAACGCCATATATGAGTAAAGTTTTTAATGTAGTTTTTAATAGTGCCTATTTCCCTACAGCCTGGTCATGTGGAGATATTGTTCCACTACCTAAAAAATGAAGTACATCAAATGTCGACAATTATCGTGGTATTACCTTACTCAGCACATTAGGTAAATTATCTACAAGGGTGTTAAATAACAGGTTATCACATTGGGCTGAACAGTACAATGTATATGTTGAGGCACATGCCGGTTTTCGGTCTGGCATGGGCACGGTTGACAATGTATTTGTCATACATGGTTTAATCTCACATGTTATTAACTGTAACAAAAAGTTATTTTGTGCTTTTGTAGATTCCTCTAAGGCCTTTGAGTATGTGGTTAGGGATATATTGTGGTACAAACTTATAAAATTGGGCGTACGTGGAAAAACTTTGAATATTATGATGTCAATGAATATTATGGTGAAGTCTAGGGTCAAGGTCAACAATATGTATAGTGATGAATTTATATGTCATACGGGGGTTAGACAAGGTGAGTGTTTGTCGCCATTTGTATTTGCTATGTACTTGAATGATCTAGAGCAAGAGTATATTATAAAGGATGTGAGTGGTATAAATATTGACACACTTAAATTGTTTTTGCTACTGTATGCTGATGACATTGTCATTTTTGCTGACTCTGAGATTGGGTTGCAAAATGGTTTGAATATTTTATATGAATACTGTCAGAGGTGGAGGCTAAGTGTAAATACTATGAAAACCAAAATAATGGTATTTCGCAAAGCTGGTATGTTAAGAAGAAATATTGAATTTAAATATGGTGACATGGTGATAGAAATTGTTTGCAAATTCACTTACCTAGGTATTGTCTTTACAACTGGTGGCTCCTTTGCAGAAACCACAAATACTTTATCTGGACAAGCACGTAAGGCCATTTTTCAGTTAAATAAATATTTACAGAAATTTGTTAATGTACCCATTAAGCAAATTTTGGATTTGTTTGATAAACTTATTGTACCGGTTTTACATTATGGTTCGGATATTTACACAAGCGACTATTGTTGAAAGGGTTCAGTTGAGATTTTGCAAAAATGTGTTAGGCGTAAAACAGTGCACACAAAATGATTTCATTTATGGAGAACTAGGACGCACTACTTTGATAGTGAGGAGGCATTTGCACATTATAAAATATTGGTTAAAACTATGTAATACCAATAACATAAAATATAATAATATTGTTTATGATATGCTTGTAAATGACACTTATCGGTATCCAGCTGAAATTAACTGGGCCTCACTAGTTCGTGATTTCGGTTAGGTCTTGGGATATGCTTGGATACACCAAGGCGTTGGAGATATAGATATATTTGTGTCACTTGTGAAACAACGACTAAGTGACCAATTTATACAAAACTGGAATGAAAGACTTCATGATAGCAGTAGAGCATTGTTTTACAATAATGTCGCAAGCTTTTCTTTTAAAGCATACTTAACTGATATCATAATTACAAACTTTAGAATTTCTATGACACAGTTGCGAACATCATCACATCGCCTAGAAATCGAATCTGGTAGATGGACAAAACCATATAAATCAACGATTGAAAATCGCATATGCTCTCTTTGTATGATACTAGAAGACGAATACCATTTTGTACTAGAATATCCGAGGTATTTCTAGTTGCGTAAAACATATATTCTTAGGCGTTTTTGATTTGTTCAGAAAATAAAACAATCATCAGAAACCACATTTTATTTCAAACGGTTTAACTGAAATAAGCAAATGTTATTATATTACAAGGCTATGTATCTTCTCCCCGTGTTGGAATTATTTGTTAATGTTTTCATTCCCACACCCCCCCTCCCCCTTTTTTTTTTTTTTGTTGTTGATTTGTTAATCTTAGACCAACATATTCCTAATGCCTTGGTATATCAAAATGAATGTGTATCAATATTTAAATGTATCTTCTATGTCATTAGTCATGTATCTGTTTTGTATTTCATGTCTGTATATGTTGTACATGCTCATGGGCCAGTTGGCTTATTGCAAAATAAACTTACTATATTGAATCATATGCTTAATTGCTCACAAAATGATAATTTGATGATATATTCGTGAATTATGATTAAACAGTAGGCACAACATGTTCTTTATAGGAATTAAATAAGTGTATAATTGTGTCACTATTCCACCAATTCTGAAAAATACAAGTGCCCGCTATACAGATATAGTCATTTAGTAATATTTATTTTATTGATAGTGACTGGTGGAATAGTGACACAATTATACACTTATTTAATTCCTATAAAGAACATGTGGTATCAGGCTATTTTCATATGCAAATGATGCATTATATTTTTTAATTATTTATACTAATTAAATGTGTCACCTGAAAAAAAGTATTATCATTGCAAATAAAAAAAATAAACACAAAGAATAAATAGTAATGTCTATTTACATTTTAAGGAAACACGGTTATCGCCCCTGATATCAATGTGAAAACGTATGTATTATATAAAATACATAATACTGCCAATCAATACGTGGGGTAATTTTTAGAACTGGTGGAATAGTGACATAATTATACACGTATTTAATTCCTATAAAGAACAGTTTTTGCATACTGAGTGGGCATGTACCTTTAAGATATCCAGGAAAAATAACCATAATTATAATAATTCGTTTAAGTGTTTATAGATATATATATCAAAGTGGTACATGCATTTTAATCACTGGTGAGTGTTAGTTAATTCCAAATTAGTCGTATTAATCACCTTAAATTAATCAATTAAGGAAACATTAGTAAGCGATTATAACTAACGATGCGCTGTGATGTTAACTATATTGGATCAGAATCTAGACTCGGTATAAATCCCATAAGCCCCATTTCTCCAGTCACAGCCACATACATGTTATCTCATTACATGTTGTGGTACGCTAATCATGGATTGAGATATTAAGAAAAGTAAAACAGTATATAGAGAATAGTAGGTTAGTGCCGTGAATGGGAAAAAATATCTGGCAAGGCTCAGGAAACGGGATGGGCGAGGCTCTGCCGATCACATCCCGTTTCCGTGCCGCGCCAGATAGTTTTTCCCATTCACGGCACTAACCTACTATTCTATTTATCCCGTCAACACCTACAAATGGCTGTAAAATGCAAAACTAGTATTGACTGGATATCAAAAATGTTTCACGGCACCGTGTTTCATGGCACATACGCACTGTGTTGACGGGATAAATACTGATAACGTTCTTATCACATGAAAACCTTATTATGACGTTTTGTAACCCATTTCAAACGTGTAATAACACCTGCAGCGAATTTGATTGGCTGGCCGCATCACCCTAATTACATATTCGTATTCTGCGGTAACGTACGTTGTGCCAAACGAACAAAACGAACATGTTCCAAATGACCTCCCTAATGGCGCGACAGAGCAACGTTGTTTTGACGTTGACGTCATCCCGTTTTAAACGTCATTAGACACGCCTGTGACTATGTAAAATCATTACAATTGTTAAAATACGCTCCCATTTGGGAATACGAAGTGTTTACAAAAAACGGAAACATATAATATGGCATATTTATACCATATTTGTTGCTACATGTAGTATGAAAACTATTTTTCTCACTGGAGATTTTCAACTTCAGGGGAAAATATATAGTCAATGGCGTCTTCTCACTGTTCAAACGTATTGGATATATCAAGCGTTTTCTGTTCTTTGGCGTGTGAAGTCATGTAATAAACAGAATCTCAAACTCGTTTCCATTTTATATGAGATTTATGAAACTCGTCAGCAACTTTAAATGTATGCACCTCGCCAGAGGCTCGGTGCATAAATTGTGCGCGACTCGTTTCATGAATCTCACATCAAGTGGAAACTTGTTGGATATCCTCTATTTCTTACTTCTTACATATACAGTACAACCTCTCTAAACCGGACACCATCACGTCATTTTGGAGTCCATCCATTATCTGAGAGCAATGACCAAGAAATCCATTTAAAATAAGATCACATATATTTCTTTGTGTCCGGTTTAGAGATGTTCCACCGTACAATATTTGCAATGACTGAATGAGTATGGGATTAAGATTTGTCTACTAAAAGTTAAACAGTTGAAAGTTTCTACATTGTGTTAAGCTTTATATATGGTCTGTTTTGTCCAAGCACATGGTCCATTATGTCCAGAAATCTAGTCCGTTGTGTCCAGATCTAGAAATCTGGTCCTTTTCGTCTGAAATCTGGTTCGTCATATTAAGGTTTAATGAGTTCCGGGGATTCTGAACACCATTTTCGGCGAGAAAATTGAACTGCGAAAATACATTTTTCAACGAACGAATTTGGTTTGTTGGACATATCCAAATTGGCAGTACTATTAAATGGTGTCGGCTAATTATGCGCACTTAAGGCTTTCCAAACAAATTTAATTTATATGTCATTAATCCCCTTATTCAGTCAAAATTTCCTGAATATTCAACGCAGTTCAACGACGTCTGTGCATGTGAAATGTCATAACGTTCTGACGTCAGTAAGTGACGTAAATTGTGTGATGTATGACATCGCATGCGTGTTGGCAACGTCCATTTGTTTCTGGTAATGTTGCGCATCTGGTAGTGTAAACAAAATGGCGAACAGCATTCTGGATCAGCATAGCACAATTGGCATAAACTTGAAGCAGAACTATCCAGTGACTAGACGAACATGCCATGTCCCTATATCATGTTTAACTTCTATTTTTCATTATCTGACTTTTATCATTTATTATTTACTTTGCTATATATAATAGAGACTGGCTTCCATCCCATTGGGTCACATAGCGAAATCTAAACTCGAATATTCGATACGAATACGCGCATAATTTTGACACTTCGTAAACTGTACGATACCGAAATCAACTGACAATACCTTTAAATAGTATTAATACACCAAATGTCATTCATAATTTATATGCAACTACTTTCCTTAGTAGTTATTTCTCAACATTTCTTTGTAAAAACAGCGTGCATAACCCTTTCAGTTTATTACCGTCGCCATTTCCTTTCCGAGGTACAATATTGGAAATCTGCAAAGTAACCAACCAATGAAATCGATTGACGTCAGATAGTCTAGCAGCCAAGTGTATGGCACGTTCCATGCAGGAGCTTAACTTTATTTTGAATAACATATTTTTTTTTATTGGCGATTTTGATTGCCTAGTTCATCAACATCAAGAATCCGACTGATGGCACTATGTCATCTTTGATCGTTTTGAGAAATGTGCATAGATCCAAAATGGCTGCCAAACAGTTATAGTGTGTCATATAGTTGTTTCCACATGAGGTATTAGCATACATTAACAGCACAAAGTGGATTTACTTAACTTATCGAGATAAGTGATCAACATTAAATTTCAATTCACTGTTAAATGGTAAAAATCCAACATGGCCGCCAAACGTAACATGATATTTTGCATATGACTGCTCCCACGTACACTCCATATGAAAACAACATGTATACTAATCTTGGATATATTGACATGATAAACGCTTACAGTAAATTTGATACGTAACTAGACACATTTGTGAAGAGCGAAAGTCCAAGATGGCCGCCATATATACAGAAATTACCCCATGACGATCATCACAGAGAATAATAATTAAGTATATAATTGCACATGGATGTCATATCGTATTAAATTGGAATAAAAGTACTGAAGTTATGTATACTATGAACGTTTTTACTAACTTAGGAATACAATTAGATAACTACCAATAGCATAAATCATAGATGGCCGCCAAATATAAAAATAATGTTGCCTTATATTGAACATATTGCATATAATTGCTAGGATTATAAGTAAATATATCTGCAATATTAAATACTTATATACATGGCAGACGTATATATAAAGATAAATTACCTCGCAATGGCAATCATATCGTGTAATGATTCAAATATTACATTGCAACGGAAATACATATATGGATAGTGGAGGCTCTAGAGATGCAGTATACATGGACAACAACTATTACCCAACAGTCCCAACATTAAAAAAAAACACAATCATATTGAAGTGCAGTACACGAAGACATGACAACAAGGATGCCACTTTGGTATTATCAAAACAGTCCAGTCGGGTGGTTGAACCTGATTAGCCACCATAGAACTTCTTCCGCAAACCTCTCCATCATACGTGAAAATGACAGTATTATACAAGGCATTGATGAATCAAAAATGATTAATACATGTATACTGTACGAAAAAGTCATTAATTACACAGAACATAACGGTTTCCGTAATTGAAAGCTAATATTGTAAATATAACTATAAGAAAACAATGATATAATTAATTTATTTGACAGTTATATTGTTCAGCATTTTCATATTAGTCTATTAAATTGCGTGAATACTGTATGCCTCATATCCATATTATGGTACCTTGAATTTTGTAACGTTCTATATATGGTGGTGTACCATGTGTATTGCTGTCTGCAGGTACTATAATATTTGTTGTTACCGTGAGTATTTAGTAGTGGCACAACTAGATTGTCTATCATATAATATCAATTACATTTGTATTAGTTGTGTCCTCCCTGTGGTATTTAATATATAGCATCTCCGTGTTCTTCTCGGAATTATTATATTTGTGATTCCGGTTGTTTTCTTTGATCCACATTTATGTATACTGACGGCGTCATGTCTTAGTTTTTGCATATCATATGCATTCACAGGTGCTGAATTCTGTCATATGGTTAAATAAGTAAAAATAATTTACTATTTTTAGATAGTTTTAGATAGTTAGTTTATTTGGATGATGTAGGCCTCTGACCCATAACATGTACATTTGAACAAATATCAATGAATATCTAATGGAATTATAATGTGTTGCGCTTGTTTAACAAATGTTAAACATATATGGAAATTGTGTAAATCGTTTCACGATTATTTGAACCCAAAATTCTGTAAAAGTCATCCAAAGACTTGTTGGAACACAGATGAGCAGGTAGGTGTATCAATCTGATGTCGTCGTATAAATTACAGTGGAAAAATGTTCAATTTGTGGTTGGAGCACCTGAATTTTGCCAACGCTTTTCTTAAATGAAATGGTAGAGAACATGTAATATACCTTTCTACATTTAACATAGTTTTAAAATGTTTATAGTGAATACATTTAGCAGAGGTATCAATATCACTGTGCCAAGTTTGTTTACAACAATCAATAACACGCTGTTTAAATTCGTATAAAAACATAGTTATGTCCCCTACATCCTGAGAAAGCCAAACAAATCCAAAACCATATTTATATAAAAGATTTCTGATGTGACTGGTCCAATTTACTCGTCCCATATCATCATGTGCTTTTAGCATCAAATACCAGTTTATAGGGTACCGATGACTTGGCATTTGGATGAGACGACACCAGTATGCTATACATTTAGAAAATTGCATATAACTACACAATAATGCGACAAAAATAAAGTATTTGTATTGCTTATCTTTGAAACAATACACGGTACAAATTGGTGTACATGCATTACCTTATCATATAAATGTGTTGCTCTACATCGGCGATAGTGGTCTGAAAACACAACAATTACTTGCAGCGTACAAAGTAATAAGTAATATTAAAGTGTTGTACATCAACCAAACCATCGTGTGCATACAGCCGCTTTGTGGAAACTGACTACTTTCACAGAAAGAAAACATGTGGCCAATAATATCATTGGTTGTACTAAGTAGGTTGAAGGCACGTAATGGTAGCCAGAAACTGGAATAAGCTACTGGATGGCTGAAGTATGTTATTGTACGTAGTCACCGATTGTGACAGAAATATATAGACGTATCATCCATTTGTACTTGTTCAATTGCTATATTCAGACACTCAATGTGTTAATGACGCTACCTAGAGGAGCCATTTCATGCGATGTTGCACAGTAAATCACATTGAGCATTTGAGTTTTGGAGCCAATGATATAAATGACGACATCTGGTATTTTTACAAATTAGGAAGTCCTTGAAGTATATTGTCAAGTACAATATATCTCCCTGCCAACAATAGAAGTATGAAGGCTGCTATGGAAAGACAAGACAAAACAATATCAAAAATATCTAACTGAATGCACGATTTTAAATCTTATAGTATAATATAATTGTATTACTATTATAATGTATTATATTCATATCTGGCGGCCATATTAGACTTACGTTATTTCCGATGCTGTCTAATGGTGTATATCAAGGTGTAATTACATAAGCTATTTACTACACAAGTTAGTTATCAGGTAATATGATATTTGGTGGTCACCTTGGACTAATGCTATTGAAACATGTGTCTAAATACATACCCAATGTATTGGAATAATTATATACCTAAATACAATATTGGTATGCAAATTCGCTCTGATATAATTGCAAGTATATAGTGTTTCTTATTTCAAGATACGGTTGCAAGTACATTGTAATATATTCATATATGGCTGCCATCTTGGACTTGTGTTATATAGATTAGTATATAATTTCACATCAAAGTTACAAAAAAAAAACACACCATTGTTTTAAACACATAACTAAAAAACGTATATCATTTGATATGACGAATTACGGTAGTGAAAGTATGTAAACTAGTCACATTTGGTGGCCATCTTGGATTGTTTCTATATGCAGCTAAGGAATTGAATTTTAAAATTTCCCATTTGTTTCAGCATGTTAATACATTAGTTATACACTCTTAAATGGTTTAATTTCCTCCTGGGGATGCAATCATATGGCACGATATATCTTGGTGGCAGCCATCTTGAATTTATGCAGATTTCTCCAAATGCTCAAGGGTAACATATTGTCAACAGTCGGATTCTAAAACTAGAAAGTCTACATAGGCAAAATCAGTAATAAAAAAACTTAAGTTATTCAAAACAAGGTTAAGCCCCAATATCGGCCTTTGGCCGCCGGACTAAAAACAGAATTACGGAAGTTAATTTATTCTGCCGGAAATTCTTCGGCAAAATGGCGACCGTAGCGTTGTAAACTGTGTAAACTTTATGTCGTCGGACAAAATGAGCGATAAACACTTTATTTTAATAGGCAAGTCACCCATTGTAACTCATACAGGCTATTTAATATACTTTCTGGCTTTGCACTGCTGCTTTAGTAGTATATAGGGAGTCAAAATGATACCACCACCCAATTGTGGATGCAGATTGCACACACACACCCCTTTTGAGCCATTATACCACCACCCAATTGTGGATACGAATTGCACACACATCCCTTTTTGGGAAAGTCGAAGAAAAATTTGTCTCCCAAGAGGCAAACAGAAATGGCAGACGACAATGTTCCAATGGGACACGAGTATACACAACTGGACTGGTAGTACAAAAGACGACATTTTGGTACAATAGTGGATGGGGGTTCTAGTCCATTCTGCACGGAGCCACTATTTTCTCTGTCGTATGTATCCACATTTTGGACGAAAACATCCACAATCGTACTACCACCTACCCACACCAAAATATGGCATACGAGAGTGGGGAAAAGGTCGAGAAATCCACAATTGGGACGCGAGTATACACAACTGGGACACGATATCCACAATTGCACTGGTGCCGTAGGAAAAATTCGCCTCCCAAGAGGCAAACAGAAATGATACCACCCATTTGGACACATTTGGGAATAGTGTAGAAAGAATTCGCCTCCCAAGAGGCAAACAGAAATGATACCACCCAACTGTACACATTCGGGAAAAGTGTTGGAGAAATTTGTCTCCCAAGAGACAAACTGAAATTATACCACCACCCAATTGTGGATACAAATTGCACACACACATCCCTTTTTGAGAAAAGTGTAGAACAAATTTGACTCCCAAGAGGTAAACAGAAATGATACCACCCAATTGTACACATTCGGACTTTTGGGAAAGGTGTAGGAGAAATTCGCCTCCCAAGAGGCAAACAGAAATGATACCACCCAATTGTACACATTCGGACTTTTGGGAAAGGTGTAGGAGAAATTCGCCTCCCAAGAGGCAAACAGAAAATGATCCACCCAATTGTACACATTCGGACTGTTGGGAAAGGGTAGGAGAAATTCGCCTCCAAGAGGCAAACAGAAATGTAACCAACAATTTGTACACATTCGGACTTTTGGGAAAGGTGTAGGAGAAATTCGCCTCCCAAGAGGCAAACAGAAATGATACCACCCAATTGTCCACATTTGGACTTTTGGGAAAGTCGAAGAAAAATTTGTCTCCCAAGAGGCAAACAGAAATGATACCACCCAATTGTACACATTTGGGAAATAAGGACAACTCGAAAAACAAAAGAAAAAAAAAACAATTCGAACAAAGACAACTTGGAAAACCTCTCTAGAATTGGGTCGAGAAACCCACAATTGGGACACGAGTATACGCAACTGGACTGGTAGTACAAAAGATGACGTTTTGGTACAATAGTGGATGGGGGTTCTAGTCCATTCTGCACGTAGCCACAATTTTTGGAGGTCTCGCTTCGCCACATCCACAATCGAACGCCCATTTGAAGATATGGGACCCCATTGGAATAGACTACAACTAGCCATGCCATACAAGGAATGCGAGACATGCGGCAAGGGCTTCGACAAGCCAACAAATCTTCGAAGACACATGGGTCGCAAGAACCCGTGCAGACCTCCCACGAGAGAGTGTCCCGGATGTGGAGGGAAGTTTGCCACCTACAAGACTCTCTGGCAACATCGCTCGAACAGGTGTCCCGAGGGGCCAGAAGATAGAACCACGGAGGGTAGCAACAAGAAGGCTGCGACCAGGAAGAGGATCCTGGTACTGGAGAGGAGGGTGGTAGAGTTGGAGGAGGACGTGGCTAGACTGCGGGATGGAAAACCTCGCGAGGGAGCGAGACACGAGAACATCGACAGCGACGACGACGAGATCGATTGGACAGATCTGTAGAGAGAGGGGGATTCCCCCCACTTTTTGTACTGGCCAGTTTGCCCCCATCTCGACTCCCAACGGCAAACAAAACCTCTCCCCAAAGTAGGTAGAAAAATGATACCACCCAATTGTCCACATTTGGACTTTTGGGAAAGTCGAACAAAAATCGTCTCCCAAGAGCAAAACAAAATCTAGACCACATCGAAAAACAGAAAACCTCTCCCAAAGGAGGTAGAAAAAAAAATTGGAACGGAGAGAAAGACAACTCGGTACAGAACAAGAAAGACAACTTGGAAAGACAACTCGGAAAGACAATTCGAAAAAGACGAAGAACTTTTGTCCAAAACGAGCAGCGACAAAAAAATCTCCAAAATCGAAAGAACTTTTTTTTCAAAATGGCTACTCCATGTAGAACGGGTCGCTACTACCAGAGTGGTGGTGTACGGAGTCGCTAGTTTCGTTTTTTTCCTTCGGTGTACCGGACTGTTTTGCGGAGTGCACGAACTGGGCGTCGGGGTCTGTTTTGTTCTTCCAGAGGCTACGGGCCTCTAGAGACACGAATGGGAACAGTGGTCTGCAGACAGCGTACGCCACCACAGAGACCCACAGCCACCACTTCGTATTCTCTATGGTTCTCCAGATGTCGTGCACCTCCAGCTCGTCTTTCTTCGGACACTCGGAATCGGCCGTGCGGGCATCGCCGGAAATCGCGTCCAACAGTATGCGTTCCAGCACGTCCAACCGGTTCTCCAAGCGTCTCTCCATGTCGGACAGGTGTGTCGATTCTTCGAACGAGCTGGCGTTTCGTGCATCTTCTAGTAGATCCGTGGGGAACTCGGTGGGGCCCACAAAACCAGGCGCGGTCACCCTGTGTACTACGGGAGTAGGTTTTTCTTGTTCTTCGGGGGTTTCTTCGGGGTTTGTACTACGTTCCGCATCGACGTCGTCCCATATTTTTCGAAGACGAGAGCTCCCGATCCCGTACTTCTTTTTTGTAACATATCTTTGCCCTTGGCCGTACCTCCAACCACGATGTCGTATGTTGTAGGGCTGTCGTCTGTTGTCGTAGATACATCAGGATTATCATGAACAATGGAACTTTCGTCAAATACTGATGGCTGTCGAATGGAGTCGGCGATGTGGAATGAAGTCGTCTCCATAGTGGTTTGTGACGGGGTCATAGAATCATCGGCGGAAACTTTCGAACGGGGGCACTGATACTAGATCGCGACGGGGGCAGCGAGTAGTTTGTGACGGGGTCTCGTTTGTGGTCGTAGTAGGAATTTCCGTCGTCATAGAATTATCGGCGGAAACTTCTGATATCATATTAAACTATCGAACACCTTCCCATATCTGGGACAGGATATTTTATATCAACGTTATTTAACGAGCGATTGAAATTAAAATAGTTGGTATGAACTCAATGATTAGTTGACAAGTATTCACTATAATCTCTCTTTGATCACTGATTGGTAATTGGTTTCCGCCGTACACATAATCCCATTAAGTAATCATTAAAGCAGTATACTCTCTCTTTGATCATTGATTGGTTTCCACTTAATCCCATTAAGTAATCATTAAAGCAGCCACCGCATATCGGTAATCACTTTCATCCAGAATTACACTTTTAATAATTGAATGCTAAATTGTAATTTTTCACACGTAATTTAAACAGACATTCATCACACGAGTGCTTCTGGTCATTGATTTCCAGTCAACTTTCACTGCTAAAAAGATAACTAAATATGAAATTTTTGATTATTAAATGAAATATATTGATATATAAATGGGTAAATTAACCTCACAAATGCCAAAAAGATAAATAAAATGTGGATATATTGGTATAATATATTGATATATCGAAGGGTACGTTTTGACCCGACCATGGGTACGTTTTGACCCGACCTTGGGTACGTTTTGACCCGAGATATGGGTACGTTTTGACCCGATGCCCAAGGTACGTTTTGACTCGGGTACGTTTTGACCCGAACCCTACGAATTGACCAAGTATTCACAATCAAGTCCGGCAAATAGTTTCGAATCAACAAAAAATAATAACTGACGATTTCCTAGCTGACTTATTTGTGCTTATATAGAGAACATACGGTGCCTAGGACTATGGATGCCATTGCACCAAACGATGATGATTCTGGAGACTCAGATCAACAGGACGAAGAAGTGAAGGAGGCAAAAGCAGAATCGTCCTGCAGATTTATGGGCGTGGAAAACAAACATGAGTCTGAGAAAGAAAACTCTCCCTCCAGTTCTTCAGCCACTGATGGTATGCGCGTTACCTAGACGCCAGATATACCAAACACATATCTTTTCCAGCTTTACTAACAAACTATCACTTTTTATTGTCGAGCCCGCTTGCGGAAAGCGAGACATAGTGATCACAATGACGTCCTTGACCTTGTGTCCGTGCGTCAGTCCGTCCGAAATCTGCGTTAACGTTTTTAAATAGATCTACCTTATATCTCTGCAGTCCTAAGCCACATTGACTTGAAAGTTCACATGCTTATTAGTCATCATCCATTTCTTCATTCTGTGTCCCAATCATGCGGCCCCTGTGCCCAAGGTCAGAGCTTCAGATAAGGTGCATATTTTACGCAATTATTTTAGCTGAATACGCATTGATTATCAAATGTGGGAGTACACAATATGCACAGAAATGTGAAAATACGAATTGATTTTCAAAGGGAGTAGTGAAAATACTGTCATAAAGTTGAAAATTCACTTAGTTGAGCTGCAAAAATTGTTTGCTTTTTGCAGCTCAAATAAGTGAATGTTTAAATTTGTTATATTTTTTAATCATTAGTTCCCAATTTAGTAATGAAGAAAATCAATAATCAATTTGTAAAAGTAAAATACGCAATGATTTTGAAATCAGGGGGTGTAGTACGCTTTAGAAACAAGGCTTATCTGGAGCTCTGCCAGGTCAAGGTCAAATAACATAAAAGTTTGCGTTATTATAAAATGTGAGTTAAAGTTTTTACATATCCTGGACTGCTCATAATTCGAGACTAACGATATTAGACAACATGCGCAATACATAATAGAGTATAAACCTTTTTTATTAGTTACATGCAAATATAATCCAATTATCTGTATCATGTATATTGCATTCAAAAGCACAGAGAAATGAAATTGTTTACTTTCAAAACACGCTCGTCTACAAATGGCCGCCTCCAGCGTACCGTGAAAGGTCGCGACCTCTGACCCTATGACGTCATATGCTCTTCCGGTGCAGGTGCCCGGTTGGAAAACGCCACAAATTGTGTCTGCATTATGTAGCCTACCATTGCGTTCAGGGGTCACGATAATATTGTTTCCAACTTAAATGATTAGACAAACGATTGCCAACTTGGAAAATATAATTTGCTAGATTAAACAAATTAAACAATATGAAGTTTAAACTTGTTGGTTTTAATACTTTTTTAAAGTGGTAATGTCTATTTTTGGAGTAAGACATTTCAATCCCTTCTGCATATGGTACTTGTCCACAATGGGAATAACAAAAACAGAGACCAGATTGCATATATCTGCTGATAAATGGAGGTATTGTACTGATGTGGAAGAACTTAAAAGTGACAATTTAATAAAAAATAGGATAAGGTGGTGACTAAGTGAAAATCCATATTCCTATATTATTAGTGCCTTTCTACCTACAAATATTACGTGACCTCCATTGATAAACATGTAAACAACATACGGGTTCAAGCGAACTCATTTAAGTGTAAGTTTTCCTATCGAAATCCGGATTTTAATGGAGGGGGTTAATGGGATTAGTGGAAAACACAACATTTAGGTGTGTTGTGTTGTTTGGTAATGTATTAGTACTGTTTAAATCACATTTTTCTAACTTGGCAGTTGTGACCTTTCATCTGGCTTCGGTTCAACACACAAGTATAATGGAAGTGATGTAACCCGTAAATCTCGCGATAGAGCGAGAAAATAAAAATGGCCTCGAATCTGTGCGAATCTCCACAACCCTTAATTCAAACTTCAAATAAATACACTCTGAGACCATCGATTGCCTCGGCGGTTTTGATTTGAATGGTATAACCAGTGTTCCAGATAAGGAATTAGTAATTGAGTATACTCCATCATTTCTGAAGCAATTGGGTATTTCAAAATTTTAATTGGGTAAAATAAAATCACACAACTGTTTACACCTCAACAGACAGCAATTATTGAATAGTTTGCTTTGAAATGAAAACATGTCTTGGCATTTCATTAGAATTGTCTCCTTGATACCAAGATGTGTTTTCATGGAAAATAAGAAAAATATGCTACATTTATTATTTTCTGCAGCATGATAAAGGTACCACAAATTTTGTATTGGTTTTTGATACTTGCTACTTCTGATTTCAATTTGGTTTTTGGCAATTTTAATTGTGTATTTAAGCAAATACGCGTCTTATCTGGAGCCCTGTATAACATAAATTAATTTTGAGGTTAATGAGCTATAAATTGCTAGATAGTTGAAAACAATTATGAAATTAGGTGTTTCAAAGATTAATGCTTTCTGTGTTTAAGGTACATGCCCACTCAGTAGGCACAAAATGTTCTTTATAGGAATTAAATAAGTGTATAATTGTGTCAATATTCCACCAGTTTTAAAACTTACACGAGTGCTCGCTATACAGATATAATCATTTAGTAATATTTATTTTACTAATAGTGACTCACGGTGGTGTCGGGCTATTTTCATATGCAAATGAGGAATTACATTTTTAGCTCACCTGAGCTATTGTTACAGCAATGTGTCCGTCCGTCGTCTGTGAACACTTTCAAATGTCTTCTCCTCGGTAACCATTGGGCCTATAGTCACCATCTTCATGGTTATGGTCCTTAGGTAGGGGGATTACAAAATTGTTAAAATGACGTCATTACGTAATCCAAGATGGCCGCCGTCTAAAAATAGCACAAATTCTTCAAAAATCTTCTTCTCAAGAAACGCCAACCGGATTTCGACAAAACTTGGTAGGAATGATCGATGTACAATGCTCTTTCAAAGTTGTTAAAATGGTGACCCTGGGGTCAAAAATGAGCGTGGCCCGTGTGGTTAAATTTTATTTTTGACCGAATATTGTCATGTCTATATCAAATCGAAGGTATCAAAGAGGCGATCACTCTGGTACAATTTTTGTTGAAATTGGATTGTTATGTCATCCAAGATGGTGATACAAAAGATTTGACCCTAAAATGGCCATAGATGTTGACAGGCCGTCAGACACCAATAATCAATCAATCTCATGAATCACCAGACCGATTGTGACAAAACTTGACAGAAATGATCGATGTACAATGCTCTTGCAAAGTTGTTACAATGGTGACCCTGGTGACAAAAATGGGCATGGCCCGGGGGTCAAATATGGGTGAAATTTAATTTTGGAATGAATATAGCCATGTCGTGTATCAAATCGAAGATATCGACAAGACAATCGCTCTGGTGAATTTTTTGCCGAAATCGGATAATTACGTCATCCATGATGGCCGCCAAAAGGTCCATTTATTCAAGATTTTGAACGTCTTTTTCTCAGGAACCACATGGCCGATGCTGGCCGATGCTGGCCAAACTTCATAGTTAAGATCCTTGGGTGAAGCATTTTCAGATTTTGTTAAATGAGAGTCATCGCTTAATCCAAGATGACCGTCATCTAAAAATAGCACAAATTTTTTTAAAACGCATATGAACTGAATGTCACATTCTCCTCTGGTCAGCGAATTAGGGCCATCATGGCCCTCTTGTTTAATTATTTATACTAATTAAATGTGTCACCTGAAAAAATATTATTTTCGACGGGTTATAAAGTATTCTGAAAGTCGGCGTGACATCAACTAAATGTAGCTAAATATGTAATCAATACATTTTGCTCTAAAATACATCATTTTATGCCAGAATATTTCATTTAGAACGACGAAAATACTAAATGGTGATAAGTATATTTTTAATGACCATTTAACATTATAAATCTGCATTTAAATTTGATTTAACGACCTGCGCTCCTCGACGGGGGAGATAATTATAACCTGCAGGTGCGCGAAATGGGCGATTTCCGACTTCCAGAATGATTGTTTCACATTAAAAAATAAATGCAGAGAATAAATAGTAATGTCCGTTATCATTTTAAGGAAACACAGTTATCGCCCCTGATATCAGTGTGGAAATTTACGTCTGATATAAAATTTATAATAATGCCAATCAATACGTGAGGTAATGGTGAATGAATGTTATTTTGCCAGAAAATGTCAAACTTTCACCCGTTTTTTGTTTTCATGCATATATCACAAATCAGCTAATATTTTGTTATCCATGGCAACGGTTGCCATGGAAACAGGATAAAAAAAAAATACGCTTTCTATATAAAGTTACTGTTTTCATATAAAAAAAACCCACCTTTTCCTCATTTTTAGCCAGGTTTTTTTTTGTTTTGTTTTTTTAAACCCAGGCTATTGGATTGGCGAAAGCCAGGCGGGCGGCGTCCACAATCAATGTTAAGTTTTCGTGTTTGAGTCCATTTCTTTGTTACTGTACCTCATAGGACCAACAAACTTTCACAGCTTCATAACCAAGGGGTGTCCACCACATATCACGATCCAACATGTTACCTTTTTAGCCAGGTTTTTTGGAAAAAAATCCAGGCTATTGGATTGGCGAAAACCGGGCGGGCGGCGTCCACAATCAATGTTAAGTTTTCGTGTTTGAGTCCATTTCTTTGTTACCGTACCACCTAGGACCACCAAACTTTCACAGCTTCATAATCAAGGGGTGCCCACCACATATCACTATCCAACATGTTACCTTTTTTTATATACCCGCCCCCCCCACCCCCCCCCCCCCCCCCCCCCCCCGCAACAAAGTTGTGGGGGAGTATACTGGAGTCAGCTTGCCCGTCTTTCCGTCCATCACAAAACTTAACAATTGTAAATTTCCTTTTAACTTCTCTTTCCTTTTGTGGAAATCTTTCATATTGTACCCGCCCCTTCTCTGACACTCATCTGCAACATTCTGCAACAAACCTACGACCCCCATTTATGCCAGGGGTCAAGGTCACGGACTTAGAAACTTAGAAAAAAACGAAAACTTAACAATTGTAAATTTCCTTTTAACTTCTCTTTCCCTTTGCGGAAATCTTTCATATTTTACCCACCCCTTCTCTGACACTCATACATCATTCTGCAACAAACCTACGACCCCCATTTATGCCAGGCCTCAAGGTCACGCACTTATAAACTTAGAAAAAAACTAAAACTTAACAAATGTAAATTTCCTTTTAACTTCTCTTTCCTTTTGTGGAAATCTTTCATATTGTACCCGCCCCTTCTCTGACACTCATCTGCAACATTCTGCAACAAACCTACGACCCCCATTTATGCCAGGGGTCAAGGTCACGGACTTAGAAACTTAGAAAAAAACGAAAACTTAACAATTGTAAATTTCCTTTTAACTTCTCTTTCCCTTTGCGGAAATCTTTCATATTTTACCCACCCCTTCTCTGACACTCATACATCATTCTGCAACAAACCTACGACCCCCATTTATGCCAGGCCTCAAGGTCACGCACTTATAAACTTAGAAAAAAACTAAAACTTAACAAATGTAAATTTCCTTATAACTTCTCTTTCCCTTTGCGGAATGCAGTGATATTTTACCCGGCCCTTCTCTGACACTCATACATCATTCTGCAACAAACCTACGACCCCCATTTATGCCAGGGGTCAAGGTCTAGTTTGCTTTTTTCAAATGGAACCACCATCGCACTCTCCATATGTGCTGACATAGTCTTTTATCTGAAAATGATAGTATGCGAGCTGGAATTCATTCTAGGTCAGGGCTGACGCGGGGGGGGGGGGGGTATTCCATAAGCCCCTGCTTACTGACAAATCTAGTTGGACTTGACCCATTTTTTCCGCGCAGTCGACTTAACCATTTTCAATGTTAACTTTTCGCGTTTACAATGTTAAGTTTTCGTGTTTAAGTCCATTTCTTTGGTACTGTACCACCTAGGACCACCAAACTTTCACAGCTTCATAACCAAGGGGTGCCCACCACATACAACTATACAACATTTTTTTTACCTTCACCTATTATTTCTACGTAATTGACTTAGCCATTTTCAACGTTAACTTTTTGTGTTTAATTCCATTTCTCCGTTACTGTAACCAAATTTGGTATACATGTTTATCACATCAAGATGAAGAACCCTATTAGTTTTCAGTGAGTTATCTCCTCTTGTGGACTGGCCTTGCCTAACAGGCTTATATTGTGACATTCGGCACTCTTGTTCGCAATAAAATCAATATTTGATGGATTTTCATCAAATAAAAAAAAAATGGGAGTACATTTTTGCTATTGATGAAAAAGTACTTCCATACAAATATTTGTTTAGATTCAGTATGTTTAATTGCCAAATGTTTGTGGTCATCAAAACGTGGAACAGACAGTACATATGTTTGTACTTTTCAGGACGAAGCTCGCCAGCCTTCGAGTGTACGGTTTGTCTTCAGACAGCCAGTTTCCCTGTCCAGCTGCCATGCAAGCACATCTTCTGTTTCCTATGTGTGAAAGGTGTTGCCCAGCGCAGTCATCGCTGTGCTCTCTGCCGGCAAGAAATCCCTGCCGATTTCCTCAATGACCCCAAAGTGGTCCTGCATGGGGATTTGAAGGACAAAGCTGGTACTACATATGACGAGGGCTACCAATGGTTTTATGAGGGAAGAAATGGCTGGTGGCAGTATGATGACAGGACTAGTTTAGAGCTTGAAGCGCGGTATAAGAAAGGCGACAAGGTGTTTGAACAGCTGATTGCGGGCTTCCTGTATGTAATTGACTTGGAGAACATGAAACAGTGCAGGAAATATGACCAGAGTCGTCGCCGCCGGATGCGACGTGACCTTCGTAACATTCCAGATGTCAAAGGTATTGCTGGCCTAAAGTTTAGCGACAGTCAGTCAGTAAGGCCTAGTGGAGATGGCGGTGAGACGTCAAACCAGACAAACAACAACAACATTATGACACGTTCACTGCCTGTTGTTGCTGCACATACAATGCGACTACCACAACGCAGTGTGTCAATTGTCGATGATACTTCCCTTGCACCACCAGCCCCAAATAACACACCACAGACACCACAAACGCCGGCAGATAGCCCATCTAGTAGCAGGTCTGGTTCCCTGCACGACCTTAGTTCCCACTTACAA
This sequence comes from Conchocele bisecta, assembly GCA_029237695.1. Taxonomy (NCBI): domain Eukaryota; kingdom Metazoa; phylum Mollusca; class Bivalvia; order Lucinida; family Thyasiridae; genus Conchocele; species Conchocele bisecta. Next base: position 48,882,524 of record CM055268.1, read on the forward strand.
ATCATGCATCTAAATGAGAACATGCCTTCACATTATCTACAAGGACCTATCCCTGTGCGAGCGGAATACACAGAGTCTGATGATGATGGCCCAGAGGCGTATATAGAACATAGGGTGCCTCGTCTCGATCCTGACGTATGCCTAGATGATGAGCCACAACCACTGGCTCAATCTTGTGATGATGACCTAGATGCGTATACAGAACATGGGCTGTCTCGTCTGGAGCCTGACATATGCCTAGATGATGAGCCACAACCACTGGCTCAATCTTGTGATGATGACCTAGATGCGTATACAGAACATGGGCTGTCTCGTCTGGAGCCTGACATATGCCTAGATGATGAGCCACAACCACTGGCTCAATCTTGTGATGATGACCTAGATGCGTATACAGAACATGGGCTGTCTCGTCTGGAGCCTGACATATGCCTAGATGATGAGCCACAACCACTGGATCAATCTGATGATGAGGCATAAGAAATCTGTGACTGCTTTATTGGCCACTGACCATTTTCAATAACTGAAATGGACATTGTGTCCATCCGTGTCCAGCACATTAAGAAGTTCGCCAGAGTTTATCAATTATGTCATAAATTATATATAACTTGACAGATTACTTAAACACAACAACACAACATACGGGTGGACAAATTCCACGCATCCATTCTGCCCTTAATTAGTGTTTCTCATTGCTGTCATCACTTCTGTATCCCTTGAAGGATTAGTTGCATATTTCAACACAGCATACATGTAGACAAATGCCACACATCACCGCTGCCCTTAATATGACCTTGACCTTTTGTTTAACCGTCACAACTTTGAACTTTTTTATACATTAAGAAGTTCGCCGGAGTTTCTCAATTCTGTCATAACTTCTATATTCCTTAATGGATTATTTCAATAGCTGAATGCATCATACTTGTGGACAAATGCAACATATACATGCTGTCCCAAATATGACCTTGACCATTTGACCATGACAACTTCGAACTTCATCATGTTCATAGCTACATGGCCTCGATTCCTTGTGGTTCATGCCACTAGAGAAACCACTCTCCAAGTTATCAGTATTTGTCATCGAAAAGGTGCTACAGAGCTTGACGGGAGTGGAGAAGAACGTCAAACAAGGTGCTCATCGAGGTGGATAGAATGGCTCACTCCCAGAATCTCCTGAAGTGCAAGAAGTTCTTTGACACTCGTGTCACAGTTTCACCTCACAAATCCCTAAATACTTGCAAGGGGGTTGTTCGATCACCAGAGTTTGCTCACAGATGATCGACAACCTTCAACCACAGGGTGTCGCTGATGCCAAGTGAATCAATCGCAAAGTTAATTGATAGGTTGTTCCAACCAACACTTTCATCCTCGCCTTCAACATGACAACGGTACCAAAAGACATACGACTAGCCTGGTTGTTAGTCGCAGTTGATCCTTATATACCTAATCCATAACGCTGTTATAAGTGTCAACGTTTCGGCCACCATAAAACAGATGCAGGCGAGGTGTTGCCTGCGCGCGTTGTGGTACAGCCAACCACGACAGCGATAACTGTGGAGGCCGAACGTTTCATCGACTGCGACAGCAAGCATTTGGCATTCTCGAAGGACTGCCCGAAGAGGAAGGTCGAGAGGAAGGTTGTCAAACATACACGTAACATCTCCTTCCCAGAGGCCAGGAACATTGTTGAAATACCAGAACCCCCAACCCTGGTAAGTCTTTCGCTTCAGTTTCGAAGAAATTGACCAGTACTCAAATGGAATGATCTATTATGTGGCCTTATAATCCGCCACACTATGAATCTACCACATCTGTATACATTTACATCGTCTTCACAATCATAATCTCCTCCAGGCCGGAGTCCAAAGGCCTCACAATCGAAACCAACTTCGGAAGGCAAGAGCTCAAAGCCCACGCCTTCTAAAAGCCCTAAAGGTCGGGCTAAGCAAACGATGGCCGTGTCGCCTGAGCGATCATGGCAATGGCAGGGCGAAAGGCCAGCCTCTCCTCTACCATTCAGGGGTAGGCCCACTGCCAAGGAGAGGATATCCGTCAAACAGCCCAAGAAAGGTTCTCAGGACCCTGGATAGCAGAAGGGGGCAGACGACCTCATCATACTGCAAAACAGGTTTGAGTTGTTGGACTCGATGGAGCCCGAAGAGTCTACTGACACTGCAATACCCAAACCTGTTGTACGCAAGCCCATACTTCCACCTATATAAACATGGATTGTATTATCCAATGGATTGTGACGATTCTAAAGCACTCCCAACTTGCCATTTTTGATGGAGAAATAAGAAATTTACCTCCAAATTACGCACCTTAACTGGAGCTCTGTTCGTATGACCTTATTAACCATGATTACTGTCTCGGTACCATAGATTATGATGCACAGCTTTTCAAAGAGATTGAAATATCAGGAAGAGCAACATTTCATTTTTAAAACTAGTGGCCTGGGGTCCGTTTCACTAAACTTTGTACGACTAAAATGTTTGTAAGTGCAAAATTATCATAGTTTGTAAATTTCACATTAACATTGTTTCATTGTAAACAATTATTGGATTTACATTTATTGAGCATAAGCTGCATAGCCGCCTATGCGCAATAAATGTAAATCCATCAATTGTACTTTCCAGACGATCCTAAATTTGCACTTACGAACATTTTAAGTCGTACGAAGTTTAGTGCAACCTGATTCCCATGATTACACAGTACATTTATTTTCTGTAATAACATGTGTTGACCTCATCTGTTGAATGTAGTTTGAGAATTATGCAGAAAAGGAATTGTATTTTGTACATTCGATTACCGTAGATCAAGCTATATGATTAGTGATGCATGCTGAACTATGCATGTATATTTTTAACACCCCACCCATTAATACACTGTGTACATGTAATTATTATCAAACTATGAACTTACATTTACTCGCTCTTAGTGTGTACATATTTCTTCTGTTATTTACAAAATAGATTATATGCACACTTGTGATATATGATGTGATATGTGAAAAGGATTTAATGCACATATGAGACACGCCATGTGATTTTGTACCTTCGGACATCTGCGTAATTTTATTAAATACATTACCGTACCTTAGCTGTTGATAGGCCGTTAAACACTAATAAACAAACAAAACATGTACATTTTGTACAATATTTTTCGTAAATGGCGTCAAATGTTGACAAAATTATATTTCACATGTTGTCTAAAAATATTGTCAACATTTGACTTTATTTATGAAAAATATTGTAAATTTTGTAAACGTGTTTAATATGAAATTACGCAGATTTCCGAATGTACAAAATCATATGGCGTGTCTCATATTTGGTTTCCCCATCCAGGGTTTCCTGAAACTGACATTCAAATTCCCTACTGTCTGTTTCATGAAAGCTGCCCAAATGTTACAGCCATATAAACAATTCAAAAAACAATATTATTTTCGATAGTATTAAATGAAAGGAAAATTTAAGAATGAGCCTTCTTTTTATTTCGTGAAATTTGGTCAAATATTGATTTTATTACGAAAAATTGATTTCTCTATGGGAATTTAACATGGGGGAAAAAGAGGTAAGGGAGTGTGGGAGGAGTCAAAAAACAAAAAAATTTGGAAATTGACTCCGAAACCTGAATAGATAGCTTGGATATGATCTAACTAAGAAAACAAGTTAAATTTTAAAAATCGGTCCAGTATTTCTGAAATTCAAAAAAATTTCCGCATGTTAAATCCCCATAGACATCTTCACTCCGTGAAGATGATGTCTATGGGGATTTAACATGGGGAAATCTTTTTTCGCAATAAAATAAATATTTTACCAAATTTCACGAAATAAAAAGAAGGCTCTTTCTTAAATTTTGATAACATTTAATATTATCGAAAAAAAATATTGTTTTCGGATTGTTTATATGGGCGTAAAATTTGGGCAGCTTTCGTGAAACAGACAGTAATTAAATCTTTGTCTGATTCCCAGAATGTGAGAGTAATATTTTCCAATGGATATGTACAGTATTGGAAGATCTATGGATTAATTATCTGTGGATATGTTGATTCACCCTCTCCATGAATTAGTTTGCAACTTAATTCCACTATACATACCCGCAGAAGTCTTACCATACCACTGTGGATGTGGAATACATTAATATGTTTCGTAATCCTATTTCAGGGGAAGGGGCCAAGTGTCTTTGGTGTGGTATGGACCTGGCACCAACCAAGTCAGGTTATTCTAATTAATTTCAGGACTGAATATATTTTTTCTCGATGTAAATATTCCGTTCTGATTTTGGGATTTACCCCCCCCCCCCCCCCCTTGATGCAGCAGGTTAAAATGGGATCAAACCCGTTTGCCCGGCCTTACATGACCATAGCTGTTGATAGGCCGTTAAACACCAATAAACAAACAAACAAAACATTAATATGTGGATAATTCAAATATACATTTGATCCCACCGTTGTAAAACAAAAACAGGAGAAGAATGTGTTAACTACATGTATAAAGATGTATGTTTGTTTTCTCATCCTGTCCACACATACAATCATATCATATTTTGTCCCAGTGGGTGGCAGGTCTGAGTATGCGATGGATAATTTAACGATCGGTGTTCATACTTACCGGAATCCGGATCGAGACCTGTAGCTGATTTGACCAACATTGCAAAGTATACTTTTCTAGCAAAGTATACTTTGAGGGAGTAATCATTTATATTTCATATTGAACTAACGACTGCGTATATTTGATGATTAAAAGTATGCAGAATTATTATACTGAATTTATTACATTATCACAGCCAAAATGGCTGTAATTTATTACATTATCACAGCCAAAATGATAATGTAATAAATTCAGTACAATGTATAATAAAAATTATTAAATTTATCCTAAAAGTATACTTTGCAATGTTGGTGAAATAGGCTACTGGTTTGGCCCTCACACATGTTTTTGGCATTTTGTATGTGACAGTTGAATCTGTCTATACCCCTTATAAGAGTAATCCTACCGGTATTACTTTTTAATAGGGGAAGGGGCCAAGTGACGTTGGTGTGGTATGGACCTGGCACCAGGTCAGGTTATTCTAATTTCAGGGCTGAATATATTTTTTCTCATTGTAAATATTCCGTTCTGATTTTGGGATTCCGCCCCTCCACCATATTTTGTTTCAAATCTACATCCACTCAAATAAATAATGCTAGCTCTATATATTTAATGGCAGCTCTATATATTTAATGCTAGCTTTAATGATTGAGTTTATATAGATTTGGCGTTTCATATGCCTGGTATTCTCTATGTATTAAGTGTAAATGTGAGCCTGGTATTCTCTATGTATTAAGTGTAAATGTGAGCCTGCTTGGTGGTATATTATACGTGATGTGTATTTTGATAAAAACATATATTTTGATTTAATTTCCACATATTGATTGCACAACTGAAATGCTGAATGTACATCTAACACTAATTTTCTGGCTGTCATGCCCGCGAAAAGTCGCCCTGTGCTGCGTGACAACCACAACATTCTGCTTACATGTACATGTAGCCACACATGTTTTGGTCCATGAGAAGTTGTGTCTATCAGCGCTCCAGATAAGGAATCAGTAATTGAGTATTGTCATTCCATCATTTCTGAAGCAATTGGGTATTTGAAAATTTTAATTGTGTAAAATAGAATCACACTACTGTTTACACATCAGCAGACCGCACTTATTGAATAGTTTTCTTCTAAATGAAAACACATCTTGGTATTTCATTAGAATTGTCTCCTTGGAGACAATTCTAATGAAATACCAAGATGTGTTTTCATGGAAAAATAAGAAAATATGCTATATTTATGGTCTGTTAATTGTTTTCTGTAGCATGATAAAGATACCACACATATTTCATTGCTTTTTGATGCTCACTACTTCTGATTTCAATTGGGTTTTCGGCAATTTACGCAAATACGCAGCTTATCTGGAGCACTGGTCTATTCATACAATTGGCATCACTATGTATAGGGCATATGAGAGGTTTTTTGGTCGTGCCCGCTTGTTGACAGCGCGGTGTAGTCAGCACATTGGCATACGTCCGTACGTACATACGTTCGTCCGTGTTAAAGTGTTTGGTTAAATGTTTCGGTATACTATCAAAGCCTCGGTGTGCGCGACATGTGGGCCGCCGCCATCTAGTTATGAAATACATATTTGAGAGATCAACTGAAGTACCAACATATTGCAAAACCAGGCTTATTGTCGTGATACGACCATACTAGACCCAGACTCGATCTACATTGTTCACAGTCGGTGACAAAGCATTCATTAACTAATATTGTGAGTAACATCAGATTTGATCAACCATAACTATCTTGCAGCCACACAAGTAAGTGAAATTTACCCTGGTACTTGCCAGAAACATTTGAGTTGGCGATATTGCTGCTGATGTCTTTTATTGCTCTTCATACATTGGCAGCTCATGAGAAGCGTCATCATGGAGAGTATTCTATTAAACATGTACTCCTAAAATATGACCTTCTTTAAAACAATATGTAATAAGGAAAATTAAGTACGGTACATTATAGGAATGAATGGCATTTTTGTGGAATTTATCGGGGTATAAACTTGGAAAAGTCGCAGGAATACTGGACGAAGGCCGGAAGGCCTCGTCCAGTATTCCCGCGACTTTTCCAAGTTTATATCCCCGATAAATTCAACAAAAAGGCCATTCATTCCTTATAATTCCAGCATTTGAAATAAATTCATCAAGAAAATGTGTTTATTTTCCGTTTTCTTAAGAATTATTTTCCGTTTTCTTAAGAATTATTTTAACTGCGCCTCACGGTTACGGGAAGTAGTTCGGCGTGGGAGTTTACTGGGATATAAATTTTGGACAGAGACTTGCTACGGGCCAATCAAATGTTAGGGAATTGTGTAAATATTTTTGTGCTGGAATTATAGACATATGACGTGTACCAATATGTTGTATATTGACCAACACGGGACATGTTGCCTTAAATTTCTGACAATAGTGTGGAGTCAGGTCAGTCTGCACATGGTGTGGTCTCATCTGGGTCCTCACCGTTGTGAAACACTCCCAATCATGATAATAAACAAATGACCGTAATAACCCTAAATATTATGTAACCATTTAATCCAGGAAACACATACAAATATATGGTTTCCCACAACGAATGTCCCAATTTTTATGTTTAGTTTGACTGTACTGTCCTATCACAATAGCAATGTAATGGATACGATTTGTTTTGAGAAACCTCTATAAAATAGGAGTTTCTCAAAACAAATTGTGTCCGAATATTTAGGGTTATTATGGTAGGTTTTTATCAGTAGCCGATCTCACCAAAATTGCTAAGGATACTATCATCTAGCTAAGTATTCTTTGAGGGAGTAATAATTTATATTTCCCCCCAAAGGCATTATTTCATATAGCACTAACGACTGCATTTATTTGATGATTAAATGTATCCAGACTTATTATACAGAATTTATTACATTATCACAGCCAATCCAAAATGGCTGTGATAATGTAATACATTCAGTATAATTATTTGGTAAAAAAATATTTTATTTCATTAAATAAACATTAATATATGTATCCTTAAATTGAAACTTTCTACCTCAACGTGTACTTAGCTAGGTATTAAAGTATGCTTTTTTGAGAAATCGACTACAGACGTGGGTAGTGACTCGACAGAGCAGGCGCAACTTGTGTGTGCCACTGAAATGAACTTTTCTTTTATTTGGTATTTTGTAATTATTTCGTGTTTACACTGATTTTCATATTTACTTGTGGTATATCCGGTTTCTGTACAATACAAAATGTTCTTGTTACGAGTATGTTGTGTTTTCATGTAATTTCCTTCATGAATGTTTAAACTCTTTGGAGTTGGGGTTTGGGATCACGTGGTCTATTGTTTACACTGCGTCCATCAGGTATCGAGTAAATCTTATTTTTCATCAATACGACTGCGGTTTCTTCCTTTTAATGATGACCATATTCCATTCTGCAGAGAAATTTGAATTGACCAAGTGTAAACAACGTTCGCTTCAACATTCTCTGCAGAATGTTCAGACTAACTACACAAGTACATTAATGCTGCTAAATTTGGTATTGGCGGACTCGTAGTGTTAACGGCTGGAACATGGTCATCACTAAACTGGAAGAAACTGCAGTATTATTGGTGAACAATAAGATTTACCTCGCTGTCATTGCTACGCCGCGGTTTCGTGCGTGGAACCCATAGTTTGTGACCTAAATATAGCCGTGTCACGAAGGCAAGCGCGTTGAGATTTGAAAAGCAATTTTCGTTATTTTGGCTTTGTTTGGGAACCAGTCGCATTATTCTAGAGGCGCCAAAGGGAGAGCAGATCGATAGAGCAGTGGAATATAAATTAAATTACACGATATAAAAAAACTGTCATAAAGTCGTTTTCGATGGATTTCTTACTCCATATTTAGTTTGTTTTCGTTTAAGAAAAAAACAAAATGTTCATTTACGCCTTTATATTAAGACTGACGGTAGAAAATCGAATCTCGGATTATTTTTCTTCCTGAAAAAAACGCAAAGATCAAAATAAGAGATATGTTTATACGGCCAAATACAGGATCTGCGGTATGACAAATACGTTATTGTGATTCTACACAGGCTATGTGGTGTAATATTGCCCGTCTGAAGGTATGTTCACCCGAGGCGATACCTCCAGACGGGCAATATTACACCATATGATAACCAACTTCAGTATACATGTTTATCACGGCAAGACGAAGAAGCCCATTGATTTTGAAAAATATCCGATGACTTATCTCCCTTTGGCGGCCATTTTTAATTTTCGCACTTTGTATCCTTGTCCACGCAATAACTCTAAAGTTTTACTTGACGGATAGTAACCAAATTTGGTATACATGTTTATCACGTCAAGATGAGTTTTCAGTGAGTTTTCTCCCCTTATTGACTGGCCTTGCCTCGACGGGCCTTCGGCACTCTTTGACTCGACCCCGTTGACCCGTCTGCGTGTAGACTCCCTGAGGCTTGTACCTCTATGTCAGAAAAGCGGACGTTAAACCCTATTCACTCACTCACTCACTTCGGCACTCTTGTTAGACTTTGACCACAATACGACGTCCACTCTGTTTGACGACTGTATCGAACCTCTTTGTTCAATTTTCCATTACGCTTGAACACGTGTCCTTTAAAATGTTTTGCACATCCCGTCTGATGTACCTCGTCAGTTCGGACTGGTGATCCCGGGGCCCACCCACTATCAGTTTTCAATAAGACGTTCACGACCTGTCATCTAAATAAGAGTTTAGCACATTCAGATTACTGTCTGTTCCACGTTTTGCTGCCGACGAACTTTTGGCTATGAAACACATTAAATCTAAAACAAATGATTACTTGTAAGTACTTTTTCATCAATAACAAAAAAAGTCACCATCCCCCCAAATAATATTTGATAGCATTCCATCAACTATTGATTTTATTGTGAAACTAGACATTATGTATGTAAAACATGGATATGCCCCCATGGCATAAGTGTTTTAGCACTATTGTGAAGGTCACATTTACGTGTTTTTTAGATTTAATATATAGGTTTAATAGCCAAAGTTCATCGGCAGCAAAACGTGGAACAAACAATGACTACAGTCGCTGTTGTGTACAGTGGCTCCGTTTTGTTGTCGCGCCCGCCGGTACACTGGCGTACGTACGTGTGCATACGTGCCTCCGGGTTAAATTGTTTATGCCCCCCCCCCCCCCCCCCCCCCCCCCCCCCCCCCCTCCCTCTATGCGATAGCTAGGGGGCATATTGCGTTGTTCTTGAGTTCCCGTACGTCCGTCCGTGTACATTTACGTCGAAAAGTTTTTAAGAGTTTCTCCAACATGTAATATCTTCAATATTACGCGAAGGATTGCTTCGACATTTGGACACTTGAATCACCTGAACATTTGCCACACACTCGCGCCAGGCCATTAACACGACCTTAACCTTTGTCACCTTCGAAATGTTGCTGAAATTAGAATAACCTTACACCGATCGTTAAATTATTCATCGCACGCTCCCAACCTACCATACATTGACGAGGTTGAATTTGTATTTCTTAGGAGTAAGTGAACCTATTGTTTTATTCGTGCATATCCAGTGAAGACATGATGCAGCTCTTGTACATGTATGTCCCACAGCTTCTATACGAATAGTGAATGTAAGAGAATGGCCATATTTAGGTGATTCTGGTTAGGTTATATAGTAAACTGTTTGGTGTTTTCTAACCTTCGAACACGGATCTGAAACAATAAGGTGAACATGTCGTCAACGGGAGATAACTACCAAAAATACACAACCCAGAGTCGTATGCCTTGCACGCGACACGAACCCAGGTCGCAATGCACACACGTGTGAAGTATCGTGAGGATAATTATGCAAAGCGGTCGTATAGTGAATAACTTGTGTGACTGACGGACAGGGGTAAAACATAATCCCCCCACCTCCACCACCCCCCCCCCCCCCTCCACACACACACCACACACCCTACTGCCGATATGTACGTACCTATGTGCAATTTCAACACATTATTCCATAGGGTATGCTCCAGACATAGTACTGACTGTAACAGTGGTGTCTATCGTCACTGTTTCAGTTTTATCCTTCATACACGAGTGGGTGAAATTTATCAATTAATTTAGATTTACTGGGCCCGGTTGCTCAAAGCTTCTGTTAGCTTAACAGACTGTTAAATCCTTAACAATGTTAAGGATTTAACAGTCTGTTAAGCTAACAGAAGTTTTGAGCAACCGGGCCCAGGTGATAAACGGCTGCTGAGAAAATGTGGATTTGAAAAGAAAAGTGGGCTGAAGTGTGTCGCAATGTTTAGTAGAATATGTTCGATGAAATAATAAACAGTACATTTATTTGTCCCAGTCCGTCCTTACATAGTTTTATTATATACATGTACGACGCATTCTAGGATATTTGACATGGCAACCAGTCTGTACAAGATAGGTCATTATAATATTGCAATCTGGTTCACAGGTGGAAGACTCGCATAAGTGACATAACATGCTCATTAAAACAAGAAATGTGGCCTGTCGGCACACGAATGCCCCCGGTGGCAGATTGGGGAAACTGGCAAAGTTAATTAACCAAAGTGATAAGTAATCACAATCACGTTTATGAAGGTCAAAAGGTCAATGTCATATTACGGGCAGCATGGATGTGTGGCATTTGTCCACAGGTATACTGTGTTGAAATATTTAAGTAACCCTTCAAGGGATATAGAAGTTATAACTTAATATGCCGGACACACGAACAAACAGTCCAAACACTATATTCCTCCGGCTCTACCGAGACCGGGGCATAATAATGCCATTACCCTACCCACCTGGTGTCGTGCTGCACGTTACGTTTCCCAAGTACAGTTCGACAACAGGTGGGACTTTTTAATGGGCATCTTTTATATCACAGGTCCGAGTCTGCCATTTGTGATCTGTAGCCGATTTCATCAAAATTGCAAAGTATACTTATCTAGTAAAGTATACTTTGAGGGAGCAATCATTTATTTTTCGTGAAATGCATTATTTCATATAGAACTAACGACTGCATATATTTGATAATTAAAAGCATGCAGAATTATTATACTGAATTTATTACATTATCACAGCCAAAATGGCTGTGATAATGTAATAAATTCAGTATAATAAAAAATAATAAATTTATCCTTAAATGGAAAATTTCTCCCTCAAAGTATACTTTGCTAGATAAGTATACTTTGCAATGTTGGTGAAATAGGCTACTGATCATGGTCTACCATATTAGTTATCATGACAGCTAATACACCTCGAATTCCACAGAGGAAATTTATTTTTGACCACTCCAGCTAATCATAATCGCCACTAGGAAACAGAAAATATGATGATAGAGTCTGTTCATACGACGAGTAGGAATTCCGAGACTCGCCGAGACTGAACCTGTTTCCGAAATGAACCTGATAAATTTGATATCAAAAGACGTTCATCAGGTGCAACCATTCCTGGTTCGTTACAAAACAAAACATTAAATCGGTGTGAGCCGGGTATTCTACTAATCAGATAATGCTTTATTCTTTGAAATGTGCAGATTTAATGTTTTGTTTTGTAACGAACCCAGAATTGTTTACGTTGCTTGCTTAAACACTGATGTCATTCGGTAACGTCACATTGGTAAACCAATGAAACGTCAGCGAAAGAAGTTCGAAATTGGCCGTGTTATATTGCCTGGGAGTAAAATGCCCGATACAACATCGCCCATCGGTCTGCATACATTCGGCCAATGCGCAACTAGGTAAATGTACCTGATACATTACTATAGGGTAAACTCTATTGTAATTTTCAAATTTGCGGCGTATATCAGAAAATGATAGGTCGGAAAATCTGTTTAATGGCGACGCGCTAGCGGAGCCATTAAACATGTTTTCCGACCTATCATTTTCTGATATAAGCCGCAAATTTCAAAATTACAATGCGGTTAACCTATTTCTAATGCACTCCTTTACTACTGGCGTAGGAATACATATAGAAATAATTTGCGACCGTTCATCAACAATGATATACCTGTTTGTTCTGTTTGTTTGTTTGTTTGTTTGTTTGTTTGTTAGTTTGTTCGGGTTTAACGGCCTATCAACAGCTAAGGTCATTTAAGGCCGGGTCAATGGGTTTAGTACTAAATCCCATATATTACCTGTACAAGTACATGTTCAAGTACATGTACAAATGGGGGGGGGGGAATCCCAAAATCAGAACTGAATATTTACAATAACAAAACTATATATTCAGCCCTGAAATCAGAATAATCCTGATCTGATGTCAGGTCCTCGCCACACCAGAATCATTTGGCCTTCCCAAAAGTAGTAGGATCAGTAATAATCTTATTACTTTTATAATGGGCAATAACCCAATTCAACTCCCATGTAACTAAAGAGCCAAATATAACAAGAGGGCCATGATGGCCCTAATTCGCTCACCTGACTCCATGAACACCAGAGGAGAATGTGACATTGAGTTCATGTTATGCTATTTTTAGATGGCGGTCATCTTGGATTAAGCGATGACTGTCATTTTACCAAATCTGAAAATGCTTCACCCAATGATCTTAACTTCCTATGAAGTTTGGCCAGCATCCTTCAATTTGATATATGACATGACCATATTCAGTCAAAAATAAAATTTGACCCCAATTTGACCCCACGGGCCACGCCCATTTTTGACCCCGGGGTCACCATTTCAACAACTTTGAAAGAGCAATGTACATCGATCATTCCTACCAAGTTTTGTCGAAATCCGGTTGGCGGTTCTTGAGAAGATTTTTTAAGAATTTGTGCTATCTTCGATTACGTAATGACGTCATTTTAACAATTTTATAATCCCCCTACCTAAGGACCATGACCATGAAGTTTGGTGACTATAGACCCAATGGTTACCGAGGAGAAGACGTTTGAAAATGTTCACGGACGACGGACGACGACGGACGACGACGACGGACGACGGACACATTGCGGTAACAATAGCTCACATGAGCTTCGCTCAGGTGAGCTAAAAACGTACATGACGGCCAAACCAGGTAAATCGTGATTCCTATAAGGAGGAAGCCATACCGTTAATTTACGCCGTCACATTCGCCCGACCACCACCCACTTGATATACCTGTAATGTATGACCATCAGCCAATCAGATTGCGTGATATTTAAAAAGTGCATTAGAACAAAATATGACAATTTAGTAAGAACCTAAACATGCGAACTCAACTAATAGTTTTATTATTCTATAATGCATTTGATTATGTTGATAATGTCCTTCCATTTGTTCTATTGAACTGTCTATGTATAACCATGTAACTGAAGCAATGTCGGTTTAGTATGACAATATAAAGCATGTTTGATTAGAAACATAACTGGGCGCGACACAAATACAAACATAATATCATTTTGCATACATAAATACAGCACCGAAACCGAGCATGGGATACCAACGCCGGCCACCAGAAGTGCCCAGAGACGTTTACAACAACAACTGTGTTTTATGGGTCTTCAATGTTTGCATGTAACGAGAACTCGACCAACATGTCCAGTCGAGTAGTGGTCAGTGAAAACAACATTGAACTTCAGTTTCCGGCGAATCTACATATGGACACCGAGACCTCGGAGTGTGATCACTATACATGTACAAGCAAACAATAACATATTAGCTGACGAAGGAACCGTCTGGAAATGATCGCATAGTCCATATCAAATACTTGTGAATGTAAGGGTTAAAATATGGTTGCTTTGGTGCTTGATCTTGCCGGTCACAAACGTCCCGAGTTTGAGTTGGTCTTCCTATGATCCCATCCCACTGGCCACTTAATAACGCTAGTAAACGCAAACGCGGCGTTATTCTTTACAATAACTTACAATTTAATTCAAAAGTGTAAACCGAAATAATTGATTGGATAGGCCCGATCACCGCATGGACCGACACACAATAAACAGGCATGCCTGCAAGACACCACATATGATGCCATGAGCTTGAGAGTCGACATATTACTGCCGATGGGTCAGAGACCGAAAAGTTTTCTTTTGCACACGATGAATAATATTGGTGTGAGATATACATAGTACGTAGTGGATCAGGTGAAAACTATAGTGTCGCCGTCCTCTAGATAAACAATGCATGGCCGACCGACGAAGAGACAGGTGCGAAAGATAATGCTCCTCGTTTCGTGCAGCAAGGGCATGGACATAAATGTGGGGATTAATTGGTCATATGAGCGGTTGATTTATTGGTGTTTAATGGGATATCACTATACATGTATATGGTCATTTAAGGCCGTGTATCCAAACGGGTCGGATCCGTTTGTTTGTTTGTTTGTTTGTTTGTTTGGGTTTGACGGCCTATCAACAACTAAGGTCATTTAAGGCCGGGTCAATGGGTTTAGTACTAAATCCCATATATTACCTGTACAAGTACATGTTCAAGTATATGTACAAATGGGGGGGGATCCCAAAATCAGAACTGAATATTTACAATAAAAAAAAAACTATATATTCAGCCCTGAAATCAGAAGTTTCAGAATCACTTGGCCCCTCCCAAAAGCAGTAGGATCAGTAATAATCTTACTACTTTTATAATGGGCAATAACCCAATTAAACTCCCAGGTAACAAAAGAGCAAAAGATAAAAACGTACCCGAGGGCCAAACCAGGCAAATCACGTTCGCCCGACCAACCACGCACGGTCGGATCCGTATTTAACCTGCTGTATTGGGGGGTCACGGGGGAATCGCAAAATCAGAACGGAATATTTACATCGAGAACAAATATAGTTAGCCCTGAAATTAGAATAGCCTAACATGGTACGTGCCAGGTCCATACCACACAAAAGTAACTTGGGCCCCTCACCTAAAAGAATACGATTAGGAATAATATATTACTCATATAAGGGCAGGGGTGGATCCAGAATTTGGGGAACGGTGGGGGGTTGTCTAGTTGCGAACGTAACTCTTGCAATCTACTTTTTCCTGTGGTTTACGGCATTTAAATTCAGACTCCAACTGGTGGTAAACTGTTATCTATGTAAACTCCATGGCTGAACGGGGGCGGGGGGGGGGGGGGGTTGCAACACAGGAACCCCCTCAAGGAGTATAACCAGAATCACCTCTCGCATACAAGATTGCCATAACGTACCGGAGGGCCAGACTAGGTATCCAGCTGGGATGCCGGTAAGGATGAATCCCGATCATTAAATTACCAATCGCATGCTCCCAACCAACCACCGAAAGGTCACATGAGCAGAATTATTGGGATACAAGCACATATGCATGGTGATAAACGTGCATCCGGATTCAGTTTCTTGTGTATTTTGCAAGTTGTAAATATATACCACCCCATTCCTGTATGGTGTAGGCTTTTTACTGCCCATGGTTATCACATGCGTAAGCGGAAAATAACATACAAAATATTCAGTTATGACAAAATATTTTCAACAAAACATTTTTAACACATTAGCAAACATATACATAGATAGAAATAAATATACAAATTAATTACAATAAGTTACACAAATGCGGTTCAATTTTCAAAATAAGATTCCGTTATTCCTATAAAAGACATACATGTACTGTTCGCTCACTGATTGGTTTGGTTTATTGGTGTTTAACGGCCTATCAACATATACGGTCATATAAGGCCCGGCAAACGGGTTCAATCGGGTTTTAAACTGCTGCTTTAGGGGGTGGGGAATCCCAAAATCAGAACGGAACATTTACATCGAAAAAAAATATATTCAGCCCTGAAATTGGAATAACCTGACCATACCACACCAAAGCCAATTGGCCCCTCCCACGGCACATATGCACTGTGTTGATGGGATAAACATAAATAATGACAAATAAGTATATGAAATTTCAAGCCAATCCGACTTATGGTAGTAGGTAGGTAAAACAATTTGGGGAACATAAAAATGCCATAGGTCTTGATTTATTGGATAAACGAAAAAATATTTACACATTTGCCTTACAAACAAGGTGATCATAAGTCCTCATGCAGTGACCTTGACCTCGGCCGGTCGGACATTGGGTCGTATGCAAAGCAACGCACAATCCCTAGACACACATTGTGGCCAAACCGTATCAAAATCGATATAGCGGTTATTTAATAAACAAAAAACAACTTTTAATGCAATTACCTTACAAAAACGTGAAAGTGAAAGTGGATGGGCTTAATGTCCCAGCAACAGCTAAGGTCATATACAGACGGGACCACAGTTTAAAAGTCTCATCCGACAGATCAGTGGGATGGAAATACTAAAGCATTGTCGATGTCCAAGGCGAGGTTTGAACCCACATCCTCTGGATTGGAAGTCATGTGTTCTAACCCTAGACATAACCCATCCCTCGTGTACCTTACAGACAAGGTAAACACAAGTCCTCAGTGACCTTGTGCGGTCGGACGTTGGTCGTATGCAAAATAAATCACTAGACACACAGTGTGGGCCAATATTATCAAAATCGTGAAGCGGTTCACAATTAAGTTCTTGCAAAATGAAAGGTGTTAATAACGTACGCATGCACATACGCATGCACGTACGTACGCACATGGACTAACGCTATATCCCCTATTGCCTATCGGCGAGGGGATAACAAGAAAACCATAAATGTACCCGAGGGCCAAACCAGGGATTATCAGGATTGCGGTGTGGATCAATCCCATTGTACAATGACCCTTCGCATTGTCAATTGTATTTCCATATGGATGATTCTAAAATGCTGTCAAATATGTTTTCATTTAGATATAAAACACTTTTGACAAACCAGCATATGACAATATAGGCTATTCGTCGTCTACGGGTTGATACTATACAATAAACATGATATGCTATTGATATTCAAGTTCTCAACAATGATATAATAAATCAAAATAGTTCGCATTGAATATGCATCTTTTTGTTCACTGCACTATGTTGACGATTTCAACACCATATACCATAGTGTAGCGTTAAAAACTAGTACACATCCAGATAAGCCATTCCATAACATATATTTGTGAATATCTTCTGAAATGAAATACAATGCAATCTGAAATTAACGAAGTTAGCATGAAAGTTACTTAATTAGAGGTGCAGGCGATATGAAAGGGAATATGTTGGGTATGAATATATTAGTATGTATGCAGACAAAGGCATCGTGTGAAACACATATCATTGTTACCAAACTAAACAAGTGTAAACATATGTATATATCACTGTCTGGACGCAAGTAGCTGTATTCGAAGACCCATAGACCGGTTGAATTTCTCAAGCTAAGATATCACTATACTTATATTAGGTGTTTTCTGTTTGTGATCTGCTCTGTTTGTATAATGCATTGGCGCCGAATCACATGCCGATCGGTGTACACCATTATAGAGCAATGAATCTTATCTACCCTATCGTCAAAACGATGATACAACACGTCAGTTCCGACCGCTGTAATTTGACAACAATGATGTCCACCATACTATATTCAGTGATTCATGTAGCAACTAGAAATGGACGCTTGTCGACAAGCGCATGTGTATCCCCCTCCCCAGATACACAAGTAGTTTGAAAAAACGGTGTTCGAGTTATGCTCAGGAGACAAAATCAGTGACGGAAAAACAAAGGGAGATAACTAAACAATTAGTGATGCAAGAGTTGTCATTCTTGCGGGACACACCTTTAGGGTCGTGGTCTATGCATGTGTGAAGTTTCATGAAAATATTCCAAAGGGTGTTCGAGTTATGCTCCAGACACGAAATCAGTGCACGAAACAACAAAGGGAGATAACTAAGAAATTAACGATGCAAGAGTTGTCATTCTTACGTGCGACACACCTTTGGGTCGTCTTCTATGCATGTGTGAAGTTTAATAAACTAGAAAATGTGTTCATAGAACACGGATGTCCCACATATCGCTTTGATAATAAATGAGGCCAAATTGCAAGTCAAAATTTTCTTTTACCTGAGCGTTAAAGTTTTTGAAGCACCAAGTATGTGACATTGACCCTGGGCTTGGCGGTGGCAGGACAAACGTGGATTTGGCACAGGGCGGTAGAGGACCATTAGAGCAATGCATATATGAAATATGAAGCTGATCCGTGAAAGAAAAGAGAAATTATAAGATATTTACCTGAGCGTTAAAGTTTTTGAAGCACTAAGTATATGATGTTAACCCTGGGCTTGGCGGGGGCGGGACGAACGTGGCACAGGGCGGTAGAGGACCATTAGAGCAACGCATATATGAAATATGAAGTTGATCCGTGAATGGAAAGAAAAATTATAAGATATTTACCCGAGCATTAAAGTTTTTGAAGCACCAAGTATGTGACCTTGACCCTGGGATTGGCGGGGGCAGGACGAACGTGGATTTGGCACAGGGCGGTAGAGGACCATTAGAGCAATGCGTATATGAAATATGAAGATGATCCATGAAAGAAAACAGAAATTATAAGATATTTACCCGAGCGTTAAAGTTTTTGAAGCACTAAGTATGTGACCTTGACCCTGGGCTTGGCGGGGGCAGGACGAACGTGGATTTGGCACAGGGCGGTAGACGACCATTAGAGCGACGCGTATATGAAATATGAAGTTGATCCGTGAATGGAAATAAAAATTATAAGATATTTACCTGAGCGTTAAAGTTTTTGAAGCACCAAGTATGTGACCTTGACCCTGGGATTGGTGGGGCAGGACGAACGTGGATTTGGCACAGGGCGGTAGAGGACCATTAGAGCAATGCGTATATGAAATATGAAGATGATCCATGATCCATGAAAGAAAACAGAAAGTATAAGATATTTACCCAAGCGTTAATGTTTTTGAAGCACTAAGTATGTGACCTTGACCCTGGGCTTGACGGGGGCAGAACGAACATGGATTTGGCACAGGGCGGTAGAGGACCATTAGAGCAATGCGTATATGCATGTTCGAGTTATGCTCTGGATACAAAATCAGAGCACGAAACAACAAAGGGAGATAAGTAAACAAGAATTCCGCGGAATCAGATGCCTCGTCTTGTCCCGCCTTGACCTCGAGCCTGGGCCCGAAAGCAATTTTCACTGGCCCGAACATATTATACAATTATTGACTAGTGAACCATAGAATATCAGATTATATTCTATGGCTCACTAGTCAATAATTGTTTTATTATATGATAATAGTCTGTATATAGCACTTACGACCTTATGCTACTAGACAAAAATTGAAAAAGAATTTGAAAAAAAAAATGAAAAAAAAAATGGAAAAAAAGTTTAAAAATTAAAAATAATAATGCTTGCTACTGGAGCCCAGAATTTTTTTTAATAGTCCTATATTTATCTACATATATCTGCACAGGTCCACATAATGCCACAATATTTTCAACACAGTACCCAATGTAGTGATTTACCTGTATAAACTAGAAATGGACGCTTTTCGACAAGCGCATGTGTATCCCCCTCCCCAGATACACAAGTAGTTTGAAAAAAGGGTGTTCGAGTTATGCTCCGGAGACAAAATCAGTGACGGAAAAACAAAGGGAGATAACTAAAGAATTAGTGATGCAAGAGTTGTCATTCTTGCGGGACACACCTTTAGGGTCGTGGTCTATGCATGTGTGAAGTTTCATGAAAATATTCCAAAGGGTGTTCGAGTTATGCTCCAGACACGAAATCAGTGCACGAAACAACAAAGGGAGATAACTAAGAAATTAACGACGCAAGAGTTGTCATTCTTACGTGCGACACACCTTTGGGTCGTCTTCTATGCATGTGTGAAGTTTAATAAACTAGAAAATGTGTTCATAGAACACGGATGTCCCACATATCGCTTTGATAATAAATGAGGCCAAATTGAAGTCAAAATTGTCTTTTACCTGAGCGTTAAAGTTTTTGAAGCACCAAGTATGTGACCTTGACCCTGGGCTTGGCGGGGGCAGGACAAACGTGGAGTTGGCACAGGGCGGTTGAGGACCATTAGAGCAATGCATATATGAAATATGAAGCTGA
Organism: Conchocele bisecta; assembly: GCA_029237695.1. NCBI lineage: Eukaryota > Metazoa > Mollusca > Bivalvia > Lucinida > Thyasiridae > Conchocele > Conchocele bisecta. Next base: position 48,903,005 of record CM055268.1, read on the forward strand.
TCCGTGAAAGAAAACAGAAATTATAAAATATTTACCTGAGCGTTAAAGTTTTTGAAGCACTAAGTATATGATGTTAACCCTGGGCTTGGCGGGGGCGGGACGAACTTGGATTTGGCACAGGGCGGTAGAGGACCATTAGAGCAACGCATATATGAAATATGAAGTTGATCCGTGAATGGAAAGAAAAATTATAAGATATTTACCCGAGCATTAAAGTTTTTGAAGCACCAAGTATGTGACCTTGACCCTGGGATTGGTGGGGCAGGACGAACGTGGATTTGGCACAGGGCGGTAGAGGACCATTAGAGCAATGCGTATATTAAATATGAAGATGATCCATGAAAGAAAACAGAAAGTATAAGATATTTACCCAAGCGTTAATGTTTTTGAAGCACTAAGTATGTGACCTTGACGGGGCAGAACGAACGTGGATTTGGCACAGGGCGGTAGAGGACCATTAGAGCAATGCGTATATGAAATATGAAGCAGATCGGTCGAAGGATGAAGAAATTATGAGACATTTACCCGAGTGTTAAAGTTTTGTGACGGACGGACGTACGGACGGACGGGAGGACGGGACGCACGTTCCTACGAATGAATACTTGTTGGGTTTTTACTGTATAAAAATACCCAACAAGAGTACCCAACACTATCCTAACCCTACCCAATAAGATCCCCGTACGCTTACAACAAGTACCCATTCGTGTGTGCGGACGGACGGACGGACGGACGGACGGACAAGGGTAACACTAAATGCCCCCTCCACTATCGCATAAAAATATTCCAAAGGGTGTTCGAGTTATGCTCTGGATACAAAATCAGAGCACGAAACAACAAAAGGAGATTAGTAAACAAGAATTCCGCGGAATCAGATGCCTCGCCTTGTCCCGCCTTGACCTCGAGCCTGGGCCCGAAAGCAATTTTCACTGGCCCTAACATATTATACAATTATTGACTAGTGAACCATAGAATATCAGATTATATTCTATGGCTCACTAGTCAATAATTGTTTTATTATATGATAATAGTCTGTATATAGCACTTACGACCTTATGCTACTAGACAAAAATTGAAAAAGAATTTGAAAAAAAAAATGAAAAAAAAAAATGGAAAAAAAATTTAAAAACTAGAAATGGACGCTTGTCGACAAGCGCATGTGTATCCCCCTCCCCAGATACACAAGTAGTTTGAAAAAAGGGTGATCGAGTTATGCTCCGGAGACAAAATCGGTGACGGACAAAGGGAGATAACTAAACAATTAGTGATGCAAGAGTTGTCAATCTTGCGCGACACACCTTTAGGGTCTATGCATGTGTGAAGCTACTGGAGTGCAGAATTATTTGTTAATAGTCCTATATTTATGTACATATATCTGCACAGGTGCACATAATGCCACAATATTTTCAACACAGTTGACGGAAATGTAATATAGAATGTAAATAAAAAAAATAATGCTCCCTACTGGAGCCGAGAATTTTTTTTAATAGTCCTATATTTATCTACATATATCTGCACAGGTCCACATACTGCCACAATATTGTCAACACAGTTTAGGTAAATGTAATAATTTAGCTGTATAAATTACCTGTAATAAGTTAGTGGTCAGTTAAAAAATTGAAAAAGAATGTAAAAAAAAAAATTGAAAAAAAAAGATGAAAAATAAAAAATAATAACACTTGCTACTGGAGCCCAGATTTTTTTGTTAATAGTCCTATATTTATCTACATATATCTGCACAGGTCCACATAATGCCACAATATTTTCAACACAGTTTACGGAAATGTAATATACAATTTGTTTTTGTTTAAATAATGCTCGCTACTGGAGCCCAGAATTTTTGTTAATAGTCCTATATTTATCTGCATATATCTGCACAGGTCCACATACTGCCACAATATTGTCAACACATTTTACGGAAATGTAATAATGTACCTGTATAAATTACCTGTAATAAGTTAGTGGTCAGTTAAAAAATTGAAAAAGAATGTAAAAAAAAAATGGAAAAAAAAATTCAATTAAAAAAAAGAAAAAGAATAATGCTCCCTACTGGAGCCCAGAATGTTTTTTAATAGTCCTATATTTATCTACATATCATATATACACAGGTCCACATATTCCCACAATATTTTCAACACAGTTTACGGAAATGTAATATAATCATTTACCTGTATAAATTACCTGTAAGTTGTCAGTGGTCAGTTGCACATGCTAGCACATGCACAGGTGAATAGTCTGTATATAGCACTTACCACCTTATGCTACTAGACAAAAATTGAAAAATAATTTGAAAAAAAAAAAATGAAAAATAAAAAATGGAAAAAAAAAGTTTAAAAATAATAATGCTTGCTACTGGAGCACAGAATTTTTTTTTAATAGTCCTATATTTATCTACATATATCTGCACAGGTCCACATAATGCCACAATATTTTCAACACAGTTTACGGAAATGTAATATAATCATTTACCTGTATAAATTACCTGTAAGTGGTCAGTGGTCAGTTGCACATGCTAGCACATGCACAGGTGAATAGTCTGTATAAAGCACTTACGACCTTATGCTACTAGACAAAAATTGAAATATAATTTGAAAAAAAAAATGAAAAAAAAATGAAAAAAAAAAAAGAAAAAAAAAAGAAAAAAGAAAAAATGAAAAAAAAAAGAAACAAAAATTTAAAAAAAAAAAAAAAAAAAAAAAAAAATTAAAAAAAAAAGTTTAAAAATAATAATGCTTGCTATTGGAGACCAGATTTTTTTTTAATAGTCCTATATTTATCTACAAAAATCTGCACAGGTCCACATAATGCCACAATATTTTCAACACAGTACCCAATGTAGTGATTTACCTGTATAAATTACCTGGTCAGCAGTGGTCAAGCACTGGACATCTGCACATGCTAGCCCATGCTAGCCCATGGTTCTCCCAGTTTCTTTTGTTCTCTCTACAGGTAAGGTGTACAGAGCACACGAGAAAAGGTGTACAGAGCAGACGAGAAAACAGGTCTTCATGCATTATTGTCCAGTTTGTAGAGTGCGCAAAACAAAAAAGGGAGATAACTCAAAAATTAGCTACGCAAGAGTTGTCATTCTTGTGCGCGACACACCTCCGGGTCGTGGTCTATGCATGTGTGAAGTTTCATGAAAATATTCCAAAGGGTGGTCGAGTTATGCTCCGGACAGGAAATCAGTGAGCGAAAACAAAAAAGGGAGATAACTAAAAAATTAGCTATGCAAGAGTTGTCATTCTTGTGCACGACACACCTTCTTCGGTTCGTGGTCTAATTGAATGTGTTAAGTTTCATAAAAATATTCCAAAGGGTGGTCGAGTTATGGTCAATCGGTGCGCAAAACAAAAAAGGGAGATAACTCAAAAATTAGCTATGCAAGAGTTGTCATTCTTGTGCGCGACACACCTTCGGGTCGTGGTCTATGCATGTGTAAAGTTTCATGAAAATATTCCAAAGGGTGGTGGAGTTATGCTCCGGACACGAAATCAGTGCGAGAAACAAAAAAGGGAGATAACTCAAAAATTAGCTATGCAAGAGTTGTCATTCTTGCGCGCGACACACCTTCGGGTCGTGGTCTATGCATGTGTGAAGTTTCATGAAAATATTCCAAAGGGTGTTCGAGTTATGCTCCGGACAAGAAGTGTCTGCGGCGGACGCGGACGCGGACGCGGACGCGGACGCGGACGCGGACGCGGCGCGCTGTCAAATCCATAGTATCCCCCGACGGAGTCCGGGGGATACAATTACCTGGTCAGCAGTGGTCAAGCACTGGACATCTGCACATGCTAGCCCATGCTTAGCACATGGTTCTCCCAGTTTCTATTGTTCTCTCTACATGTAAGGTGTACAGAGCACACGAGAAAAGGTATACAGAGCAGACGAGAAAACAGGTCTTCATGCATTATTGTCCAGTTTGTAGAGTGCGCAAAACAAAAAAGTGAGATAACTGAAAAATTAGCTACGCAAGAATTGTCAATCTTGTGCGCGACACACCTCCGGGTCGTGGTCTATGCATGTGCGAAGTTTCATGAAAATATTCCAAAGGGTGGTCGAGTTATGCTCCGGACAGGAAATCAGTGAGCGAAAACAAAAAAGGGAGATAACTCAAAAATTAGCTATGCAAGAGTTGTCATTCTTGTGCACGACACACCTTCGGTTCGTGGTCTAATTGAATATGTTAAGTTTCATAAAAATATTCCAAAGGGTGGTCGAGTTATGGTCAATCAGTGCGCGAAACAAAAAAGGGAGATAACTAAAAAATTAGCTATGCAAGAGTTGTCATTCTTGTGCGCGACACACCTTCGGGTCGTGGTCTATGCATGTGTGAAGTTTCATGAAAATATTCGAAAGGGTGGTGGAGTTATGCTCCGGACACGAAATCAGTGCGAGAAACAAAAAAGGGAGATAACTCAAAAATTAGCTATGCAAGAGTTGTCATTCTTGTGCGCGACACACCTTCGCGTCGTGGTCTATGCATGTGTGAAGTTTCATGAAAATATTCCAAAGGGTGTTCGAGTTATGCTCCGGACAAGAAGTGTCTGCGGCGGACGCGGACCGCGGACGCGGACCGCGGACGCGGACGCGGACGCGGACGCGGCGCGCTGTCAAATCCATAGTATCCCCCGACGGAGTCCGGGGGATACAATAACAGCAATAACTACATTTGGTGGTGGCGCTGTAATGCTTAATATTGCAGGTCTCATTCGGATGGTATTCGCTTATATGTCAATTATTTTCGGTCAACCTTATCTTTCTTTTTGCTCCCAAATATCGACTTGCGGAGAAGTCCACCTCCTTTCTTTTCCACAAACTTGATTGGTTGGTTGGACTCCTGAATCAGTGTATTCCTCTTCTTGTGGACGATCATGTAGTTAAACACATTTGGTATTCCGGGTTCATCTCCCTTCAACAGGCGAGCATATAAACATAACATGTAGTTTCCGTGCTGGCCGAGCTTCACATCAAACACAACCTTCCTCTTGTCTTTAATCATTTTCACATACTCCTTGTAGTCATCGTCTGGTTCACGTAGCATTTGAAATGATATATCAATATCCTCTGGTACTTCCAACTCAATTCTGCATACATGTTCATCCTCGGCCAGGATTATCTTGTGGTCGGGATGAGATACGGTTTTGATACCCAGTTCGTCGAACGTGGCAGATGGACCAAATGTTCCCCTTCTTCCTTGCGATCTCGACTTTGGAATCTCCACAGGATTTGAAACTCGTGTCGCATTTAAAAGGTATTTACACGCATGGGACAATGTATTAATCGCTGAATCACGCGGTTTAGCATAAATATCCAGGCCAAATTGACCAAGTTGTGGCATAGTCGCTGTAACAGTTAGAATACCACCGTTAACGGAATGAAAAACAAAATGATCCATTGCTTTCTTTTCCACATGATTCATTCGCAACTTCGCGACAAACTGCATGGGCATAGGTACTTTGAACTTGAGCTCCATGGTATCTTCTACGTTAAGTATTCCAGCCTTAGGATTTTCAGGTGCGTCGTTACTACTGGTGCTTCCAGCGTCGGAGGAATTGTCAGAATTATGCTGGTACAGTGGTTTTAAGCCGAAATGACGGATCGCCTTTTTAGGTCCCCATTCACCAGATGCACAATCAGGTAAGGGATGCATTTTCCCCTTCAAATTATTGCACCTAATTTTGAACTTACATGCACACTTAAGTCTGAATGGTGATATTGATGATGAGTTCTCTCCTTCGCCAACTCTATTATTATCATCAATCTTATTCGCGAAAATTTCAAGGAAGAATTCCCCAGCTGTGGGCACATGAATGCTGAACATTGCAGCATTGTCTACCATTGTTTGGAATACATAACGTTCGAGATTTGCGCCACGATAAGTCGCCTCCAATTTTCTCTCCGCATCAGCAAACCTAAGCTGGTAATAGAACACGAGATCGTTCTCGTGTCTCTCAGGAATCCGAATTCTGACATCGGCACCACCTCGTTCATTCGTATCGAGGACGGAGGTCATAGTGCGGTCGAATTGCATGCCGAAATGAAAGAAAACGGAGCGGACAAACGGTAATGCTTCAAACTCTTCCAACGTGATTGGTGCCTCCAGCAACTGCCATTTGTCCTCCTTTGGCAAGAACTCCTGGAATTATAGAATAATATGTAAGAAGTAGTTGCGATAAATAACTCCTCAAAAATCACCTATATATGGAGATTTTGCAGAGTAACCTCTCCCCAAACTATAACGAAATGCCCGTAGCATATTGTTTCGTCATCCTTTAAAGTGACAATACAATATATTAATTTAGATGTAGGTCTCAGGAGAAGTGAAAATAACAATATTAAACATTTGAACTTGTAGCAAAAGAAGTTATCAATTAACGTTGAAACGTTCAATAGCACATCGCAAGCTTTAACTAAACATCGTCTTGCTAGAATTAAAAAAAAAGAGTTTTATATACATGTAATGCTACAAGATATGGGCTATCACAAAGGTATGCATAGCTATTTTCACTTCAGTAATGCAGACATATTGGCAAAGCATAGATACATTAATATCTAATTGGAAATTTCAAGTCCACTACGATAAAGCGGGCGATAAAGATGTTGCTAATTATAAATAAACTGCATGACAAGAAAAGATAAATCTATAAGAATAAAGACACACACAACTCCACTTTCGGCAAACCAGCAAAAGTATCATACCTGAATGAATTCGTCTGGATCAGTAAGGAAGTAGTGCTCGTCGTACTGGTATCGTATCTTATCCTTGGATTTGTCCTTCTTGTTACCAGCCTTTCCATCCACTTTCTCGGCAGACACATTCTCCTTCTCCTTCTCCTTCTCCTTCTCCTTCTCCTTCTCCTTCTCCTTCTCCTTCTCATCCGCCTGGTTACGTGACTTCCCAGACTGCTTCTGCCGGTCTTTGTTCAGCACCAGGTGTCTGTAATGGCAATATAGACCAGTTGGCCCAGTGGATAAGGTATCCGACTTGCAACTGGGAGTTCGAAGGTTCAAGCTTCCCATCGCGGTGGCATAGCCAGTTGGTGAGTCGTTAGTTGAACTCTGGAAAACATTCTCATACGGGAGTGTTTTGCAGAGTAAACCCTTTTAACCCGAAAGCCCGCTATAGCGGTGTTTGCAAACAGTGCAGATCCAGATGAGCCGGCTCATAACGAGCCGTCTCATCAGGACCTGCACTTTTGCAAGTAATTTTCATATTTTTCAGAGCAAAACGCCCCTTTTCATATTAATTGGACTAGTCTGAAAGTCTGAATAGCATGTTGTGGCGATTGGATTGGTTGCAAAATGAACATATCAAAATCCATTCCAGTTACTTAGGGGTGAAAGAGCTATGTGTTTGCAATTAGTGATCCGCCAGCACGTTAAATAGTTAAATAAATGGTACCCAGTGTCTACCTATCTGATGCATAGCATATAGAGGATATGAATCAGGAAGTACAGGTGTTCCGAGATTATGGTGCTTCAAAGGTAAAACTGGCTGACCATTTCAATAGGGGCGACACTATAAAACACAAACACTTTTATAGACGGTGAAGGACAATTGGCGGAATCATAATAGCCGCACAGGAGATTCACTGCAAACTATATCGTAGATCCTGAGCAACCACAGCCCATAGTTTCCGTATTGCAAGGCTATGTATGTTATTGAGTGATGTGAACATTATATAATTCCAGCACAAAAATATTTACACAATTCCCTAACATTTGATTGGCCCGTAGCAAGTCTCTGTCCAAAATTTATATCCCAGTAAACTCCCACGCCGAACTACTTTCCGTAACCGTGAGGCGCAGTTAAAATAATTCTTAAGAAAACGGAAAATAAACACATTTTCTTGATAAATTTATTTCAAATGCTGGAATTATAAGGAATGAATGGCCTTTTTGTTGAATTTATCGGGGATATAAACTTGGAAAAGTCGCGGGAATACCGGCCTTCTTCCAGTATTCCCGCGACTTTTCATTCCTATAATAACCATGCTAATAAGTCTGTCAACACTTAACGGTTATATTTTACTTTACAATTTGAGCACAAAAATCATGCCGATGCATGGGGTTGAACACGTGCAGTCCGATAATATAACACAGCAAATAGTGTCTGAACTTCAATCCATAGTCTGTGTGCAATGTGACCATGTTTACGGCATGTAAATGTGCAATGCTGCCACAACTGCTAAATTAGATCACACCATACACAAAGCGACAAGAGAGCACAGGTAACAACAGCTAGCAGTACATGTAGTTTGTAGCTTGTATCGCTTTAATATGTCTTGCAATGTTTTAACCCTTTCAACCCATAATAACTGCAATGGACTGTGATATGTTAATTAAGGACCAATACAATCATCACAAAATCATTTTCAGAATAGTTCATTTATAACAATGAGTTGCCAGAAGACAATGAAGCTCGCCTGTTGGCAGCCTTCACTCAAACTTGGCACCGTTGTATAAAAACACATGAATATTATATAACTTGACCATGGGTTAAGGGGTGTGCCATGGATTTGTTATCGCATGATAGAATATCATCAGATGAATGAATGTATGAAATATCAAGGCGCTTCCTGTAAAAAACAGAAATTATATGAAATTTACCCCAACGTTTAGGTTTATGAACGCACTAATCAGACAATTGTATGTATAAAATATCAAGACATTCCCTGTAAAGAAACAGATGAGACGTTCCCTGTAAAGAAACAGAAGTTTGCACCAACATTAAGTTTGTTTATGAACACACTATGTTTGTGACCTTGACCTGGGGGGCGGGGGGAGGGGGCGGGGTGGCGGTCTGGGCTAGGTTGTGGGTCGTGGATTTGCTACAGCATGATAGAGGTCAACACATGCATGCATTTATAAAATAGCAAGGTATGCCATGAAAATAAACGTAAGTTATACAAAATTTAACCCAATGTTAAGTTTATGAACGCACGAAGTTGGTGATTTTCTACAGCATGATAGCTATTCACATGAGGAAAGCATGTATGAATGTGCTAAGTTTGTTACCTATGTCCTTGGAGAAAGGGGTGGGGGGTGGGTCATGGATTTGCTGTAGCACAATAGAGAATCATCAGATGAATGCAAGTATGAAATATCAAGGCGTTCCCTGTAAAGAAACAGAAGTTATAAAACGACATTTACTCCAACGTTAAGTTTAAGATGTTGATCTTGCAGAAAGTGGTGGGGGTGTGTCATGGATTTGCTGTAGCACAATAGAGGATCATCAGATGAATGCATGTACGAAATATCAAAGCGTTCCCTGTAAAGAAACAGAACAGTTACACAACATTTACCCCAACATTAAGTTTATGAACATACTAAGTTTGTGACCTTGACCTTGGGGTAAGGGCTGGGTGGTGGGTCGTGGATTTGCTACAACATGATAGAGGGTCAGCTGAGGAATGCATGAATGAAATATCAAGGCGTTCCATGAAAGGAAACAGATGTTATAAGACATACCCCAAAGTTAAGTTTATGAATGTGCTCAGTTTGTCACCTTGACCTTTGGGCAAGGGGTTAGCGGTGGGTCATGGATTTGCTATAGCACGATATAGTATCATCAGACGAATGCATGTATGAACTATGAAGGCGTTCCTTGTAAATAAACAGAAGTTACACAACATTTACCCCAACGTTAAGTTTATGAATATGCTAAGTTTATGACCTTGACCTTGGGCTAAGGGTTGGGTGGTGGGTCATGGATTTACTACAGCATGATAGAGGGTTATCAGAGGAATGCATGTATGAAATAACAAGGTGTTCCTTGAAAGGAAACAGAAATTATAAACATTTACCCCAATGTTAAGTTTGTGGATACCGACGCCGACGACGCCGACGACGCCGACGACGCCGACGACGACGCCGACGACGCAGACCACGCAGACGATGCCATCGACGCCGACGCCGACGACGCAGGGGGTATGCCATAGGCTCTTTTGCACTTCGTGCAGGTGAGCTAAAAAGGTTTTCCTTTTGTTTCCAATACTATTAAAATTAATTGCCAAAAGTGCAGATCCTGATTATGAGCCGTCTCATCTAGATCTACACTGATCATGCTGATTGCAAACAAACAATAAAGAGGGCTGTAGTGTTGAAGGGGTTAAATAGTACACACCTGGCGCCCCAGTTACACTGCACGATCCGCCAGTCGCCGTCAATAAGGACAGAATTCCACGTGTTCTGGAACATCTCTGGCTGCATCTTCATGCCCGGCTCGTAGCCCACACTTTTGGAATGGCCCTTGATCTCCACGCAGTGCAGCCCAGCGTAACTGAAACGAATGTATTATGATGTATGTTAAATGTATGTTGGTCATTGTGTGTATGGATCCGATAAACACTCACACACAAAACATACACACACATACACGCGCACATGTCATAGTCTTATCATTTAGTTTGTATCAATGGAATGAGGTAGTACATTGTATTGTGATAGGAGACGTGATGCCAGGTTACATCAATTATGAACTACAGCCGTGCTCAAATATCCTCCGTTGATATGTGACAATATAATTGCAACCAGTAGCCTATTTCATAAACATTGCAAAGTATACTTTACTAGCAAAGTATACTTTGAGGGAGTAATCATTTATTTTTCCTGAAATGCATTATTTCATATAGAACTAACAAATGCATATATTTCATGATTAAAAGTATGCAGAATTATTTATACTGAATTTATTACATTATCACAGCCAAATTGGCTGTGATAATGTAATAAATTCAGTATAATAAAAATTAATAAATTTATCATAAAATGGAAAATTTCTCCCTCAAAGTATACTTTGCTACTAAAGTATACTTTGCAATGTTGATGAAATAGGCTACAGATACACAGTCATGAGCCATTTCATACATGGAATAGACTATTGTTAAAGACGTCAATAATTAATATAGATCTCATTTTCGAAATATCTGAATGGGGTTGGTATACATGTAGGCTAACTCCAGTATGAGTTAGCTCCCTTGTTCCACTTACGACTTGGATCATAAACACTGATCTTGTGAGGAGACAAACAAGAAAATAATCATATGGAACGGTTTAACGTTTAACGTCCTATCACATATAATGTCATATGTGGCTGTGACTGGAGAAATAGGACTTATGGGTTTCGCGACCAGTGTAGATCCAGATCATCCGCACAGCCTAATCAGGATCTGCACCGTTCCCATTCCATCAATTAAACACCCGTCATGTTCCTAACAAGCAATATAGATCATTGTAAGGCTACAGGAGTGGGCTATTTCATCAGGAGCTACACTGGTCTAAAATCTCATAAGACCCATTTCTTGATTAATAGCTACATATATAGAGAATAGTAGGTTAGTGCCGTGAATGGGAAAAAAGTATCTGGCAAGGCTTACGAAACGGGATGGGCGAGGCTCTGCCGAGCACATCCCGTTACTGAGCCTCGCCCATCCCGTTACTGTGCCGCGCCAGATATTTTTCCCATTCACGGCACTAACCAACTATTCTATGTATCCCCTCAACACCTATTAATGGCTTTAAAATGCAAAACAAAATAACCCCAGTCACCGCACATATTCATACGCAGTGATAAGGTCGTATTGACAGGATATCAAAAAATGTTTCACGGTACATACGCACTGTGTTGATGGGATAAATAGGCGGATGAAAATTGGGCATATCCATATCTAATGATGGCCCACCTGCAGAGACGCATGAAGAGCACGTGGTAGGTCTCCGTCCCGTACTTGATACCCCGCAGGAGCCCCATGGGCGTGTCGGCCGCCGTAGTCGCCTCGTTAAAATCCATCACGTTCAGGTCCTTCACGGTCACCCAGCGGTATATCGCCCTGGAACAGAGATCGTCAACTCAGTCACGTGTCACAGACTTTGGAATTGTTACACACTTACTCTTATTGTTCGTAAGCTTATGCCAGTAGTGTTTAGCATTTCAAGTATTTTAAGTTCGTCCATGGACAGTTTTTTTGCCTTTAGCTACAACATCATTGACATTGGTGGCAACTGGTCTGTGAAGGCGAAATATATTAAAAAGACAACATTTTCCCGGCGATTACGATGTAATCATTGTTATATTGCTTTATCAGTTTATATTAATTGCTACGATTACCGATCCAGAAATGGAAATGGATATATTTAATGTTGATTAAAGCTTTATTGTAGGAGCTTAAACGTATACATGTATTTGTAAAGCATACGTCACTGTCAAAAGAACCAGAAGGTATGCTGCTTACAAACCCAACACAATGTGACGGCGTTTGATACACACCAGACACCTATACATCACACAATGCGACATTTCCATGTCCGTCTGGTATATTGGCTGATGGATATTCAACGAGGGCATGGAATAACATACAATGATCAACCGCCACAGTGATACACACATCATTAAGCAATAAAAATAGGGCACACTTTACAGAAATCAGCCTTCAATCGCTTCTGTTGGACCGTACAAATATATTCTGGTAATTTAGTATCATTATGTCACTCCATTCCATGGACAGTTCCAGTGATGCGTTATTTGTCATAATATACATGTGCAATACGCATCTTTGTGTAGAAAGTGAAAGTGAATGGGTTTAATGTCCCACTACAACTAGGGTCATACAGAGCCGGTACCACAGTTTAAAGTCTCATCCAACAGACCAGTGGGATGGAAATGATTATAGGAATGAATGGCCTTTTTGTTGAATTTATCGGGGCATAAACTTGGAAAAGTCGCGGGAATACTGGACGAAGGCCTCGTCCAGTATTCCCGCGACTTTTCCAAGTTTATATCCACGATAAATTCAACAAAAAGGCCATTCATTCCTTATAATTCCAGCATTTGAAATAAATTCATCAAGAAAATGTGTTTATTTTCCGCTTTCTTAAGAATTATTTTAACTGCGCCTCACGGTTACGGAAAGTAGTTCGGCATGGAGTTTACTGGGATATAAATTCTGGACAGAGACTTGCTACGGACCAATCAAATGTTAGGGAATTGTGTAAATATTTTTGTGCTGAAATTATATGGAAGTATATTTGATGCCTAAGGCGAGATTTGAACCCATAACCTCCGGATTGGAAGTAATGTGTTCTAAGCCCTAGTCCATAATTCATCCCTCCCTTGTGTAGAATAGAATGAATGTAATTATACTTCTGTCGAATAACACTATCATACAGGGCTATGTTAGTATTTTAAGGGATTTAAAGTATTTCGTCAACATATTAGGGAGAACAAAGATATAGTGATGAATTACGGTAGTTTAAATGTTTAATTACACATTGGAAACTACTATGGACTATATTAAACATGACATCCAAACTAGGTGCACAAGTGGTTAAGCATCTCGGTGGTACCTGACTTTCTCCAGATCGGTGAGGAGCTTGTCCGTCAGCTGGTGCACCAGCTCTGTGTAGGTCATCTGGTCATTCTGTGCCACCTGCAGTACAATGAAAGCCATGTAGCAGGTGACATATGAGACATGCAATGCGATGTTGTAGGTGAGCAATTTGCGACTTTTCAGGAACAGACAGTCTCACTACATATAATAGATAATACACAAGCCGATCGCCAGCGATTGTTGGTTACGCATGTCAAGGCCAATGCCACCCGCATAATGGATAGCCACCAATGTGAGGAAGTTATTGATGAATTTTGGTAAAGATCGGACTAACATACTATATGAGATATACAAAATGTGGACGTACATCAAAAGTGGTGTCCGCTCAGAGTCACTTTCCACTCACATGGTAGAGACACAACTAAAACAAGTAAACACAATGATATTTTTTTTATGGGAATGCGGTATTTCTGAAAATCGATTACCTGTATAACGTTGTCGTCCACATCGTCGAAGATCTCTGGGTCTCTGTAGATCTCCTCCTTGCGGCAGCTGGGTGGATGGGGCGGTGGGACCTCGGCCGTCTTTGTGTGTTCGAGCACCTCCATCGTCTCGATGATCTCCTTGACAACCTCCGTGTTCTGGTCAGGATCCTCCAAGGGTGGCGGCTGCAATACACAGACACGGAGTTCATTGATTGGATGATTGTGACAGCAAACACTCATACCGATACATACGCTAATGACTTACAGTGGAACCACTCCAAACTGGACACCCTGGGAGGTCCCCAGTGTGCCCGGTTTCGAGATCTTCCACTGTAAATCAGACATGAGAGCACTTCATGATACGTTCTTGTGTTTTGCAATCATGAAAAGTCATTGTAATCAGAGATACATAACAGCGTACCATATGTAAGGTACACATCTATATTTGCCCGTGTGTCCGGTTTAGAGGGGTTCCACTGTATTGGGTATATTTTAATACAACATCAAGCAATTGCACACTTATACCGCCTAATTACAAATAAACGTCATTTCATGACAACCAGGAGCACTTTGACGATTGGAGATACAGTGGGGTCAGCGTGTAAGTGCACACACGAACGAACAAGACAGGTTGGTTCCAACCTGTCGTGTTCGTTCGTGTGTGCACTTACACGCTGACCCCACTGTATCTAATACAGGGGCACCTTTCTAAACCGGACACAGATAAAAGTTAGTTCTGCTTAATATTGATCGGGTTCATTGCCACTTATATCCGATGATAATGTCTGGTAATGATCGCAAAGCACCCACACATGCCATGAAGTAGTCATATGCATGTTTTACAGAGGTTCCACTACATTAGTATTTAGCCGAAGTATTTGTTTAATTACATGCTAGAATATGACAACCTGGTGCCGTGCTTGCATACCCTGTGTTTTCTCATATTGTATGGCATCCATGTACCTGAGCCGATAGTTCCTTTTCCAGATCTTTCCTCAATTCGTCTTTCTTCACTGCGAGCAGGTCAAGCATCTGCTGACTGTGTTTCGTCACGAGCGTCGATGTCATGTTCTGCTCCTTCTCCTTAAGTCGCAGGGTCATGGATTCCTTCTTGCGCTCCTGTTTCACCCTCATCGATGACGCCAGCGCTTTCTTCTGGGTCTCGAACTTGACCGTCACCAACTGCACAGGAAATATAATGTGGCTCTGACTGGGGAAACGGGGCTTATGGGATTTGTAACAAGTGTAGATCCTGATCAAATAGCACAATCCTGTAGCGTGATAACAATGTATATTTCTTGTAAGAAGCATCATGGGAATTTCATTAATGGATCCGCAGAGTCTGATCTGGATATACACTGGTTGCAAACCAATAACAGGCCCGTACGCAGGGGGGTGCGACGGGTGCGTACGCACCAACCTCAATTCGCCGAGATCCGCTATTTTTCAAACAGTAATCTCAACAAATCTTGAAATGCATTAATATACAGGTAATTTGCATGAAAATGTCACAATTTACCACCGTTGAAATCCGAATTTAAATGACATAAAATGCAGGAGAGTGCATTTCAGGCCATCTAGGTTTAAACAATTTCAGAGGGGTGCGTCAGGGATGAGCCCCATGTAGTGGCGCGAGTACGCTAGGGGGATAGGGAATTGGATACAAAAATGTATAAAAAATGGCTAAGTTAAAAAGGTGATATTTGTGTTAACAAATATGTTTTCGGCATAACAACACCAAGGTGCACATCTTCAATATGTGTAGAAGACGTGTGTATAGTTTCAGATCGATCGACTGAATGGTTGGTTTCGGAGGAGTTGTGTACACAAACTATGTACCGTATATAGAATTGTATAGAAAAATGTAGAAAAAATGGCTAAGTTAAAAAGGTGATATCTTTGTTAAAAAATATTTTTTCGGCATAAAAACACCAAGCTGCACATCTTCAATATGTGTATAAGACGTGTGTATAGTTTCAGAACGATCGACTGAACGGTTTCGGAGGAGTTGTGTACACAAACTATGTACCGTATATAGAATTGTATAGAAAAATGTATTGTTTTTACTAAATATCCACTATTAAATATTACTGGCGCATTGTGTTAACTGTTATCTTTATTACTGGCGCATTGTGTGAACTATTATCTTTATTTTGTCCAAATGCATTTTCCATTATCTTGTTCGCCCGGCAAGGCTCAGGAATTTCTTTATTTCTCATCAGAAGTATATGTTGTGACCACTCATTTGAACCGTCTCGCCGAGATGGTTCAAATGAGTGGTCACAACATATATTTTGGTTCAGAAATAAGGAAAATAGATAGAGAATAGTAGGTTAGTGCCGTGAATGGGCAAAAATATCTGGCAAGGCTCAGGAAACGGGATGGGCGAGGCTCTGCCGAGCACATCCCGTTTCCGTGCCGCGCCAGATATGTTTTCCCGTTCAAGGCACTAACCTACTATTCTATTTATCCCGTCAAACCTACAAATGGCTGTAAAATGCAAAAATAGTATTGACTGGATATCAAAAATGTTTCACGGCACCGTGTTTCACGGCACATACGCACTGTGTTGACGGGATAAATGTATTTATTATTTGCTGTGGAATTATCAACCATACTGCTATTTTGAGAGCAGTAGCGATTGCGGTGATCGGCGTACTTTCATTCCTAAATATATAAAATAGTCTGTTCCGAGTTAAATTTAAACTCGAGTTAAATTTAAACTGATCTTTTTATCAAAGAATGTGCAGTCTTAAAAATAATTACACACACTGCAGATGCTGATGAGACGGCTGTTTTCGAGCCGGCTCATTTGGATGCCTAGTGTTTGCCAGTATTGGATGTATGGTAAGCACATGCCAGGTTTCAGTAGCATAATGTATGGGACACGCATTGCAACATTATCACGAAAGCCCGCTATAGTGGTTTATGCAAAGAGTGCAGATCCAGATGAACCGGCTCGTAACGAGCCGTCTCATCAGGACCTGCACTTGTTGAAAGTAATTTTCATATCTTTGAGAACAAAAATACCCCATTTACATAAATGGACTAGTCTAAAAATCATTTAGTGACGATTGGATTGGTTGGGAAATTAACATATCAAAACCCATTGCAGTTGCTTAGGGGTGAAAGAGTTAATGGTTCTACAACCATCCATACGCGGTAATTTTCAGCATGATTGGATCGTTAATACGGAGACATTAACGGAGAGGTTTAATTTTGAAAACATTGATTCTATTAAATTCCAGTATCAGGCTTAACGATGTTGTATGTATACCGTATACGCGGGCATGTACCTTTAATGCCCCTTTGTGTTCGCGATGATTAGCAACAGCTCTGCTTCAGCAAAAGCCAAAGTTCAAAAGCCTTAAGTCCTGTTCAAATAAGGAATGCGTTGCCTTTGTTTCGGTAAACTGGGTGGTGTTTTTGTCGTTTTTGTCAACTCGGTAAACAAACAAACGGACGATAAGATGAGCTGGGTGTTTGTAAAACGTAAACACGAGTGGTTTATGGGAACAGATGTAAAGGTAATATGAACATGTTATAGTTTACTGGGAGGACAACACTATCTGTATACAGTGGAACCTGCTTAACCCTTCCTACGCTGTTGACGGAAATTGCCGTCTGCTGTTTTTCATTTTTGCTTTAATTCTTAAAAAAAAATTGTTTTGACAGCACATTTTTGTCGAGAAATATTGAAAATAAAACATTTCCAGCAGACGACAACATTTAATTCAGCGTAGTAAGGGTTAACCCGGACACCGTACTTTTCTATTGCCACAACCGTGTTTAAACGTACAGCGCGTGCTGTTTGACCATGACTGTAGACGATGCTCATTCCGGTGCCAAGCTAACACCTACGTAATGCAAGTGTCTCATGATGTTACTAGAACGCGCAATTACGTCATAAGACCAGTTCACAATGGTCGCACTGAAATTTTGAAATTGATGCGGAGGTTGGGACACCTGTATCACTCGACGTGTACTGTGGCCCCGGGAATATGTGTGTGTAAATCAGTTGTTAGAATGGACCGAAAGTACTGCATATATGCTCAAATTACACGATATTTCCGACGGATATATAGCAATAACGTTTTACCATGTCCAGCCGTTGGTAAACGTTTGTACGTTTACCCACGGCTCGACATTGTCGAATCTTATAATTTAACGATAATATCTGAAAACGATTGCAAAGCACATGCGTATATAGGGGATAGAAAAGTGAAAGGAAATGCGTTTAACGTCACAGCAACAGATAATGTCATCATATATAGAGACGCGACCACCGTTTAAAGTCTCATCAGACAGACCGATGGGGGTGGACATACTATGACATACTATTTTTCACGTCTACGGTGATGATTAAACTCACCACCTCAGTAGCCTATTTCACTAACATTGCAAAGTATACTTATGTAGCAAAGTATACTTTGAGGGAGCAATCATTTATTTTCCCCCAAATGCATTATTTGATATAGAACTAACGACTGCATATATTTGATGATTAAAAGTGTGCAGAATTATTATACTAAATTTATTACAGTATCACAGCCAATATGGCTGTGATAATGTAATAAATTCAGTATAATAACAATTAATAAATGTATCCTTAAATTTAAAATGTCTCCCTCAAAGTATACTTTGCTACTGTCTGTTTCACGAAAACTGCCCAAATTTTACACCCATATAAACAATTCGAAAACAATATTTTTTTCGATAATATTAAATGTTATCAAAATTTAAGAATGAGCCTTCTTTTTATTTTGTGAAATTTGGTCAAATATTGATTTTATTCACGGAGTGAAGATGTCTATGGGGATTTAACATGGGGAATTTTTTTTGAATTTCAGAAATACTGAACCGATTTTTAAAATTTAACTTGTTTTCTTAGTTAGATCATATCCAAGCTATCTAGTCAGGTTTCGGAGTCAATATTTCGTTTTTTAACTCCTCCCACACTTCCTTACCACTTTTTCCCTTATCTTAAATTCCCATAGAGAAATAAATTTTTCGCAATAAAATCAATATTTGACCGAATTTCACGAAATAAAAAGAAAGCTCATTCTTAAATTTTCCTTTAATTTAATATTATCAAAAGAAATCTTGTTTTTAAATTGTCTATATAGCCGTAAAATTTGGGCAGCTTTTGTGAACCAGACAGTAGATAAGTATGCTTTGCAACGTTGGTGACACAGGGGATGGAGGAACAGACATTAATGAAGGCAGTCAATTGTTCGAATCTCACGTGTTCATACATAGCTTAATACTTGTTTAAATTACAAGATACATTTTGTACATGTTTTGCAATGTTTGTTTGTTTGTTTGTTGTGGTTTAACGGCCTATCAACAGCTAATGTCATTTAAGGCCGGGTCAATGGATTTAGTACTAAACCCATATATTACCTGTACACACGTACATGTATTTGTTCAAGTACATGTACAAATGGGGGGAAAATCCCAAAATCAGAACTGTATATTTACAATCAACAAAACTATATATTCAGCCCTGAAATCAGAATAATCCTGATCTGATGCCAGATCCTCGCCACACCAGAATCACTTGGCCCGTCCCAAAAGCAGTAAGATCAGTAATAATCTTACTACTTTTATAATGGGCAATAACCCAATTCAACTCCCAGGTAACTAAAGAGCCAACGATGAAAACGTACATGAGGGCCAAACCAGGCAAATCGTGATTCCTATATGGAGGAACCCATACCGTTAATTTACGCCGTCATAATTCCAGCACAAACATATTTACACAATTCTCTAACATTTGATTGGCTCGTAGCAAGTCTCTGTCCAAAATTTATATCCCAGTAAACTCCCACGCCGAACTACTTTCCGTAACCGTGAGGCGCAGTTAAAATGATTCTTAAGAAAACGGAAAATAAACACATTTTCTTGATGAATTTATTTCAAATGCTGGAATGATAAAGGCCTTCGTCCAGTATTCCCGCGACTTTTCCATGTTTATACCCCGATAAATTCCACAAAAAGGCCATTCATTCCTATATCATTTGCCCGACCACCACCCACTGTTTAGCAATGAGGAAAATGCATTACTATCAGAGATAAATAACAGCCAACCCCATCAAAATTAAACATACTCTGGTTTTCTGGATGTCCGTTTAACAGGTTTTTTCATTTACCTTTCTATCATTTTCCTCCATCCGTTTCTTCTTCTTCACCAGGTCTCGTTCATACATGTCGGTGAGGTCCTTCAATTTCACCTCCCATTCCTTGGAGATTTCGTCCGTCAGTTTACGTTTCTCCTTTTCCCGCTCCATCTGGAAATGCCGGAACATCTCATCCTCCTCCACACGCAGTTTAACCTCCAGCTTAACCTGGGCCTCAGCTAACTTCCGCTTGTACTGCAAATGGAACGCAACAGTTGGATTTACACTACCGCATGCGCTTTTCATGCCAATACTTGTCAATTTCTTTATTTCAAAATACTTCAATATTGTCGTTGAAATCAAGCAACTTCATTGGCTGAACCTGAGCTGTTCTGCAGCTTGATTGCGAGCTGGCATTGCCAATAAATGTTCAGAAACGTTGATAATTGGGCAAGATTAACGCAGGCGGATCTGTAGACTACAGATCCGCCTGCGTTAATCTTGCCCAAATTATCAACGTTTCTGAACATTGTAGTTGTATGTGATCAAAAGTGAAAGTGAATGGGTTTTCATGTGACGTCCCAGTGACTGTCAACAACTAAGGTCATATTGTGACGGGACCTGGGTTTCAAGTCTCATCTGACGGACATGGGGCTCTTTTCACAACTTCGTACGACTATAAAATGTTCGTAAGTGCAAAATATTGATAGTCTGTAAATTTCACATTAACAATGTTTTCTTGTAAACAAGTATTGGGTTTACATTTATTGAGCATATATATGCTCAATAAATGTAAATCCATCAATTGAAATTTTCAGACGATCCTAAATTTGCACTTACGAACATTTTAGTCGAACGGGCCCCAGAGGGGTGGAATGCTATGAAGGTAGTTTTCATGCATCGTACGGAGTGAACTCACCACATCTAGTTGCGGACGGTAAGTCTTGCAATCTACTCCCGTACGGTACGACAGTAGATTGCAAGAGTTACCGTTCGCAACCACACCACATCTTGCGTTAGTTCAGTGTCTTAACCTCTAAGTAACAAGTACCGTGTATGTTATCTAACGCCGGTACAGTTAATGAAAATAAAAACAGATTGAAATTAAATATGCATGATGTTTATAATATACAACTACATTTATATATATAGTTCCGTTATGCCATTGAGCTAGATATGCGGATGAGGCAGGACAAATTGGGATTATGACATTTTGGGCCATTGCAATTGGTTTACGTTGTGGGTTTCTGATGTGATTTCAATGTGCTCGAAACATTTATAAAGTTAGTATTGGCGTACTCAAAGTGGGTACTTGCAATGGACTGGCGACCTTTCTTTGACTGTGACCGGACAGATGCGGCATATGAAATTGGCGACCAGTGTAGTACCAGTAGCCGATTTCATCAAAATTGCAAAGTATACTTATCTAACAAAGTATACGTTGAGGGAGTAATCATTTATTTTTCCCGAAATGCATTGTTTCATGTAGAACTAACCGCTGCATATATGTTATGATTAAAAGTATGCAGAATTATTATACTGAATTTATTACATTATCACAGCCAAAATGGCTGTCACACAATGTTATAAGTGAGAAAGAATACAAAATACAAAACAACAGCAGACGACAATTTCGACAGTTTCCCACAACATGGTTTAACAGGATTTTAGAATCATTTCCGATGGAAATGATTCTAACGTGCTGTCACACCATGTTATAAGTGAGAAAGAATTAAAAATGCACATAGCCTCCGATCATCCAAAGATGGTTTTATGATGCACGATGTTCAGAAGGGGCCTTGTCGACTTCCTATGATCTTTATACAGTACTGTGGGTTTCATTGAGCAAAACTGGTCCCAAACATCGTAGGACCACTTTACGTGCATATGCAAGTAGAACTAGAAATGTGGCCTGTCGGCACACGAATGCCCCCGCTGGCAGCCAAAGAAAACGAGGCATATTTGATTATAAGCCATTTACCCGAGCGTTAAGGTTTCAAACGCACCGAGTCTGTGACATTGACCCTGGGCTTAGCGGGGGCGGGACGAATATGGATTTGTCATAGAGCGGTAGAGGACCATTGGAGCAATGCATGTGTGAAATGCGAAGCAGATCAGAGCCAGGAAACAGAAATTATAAGACATTTACCCGAGCGTTAAGGTTTCGGGACGTACGGAGGCCGGTAACACTATATATGCCCCCCTCACCATTCGGTGGCAGGGGCATAAACAGTGAAATTGAATGGGTTTAGCGTCCCACCAACAGCTAAGGTCATATAGAGACGGGCAGATATTCATGTAGAATGCAACATGTGTCAACAAATATTTCCTTAATGCATGTGTGCTCGTGGTCGGCTAGTTTTATTTACAACTGTTAAAATATTCAACATTTTGTTGTTTACACAAGATACGTATCAATCAGTTTAGAACAGTGATCACGTCAGACTATTGTTCGGAATAAATAGGTCATAAAGATAATGTTCATATTCACAATATGCCTTTCATATCGGTCTATAGCTATTGTGTATTTTCACAATCTCAATTGTTTGTCCTAATATTTGGTTGATACTGAAGTGGTGTACGACACATTGCAGCGAACTTCGTGTTAGTATAGGAATGAATGGCCTTTTTCCGGAATGTATCAGGGTATAAACTTGGAAAAGTCGCGGGAATACTGGACGAAGGCCGGAAGGCCTCGTCCAGTATTCCCGCGACTTTTCCAAGTTTATATCCCCGATAAATTCAACAAAAAGGCCATTAATTCCTTATAATTCCAGCATTTGAAATAAATTCATCAAGAAAATGTGTTTATTTTCCGTTTTCTTAATAATTATTTTAACTGCGTCTCACGGTTACGGAAAGTAGTTCGGCGTGGGAGTTTACTGGGATATACATTTTGGACAGATACTTGCTACGGGCCAATCAAATGTTAGGGAATTGTGTAAATATTTTTGTGCTGGAATTATTGTCTGATATATTAATGATCTGTTGCGACCAGTGGAGTATCAGATCAACCTGCGCATCCGTGCAGTCTAATCCGGTTACACACTGTTGGCCATTCAGTCCGAGAAATACCCTTAATCCTTTGAACCCAAAAGCCCGCTATAGCGGTTTATGCAAACAGTGCAGACCCAGATGAGCCGCCTCGTAACAAACCGTCTAATCAGGATCTCCATTTTTTTAACGTAATTTTCATATTTTTGAGAACAAAAGAATACCCTCTTTTCATAAATGGACTAGTCTGAAAACCATTTCGTGACGGTTGGATTGGTTACAAAATTTACATGAAATCCATTCCAGTTAATTAAGGGTGAAAGGGTTTATGTAGTCACATTCACTGATAGTCATAGTGTGACTGATGTAGGAATAACGTTTGCGATCAGTGAAGAACCAGATCAGCCTGCGATGAAGCGCAGTCTGATCAGGGTCTACGCTGTTCGCCATTCCGTTAGGGAAACACAGATAATGCATATAGCTAGCATTCGGCCTTATAAAGTTCCTTCTCTGTCCAGCATCCGCGTGCGGGTAGGTTTTGAGTGTGATTCCGTTCATGAATTTACACTTAATACGTTTAATTAGAGTACTTTCTTCTTATTTTTTTTCTAACGTTGGCGGACGGAAATTTAAATTTATGCTAAAACCATCCTCAACCCTTTGCAAACTGAAAAGGGTTGAGGAAGTTTTTAACATAAATTTACATTCGTTTTTGTTCAAGACCTTGTTTGTTTTTACCGTAGGTACGTATGTAGGTTTTGGCCATCTGGGTGGATGCTTAACAGAGACAAATAATGGCATGTCCTTATTTGATTGCAGGACTACCGAAGCACACACGGAGCCGGACAACATCAGTATAGTATTGATGTCGTTATAAATGGACTGGCGAGCAGTGGATCTCTAACGGGCTCACTCGAAGCGCTGGGCGTACATTTATGTCGTAATGTCGCTTTTCGACTGGCTCTCTAATAGAGAAATTATACAGGTTGAGGTAACTGACCACGGCCATTAAATATGCATAAAGTATCAATGAGCGAAAAAAATAACTTAATTTTGTTTTTGCTCGTTGCAACACATTACAACCGGTCCTCGCCACACCAGAATCACTTGGCCCCCTCCCAAAAGCAGTAGGATCAGTAATAATCTTACTACTTTTATAATGGGCAATAACCCACTCCCAGGTAACAAAGGAGCCAAAGTTAACTATATTGGTCAGTAAGCGAGGCTTACAGAATACCCCCCCCCCCCCGCGTGAGCCCAGGTACCCCTAAATATGTACACAAATATTCCATTCCAAGTGTGTGGGCGTGTGACCTGAACTCTGGGCTTAGGGGGGGGGGGGAGGGGGGGGGCGGCACGAACGTGAATTTGTCACAGGGTGGTAGAGGTCCATTGGATCAATGCGTGTGTGAAATGTGAAGCAAATCCAAGCAAGGAAATAGAAGTTATAACCGATTTCTTTGATGTTAAGTATGTGACCTTGACCTCGTGATGCATGGATGAAATATTAAGAATGTTCTATGAAAGAAATAGATGTTATAACATATTTCTCTGATGTTAGGTTTTGTAAAGAGACTAAGTATGTCACCTTGACCTTGGGATCAGCGGGGGTTGGACAGTCGTAGATTTGTCACAGCATGATAGTACAACCTTAGAGGAATGCACGAGTGAAATATTAAGAATTTTCAATGAAGGAAATAGAAGTTATAACTTATGTCTCTGATGTTATGTTTTGTAAAGATACCAAGTATTTGACATTGACCTTGGGATCAACGGGGATTGGACGGTCGTGGATTTGGTACACCATGGTAGTAGAGCCTTACAGGAATGCATGTGTGAAATATTAAGCATTTTAGATGTAGGAAATAGAAGTTATAACACTATTTCTCTGATGTTAAGTTTTGTAAAGAGACTAAGTATTTGACATTAACGTTGGGATCAGTGGGAGTTGGACGGTCGTGGATTTGGCACAGCATGGTAGTAGAGCCTTACAGGAATGCATGTGTGAAATATTAAGCATTTTAAAAGAAGGAAATAAAAGTTATAACACTATTTGTCTGATGTTACGTTTTGTAACGATACCAATTATTTGACCTTGACCTTGGGATCAGCGGGGCTTGGACAATCGTGAATTTGGCACAGCATGGTAGTAGAGCATTACAGGAATGCATGTGTGAAATATTAAGCATTTTAGATGAAGGAAATAGAATTTATAACAATATTTCTCTGATGTTAAGTTTTATAAAGAGACCAATTATTTGACCTTGACCTTGGGATCAGCGGGGGTTGGACGGTCATGAATTTGGCACAGCATGGTAGTAGAGCCTTACAGGAATGCATGTGTGAAATATTAAGCATTTTAGATGAAGGAAATAGAAGTTATAACAATATTTCTCTGATGTTTAGTTTAGTGACGGACGGACGCATGGACGTTCCAACGAATTGGGTGTATGTGTCTACTAGCCACATAAGACCCGTCCGTACGCATGAAATAAGCCACATAAACCTAACAAAAAGCCACATAAACCAAAACAGCGTTCTAACGAATTGGGTTTATGTAACTAACCCCACCCTTATACAAGTCCATAGCCCTGTGGGGCTAGCCACGTATACCCAATATGTCTGCCCGGATGCACGGATGCACGGACGCACGGACGGACGGACAACCTGACTCCAGTATACACCCCCCCCCCCCCCCCCACACACACACACACATAACTCGTTGCGGGGGGTATACAAACGTACATGAGGGGCCACACCAGGCAAATCGTGATTCCTATAAGGAGGAACCCCTATCGTTAATTTACGCCTTCACGTTCGCCAGACCAACCACCCACTGCGACGAACGGTACATCGACGGCTAAGGTGCGCATATCGTAGGCCCTGATCAGACTGCGCGCATGCGCAGGCTGATCTGGGGCTATGCTAGCGCGAGTCACATACATATTACTCAACAAAACTAGAAACGTCCCTGTTTTATAGCCGGTGTAGCTCTGTCTATGTATGTACCACATGTTCAAAGTACATGTATTTTAAACCGTGGCGATGTTCAGAATACGATCGTGTAGAGTTTAGCCGATACACACGGTTTACATAGCGGCCAGTGACCGGAACGTTGATTTCCACTTTTTGCACGTGCACGCTATACTTGTCATCGATAAGGTGATTCAGTTCATGTCGTACCATTCATGCGATAGGGGCTATTCGGAAAATTAAAAAACTTTTTTAATTTTTCACTGTTTTCGATATGCCACGGCTTTCCGAAAACGAGCGAAATCAGGCAATTGGGATGCTTGCGGGTGGGATGGCCGCCAGGGCGGTCGCGCCTCGGTGTGGTTGCTGTCGGAAGACGATTGATCGTCTTGCAGCCCGGTACCAGCAGACTGGGGCTGTTCACGACCGGCAGCGACCTGGTAGGCCTCGTGTAACGACGGCTAGAGCCGACCGTTACATTACGTTGACGCACTTACGTCAACGTCGATTGGCAGCCACAGTCACTGCTAGGCGATACGGTGTCTCAGGGCAGACCATTCGCAACCGGTTACGTCGTAACGCCCAACCAATCCGGGCACGCCGCCCGTACACTGGTCAGATAATGACCCAACGTCACCGTGCTGCCAGACTGTTATGGGCGCGACGTCATCTGAACTGGAGAAGGGCTGACTGGAACCGAGTTTTGTTCACCGATGAATCTCGGTTCACAGTTAGTCATGCTGACGGAAGATTACGGGTATACAGGCGTAAAAATGAAAGATTCACCGATTGTTGCATTGTTGAGAAGAACAGGTTTGGGGGAGGGAGCGTAATGGTCTGGGGTGGGATCATGGGAAACCGGAAGACAGATTTGATTGTTGTACAGGGCAACATCAATGCACAACGTTATGTTGCAGATGTGCTAAATGCACATGCCTTACCATTTATCCGTCAGCATGGTCCTGGTGTGACATTGATGAACGACAATGCCCGCCCTCACGTAGCCAGGGTCACCACTCAATACTTACAGCAAAACAACGTCGACGTCATGCCATGGCCCGCGGTCTCCCCGGATCTCAATCCCATTGAGCACATATGGGATGAGCTGAGCCGCAAAGCACGAGCTAACCATCAGATTGACAATGTTCGCGATCTTACACGGGCGTTACAACGGGAATGGGGGAATTTGCCCAACGCACTGGTATTGCGTTACGTCACGTCGATGCGGCGTAGGATCATTACATGCATTCATGCAAATGGTGGCCACACTCGGTACTAACGAGATTTACTGAATTTGCCACATTACTTATTGAAATTCCATCTCTAAACATTAAGTAACACATTTCTGAGTTTTTGTGATTTTTGATTTTGACCCCTACCGCCCTTGGCCGGTTATCTCTCGAATATTTAACAAGATATCCAAATGCAATTTATTGGCTTTGATACAGAAATGAATGAACTTGTTTTTCCATTTTGATTTTTAAAAGTAACCCTTTTGGTTTTTGATGAATCTTTCCTTAAACATGGAGGGACGTTTCTAGTTTTGCTCAGTATAGTAAGGTGAATTTTTTTTGTCAGTTATTAGGCTGAAATAAGACGCCGAAACAGTAAGCGAGCGTTAGAAATGTATTCAATGACAAGACACGTGTATATATCGGCACATGTCGATACGTCCACAATTGCATAGGATCGACGGCATTGTATTACACATTCAAGGTTTTATAAACACAAGCGCGTCGTCAGGCGAAGTTCGATGGGTCGGTACAAACCCACTTTTTTTGGAAAAGTGAAAGTGAATGGGTTTAACGTTTAACGTCCCACCAACAGCTAGGGTCATATAGAGACGCGACCACAGTTTTAAAGTCTCATCCGACAGACCAGTGGGATGGAAATACTACGAAAGTATTTTTGATGCCTAAGGCGATGTTTGAACCCACAACCTCCGGATTGGAAGTAGGTGTTCTAACCCCTAGGCCATAATCTATCCCTCCACCTTTTTAGAGCCAACATGACTTGTTTTATATACATGAGCAGACACTGTATTACTTAAATATCCTACTAACAAAAACACAATTAAGCGACGCCGCTATGATTACCCAATTTTCAGAAATACGCTTCTTACATTCACCAAAACGCTTTGTCCAGGAGCTAGTTGTTGTCTAAAAAAATACCAGAATCCAGCATTTGGCTTCACGACATTCAAATAAAATTCCGGGGCTGTGAAGCAACCGAAATATGTAAGGGGTCCAGGGGCAACCCCTAGACCCCTTACATATTTCGGTTGCTTCACAGCTGAAAGTCGAACCCCCTTTTCCCAATTTTCAGAAATACACTTCTTAAGATTCCTAAAAACGCTTTTCCCAGGAGATAGTTGTTATCTAAAAATGCAGAATGCTAGTGATGCCCATGTAAGCACTCGTGCACTCATCACGGCCAGCCAATTATATGGTGTTATGTGGTTTTTACATTTACATATACGTTACAAGAACAAGTTATTGAATTATATATAACAATTCGTTCCCTCAATTTAACAATTCGTTCCCTCGAATTAACAATTCGTTCCCACGATATGACAATTCGTTCCCTCGAATTAGCATTTCGTCAATTCGTTCCCACAATTTAACAATTCGTTCCCACAAATTAGCAATTCGTCCCACGAATTAACAATTCGTTACCTCAATTTAACAATTCGTTCCCACGAAATAACAATTCGTTCCCACGGGAACGAATTGTTAATTCGTGGGAACGAATCGTTATATCGTGGGAATTAATTGTTAATTCGAGGGAACGAATTGTTAAATTGAGGGAACGAATCGTCATTTCGTGGGAAAGAATTGTTAATTCGTGGAAAAATACCATGTCCCCTGCGGGCCTCCGTAGAAACGACAAAGTAATGATACATTCATAAGACACAAGGTGTTCTGTACGTACTCTCTGTTTCACGAAACCTGCCCAAATGTTACGGTTTTATAAACTAGATGGACGCGTCCCGTATGTCGCGCCCGCCCGGGTTACAACAAATTGAACAAGAGTCGTCAGAAGACAAACGAAGCGCGCCTGTTGGTGCTCTAGTTTAACGAATATCAAGAAGCTGTGTGAAAGGAACCAGGAATTAAAAGAAATTTCCGCCAATGTTAAGTTTGCGAACGCGCTAAGATTGTGAACTTGACCTTGGGGTTAGCGGGGGTCTGAAGATCATGGATTTGGCAGGGCCCGATAGAGAACCATTACAGGAAGATATGTATGACATATCAAGAAGTGAGATCAAAGAAACATAAATTATAAAAAAAATTCCCCAACGTTAAGTTTATAAAAGCACTAAGAATGTGACCTTGTGGTTAGCAGGGGTCTGAGGGTCGTGGATGTGTCACAGCATGTTAGATAATAATTATAGAAAGGCATGTATGAAACAAGAAATGCGTCTGTCGAACGCGGATGCCACCCGCAGCATATTTGAGAAACTGTGACAAAATGGTTAAGTCATTTAAGTAACCTGGTGAAGGTCAAAAGGCGAAGGTCATATAAATTATGAAAAGGTAGGTGTGGCACACATACCAATGAATGAAGTGTTGAAGTATTGAAGCGATTAAGCAACTTATGTAGATGATATGGCCAGTTTGAGAAACTGTGACGAACTGGTTAACCAAAATTGTTAAGTCATTTAAGTAACCTGGTGATGGTCAAAAGGCGAAGGTCATATAAATTATGAAAAGGCAGGTGTGGCACACATACCAATGAATGAAGTGTTGAAGTATTGAAGCGATTAAGCAACTTATGTAGATGCTATGGCCAGTTTGAGAAACTGTGACAAAGTGGTTAACCGAAAAGTGTGACGGACGGACGGACGGACGGACAGACAGACAGACAGACAGACATACGGACGGACGGACGGACGGACGGATGAACCGACGGACGGACGGACGGACGGTCCAAACACTATATGCCACCCGTTTCTTCGAAACCCGGTGGCATAATAACAACTTGACCTTGGAGTTATCACAGCATGATAGAGAATCATTATAGAAAGGCATGTGTGAACTATCAAAATGTTTGGTGACAGGTAACAGAAATTATAACAAATTTCCGCCAACGTTAAGTTTATGAACACACTAAGACTGTGACCTTGACATTGGGATTAGCGGGGGTCTGAGCATTGTGAATGTGTCACAGCATGTTAGAGAATCATTATAGAAAGGCATGTATGAAATAACAACTTGACCTTGGAGTTGTCACAGCATGATAGAGAACCATTATATAAAGGCATGTGTGAAATATCAAAAGGTTTGGTGAAAGAAAACAGAAATGATTGATGCCTGTCCACAAGCCCAAATGTATCCCCCTCCCTGCATACATGCAACCATTTTTAAATAATATAGGAATGAAGGGCTCGTCCAGTATTCCCGCGACTTTCCCAAGTTTATATCCCCGATAAATTCAACAAAAAGGCCATTCATTCCTTATAATTCCAGCATTTGAAATAAATTCATCAAGAAAATGTGTTTATTTTCCGTTTTCTTAAGAATTATTTTAACTGCGCCTCACGGTTACGGAAAGTAGTTCGGCGTGGGAGTTTACTGGGATATAAATTTTGGACAGAGACTTGCTTGGACGGACGGACGGACATAAGCACTCCTTTCTTCGAAAGGCGCGCTAAAAATGACGTTTCATTGGTCGAACGGCGTCACATGATGTTACCGAATGGCATCAGTGGAACGACGTGATGCAAACAAGTCCGCGTTCTTTTCAATGAAAACAACGGCATAGTGCTCATTATGTAGCCTGAAAGGTTACCTGATGAATAGAATACCATGTCAGTGTCTTTTGATATCAAGTTTATCAAGCTCGGCTCGGAAACGGTCCGAATTCCGAGGCTCTTCCTACACGTTTCCTAGCCTTGCCTGATAATCTTGATATCAAACGACTCTAGCCTGGTATTCCCTATATACGGATCGACCTGTAACCTATTTCACAAAAAGCATACTTATCTAGCTAAGTACACTTTGAGGGAGAACCTTTCAGTTGAAGGATACATTTATTAATGTTTATTATACTGAATGTATTTTGGCTGTGATAATGTAATAAATTCAGTATAATAATTCTGTATATCTATAATCATCAACTATATGCAGTCGTTAGTTCTCTCTATATATATATAATGTATTTCGGGGAAAATAAATGATTACTCCCTCAAAGTATACTTCGCTAGATAAGTATGCTTAGCGATGTTGATGAAATAGGCTACAGAACCCGAGTTCCGGGTGGCTAGGTATTCGGCCTACTAAACAAGGTGACACCGCCCTTCATTGTGTGAACGAGTAATAGTACTCATTATATAGTCACGACTTGTATAAACCGCAATGTGTGACAAGGGGGCCGTTTCACTAAACTTCGTATTACTAAAATGTCCGTAAGTGCAAATTTAGGATCGTCTGTAAATTTAAATTGATGGATTTACATGTATTGAGCTATGCATATGCAGCCTATGCTCCATAAATGTAAATCCAATAATTGTTTACAAGAAAACATTGTTAATGTGGCCTTTACAGACTATCATCAGTTTGCACTTACGAACATTTTAGTCTTACGAAGTTTAGTGAAACGCCCCCCAGGTACCTTACACCACTGGCAATAATTATAGACCATCATCAGTCTAATATAGTCGCGTATGTGGATCGTACGGAGCCCCGCAGGGGACGTAGAAATATTTTGTTATGCCACCAGGTTTCGAAGAAACGGGTGGCATATAGTGTTTGGTCCGTCCGTCCGTCCGTCTCCGTCCGTCTGTCCGTCTGTCTGTCTGTCTGTCTGTCTGTCTGTCTGTCTGTCCGTCCGTCCGTCACACTTTTCGGTTAACCACTTTGTCACAGTTTCTCAAATATGCTGCAGGTGGCACCCACGGGAACGAATTGTTAATCCGTGGGAACGAATTGTTATATCATGGGAACGAATTGTTAATTCGAGGGAACGAATTGTTAAATTGAGGGAACAAATTGTCATTTCGTGGGAACGAATTGTTAATTCGAGGGAACGAATTGTTATATCGTGGTAACGAATTGTTAATTCTAGGGAACGAATTGTTAAATTGAGGGAACAAATTGTTAAATTGAGGGAATGAATTGTTATTTCTTGGGAACGAATTAATAAAAACAATTCCATGTGGGGCTCCGTAGAATCGGGATCGGGTTGTTTTCCTGACAGTAATAAGGCTGGCTACTGCAAACGGTTAAATTGCGAACAACATATGCCATGATCAGACTGCGTGTATGTTGGCAGCAAACGTCAAAAGTTGACAAAATTCCAAGAGTTCCGCATGTACTCTGAACATCTTCTCATCTTTTGACGCCATTTTTAATGAAATTACGCATATGTCCGAATGTACAAAATCACATGGCGCGCCAGAGTGATATCACGGGCGGATCCAGCAGGGAACAAGGGGCTGTCTAGTTGCGAAGGTAACTCTTGCAATCTACTGCCGTACCGTCCGTAGCTAGCTAGCAACGGACGTTACGTGAGTAATTGCAAGAGTTACCGTTCGCAACTAGGGGGTTTGTCCTATTTTCGAGCTCTTCGAAAAGCTCTTTCCCGTGTTTTACGGCATTTAAATTCAGACTCCAACTGGTGGTAAACTGTGATCTATGTAAACTCCGTGGCTGAACGGGGGGTTGCATCCCCGGAATTCCCCCCCCCCCTCTAGATCCGCCCCTGGATGTCATAATGATAGCTCTATGACCCGTGTACATGTAGTACCAAACCAGACCGCACATACGTGTCCACGTTTGTACGCCACCGTATTGAAAGAGAAGGTATACGCTGCTTATTATTCGGTCACTGAAACTAAATTAATATTAATCTTTCCGCAATAATACAATATGTTCAACAATTCTGCAAAAACGAATGCTTTGATAAAGGCATTGTGCCGAAACGTCGGAAAAGTGGGTTCCTGGTTGAATTAATAGTTCACCAGCAAAACGTGCAACCAGGATCTTTAGTCGTTGCACATTTGCTTATTGGAGGTAAATACAGTCGGAACCGCATCCATTTATTACATATTAAAATACACTTAAAGCGCCACTCCTGCCCTTAAACGATCAATCCGTCGATGTGTATTACATGACATACATAGCACCACCTAGTGCCATAGGCATGGCGATCCATCAGTTGCGTGACTGTGGCGTACTAACACCTCCGTTGCCTGGCAACAAACCAGTCCGCCCAAACGCAGTGAAAACCACAAGCGGACGACGGACGACCATTGTTGTCGTCACTTGGGTGTGTGGGGTCAGTATATAGTCTCAATGTGTATGATCACGTGGTTACAACAACAACAACAAGTACTGAAACCTCCAGAAGCCCTCCGATTCAAAGTACGTATTCTTTTATATTGTCCTTATTATGTAACGGATTTTGATGAAATATGACGCATCAAACGCGTCTTGTTTAGCTGTTTGGTGGTTTCGGTACTTTGGCCCAAACATCTGTCGTTTTTGTCGGATGACACGGAAATCGATTCTTCGCAAAAACGAAATAAGTATGTGCCGAACTCCCGGAACCACCAAATGCAGCTCATGAAGACGCGTTTGCTGCGCCATATTTCAACAAACTCTGTTGCCTATTATTTAAAATATTATAGGAATGAATGGCCTTTTTGTGGAATTTATCGGGGTATAAACTTGAAAAAGTGGAAAAAATACTGGACGAAGCGATAAAAAATTACAATTTTCGAAACGGGCCTCATCCAGTATTCCTGCGACTTTTCCAAGTTTATATCCCCGATAAATTCCACAAAAATGCCATTCATTCCTTATAATTCCAGCATTTGAAATAAATTCATCAAGAAAATGTGTTTATTTTCCGTTTTCTTAAGAATTATTTTAACTGCGCCTCACGGTTACGGAAAGTAGTTCGGCATTGGAGTTTACTGGGATATAACTTTTGGACAGTGAGTGAGTGAATAGGGTTTAACGTCCGCTTTTCTGACATAGAGGTACAAGCCTCAGGGAGTCTACACGCAGACGGGTCAACGGGGTCGTGTCCCGTATCCACCTGTCCGAGGGGGTAAATCCCAACTTCAGAACTCAATATTTACAATCAAAATATATATTCAGTCCTGAAATTAGAACAACCTGATCTGGTGCCAGGCCCTCGCCACACCAGCATCATTTATCCCATCCCCTAAAAGTAATAGGATTAGCGCTAATCTTACTTTTATATATGGGGCATAGCCTGACTCAACTCTCACATACAAGAAAGCCAAAAATGTACATGAGGGCCAAATCCGGTATAGTGGGTTCCGGAAAGTATGAACCCAATCGTTAAGCCAGTTTAGTCGCCTTTTACGACAAGCAATGGCTACTGCAGCACTATTCTCAGGATCAGTTGATCCCGCCCCGGTGCCTGCACGGGGGAACCTTTGGACAGAGACTTGCTACGGGCAAATCAAATGTTGGGGAATTGTGTAAATATTTTTGTGCTGGAATTATCATATAATAATACTTACATTGGAGTGGGAGCGCTTTCAACCCTTTCAGAAATTGTTGTTGTTGTTGTTGTGACGTGATCATGCACCTT
Source organism: Conchocele bisecta (assembly GCA_029237695.1). NCBI lineage: Eukaryota > Metazoa > Mollusca > Bivalvia > Lucinida > Thyasiridae > Conchocele > Conchocele bisecta. The sequence goes on from CM055268.1 coordinate 48,937,472, forward strand.
GAGTCTGTCACACAGCGGAAAAGACCGACTAGCAACATGCATGTGACGCGCAGTGATTTGTGGCATAGCGCATCCATGGGTAATAGTTTTATGATCTACGTTTACATGATTCTCAACATTTTAAAGCAAATAATCCACTACCCTAAAATTTCACTATTGTAGACGTCGTGAATTAAGCACACATTTATATAACACATGATATAACGAGTCATTGTAAGGCATTATTATGCTGTCATGAGTATGTTAAATATATATAATTGTAATATAATTAATGATGATTATAATTAAATCATTACTGGGACATCTTATAAGAAATCGTACAATATACCGTCATATGAATATGGAATACTTATTTATACACGAGGTAAATAATATGAATGGAGTTGTTACTGGTGTGTTGAGTAACATGCAAGTGACAACTATAAACAGCAGACGACAAATGTTCCTATAACGAGCCACCATATGTACTAACTGCCATTCAATTTTGGGCGGACAAGTCGTTGGATTGCAATACGAATTTCTCTTACAGATCATGGGCGTCACCAGCATTTTTGAAAACGGGGTTCGACTCTCAAGTGTGAAGCAACCGACATATGTAAGGGGTCCAGGGGTTGCCCCTGGACCCCTTACAAATTTCGATTGCTTCACAGTCCCAGAGAGATTTTGATTTCTAGTAGCCAAACGGTGCGTTCGGGATGCAACAAATATTTCCTGGGCAAAGAGTTTTGGGTCCATTACAAAACTGAAAATTAGCATATTGCAATACGTTTCGCGCCGCTTGACTGTATGTTGTTAGTAAGGCATTTGCATACTACAATATCCGCTCATGCATGCACTGAAAACAGCTATCGCGGACTTAATGTATATAAACAAAGTCTCGCTGGCTCCAAAAAGGGGGGTTCGTACGAACACATCGAACCTCCCCTGACGCCGCTCTTGCAGATAATATCAATGTCATACCGCTGAATGAAGGGTCATGCTGTGTATATACATTTATTTGTAGATCGTTCGTTTCAGAGATTGATGTTTCGATTGATTACAATGACATTAATCTCCAGCTAACAATGACGCCGCCTTGATAATTTACATACAAGCGATTTGGTAGTGATTCAGGTAGCGATTAGCATTGTACAGCCATTTGTAGGTGTTGACGGGATAAAAAGAATAGTAGGTTAGTGCCGTGAATGGGAAAAATATCTGGCGCGGCACGGAAACGGGATGTGCTCGGCAGTGCCTCGCCCATCCCGTTTCCTGAGCCTTGTCAGACATTTTTTCCAATTCACGGCACTAACCTACTATTCTCTATCTAGTTTCCTTATGTCTGAACCAAAGTATATGTTGTGACCACTCATTTGAACCGTCTCGGCGAGACGGTTCAAATGAGTGGTCACAACATCTACTTCTGATGAGAAATAAAGAAATTCCTTAGCCTTGCCGGATATTTTTTCCCATTCACGGCACTAACCTACTATTCTCTATATCAGAGTAACAGCCCCAGCGTCCCGCGGTGTACACTACTAGACGGTATCATTTTGGAGCCCGTTTCACTAAACTTCGTACAACTGAAATGTTCGTAAATGCAAAATTCTGATTTCACATTAACAGTGCTTTCTTGTAAACAATTATTGGATTGTAAATCCATCAATTAAAATGTCCACACTATCCTAAATTTGCACTTACGAACATTTTAGTCGTACGAACTTTAGTGAAACGGATCCCTGCTGTTGTACACCCAGCATTCACTACAAATCAAAGATGGCGTCCGGGATAGCTGTCAAACGCTTGCCAGAGAACTGTGATCGGCTTCCTTCATGATGTCAATACGGCTGTAAAGATGTGCATGCTTTGAACTGTGGACCATGTATGTAATATTAAACGAATTAATATTCGGCAAAAAAAAGATCCACATTATCCCCATGATGGGTTCGTGTCTCGCATTAACCAATATCAGACGTAAATGCTATCTGCTGGTAACAATTTGTAATTTGAAACAAATTCAGAGAACTTAGTGTCATGTGATATGCACTGTCGGGTTGATAATCGTTTTACTGTTCAACACGGAACGATTGAAAGCTCCCTGATATTTGGTTGCGTTTTGGTGTAGACTCGTTTCCACATGCGTACATGATACGCGGCTGTGTTGGAGAAATGGTGCATTTGACCTTTACGACCTTTGCACTTATGTGCCTGTTCGTCATGAAGTCAGGCATTATGTTTCTATTAAGCATTTAAGATCGTTGTCCAACTTTAGCAGTACATGTACACATGTATTATAACAGATTAGAAGCGACACTGGTCACATATTCATAACACCCATTTCTCCATACATACAGTGGTCAGTGGAAGAAGGGGGCTAAGCCCCCTTCTTCCACTGACCCCTTCGTTACATTATATAGACATCAGCTAACCGCACCAGGATTGTAGTTGCGAACAGTAACACTTGCAATCTGCTCCAGTAACCTCCTCTACGACCCGGGATCGCTACTCACGCGGAAATATCTGCCGAGTATATTTCATCAAGATCAGTAGCCTATTTCACCAAAGTATACTTATCTTGCTAAGTACACTATCAACTAGAGGATTGTTTTTCAGACAAAAACATAACAATACCACCACTGCATGTTATCAGGCCTTGGAAAAGTAGAATTTAAGGCAGCAACAGCATATATGTAGCTACCTTGATATCTGCATACGCGCGACACAAGTTGAAAATCCCCACTTTTCACTAAGTCAAGGGCCATAACTCCGTGAATACTGGATGAATCCGCATCTAAAACCCCAGGTGCGCAACTTCACACGATGACCAGTATTTCTGTAAAGTTTCACGACTCTAATTGAAATACATTTGGAGATACGGGCGACACAAGTTGAAAATCCTAACTTTTCGCTAAGTCAAGGGCCATAACTCCGTAAATACAGGATGAATCCGCATCTAAAACCCCAGCTCCTAAACCCCCGATGTTGGCCCGGACGGACGGACGGACGGCGGACGGACGGACAGACAGACAGACAGATACAGACAGACAGACAGACAGACAGACAACAGACAGACAGACAGACAGACAGACAGACAGACAGACAGACAGACAGACAGACAGACAGACAGACAGACAGACAGACGGACGGACAGACAGACGGACAACCAAGCCAAAAACAATATGTCTCCCCATTTTATGGGGGAGACATAACTATATGCAGTCGTTAGTTCTATATGCAATAATGCATTTCGGGAAATATAAATGATAACTCCCTCAAAGTATGCTTAGCTAGAAAAGTATGCGTCGCAATTTTGGTGAAATCGGCTACTGGTCCTACCTCACCTGCTAACCCACACTACTAGCGAACACAGCGACAGTGCCAACAGCGATGACGACAACACAAGCCCACGCCAAGAAGTATGACACACAAATTAAACGGTACGTGATCAAGGTGCATGATCACGTGGTTATAACAACAACAACAACAGTGGCTGAAAGTGTTGAAATCTTGAAAGTATTATTTGATATTTTCCTTAATATAAAACGGATTTTAATGAAATATGGCGCGGCAAACGCTTCTTCATGAGCTGCATTGGTGGACCAGGGAGTTTGGCACAGACTTATGTCGTTTTTGCGAAGAATCGATTTCCGTGTGCAAAAACGACAGAAGTTTGGGCGAAAATACAGAGACAACCAAATGCAGCTTAATAAGACGCGTTTGATGATCCATATTTCATCAAAATCCGTTGCGTAATAAGGACACTATAAAAGAATACGTACTTTGAATCGGATGGATTCTGGAAACTTCAGTACTTGTTGTTGTTGTTAGTACCACGTGATCATACACCTTGGTGATGTTTCGCGATAACTAATCTAACACCGATAGTTTGAATATTCAACGTCCAAGATAACTAAGCGGAAGTACGCGGAACACGGTCGGTCGATATCTGCTGCCAGGCGACAAGGAAACCGTGTTCTCACCACAGGCGGGAAAAAACACAGGTTATGGGGAAAATAATCTGACAATCTCTCATTGTATAAATGAATAATATACTATATATATACTGCCATGTGATTGTTTCCAGTCACCTGTGGGTAAAACGTGGCAGGATGGTAAAATGGCTAAACATGTCCTATGTATGCTATGAAACTAGCACAGAGTCAAAGAAATAACAAGAGCTGTAGGAGAACAGCATAGCTCGACTACGAGGGTTGTCGAAGTAATTCAAGGTTAAATGTAGTTCAAGGTAAAATATAGGTCAGGGGTTATTGATGTACATCCCTATGAGAAAAAGTTATCGAAGAATGGTGTCTGTATGCACAATAGTATTCCATCTACAAGCTTGACTAAAAACCTTAACCAAGGTTGACTAAAAACCTTAACCAAGGTTGACTAAAAACCTTAGCCAAGGGGAATTAAGTAAGTAATTGAAGAGGAAATGTAGGTGAAGATCAAATATAGATCAGGGGTTATTGATGTACATCCCTATGATAAAAGGTTGTCCAAGTATGGTGTCAGTATGCACAATAGTATTCCATCTACAAGCTTGACTAAAAACCTTAACCAAGGTTGACTAAAAACCTTAACCAATGGGAATTAAGTAAGTAATTCAAGGTTAAATGTAGGTCAAGGTCAAATATAGATCAGGGGTTGTTGATGTACATCCCTATGAGAAAAGGTTGTCCAAGTATGGTGTCTGTATGCACAATAGTATTCCATGTATAAGCTTGACTAAAAACCTTAACCAATGTTGACTAAAAACCTTAACCAAGGGGAATTAACTAAGTAAGTCAAGGTTAAATGTAGGTCATGATCAAATATAGATCAGGGGTTGTTGATGTACATCACTAGGAGATGAAGTTGTCCAAGTATGGTTGGCATAGGGCCAGGAGTATTCCATCTACAAGCTTGACTAAAAACCTTAACCAAGGGGAATTAACTAAGTAATTCAAGAGGAAATGTAGGTCAAGAGGAAATGTAGGTCAAGGTCAAATATAGGTTAGGGGTTATTGTTGTACATCCCTATGAGAAAAGGTTGTCCAAGAATGGTGTCTGTATGCACCATAGTATTCCATGTACAAGCTTGACTAAAAACCTTAACCAAGGGGAATTAACTAAGTAATTCAAGGTTAAATGTAGGTCAAATATAGGTCAGGGGTTGTTGATGTACATCACTAGGAGATGAAGTTGTCCAAGAATGGTTGGTGTAGGGCCAGGAGTATTCCATCTACAAGCTTGACTAAAAACCTTAACCAAGGGGAATTAACTAAGTAATTCAAGAGAAAATGTAGGTCAAGGTCAAATATAGATCAGGGGTTATTGATGTACATCCCTATCAGAAAAGGTTGTCCAAGTATGGTGTCTGTATGCACAATAGTATTCCATTTACAAGCTTGACTAAAAACCTTAACCAAGGTAGACTAAAAACCTTAACCAAGGGGAATTAACTAAGTAATTCAAGGTTAAATGTAGGTCAAGGTCAAATATAGATCAGGGATTGTTGATGTCCATCACTAGGAGATGAAGTTGTCCAAGTATGGTTGGTGTAGGGCCAGGAGTATTCCATCTACAAGCTTGACTAAAAACCTTAACCAAAGAGAATTAACTAAGTAATTGAAGAGGAAATGTAGGTCAAGGTCAAATATAGATCAGGGGTTATTGATGTACATGAAGTTGTCCAAGTATGGTGGGTGTAGGGCCATGAGTATTCCATATACAAGCTTGACTAAAAACATTAACCAAGGGGAATTAACTAAGTAATTCAACAGGAAATGTCGGTCAAGGTAAAATATAGATCAGGGGTTATTGATGTACATCCCTATGAAAAAAGGTTGTCCAAGTAAGGTGTCTGTATGCACAATAGTATTCCATGTACAAGCTTGACTAAAACCCTTAGCCAAGGTTAACTAAAAACCTTAACCAAAGGGAATTATGGTTAAGGTTTTTAGTCAAGTAATTCATGAGGAAATGTAGGTCAAGGTCAAATATAGATCAGGGGTTATTGATGTACATCACTAGGAGATGAAGTTGTCGTAGTATGGTGGGTGTAGGGCCAGTAGTATTCCATATACAAGGTTGACTAAAAACCTTAACCAAGGCGTGACGCCAACGCCGACGCCGACGCCGACGCCCCGACGCCGACGCCGGGGTGACAACATAAGCTCTAACTATTCTTCGAATAGTCGAGCTAAAAATTGCCATGGAAACAAAAATTCGCCTATAACTTAGGCGATTTATTGTTTTCATGACAATTTTTATTTCTCTGCAGGGCTCCAGTTAAGGAATTAGTAATTGAGTATTTTCACTCCATCATTTCTGAAGCAACTGGGTATTTCAAAATGTTAATTGGGTAAAATAAAATCACACTACTGTTTACACATCAACAGACAGCAATTATTGAATAGATTGCTTCGAAATGAAAACATGTCTTGGCATTTCATTAGAATTGTCTCCTTGGAGACAATTCTAATGGAAATACCAAGATGTGTTTTCATGGAAAAGAAGACAGATATGCTATATTTGTGGTCTGTTTATTGTTTTCTGCAGCATGATAAAGGTACCACAAATTCTTTATTGCTTTTTGATACTCGCTACTTCTGATTTAAATTGTTTTTTTTTTGGCAATTTTAATTGGGTATTTAAGCAATTACGCAGCTTATCTGGAGCTCTGTCTCTGAATTCCAGCTGGCTTCTAAACATAGTCCGGAAATTTGTAATCAGTTAACCAATCCTGTCACGCTGTATCCACCCGTGTTTTTCACTACCATTACATGTTTGGATCATGTAGGAAATAAACATGTATATACCGACTTCTCACAAAAAGTATTTGTATATGTTATACCTTCGTCGTGTATGCGTATGTCAAAATAGAAGATTTCGTATTTAAAGTTACATGCCCACTCAGTAGCACAAACTGCTATCAGTAAAATAAATATTAAGAAATGATTATATCTGTATATTTGTAATTTTTAGAACTGGTGGAATAGTGACACAATTATACACTTATTTACGTCCGATAAAGGACGTAAATAAGTGCATAATTGTGTCACTATTCCACCAGTTCTAAACCATACGAGTGCCTGCTGTACAGATATAATCATTTCGTAATATTTATTTTACTGATGGTGACTCGCGGTGGTATGAGGCTATTAAAAATACGCAAATGAGGCATGGTCTTTTTACTTATAATTCCAGCACTAAAATATTTACACAATTCCTTAACATTTGATTGGCTCGTAGCAAGTCTCTGTCCAAAATTTATATCCCAGTAAACTCCATGCCGAACTACTTTCCGTGACCGTGAGGCGCAGTTAAAATAATTCTTAAGAAAACGGAAAATAGAACACATTTTCTTGATGAATTTATTTCAAATGTTGGAATTATAAGGAATTAATGGCCTTTTTTTGGAATTTATCGGGGATATAAACTTGGAAAAGTCGCGGGAATACTGGACGAGGCCATTCATTCCTTATAAATTCCAGCCATTCATTCCTATAGTAAATAAGGCGACTGTCGCAGGATTTGATGTGTAAAGGAGGCATTATATTGTTTTCGACAAGTGTCCAGCCAGGTAACATATCCTATATCCAAGTCTACACTGCTTGCAATAAACTTAATAAGTGTCAAAATATGAATCTGGTAAATAATACAGTTCCGGATCAGGGGCCCGTTTCACTAAACTTCTTACACTACGAACCTTCTTACGTCTACGATACTTTTCGTACGAACTTCTTGCGAACGTCTTACGTGCGTTTCACTAATATGTGCGTACGAAATTTCTTAAGTTACGAACTTCTTAAGAATTCTTCAGTATTGGAAATCCATCAAGCCCTTTGAATGTAAACATCCGGTCCGACCTTGACAACAAGACGACAGCTGTTAAATCAACTGCCTTAGTCCAGCAAGTTGAAAACCAGGAAAGTGAATTGGACTGACACTGAGTGTCCCATCCACGGAGCCCAGAGTGTTCGGAATCCTGGCCACACAATAAAACGTTTTTTTTACAGTTGGCCAGGTCTTGTTCTTCGGTTGGAAAACTGGTGTTGTCCAGTCGATTATTGATGGCCGAGACAACATCATTAATACACCGAGAAACCGAACTCCTAGAGACACCGTGGATGTCGGAGTAGAACTCACCCTTCGCTAGGCAGCGCAGGGTAACCAATGTCTGCAAAGTTTCAAGTGCTTGAGTGTTTGATGATCTCAAATGTGATTTGTATTTGCTTTAGTTTGTACTGTGTACTATACGGGGCATGGAGTTGCCGTATTGGCCATCTTAGTATATGCATACATCTTGTGGCGTTTTACACATACCACAAATAATTTGACATACCCATAAATACAAGTTTGTGCAACGTCCTATTGGTTGTTTTCATCACACTTATATACAAATTTGATTTCCTATTACATTTAGGGGAAGGGGCCAAGTGGCTTTGGTTTGGTATGGACCTCGAACCAGATCGGGTTCTAATTTCAAGGCTGACTATATATTTGTTTCGATGTAAATATTCCATTCTGATTTTGGGACCCCCCCCCCCCCCCCCCCGCCGAAATGCAGCAGGTTGAATACGGGATCTAACCAGTTGGCCAGGCCTTATATGACCTTAACCTGTTGTATAGCTTTCTGGCATAATATTTATAGCACGATGTTGTCATATCTGTCTATAATGTATTGCACCACATTGTAATACTTTCACTGTCATAGTATTTGCTGTATGTGTCAAACGGCCGAAGTAATGAAACTGTAAGATGTCTGTACATACAAAGATGGCGGAGATGGCAACTCGATGTACCAAATAGTATACAGTAACAAAAACAATGATATGACAACACATTACATACATATTACTTTTGAAAATATTTGATTCGTGTTTTCATCCATTTCACCCCTACACCACACTACAATTATAGTGAATCACTCCTCCTTAAACCACATTATATCAGGCTGCATTTGCTGGCTAACTGATCAGAAGGTAAAATTATAGTGAGTAACTACTCCATAAGCCACGTTATATAAGGCTGCATTTGCTGCACTATGATCTACCAGACAGTATGCGAGTCACTATTATATAGCACGTATCAGCTGCTGCTGCACTACTGTCAACAGCTACAAGTAGAAGAGTCACTATTATATTAAGCCACGTTATATACAGGCTGCATTTAGCTGCACTAAACTGATCAAAAAAAAAAAAACGCTACATAGTGATCACTTTTATATAAGCCACGTTATATCAGCTGATGTACTGCATACTGATCACTAAACGAGCTACAAGTATAGTGAGTACTATTATATAAGCCACGTATATAGCTGCATCTGGCAACTAATGATCAGGGCAGATCAACAGTATAGTGAGTCACTATTATATAAGCACGTTTATCTAGGCTGCATTATGCTGCACTAACTGATCAACAGTTCTACAGTATTAGTGAGTCACTTATTATATAAGCCACGTTATATCAGGCTGCGATTTGCTGCACTAACTGATCAACAGCAGGTACAAGTATAGTTGAGTCACTATTATATAACAAGTTACGTATCAGGCTGCATATTTGCTGCACTAACTGATCAGCAGGTACAAGTATAGTGAGTCACTATTATATAAGCCACGTTATATCAGGCTGCATTTGCTGCACTAACTGATCAGCAGCTACAAGTATAGTGAGTCACTATTATATAAGCCACGTTATATCAGGCCTGCATTTGCTGCACTAACTGATCAGCAGGTACAAGTATATGAGTCACTATTATAAGCCACGTTATATCAGGCTGATTTGCTGCACTATATGCACAAGTATAGTGAGTCACTATATAAGCCACGTATCAGGCTCATTTGCTGCACTAACTGATCAGCAGGTACAAGTATAGTGAGTCACTTATTATAAGAACCACGTTAATCAGGCTGCAATTTGCTGCACTAACTGATCAACAGCTACAAAGTATAGAGTCACTATTATAAAGCCACGTTATATCAGGCTGCATTTGCTGCACTAACTGATCAGCAGGTACAAGTATGTGAGTCACTTATTAAATAAGCCACTATACAGGCTGCATTTGCTGCACTAAACTGAATCAGCAGGTACAAGATAGTGAGTCACTATTATTAAGCCACGTTATATCAGGTGCATTTGCTGCACTAACTGATCAACAGTACAAGTATAGTGAGCACTATTATATAAGCCACGTTATATCAGGCTGCATTGCTGCAACTAACTGATCACAGCCACAAGTATAGTGATCACTATTATATAAGCCACGTTATATCAGGCTGCATTTGCTGGACTAACTGATCAGCAGGTACAAGTATAGTGAGTCACTATTATATAAGCCACGTTATATAAGGCTGCATTTGCTGCACTAACTGATCAGCAGGTACAAGTATAGTGAGTCACTATTATATAAGCCACGTTATATCAGGCTGCAATTTGCTGCACTAACTGACACAGCTACAAGTATAGTGAGTCACTATTATATAAGCCACGTTATCTGGTGCTTTGCTGCACTAACTGATAGCAGGTACAATATAGTGATCACTATTATAAAGCCAGTTATATCAGGCGCATTTGTGCACTAACTGATCAACAGCTACAAGTATAGTGAGTCACTATTATATAAGCCACGTTATATCAGGCTGCATTTGCTGCACTAACTGATCAGCAGGTACAAGTATAGTGAGTCACTATTATATAAAGCCACGTATCAGGCTGCATTTTGCTGCACTAACTGATCACAGGTACAAGTATAGCGAGTCACTATTATATAAGCCACGTATCAGGCTGCATTTGCTGCACTAACTGATCACAAGGTACAAGTATAGTGAGTCACAGATAACCACGTTTATATCTGGCAATTTGCTTGACTCTGACAGCAGGTACAAGTATAGTAGTCACTATATATAAGCCACGTTATATCAGGTGCATTTGCTGCACTAACTGATCAACAGCTACAAGTATAGGAGTCTATTTTATATAAGCCACGTTATATCAGGCTGCATTTGCTGCATAACGATGCACTGATCAACAGCTACATAGTAGTAGTGAGTCACTATTATATAAGCCACGTTATATCAGGTGCTATTTGCTGGACAAGATCACAGGTACAAGTATAGTATCACTATTATAAAACCACTTATATCAGTGCATTTGCTGACTAACTGTCAGCTAACAAGTATAGTGATCACTATTATATAAGCCACGTTATATGTGCATTTGCTGCACAACTGATCACAGGTACAATATATGAGTCACTATTATATAAACCACGTAATCAGGTGCATTTGCTGACTACTGTCAGGTACGTATATGAGTCACTATTATATAAGCCACGTTATATCAGCTGCATTTGCTGCACTAACGATCACAGCAGGTAACCAGTAGTACGTGATCAGCACTTAAGTATATAAGCCACGTTACAGGGTGCATTTGCAGCACTAACTGTCACAGCACGTATAGTGTCACTTATATAAGCACGTTATAGGTTGCATTTGCTGCACTAACGATCAGCAGTACAAGTAGTGGACTATAATAAAAAACCACGTTATATCAGGCTGCATTTTGCTGCACTAATGATCAACACTACAAGATGTATCACTATATTAAGCCACTTATATCGGTGCATTTGCTGCTAAACTGATCATCAGGTACAAGATAGTGAGCAATTATATAAGCCACGTATCAGGCGCAATTTGCTGCACTAACAGATCAGCAGGTACAAGTATAGTGAGTCACTATTATATAACCACGTTATAATTCAGCTGCATTTGCTGCACTAACTGATCAGCAGGTACAAGAATAGTGAGTCACTATATATAAGCCACGTATATCAGTTTGCTGCATTTCTGCACTAACTGATCAGCAGTACAAGGTATTAAAAAGTGAGTCACTATTATATAAAAGCCACGTTATATCAGGCTGCATTTGCTGGCACTAACTGATCAGCAGGTACAAGTTATAGTGAGTCACTATTATATCCACGTTATATCAGGCTGCATTTGCTGCACTAACTGATCACAGGTACAAGTATAGAGATCACTATATATATAGCCACGTGTATATCAGCTGCATTTGCGCACTAACTGATCAGCAGGTACAAGTAAAGTGAGTCACTATTATATAAGCCACGTTATATCAGCTGCATTTGCTGCACTAACTGATCAGGCCGTAACAAGTATAGGCGATTTCACTAATTAATAAACCACGTTATATCAGCCTGATTTGCTAGACTAAACTGATCAGCAGGTACAAGTTATAGGAGTCACTATTTATATAAGCCAACGTTTAATATAGCCTGCATTTGCTGCACTAACTGATCAGCAGTACAAGTATAGTGAGTCACATTATATAAGCCACGGTTAGTATCATGCTGCAAATTTGCTGCACTAGGCTGATCCGACACAGATACAAAGTATAGTGAGTCACTATTATATAAGCACGTTATATCAGGCTGCATTTGCTGCAACTAACTGATCAGCAGTACTAAACCAGTATAGTGAGTCACTAATATATAAGCCACGTTATATCAGGCTGCATTTGGCAGCACTGCACTAACTGATCACAGTACAATTATAAGTGAGTCACTATTATATAAGCCACGTTATATCAGGCTGCATTTGCTGCACTAACTGATCAGCAGGTACAAGTATAGTGAGTCACTATTATATAAACCACGTTATATCAGGCTGCATTTGCTGCACTAACTGATCAGCAGGTACAAGTATAGTGAGTCACTATTATATAAGCCACGTTATATAAGGCTGCATTTGCTGACTAACTGATCAGGCAGTACAAGTATAGTGAGTCACTATTATATAAGGCAAAGCCACGTTATATCAGGCTGCATTTGCTGGACTAACTGATAGCAGGTACAAGTATATGAGTCACTATTATATAAGCCACGTTATATAGCTGCATTTGCTGCAACAACTGATCAGCAGGTACAAAAGTATAGTGAGTCACTATAATATAAGCCACGGTTATATCAGGCTCGCATTTGCTGCACTACTAGATCAACAACAGTATAGAGACCACTATTTAAATATAAGCCCATATAAAAGGCCGGCATTTGCTGCACTAAACTGATCAGCAAAGGTATATAATGAGTTCCCACATTAATAAACCACGTTATATCAGGCTGCATTGCTGCACTAGGCTGATCAGCAGTACAAGGTATTAGTGATCACTATTATATAAACCACGTTATATCAGGGCTGCATTTGCTGACACTAACTGATTCAACAACTACAAGTATAGTGAGTCAATATTATATAAGCCACGTTTAAATCACTGCATGCAGCACTAACTGATCAGCAGCTACAAGTATGAGTCACTTTATTAAATACCACGTTATACAGGCGCATTTGCTGCCACTAACTGAGTCACAATACAGTATAGTGAGTCCACTTATATCACCCGTTGAAATCAGGCTGCAATTTTGCTGCTAACTGATCAGCAGGTACAAGTATAGTGAGTCACTAATATATAAGCCACGTTTATATCAGCTGCATTTTGCTCACTAACTGATCAGCAGGTACAAGTATAGTGAGTCACAATATATAAACCACGTTATATCAGGTTTCTGCATTTGCTGGCTAACTACTTGATCAGCAGGTACAAGTATAGTGAGTCACTATTATATAGCACCAACGTTATATCAGGCTGCATTTTGCTGCCCCTAAACTATCAACAACTACAAAGTAATCGTGAGCACTTATATAAGCCACGTTTATATCAGTGCGCTGCAGCACTAACCGATACAGCAGTACAAGTACTAGTGAGTCACTATATAAGCCACGTTATATCAGGCAGCATTTGCTGCACTAACTGATCAGCAGGTACAAGTATAGTGAGTCACTATTATATAAGCCACGTTATATCAGGCTGCATTTGCTGCACTAACTGATCAGCAGGTACAAGTATAGTGAGTCACTACTCTATAAGCCACGTTATATCTGGGTTGCATTTGCTGCACTAACTGATCACAAGTACAAGAGTGAGTACGTATTATATAAGCCACGTTATACTGGGTTGCATTTGCTGCACTAACTGATCAACAGCTACAAGTATAGTGAGTCACTATTATATAAGCCACGTTATATCAGGCTGCATTTGCTGCACTAACTGATCAGCGAGTACAGTGATAGTGAGCACTACTCTATAAGCCACGTTATATCTGGGTGCATTTGCTGCACTACTGATCAGCAGGTAAGTATAGTGAGCTATATATAAGCCACGTTATATCTGTGCATAGTGCTGCTGCACTAACTGATCACAGTACAATAGTGAGTCACTATTATATAAGCCACGTATATCTGTTGCATTTGTGCACTAATGATCGCAGGTACAAGTATAGTGAGTCACTACTCTATATGCCACGTTATATCTGGGTTGCATTTGCTGCACTAACTGAGGTCATCAAGTATAGTGAGTCACTATTATATAAGCCACGTTATATCTGGGTTGCATTTGCTGCACTAACTGATCAACAGCTACAAGTATAGTGAGTCACTATTATATAAGCCACGTTATATCAGGCTGCATTTGCTGCACTAACTGATCAGCAGGTAATAGTGAGTCACTACTCTATAAGCCACTAATAGGGCATTTGCTGCACTAATGTCAAGGTACAAGTATAGTGAGTCACTATATATAGCCACTATCATCTGGGTGCATTTGCTGCACTAACTGATCAACAGCTACAAGTATAGTGAGTCACTATTATATAAGCCACGTTATATCTGGTTGCATTTGCTGCACTAACTGATCAGCAGGTACAAGTATAGTGAGTCACTATTATAGAACACGTTATATCAGGCTGCATTTGCTGCACTAAACTGATCAACAGCTACAAGTATAGTGAGTCACTATATATAAGCCACGTTATATCTGGGTTGCATTTGCTGCACTAACTGATCAGCAGGTACAAGTATAGTGAGCCACTATTATATAAGCCACGTTATATCAGGCTGCATTTGCTGCACTAACTGATCAACAGCTACAAGTATAGTGAGTCACTATTATATAAGCCACGTTATATCTGGGTTGCATTTGCTGCACTAACTGATCAACAGCTACAAGTATAGTGAGTCACTATTATATAAGCCACGTTATATCAGGCTGCATTTGCTGCACTAACTGATCAGCAGCTACAAGTATAGTGAGTCACTATTATATAAGCCACGTTATATCAGGCTGCATTTGCTGCACTAACTGATCAACAGCTACAAGTATAGTGAGTCACTATTATATAAGCCACGTTATATCAGGCTGCATTTGCTGCACTAACTGATCAACAGCTACAAGTATAGTGAGTCAATATTATATAAGCCACGTTATATCAGGCTGCATTTGCTGCACTAACTGATCAACAGCTACAAGTATAGTGAGTCAATATTATATAAGCCACGTTATATCAGGCTGTTTGCTTTGCACTAAACTGACAACAGCTACAAGTATAGTGAGTCACTATTATATAAGCCACGTTATATCAGGCTGCGTATGCTGCACTAACTGATCAGCAGGTACAAGTATAGTGAGTCAATATTATATAAGCCACGTTATATCTGGCTGCATTTGCTGCACTAACTGATCAACAGCTACAAGTATAGTGAGTCAATATTATATAAGCCACGTTATATCTGGTCATTTGCTGCACTAACTGATCAACAGCTACAAGTATAGTGAGTCACTATTATATAAGCCACGTTATATCAGGCTGCATTTGCTGCACTAACTGATCAACAGCTACAAGTATAGTGAGTCACTATTATATAAGCCACGTTATATCAGGCTGCGTATCTGCACTAACTGATCAACAGCTACAAGTATAGTGAGTCAATATTATATAAGCCACGTTATATCAGGCTGCATTTGCTGCACTAACTGATCAGCAGCTACAAGTATAGTGAGTCACTATTATATAAGCCACGTTATATCAGGCTGCATTTGCTGCACTAACTGATCAACAGGTACAAGTATAGTGAGTCACTATTATATAAGCCACGTTATATCAGGCTGCATGCTCAGATCGCAGCTACAAGTATAGTGAGTCACTATTATATAAGCCACGTTATATCAGGCTTATTTGCTGCACTAACTGATCAACAGCTACAAGTATAGTGAGTCACTATTATATAAGCCACGTTATAGCTGGGTTGCATTTGCTGGCTAACTGATCAGCAGCTAAAGCTAGATAATCCGGTCTGTCTACGCATTAGGGCCCCTATAAGTGATTTGAGAAACTTACAAAAGCTTCCAAAAATTAAACACACGAACAGACAGATGGACAGACCAACACTTACAAACAAAATAAACAGACGAACGGACGTACGATCAGTAGTGAGGGTAATGTATTACTAAGTAATGCCAAAAATAAACGGACAGACAGACAGACGGAAGTATAGGGCGAAACCTATAGGGCGAAATATGCAGGGCCGATTTTATGGTGATGTTATTCATGAAATACATGTATGGCGGCCGTGACACTTGCGCTAAAAAATCTTCGTACGACAGCCCAATACCTATCGCAGACTTATGAGGAAAGTTACGAACTTCGCAAGAAAGTTCATACGAAATTGACGTTAGTGAAACGGTAAAATGCGCCTA
The DNA here is from genome assembly GCA_029237695.1 of Conchocele bisecta. Classification (NCBI taxonomy): domain Eukaryota; kingdom Metazoa; phylum Mollusca; class Bivalvia; order Lucinida; family Thyasiridae; genus Conchocele; species Conchocele bisecta. The sequence goes on from CM055268.1 coordinate 48,954,047, forward strand.
AGAAGTTCGTACGATAATTTCTTATCGTAAGAAGTTTAGTGAAACGGGCCCCAGATGTGCAGTCCGATCTGGGTCTACCCTGTTCGCAGTCTTATGTTCCCACTAGTCAGTAAGAAATAAACGTTAAAGGTACATGCCCACTCGGTAGGCACAACATGTTCTTTATACCAGAGACATCATCTGAGACACTGTCTGGCAAAATAAGCATTCATTCACCATTATCCCATGTATTGATTGGCATTCTTGTACATTTTATATCAGGCGTAAATTTCCACAATGATATCAGGGGCGATAACCGTGTTTTCTTAAATTGTTAAAGGACATTACTATTTATTATCTGTATTTATTTTTGGATGTGCAATGATCATACTTATAATCTGTCAAAAATATTTTGTTTTCAGGTGACGCATTTAATTACATGTAGTATAAATAAGTTAAAAATAGCATCCCTCATTTACATATGAAAATAACCTGATACCACCGCGCGTCACTATCAGTAAAATAAATAATATAGGAATGAATGGCCTTTTTGTGGAATTTATCGGGGTATAAACTTGGAAAAGTCGCGGGCCATTCATTCCTTATAATTCCAGCATTTTAAATAAATTCATCAAGAAAATATGTTTATTTTCGGTTTTCTTAATAATTATTTTAACTGCGCCTGACGGTTACGGAAAGTAGTTCGGCATGGGAGTTTACTGGAATATAAATTTTGGACAGAGACTTGCTACGGACCAATCAAATGTTAGGGAATTGTGTAAATATTTTTGTGCTGGAATTATTGCTAAATGATTATAGCTGTATAGTGGGCATTGTATGTTTCACAATTGGTTAAATAGTGACACAAATATACACTTATTTAATTCCTATAAAGAACACGTTGTGCCTACTGAGTGGGCATGTACCTTTAAAATAAACCATATGACCGGAGTTCTATAAATATATTTGCAAAAGAAATAACTAAATTAAGTGACAATCCCTCATTGAACACCAGTAATAGGCATATAAACATATACACAGTCCATGTGTTTCGCTTTGTATTCACCTCGCTCCAATACAATTTAAAAACAAGAAACGAGGCAAAGCCACGAAGGCCAGGTTTTTTCCAAGCATGGACACTTGGATAACATAATTATACCCACTTTTTGTAGACTAGATGGCCGTGGGCTGCATGTCGCGCCTTGGGGCGAGGCATGGACACTAAAAAAATAGATATAGTAGATGGAAAAACTTTAACGAAAAAACTTTAACCGGACACACGGACGTACGGACGGACGGACGTATGCCAAAATGCGGACGATATCGCGCTTTCCGCAAGCGGGTGCGACAATGATGATAAACACCCCATGTGAAGTATCAAGGTAATGGGTGAAGCAGTTGCAGAGATATAGTACAGGAAAAAACTTTAACAAATAAATTCAAAGTAATTTGACCTTGACATTGCGCACAGGGGCCGCACGGTTGGGGGTTAGAATGAAAATATGGACGATGATAAACACCCATGTGAAGTTTCAAGGTAATGGGTGAAGCAGTTGCAGAGATATAGTACACGAAAAAACATTAACAAATAAATTCAAAGTAATTTGACCTTGACATTGCGCACAGGGGCCGCACGGTTGGGGGTTAGAATGAAAATATGGACGATGATAAACACCCATGTGAAGTTTCAAGGTAATGGGTGAAGCAGTTGCAGAGATATAGTACACGAAAAAACATTAACAAATAAATTCAAAGTAATTTGACCTTGACATTGCGCACAGGGGCCGCACGCTTGGGGGTTAGAATGAAAATATGGAAGATGATAAACACCCATGTGAAGTTTCAAGGTAATGGGCGAAGCAGTTGCAGAGATATAGTATAACGAAAAAGTTTTAACCAAAAAATTTAACCAGACGTACGTTAAAAAGTTAACGTTGAAAATGGCTAAGTCAATTACGTAGAAATAATAAGTGAAGGTAAAAAAATGGTCACATGTTGGATAGTTGTTTGTGGTAGGCACCCCTTGGTTATGAAGCTGTGAAAGTTTGGTGGTCCTAGGTGGTACAGTACCAAAGAAATGGACTTAAACACGAAAACTTAACATTGAAAACGCGAAAACTTAACATTGAAAATGGCTAAGTCGACTGCGCGGAAAAAATGGGTCAAGTTCAAAACAAGAAACGAGGCAAAGCCACAAAGGCCAGGTTTTTTCCAAGCATAGACACTTTGATAACATAATTATACCCACTTTTTGTAGACTAGATGGCCGTGGCCTGCATGTCGCGCCTTGGGGCGAGGCATGGACACTAAAAAAATAGATATAGTAGATGGAAAAACTTTAACCAAAAAACTTTAACCGGACACACGGACGAACGGACGGACGTATGCCAAAATGCCGACGATATCGCGCTTTCCGCAAGCAGGTGTGACAATGATGATAAACACCCATGTGAAGTTTCTTCATGTATTGGGTGAAGCAGTTGCAGAGATATAGTACACGAAAAAACTTTAACAAAAAAATTCAAAGTAATTTGAACTTGACATAGGGCACAGGATCGCGCTTTCCGCAAGCAGGTGCGACAATGATGATAAACACCCATGTGAAGTATCAAGGTATTGGGTGAAGCAGTTGCAGAGATATAGTACACGAAAAAACAAAAAATTTAACAAAAAAATTCAAATAAAGTAATTTGACCTTGACATTGGGCACAGGATCGAGCTTTCCGCAAGCAGGTGCGACAATGATGATAAACACCCATGTGAAGTATCAAGGTATTGGGTGAAGCAGTTGCAGAGATATAGTACACGAAAAAACTTTAACAAAAAAAATCAAAGTAATTTTAACTTGACATAGGGCACAGGATCGCGCTTTCCGCAAGCAGGTGCGACAATGATGATAAACACCCATGTGAAGTATCAAGGTATTGGGTGAAGCAGTTGCAGAGATATAGTACACGAAAAAACTTTAACAAAAAAATTCAAAGTAATTTGACCTTGACATTGGGCACAGGATCGCGCTTTCCGCAAGCAGGTGCGACAATGATGATAAACACCCATGTGAAGTATCAAGGTATTGGGTGAAGCAGTTGCAGAGATATAGTACACGAACAAACTTTAACAAAAAAAATCAAAGTAATTTGACTTGACATTGGGCACAGGGGCCGCACGGTTGGGGGTTAGAATGAAAATATGGATAATGATAAACACCCTGTGAGTTCAAGGTATGGGCGAAGCAAGTTGCAGATATTGTATAACGAAAAAGTTTTAACCAAAAAACTTTAACAGAGTCACGTTTAAAAGTTAACGTTGATGGCTAGTCAATTAGTAGTATAGGTGAAGATAAAAGAATGGACATGTTGGAGTTGTGTGGTTAGGAAACTTGGTTATGAGCTGTGAAAGGTGGTCTAGGTGGTAGTACCAAAGAAATGGTTAAAACACGAAAACTTAACTTTGTAAACGCGAAAACTTAACATTGAAAATGGCTAACTCGACTGTGCGGAAAAAATGGGTGAAGTTAAAAAAAAAAGTAACATGTTGGATAGTGATATGTGGTGGGTACCCCTTGATTATGAAGCTGTGAAAGTTTGGTGGTCCTAGGTGGTACAGTACCAAAGAAATGGACTTAAACACGAAAACTTAACATTGTAAACGCGAAAACTTAACATTGAAAATGGCTAAGTCGACTACGCGGAAAAAATGGGTCAAGTTAAAAAAAAAGTAACGTGTTGGATAGTGATATGTGGTGGGCACCCCTTGATTATGAAGCTGTGAAAGTTTGGTGGTCCTAGGTGGTACAGTAACAAAGAAATGGACTCAAACACGAAAACTTAACATTGATTGTGGACGCCCGCCGCCCGCCGCCCGCCGCCCGCCGCCCGCCGCCCGCCCGTCCGTCCGTCCGCCCGCCCGCCCGCCCGGCTTTCGCCAATCCAATAGCCTGGATTTTTTTTCAAAAGACCTGGCTAAAAAAGTATCATGTTGGATAGTGATATGTGGTGGGCACCCCTTGATTATGAAGCTGTGAACGTTTTGGTGGTCCTAGGTGGTACAGTACCAAAGAAATGGACTTAAACACGAAAACTTAACATTGAAAACGCGAAAACTTAACATTGAAAATGGCTAAGTCGACTGCGCGGAAAAAATGGGTCAAGTTAAAAAAAAAGTAACATGTTGGATAGTGATATGTGGTGGGCACCCCTTGATTATGAAGCTGTGAAAGTTTGGTGGTCCTAGGTGGTACAGTAACAAAGAAATGGACTCAAACACGAAAACTTAACATTGATTGTGGACGCCGCCCGCCCGGCTTTCGCCAATCCAATAGCCTGGATTTTTTTTCAAAAAACCTGGCTAATTATATAATCGTTGGATAGTCATAGAATTAATCCACGATATGGCCCAGAATTGAATACACACATGTGTAACTAACTGACTGCGGAGTCAACACAGTCGGATTCAGGGGCGGATCCAGGATTTCAGGTTAGGGGAGGGGGGACTTCTTAATTTAATAGAGGGGGGACTTCTTAATTTAAATAGTTTACTATATTTTCGAACTAGCACCGTTTGTTCGTCGACCGAGAGGAGCTTGGGAGACTGGGTCGGCGGAATGCCATCCGGAATATTTTTGATACCTACAGTGGGGTCAGCGTGTAAGGGGTCAGCGTGTAAGTGCACGCACGAACGAACACGTTCGTGCGTGCACTTACACGCTGAACCCACTGTATATCCCATTTTGCTGCGTTCTGGTGCATTTTAGAGCAAAAATATCTTTACTCGCCGAATTTTCGGATTAGATTATAACAGTTCGGCTGCCGCATTAAACCTTCACCCATTAGTATCCAACATTGACATTTCCATGCCATTTTTTGACTATTCCGTTAATGAGAAAATGAGAAATTATTTTTATACTCACTTTTTGAAAATAATGAGTATATTGTTTTCGTTACGGGTGTCCGTCTGTCCGTACGTACGTACGTTCGTCCGTCAAATGTATTGTTTTGTTTGTTTGTTTGTTTATTGGTGTTTAACGGCCTATCAACAGCTAAGGTCATGTAAGGCCGGGCAAACAGGTTCGATCCCGTTTTAACCTGCTGCATTGGGGGGGAAATTCCAAAATCAGAACTGAATATTTACATCGAGAAACAATATATTCAGCCCTGAAATTAGAATAACATGACCTGGTGGCAGGTCCATACCACACCAAAGTCACTTGGCCCCTTCCCCTAAAATAGGATTACGAATAATCGTAATACTCACATAAAGGGTATAACCGGATTCAACTGTCACATACAAAATGCCAAAGACGTATGTGAGGGCCAAACCAGGTCTCCAGTCGGAATTCCGGTAAGGATGAACCCCGATCGTTAAATTACCCATCGCTTGCACCCACCTTCCACCCACCCAAATGTATTGTAAGTAAACACTTTATAACCGTGATAGCTAGGGACTTGAAACTTGGTGTGTGCATTCCTTATGGTGTGTAGATGCGCAAAACGAAAATCGATTTTTAATTCGACCCATAGTTATGGATTAACTCCCCCTGTTCGACTTGGAATTTCCACAAGTTTGCCATGTAAGACGTAAAACTGTTTAACCGTAATATGTAGAGACTTGAAACTTGGTGTGTGCCTTCCTTATGGTGTGTAGATGCGCAAAGTGAATTTCGATTTTTTGACTCATAAATTTTCTCCGCCTATTCGACTTAGAATGTCCCAATTTTGCCTTGTAAGAAGTAAAACCTTTTACCGTAATAGGTAGGGATTTGAATCTTGGTGCATGCCTTCCTTGTGGTGTGTATATGCGCAAAGTAAATTTAGATTTTTGATGCGACTCCCGATCATGGATTATCTCCCCCTTTTCAACTTAGCATTTGGGAAAAGTGGGTATACCGCGACGGCGCGCCATCGACGGTGCTCTATTTACAATTGAACAGCACGGACAAATGCTGCAGATCCTGGGGCCCGTTTCACTAAACTTCGTAGACTAAAATGTTCGTAAGTGCAAATTTAGGATCGTCTGGAAATTGCAATTGATGGATTTACATTTATTGAGCATAGGCTGCATATGCAGCCTATGTTCAATAAATGTAAATCCAATAATTGTTTACACGAAAAAATTGTTAATGTGAAATTTACAGACAATCATAATTTTACACTTACGAACATTTTACTCGTACGAAGTTTAGTGAAACGGTCCCTACATGTGGAGCCGTCTCGTGTGGAGCCGTCTCATCTGGATCTACAATATTTGCACATGCTGGCTTGATATTCAATATGGTTGAAAAGGTTTCTTCAGTGACTAGGATAATGGCAACAACATAAAATCCGATTTGTCAGTCGGTCGTCCATAAGCCACCACGCTGGATCGCAACATTCAATTCATTTTTGCACTGCGGGGAATTTGATTCGGTCAGTTGGACAAAGTATTATTTCTGGATATATATATATATGGTCCAACGGCTACGAAAAGAGAGAAATTTGTGGCATATGTAGGTACTGATCAGGCGCTGATCCAGGATTTTGGGTTGGGGGGGGGGGCGTAACTATTTTGCAATACTTGACTATATTATCGAACGCGCTACATCGCATTTCCTGCGTTCTGGCGCATTTTGGAGAAAAAAACACCAATAAACAATAAATTCACAACGCGAACGTAGAAACGTGCCTTGTAACTTGTCAACATGACCCCCCCCCCCCCCCCCCCCCCCCCCCCCCCCCCCCCCACGCCCCTGAATCCGCCCTTGCTGATAATTGTGTAGACGTCGACGACTGCATAATGGTCGCATCCCATTGTTGACAGCGGTAATCGTGTCTGAATGATTGAATGGCGAACAACGTAGGCGTTATGTGCAGCCTGATCCGGGTTGCAAAACTAATTCGTAATGTTCAGTTTCGGAGACTGACGCCCACATGTTATATGTTTTAAGTTTCCACATTGTATACACCGGATGAACTGATGCATGACATTGTACGCATATAACCAGGTTTTTAAAAGTTCATTTTATAATTACATTTTACCTGCTCAAGAAGGCGTGTCAGATGGATGTAATTTATTTACAGACGCACTCCATATTATATTAAAACCACAAGTATGCAGCAATATATATATACAGTGGAACGCCTCTAAACCGGACACCAAGGAAACAACGGTGATGTTATTTTTAATGAGTTTTTTGGTAATTTATCTAAGTTGATAATTTATCCCGTCAACACAGTGCGTATGTGCCGTGAAACACGGTGCCGTGAAACATTTTTGATATCCAGTCAATACAATTTTTGCATTTTACAGCCATTTGTAGGTGTTGACGGGATAAATAGAATAGTAAGTTAGTGCCGTGAATGGGAAAAAATATCTGGCGCGGCTCGGAAACGGGATGTGCTCGGCAGAGCCTCGCCCATCCCGTTTCCTAAGCCTTGCCAGATATTTTTTCCCATTCACGGCACTAACCTATATACTATTCTCTATGTACGTGATCGCATAACACACAGCTATGGCTCAGAATGATCAAATGCCTGATTTACAGTGAATCCTCTCTAAGCCGGACACCCTGGGGACCTCCCAGTGTATCCGGTTTAGCGATGTTTACCTGTTTACATGGAGACCGGTTTAGATAGGTTTACCTGGGAACCTCCCAGGGTGTCAGGTTTAGAGAGAGTTCACTGTACAAGTGGCAGAAATGAAATCACCGGGTGTCTTCTCCGCCCGTCGAAGGGTCTGAGTGGCGCGCACAGGGAAAACGTTCCCGAGAACAGGAATTAGACAGCCAATCAATTCCTCTGATCTTGGTGTCCATACCACCGTACATGCTCAGTTGTCTCTGTGAGAAAACGCCAAGGAGACAATTCTAATGAAATGCCAAGACATGTTTTCATTTTGACGAACTATTCAATAATTTCTGTCTGCTGATGTGTAGTAGGTGATGAACAGTAGGTGATTTTATTTTACCCAATAAAATTTTGAAATACCCAATTGCTCAGAAATGATGGATTGAAAATACTCAATTACTAATTCCTTATCTGGAGCATGTTACATACGTGCACTGTCGTCAGTTTTACTGTGTCAGTGTTTTACGAAACCTGCTCAAATGGTACGGCTATATACATAATGCAAAAACAATATATAATGAGCCGACTTTTCATTTCGTGACATTTGGTCCAATATTGATTATATTGCGAAAAAGCAATTTTTTTATCGAAATGTGATTTCAGAAATAGTTGACCGGTTTTCAAAATGTAATGTTTGTTTTCTTATAGAGAATAGTAGGTGAGAATAGTAGGTAAGTGCCGTGAATTGGAAAAAATTTCTGGCAAGGCTCAGGAAACGGGATGGGCGAGGCTCTGCCGAGCACATCCCGTTTCCGTGCCGCGCCAGATATTTGTTTCCATTCACGGCACTAACCTACTATTCTATTTATCCCGTCAACACATATGATACATGGCTTTAAAATGCAAAGAAATAATCCCAGCAACCGCACATATTCATACGCAGTGAGTAGGTTGTATTGACAGGATATCAAAAAATGTTTCACGGCACCGTGTTTCACGGCACATACGCACTGTGTTGACGGGATAAAGTTAGATCATTTCCAAGCTATCTAGCTAGGTTTCAGAATCACTTTCCCCCATGTTAAATTCCCATAGAGAACTCAGTTTTCGTAATAAAATATTTCAACAAATTTTACGAAATAAAAAAAAAGGCCCATTCTTAAAATTGTTGATAAAAGTTAATATTATCGTAAAAAATATTGTTTTTGCATTGTTTATATTGCCGTAAATTTGGGAAGATTTCGTGAAACAGACAGTAGTTTACTCGTCTTTTGATCATGCTAATATGGACTTCTACACAGGCTTGAACATGACAACAAGTGAAAAGTGATTGGGTTTAATGTCCCAGCAACAGTTAAGGTCATAGAGAATAGTAGGTTAGTGCCGTGAATGGGAAAATATCTGGAAGGCTTAGGAAACGGGATGGACGAGGCTCTGCCGAGCACATCCCGTTTCCGTGCCGCGCCAGATATTTTTCCAATTCACGGCACTAACTTACTATTTTATTTATCCCGTCAACATTACAAATAGCTTTCAAATGCAAAAAAAATAACCACAGCCGCATCTCCAAATCGTATTGACAGGATATCAAAAATGTTTCACGGCACCGTGTTTCACGGCACATACCCACTGTGTTGACGGGATAAATATAGAGACGGGACCACAGTTTAAAGTCTCATCCGATAGACCAGTGGGATGGAAATACTATGTTATAGAGAATAGTAGGTTAGTGCCGTGAATGGGAAAAAATATCTGGCAAGGCTTAGGAAATGGAAAATAGAATTTCTTTATTTCTCATCAAAAGTATATGTAGTGACCACCATTTGGACGGTTCAAATGAGTGGTCACAACATATACTTTGGTTCAGAAATAAAGAAAATATATAGAGAATAGTAGGTTAGTGCCGTGAATGGGAAAAAATATCTGGCAAGGCTCAGGAAACGGGATAGGCGAGGCTCTGCCGAGCACATCCCGTTTCCGTGCCGCGCCAGATATGTTTTCCCATTCACGGCACTAACCTACTATTCTATTTATCCCATCAACACCTACAAATGGCTGTAAAATGCAAAAATAGTATTGACTGGATATCAAAAATGTTTCACGGCACAATGTTTCACGGCACATACGCACTGTGTTGACGGGATAAAGTATTTTTCACGCCAAGGGTGAGGATTGAACTCATAACCTCCAGTATTGAAGTTCAATGTCATATCACATAGGCCACATATTGAACATAGTATAGATGTAAGTGGTATCTATGTGAATTGTTTTCGCACTAGTATATATACTGCACTTCGATTTTGCATTGCTCAGTGTACACACGTTTAACTTTACAAACCTTTATGACAAGTTCGTGAGTAGGAATACAAATACCTCTCATGTTGTTAATAAATGATTGTAATAATATTTCTTCTGAATGATGTCGATGGAGTGGTATAACAGTGGTTACTTCAAGAATATATATTCGTCGGCAAATGACATCCAACGTTAAGGAAAATTCATGTTGAAACGTTTTGCTATGACATTTTCACAACTGTTAAACGTCGTAATGCTATAAATGTTAAATTCCTATCCAGCGGAGATATGAGATGAATAAAGTTTGTTTGTTTGTTTGGGTTTAACGGCCTATCAATTGCTAAGGTCATTTAAGGCCAGGTCAATGGGTTTAGTACTAAATCCCATATAGTACCTGTACAAGTACATGTACATGTTCAAGTACATGTACAAATGGGGGGAAAATCCCACATCGAAACTGAATATGTACAATAACAAAACTATATATTCAGCCCTGAAATCTGAATAATCCTGATCTGATGCCAGGTCTTCGCCACACCAGAATCACTTGGCCCCTCCCAAAAGCAGTAGGATTAGTAATAATCTTACTACTTTTATAATGGGCAATAACCCAATTCAACTCCCAGGTAACAAAAGAGCCAAAGATAAAAACGTACCTGAGGGCCAGGCCAAACCAGGCAAATCGTGATTCCTATAAGGAGGAACCCCTACCGTTAATTTACGCCGCCGCGTTCGCCCGACCACCACCCACTGATGATGAATAAAGAAGTTTGTCACAATCATGCTGTATATGGATAGGTTCAAGTCAAAGTAAATAGTCAATGACATATAGTCTGCCCAGGGCTACAGATAAGGAATTAGTAATTGAGTATTGTTACTCCATCAATTCTGACGCAATTGGGTATTTCAAAATTTTAATTGGATAAAATAAATCACACTACTGTTTACACATCAACAGGCAGCAATTATTGAGTAGTTTGTTTCGAAATGAAAACATATCTTGGCATTTCATTAGAATTGTCTCCTCAGTCATTGGAGAGAATTCTAATGAAATACCAAGATGTGTTTTCATGGAAAAATAAGAAAAATATGCTATAGTTGTGGTCTGTTTATTTTTTCTGCAGCATGATAAAGGTACCACAATTGTTCTCATTGCTTTTTGATACTCACTACCTCTGATTTCAATTGGGTTTTTGGCCATTTTAATTGGGTATTTACGCAAATACGTAGCTTATCTGGAGCACTGGTCTGCCAATATAAGTACGTAGTTGTACTCCGCAATGAAGAAGCCCTACTATGCCTCCATGTGTAGTCACCGAGACATGAACAACTATCGATTGTGTATTATGTCTGCGATAAATAAATAATTATATAAGCTCCACACGAAGAAAATGCTTTAACCCTTACACCGCTATCTGAATGTTTTTGTCGTCTGCTTTTTTCCATTTTTATCATCAAAAACATGCTTTGACAGCACTTTAGAATAATTTACAACATGATTTGACAGCAAGGGCTGTCAAACCATGTTTTTATTGAGAAATAACGCAAGATATAAAAGCAACAGCAGACGACAATTGTTTTGTGTAGCGGTCTAAGGGTTAACACAAGTCTCTTGAATTGTCAAGTCCGCAATGTTCGTTAACCCTTAGGCTGCTACACACAACAATTGTCGTCTGCTGTTGCTTTTATATCTTGCCTTATTTCTTTATAAAAACATGGTTTGACAGCACTTCAGAATCATTTCCAATGCATGTTTTGACGATAAAAATGGAAAATATTCTGCACAATATGGGCAGTGAACATGAACACGCCAGCATGCCTGTATCAGATGTAGAGTGTGTACATCTCGCCATGGCAACACCGCCATCTTGTTTGTAGATTTGTGATAAAACAATCATAACCAGGCATGAATGTTACATTGCAAAATACCATAACCCTTTCAACACGACATACCTCTTTAGCGGTGTTTAATTTGGTGTAATACAAAAACACCCCTTTTATAAATGGACCAGTCAGAAAATCATTTTGTGACGATTGGATTGGAGGAAAATTAACATATCACAGTCCGTTCCAGTTGTTTCGGGGTGAAAGGGTTAACCCCCGATCTGCAATAAACGGTGACTTGCAGGAAAGTAATCCCGACCAGATACAGAATGTAGGTTCGATAGTTTTGTTTCGAGATATTCGGTATCATTTACAAAATTAAAACGGACTGGTTTGGACAATCAACTTGACAAATATACAGTCAAAGCTGTGAATAAAAGCAAGCCATGGAAAGAGAGAAAACAATGCCTTTGTTCATACATAGATGGTCTTTTTCGCATGGTCATACAGTCCCTGTATGCATTTGAATAGTTAGTGCTTCACAAATTCTTAAGTTGCCACTGGTCCAGATTTGTCTCTCTCTCTCTCTCTCTCTCTCTCTCTCTCTCTCTCTCTCTCTCTCTCTCTCTCTGTGTAATGTATGTATGTTTATGCTGCACTGTCTCTTCAAACTACGACTCGTCCAGCTCGAACATTCACTCGCCAATACGAGCGAACGTATGGATTTATTGAGGCCTGAACAATATATATCCATGTACATAGCCGATCAAAGTCAGTCCTGTTCTATCTCTGACTTTAAAAAATATAGGTGGTGGTCTATATGTCATTGGCATGTAATGTGTCTAATGGAATTGTATTGCGTCAACAATCCGATATCGTTCCCAGTATCACCCGGTCGCCTTGACCACTGAGGTATGGCATGATTCAACGACTGGGGCCCGTTTCATTAAACTTCGCATGACTAAAATGTTCGTAAGTGCAAAATTATGATAGTCTGTAAATGTCACATTAACAATGTTTTCTTGTAAACAATTATTGGATTTACATTTATTGAGCATAGGCTGCATATGCAGCCTATGCTCAATAAATGTAAATCCATCAATTTAAATTTCCAGACGATTCTAAACTTGCACTTACGAATATTTTAGTCGTGCGAAGTTTAGTGAAACGGGCCCCTGCTTTCTATGTGGATTTGACTGGAGAAATGGTGAGAATGGTATGTGTGTGTCCGGTATAGCGTCAGGTGAGCAAGTGGACTGCATCCTAATATGGAAGTATACCGTATGCTAAAAGAAGGATTTGTGTTACAAAACCTGTTTGGCGAACAGTGTAGCCCCTGATCAACGCACAGTCTGATCAGGGGCTACACTGATCGCGAATGTCATAAGTCGATTTCTCCAGTCCAATCCAATAATCTAATAGCCTATATAGACCCTTTAAAAAATTAAAACTCATTGTTACATGCATATCTGCACAATTAAGGAATGTGACTATGCTCTGACAAATATGTATTTGTTTTTCTGTTTGTCAGATCACGGTCTGTTTTATTCTTTACGCATACATGTGTACACTATATTATTTTAACCATGTTAACTATGTGTATGATTGTATGGTATGTATTATATACATGTAACAAAGAGCATTAAAGATTAATAATAAAACAATCGATTTCTCCAGTCACATCCACGTATCTCACTTATGAAAGGAATATTAGTGTAGAAGTAATCGTAAGGACGCCAATCCATTGCAAACACCCAAGTTGACGTTATAATATTGCTTTCAAAATCTGTAAACGTTTCAAGCAAATCGAAATTACGTAATTAACCCACAGAGAAACATATGTCGTGCAAACTAACTTGTGAAAGGTTTAGGTGAAGGGATATTTCAGACGGTTTACTCTGGTTCAAATTTTAAATACATTACACTTATGGTAATTAGGTAACAATGCGTAATACATTCCCATTAGCCTAGGTCTCAAATTGAATAGTACTATTTGACTTAATGTCCCGTCCCAATTATAACAGAATATAAGACTTACATTCTAAGGTATAGTGACATTTGAGGATTTGAAATGTCCACAGAGCTCATTCTAGATACAACACCAGCGCTCCAGATAAGCTGCGTATTTGCGTAAATACCCAATTAAAATTGCCAAAAACCCAATTGAAATCAGAAGTAGCGAGTATCAAAAAGCAATAACACATTTGTGGTACCTTTATCATGCTACAGAAAACAATAAACAGACCACAAATATACCATATTTTTCTTATTTTCCATGAAAACACATCTTGGTATTTCATTAGAATTGTCTCCAAGGAGACAATTCTAATGAAATGCCAAGACATGTTTTCATTTCGAAGCAAACGATTCAATAATTGCTGTCTGTTGATGTGTAAACAGTAGTGTGATTTTATTTTACCCAATTAAAATATTGAAATACCCAATTGCTTCCAATATGATGGTGTGAAAATACTCAATTACTAATTCCTTATCTGGAGCCCTGCAACACCGTCCATGTTGCGTCAAAATCATGTAACCGAAACGAACATACAGTGGAACCTGTCTACATCGACACCCTGTGATGCCCCCATGGTGTCTGGCTTAGATATGTTACACTGTACTTCAGTCAGATGAGCACTCAAAGACCAGCATATGTACTTTACGATCATGAACATGCATTATAATTTTGGAAAGTGGCATTGAAATCCCTCACAATTCAACATACATAAATGTTATGGGTGTTCAATTTAGACAGGTTATGTTGTATCAACTCCCGGGCCAATGTACAGTGGGGTCAGCGTGTAAGTGCACACACGAACGAACACGACAGGTTGGTTCCAACCTGTCGTGTTCGTTCGTGTGTGCACTTACACACTGACCCCACTGTAGCTCTAAGTCATTGACCATATTTGCCCAGTCTAATCACAGTCTCCATAGCTCACTGTTGAGCTGAGGAAATACTCGCGGTCACCATATGAAACCTGAAACTAGAAACACGAATATTCGTGTTTCTAGTTTCGGGTTCCATATGGTGATCATCTATATAGCTATGTATTCAAAGAGTGGAATTGTAGCCTAGATGTTACAACCTCCGACTGTCACTCCGGCGGCCCAGGTTTGATCCTCGATCCGGCACTGGGAGTTTATGAAATACAATTGTGATTCCCGTTCTACCAGCTGGTTCTACCCAGGTTTGCCACATATGGGTATTCAATGCCAACTGAGACCCTTAATTCGAGCAACAAACAAGTTACGTATTCAGTCCTGCACCACGCTTCATACGTGTTAGTAGTCATGGGGGGGGGGGGGGGGTCACACATTAATACAACTAGAAACGTGTTTGTAAAACAAAATGCCACCACTGGTGAGTCATCAATGCGAAAAGACAGTCAAGCAAGTGTCATTGACCTTGAGGGATGAAAACGTGATAAATGAATGTGTGTAACGTCACAGCAACAGCTAAGGTCATTTACATACGGTTGGTGGGATGAAGACCACATGCAATAGGCAGGGATGGCTTAACAAATGGCTTAACAAACATATGTTTGCAACCACAAATGCATAAACGTGTGCATCCCATGTTTAAACATTAGTATATTTCCGCAATTATCAGGAACCTCAAATCCTGATTTCAGGTTATATCCTGAAACGTCCCACCCCTGACAGGGTACTTCGCATGCTTGCTATTAATGTACGCATAACGTAGCACGAACATCGGATAGACGGTAGTCGAGTAGCACGGAACCGACAGATATGCGAAATAAATAAAGACAGACAAGACAGACGGACGGACAGGGTAAACACATATGGCTGTGACTATAAAATTCGGCTTATGGGTTTTTGCATCCGCACAGTCTGATCAGGATCTGCACTGTTCACCATTCCATCAATAAAACACCCGTCATGCTTCTAACAAGCAAGATCTATAGATCGTTATCAGTCCACAGGAGTGTGCTATTGTGCCATTTCTCCAGTCACAGCCACATACAGTGGGGTCAGCGTGTAAGTGCACACACGAACGAACACGACGGTTGGGAACGAACACGACAGGTTGGTTCCAACCTGTCGTGTTCGTTCGTGTGTTCACTTACACGCTGACCCCTGTATATGCCCCGCAGCCATCGTTGCTGTAGCACAAACACTCACCCGTGGTTGGTAGTTGTGCTTCATGTCGTCCCGCTCGTAATGGGTCTGCAATTTCTGGGCGGCGATTGGCTGTTTGATGCCCATGGCGTCCGGGCCGATGCTGACCTTATGCACCTCCTTGTTGACCGCCATCGTGTAGTCGTGCGCCTTCTGTGACGTCAGAATCCGCTTGATCGCCACCGCGCTGGCGTCGTACGACGGAATCCGAATCGTACCCGGTTTCCGGATTTCACTATTAACCTTCTGCGTCATTTTCTTGAAGTTCTCCTGCGCGCGGACCGGTCCCCGTATCCCGACCGCGGCCTGGTCCAGCCGCACCGCCCCCACCCGCGGGTGGTGGGTAGAGCAATATATTTCCTTGTCATCCATCCGGACTTGATTGGTGAAGTAGTTCTTCATAGTCAAGTGAACGTCGCAGACCGAGCACTTGAAACAGTGTTTGTGGTAGACGGCTTCATGGACGGGGCCGATCTTCTCGGCGTGGTAGACGTTATCCTTACACCTGTGGCACTTGTTCGAGTTGATCACGGGAGGCTTGAAGATCGAGGCGAGTCGGTGGAAACCGCGGTCCTCGCTCTCCCGTCTCTCAGATAGAGCCGTCATTGTGGACTCGTATAGTTCGTGGTTTGATCTGGAAATGATCCTTGTCGGAATGTCCTATCTATCACCTATAAAATGCAAAGCAAGAAGTATATGTGGCAGTTAATGGAGAAATGGGGCTTATGGGTTTTGCGACCAATGTAAATCCAGATCAGCCTGTGAATCCGCACAGTCCGATCAGGACCTGCACTGTTCGCCATATCATCAATGAAACACGCGTCATGCTTCTAACAAGCAATATGCATCGCTATCAGGTTACACAAATGTGCTATTTGAACAGCAACTACATTGGTCACAAATATCATAAGCCCATTTATCCCGTCAAGACAGTGCGTATGTGCCGTGAAACACGGTGCCGTGAAACACGGTGCCGTGAAACATTTTTGATATCCAGTCAATACAATTTTTGCATTTAACAGCCATTTGTAGGTGTTGACGGGATAAATAGAATTGTAGGTTAGTGCCGTGAATGGGAACAAATATCTGGCTCGGCACGGAAACTGGATGTGCTCGGCAGATCCTCGCCCATCCCGTTTCCTGAGTCTTGCCAGATATTGTTTTCCCATTCACGGCACTAACCTACTATTCTCTATTTCTCCAGTCACATATATAACAACCTTACACTGCTGAATTATTATTTTTCGTCTGTTGCAAAGGCGGGGATTGAAAATTGTGAAAGTGGATGGGTTTAACGTCACAGCAACAGCTAATGTCATTGAAGAACGAGCCCTCGGTTTCAAGTCTCATCCGAAAGTACATTTCCGAGCTTCAGATAAGTGTTGTATATAAAGAGTATTATACCCCCATATTTCAAATTCAATGCGTAGTTTATTTTTACAAATGTATTATTGATTTTCTTCCTTATTAAATAAGGAACAAATGTTTGTTTTGTTTTAAAAAATCACTTATTCGAGTTGCATAAAGCAAACACTGTTTGCTTTTTGCAGCTCAACTAAGTAAATTTTCAACTTTATTACAGTATTTTCACTACTCAATTTTAAATCATTGCGTATTTTCACATTGCTGCGAGTATTTTGTAATCCCACTTTTGATAATCAATGCGTATTCTGCTGAAATAAGTGCGTAAAATACACCAATACGCACCTTATCTGGAGCTCTGTGTTAGGAAAGAGGGACCGTATTTATTCTAATAACCGGCCCCGGGGCTATGCAGTTCGTGGGCAGCAAAACGTGGAATATAGGATAAAATATCGATGGTCTAGTAACATAAGGTCGTAACTGCTATGCTAGCAGTTACGACCTTATGTTACTAGACAATCGATATGTTATTTTCACATACGAAAGCCATTCAAAACATTGTTTTATAACATTTGTATGTGAAAGTAACATATTTAGAATGCAAATATGGAAAGGGGGCTACTATTACAGAGGGGGCTAATATTAAAATAAATGCGTACCTTATCTGGAGCTCTGAACTGTCATTTGTAGCCATTGTTTAGTCACGTTTTATATATCACAAAGTGACTAAGCAATGACTACAGATGTTTGTGTTTTCTACATGTGTAAAACGGTATACAGTGGAACCTCTCTAAACCGGACAACAAAAACATACATGTATGTGATCATAATGTTGATGCGTTTCTTGGTCATTTATCTCAGGTGATAATGTCTGTTCGTGATCGCATATCATCCAACTACGGCTCGGAATAATCAAATGCCTGATTTACAATGAAACCTTGCTAAATCCGACACCCTTGTGGACCGCGTTTCCGGTTTAGCGAGGTTTCACTCTCCTGTCAATAAGCAGACCGCCTGTTCTGAAAATCACATGCGATTTCCAGATCATTCCACGTGTGAATAAGAAACGAGGCAAAGCCACGAAGGCCAGTTTTTTTCCAAGCATAGACACTTGGATAACATAATTATACCCACTTTGTGTAGACTAGATGGCCGTAGCCTGCATGTCGCGCCTTGGGGCGAGGCATGGACACTAAAAAAATAGATATAGTAGATGGAAAAACTTTAACCAAAAAACTTTAACCAGATACACGGACGTACGGACGGACGTATGCCAAAATTCCGACGATATCGCGCTGACAATGATGATAAACACCCATGTGAAGTATCAAGGTAATGGGTGAAGCAGTTGCAGAGATATAATACACGAAAAAACTTTAAGAAAATAATTCAAAGTAATTTGACCTTGACATTGGGCACAGGGGCCGCACGTTTGGGGGGTAGAATGAAAATATGGATGATGATAAACACCCATGTGAAGTTTCAAGGTAATGGGCGAAGCAGTTGCAGAGATATAGTATAACGAAAAACTTTTAACCAAAAAACTTTAACCAGACTTGCGTTAAAAAGTTAACGTTGAAAATGGCTAAGTCAATTACGTAGAAATAATAGGTGAAGGTAAAAGAAATGGTCACATGTTGGATAGTTGTATGTGGTAGGCACCTCTTGGTTATGAAGCTGTGAAAGTTTGGTGGTCCTAGGTGGTACAGTACCAAAGAAATTGACTTAAACACGAAAACTTAACATTGTAAACGCGAAAACATAACATTGAAAATGGCTAAGTCGACTGCGCGGAAAAAATGGGTCAAGTTTAAGAAAAGGTAACATGTTGGATAGTGATATGTGGTGGGCACCCCTTGATTATGAAGCTGTGAAAGTTTGGTGGTCCTAGGTGGTACAGTAACAAATAAATGCACACAAACACGAAAACTTAACATTGATTGTGCACGCCGCCCGCCGCCCGCCCGCCCGGCTTTCGCCAATCCAATAGCCTGGATTTTTTTCTCAAAAAACCTGGCTAAAACACACACAAAAAATGCACTGTCATGTATCAGCCACCGTGAATAACCTTGATATGTGTTCACAAGAACATTATACGCATCATGACCGTCATGTGCAGTTAACCCTTATACCGCTACCCCCAACAATTGTCGCCTGCTGTTGCTTTAATATCTAGACTTATTTATCAATAAAAACATATTTTGACAGTACTTCAGAGTCATTTCCAATGGAAATGATTCTGAAGTGCTGTCAAAGTATGTTACACAAGTAAAGTATTCTAAAGTGCTGTCAAAGCATGTTTTGATGACAAAAATGGAAAATAGAAAATAAACAGCAGACGACACAAAATTAAGATAGCTGTGTAAGGGTTAATTGCATTGACGAAATACGATAGCATAGATGCATGTAATGTTATCACCTATCCCATCGAATGTGTGTCACGGGCAGCATAATTGTGGATGTAAGTCAGTGTGGCTGTAATTGGAGAAATGGGGCTTATGATATATCGATGGTCTAGTAACATAAGGTCGTAACTGCTATGCTAAAGCATAGCACTTACGACCTTATGTTACTAGACCATCGATATGTGACCAGCACCTGGTGCAATAGCACGCCCATGTAGTCTGATAACGATCTATAGTGCTTGTAGAACTAGAGAGATACGGTGCTCACTGATACCACCGGTCGCCGGCTGGTCCGACAATCAAGTAAATTGGCCTTGGATCTTCCGCGTGGGTGTGCTATCGAATGAGCGTATGCATGATGATAAAGAAGTGCATGTACATACATGTACATGCATGAAGTTTCAGGTCAATCCTATTTACAGTTGCAGAGATAATCTATCTATCTATCAAGTGTCCAAATATTGAAGCAGTCCGTCAAGTAATAGTAAAGTTATATCATGATGAAGAAACGTGTACAAACTTTTTGACATTTGTCGACGCGGACGACGCCGACGACGACGGAAAAAGCGGCGACAATAGTCGAGCCTTCGGCCAAAAGCAGGCGCGACAATGAGTCAACCATCATGTAAAGCGAATAAACATCACGATTTGCGTTATGATAATCCGTATATATATGTCATTCGAAGTTTTATATACACGACTTAAAAGGACTACTTAGCGTTGTTGACTGGCTCGATGAAAAGGATAATGAGATTAGTTCCTTTGACCTCAAAACTACCACATACACACACACTTTATAAACCCACAATGCCGACGACTCAAGCACGTAAAGACACATTAGACTATACGAGACACGCCATGTGATTTTGTACCTTCGGACATCTGCGTAATTTCGGACATCTGCGTAATTTCATTAAATACGTTTATAAAATTTAAAATATTGTCTTGCATAAATAAAGTCAGAAGTTGAGAAAAATGTTCAGAGTACATCATGTACTTTTGACGCCATTTACGGAATATATTATCAATTTTGTGAACATATTTACTAAAATTACGCAGATAGGACAGGGTACAAAATCACATGGCGTGTCTCATATGTGGCTGTCACTGGAGAAACGGGCTCATAGGAAGGAAGTTGTGACCAGTGTAGCTCCTGATCAAATAGCACACTGCTGTAGCCTGATTACGATCTGTATAGCTTGTTAGAAGCATGATTTGTGCTTCATTGATCGAACGGCTCGTTTGGAAATTTCAATTGATGGATTTACATTTATTGAACATAGGCTGCATATACGAACATTTAAGTCGTACGAAGTTTAGTGAAACGGCCCCCTGAAGAGGTTTCGCAAAACCCATAAGCCCCAATTTTACAGTCGCAGCGACACATTACGATGTGTTTGCCATTTGAACCGTGAATTATATTTACCTACCATGGGCAATTTTACATATTACCTGTCTGAATTTCAAATATTTGAAGTCGACTATGCGTATGGAAATTGAATACAAGATATCACGAGCAACACTTACTGAAGTATGTAGTGTCATCCATATTACATGGTTTACAAGTGTACATGTGGTTATTTGCGTATTTTGTTGTAAAATGCATACGTGTGCGTGATAATATCGAGTGTAATTTCAAACCGCCTGTAACTTAACCATTTGCAAGCGGAACCCCTCTTTAATGCTTACCCTAGTTTCTCGACCAAATGAAAGAACAGAATTTTGTCTCATTTAATGGCATATTGCGACACTTTCGCCAATATCTATTAAATTAATTATTAAATGGTCAGCCGCTATACGCCTGATTTTACGCCTTATTGTCATCAATTCACGAGAGCAAAGCATATTACCGTCCACTGACACGCTCACACCGCCAATCACATGATAGTATAGCGATTCGAAATCACGTTTAGGGGCGGAGCTTCGCGACTGGACTGGTAAACAATAAGTACGTTATAGTTCACATATTGAATGTTTAATAAATTAATGTATTACAAATTCAACATATGAACTATAACTATTACTTATGTGTATACAAATCAATGTTTCCCCACACATGTTTTCTTTTTTCTCATCCAAAGTATATGTTATGACCACCATTTGAACCGTCTCGGCGAGACGGTTCAAATGAATGGTCACAACATATACTTCCGACATGAAATAACAAGAGACGAGGTAAAGCCATAGACAATTGGATAACAGCTAATAGGCCATTAATTTTATTATGTCATTATAATGACCACAATTGGAAGTTGCCACTGTCAGTAACAAACGAATCCAGTGTATGAGAAAGCCTACATGCAGTTGCAGGATGGCATACATGTATTAGTACAAGATACGAACATCTGTGCTGTCTGATGAGTATTGATGATGATCAAGGTAAAAGATAGGTCACATGCTGGATAGTGGTATGTGGTGGGCACCCGTTGGTTATGAAGTTGTACAAGTATGGTGGTCCTAGGTGGTATAGTAAGTGAGAAACGGGTCTAAAAGTGAATACTTAACGTTGGAAATTGTTTTAGTTATTACGTGGAAAACATAGGTCAAGGTAAAGAAAATGTCGCATGTTGGATAGTGGTATGTGGTTCTAGGTTGTACAGTAACAGCGAAACGGACCTAAACACGAAAATGTAACATTGAAAATGGCCAGGTCGATTACACGGACAAAATAGGTCACGGTAGAGGAAGGTCACATGTTGATAGTGGTATGTGGTGGGCACTCGTTGGTTGTGTTTGTTTGTTTATTGGTGTTTAACGGCCTATCAACAGCTAAGGTCATGTAAGGCCGGGCAAACGGGTTCAATCCCATTTTAACCTGCTGCATTGGGGAAAAATCCCCAAATCAGAACGGAATATTTACATCGAGATAACATATATTCAGCCCTGACATTAGAATAACCTGACCTGGTGCCAGGTCCATGCCACACCAAAGTTTAATTATTTATACTTATTAAATGCGTCACCTGACAAAATCATATTTTCGATGGATTATATTAAAAGTATGATCATTGCATATCAAAAAATAAATACAGAGAATAAATAGTAATGTCCGTTAACATTTTAAGGAAACACGGTTATCGCCCTTGATATCAGTGTGAAAATTTACGTCCGATATAAAATGTATAATAATGCCGATCAATACGTGGGGTAATGGTGAATGAATGTTTATTTTGTCAGAAAATAAATGTCTCTGATATAAAGAACATGTTGTGCCTACTACCTGTATCTAAACTTTAAGAAGCGTACTGGCTCAACTTTAGTGCCTCAGTTAGACTTCCAAACAACCTCGGGGTGGGTGGGGGTGTAATTATTAAATGTACATCAGTGCTCGAATACACATACCATTGTGGGAAATGCCTGTGCCCGCCTTCGAGAATTGAGGGCTAGTATTTAGACGGGTAAATTCTGTGTGGCTTATCACACTCGACCAGAAGTAGACAACCGTGCATTTCGGACCCCGCCCAGTTTCCGAAAGAAAGTAAGTGCTTTCGTCCATGTTGAGTGATATATCGAATGAGTGTCGGAGGTGTGCGGGTTGATGGATGGAAACAAACGTGACAACACGGAAAGTTGAGCCCGCATACATTGGTCGACAGTCATATGAACTGGTATATCGTCCACAAAAAAATCCGGGACCAGTCATGAGAAAAATGGGCCTGTTGAGTCCGCGACCAAATGAAGCCCCAGATCAGCCTGCGCATCCGCGCAGTCTGATCAGGGCCTACATAGTTCGCTTTTAAATCAGGAAAGCATTCATGTGCGATACTGTTACTGGACGTTCCCATTGGCGCCTCTTGTGAGGAATGATTTCCAGGATAATTGAAAGGTTTTAACGTCCCAGCAACAGCAAAAAGTAATATACAGACAGCACATCTGTTATAAACAGCTTACTAATTTCAGGCATGATGTTACCTTGTAACCGGACTTTATATATGTTATGAGCTGGTGTCAGGTCTCACCCGAAAGAACAGTGAGATGGAAATATATATGTTTCTGGATTCTGATTGCCTGATTCCGTCTGTTTCTGAGTACATAACTCTAATTGCATTTCATTACATTGCATTACATACGAGTTATGACGGAGTAGTCTTTCCAATTGTGCGTTTGAAGCGTTCTTTGTATACTTTCTACTTCGTGGTGAGTGACATAAGAAGCTTACTAATATACACTTTATTAAGTAAGTGTATGGTAACAGTTGTGTGTCATATTGTAGAACTGCCTCTCAATAACAATATAGCGAAGTTATTTATGAGTACATAACTCTAATTACATTTCATTACACTGCATTACATTGTATTACATAAGAGTTATGACAGAGTAGTCTTTCCAAATGTGCGTTTGAAGCGTTCTTTGTTTACTTTCTACTTCGTGGAGAGTGACCTAAGAATTTTGCTAATACACACTTTATTAGGTAAGTTTATGTTAATGTTTTGTGTCATACTGTAGAATTTTCTCTCAATAAAAAATATAGCGAACGCCAACGTATGAACGGCAACACCCTGCAGGCGTGATGTTTGTTTGTTTTGTTTGTTTATTGGTGTTTAACGGCCTATCAACAGCTACGGTCATGTAAGGACGGGCAAACGGGTTCAATCCCATTTTAACCTGCTGCATAGGGGGGGGGGGGATACTAAGCTCAGAACGGAATATTTACATCGAGATAAATATATATTCAGCCCTGAAATTAAAATAACCTGACCTGGTGCCTGGAACCAACCTGTCGTGTTCGTTCGTGATTGCACTTGCATGCTGACCCCACTGTATGTGCGCATTATAGGCGATCAGGGGTCGACAACTGACTAAAACGCAATCAAACCATTTGTGGCATGAGTAGTCATATACTGTTGCTGTGACTGGAGAAAGGGGGTTATGGATTGTGTGACCAGTGTATATCCAGATCATCCTGTGCATCAACATAGCCTGATCAGGATCGGCACTGTTCGCCATTCCATGAATGAAATCCCTGGAGCTACCAACTTCTAATTTTCCTGTTTGCTATCATGATTTTAAATCATCCATCAACTCATTCATCTCCAATACAATGCAGACCCGGTGGGATCTGCTCACAGATAATAAACTTCATGCTGTGAAACCGACTCTGGGCGAATGGACTCCTGGCTACAGACATGTACGCTGTGATGAAGTTGTCCTTAGTCGATTGCGCATTGGACATACACGACTAACGCAGTCGTATATGCTCAAGGGTGACAAGAGTCCGTGGTGTATTCCATGCCACAGCGCATTTACCGTACATCCTACTGGACAGTATAAACTTTGCCGATATTCGACGCAAACACTTCAATGTTACTTCACTTGCAGAGTATTCCAGGTGGAGAACATTGAACTTTGAAGGTTTGCTTAGCTGTATCCACGTTTCGCATTCTATAATTTTATAATTCTATACATGTTGTTCATTGATATTGTTCATCATATAAATAGTTTTACCTTGATTATATGATTGCCTACCACATCTAACATACTATTTTACTATTATTTGTATTCTTCATCTACATTGCTTGGCCCTAAATAATACTCTTTTGTGTTGATGGGCCGTTAATCACCATTCCATTCCATTCCATGAATGAAACAGCCGCCATGCTTCTAACTAGGAGCGACTCTGGTCACAAATCCCAGAAGCCCCATTTCTCCAGTCACAGCCACATATATGATGTATAACATATCAATTTACATACCAATTCACGTAGTTGCCGGCAATGGTATCGTAAAGGCAGATAGTATTGAAGTGCGGTCACTCAACACCATCATGTGACGAAACATCATTCAAAATGGACGATAACTTGACATTTAAAGGTACCCAATGCCCAATCATTATCAGTAGGTACAAAATGTTCTTTATAGCAATTAAATAAATGTATAATTGTGTCAATATTCCACCAGTACGAGTGCCCGCTATGCAGATATAATCATTTAGTAATATTTATTTTACTGATAGTGACTCGCGGTGGTATCAGGCTATTTTCATATGCAAACTAGATTGGTCAGTAAACGAGGCTTACGGAATACCCCCCGCGTGGGCCCAGGTACCCCTAAAAATGTAAAAATGTTCAAGTGTGTGGGCTTGTCACCTTGACTCTGTGCTTAGCGGGGCGGCACGAACGTGAATGTGAAGCAGATCCGAGCAAGGAAATAGAAGTTATAACCGATGTATCTGATGTTAAGTTTTGTAAAGAGACTAAGTATGTGGTCTTGACCTTGGGATCAGCGGGGATATATCACAGCATGATAGTAGAGCCTTAGAGGAATGCATAGATGAAATATTAAGAATTTTCGATGAAGTTTTAACATATTTCTCTGATGTTAAGTTTTGTAAAGAGACCATGTATTTGACCTTGACCTTGGGATCAGCGGGGGTTGGACGGTCGTGGATTTGGCACAGCATGGTAGAAGAGCCTTAGAATGCATGTGTGAACTATTAAGCATTTTAGATGAAGGAAATACATGTAGAAGTTATAACAATATTTCTCTGATGTTAAGTTTTGTAAAGAGACTAAGTATTTGACCTTGACCATGGGATCAGCGGGGGTTGGACGGTCGTGGATTTGGCACAGCATGGTAGTAGAGCCTTACAGGAATGCATGTGTGAAATATCAAGCATTTTAGATGAAGGAAATAGAAGTTATAACAATATTTCTCTGATGTTAAGTTTTGTAAAGAGACTAAGTATTTGACCTTGACCCTGTGATCAGCGGGGGTTGGACGGTCGTGGATTTGGCACAGCATGGTAGTAGAGCCTTACAGGAATGCATGTGTGAAATAATAAGCATTTTAGATGAAGGAAATAGAAGTTATAACAATATTTCTCTGATAAGTTTTGTGAAGATACTAAGTATTTGACCTTGACCATGGGATCAGCGGGGATTGGACGGTCGTGGATTTGGCACAGCATGGTAGTAGAGCCTTACAGGAATGCATGTGTGAAATATTAAGCATTTAGATGAAGGAAATAGAAGTTATAACAATATTAATCTGATGTTAAGTTTTGTAAAGAGACTACGTATTTGACCTTGACCATTGGATCAGCTGGGGTTGGACGTCGTGGATTTGGCACAGCATGGTAGTAGAGCCTTACAGGAATGAATGTGTGAAATATCAAGCATTTTAGATGAAGGAAATAGAAGTTATAACAATATTTATCTGGTGTTAAGTTTACGGACGCACGGACGGACGGACAGACAACCTTACTCCAGTATACCCCCCACCCCCACCCCCCACAACTCGTTGCGGGGGGTATAATGAGGTAATTTATTATTTATACTAATTAAATGCGTCACCTGGAAAAACTAGATTGGTCAGTAAGCGAGGCTTACGGAATACCCCCCGCGTGGGCACAGGTGCCCCTAAAATATGTAAAAATGTCCAAGTGTGTGGGTTTGTGACCTTGAATCTGCGATTAGCGCGAGCGGCATGAAACGTGAATTTGTCACAGGGTGGTAGAGGTCCATTGGAGCAATGAGTGTGTGAAATGTGAAGCAGATCCGAGAAAGGAAATAGAAGTTATAACCGATTTCTCTGATGTTAAGTTTTGTAAAGAGACTACCGTATAACCTCGAATTAACGCCCCCGGAGGCTTTACATTTTACAAAAGGGGGCGTTTATTAGCCAGTAAAAAACAATTTTTACCAAGGACCGCCAATTTCAAACACAAATAAGGATTTAAGGATTATTTGTGTTTGAAATTGGCGGTCATGGGTAAAAAAAATATTTATTTTTTTTAATTTGGGGGGGGGGGGCGTTTATTAGGAGGGGGCGTTAATTCGAGGTTATACGGTATGTATGTGACGTTGACCTCGAGATCAGCGGGGATTTGTCACAGCATATGAAATATTAAGAATTTTCAATGAAAGAAATAGAAGTTATAACATATTTCTCTGATGTTAAGTTTTGTAAAGAGACTAAGTATGTGATCTTGACCTTGGGATCAGCGGGGGTTGGACATTCGTAGATTTGTCACAGCATGATAGTACAACCTTAGAAGTGAAATAATAAGAATTTTCAATGAAGGAAATAAGAATACGAATTTTAAGGAGTTATAACTTATTTCTCTGATGTTAAGTGTAAAGATACTAAGTATTTGACCTTGACATTGGGATCAGCGGGGGTTGGACGGTCGTGTATTTGGCACAGCATGGTAGTAGAGCCTTACAGGAATGCATGTGTGAAATATTAAGAATTTTATATGAAGGAAATAGAAGTTATAACAATATTTCTCTGATGTTAAGTTTTGTAAAGAGACTAAGTATTTGACCTTGACCTTGGGATCTGCGGGGGTTGGACGGTCGTGGATTTGGCACAGCATGGTAGTAGAGCCTTACAAGCATGCATGTGTGAAATATTAAGCATTTTAGATGAAGGAAATAGAAGTTATAACAATATTTCTCTGATGTTAAGTTTACGGACTAAGTATTTGACCTTGACCTTGGGATCTGCGGGGGTTGGACGGTCGTGGATTTGGCACAGCATGGTACATGTAGTAGAGCCTTACAGGAATGCATGTGTGAAATATCAAGCATTTTAGATGAAGGAAATAGAAGTTATAACAATATTTATCTGATGTTAAGTTTACGGACGCACGGACGAACGCACGGACGGACGGATGGACGGACGGACAACCTGACTCCAGTATACCCCCCCCCCCCCCACACAACTCGTTGCGGGGGGGGGGGCGTATAATAACATTTTCGACACACATTCAAGTATGATCCACGCACATAAAAAATAAATACAGATAATAAATAGCAGTTTCAGTTAACATTTTAAGGAAACACGGTTATCGCCCCTGATATCATTGTGGACATTTACATCTGATATAAAATGTATAATAATGCCAATCAATACGTGGGATAATGGTGAAATACTGTTTATTCTGCCAGAAAATATAAAAAGACCCCGGTTCATTCCCACCTCGACCGCTGCGAATAGTCGATTCGGCATGTCCTTGGGCAAGACACACCCTAGTGCTAGCCTAATCCTATCGGATGGGGATTTAAATATACTGAGCAAAACTAGAAACGTCCCTCCATGTTTAAGGAAAGATTCATCAAAAACCAAAAGGGTTACTTTTAAAAATCAAAATGGAAAAACAAGTTCATTCATTTCTGTATCAAAGCCAATAAATTGCATTTGGATATCTTGTTAAATATTCGAGAGATAACCGGCCAAGGGCGGTAGGGGTCAAAATCAAAAATCACAAAAACTCAGAAATGTGTTACTTAATGTTTAGAGATGGAATTTCAATAAGTAATGTGGCAAATTCAGTAAATCTCGTTAGTACCGAGTGTGGCCACAATTTGCATGAATGCATGCAATGATCCTACGCCGCATCGACGTGACGTAACGCAATACCAGTGCGTTGGGCAAATTCCTCCATTCCCGTTGTAACGCCCGTGTAAGATCGCGAACATTGTCAATCTGATGGTTAGCTCGTGCTTTGCGGCCCAGCTCATCCCATATGTGCTCAATGGGATTGAGATCCGGGGAAACCGCGGGCCATGGCATGACGTCGACGTTGTTTTGCTGTAAGTATTGAGTGGTGACCCTGGCTACGTGAGGGCGGGCATTGTCGTGCATCAATGTCACACCAGGACCATGCTGACGGATAAATGGTAAGGCATGTGCATTTAGCACATCTGCAACATAACGTTGTGCATTGATGTTGCCCTGTACAACAACCAAATCTGTCTTCCGGTTTCCCATGATCCCACCCCAGACCATTACGCTCCCTCCCCCAAACCTGTTTTTCTCAACAATGCAACAATCGGTGAATCTTTCATTTTTACGCCTGTATACCCGTAATCTTCCGTCAGCATGACTAACTGTGAACCGAGATTCATCGGTGAACAAAACTCGGTTCCAGTCAGCCCTTCTCCAGTTCAGATGACGTAACGCCCATAACAGTCTGGCAGCACGGTGACGTTGGGTCATTATCTGACCAGTGTACGGGCGGCGTGCCCGGATTGGTTGGGCGTTACGACGTAACCGGTTGCGAATGGTCTGCCCTGAGACACCGTATCGCCTAGCAGTGACTGTGGCTGCCAATCGACGTTGACGTAAGTGCGTCAACGTAATGTAACGATCGGCTCTAGCCGTCGTTACACGAGGCCTACCAGGTCGCTGCCGGTCGTGAACAGCCCCAGTCTTGCAAGACGATCAATCGTCTTCCGACAGCAACCAAACCGAGGCGCGACCGCCCTGGCGGCCATCCCACCCGCAAGCATCCCAATTGCCTGATTTCGCTCGTTTTCGGAAAGCCGTGGCATATCGAAAACAGTGAAAAATTAAAAAAGTTTTTTAATTTTCCGAATAGCCCCTATCGCATGAATGGTACGACATGAACTGAATCACCTTATCGATGACAAGTATAGCGTGCACGTGCAAAAAGTGGAAATCAACGTTCCGGTCACTGGCCGCTATGTAAACCGTGTGTATCGGCTAAACTCTACACGATCGTATTCTGAACATCGCCACGGTTTAAAATACATGTACATGTACTTTGAACATGTGGTACATACATAGACAGAGCTACACCGGCTATAAAACAGGGACGTTTCTAGTTTTGTTGAGTATAGTTGGTCCCGACTAATAGATCCCGACATGCAAGGTCATCGAGCCAGTGCCGTCGTTAACTCAAAGCATTTACATTTACAGCCATTCTGTCAAGGCATTTAGTAACGAGCGAGCGGTTTAATACTTCTCAGTTGTGTTAAAAAAAACTTGCACATACCAATAATAGACATGTAAATATACTTCTTCTAAATAATTATCATTTTATTCCCGTTTTTTTTTCGCATCATTCGAGGACATAATGGGCTGTTACTCTGACCATATCTTATAATGGCCGGGTCGCAGTTATAAAGATACTGATAATGTAAAACAAACATGAAATAGTAAATGTCATTCGTATAGCTGCGGTTATCTACGGAAGCATGGAGGGGACATGTGTGATTTTTTATTTATCTCGTGGCCACGAGATAAATAAAAAAAAATACACCTAAAGTTCTCGTGGCCACGACATAATTCAGGTGTGTTTTTTTTTATTTATCTCGTGGCCACGAGATAAATAAAAAAAACACACCTAAAGATCTCGTGGCCACGACATAATTCAGGTGTGTTTTTGTTTTTTTTATCTCGTGGCCACGACATAATAGTCGTGGCCACGAGATAAATAAAAAAACACACCTGAGTTATGTCGTGGCCACGAGATCTTTTGGTTTTGGTGTTTTTTTTATTTATCTCGTGGCCACGACATAATAAGTCGTGGCAACGAGATAAATAAAAAAACACACACCTGAATTATGTCGTGGCCACGAGATCTTTAGGTGTGTTTTTTTTTATTTATCTCGTGGCCACGACATACGGCCACCAGATAAATAAAAAAACACACATGTCCCCTCCATGCTTCCGTAGTTATCTAGGCTATACCGTGATATGTTTGTGTGCTACCAACTGTAGCACAACATACTCCCGTGAGCCCGGACGGACTCACGGTATCAGCGCTCCAGATAAGGAATTAGTAATCGAGTATTGTTACTCCATCATTTCTGCAGCAATTGGGTATTTCAACATTTTAATTGGGTAAAATTAAATCACACTACTGTTTACACATCAACAGACAGCAATTATCGAATAGTTTGTTTCGAAATGAAAACATATCTTGGCATGTCATTAGAATTGTCTCCTTGGAGACAATTCTAATGAAATACCAAGATGTGTTTTCATGGGAAAATAAGATAAATATGCTATATTGTGGTCTGTTTATTGTTTTCTGCAGCATGATAAAGGTACCACAATTGTTCTCATTGCTTTTTGCAGGCCCGTAGCGGTGTGTAAAATAATGCCACGGCAGCATTTTTAGCGGGAAAAGTTCCACTTAATCCTCAAAATCGCATTTCCTAAAGTCACCGTCGGAGCATGGATTATGCTTAAATTTAAATACATAACTTCTGCTATACATAACGTCTGTTATTCTGTTCAACGTATGAAGCTGCCGTGGTGGCCGCTACGGCCCTGTTTTGATACTCACTGCTTCTGATTTCAATTGGGTTTTTGGCAATTTTAATTGGGTATTTACGCAAATACGCAGCTTATCTGGAGCTCTGCGGAATCCTACAGAAAATATGAAAGGCAGATGAAGTAGTAAAAGACAGACATCTTTTAATACTTCCGAGTCATCTACCTTTCATATTCTACTGTAACCTCTATATGTGCTATTTTAAAACGAACATGTCACTCACGACTACTCCACTATCTCTCAAAACACTAGCTGAGATTATCTAAGCTACCAAAACACTAGTATACCAGCCGTCTTCTCTCGCGGTTCCTTTCACAAAGTTCCAAATAGTAATTAGTGTGATAAAACAGTACAAAATGACATCATGCCATTAGAACACAATACACCGAACACTATAGTACAGCTCGACATAACGACTGAAACAAAAAGTCGTTAACTGTAACACACTCACATCCCGATGTAATGCAATCCATATTGTAGAAAGCGAGCACTATTTCATGTACAAAATTATAAACCCTGGGTAATACAAACCGGTTTATAGTATAGCTTAGGATGCAAATGTGAAGTACATGTATCTTACCTGATCGCACATGTATAATTCAAAATGTCCACCTGTTCACATGCATGGCCTGTAAGCACAGAATAGCATTCCAAGTGTCAAATAATCTCCAGAGCACTATGTCGTATTACAATAACTGATAATCCTGCCTCACAGATATGTGTATTGCCTTGCTTGAATGGAGTGTGTGACAATTACTTTTGTGCCTACCTGTACAATACCAAAAGAATGCAATTTGAGCGCGATATCGACTCGTCATACCTGACAGGCCAGGTAAGGTATGGGCCGTCCGGAATAAGTAAACACTTCATTCACAAGTATCACATAAAACCGGATCAACAAATGCGGCGATAAGGCAGAATTGATTCATTGTTCAGGCGTTTTCGTTATTTTATCCCAAAAAGAGTCGGAATTAAGGCGCTATATATCCGCTCCATTCTTCAGTGCGCAATGACATTTGCAATTTTGTATTCATATTGCGAATGTCATCGCAGTCCGACATAGGCTATAACAAACACATTATAAGGTATCGCCTCGGGTGAACATACCTCCAGACGGGCAATATTACACCATATAGCCTATGTAGAATCACAATAACGTATTTTTCATACCGCAGATCCGTTATTTGGCCATATAAACATATCTCTTCTTTTGATCTTTGCGGTTTTTTTTTCAGGAAGAAAAATAATCCGAGATTCGATTTTCTACCGTCAGTCTTAATATAAAGGCGTAAATGAACATTTTGTTTTTTTATTAAACGAAAACAAACTAAATATGGAGTAAGAAATCCATCGAAAAGTTTTTTTATATAGTGTAATTTAATTTATATTCCACTGCTCTATCGATCTGCTCTCCCTCGATCTTGGCGCCTCTAGAAGAATGCGACTGGTTCCCAATATTCGCTGTCATTGATACGCCGCGTTTCGTGCGTGGAACCCATAGTTTATGACCTAAATATAGCCGTGTCACGAAGCCAATTGTGTTGAGATTTGAAAACACTAAACGGGACAGTTTGTGGCATTTTTCGCTCATATTTTCATGAGCGAAGAATATTTATGGAAAAATAAACAATAAAGACTGGTTTTGAGTGTACAATTTGTTACTTTTATTGATAAATTCGGGGTTTTATTGTGTTTAGTGAGGAATACAATTCGCAATCGGTGGACGCTTGCAAAATGTGTCTTCATTGGACGCGAGGCGCCGGAGGGGAATCGCAATTCCTGTATGTCTGACGGCCTTGGCAGGTCATATAATATATATGACCAGGCAAGCTAGCCAATCAAAAGCCGAGAAACTTATCTGCGGTATGACAATAACCCTTTCAACCCTAAGTAACTGAATGGGCTGCGATATGTTAATTTTGCAACCAATCCAATCATCGCAAAATTATTTTCAGACTATTTCATTTATAAAAAGGGGGTATTTGTTGTTCTCAAAAATATGAAAATTACTTTCAAACAGTGCAGTTCCTGATGAGACGGTTCGTTACGAGCCGGCTCATCTGGATCTGCACTGTTTGCAAATCCCGATATAGCGGGCTTTCGGGTTCAAAGGGTTAAAACGCAATATATATTTTTCTAATAAATGTATATAAAATAACTGCGTATATTGTCTTTGTGGCTGTTGTTCTTGTTGTTCTTGTTGATAATGTCTTGACAATGTGGATGCCCAGCTGCAACAACGTAACTAACCATTCATATGTTCTCTTAACGTACCGACGAACGTTGCGGACTGTATGGGAGTATTTGCCGGGTTCAGTTTCTGCAACAGATTTCCTGCGGACGCACGAGGTGGTAAAACTGTATGTTTTCTAGTTTAGGGACCCATGGTTTCAGTGAAATATATTGTTCGGGTGAACACTGTTAGCGGAACACCCGTATACAACGCGTCAGCTGACTGCAGATATTGATGTTCGATCGAGCGTGGGACATTCCGGCCGTATGTCTGTGTAATGATATATCGAATAAAGTCTGCCATCTTCAAAGCGCCCAGATCGGCTCC
This sequence comes from Conchocele bisecta, assembly GCA_029237695.1. NCBI lineage: Eukaryota > Metazoa > Mollusca > Bivalvia > Lucinida > Thyasiridae > Conchocele > Conchocele bisecta. Next base: position 48,988,184 of record CM055268.1, read on the forward strand.
GCCCAGTCCTTAGATATTATACTTTATACAGACGTCATGATAATGCGAGTAAATCTGAGACGTTTTCCGACAGAACTCCATAGCTCAACTGATCACCATGATCACTAACTAAGCACATTCAGTGTCACAAATAATTATTAATCCACCTACGCATTCGCGCGCTGTTGGCAGAATAAGCACTCCAGTGAGGGAATGGCGAATACCGTATAGAGTGCTCAATAATATACCTTTTTCGCCTGCACGGATGGTATGTATATTGACTTTGAAATAACGCGGGATGCAAGTACTGCAGTAAGCCAGGCTGGAGGTTGGGATACCGGTGTAAGACTTGGACCTAGCACCCTGAAATGGCACAATCTAAAATATTTACCCCGCCCACCCATTTATGTGGGCTATATATAACGTTTGGGGTAACTCGAAAATGCTACACTCTACATAAACTGGTGGGTGTGGCAACTCGTAAACGCTAAAGTCTACAGAAACGGTTGGGTGGTGTAACTGCAAAACGCCATATAGACTACATCATTTAAATGGGTGGTAGTTGTGACTCGAAAACGCTATGGGTGGGGTAACTTTTCTCGAATGGGTCATTTACCTGGTCATAGCACAGGTGTAAAACTCGGACCTAGGACTAGCACATTCGAAAACGTCACCCATTTTATTCGCTATATAGTGTACGGAAATGGGAGCGTGGGTAAAGTTTTTCAAATGGGCCATTTACTGGGTCCTAGGTCCAAGCCTTCCACCTGTGGCCAAGGTCCAAGCCTTCCACCTGTGACAAAGGTTAGAGCCTTCTATCTGTGGCCAAGGTCAGAGCCTCCCACATGTGGCCAATGTTCAGAGCCTTCCACCTGTGGCCAATTTCAGAGGCTTCCACCTGTGACCAAGGTGAGAGCCTTCCACATGTGACCAAGGTCAGAGCCTTCTACATGTGACCAAGGTCAGAGCCTTCTACATGTGACCAAGGTCAGAGCTCTCCATATGCGGCCAATGTCAGAACCTTCCACATATGACCAAGTTCAGAGCCTTCCACCTGTTACCAAAGCCAGAGCCTTCAACCTGTGACCAAGGTCAGAGCCCTCGACATGTGGCCAAGGTCAAAGCCTTCCACCTGTGGCCAAGGTTAGGGGCCATCCACCCGTGACCAAGGTCAGAGCCTTCCACCTGTGGTCAAGGTCAGAGCCTTCCACCTGTGGCCAATCGCAGAGCATTCCACATGTGGCCAACGTCAGAGCATTCCACCTGTAACCAAGGTCAGAACCATCCACATTTGGCCAATGTCAGAGCATCTCACCTGTGACCAAGGTCAGAGCCTTCCACATGTGACCAAGGTCAGAGCCTTCCACATGTGGCCAGGGTCACAGACTTCCACATGTGACCCAGGTCAGAGCCCTCCACATGTGACCAAGGTCAGAGCTGTGACCAAGGTCAGAGCCTTCCACATGAGACCAATGTCAGAGCCTTGCACATGTGACCAAGGTCAGAGCCTTCCACCTGTGACCACTGTCACAGCCTTCCACATGAGGCCAATGTGAGAGCCTTCCACCTGTGGTCAATGTCAGAGCCCTCCACATGCGGCAAAGGTCAGAGCCTCCACATGCCCAACGTAGCTCACCAATTGCCTTCCAGTTACAAGGAGAGCCTTACACCGGCCAAGGTCAGAGCCCAGGACATGGCCAAGGTGAAAGCCTTCCACCTGTGGCCAAGGTCAGAGCCTTCCATCGTGACCAAGGTCAGCCTTCCATCTGTGGACCAAGGTCAGAGCCCTCAACATGCGGCCAACGTCGAGCCTTCACTGTGAAGTTCGAGCTTTCCACCTGTTACCAAGGACAGAGCCTTACCTGTACCAATGTCAGAGCCCATGCATGTGGCCAAGGTAAAGCCTTCCACCCTGGCCAAGGTCAGAGCTCATTCTGGTGCCAAAGTCCAGGGAGCCTTCTGTGACCAGATACAAAAGAGGTCATGTGGCCAGGTCAGACTCCAACATGAGCCCCTTATCCTGCCAGGCCAAGGAAGGGCCTCCAACTGTACAAGTCAGTGCCCATCATGTGGCAGTCAGAGACCAATCGTCAGTTCCACTAAGGTGACAATGGTCAGAGCCTTCCTCTGTGGCAAGGTTCATAGCCTCCACATGTGGCCAAGGTCAGAGCCTACATGTGACCAAGGTTTCAGAGCCCTTCACTGTGCCAGGTCAGAGCCTTCACCTGTGACCAAGGTGAGTAGTTCCACCATGTGGCCTAAGGTCCAAGGAGCCTTCCATCTGTGACCAGGTCAGAGCCTTCCACCATGCCCCCCCCCCCCTCTGCGGCAAGTCAGTGCCATCTACCATGTGGCCAAGTCAGAGCCTTCCACATGTGACCAAAGTAAGAGCCTTCCACCTCTCCGTGACAATGGTAGTTCCACCTGGCCAAGGTCAGAGCCTTCCACGTGTGACCAAGGTCAGAGCCTTCACATGTGGCAATGTCAGAGCCCTCCTACTGTGGCCAAAGGGTGAGCCCATGAGCCTTCATGTGTCAGCGAGTCAGAGCTCCACCTGTGACAAAGGTCAGAGCGTTCCACCATTTGGCCAGGTCAGGAGTGTGACCAAGATCAGAGTCCTTCCACATGTGGCCAAGGTGAGAGCCTTCACCATGTGGCAGTCAGTCCGTCACCTGTGACCAAGTCAGAGCCTTCCACCTGTGACCAAGGTCTAGTGCACTTCCTACATGTGACCAAGGTCAGAGCATCCACCTGTGAACCATTGCTCGGAGGCCTTTCATCTGGGTGACAAGGTCTGAGCCCTCCAAATGTTGGCCAAGGTGAGAGCTTCCACCTGTGGCCAAGGGGTTAGGGGTCTTCCAACTGTGACCAGGTCAGAGCCTTCCACATGTTAACCAAGGTCCTGAAAGTTGTGACAAGGGTCAGAGCCTTTCCACATGTGGACCAAAGTCAGAAAGCGGTTCCACATTTGGCAAGGTCAGAGCCTTCCACCTGTGGCCAATGATAGGGCCTTCCACCAATGTGACCAATGGTCAGGAGCCGTTCCAAACATTGCGACCAAGGTTCAGGGTTTCCAGAGGAGAGTTGTGAAAAGGTCCAGAAGGCCTTCCAAGCTATGACAATAGTTTCCAGATGAGGCCGTCCTATGTGGGCCAAGGATTCAGAAGCCTTCACCTGTTGAAACCAAGGTTTAGAGGACTTTCAACTGTACCAAGGTTCAGAGCCCTTCCATATTGGCAAATGTGACCAACGGCCTTCCATCTGTGGCCGAAGGTTAATGTTTTCCACATGTGATCAGGTCCCGAGCCTTCCAACCTGTGACCAAGGTCAGAGCCTTCCAAATGTGGCCAGGGTCAGAACCTTCACATGAGCTTTATACCTCTGGCAGGCCAGGAGGCCTTCCACTTGGATACAAAAGTCAGGGTCCATTCCACCTGTTTGGCCAAGGTTCAGAAGCCCTACATGTGGCCTAAACACCGTTCATAAGGCCTTTCACTGTGGACCAAGGATTCAGAGCCTTCAAATGTGGCCGAAGGTCCAGGAGCCTTCCACCTGTTTGGCCTAAGGTTCAGGGTCTTCCACCTGTGACCAACCGTTCAGAAGCCTTCCACCTGTGGACTAAGGTCAGAGGCACCTTTCCTACATGTGACCAAGGTCAGGGAGCTTCACAATGTGGCCAGGGTCAGAGCCATCCACCATGTTACAAGGGCCAGAAGGCCTTCACCTTGAAACGAAGGTAGAGCCTTCCCACATGTGTTACAAAGGTCAGCGCCCTCCACCAATGTGACCAAGTCAGAAACTTCCGTTTCATGTGGCCCGATGGTCCAGAGGCCTTCCAAACTGTGGCCAAGGTCAGAGGCCTCCACATGTTGGCCTAAAGGTTAGAGGCCTTCCCACTGTGACCAAGGTCAGAGTCGGTCCACCCATGTGACTAATGTCAGGGAGCGTCCTTACCTGGAGGCAAGGTTCAGAGGCCTTCCACATTTGGCCAAGGTTATAGCCCTTCCAAATCTGTGGCCAAGGGTCAGAGCCCTTCCACCTAATGGCCAAGGTCAGAGCCTTCAAAATCTGTGGCCAAGGTCTGAGCCTTCACCTTGTGACCAATGGTAGGTCCAACCTTGTGGCCAAGGTCAGAGCCTTTCCACGTGGTGGACCAAGGTCAGAGCTCTCCAACCTGGTGGCGAATGTCAGTGCACCTTCCTACCTGTGGGACCAAAGTGGGAGCCTTCACAATGTGACAAAGGTCCAGAGCCTTCCACCTGTGGACCAATGGTTTGTCCCCTGTGGCCAAAGGTTCAGGGAGCCCTTCCCACGTGTGTCCGAGGCCAGAAGCCTTCAACCTGTGCAATATGTCAGTGGCCATTTACCTACCTGTGGCCAAGTGAGGAGCCTCCACATGTGACCAAAGTCAGAGGCTTTCCACCTGTGACCAAAAAGTTCAGAGCGTTCCAAATTTGGCCAAGGTCAGAGTTGTGGACAAGGTCCAGGAAGGTTTCCACTATGACCAAATGTCAGAGCCGTTCCAACCTGTGGCCAAGATTTTCAGAGCCTTCCACCTTTGTGAACAAGGTCAGAGCCTTTCCACCTGTGACCAAGGTCCAGAAGCCCTCCACATGTTGGCAAATGTGAGAGCCTTCCTCCTGTGACCAAAGTCAGAGTCGTTTCCTGTGACATGATCGAGCCTTTCCACCTGTGACCAATCAGGAGCCTCATGTGCCAAGGTGAGAAGGAGCATTCCACCTGTGGCCAAGGTTAGTCTTCCACCTGTGTCCAAGGCAGAGGCCTTCATGTACCAAGGTCAGAGTTGTGACCAAGGTCAGAGCCTTCCATCTGACCAAAGTCAGAGCGTTCCACATTTGGCCAAGGTCAGAGCCTTCCACCTGTGGCCAATGATAGGGCCTTCCACATGTGACCAATGTCAGAGCCGTCCACATGTGACCAAGGTCAGAGTTGTGACCAAGGTCAGAGCCTTCCAGCTATGACCAATGTCAGAGCCGTCCACCTGTGGCCAAGATCAGAGCCTTCCACCTGTGAACAAGGTCAGAGACTTTCACCTGTGACCAAGGTCAGAGCCCTCCATATTTGGCAAATGTGAGAGCCTTCCATCTGTGGCCAAGGTTAATGTTTTCCACATGTGATCAAGGTCAGAGCCTTCCACCTGTGACCATGCTCGGAGCCTTTCATCTGTGACCAAGGTCAGACCCCTACAAATGTGGCAAAGGTGAGAGCCTTCCACCTGTGGCCAAGGTTAGGGTCTTCCACCTGTGACCAAGGTCAGAGCCTTCCACATGTGACCAAGGTCAGGTCAGGGCCTTCCACATGTGACCAATGGCAGAAAATTCCACCTGTTTCCAAGGTCAGATCCTTCCACCTGTGGCCAAGGTCAGAGCCTTCCACCTGTGGCCAAGGTCAGAGCCTTCCACCTGTAACCAATGGCAGAGCCTTCCACATGTGGCCAAGCTCAGAGCATTCCACATGTGAACAATGGCAGCGTCTTCCAGCTATCGCCAAGGTAAGAGCCTTCTACCTGTAACCAAGGTCAGGGCATTCCACCTGTGGCAAAGGTCCAAGCCTTCCACCTGTGGCCAAAGTCAGAGCCTTCCACCTGTGACCAAGGTCAGAGCCTTCAACCTGTGGTCTTGGTCAGAGCCTTCCATATGCGGTCTTGGTCAGAGCCTTGTACATGTGACCAAGGTCAGAGCCTTGCACCTGTGGTTAAGCTCAGAGTCTTCCACATGTGGCCAAGGTCAGAGCCATCCACATGTGACCAAGGCCAGAGCCTTCCACCTGTGGTCAATGTCAGAGCCGTCCACATGTGGCCAAGTTCATAGCCTTCCACATGTGGCCAAGGTTAGAGCCTTCCACATGTAACCAATGGTAGTCCACATGTGGCCAATGTCAGAGCCTTCCACGTATGACCAATGTCAGAGCCTTCCACCTGTGACCAAGGTCAGTGCCATCTACCTGTGTCGAAGCTCAGGTCATGACCTTCCACCTGTGACTAATGGCAGAGCCTTCCACCTGTGCTCAATGTCAGAGCCTTCCACCTGTGGCCAAGGTCAGAGCGTTTCACATGTGACCAATGTCAAAGCCTTCCATATGTGACCAATGTCAGAGCCCTCCACATGTGGCCAAGGCCAGAGCCTTCCACCTGTGACCAAGGTCAGAGCCTTCCACCTGTGACCAATGGCAGAGCCTTCCATATGTAACCAAGGTCAGAGCATTCCACCTCTGACATAGGTTCAAGCATTCCACCTGTGGCCAATGGCAGAGCCCTCCACCTGTGACCAAGTTGAGAGCCTTCAACCTGTGGTCTTGGTCAGAGCCTTCCATCTGCGTTCTCGGTCAGAGCTTTCCACCTGTGACGTAGGTCAGAGCCTTGCACCTGTGATCAAATGATCAGAGCCTTCGACGTGTGACCAAAGTCAGAGCTTTCCACCTGTGGCCAATGTTAGAGCCTTCCACATGTGATCAATGTCAGAGCCTTCCACCTGTGGTTAAGGTCAGAGCCTTCCACATGTGGCCAAGGTCAGAGCCTTCCACCTGTGACCAAGGTCAGAGCCTTCCATATGTGGCCAATGCCAGAGCCTTCCACATGTGGCCAATACCAGAGCCTTCCACCTGTAGCCAAGGTCAGCGCCTTCCACCTGTGGCCAATATCAGAGCCTTCCATCCACATGTGGCCAATATCAGAGCCTTCCACCTGTGACCAAGGTCAGAGCCTTCCACCTGTGACCAAGGTCAAAGCCTCCACATGTGGCCAATGTCAGAGCCTTTCATCTGTGACCAAGGTCAGAGCGTCCATCAGTGGCCAATGTCAGAGTCTTCCACCTGTGACCAATGTCAGAGCCTTCCACCTGTGACCAATGTCCTTCCTACTGTGCCAAGGTCAGAGCCTTCCACCTGTGGCCTAGGACACATAATATGCAACTGTATATGACATAACTCGTGGCCCGCCGACTGAAAAGAGGAACACGGCACGGCGTTTGTTACACTTATACATTCGGTCGATCCTTTTGATTGTTTGTTGGTGTTTAACGGCCTATCAACAGGTCATTTAAGGTTCGCTCACGTATTCAACCTGCGATCCTTTTCTGGATGAACGGACTGATGATATGCCGCACACTATATCGTTTGTCAATCTGAGCCACATATGGACACAGCTTCAATCGTTACAATGTCGGACAGTTCGTACAGTTCGATACGGAATGTTTGTTTGATTTCGTGATCATACTACTACATTAATGCACACAATACTCGAACTGGAGCAGTTTAGGTTGTTATACTCACAGGTGGAAGACTCGGACCTATGACACCAAAAAAATGCCTATTAAAAAAAATCCCATTACCCCACCCACTTGGTCTCGTACGTTAATTCAAGGTGACTATAAATAGCGCTATTATAGAAAGAGCCCTCTTTTTTCCGGCTCGCACAAACACAATAAACATCGATTAAATGTATGAAATATGTCTCTGGCAATCGATAAAGGTATTAGGTGTGTGAATATACTCACTTCAAATCGCTGTTTCAAGTATTTATTGAGTTATTCGCGTTTTGATTACCCCATCCAAAGCGAAAGTTGCGTGTACGAAAGAATCTCACACAGAATCGAAGGCCGTCCGGCGTGGATTATCGGTCATATTTGACCAATAACTGATCGACAGCTCAAACTAAAGTGGTGCACCATGACCATATACATTAGCAACTCCAACCATACAAAGTTCGTCCAATTGTGATCATTCACCGATCTAAAAAACACCTTTTTTCCACTTTCATTCATGATTCACGTACTATCAGATTATGTCTTCCGCAATCCCGAAATAGGTTGAATGACGTCATACAGTTTAGATTTAGCCAATCAGAGATGTTCTTTACATAGACGCTTCCGGTTGTATTATGGAAGATGGTGCATTGACCCAGTTCCAGATAATGAACGAAATAAGACAAAAAAGTGTTTTTTAGATCGGCGAACGATCACAATTGGACGAACTTTGTATGGTTGGAGTCTCTAATGTATATGATCATGGTGTACGACTTTAGTTTGAGCTGGCGATCAGCTATCGGCCAAATATGACCGATAATCCAGCCGGACGGCCTCCGATTCTGTGTGAGATTCTTTCGTACACGCAACTTTCGCTTTGGATGGGGTAATCAAAACGCGAATAACTCAATAAATACTTGAAACAGCGATTTGAAGTGAGTATATTCACACACCTAATACCTTTATCGATTGCCAGAGACATATTTCATACATTTAATCGATGTTTATTGTGTTTGTGCGAGCCGGAAAAAAGAGGGCTCTTTCTATAATAGCGCTATTTATAGTCACCTTGAATTAACGTATAGTACTGTACGAGACCAAGTGGGTGGGGTAATGGGATTTTTTTTAATAGGCATTTTTTTGGTGTCATAGGTCCGAGTCTTCCACCTGTGGTTATACTTGGACCGAGGTCCGTTTCGACCTGTTAAATTAACGACCCGTGGTTCCCCTGATAATCCAATGATTCATGCATAATTGCTTGTTAAATGTGAAGGGATATATGCATAACATACATGTGAACATTTTCTTCTGACTATATCCCACACAGTGCCTGGAGTTACCATGTCGGCCATTTTAGTGTGTACAAGCAATCAGCCAGTAACAGTAAGAACAATACACAGTGCTGTAGATATATACCTGTATTACCATACATGCTGTATCGATTATAATGACTTGTAAGAAGTTATCTGAGTGTATTGTCAATACTGTCTACTTGCCTACTATGCGAGTAAATACGGCGTTTACCTGTGTCAGATGTACTTCTAATAATAGACGGTGCATCAGATTTACATTTTACACATGGAAAAAATGTCCATTGTATATTTTGTGAGTGATGATAGAAAAGCTCAGATATCTAGAGTTTTGTGTAGTCTGCTGAAATAATATTTATAGGACGTTGTCGTCCTATATATCTGGGACGTATTGCACCAACTTTTATTAGAATTGCTGCCATATTTTTGGCTGTACGTGTCAAACGCTCCAAGTGTGGAAACTGTCTGATAGCATGTACTAAAATGGCGGATGCTCTGTATAATATATTCTAAGAAGAACAGGGTCATATATACTTGATATAGATATTCAGTCACATGTATGATTCTACTACATTTGAAACAAAAGATCATATTTTATATAGTCAGTCCTTAAATGCATTCTCAGAACGTTCAAAATCATATGTGGCTGTGACTGGAGAAATGAGGCTTATGAGTTTTACGACCAGTGTAGATCCATATCAAACTGATAAGCATATGCACTGTTCGCCATTCCATAACAGAAACCCGGATTCTCGGCCAGGGTGTCAATATTGTTTAGATAGCCTACTTATAATTTTGTATTATGACTATTGTTTTTGTTATCATTTCCAGTATCAAAGAAAAAAACAATAGTGTGAAACCTCACTAAACGGGCCATCCAACTGTTGATACTGCGGATAGCTCTCACCCAGCTGTATGTGTTGATATTTTAAGTTAACTAACGTTGTATACAATGTAACACACAGTAGTGCGAGTATACTACGAAGAAGGAAATATAAAAAAATGATAGTGTGTATAGTGAAACCTCACCAAATGTGCCATCCTACTCATTGTTGCCATTTCGCACGTTTGCTACAATGTAACACGCTGTACTATCGGTATGCTACGACGAGTAGGGTTCTAGGGAACAATTAACAATAATAATGTGTACCGTGGAACCGCACTAAACGGGCCATCCAGTGCATGATTACACGATCAGTGCGGTTTCCGCTGTACATATTGTTGGTTTTCAAAGTTGCCTACAAACCAAACGCAAATCAACGACGAGTAAGCTTACAGGATACCTTCACAGTTTGAAGTAACGGACCGAGGTTTATAAATACATTAAATATGCCTAAAAGCATCAATAAATGAAGAAAGAAAAAGCTAAACAATTTGTTTTACTCCTTCCATATAGACTATAGTGAGGGAGTAAAAGAAACCAAAAAAAATCTCATTTATTGATGCTTTTATGCATATTTAATGTATTTATAGACCTCTCGTCCGTTACTAAAACCTGTGGAAACCTTTACAGCAAAGAAATTCGTGTGTTGTGTTAGCTCAATAAACGGGACATCCTACTGATGAACATAACGTTTCGGAATGTTTACATCCACATTGCTTCTGATGCCATGTGCTGGACGGCATCATCTGCTAGACGACACCACGTGCTGGACAGGCACCCCGTGCTGGACGGGCACCACATGCTGGACAGTCACCCTCTGCCTGACGGGCACCACGTGCTGGACGGACACCACGTGCTGGACAGGCACCATGAGCTGGACGGGCACCACGTGATGGACGGGCAAGACAACCACGCACAATGCGAAGTACGAAACTTAAATACACATGAAACAAGGTGCATGATCACGTGGTTACAACAATAACAACGTCGCCCACACCAAAGTAAATATTATTGGATATTTTCCTTAATATGAAACGGAGTTTGATGAAATATGGCGCAGCAAACGCGTCTTTATGAGCTGCATTTGATAGAATATATGTATAGCATATATGTGAATACTGCCTCGTTACTGTATCCTATACGGCACATTGAGTGGCCGGTGGTCCAGGGAATTTGGCACAGACTTATGTCGTTTTTGCGAAGAATCGATTTCCGTGTCGGACACGGAAATCGATTCTTCTCAAAAACGACAGAAATTTGGGCGAAAATACAGACCACCAAATGCAGCTTAACAAGACGCGTTTTACGCGCCATATTTCATCAAAATCCGTTACGTAATAAGGACACTATAAAAGAATACGTACTTTGAATCAGATGGATTCTGGAAATTTCAGTACTTGTTGTTGTTGTTAGTACCACGTGATCATGCACCTTGTTAAATTATATTAGGAACTTTAGATATCGAAAAGTTTAGAAACACAGGTGCCGGGGACAAAGCCACAGTAGTGCCGATCTTCTAGTGTAATATCAAGGTGTATGATCACGTGGTCATGTCCAAGTTTGGTGTATGTATGTGTTACAACAAGATGAACATGAAGTGTGACTGACGCATGCACGTACGCACAGAGAGGTGCAAAACATAATGCCTCAGCTGCTGATAGATAAACTGTTAAACACAAATAAGTAAATGGTCATGATTTTATGATTCCACATGAATCGCCGTTTATCCCGTCAACACAGTGCGTATGTGCCGTGAAACACGGTGCCGTGAAACATTTTGATATCCTGTCAATACGACCTTATCACTACGTATGAATATGTGCGGTAGCTGGGGTTATTTTTATTGCATTTTAAAGCTACATGTATGTGTAGGTTTTGACGGGATAAATAAAATAGTAGGTTAGTGCCGTGAATGGGGAAAATATCTGGCGCGGCACGGAAACGGGATGTGCTCGACAGAGCCTCGCCCATCCCGTTTCCTAAGCCTTGCCAGATATTTTTTCCCATTCACGGCACTCACATAGTCTCTATTTATTATGGCATAAGCATCACGACCACCTTTAAATATATACTTCCAACCATCCTATGTTCAGTACTGTCTGTACTTTGTTTTCTGATAATAACTGAAAACTGGATAAAGGTAGGTATACACTATCGTATAATATATGTATAGAAAGAAAAACTGTACGAAATGATGACTGATGATGATGATGATGATGATGATGATTTTTTTACTTCAATTTGACTGCACCCACGAATCATGCATGGTAAAGTATGCATATGAAGAGTGACTTAGGGTAAAAAGTTTAAATTTTACAAAACATTTAAAACGCAGATTTTAGAGTCAGTTGACGTTGACCGCATGTGTCTGAATGAATATATGGATGCTGGTAAAGGAGAATAGAACATTTGCAGCATATATGACATAGGACTGCATACGTATATATTGATGAACAGAATAATATTACATGTCCAATGTATGAAGTGGAAAATATAAATGGGCATATTTTGAAATGCTCGTGTTGAACGGATGACCTGCTTTAAACACACCCTGGTTTGTGCTTCGTCCGTGCTGTGTAACGGTATGGGACGATGCCGTTAACGTCAGTGCACCGGCAACCGGTTTATAATACTTTAACCCAATATGCACTGCACACATTCCATTGATTCAATACAACCTCGAAAGTCCGATCAAAGTTCGACGATGGACAAGAATAGCAGCATGACCTTAGAGCAGGGTCACCGGGCGCTGGGTATTGCGACTGGAAGCACTACATCGCGTCTTCAGTCTCGTTTTGTGGTTCAGGTTCAGTGAATCGACCACGTGTTGGTAGGCCACAGAAAACGACGCCCAATGACTATCGCTACATTACAAATTCCAAACTTTTCACAGGAATTATGTCTCCATCAACGGACCGCTCCCATCGTGATCCAATATACAATGTAGATGGAATCGAAGGTCTTGCATGTTTGTAGCTCCTACCGATCCGTGTGACGTAGTTCGCTCTTTGCAGATGCGGCGTCAGTGCTCCGACTGTTGGTGGTAGTTTTTCGCCTTCCATGTTCTTCGACCAAACAGTTCCCAACGCAAATCATCGATCTTCTGGCATTTCGTGGTCTTTGAATATACGCTGCAAACGAACCCTTCGAGTACATCCCTAGTTGATAACAGATTCATGGACTCATCGCCGAAATTTGTGAATGCTGCGATAACATCGCTGTTTGTGTCATGTGTTAGATATGACATTATCCATTGTTTCTTTGATATACCGACGAATTTTCCACCCAAATCTGCACCTGAAAAAGTATGCAGTCCGAGAAGTCCTTGACACTTCTTCTTTCCTATTGCTAAACACCGTTCCCTGACATCAATAACGCGCATGTCCTTTCCTCGCCCAGTAATAAGATTGAGCTGATATGTGGCGCCAGCGCGAGAGTACATGTCCATCAGCAACCCAAGCACATCTGTGTCCGGTGAGATATCGTCTATCTCGCGCTTTCCTCCTCCGTGTGTAGCAGCATCAATTACGTGAAGAGGGATCAACGTGTCGACTTCTTCGTGTGAATGATGTGCGATATCGGGCTCGATGATATCTGCCTTATTGCAATGCGCAGTTGTGTCATACACCACAACAAGGTTCTTATCATTGTCTGCAAACTCGCTGCGCAGGGCTTTTCCCAAATACTCCGTCAGTTGGGCCTTTGTTTCTGTATGTGAAAGTAAAGTTTTTAGCGGCACCGTTTTGATATTCGTAGCATCATTAATCTTAAACTTTACTGGGTCTTCAACACCAGCCCTCTTCTGTCGCGTGTGTGTCTTAAGTGATCCTTCTACATACCTGTCAAATATAACCCGGCCTTCTGTATATGGCTTCAGTATCATCCTTATTCGCTGGAGAAAAGCTGCTGCGAAGTCACTACAGGTACACATGTTGGATCCCTTCTTAATACTTTGGACGACAGCCATTGCATCAATGATGCACACCTTGTCATTACAAGGAGTTGCAGATGGGTCAGTATATGTTTCCACTACGCATTGGCTCATTGGTTCTCCTTCAACTGTTTCTTGACCTGAGAAAACTGTCTGATCTGCAGTTGAAACCTTGTTCTCTGAGGGATAATGTTCAATCACATGAATGAACGAACTATTGTCGGTTGGTATCAGAAGCAGTCCATCGGATGAGAATAGTGATCTTGGAATAACGGAAAACTCGTATTTCGCAATTGTATCGCCGAGTGAAGACACAAGGGTTGGACGGGACTGCTGAATGACCAGAAATCCTGCCAACAGTTGTCTATCTTCTCGCAGCTTTACTAGTTTGTCTCCGATCTTGCATTTGGTTTTCTTCTGGTACGAAGAAAATGTTTTTTAGCTTTGCTTTCTTCACTGGGTCCCAAATAGATTTATCTGCTGAATCGGTTACCATTCGCTCAGATACAAATGTTTTGAATAGTTCACCACCTTTCTCATCGCGGAGAAGAATGTCGTCTTTGGCTTCTGTTGGAACTACCATGGATGATACCACATTCAACAGATCTGTAGATTCTGCAAATGGGTTGCCACCACAATGTTCTCTAATACTTGCCTTGATCATAGCAGCATTTTCGTGGATGCGCAACGACATTGACGTAGAAAGCTGGTAGTGTTGTTTTCCCCGGTGGGTTTGCTATCAATACCGTATACTTCCTGGAAGCTATTAACAATACGAGTAAACTCAGGCGCGATGGGAAAGAACCGATTTAGCGCTTCTTCGTCATATGTAATTCTAGTTATTCCACCAATAACCTTCAGCTCTCTGATTTTCATTTCCAGTGTTTGGTCAACAAACAAGTCGGTGAACCGCGAAATCGCCGTCTTGGATAGCATTCCATGCTTCAGGATCAGATGTATCAAGCTCGAACATTTGAGCCAAATACACTGGAACCATCCGTGCGTACTTGTAGAGGTCATGGGCAAAGTAATACTTTGTTTGCTCCTCAAGTACGGCGAGGTGCAGCAACCAATCACCTTGTCGACTGCCTCTGATGAAGCGCATAAGGCACTGGACCTGCTTCATGTAGTTCAGTAGAAATGTAGCCATTTCACCACGATTATCGTGTACAGTCCTGTGGAAGTCATCGTCGAAGTAGGAACTTATCTCCGCGAAAACGTTAGGCACATTGTTGTCTTTATTGTGAAGTTTCGTGACTAGTAGTTGTCTTTTGTCCAACAGTCGGGTCATATTAGTGCGGGGTCTAGCGATCCCTGATCCACATACCTAAACAGTTATGAGTTAAAATGTGGGCTGTAACCGGAGTAAATAAGAATCACGTTGATAACCAAAGCGTTTTTGTACAGACCGGTCATGCAAACATAAAAGAGAGCAAAGCACTGGAGCTCTATACTGTTCTTTTGGTAACAAATAGTTTCTAATTTGGCGCCCATTTTGTTTTTATTAGACTTAATTGGCTTGTTATTGCAATATATGGACCATTTTCTAAGCAAACATCATTTTGCCAGCATTACAATGACAGAAAGTGTAAAAAATTGGTACTTTTATGTGTACCATTAGCAATTATTATGACAGGTATGTAGAAAATATGGGAGATTTCAAAATGGCCGCCATATATCCAAGATGGCGGCGGAATAAATAGCACCAAATTTTGTTCAGCTCAGACTGACCTGAAAAACAAAGTTAGATAAAAAAAATCGTTTCTACTAAAATAATCCGACGGGAATAGTATATATCAACATTTCCTACTAACAGCAGTGGAACGACATAATTGGTTTACCGACGAGTCATGATGTACTGTCCAGGGGCACGTTTCACTAAATTTCGTACGACTAAAATGTTCGTAAGTGCAAATTTAGGATCGTCTATAAATTTCAATTGATGGATTTACATTTATTGAGCATAGGCTGCAATTAATGTAAATCAAATAGTTGTTTACAAGAAAACATTGTATTTTGTATTTACGAATATTTTAGTCGTACGAAGCTTTATAGTGAAACGGCTGTCAGATTGGGAAGGCTCGTAAGTGGAGAGGTTTACAAGCAGAACGTCATTCAACTCGATGATCGGTTTCGGTGGTGGCAGTGTGATGGTATTGGGTGGCATTGCTAGTATTTCTCCCATCAATCTCAAAATAAACTTTCCAATCTGATGCACAACCTATTATTGCTGTACACGTTACCCAGGTAATGCCATATTTACTTGCATAGTAGGTGAGTATACACCAGGGACAATACTCTCAGGTAACTGCTTACATGTCACTGGATTTGATAGCTAATAACGGAGTACAGTAGTGGGTATATATGGTAGGTGTTGTGCAGTTTGCCAGGTAAGTGATAAACTGCGATTTTCTGTGTACAAGGTTATTTATAATGATGGTTCATGTTGTTAAAAACACAGGCACAAACCTGTACATAAAACTGACATAATTTACTGTTTGGTGTAATGTAATTGATACGAGTCTGTTCTCCTGGCTTTTCTACATGTGATTAGCTTCATTACATCATATGTGCTACTTCACATTTTGAGTTCTTTGTCAAACAGCAGAACAGGTGAAACGAGTCCGTGTTCACATAATTTATATGTTATACATATATTCCATCACATTTACGAAGCAATTATCTTTGAATCAAACGATGATCAGGTATATAGTTGGTCCTTAAACTTGCTACTGGGAACTCTGAAAACGCAGCAGTGTGTGGATGATGACAAATAATAACACACAAATTATAAACACAGATTTATACATGTAATAAATAAGACTGGAATATTTACAAGGGACAAGTATATGTAACTACCAAAATACCTTCATGGCCCTACTTCCCTTGATGTGTGGGACTTTTATATCCACCGGCACCAAATAGTTACACATTGGACAGTGTATTCTATTTTAAGAAAAATGTGTCAGTCATTGCACAGTGTGGATGCTTAGGCTGATCTTGTCCACCGGGGGGGGTGGGGGTGGGGGTGGGGTGGGGGGGGGGGTGTACATACACATAGCCTCCATTGTTTTTTCTCAATAAAATCAATATTTGACCAAATTTCACGAAATAAAAAGGCTCATTCTTAAATTTTTCTTCAATTTAATATTATCAAAAATAAAATTGTTTTTGAATTGTTTATATAGCCGTAAAATTTGGGCAGCTTTCGTGAAACAGGGGTGGTGGGGGTGGGGTACATACACATAGCCTCCAACTACTTCCACGGTACTCAGGGTAAAACCATGAGAGTGATTGCAGAGTTAACATATTGGTACATGTACAACATACCCTGAGAAATAATGAGATCAACTTGGAATATGAGCAATAGACAAACAATCACATACGTATTGGCTTGAAGTTGCCAAATGGACAAATAACTGAATGGCAAACAGTGTATCTCCAATTTAACACTTAGAATGCAGGAAACAAAAATTGTTGTCTACTGTTGTTTTATATTTTGTCTTCTTCCTCAATAAAAACATGCTTTTCCATTCTAAAGTGTTGTTAAAGCATGCTTTTTATGATGAAAAAAAATAAAACAAAAAATAAACAGCCGATGACAAAAATTAATTCAGCATTGCAAGGGTGAAACTCAGTTTGGATTGGTAGTAAATTTACTGTAGCCGATTTCACCAAAATTGCAAAATATACTTATCTAGCAAAGTATATTTTGAGGGAGTAATCATTTATTTTTCCCAAAATGCATTATTTCATATAGAACTAACCACTGCATATATTTGATGATTGAAAGTATGCAGAATTATTATACTGAATTTATTACATTATCACAGCCAAAATGGCTGTGATAATGTAATAAATTCAGTATAATAAAAAATAATAAATTTATCCTTATCTCCCTCAAAGTATACTTTGCACGGTAAGTATCGGCTACTGGTTTTGGATCACAACTTTGCTATCCACTAAAACATTTCAGTAATGTAATGAAAGACCGTCTGTTTATCCGGTGCCAGGTATTCATACCACACCACATCACTTGGTCCCCAGATGTGAATCCCAGACAGGAAGATTCACTGTTGAGATGAATCCATCGTCTAACGAGCATTAGCCCGTTACATGCAGAATACACCTTTACGGGTATGAATTTATTTAAATATTTAATTTTTATATTTGTTATTTCTCAATGAAAGTACATGTATATGTTGTGACTACTAATTTGTGGTCGCGACATATTTGAAGAAAATATTTATGATTTTCCCCAATAAAAATGGCATATCCTCATCATGAAATGGGTTTTTGATATCCTGTCAATACAACCTAATCACTGCGTATGAATATGTGCGGTTGTCATACTAGTCGATTTTGACGATGCGGCTGGGGTTATTTTTTGCATTTTAAAGCTATTTGTAGGTGTCGACAGGATAAATAGAATAGTAGGTTAGTGCCGTGAATGGGAAAAATATGCAGCACATTCACGAACGATTTCCCAAGATCGACTGTCAGAACAATGTTATTGTGCATTTCAATTTTGCACTTACGAATGTCCTAGTCATACAAAGTTTAGTAAAACGGGACCCTGCATTCTATGCCCGAGCCCTAGTGAACATTAAATGGGATTCTCTCACATGAAAGACTACCTTTGCAGGGGCGGTTCCAGCATTTGGGGAATGGGGGGGGGAGGGGGGGGGTTGTCTAGTTGCAAGAGTTACCGTTCGCAACTAGGGGGTTGTTCTATTTTTGAGCTCTTCCAAATGCACTTTCCTGTGTTTTACGGCATTTAAATTCAGACTCCAACTGGTGGTAAACTGTGATTTATGTAAACTCTGTGGCTGAACGGGGTGGGGGGTTGCAACCCCGGATCCCCCTCCCCCCTACAGATCCGCCCCTGCTTTACACCTCCATCTGTGGCAATGAATATAAATATCAGTGGTCTCGCGCTTTTTTGTAATTATTGTAAAATAAATAAAGTTTGTTTGTTTGTTTATTAGTGTTTAACGGCCTATCAACAGCTAAGGTCATGTAAGGCCGGGCAAACGGGTTCGATCCCATTTTAACCTGCTGCATTAGGGGGAAAATCCCAAAATCAGAACGGAATATTTACATTGAGAACAAATATATTCAGCCGCGGTCGGACCAGCATTTGGGGAATGGGGGGGGGGGGGGGGGGGTTGTCTAGTTGCAAGAGTTACCGTTCGCAACTAGGGGGTTGTTCTATTTTTGAGCTCTTCCAAATGCACTTTCCTGTGTTTTACGGCATTTAAATTCAGACTCCAACTGGTGGTAAACTGTGATTTATGTAAACTCTGTGGCTGAACGGGGTGGGGGGTTGCAACCCCGGATCCCCCTCCCCCCTACAGATCCGCCCCTGCTTTACACCTCCATCTGTGGCAATGAATATAAATATCAGTGGTCTCGCGCTTTTTTGTAATTATTGTAAAATAAATAAAGTTTGTTTGTTTGTTTATTAGTGTTTAACGGCCTATCAACAGCTAAGGTCATGTAAGGCCGGGCAAACGGGTTCGATCCCATTTTAACCTGCTGCATTAGGGGGAAAATCCCAAAATCAGAACGGAATATTTACATTGAGAACAAATATATTCAGCCCTGAAATTAGAATAACCTGACCTGGTGCCAGGTCCATACCACATCAAAGTCACTTGGCCCCTTCCCCTAAAATAGGATTATGAATATCGTAATACTCACATAAGGGGTATAACCAGATTCAACTGTCACATACAAAATGCCAAAGACGTATGTGAGGGCCAAACCAGGTCTCCAGTCGGGATTCCGTTAAGGATGAACCCCGATCGTTAAATTACCCATCGCGTGCTCCCACCTGCCACCCACAAAATAAATAAAGATCACTAATCCTGTTATCTACATGTACTATGTATACCAGGGGTATAAAACATACGAAAATATAAACATGATAAAGTTTAGCTAAATCTGACTCTCTATAAACATATTTTAACGAGAATCTCACTACGACGGGCCTCAACAAATTCTTAATTTTCCACTCGTCCAGGATAACAACTCGTACATTCCTATATGTTTTAACCCTTTCACCCCTAAGTAACTGGAATGGACTGTGATATGCTTATGTTCCGACCAATACAATGATTTTCAGATTGTCCATTTATGAAAAGGTGGTGTTTGTTCTCAAAAATATTAAAATTACTTTCAAAAAGTGCAGATCCAGATGAGACGGCTCGTTACGAGCCGGCTCATCTGGATCTGCACTTTTTGCATAAACCGCTATAGCGGGATTTCGGGTTCAAAGGGTTCATGTGTATGCAGCACTCTCTTCACATTACCACTCATCCAGATCGAAATTACACTCCAATACGAATAGATGAGTGGATTTGTCAAGGCCTGGGCCCGTATTCATAAAGAATCTTAGTCTCGGCTTAAACTACTTGCTACTTCAACTTAGTTTTCGACTTATGGTTGTCTTAAATTTTACGAAAATCTTAAGTCTTATTCATAAAGGCAAGTTTGACTAAGACTTATCTTAAATCTAAGAAAAACTTAAGACACCTCTTGGGCAGACTTAAAGAAATCTTAACTACGTTTCGTCTAAGATTGATCTAAGATTATACTCGAGACAAATTTAAAATAAATTGTAGCTTAGATCTTTACTAAGACCGACTTAAGTCTAAGATTAAGTTAAAACTAAGATTCTTTATGAATACGGGCCCTGTATTACTTCCCATTGTCAGACTAGAACTAAAATTAAATACGTGATCACAGATTGCAATGCTAAAATCACAGATCCATGATTGCAGACTGCATGTAAAAATCACAATCCCTTGATTACTGACCGTATATAAATGTATAATAAATCACAACAGCTTGTCAATGATTACAGACTAAAACAAAACAAATTTGAATTACAAAAACATTGATGAATCTATGTAATATACACACAATGTGATAGTTGTCAGAACCCCTAGATTTGTGGCACTGACTAGAGAAATGGGGATTTAGCTCCTGTCAGATCAAATAGCACACTCCCAGTCTGATAACTATCTATGTTTCTTGTCAGAAAAATGGCGGTTGTTTCATTGATGGAATGGCGATGAGTGCAGATCCTGATAAGAATGTGCGGATGCAAAAGCTGATCTGGATCTACACTGGTTGCAAAACTCATAATCATGCTGGTCTTGTGCTTGGTTCTTTGGCAGACGGGCTGGTCTTGTCCAAATAGCTTGACTGCTTGTATTGTGCTTGATCAAGCACAAGACAAGTAGTCAAGCTATTTGGACAAGACCAGCCCGTCTGCCGAAGAACCAAGCACAAGAACAAGACCAGTCTGTTTTCCCGGACAGGACCCACCCATCTTCCGAAGGATCTAGTTCATGCACACAGCCACCCAGAGATCTTCCCTGAACAAGTCAAGCCTGACTGTTTGACAAAAACCTCTACAGGATCAAGCACCAGCAGCCTATTTCACCAACATTGCAAAGTATACTTATCTAGCAAAGTATACTTTGTGGGAGAAATTTTCAACTTCAGGATAAATTTATTAATTTTTATTATACTTAATTTATTACATTATCACAGCCATTTTGGCTGTGATAATGTAATACATTCAGTATAACAAGTTTGTATACTTTTAATCATCAAATACACGCAAAGTACAATGTATACTTATCTAGCAAAGTATACTTTGAGGGAGAAATTTTCAATTTAAGGATAAATCTATTATATAAATTTGTATTATACTGAATTTATTACATTATCACAGCCATTTTGATTATTCCCTCAAAGTATATACTTTGCAATTTTGGTGAAATCGGCTACAGAATGAGCTGCGTGCCACCTATAACAAGACAAGTTTGTCTATTCCCAGGATCTCCTGCTGGATAATAACTGCACGGTCAACATACCGCAGGACTGTCTAGCCACCGACTAATCCACATCCTCTTCCTTATTATTCTGTAAACTTCACAGTACTTTGACCTTGCCATAGGGCACAGGGGCCGCACGGGTGGGGCGTAGAATGACAATATGGATGATGATAAACACCTATGACGAGGCTGTGATAGTATATAAAGTAAATAATAAATTTTAAAGGTACATGCCCACTTAGTAGGGACAAAATGTTCTTTATATGATTTAAGTAAGTGTATAATTGTGTCACTATTCAACCAGTTCTAAAACTTACGACTGCCCGCTATACAGATATAATCATTTAGTAATACAGTAGAAGATCGATCTCTCAAACCGGTTTCTGTCGAACACTCCGGAAAATTCGAACTCGTCCTGTGGTCCCGACAAATTTCCCTATATAAATCATATATTTTTCTACCTAAAACTCGAACTACGAAAAAGTCGAACTCTCGAACCGATGTCACGGTCCCTTGGTCAGTCAATCAGCGTAAAGTGCTATTGATAGGTCGTACAGGTGAGTCTGTCGCCAGCTGGTCTGTTTGCGAGGTGTGAATATCACGATTGGCGGTCTGTTTGTATTGTTTCGCTTTTAGAAACATATTGAAATAAAATAATTAATTCTTTATATTTGTTTATTTGATATTTCTTCCAGAAGGCCATATAGTCCCATACAAACATCAATCAATGGTGTCATTCCTAAATGGAATGAAATCACATACTAGTATTTATTTTCTTTCCCTCGATCTACGCCCGACTCGAACGTTTATTTGAGTCCGTTGCCGGTTCGAGAGTTTAATCTTCCACTGTATTTATTTTACTGATAGTGACTCATGGTGGCATTAGGCTATTTTCATATGCAAAGGAGCATGATATTTTTTAATTATTTACATTAATTAAATGCGTCACCTGAAAAATAATATTTCGACAAATTATAGAGGATTGATCATTGCACATCAAAAAATAAATACAGAAAATAAATAGTAATGTCCGTTAACATTTAAAGAAACACAGTTATCGCACCTGATATCAGTGTGGAAATTTACATCCGATATAATATGTATAGTAATGCCAATCAGTAATGGTGAATGAATGTTTAGTTTGCCAGAAAATTTCATATCTACAGAATATACAAAACTATCTATAAAGAACATATCGTGCCTACTGAGTGGGCATGTACCTTTAAGAGCAGCATGGATGTGTGGCATTTTTCCACAAGTATGATGTCGGACACAGGACACACAGTCCACAAATTATATGCCTCTGGCTCTACCGAGACCGGGGGGCATCAAAACTGTCAATATTTTTTCAATAATTCAAATTATCACCAAAACCTGTTTTGCAGATATGACTTGGTTTGTTAATGTTTTAGCCGTATAGCATAACTTGATTTGATTTAATGTTTGTTTGTTGGGGTTTAACGGCCTATCAACAGCTAAGGTCATTTAAGGCCGGGTCAATAGGTTTAGTACTAAATCCCATATATTACCTGTACAAGTACATGTACATTTTCAAGTCCATGTACAAATGGGGGGAAAATCCCAAAATCAGAACTGAATATTTACAATAACAAAACTATATATTCAGCCCTGAAATCAGAATAATCCTGATCTGATGCCAGGTCCTCGCCACACCAGAATCACTTGGCCCCTCCCAAAAGCAGTAGGATCAGTAATAATCTTACTACTTTTATAATGGGCAATAACCCAATTCAACTCCCCAGTAAAAAAAAGAGCCAAAGATAAAAACGTACCTGTCAGAGGGTCAAACCAGGCAAATCGTGATTCCTATAAAGAGGAACCCATGCCGTTAATTTACGCCGTCTCATTCGCCCGACCACCAACCACGATTTGATGTAATGATGTTTAATGGCCCGTCAACAGCTAAGATCATTTTAGGCAGGGTTAACTGGGTCAAATCATATATTTTGAGGGTATAAGATTTCCAGTATAGTCACAGATCAGCCAGCAAACATAACCTGTTACAAACATATATCGGTGTCAATTGTTTGATGGGGTTTAACGGCCTATCAACAGCTAAGGTCATTTAAGGCCGGGTCAATGGGTTTAGTACTAAATCCCATATATTACCTGTACAAGTACATGTGCATGTACATGTTCAAGTAAATGTACATGTACATCCCAAAATCAGAACTGAATATTTACAATAACTATATATTCAGTCCTGAAATCAGAATAATCCTGATCTGATTCCAGGTCCTCGCCACACCAGAATCACTTGGGCCCCCTCCCAAAAGCAGTAGCATCAGTAATAATCTTACTACTTTTATAATGGGCAATAACCCAATTCAACTCCCAGGTAACAAGAGCCAAAGATAAAAACGTACCTGAGGGCCAAACACATTTGTTTTGATCAGATATTAATTACTTGTTAAACAAATAATATTCCACTGCCCATTATCACCAATGCTTCGGTCGCTTCATACTGAACTCCTCAACGTTAGACTGCATCATTTTCTGTGACAGCTGTAACTTGTGTAGAAACTTGAGAACTTCTGGATCGGCCCTCACACACTTCTTGTCAAAGTCTAGCACCCGCAGACCCTCGAGGTTCTTGGCTCGGGACAAGGCGACGTACGTCTGGCCCGACTCGAACACCTTGGACAGTGAGATCTCCACACAATCCAGCGTCATACCCTGTGACAGAGACATGTGACTGTGGCTGGAGAAATGGGGCCTATGGGATTTGTGACCCATGCAACTCTTGATCAATTATTTTTTATTTTAACCCTTCCTACGCTGTTGACGGAAATTGCCGTCTGCTGTTTTTAATTTTTGCTTTAATTCTTAACAAACAAGAAATGCGTCTGTCGAACGCGGATGCCACCTGCAGCATATTTGAGAAACTGTGACAAAGTGGTTAACAGAAAAGTGTGACGGACGGCGGACGGACGGACGGACAGACAGTCCAAACACTATATGCCACCCGTTTCTTCGAAACCCGGTGGCATAAAAACTGGTTTTGACAGCACATGAGAATCGTCTCCACTGGAGACGATTCTCATGTGCTGTCAAAACCAGGTTTTTGTCGAGAAATATTGAAAATAAAACATTTCCAGCAGACGACAGAATTTAATTCAGCATAGCAAGGGTTAAACACACTCCTGTAACCTAAAACTATATACATAAATTACATATGTATATTGCATGTTAGAAGCATGAAGTGTGCTGCATTGATGGAATATCGAATAGTGCAAATCCTGATCAGACTGTGCGGAAGCACAGGCTGATCTGGATCTACACTAGTTGCAAAACCCATAAGCCCCATTTCTCCAGTAACAGCCACAAATGTGATTTAATGGCACAAACTGTCTGTGATTGGAGAAATGGGGCTTATGGGATTTGTGGCCAGTGTAGATCCTGATCTTACCTCACATTCTAGCAGCCTGATAAGCTGATAAGCTGCTAGATGCCTGATCAGACTGTGCAGATGCACATGCTGATCTGGGGCTACATATACACGGGTCAAACAATCCCCATTTCTCCAGTCGCAACCACTTGTGTTCTTTGTTTTACCTGTTATATCGCATTGTCAGTTTTGTCTCATTTAGAAACAGCAATATGTTCCACAAATCATGATGTAGAAAGTGGAGATAAATTTCAGTGCTCATGCGGAATTTAAATTTATCTCGACGCAATTTGCGGAAAATACAGATTATGTTCAAAATCAATATCAGTGAAATATGGCTATGTGATAAGGGTGGTAATATC
The DNA here is from genome assembly GCA_029237695.1 of Conchocele bisecta. Lineage (NCBI taxonomy): Eukaryota > Metazoa > Mollusca > Bivalvia > Lucinida > Thyasiridae > Conchocele > Conchocele bisecta. The sequence continues at coordinate 49,013,170 of CM055268.1, forward strand.
AGTAGCCGATTTCACCAACATTGCAAAGTACATGTATACTTTTCTAGCAAAGTATACTTTGAGGGAGTACTCATTTATTTTTCCTAAAATGCATTATTTCATATAGAACTAACTACTGCATATATTTGATGATTAAAAGTATGCAGAATTATTATACTGAATTTATTACTTAAATTGGCTGTGATAATGTAATAAATTCAGTATAATAAAAATTAATAAATTTCTCCCTCAAAGTATACTTTGCTAGATAAGTATACTTTGCAATGTTGATGAAATAGGCTACAGGTGTCCCAAATGCTGGAATACTAGATTGAACCCTGGAACACATAATAGGTATACATATATTGAAACCTATCTGTCCTGTACCGTCTATGTGGCTTAATGACTTTTGAAATAGTGTAGTTCCAAATCAGACTGTGTAAATACAGTCTGGACATGTTTTGTTATGGCTTTAGATTTGGCCTGCACATCCACGACGTCTGTAGCCGATTTCATCAACATTGCAAAGTATACTTATCTAGCAAAGTATACTTTGAGGGAGTAATCATTTATTTTTCCTGAAATGCATTATTTCATATAGAACTAACAACTGCATATATTTGATGATTAAAAGTATGCAGAATTATTATTCTGAATTTATTACATTATCACAGCCAAAATGGCTGTGATAATGTAATAAATTCAGTATAATTAATATTAATAAATGTGTCCTTAAATTGAAAATTTCTCCCTCAAAATATACTTTGCTAGATAAGTAAACTTTGAAATTTTGATGAAATCGGCTACTGGTCAGAGCATACACTCAATTCAGAGTTTGACATTCAACTATTTACACTACCATGAGCGAAAGTGTTTAGATCTTAATCCAACTTTGTATGAATGTGCAGGAGAGCATTAACTAATATATACAAATAATTCATGCCATAACATCCACTTTGTCAGCCAATGGTCCAGTTATTTATATTGTCCACACGCAGCTACGCATTTCATGAGACAATAGTTACAAATATAGCTGTATGAGAAGAAATATCGTGCAAGTTTGACAGTACTGGATGATGGCGTATTGTGTTTACCTGGCTCTTGTGTATGGAGATGGCCCAGGCCAGTTTGAGGGGCACCTGTTTGCGGGTCAGGAAGAGGCCGCCAGAGACCTTGAACGTCCAGCGCACAGGCTTCACCGTCTCCTCTGTCCCACACATAAACTTCACCACAGGCAGACCTGCAGGCACAGATGAAATGTATCTCATGATTCGGTACGTACTTGATTATATACAGGTCACCCACCCAAAATCAAATGGAAACTGATTGAAATTGTTTGTTTGTTTAATGACGTTTAATAGCCTGCCAACAGGTAAGGTCATTTTAGGCCAGGTTAATGGCGTCGAATCCTGTATTTCACCTGTATGGATGGGGGAAAATCCCAAAATCAGAACTGCATATTGTGTACCTTCATTTCCTTAATAACAACAATGTTTTAACAAGTACCTCATTTCCTTAACAGCAATAATATATTCATTTAACAAGTATCGTTATTTCCTTAACAACAACAATTGTTTAACCCTTACAATGCTGAATAAAACTGTGTCATCTGCTGTTTATTTTCTATTTTCCATTTCATCTAATAAACTAGATGGCTACGGCCCACATGGCGCACCCGCCAAGGCTTTGATAGTATACAGAAAAATACAAAAACAAAACCTTAACCAAAAACTTTAACCAGGACGCACGTATGTACGTATGCCAATCTGCCAACTATATCGTGCTGTTCGCAAGCTGGCGGGACAAAAACATTATTTCCAATGGAAGTGATTCTTAAATGCTGTCAAACCATTTATTTATTAAGAATACAAAATAAGAAACAACAGCAAACAATTGTTGGTTCCCGCCTTTTAAGGTTTACAAGTACATGTACTTTCATTTACTCAACAACAATAAGTTTTAACGTGTACATTCATTTCCCTTCTGGAAGGCGATGACGATCCCGCGAGCCCCGTTGACCAGCCCCCGCAGCACATCCACGTTCTTGGCGAGCATCACCTGTGCCCCTACCCTCAGCTCAAGAGAGGCTGGCACGGGGGAGAGCGTGTTGATCTGGGACGCGTACACCGCGTCACTGTCTGTCGATTGGAACGTCTTAGTCGTGCCTGTAACAGAGTAGGTCGTAGGGGACTGGTCGGTATATTTGGCTGTGACTGGAGAAATGGGGATTATGGGTATTGCGACCAGTGTAGATCCAGATCAGACTGTGCATCCGCATCCGCAGTCTGATCAGGATCTGCACTGTTCGCCATTACATCAATGAAACACCCGCCATGCTTCTAATAAGCAATATATGTATAGATATCACGCTACAGGAGTGCTATCTGATCAGGATATACCCGGGTCACAAATCCCAGAAGCCCCATTTCTCCAGTCACAGCCATATATGGGCAGGGGCAGGTAACATGGTAACATACAGTCAATAGACTCATCACAATCTGCTACTAGTAGACAAATGTTAGCATGTCGCGGCATCATGCCAAATTTTGTAGCACTTATACTGCTTACACTCAGTGAAAAAGATTAGATCTTAATCCAGCTCTACAACGTGCAAGAGAACTAGAAATCGGCGCTTATCCACAAGCGCATGTGTATCCAGCTCCAGTCAACAAAAATAGAGGGAGATAACTAATATGTTACATGTCGTAAGATGAGAGTTGTCATTCTTGCATGAGACACACATTTGGTTTATGGTTTATGCAAGTGTGAAATATCATGGAACTTGCAAACGGTAAACAAGTTTTGGATTTACAGGAAACAGAAAAAAGGGAGATAACTAAATAAAGAATTAGTGAGGCAAGAGTTGTCATCCTTGCCGCATCAACACCTTTTGGTTGTGGTCTATGCATGTGTGAAGTTTCATGAAAATATTCCAAAGGGTATTTTTTTAGAGTTATGTTCCGGACAAGAAATCAGTGCAAGAAAAAACAAAGGGAGATGACTTAAAAATTAGTGAAGCAAAAGTTATCATTTTTGTGCACGACACACCTTTGGGTCGTTATCTATGAATGTGTGAAGTTTACAAAGGGTATTCGAGTTATGCTCAGGTCAGGAAATCAAACAAAAGGAGATAATTCGAAAATTAGTAAGGCAAGAGTTGTCAATCTTGCTGATAACTTATGATAACATACCTTTGGGTCATGGTCTATGCATTTGTGAAATTTAATGAAAACATTCCAATGGGTATTTGGGTTATGCTCCCGACGCTGTTAAAACATAGTATCCCCACAACATTCATCTGGGAATACACTCTCGACATTTGAAGTCTGAATCATGCAGTTTCATTGGCCGAGACTGAGCACAACCTACTGAGCATGTTATACAAATTTGTAGGTAAAATCATGATGTTGGGACTGTTTGCTGTGAACAGTGAAAGGGATGTGTTTTTGCTGTCAGATAGGTTAGAGCACAGTACTTCAATACCAGAGGTTGTGGGTGGGTGTGGCTCACATTTGGCATCAAAAATACTTTAATAGTATTTCCATCCCACTGGTCTATAGGACGAGACTCAGAAGATATTGATTTTCAAAAGTGTGAGTACAAAATACTCACAGCGATGTGAAAATATGCATCCATTTCAAATTGAGTAGTGAAAATTTCCGCTCAAATAAGTTTTGTTTGTTTATTAATGTTTAACGGCCTATCAACAGCTAAGGTCATGTAAGGCCGGGCAAACGGGTTCGATCCCATATTAAAAGTGAATTTTTAAATTTGTTTATTTGTTATCATGTGTTTCCTATTTAATAAGAAAATCAATAATACATTTGCAAAAGTAAAATACGCATTGCTTTTGAAATCTAGTCATATAATACTCTTTAGATACAAAACTATCTACAGCTCTGCAGACTGGACTGTTGCTGGCACGCTAAACCCATTCACTTTCACTTTACAACCAGTGAAATTTCCAGATTTTGAGCATGAGAATGGAGTACATGCACACAACTTTACAAACTCGTGTGTCCAGAGACTACGAACCCTGAAGCTTCTTCAGGTGGAAGTTGTTAATGTGGTCCACATCTTCCTTGTGGGTACACAGTCTTGTTGCTAGGATACCGTCGCGGTGGATATTGTGGCGCGCCGTCTCTCGCAGGGTCTTGTATGCTTCCTCCGGACATCTGTATACATAATGCAGGGCTCCAGATAAGGAATTAGTCATTGAGTAGTGTCACTCCATCATTTCTGAAGCAATTGGGAATTTCAAAATTGTAATTGTGTAAACTAGAATCACACTACTGTTTACACATCAGCAGACTGCACTTATTGAATAGTTTGCTTCTAAATGAAAACACATCTTGGTATTTCATTAGAATTGTCTCCTTGGAGACAATTCTAATGAAATACCAAATGTGTTTTCATGGAAAAATAAGAAAATACGCTATATTTGTGTTTATCTGTCTGTTTATTGTTTTCTGTACCATAATAAAGATACCACAAATTTTGTATTGCTTTTTCATACTCACTACTTCTGATTTCAATTGGGTTTTTGGCAATTTTAATTGGGTATTTACGCAAATACACACCTTATCTGGAGCAGAGCATAATGGGAAAATTACAAGTCAAGAGGTACATGACAATCAAAGGGGAGAGTAGAAGGGGTCTAAGTTTAGAAGATATATATAGCGGAAACAAAATATGACCTTTAACCTCTAAGTATGACCTTGACCTTGGATATAGACACGTGGGTATTGAACGCGATTCATCAGGGTAAATAGTTGCGGCAAATTATTTGAAAATCCATTATTAAATCAGTTTAGAAGATAAAGAACAGAAACAAAATTTCCACCAGACTGAAACACAGTCTGCCTCCTATATACCATCCTAAACTTTGTTTGTGGGGGTATAAAAGTACACAATACAAGAATAGTTTCATTGCATTTCTTCATGTATGCTAGCTCCAGATAAGTTTTGTATCTACAGAGTATTATACCCCCAGATTTCAAATTCAATGCGTATTTTACTTTTACAAATGTATTATTGATTTTCTTCCATTTAAATAGGAACAAATGATAAACAAAATAAAAAACATATAAAAATTCACTTATTTGAGCTGCAAAAAGCAAACAGTTTGATTTTTGCAGCTCAGCTCAACTAGGTAAATTTCAACTTTATTACAGTATGTTCACTACTCAATTTGAAATTCAATGCGTATTTTCACATTGGTGTGAGTATTTTGTACTCCCACTTTTGATCAGTGCGTATGCTGCTAAAATAAGTCCGTAAAATATGTCAATATGCATCTTATCTGGAGCTCTGAGTAGCTCTGAATAGAATGTGCTGGTTGCTCTGGGGCTATGAATGCTCATGAACAAAATTTAAAAGTGAAAGTGACTTGTAATAATTCCAGCACAAAAATATTTACACAATTCCCTAACATTTGATTGGCTCGTAGCAAGTCTCTGTCCAAAATTTATATCCCAGTAAACTCCCACGCCGAACTACTTTCCGTAACCGTGAGGCGCAGTTAAAATAATTCTTAAGAAAACGGAAAATAAACACATTTTCTTGATGAATTTATTTCAAATGCTGGAATTATAAGGAATGAATGGCCTTTTTGTGGAATTTATCGGGGATATAAACTTGAAAAAGTCGCGGGAATACTGGACGAGGCCTTCCGGCCTTCGTCCAGTATTCCCGCGACTTTTCCAAGTTTATACCCCGATAAATTCCACAAAAAGGCCATTCATTCCTATAATCAACCATGCAAAAACAGTATTTTTTTCGATAATATTAAATTTTATATTATACGAGGAAGGCCTCGTCCAGTATTCCAGCGACTTTTCCAAGTTTATACCCCGATAAATTCCAGAAAAAGGCCATTAATTCCTATAATGAAGTCACAGCAAACAGATAAAGTCCTTCAGGGACGGGACCTCGGCTTCAAGTCTCAACCGAAAGACCAGTTGGATGGAAATACTATGAAAGACTCGGAAAGTATTTGTTTATGCCTAATGCAAGGTTTGAACTCACAACCTCTGGTATTGAAGTCCAGTGCTCTAACATCTCGGTCACAACGCAACCCTGAACGAAACGCAACCTCTTTTGGACTGTGTATAAGTATAGTGGTTAACGATATACTGCTTGACTATTAAGAAAAATGTTCAATGTTAGAAAAAGATCCAAATGGACTTACTGACGACTGCGCGAGAGAACATTTACATGATTTATATAGAAAATAATAAATAAGAGATTGCAGGAGGACACGGCCCTGTCAGTGAAATCAATTATAAATACAGAATACAGACCAATACACGATGTATGCATTTCTTGCAGTGCCATTAACCCTTCCAACACCACATGCCTGTATAGTGGTATTGGCAAAAGGTGTACATCCAGACGAGCCGGCTTGTGACGAGCCGTCTCATCAGGCTCTGCACTTTTTGCAAGTACCGTAATTTTCATATGTTTGAGAACAAAAACACCCCCTTTTCATAAATGGACTAGTCTGACAATCATTTTGTGATGATTGGATTGGTTGCAAAATTAACATATCAAAATATATTCCAGTTACTTAATAGGGTCGAAAGAGTTAAAGGTACATGCCCACTTAGTAGTCACAAAATGTTCTTTATATGATTTAATTATTTATACTAATTAAATGCGTAACCTGAACAAAAAAAATTTCAACAGATTAAAAAGTATGATCATTGCACATCGAAAAATAAATACAGAGAATAAATAGTAATGTCCGCTAACATTTTAAGGAAACACGATTATCGCCACTGATATCAGTGTGGAAATTTACTTCTGATATAGAATGTATAATAGTGCCAGTCAAGACGTGGGGTAATGGTGTATGAATGTTTATTTTGCCAGAAAATGTCTCAGATGATGTCTCTGATATAAAGAACAGTTTGAGCCTACCGAGTGGTCATGTACCTTTAAGGTCTTTTTTGTATGCCAGGGATCCATTTGGATTATTTTCCGGCAACTGTTTTCTTTATGTGCGACATAGATGGCATTAGTTGTCTAGCTTGTTAGCATGGCAAAGTTACCATAATAACCCTAAATAGACACAATTTATTCTGGGAAACACATTAACCCTTTCAACACCAAGTAACTTAATAGGATGTTCCATGCCAATGTTTCACGCTATTTCATTAATTTTGTTCATTCAAATTATCCCATTCTTCTAAAAGGGTAATCTGTACGACGTTTACAATTATTAACAAACAGTGGAGATCCTGATGAGACGGCTCGTTACGAGTCGGCTCATCTGGATCTGCACTGTTAGCAAACTTTGTCTCTATAGAGGTCTGTGGTGTTGAAAGGGTTAATACATGGTTCCTCACAGCAGGGAATGTCCTAATATTTATGGTTAGTATGAACTTGTTAATTACAATAAGAATGTATTTGGATACAATTTGTTTTGGGAAACCCCTAGGGGTTTCCCAAAACAAATGGTATCCGAATATTTAAGGATATTACGGTACTACATTTCCGTTTATGCTAGTATTACCTGCCGAGTCGAATGCTCTGGAGAATATTGATGAACTGTTGGTCTGATTGCCGCCGCACGTCCGTCAGTTCAAGGTTGAGCTGGATGCATCGCCGCCACGCCTTCGACTGTAAATGATGGCGATCAAAATCATCATACACTTTTATCACGTAACTCTATGCCTTGAGCGAACAGCATTGACGTGAACACTCGCTGACAGATAACACAATGTTGTATCCCACATCGACTATACAAATGCATATCTGGGTCACAACTACTGCGGCTGACATTCCATGATAGACCCAAGAGATACAACTGTAACACTAGATGGCCGCGGCCCGCAGGTCGCGCCCAACGAGGCTTTGATACGATACCGAAAAACTTGAACCAAAAACTGTATCTCGGGACGGACGGACGGACGGAAGCACGCACGTACACCAATTTGCCAAGTATATCACGCTGTCCGCAAGCAGGTGCAACAAAAACCAAAGTGCACATTGCTAGTTCAGTGTACTAAATGGTTTTGATGAAACAATACCTACACTGGTCGGGCATGTCACAGGGCCTGTATCAGGGGTGGGAACACTTCCAAATGCCAAATCATGAAAATGGCTAAACAAACATAGTTTGCACGCAATACATGTTTGCTATAGACATTTTCAACACTTGGCATTATACGTAAATATGTGCATCCCTTTTGAAACAGTATTTTTCTGCAATTACCAAAAAGGTTATATCAGGTTATATCCCGAAATGTCCCACCCCTGTAGCCTATTTCACCAACATTGCAAAGTATACTCATCTAGCAAAGTATACTTTGAGGAAGAAATTTTCAATTTAAGGATAAATCAATTAATTTTTATTATACTGAATTTATTACATTATCACAGCCATTTTGGCTGTGATAATGTAATAAATTCAGTATAATAATTCTGCATACTTTTAATCATCAAATATATGCAGTGATTAGTTCTATATGAAATAATGCATTTTGGTAAAAATAAATGATTACTCCCTCAAAGTATACTTTGCTAGATAAGTATACTTTGCAATTTTAATGAAATCGGCTACTGTAAGAGCCTGTATAGCGGTACCTGGAAGCAGAATTTGCGCCTCTCCTTTCCGCGGGAGACTGGGGGCAGCTGCAGGAAGTCACCACACACAATCAGCTGGATTCCCCCGAATGGCTCATCATTCTGCTTCACCACCCTGCCATGCCATGCAAGCATTTGATTTATTGGTGATTAATGTCCTATCAACAGCTTAAAGGTCATTTAAGGCCAGGCCAACGGGTTCGATCCCGTATTTAACCTGCTGCATTAGGGGGGAAATCACAAAATCAGAGTGAGTGAGTGAATAGGGTTTAACGTCCGCTTTTCTGACATAGAGGTACAAGCCTCAGGGAGTCTACACGCAGACGGGTCAACGGGGTCGAGTCCCGTATCCACCTGTCCAAGGGGGGTAAATCCCAACTTCAGAACTCAATATTTACAATCAAAATATATATTCAGTCCTGAAATTAGAACAACCTGATCTGGTGCCAGGCCCTCGCCACACCAGCATCATTTATCCCATCCCCTAAAAGTAATAGGATTAGCGCTAATCTTACTTTTATATATGGGGTATAGCCCGACTCAACTCTCACATACAAGAAAGCCAAAATGTACATGAGGGCCAAATCCGGTATAGTGGGTTCCGGAAAGTATGAACCCAATCGTTAAGCCAGTTTAGTCGCCTTTTACGACAAGCAATGGCTACTGCAGCACTATTCTCAGGATCAGTTGATCCCGCCCCGGTGCCTGCACGGGGCCACTAAAATCAGAACAGATTATTTACATCGAAAATAAAAATATATTCAGCTCTGAAATTAGAATAACATGGAATGGTGCCAGGTCCATACCACACCAGTCACTTCCCCTAAAGTAATAAGATTACGAATAATCGTATTACTCATATAAAGGGTATAACCAGATTCAAATCTCACATACAACAAAGCCAAAGATGTACCTGAGGGCCAAACCAGGTCTCTGGTGGGATTCCGGTAAGGATGAATCCCGATCGTTAAATTACCCATCCCAACCAACCACGGTGAAGTTGAACCATCACAAAGCATTGATTGAAAGCTGATGGACAGATACTGGATAGTGGAAACTAGTAGCGCACAGAATCTACCAGGAAATAGTCAGTAACGAGTGGCCTATTTCACCAACATTGCAAAGTATACTTATCTAGCAAAGTATACTTGAGGGAGAAATTTTCATTTATTAATTTTTATTATACTAAATTTATTACATTATCACAGCGATAATGGCTGCGATAATGTAATAAATTCAGCATAATAATTCTGCATACTTTTAATCATCAAATATATGCAGTGGTTAGTTCTATATGAAATAATGCATTTCGGGAAAAATAAATGAGAACTCCCTCAAAGTATACTTTGCTAGAAAAGTATACTTTGCAATGTTGGTGAAATAGGCTACAGACACTGTTCATCAAACATTAGCTACAATAATTTGCCTCCAATATGTTATCAATGGCTACAATTTGACCCATTCAAAAATGTTTAAAATTTAGTAAACTGTATATTTTAAACCTTTAAACAAATAATCTGTGATGTAGAATTAGTAAATTGCCAAATATAATAGAACAGGGAAATCATATTCCCATGGAAGCCATCTTTTCTCTTGTTGTTGTTAAACATAACGAAATTTACAAGATATACATATGTAAATGTCAGATAAACACCATGACACGGTAAAATAACCAATTTCAGCGTGTGTATGTTCTTTATTAATAATTTATTGATACAGCTCTGACAGTTTTATATCGCTAACATATCAAACACGCCAGATAACCAGTTGCAAAAATCACTCTTCCATGTGAAGGGATTCCGCTGGCGATCGCAAATGGCGATAAAAATAAACAATTGGCGGGAAAAAAATACAAAAAAAAAAAAAAATATATATATTTTTTTTCTACGAAAATTGTATTTTTTTATCCACAATTTTTTGAAGTGGCGATTTTTTTATTTTCCCCAGCGGAATCCCTGCATGTGTAACATTAACGAGATGGGGTTAAATTGCTGCCCTCACGAGAGGTATGCAGCGGGGTAGCAATTTTGTTTCTAATCAAACATCTTGACCATGCAATGGTAAAACGTTTCCAGATCTCATGCTCAAAAGCAAGTACTTTAATTAAATGGGCCAATCAAATATTACAATGCTATTTTGCATTTTTCTCATCAGAAACATGGTTTGACAGAACTTTAGAATAATTTCCGATGGAAATTATTCTAAAGTGCTGTCAAAACATGTTTTTATCAAGAAGGAAAACAAAACAGCAGACGACAATTTTTGTTTCAGCAGACGACAATTTTTGTTTCAGCAGACGACAATTTTTGTTTCGTATCACATTTTTAGCAAATATAAAATTCTAAGATCACAAGCTAAGTTTAATGGGACACTGCCAGTCACACAGATTGTGCAAGGGTGGACATTGGTGTCATAACTTGTAACTTATATTTTATTTAATTGATTTAATAGATATATGTAACCAAGAAAAGTGGTAACAATAGCTCACCTGAGCCTTTGGCTTTTTAAATTGAACCTGAAATTTACAGCGCTGTGGTACCTTGTTTTTGAGGTGCTGGAGTACCACAACGCTGTAATAATGCAGAGCTCCAGATAAGGTGCGTATTGGCTAAGGTGCGTATTGGCTAAGGTGCGTATTAGCAAAATACGCATTGATTATCAAAAGTGGGAGTACAAAATACTCACAGCAATGTGAAAAGTCTATCTATCCGATAATGCCGAATTACGCTAGTATAAACAGACGGTAAATGGCATCGCTATGCGTTGTTACCAATTACCGACAGGTACCAATTACCGACGTTTTCACGACAGCTTGATACGGACGAGAAAATCACTGATTCTTTATATAATGACAGATTTGTTATAACGTCATTTTCGTCAATGACGAACTATGCCGTTGTACCAAATCCAGACTGTAAGTAGTGAAAATACTGTAATATAGTTGAAAATTTACATACTTGAGCTGCAAAAAGCAAACAGAGTTTGCATTTTGCAGCTCAAATAAGTGAATTTTTAAATTTGTTTTATTTTTGTTGCCCATTTAAAGGTACATGCCCACGCAGTAGGCACAAACTGTTCTTTATAGGAATTAAATAAGTGTATAATTATGTTACTATTCCACAAGTTCTAAAAATTACGAGTGCCCGCTATACAAATATAATCATTTATTAATTATCAATTTACTGTTAGCGACGCGCGGCGGTAACAGTCTATTTTGATAATGTGCGGGGACGACGACTTTCACATCACGGCTTGCGGTGCGCATGCGCAGTACACTACGCGCGCCAGTAGGCTTCCCAATATGTAAACAAGAATATGTCGAAACGTCCAGGACGGAAATTGTATGAAACGGCGTCGGCCAAAAAAAAGGCGAAATGTCTGAGGGACAGGCAGTACAGAGAGAGAGTGGTTAATATTGGCAATCAGATCACCAAATGGAAAGAGTTACGTGGAGATTTAGATTTGGACTCGAACAGAGATTTTTCTTCTCAACTTCCGATACTTCACTGCGCATGTCAAAGATGTGATATGATTGACCGTGTCACGTGACGCGTATTGGTAAAAATAGCACGAGGTCGGAAAATACCCTTTCTGGTCGCGGCATATAAAATGCGATTTAACACCAATTAACACGCGCCGTAATTGAAAATAACTCGTTAGTGGGTAGACAAATGGCTCATATAAGGTACGACAGAAAATGAAAAGTAGTAGTACAGTGTAACCTGCTGCATGGGCATGTACCTTTAATACGGAAGAAAATCAATAATACATTTGTAAAAGTAAAATACGCATTGAATTTGAAATATGGGGGTATAATACTCTTTAGATACAAAACTTATCAGGAGCTCTGAATAATGGACTGTGTGGAGAAGGCCTGCATATCAAACAACCACTCATGTTACATGCTAGATTCTCTACAAAACAGCGCGACCTGTGTCTGACCTGGCCACCGTCTCCAGTTTGTCGAAGAAGTCGCCATCCACCATGGAGATCTCGTCGATAATGAGGTGGCGACACCGGCGCCACTGCTGCGCCACCTGGGACCGCGATGCCAGTTCCACACAGTTCTCCAGGGCCGCACTGCCCGACCCGATACCTGTACAATGTGGAGGGATAGTTAGTATATATATGGCCGCGACACCAGCTCCACACAGTACTCCAAAGAAAAATATCGACAGAAATTTCCAAATTGGAATAAATAGACTTCATATACACAAATGCACTCAGACTATCGAAATGTGTGTCAATTTGTTACTTGATATATTCTCAATGTAACTGCCATGATACATAATACATATGTGCGTGCGCTATGTGACAAGTCGCTGCAGACCTCATTCAGATTATCTAACATTTCAATGTTAGTCAACTTTCCATTTAACTAGAAAATGTGTTCACAGAACATGATGTCCCACATATCGCTTTCATAGTAAACAAGGCAAAATTCCAAGTCCAAAAGGTGGAGATACACATGGCTCAGTGTCAAAGCAAAAATAGAAATTCACTTCGTGCATCTCAGGGATTCCGCTGGCGATGGCCACTTTCGCAATTGGCGATAAAAATAAACAATTGGCAATAAAAAATTATAATTTTCTAAAAAAAAAATTGAAGTGGCGATTTTTTTATTTTCCCCAGCGGAATCCATGCATGTACACACCATATAGAAGCTAGATACATTTCATCAAGCATCCAGCTATTATGGTTTAGAAGTTTTAAGAGTTACCAGGCAAAATACATGTAGTGAAATTCTAAGTCGAAATGGGGATAATCCATGACCCGGGGGTCGAATAAAACATCAAAATGAACTTTGCTAATCTACTCATCATAAGAAAGCTACATACCAAGTTGTTCAGGTGTGTAGTTATTAGGGTTTAAATGTTTTACGAGTTACAAGCCATATTGGAAAATTCTAAGTCGAAAATGGGGATAATCCATGACCCGGTCCAATAAAAAATATAACTAAACTTGCGCATTTACTCATCATAAGGAAGCTGAATACCAAGTTTCAGGTCTGTAGCTAATACGTTTTAAAACTTTTATGAGTTACAAGGTTGGTGACGGTCAGACAGAAGGACAAAGGTAACACTACATCTTCAAATGCCCCCTCCACTATCGTGGTGGGGCATAAAAAAGCAGTAACCAATACCAATACATACCGGCAAACGCATGCAGAGTTGTGCCCCCTATATGGCAGGCAGCGACCCCCGTACTGGCTGTAGCGTAGGTATGCTGCGGTGGGAGAGCACCTACAACGGTAGTCCAATAACATTTCACCCCAGGTTTTGCTTTCTGATGATTCAATCAGAAATAGCAGATGAAAACATAATAATTTTTATGTACCTTTTTATGCTATAGAACTACTGCAATAACCCTAAATTTAGAACACATATTCAGAGCTCCAGATAAACTGCGTATTTGCTTAAATACACAATTAAAATAGCCAAAAACTCAATCATGCTGCAGAAAACAATGAGCAGACCACAAATATAGCATATTGTTCTTATTTTCCATGAAAACACATCTTGGTATTTCATTAGAATTGTCTCCAAGGAGACAATTCTAATGAAATGCCAAGACATGTTTTCATTTCGAAGCGAACTATTCAATAAGTGCTGTCTGTTGATGTGTAAACAGTAGTGTGATTTTATTTTACACAATTAAAATGTTTAAATACCCAATTGCTTAAGAAATGATGGAGTGACAATACTCAATTACTAATTCCTGATCTGGAGCCCTATTTGTGGTCTGTTTATTGTTTTCTGCAGCATGATAAAGGTACCATAAAATTTCTACTGCTTTTTGATACTCGCTACTTCTGATTTTGATTGGGTTTTTGGCAATTTTAATTGGATATTTAAGCAATTACGCAGCTTATCTGGAGCAGGGTGATCATACATATTTCACTACAACTGGAAGACAGTAGTGCTGTTGACGTATAGCAGCCTGCAGGGATAGTAAAACCACAGGGTGAAGTAACGGACCGAGGTCTATAAATACATTGAATATGCCTAAAAGCGAGGTCTATAAATACATTAAATATGCCTAAAAGCATAAATAAATGAAGAAAAAAAAATATTTTTTTTTCTTCATTTATTTATGCTTTTAGGCATATTTAATGTATTTATAGACCTCGCTTTTAGGCATATTTAATGTATTTATAGACCTCGGTCCGTTACTTCACCCTGTGAGTAAAACATGTACATTTGTCAATATTGTTTTCTTATTTTTAGTTCTATGATGTTTTGCTACCGTAGTAACTAGTTACTAAACATAATGTCCCCTTTGTCGGTGGCCCACACAGAAAATCATACCAATTATCCTGCGCAGCAGGAACGACTTGCCGGTGCCAGCACTGCCTGTGAAGAAGATATTCCGGCCACCATGGACTGCGTCCAGCACAGCATTCTGCTCCTTGGTCAGTGTGATCGGGGCAGCTATCATGGCCGATTGACCACCACTGCTGCTGGCCTTCATAGCTGCGATCGCAAGGCACCATAAATGAACTATGGCTACAGTTGCGGGCACTAACTGGGCAAAACTCCCGTAAGGACGGTACAGGAGTTTTACAGTTACTGCTATGGCTGCTGTATTATAATACAGCGCTCCAGATAAAACATGTATTTATGTCTTTTATATTACAATGTAATTACATCTGAAAATGAAATGATTTTATAAAGTTGTGAGCACAGAAAAACAATTTGAAGATTCTAGTCAACAATTGTTGACTAAAAGACAACGCGACTGATGAAAACACTTTCAGTTAAAATGAAGATTTGAGGAAACGAAAGACCGGGACCAAAACTTTTGACTGAGTTATCAATAGTTTGACTTTGTAATGAGTGTAGACAGCAGATTTTGAAAATGAGAAGAAGTATAAAATATTTGAAAATTCTCAGTTTGGATAAATATGAAATTGTATAGTGAATAATCACCTGTTGTATCAGCGAGCAGTTTCCGGCCAAGTTTTCCACTGATTGGTAGCTGATTCTCCTTGTCACCAGTCTCCACCCATTTACGTTTCACCGACTTTCCTTTTGGCGTGAAGTTGTCATTCTTCTCCGCTGCTTTGGCTTTTATTTCATTTGCTTCTTTCAGGTCTCTGATAGTCAGTGGGCTAATTTCTTGAAATAATCTTGGCAAATCTGACTTAAACTTCAATCTGTCTGTCACAAAACCCTTCTTGCGCAAACATTCCAGTTTAGTTGCCATTGTCTTCAGGAACATAATTAATTTATCTGGTGCACAATTTGACAGCATGATCTGCGTGTTATCACTGGGAAACTTTATAGTCGCTTTTCCATCTTTGGCAAATTTCTTGTGCACAGTTATTTCTCTGAGGATGTATCGTACTTCTTTCTTATTGGGGAAATTTGCATGTAGAATAACATCTCGAAACTCATTTCTGCCCAGAGTGAGAGAAACACTTTTATGTTGCAATCTACGAAGACTAACACCAGCTGAGGAAAGTTCTTCCAACAAGGCAGAGCATGTAATTGTGTTCAAATCCATTTCTGAAACAGAAGATTGTAGTTGTTTTCAGGAGAATTACAGCAAAACTAACTTACAGGACAGAGCTCCAGATGTGTCTGAATAGTATTGTACGTCCTTATTTCAAATTAAATGCATATTTTATTTGTACAAATGGATTATTGATGTTCTTCATTATTAAACAGGAAACAGATGATCAAAACATAAAACAAATAATGAAATTTAACTATTCACTTACATGTATTTGAGTGTATGATTACTTATTCACTTACATGTATTTGAGTGTATGATTACTTATTCACTTACATGTATTTGAGTGTATGATTACTTATTCACTTACATGTATTTGAGTGTATGATTACTTATTCACTGTATATTGATACTAAGTAAATATTCAACTTTATTATAGGAATGAATGGCCTTTTTGTGGAATTTATCGGGGTATAAACTTGGAAAAGTCGCGGGAATACTGGACGAGGCCTTCCGGCCTTCGTCCAGTATTCCGCGACTTTTCCAAGTTTATATCCCTGATAAATTCCACAAAAATGCCATTCATTCCTTATAAATTCCAGCATTTGAAATAAATTCCAGCATTTGAAATAAATTCATCAGGAAAATGTGTTTATTTTCCGTTTTCTTAAGAATTATTTTAACTACGCCTCACTGTTACGGAAAGTAGTTTGGCGTGGGAGTTTACTGGGATATAAATTTTGGACAGAGACTTGCTACGGGCCAATCAAATGTTAGGGAATTGTGTAAATATTTTTGTGCTGGAATTATTACAGTATTTCCACTACTCAATTTGAAAATCGATGCATATTTTGACAATTGCTGTGAGTATTTTGTATTCCCACTTGATAATCATAAATGCTAAAATAAGTGCGTAAAATACGCCAATAATTGCCTTATATGGAGCTCTGCAGGAGCTGCTTGACAATTTACGCACCAAGACAGCTTAGAAATATGCAAATTGAGACATTATATCAAATAAACTATTAGTAATTCAATCCAAGGTTGGAAACAACAAAAACTGATTAAAAAAATGTTTTATTGTAACTTTTGAAATGGAAAATAGAATGTGAATGGGTTTTACGTCCCAGCAACAGCTAACTTCATGTACGGATGCAGTCAGGTGATCACCACACACACACCGGTGTGATGTCACGTCATACAAAAAGATGACATCTGTAGCCGATTTCATCAACATTGCAAAGTATACTTTAGTAGCAAAGTATACTTCGAGGGAGAAATTTTCAATTTTATGATAAATTTATTAATTTTTATTATACTGAATTTATTACATTATCACAGTCATCAAATTATACAAATATATGCAGTCGTTAGTTCTATATGAAATAATGCATTTCAGGAAAAATAAATGATTACTCCCTCAAAGTATACTTTGTTAGTAAAGTATACTTTGCAATGTTGATGAAATAGGCTACAGACAAGTGTTACTGAAGCATGGCATGCCATTGTCAATGCCATAGATAATGTCACATGAATTGTGATGTCATATTTTTGTGGCCGTTTTAAAATTAGTGTAACTGGAAGAGAAAAATATGCACCCGACCTGGGACTCGAAGCCAGCACCTCCCGCTTACAAGGCAGTCGCTCTACCGACTGAGCTAACAGGGCACAGATACATATCTTCTCTCCTGAGTTACTAGATCCGTACCGGGACATTGGACAGACTTAATTATTATGGGCCTGGGGCCCCATCATGTTTTCGATGTTACTGTATGCTTTATATATATATGATGGTGGGTCTAGTTTTCGGGGTATTAACAAGTTCATCAACTAGCGATTTTTATAAAACATAACATATGAGCTAAATTGTCAGTTCAATAGAATGATAAACATTTCTTTCAATGTTTCTTGCCTTCAAAATAAGATTGTTGTTTGATTAAAATTCACGTTAGCGCGTTTAGCAACACACGAGTCAGCCATCTTGAATATTGACTTATGGTTGGAGTTTTCGGGGTATGTTCTGAAAGTGTCAATACATTTGCTAATTTGTCCCAAGTTTTCATTTGATGTTATATCATCTCGCAGATGAATGAGGCACAGTGAAGGAAAACTTGAAACTTTTCTATTGATTATGATTTTAACAATATTAAAGAGCAGATTAATGGCGGATGCAGAAAATCACGAAAATCACGGTAAGTTCGTGAACAAAATGACCTAAATGGCAAAAATTACCAGTATTTAGTCCAAACACTGGATTTGGTGGCATTTTTAAGAACTTAATATAGGTAATGTCATGCGTATTTTAATCATCGGACGTAAAGCACATAGCGGATGCACACAGGTCTACAAATTAAAAAATATGTGAATACCCCGAAAACTCCTGACTACCCCGAAAACTGGCGTTACGGCCATATATCATACATGTATATGTTTATGGTATGCTAATAATGTATTCTTTTTGTTTCCTAAAAGACAAAAAAATCATCACCTTGTTGCTTTAATAACTTATGAACCAATTGGTTTTGTTAATTTTATTATCAAGGCTGCCAGCAAGGGAATTCAATTACTTAGTTACCAGCATGTGCACTTGTTATGTTTACACTCTGCCAGCTATTAGCGCTCCAGATAAGGAATTTGACATTGGGTTTTGGTTCGCCATTTGTTTGCGCCATGTATCACCAATTTTCTACGAATAAATCTGACACAATCCGATTGTGTTAGTTAGAATAGACTGGAGCGAGGAGGGAGCTGCTTAGAAAGGGACCACGAAAACAAATGACAATCATGAACTTGTGCTATGAATCAACAGGGAAAGCAGATATTTTAAAAGTCGATTTAAAAAAAAAATGTTTTATTTAAATGTATTTCCTACTAAAATAAATATTACATAACACGTATGTATATGAATCGCCAAAACAGTGCATATATGTATTACCAAGGGAAAATTTAATTGATTTCTTCCAACTTCCGTAATTTCAAAACAGGTGCTCGTTTGAGGAAGGATCAATTGGCCAATGAAATGACGTACATGAAATGAGGTGATTTACACGGCGATTACACGGTATGTTATTATACAATTTGCAGATATTTCGCCCCGTCAACACTTCGGCCACAATGACATATAGTATCGTATCGTGCTCGACAAGTCGGCACAACAACACATGGATTATACAGAAACCCTATATGTAAATATATATATATATATTATGTTGTATCCCTAACGAGGATTAATAGCAATCCTGTTCAAATAACTTACGAAAATAGTACAAACAGGTTAAAACATTGGTAGTTTTCACAGCATGTTTATGGTTTGATATACTGGAGGTTGCCAATTTGTGACATGAATTGATGTAGGTTTTTATGTCATCGACTATCATTGAAAGTTGTATTTCGCATGAACGACCTACCTGGAAACCGTGTTGTAAGTCATACAGAATATAGTTATGGTTTATATGTCCGGCTATATTTGAAGTGACAATGTGTTCCGGCCACCACTTAACACAGAATACAAGTCAATGAGATTGGGCGCTAGTTTTCCACAGCCGACATGTCACCATTAAAGAGAGGGGTCACATTGGCACTCAGCCAGTCCATGGGTAGCTTACATGTGTCTAAATAGGTATGTGCCATCTGAGTTAGACCGAAATCATATATAATATCAATACAGTAAAGATAAGTATCTATCTATCTATTCATTTCTGCCACACGCCCTCGCGGGCATCATCGGGCAACTGCGCGTCGGTATCAAAAGTAGATTTATAAGGCAGTCATTGTTCACAATTACTCCAGCTTATCGTGCGGAAATCAAAGTCCTCTGATACTCACATTGCTATTAGTAGCCGACAGGGATCACAATGTTTGGATTGTATTATCGGTTTGCCAGTAATTTATTTCCATAATAGTTACTCCATTTATGTAACATACGACACTTCAACGAAAAAAAGTATATTAATTGGCATTACATGGAAAATTACTATATATGTGACTTGCCAATCCCAATGCAATCTAAAACATATGTAAACACCCAAAAACATTTTCTCATACATAAAAAGCATAAAGTATTTACGCCTACATAGATAAGGTCATACCTGACAAGGGACCATCTCCACATCCAGTAATACTGGATATCAATTTCACACCCACCAGGTGCCTCGAGATTAGGATATCCGTATAGTCAAGCCCGCATGTGATTGAAAATGTCGCATGTCAGTATCGTTTATAGTATATTATAAATAAGATAGTGATGGGATGTATTTTCTAGTACCTGTGGTCACGCCTATGTGAGATTTCCTTGTCTCTCCCTACACGCGCGTGTCTCACATCGAGCAACGACACATTCTCTAACAAATCGATATTACGGCTAATGTGTGTTACAATTATCCCATACAATAATGAATACGTTTGATGTTTATTGTTTTTGTTTATTATCACGTCGAAGCGTCATGACATCGTTTTAATTTTGATGACGTCAGCAATGTGCATTTTGGCGACGCCAGGGCTGTATGGTGACGCCATTGAACATTAATTAATTTTGATAATAATATTATAAACTATCCACTGAAATAGCATTATCGTCCGAGTCGTGGGTGAAATCTTTGTTTTATCCAATTTGTTGACATGGCGAACACATTGGACATATCAATAGTCACATCAATTCAGCGAATAAAACATTGAGTCTTATTCTGTATCAGATATATATGTTGAGAAACGCAAAACAAATCTGTATAGGGGCGAGACAAAGTATCCATAATATGCTATTGTGGGACAAGGATATTCCACCCTCGTGATCAGAATATGTCATATTTTGACATTCGGGTAGAATATCTACGAG
Source organism: Conchocele bisecta (assembly GCA_029237695.1). Taxonomy (NCBI): domain Eukaryota; kingdom Metazoa; phylum Mollusca; class Bivalvia; order Lucinida; family Thyasiridae; genus Conchocele; species Conchocele bisecta. The sequence continues at coordinate 49,034,024 of CM055268.1, forward strand.
TGCATATGATTGATCAATACTCTTTATCACTGAAAATGCCTTAGCAAAACTCATCCAAAGACATAAACTCCACAAATCTTCTGGACTGTCTGTTCCACGTTTTGCTGTCGACGAACGTTTGGCCATTAACCACATTACATATAAAACATATTAAAATGTAAGAAAGTTTTTCATCAATAATAAGAAAACGACTCCTAAACCTTTCCAGACAGCTTGGAAATAGTGTAACTAAGAAAACAAAAGTTAGATTTTGAAAATCGATCCACAAACTACCTCTAAGGAATACTTGTGATATGTCGTTATGTTTTGTTGTGTAATGATCATACCATATACCACATTTCGAAAGAAGTTTCCATTATAGACGCTAATGTAATTAATTTAAATAAAATCAATTAGTAACGGTCGACTACAATGTGTTTGTAATCATGAAACAAATGCTGCAAACGCTATATAGTTATTTATAATACTGAAACAAATAGCTAGTTATTTTTCGATAGTATATAAACACATTTCTTTACCAAATTCCGCCTTTTTTCCAGGCGACTAAAAGGTACAATTGGGTACATAAATAATGGTATGTAACAATCTGGATGAATGTTATTATTTTACTCCATCCATTCCCTGTTCAGTTCGCCTTTAAATAGAGTCAGTGTTTCAGCTTGTATTGCATCTTCTGGCAAGCGTTCTTCCATCAGTTTATAATGCGTTGGCTGAATATTTATTTTCTGATGTCTTATCTAAATTGTTCCTTCTGTAGTTTCATGAGAAGACCTCTAGTTCTGGAATCTCTGTTCAGAGTAAACAACCGATCATCCTTCTTCTTATGTGTATCAGCACTCATTCTTTAATGAAGATTATGTGCCGGCGCCGTATTTACAATTTGTTAGGTTTGGTGATAAACATATGTTTTGTTCTAAACATGTATTAAAAAGTGCTCACTTGGGGAAAACAATATATATATATATAGTTCAGTGCTTGGTTAAAACTATATACATTTATATGTATTTATACATGGAATATTGGAGTGAGGACAGACACAGCGACCAGGACCTTAAAGGCGTCCACTGTGTCTGCCGCATGTATAGAAGGTGGTAGAAGGTTCCATTGGGTGAATGTTCGAGGGTAGAATGAGTATTTGTAAGAAGCTTTTGCTGTTTGGGTGTGTTTAAACGTTTGTGTACTACTCTGTCTATTTTATATATCTGAAGAAATAAGAAGATTACTAAGTGGATGGATGGCAACTACACAGTGGATAATTTTGTAGAGCATGCTTATTCTAGAACGAGTACGTCGGATTTCAAGAGAGGGTCAGTTCATGGTTTGGAGCATGTTAGTAACAGAGCTTGTATTGTGGTATTGATTTGAAACATATAGCTGGTAGAGCGTCGTTGTACTTTTTCGATTTGGTTTTATTTGAAATGACGTATGTGGGTCCAAGGTAGATGCAAAATACACTAGTTGAGGTATAACAAATGCTTTATATGCATGTCATTTGGCTTTAGCAGAGTTTCATTTTAAATTTCTACGAAGGAATCATAAGGATTTATTTGCTTTACCAGTTATGCAATGTGTGTGTTTGTCCAATTTTAGATTACTTTGTAAGGTGACGCCTATATATTTTGCATGCTCAACTTTTTCGAGTTGATGGTTATGCAGTTTATATGTGAATTTAATTGGGGTTCTTTTTTGAGTGACGTTAAGGATATTACATTTGTCAGGGTGGAAGTGCAATAACGAATCTTGTTCCCACCTGCATGTGGCTTCGAGGTCAGTTTGTAAATGTTTAGCCTCGTGTGAGTTATTGATTTCTTTGTATATATGCTGTCATCCGGACCTGTGTTTTAGATAGTATGGAAAGTCGTTGATATAAATAAGAAAGAGAATGGGTCACAGCATAGTGCCCTGGGGTACTCCAGTAGCCTATTTCACAAACATTGCAAAGTATACTTATCTAGAAAAGTATACTTTGAGGGAGAAATTTTCACTTTAAGAATACAGTTATTAATTTTTATTTCACTGATTTTTTTACATTATCACAGCCATTTTGACTGTGATAATGTAATAATTTCTGTATAATAATTCTGCATACTTTTAAGCATCAAATATATGCAGTCATTATATAGTTATATATGAAATAATGCATTTCGGGAAAAATAAATGATTACTCCCTCAAAGTATACTTTACTAGATAAGTATACTTTGCACTTTTGATGAAATATACTTATCAAGCAAAGTATACTTTGAGGGAGTAATCATTCATTGTTTCCAAAATGCATCATGTCATATAGAACTAACGACTGCATATATTTGATGATTAAAAGTATGCAGATTTATTATACTGAATGTATTACATTATAACAGCCAAAATGGCTGTGATAATGTAATACATTCAATATAATAAAAAATAATAAATTTATCCTAAAACTGAAAATTTCTCCCTCAAAGTATACTTTGCTAGATAAGTATACTTTGCAATGTTGGTGAAATAGGCTACAGATGTTTCCGCTTCCAAGACAACTGTCTGCGTCTGATTGCTAAGAAATTCAGAGATCCAGTTTTGCTTTTGCCGGTATACTGGTATACCCTCACACATGAGTGTTATCACCAGTTGAGTGCTAGTGGAAAATCAGAGGAAAAACGAAAAAGACTAGATAGAGCAGTAGGCCAAGGAACGGTAGAAGGAAGCATAGAGAGAGAAAGAAAAAGAGAAAGAAGAAGGTTTAGAATTAAATGAGTCTGGAGTGCTGAACCTTCAAGACCTGAGCCTTAAAGGAATCCAGCGACTCTGCCAGGCAGGTGTCAGTGGGCAGTTGGTTCCACTGTACAACGGTTCTGGGGAAGAAGGAGAAACGAGTGTAGTCTTTGTCGGCACGCAACTGGCGGTATTGGTGTTGGTGTCTACCAGTGCCTCGTGTTAAGTAGTTATCCTCATTTATGGCTACAAGATTGTTCCTAATTTTGTACAGCATACTCAGTCTGGCATCGACTCTCCTCTGTTCAAGTGATCTCCACTCCAGACTGTGCAGCATATCGGTTACTCTAGATGTGTTGTGATAACGGTTAGAAACCCATCTTGCAGCCCTCCTCTGGACCATCTCGAGTTTGTGTACAAGCCTATGCATAGTTAAGTCACCCTCATTGTCTTTGCTAATACTCTTGGGGTCCCAGACTGTGGAACAGTATTCTAGTTTAGGACGAACAAGGGATTTATAAGCTCGTTCTTTGACAATCTTCGAGTTGATCCTGAGGTTACGTTTCAGAAAACCTAGAGTCTGATTGGCCTTAGATGAGACGGAGTTTATGTGTTTATTCCACTTCAGATCGTGGCTGATGTTAACCCCGAGGTACTTAATACAAGGAACTGAAGAAAGAATTTGGCCGTGGAGAGAGTAGTTATGCATAACAGGAGCCTTCCTGGTGGTAATGTGAATAACCTCGCATTTGTCAGGATGAAAAGACATTTGCCAGTCGGATTCCCATCTCTCGAGATTATGAAGGTCCTCTTGAAGTTTGTTGCAGTCAGATGGGCTATGTAAAGCTAAGTACAACAATGTGTCATCTGCAAAGAGCCGGACAGTACTATGGGTTGTGTACTCCGGGAGGTCATTAATATAAACAAGAAATAACGCAGGACCAAGCACAGAGCCTTGTGGAACACCAGATAGTACTGGAACGGACGTAGAAGCTTTCCCTTCAAGGACGACACGCTGAGACCTACCACTAAGAAAGGATCCTATCCAACCGAGTGCTAATCCCTTCACGCCATAGGATGAGAGTTTGTAGAGGAGCCTATTGTGTGCTACCTTATCAAAGGCCTTAGCGAAATCCATGACTACAACATCATTCTGTCTACCACTCTGCATGTTGAGGCTATGTCGTGAACAAATTCAATAAGTTGACTTTCACAGCTACGCTTCTCCCGAAAGCCATGCTGGAGGGGGTAAAGAATATTGTTCCTATTGAGATGCTGCATCATATTACTGCAAACAATGTGTTCCAAGAGCTTACAGCAGATACAAGTTAGAGAGACAGGGCGATAGTTCGAAGGTGTCGTTTTGTCACCTTTCTTGTATATTGGTGTTACATTGGCTTGTTTCCAAATGTCTGGTAGGGACTGTTGCTGAAGTGAGGTATTGAAAAGTAGAGTAAGAATTGGCGCAAGCTCAGCCGAGAGGCGCTTCAGAATAGTAGGAGTAATATTGTCTGGGCCTGGGGCCTTGGATTCTGACAGTTTTTGCAAAAGACAGTTTCTGTACACCATTTTCTAAAAAAGTTACCTCTATCTCAGAGCATGTCATTTTCTTTTCTGAGTAGGGAAACATATTTGCAGTTTCAGTAAGAAACGAGTTTCATGGGAGTTTGCTTTGAGAGAAAACAGAGTGGAACTGGTCATTAAGCAAATTGGCTTTTGAGATTGGATCGGTAATAGATACTCCGTTTCTCTTCAGATTTAAGTCCAATAGCATCTGTTTTTTTGTGCTTAATAAAAGTCCAGAAACGTTTTGTAATATTGAAGTTTTCAGTTACTGAATTTTCATCTTTTGGAGTAATTAAGTCCTCAACATACTCCCAGTAAGCTCCTCTGCTCAGTGTCTGTATATGGTGTTTAAGAGTTTTTAGTTTACTTGAACCTTCAGGGGTAGGTTTAGCTCTGTTTTTAAAGTAAAGTTTATCCCGTTTCCTAATAAGACGCCTTATTTTACCATTAATCCAAGGTTGTCTATCTTTTAACTTTGCAGTTTTGTGCGGTATGAACTGGCTGATGGCTCTTTCGAGCTCCGAAGTGATATTGACCCATAATTGGTTAACCGGGGTTGAAGTGTCAAAATTTTAATGCAATGGCTTTCCCCAAAGGTAGTAATATGCTTTCTAAGTCCCTCCCAATCACCCTTACTGTAGAGCGCAATCTTCCTGGGGGTTTGCTTGTTTTTAATAGGCCTAATGTCAATTTCAGTTAGGACAGCATCATGGTCACTTACACCTGGGATCACTTTGCATGAAGAAATTATATTGGGGTTGTTTGTGATAACAAGGTCAAGGATGTTGTTGCCCCTGGTGGGTGAGTCTACAAGTTGAGTCAGGCCCATGTCGTCTAAGAGGTCAACGAACTGAAAGGTAAGAGTGGGATAGCCACAATTCTGTTTTATACAGTTGTTTGGCCAGTCGTTATCCGGGAAAATTCATGTCTCCTGCAATAATAACATGGGAACCAGTCATACCCAATCTCCGAAGTGACTCGGAAAACTGGTCTAAACTAGAGCTGTTGCCCTCACTAGGCTTGTAGTAGCTACATAAATAAAGTGGTTTACATCCAGTAACCTCCATTTTCATCCAGGCAATCTCGCAGTCTGTATGCAGGTCGGGGACCTCGCTGCAAATAAAGTCATCTTTTGCGGCAATAATTACCCCACACACCACCTCCCCGTTTTCTGTCAACCCGGACAACATTTTCCATGTACTGTCAGTGAAGTATATTGTCCACTCCTACCAGTATTTTGACATGTATGATATATTTGATAGTGTCCGAATCAGTGTATGTTTGTTTGGAGCTTATATGTTCCTGTAAGCATTCACACGCTGACCAGTGCTTACCGGGCGAATAAAAAAAATATTCACAAGACAGCTACCGGTCGTATAGTCACGGTCTTTTACAAAAGTAACTTCTTTCGAATGTGCTTACGTACTTCATACCTTTGAATAGTTAAACAAAAAAATTCCACAATCAACATATTAAAAACTATCAGCAACGAGTCAGGTTTCATTTTTATCACGTTGATGAACTGTTTTATTTCCTGCACAATATTTTTTTCTCAAGGCACTGTGCACACGATTTAATGGGATAGTTATTGATCATTCGAATGAAATTTTGAATGCTTGAAGTGTTCTAGACAGCGAATGGAACTTCCAATAAAATGTAAACAAAATTGTGCGACTTAAATGAACTTAGTTAGCATCAGGTATGCAATAACTGTAGCTGTTTGGCTTTCAGATTTCATATCATAAATACGTACATTTTAAATAAAGGACACTACAGGAATTGGTTAATTGTCGGACACTATCTACTGAAAAATCTATGGCCAACTCGCTCCTAGGACAACTCGCCCATCAACTCGCCCCACCATATTTTTTCGAAACACGGCCGTCACTGGCAACGTACCTTCTGCGTCCAACTTGTCATATCTCCTGATAGGTTAAACAATTTCATCAGTAGCTTCACATTGTCGGCTGGCTACCCACCATGTATTCGAGAACATCACCGACCGAATGCAGTTGGTGTGTGATGGTTAAAATGTTGGCTTTGTCTTTGAGCTATTTGTTGTTTTTTTGCCAGTTTATAATTTTTCTATAAAACTCTACCTTTCTGATAGTCAAACTCCTGCTGGGGACATAGAATTTAACAGTGCGTCAACAGACAAGGCTGTTAGGAATTAAGAGAAAAGTGAGATATATACAGTGTGTTAAAATAGATGAAAAATAGAGCAGGCTTTTTAGGCAAATTAGAGTGACATGTTCAACCTGCAGGGTTTGACACTCACTTTTGGGCCAAGGATTCCGCGCTATGGACATTATTACATTATGTTGAATGGGATATTCTTGAAAGTTCACGGATTCCTCCTACAAAACTGGGATCCCGGGACACTGAGTGCTGACTCCATGGAGTAGCCGATTTCACCAACATTGCAAAGTATAGTTTTCTAGCAAAGTATACTTTGAGGGAGTAATCATTTATTTTTCCTGAAATGCATTATTTGGTATAGAACGAACGACTGCATATATTTGACGATTAAAAGTATGCAGAATTATTATACTGAATTTATTACATTATCAAAGCCAAAATGGCTGTGATGTAATAAATTCAGTATAATAAAAATCAATAAATTTATCCTAAAATTGAAAATTTCTCCCTCAAAGTATACTTTGCTAGAAAAGTATACTTTGCAATGTTGGTGAAATCGGCTACTGAACCTGGCTAACAAACACATCTGAACTGTGGCAGAGTAAGTAGCACAATGGCTGAAGGAATAAAGAGTACTTAATAGTCTGTTGAGGTTTGGACAGTTCTGTATGCTAGTGTGGGATAATCTACTGGGTCTAAATGTTCAGTGTTAGATAATATGGGATTGGTATTACTATAAGGGAGTGCTTAATCTTATAAAACATAATAAGGTGTTGGTCAATGCGTCGGAGGTCAAGTTGTCTCCATTCCAAAGAGGAAAGCATGTTTGTAACACTAGAGGTCCTATTGTAGTCATATTTGGCCCAGCGAGCTGCTCATCTCTGGATACTCCCATTCTGAGCAATTGATGACTGTGTAGGGGGACCATACAGGTGAGCTATACTCAAGCTGAGGACGGAATGATGTTGAGTATGCTGTTGTTCTTTCTTCTAAGCATGCGAAGGAAGCCAATGGTTTGATTTGCTGTTTTGGTGATATTACCTATGTGAGCTGAGCATTCCAGGTGAGATCATTGGAAATAGTGACTTGTACTTTGCAGAAGGGACAGCCTCACGTTTGGTATTATGCAGGTAGTAGGAAGTGTTAATGGGGATCTTACGTCTTACAATATGGAATACCTTGCATTTTGATGTGTTAAAGTTTATATTCCATGCTCTTGCCCATTTTTCGAGTACGCTGAGGTCCAGTTGGAGAAATTCTGATTTGGTGTCACAGGTGAAAGAAAGATAGACTGCAGTATCATCTGTGGATAGACAGACTTTTGAAGAGGAGACATGTTCTGGAAGGTCATTTATATAGATGAAAAACAGGAGTGGACCAATGACAGAACCTTTGGGAATGCCAGAGGCAAAGCTGATAGTGTCAGAGTGTTCACCATTCAGAATGACCGACTGCTTTCTTTTGTCGAGAAAAGCCTTGATCCAGAGTAGGGTTTCTCCTTGGATGCCATAGAACTTGATAGAAGTGAAGTTTTGAGATCAGTTTTCCCATGGTTCACTTTGTCAAAAGCTGTTCTGAAGTCGAGGAGTATACGATCAGGCTCATTTTTTCATGTTGGAAGCTTTAAGAATGTCTTCTACTAACAAAAGGAGCTGAGTCTGGCACAAACGGTTTTCCATGAAGCCATGCTGGAATTCAGTGAATAAATCTGATCCAGTGAAATAAGAAGTGATGTATGAAGCGACAATGTGGTCAAGAGTTTTACAGAGAATACAAGTGACAGAGATAGGATGATGGTTGGCTGGGTCAGTCTTTGAGTCTTTTTTGTAGATAAGACAGGGGTGGGAATATTCAGATATATCCTGAAATCAGGATGTGAGGTTCCAGATAACTGTAGAAAAATACTAATGACAGTTACAAATGCAAAATCCTGAAAACATAATTTTGCACCCACAAATGAGTACAAGTGTGCTTCACATGTTTCAACATGTTTGTACTCATTTGTGGGTGCACAATTATGTTTTCAGGATTTTGCATTTGTAACTGTTCCCACCCCTGTAGGAGCAACATTTGCTGTCTTCCAAGCTGTGGCACGGCACCTTCTTTCAGAGATTTGGAGAACAAGACATGTAGAAGCTCCTTAAGATTCTTAAGAATTGTTGGGTTGATCTGGTCAGGCCCTGCAGCTTTATGAGGGTTGAGTCTCTGCAGAAGTGTTTGTTAAGAACATTGGCTTTTCTATATCATCTTGGATTAACTTATTGGTGCTTTTTAGTGAGTCGATACAAATGTAGCAACAGCGTACTGTTTAGAGTGTTTTAATAAATTGTATAATTTCTTGTTTTGTTGGTCGGTGGGTGTGCTCTGAGGTTATGTTATTTTCCTGTTTTATGTTGAGTGTATGTTCAAGATATTATTATTGTGTTTGTGTGGCAGTGGTGCTTAAAATCAAGATAGACTATCTACTCATGCTCTATTCCTGTCTGTTTTTGACTATAGCCGCCACTTTTTCTGTCGTCGCCGTCCGCGTCAACACATGTCAAAAAGTTTGTACAAGCTTCTTCATCATGATATAACTTTAATATTACTTGACGGATTGCTTCAATATTTCGACACTCAATCAATATATGTGAGCATTTGGAACACACTCGTGCCGCCACTAAAATGACCTTCAAATTTGTATGGATACACTTAGCCATTTTGTTTGCGTAAAATGTTTTGTACATGTCTCTTCATCATGATATAACTTTAAATTCCTTTAAAGAACATTTTGTGCCTACTCAGTAGGCACAAAATGTTCTTTAAAGGAATTTAAATAAGTGTATCATTGTGTCACTATTCCACCAGTTCTAAAAATTACGAGTGCCCGCTGTACATGTATGATGTATAATAATTTAGTAATATTTATTTTACTGATTGTGTCTCACGGTGGTATCAGGCTATTTTCATATGCAAATGAGGCATGATATTCTTTAATTATTCATCCTAATTAAATGCGTCACCTGAAAAAATAATATTTTTGACAGATTATAAAGTATGATCATTGCACATCAAAAAATAAATACAGAGAATAAATAGTAATGTCCGTTAACATTTTAAGGAAACACGGTTATCACCTCTGATATCAGTGTGGAAATTTACGCATGATATAATTATGCCAATAAATATGTGGGGTAATGGTGAATGAATGTTTATTTTGCCAGAAAATGTCTCGGATGATGTCTCTTATATGAAGAACATTTTGTGCCTACTGAGTGGGCATGTAACTTAATATTACTAGATGGATTGCTTCAATATTTGGATACTTGATACATGTGACCATTCGGAACACACTCATGCCACCATTAACACAACCTTGACCTTTGTCGCCTTCGAAATGTCGCTGAACACTTTAGCCATTTTGTTACATCGAGATGTTTCTATAAGAGTTTCTTCAACATGTAATATCTTCAATATTACGTGAAGGGTTGATTCAATAGTTGGGCACTTGAATCACCTGAATATTTATCGCACACGTGCGCCACTATTAACACGAACTTGACATTTTTATTCCCCACCATGATAATGGAGGGAGCATTTAGTGTTACCCTTGTCCGTTCGTCCCATCCGTCACCAACCTTGTAACTCGGAAAAGTTTTAAACCTTACTAGCTACAAACCCGAAACTTGGTATGTAGCTTCCATATGATGAGTAGATGCGCACAGTTTATTTTCAATTTTGATTCGACCCCCCTCGTCATGGATTATCTCCCCCCTTTTCGACTTAGAATTTTACAATTTTGGCTTGTAACTCATAACACTTATTTAACTGTACTAGCTACAGACATGAATCTTGGTATGTAGCTTCCGTTTATAGATTATCGCCCCCTTTTCGACTTAGAATTTCACCATTTTTTCTTTTAACTTGTAAAATCTCTAAACCCTAATAGCTGGAGACTTGATGCTTGGTAACGTTGCTTCCTTATGGTGTGTAGATTCGAATTTCTGTTTTTGCTTTGCCACTGAGCCATGGATTATATATCTCATTTTTGGACTTGAAATGTTGCCTTGTTTACTATCAAAGCGATATGTGGGGCATCCATTTTCTATGAACACATTTTCTTGTTCACCTTCGAACTGTGCTGAAACTGTGTCGAAATGTTTCTCCGACGCGTTATATGTTCAATATTCCGTGAAGGATTGTTTCAATACTTGGACACTTGAATCACCTGAACATTTGTCACATACCCATGCAACCATTAAAGGTACATACCCACTCAGTAGGCACAAACTGTTCTTTATAGGAATTGAATAAGTGTACACATGTACTTGTGTCACTATTATACCAGTTCTAAAAAATTATGAGTGGCCGATATACAGGTATAATCAATTAGCAATATTTATTGTATCCCCCGGACTCCGTCGGGGGATACTATGGATTTGACAGCGGGCCGCGTCCGCGTACACGTCCACGTCCGCCGCAGACACTTCTTGTCCGGAGCATAACTCGAACACCCTTTGGAATATTTTCATGAAACTTCACACATGCATAGACCACGACCCAAAGGTGTGTCGCGCACAAGAATGACAACTCTTGCATAGCTAATTTTTTAGTTATCTCCCTTTTTTGTTTCACGCACTGATTTCGTGTTTGGAGCATAACTCGACCACCCTTTGGAATATTTTCATGAAACTTCACACATGCATAGACCACGACCCGAAGGTTTGTCACGTACAAGAATGACAACTCTTGCATAGCTAATTTTTTAGTTATCTCCCTTTTTTGTTTCGCGCACTGATTGACCATAACTCGACCACCCTTTGGAATATTTTTATGAAACTTCACACATTCAATTAGACCACGAACCGAAGGTGTGTCGTGCACAAGAATGACAACTCTTGCATAGCTAATTTTTTAGTTATCTCCCTTTTTTGTTTTCGCCCACTGATTTCCTGTCAGGAGCATAACTCGACCACCCTTTGGAATATTTTCATGACACTTCACACATGCATAGAACACGACCCGGAGGTGTGTCACGCACAAGAATGATAACTCTTGCGTAGCTAATTTTTTAGTTATCTCCCTTTTTTGTTTTGCGCACTCTACAAACTGGACAATAATGCATGAAGACCCGTTTTCTCGTGTGCTCTGTACACCTTACCTGTAGAGAGAACAATAGAGACTGGGAGAACCATTCACCTGTGCATGTGCTAGCATGTGTAAATGTCCAGTCTTGACCACTCTTGACCACAGGTAATTTATACAGGTAAATTACTACATTGGATATTACATTTCCGTAAACTGTCTTGAAAATATTGTGGCATTATGTGGACCTGTGCAGATATATGTAGATAAATATAGGACTATTAAAAAAAAAATCTGGGTTCCAGTAGCAAGCATTATTATTTTTAATTTTTAAACTTTTTTTTTCCATCTTTTTTTTTCCATTTTTTTTTTTCAAATTCTTTTTCAATTTTTGTCTAGTAGCATAAGGTCGTAAGTGCTATATACAGACTATTCACCTGTGCATGTGCTAGCATGTGCAACTGACCACTGACCACTTACAGATAATTTATACAGGTAAATGATTATATTACATTTCCGTAAACTGTGTTGAAAATATTGTGGCAATATGTGGACCTGTGCATATATGATATGTAGATAAATATAGGACTATTAAAAAAAACATTATTCTGGGCTCCAGTAGGGAGCATTATATTTTTTTTTTTTTTTTAATTTAAGTTTGTTTTTCCATTTTTTTTTTTTTACATTCTTTTTCAATTTTTTAACTGACCACTAACTTATTACAGGTAATTTATACAGGTACATTATTACATTTCCGTAAACTGTGTTGACAATATTGTGGCAGTATGTGGACCTGTGCAGATATATGTAGATAAATATAGGACTATTAACACAAATTTTGGGCTCCAGTAGCGAGCATTATTATTTTATTTTTTTTTGTATATTTCATTTCCGTAAACTGTGTTGAAAATATTGTGGCATTATGTGGACCTGTGCAGATATATGTAGATAAATATAGGACTATTAAAAAACAATTCTGGGCTCAATTCTGGGCTCCAGTAGCAAGCATTATTATTTTTAATTTTTAAACTTTTTTTTTTCCATTTTATTTTTTTCATTTTTTTTTTCAAATTCTTTTTCAATTTTTGTCTAGTAGCATAAGGTCGTAAGTGCTATATACAGACATCATATAATAAAACAATTATTGACTAGTGAGCCTTAGAATATAATCTGATATTCTATGGCTCACTAGTCAATAATTGTATAATATGTTTGGGCCAGTGAAAATTGCTTTCGGGCCCAGGCTCGAGGTCAAGGCGGGACAAGGCGGGACAAGGCGAGACATTTGATTCCTCTGAATTCTTGTTTACTTATCTCCCTTTGTTGTTTCGTGCTCTGATTTTGTATCCAGAGCATAACTCGAACACCCATTTAGTGTTACCCTTGTCCGTCCGTCCGTCCGTCCGTCCGTCCGTCCCGTAGGGTTAGGATAGTGTTGGGTACTCTTGTTGGGTATTTTTATACAGTAAAAACCCAACAAGTATTCATTTGTAGGAACGTGCGTCCCGTCGTCCCGTCCGCCCGTCACAAAACTTTAACACTCGGGTAAATGTGTCATAATTTCTTCATCTTTCAACCGATCTCCTTCATATTTCTTATACACATTGCTCTAATGGTCCTCTACCACCCTGTGCCAATTTGTTCGTCCTGCCCACGCCAAGCCCAGGGTTTAAGATCATATACTTAGTGCTTCAAAAACTTTAACGCTCAGGTAAATATCTTATAATTTCTGTTTTCTTTCACGGATCAGCTTCATATTTCATATATGCATTTCTCTAATGGTCCTCTACTGCCCTGTGCCAAATCCACGTTCGTCCTGCCCCCGCCAAGCCCAGGGTCAAGGTCACATACTTGGTGCTTCAAAAACTTTAACGGTCCGGTAAAAGAAAATTTTGACTTGGAATTTGGCCTCATTTATTATCAAAGCGATATCTGGGACATCCGTGTTCTATGAACACATTTTCTAGTTTATTAAACTTCACACATGCATAGAAGACGACCCAAAGGTGTGTCGCACGTAAGAATGACAACTCTTGCGTCGTTAATTTCTTAGTTATCTCCCTTTGTTGTTTCGTGCACTGATTTCGTGTTTGGAGCATAACTCGAACACCCTTTGGAATATTTTCATGAAACTGCACACATGCATAGACCACGACGCTAAAGGTGTGTCACGCAAGAATGACAACTCTTGCATCACTAATTTTTTAGTTGTCTCCCTTTGTTTTTCCATCACTGATTTTGTCTCCGGAGCATAACTCGAACACCCTTTTTTCAAACTACTTGTGTATCTGGGGAGGGGGATACACATGCGCTTGTCGACAAGCGTCCATTTCTAGTTTTAATGATAGTGACGCAGGTTGGTATCAGGCTATTTTCATATGCAAATGAGGCATGGTATTTTTTAATTATTTATGCTAATTAAATGCGTCAGCTGAGAAAATAATATTTTCGACATATAAAGTATGATAATTGCACATCAAAAAATAAATAGAGAGTATCAATAGTAATGTCCGTTAACAGTTTAAGGAAACACGGTTATCGCCCCTGATACCAGTGTGGAAAGTTACGTCTGATATAAAATGTATAATAATGCCAATCAATATGTGGGGTAATGGTGAATGAATGTTTATTTTGCCAGACAATGTCTCCGATGATGTCTCTGATATAAAGAATATTTTATGCCTACTGCGTGGACATGTACCTTTAACTTGACCTTTACCCTTTTTTACCATCACATGGTCGCTGAAACACTTAGCAATCTTTGACAGTCAAGTATGCCAAGGTGCATATCCATATTTTACAAACATAATGTCTAGTTTGATAATGGCTCGCTACAATATCTGCCTAGACATGATACTTTGTTGCACATTTACATCACATCCAAATTCCCAATGTGAATGTCATTACCGGTAATTAAGGACTTACTATTTACATTTATGTCTTCTTTTGTTAATTATATTGTCTTTCCACAGTTTATTTGCCTGCCACAGTTTAATACTATTTTGCCCATTGGCCTTGTTTATTTTACTAGTTGCTTTCCAGTATGGCTGAAACGAGAACCCAATGGAAGTTTGGTTGGAAGAGAAAAATTGGAGCTGAAGTTTCCAAGAAAGCATCAAGTGCATTTGAGGAGAACAACAAGAATGATGACGATTGCATTAACAATGGTGAAGTGGATTGGTTGACTCTCTCTCCTTTGAACAAGAAATGCATGCTTAGTTTGGAGGATAACTTGATAAAGGCTGCACGACTGACACATGAGGCGTCCGTCCTTGCTGAATCAGAAAGGTAATGTATGAGCCGTCTATGTGCTTTTGTTGCTAAGATCTGCACTGTGTTCTGTTAACGACGTCAAAATTGGCATGTCAAAATGAGCATGATTTCCAAGGATTGGAAAATTAATGACATCACTGGAAGCACTCACTGGCAGACATGTTATCTATTGATTTGAGTTTAAGCTTGCAAGACTTAAGAAATCATGATAGTGACCAAATACGACTACCGGTAGTAGAAAAACATAATGCTTTTTATAGGTGTTTTTATGCCGATAAAAAATTGTTTAACTTAATTTTTTCTACATTTTTGTATTCAATTCTATATAAGGTACAGAGTTTGTGTACACAACTCCTCTGAAACCGTTCAGTCAATCGTTCTGAAACTATACACGCGTCTTCTACACATATGGAAGATGTGCACATTGCTGTTTTTATGCCACAAAAATATTTGTTAACAAAAATATCACCTTTTTAACTTAGCCATTTTTTATACATTTGTGTATACACTTCTACATAGGGTACAAATGTACATAGTTTGTGTACACAACTCCTCTGAAACAGTTCCATCATTCGCTCTGAAACTATACACACGTCTTCCACACATATTGTAGATGTGCACATTGGTGTATTTATGCCAAAATGTTGTGTTTTTTTTAACAAAAATATCACCTTTTTAACTCAGCCATTTTTTCTAAATTTTTCTATCCAATTTTATATAAGTTCCACTATACACATCTCTACCTAAATTAGTATTATACCTGTTTATCACAACAAGAGGAAGAAATAATGCTATTGATTTTCAAGTTCTCATTAATGTTTCTTGCCTTGCTGACAGCTTCACATTTCTGCATCTTCGCTGTCTGGCCCATCTTTGACAGGCGTATTTTGTGACTTAGGGCACTCTTGTTCAAAATCATCTGCCTGGTCACGAAATTCATGTTCGTTTGTAAGTCATGATATTTTACTTTCACAAAACATCATATGTCAATAAGTCTACTCAAGTCACTGAAACAATATTAGCCCCTGATCCATTGTGTTACCATGTAGCATTTGGTACATTCGATCAAAACTATATTGTTTATTTTAGATACTGGGAAGCACTGAAGAAATGGGATGAGGCCCTGATCCATTCACCACGTGATGGAAAGATACATGACATGAAAGCTCAGGTACACGAGAGATCGGAGATGAATTCATAATGATACTGGAAGATAATTTACATTTATACTGGTACATGAATTGATATCTATAAGCTATAGCTTATAGATATCAATTCATGTACCAGTATAAATGTATACCTAAGCTTTTTCAGATCCCTGTACACCAACTTTGTATACATTTATACATTTCTGAGGAATATTAGTTTTTTTTTTAATAATTTTTAATAACTGCACTTCTTACAAGGACATTTAAGCTAATGGTGCTTCACTGAACACACAGGAGAGTAGTAATTGATCATGAGCATGTAACCATGTCATAAATGCTTTTTGTCGCGTCCGCTTGCGGAAAGCGCTAAGCCCAGGGTCAATGTCACAGACTTGGTGCGTTTGAAACCTTAACGCTTGGGTAAATGGCTTGTAATTTCTGTGTCCTTGCTCGGATCTGCTTCACATTTCACACACGCATTGCTCCAATGCTCCTCTACCGCCCTGTGACAAATTCACATTCGTCCCACCCCCGCTAAGCCCAGGGTCAAGGTCACAGACTTGGTACGTTCGAAACCTTAACGCTCGGGTAAATGGCTTATAATCAAATATGCCTCGTTTTCTTTGTCTGCCAGAGGGGGCATTCGTGTGCCGACAGGCCACATTTCTAGTGTCATTATGCTTTGCTACATGGAAAACTGACTTACACTCTGCAGCTTCCTGCCAATTGTGTCAATTCCTCAGCTGCTCTGACTCTACATTTGTCACAAAAGGATTAGCAGTAATGTTCTTTGTACATTTCTAATTCAATGTCTCATGATAATGTTATATATTAAGAAAAGTTTGTACCGGTGTCACAGGAAATTCTCCCCCCTGGAAATCTTCCCCCCCGTGGGGGAAGATTTCCAGGGTCGAGCCTGGAAATATTCCCCCCCGGGGAAGAATTACCTAGGAAATTCTCACCCCCCCCCCCCCCCCCCCCCTATCGGGGGATATTTCCAGGCTCGACCCTAGGAAATTCTCCCCCCCCCCCCACCCTGGAAATTCTCCCCACCCACCCAAAAGTTTGTGTTTGAATGCTACAAAGCAGAATTATGTCCCACCAAACAGGTGCACATAGGCACGCACAATGCATGCCATTTGGTAGTATAAGAAAGGGGAACATGAAAAATCACCTCCATCACACCCCACCCCAATCTACCATATGCATAGTGTAAGTCCCTTGATAGACAAGAATATCACAAGATTGGGGGAATATTTCTGATCAAGTGAAAATGTTTGTGTAGAACAGTTAGCATGTGACGCATATTGGCAGGGGAGGGGGGAGTGATTTTCCTAGGAAATATCCCCCCCCAACCATCTACCATATGCATAGCGGATGTGAATGCCTCTTTGTAGACAAGAATAAACCCCCCTCCCTCATGATGAAATAATGTATGTTGGTGTAGAACAGATAGCATTTGGCATGTATTGAGGGAGGGGGGGGGAGATTTTCCTAGGAAATATCCCCCCCCAACCAACTACCATATGCATAGCGGATGTGGATGTCTCTTTGTAGACAAGAATAACACACGATTGGGAGAGTATTTCTGATGAAATAATGTATGTTGGTGTAGAACAGATAGCATTTGGCATGTATTGAGGGAGGGGGGGGGAGATTTTCCTAGGAAATATTCCCCCACCCCCAACCAACTACCATATGCATAGGGGATGTGGATGTATCTTTGTAGACAAGAAAAACCCACGATTGGGGGAGTATTTCTGATGAAATAATGTATGTTCGTGTAGAACAGATAGCATTTGGCATGTATTGAGGGAGGGGGGGGGGGATTTTCCTAGGAAATATCCCCCCCCACAATTGCCATATGCATAGCGGATATGGATGTCTCTTTGTAGACAAGAATAACCCACGATTGGGTGAGTATTTCTGATGAAATAATGTATGTTGGTGTAGAACAGATATAGCATGTGGCATGTATTGGTGGGGGGGGGATTTTCCTAGTAAATATTCCCCCCCCCCAACCATCTACCATATGCATAGCGGATGTGAATGTCTCTTTGTAGACAAGAATAACCCCCCCTTCCTTAATATTTCCTAGGAAAATCTCCCCCCCCCCCCACCAATACATGCCACATGCTATCTCTTCACCAACTTTCATTTCATTTCATCAGAAATACTCCCCCAATCACATGCTATTCTTCTCCTCTACAAAGAGACATTCACATCCACTTTGCATATGGTAGATGGTGGGGGGTGGATATTTCCTAGGAAAATCTCCCCCCCCCCCACCAATAAATGGCACATGCTGTCTGTTCTACACCAACATACATTATTTTGTTTCTTCAGAAATACTCCCCCAATCGTGGGCTATTCTTGTCTACAAAGAGTCAATCACATCCACTATGCATAGGGTAGATGGTGGCGGGGGGGGGGGGGGGGAATATTTCCTAGGAAAATCTCCCCCCCCCCCACCAATACATGCCATATGCTATCTGTTCTACACCAACATACATTATTTCATTTCATCAGAAATACTCCCCCAATCGTGGGCTGTTCTTGTCTACAAAGAGACGTCCATATCCACTATGCATATGGTAGATGGTGGCGGGGGGGAATATTTCCTAGGAAAATCTCTCCCCCCCCCCCCACCAATACATGCCACATGCTTGCTGTTCTACACAGATATACTGTTTTTATTTTCTAGACCCACCCCCACCATGTGCTATACATTTATACCAATCATATGTAGCTATGGTAGAGATTTAACCTAGAGAACTCTCTACCAGCCAACATACATAATAGTTATGGTACGGTAATGGGGAATTATTGCATATACCGGTAAATATAATCTCTACCGCCCCACCACCACTATATTGTCTATGTATAGATATTATACTAAATTGGAGAGCTCTTTTATAGAAAATACTTCCCAGCCTATTCACATACTTCTCCACAAGCAGACATACATTATGACTATGTTAGTTGGGTATACATGTAGGGATATTACGTCCTCTGTTACCAACAGACTGGTTCTAGCACATGCATTTTGTATGCTCCTGAGCACAATATATCAACAATGTATATGAAAATACATTAAAAGTTTTGTGGACAGTGTCTGTGAAGGTGGTGATGGGGGGGGAGAATTTCCAGGCGGGGGGGGGAATATTTCCTAGGCTTAAGCCTGGAAATCTTCCCCCCCCCCCCCCGGGGGGAAGATTTCCAGGGGGGGGAGATTTCCTGTTACACCGGTATGTTGTCTTTGATACTAGTTTAAATGTGATTGGTCCTCACAATATGATTATGATCTACACAGTGCAATAATACCGTTACATGTACTAACACCATATGATGAAAGAGTAAGCCCTGTTTTGTTGTAATATGATGTTGCCTGTTATAACAAAATAGTACTTACCCTATGATATCATGGTAACACGTACATGCAGTAGCTTCATCATTGCAGTGAGCATATTGCTTGTGGCAACCATTGCAGGCACTGATGGAACTGTGTGAGAGTTTCCCCGCCGTACAGTCGGCCCGTAAGGCGGTGGAGTGCTGTCCTACCTGGTGGGTGGCACATCAGACTCTGGGCCGCGCCTTGTTGGGGCTGGGCGAAGTCAGATCGGTATGGTTTCATTATCATTGTATGTATAGTGGTAGACTAGCTTGCCATGTTTCTATATCATACCGGTAGTTTACTTTTATTTTTTACTGACCTGACATTTTTCTTTTTCCATTACACTACTTCGCGGGAGTAGCGGCCGCGCTTTGGCCATAGATCTATGTCTAGTATTGTGGCATTCACCAGGCTTTGTGAGTTTTTGTCGCGCCCGCTTGCGGAAAGCGCGATATAGTTGGCACTTTGGCGTACGTACGTACGTGTGTCCGGTTAAAGTTTTTTTTTGTTAAGTTGTTTGGTTTAAGTTGTTTGGTTAAGTGTTTTGGTTAAAGTTTTTGGTTAAGTTCTTTGGTTAAAGTTTTTTGGTTAAGTTTTTTGGTTAAGTTCTTTGGTTAAAGTTTTTGGTTAAGTTTTTTGGTTAAGTTTTTTGGTTAAAGTTTTTCGTTATACTATATCTCTGCAACTGCTTTGCCCATTACCTTCAAACTTCACATGGGTGTTTATCATCATCTATATTTTCATTCTACCCCCCTTCCGTGCGGCCCCTGTGCCCAATGTCAAGGTCAAATTACTTTTAAGTTTTTGGTTAAGTTTTTTGGTTAAAGTTTTTGGTTAAGTTTTTTGGTTAAGTATTTTGGTTAAAGTTTTTGGTTAAGTTTTTTGGTTAAAGTTTTTCGTTATACTATATCTCTGCAACTGCTTTGCCCATTACCTTGAAACTTCACATGGGTGTTTATCATCATCTATATTTTCATTCTACTCCCCTCCCGTGCGCCCCTGTGCCCAATGTCAAGGTCAAATTACTTTGAAGTTTTTGGTTAAGTTTTTTGGTTAAAAGTTTTTGGTTAAGTTTTTTGGTTAAGTTTTTTGGTTAAGTTTTTTGGTTAAAGTTTTTCGTTATACTATATCTCTGCAACTGCTTTGCCCATTACCTTGAAACTTCACATTGGTGTTTATCATCATCTATATTTTCATTCTACCCCCCTCCCGTGCGGCCCCTGTGCCCAATGTCAAGGTCAAATTACTTTGAAGTTTTTGGTTAAGTTTTTTGATTCAAGTTTTTGGTTAAGTTTACTCGGCACTTTGGTACGTACGTGTGTCCGGTTAAAGTTTTTGGTTAAGTTTTTTGTTTAAAGTTTTTCGTTATTCCATATTATTTTTTTTAGTGTCCATGCCTCGCCACAAGGCGCGACATGCAGGCCGCGGCCATCTAGTTTTTATTGTAAGTACCCAGTCATGGCCAACAATTCATTTACGTTTTCAGGATATGGATACATGTAATCAACATGGATCAGCATGCATATCAGCAAACTCTGATCACAGATAGCACTGTTCTTCATTTTGTCTATAAGGTCATAATGTTTTATAATCATGTATGGATAGTGGCATTCAATATAAATCAATAATGTACGTACACGTACGTACGTAGGTATGTAATGCTTGTGTATGCCTTTTATAATACAGAATAAAGTACCCAAGCATGACCAATTCATTTGGGTTTTCAGTCTATATGTGGTTGTATGTAATCCTAGATCAGTATGCATATCAGCAAACACTTGTCTTTGATACCATATTGTTTTAATCATTCCGTCATTAACTCTACCGGTATTACAGTAAGCTGATTAGCATATGCCATTCGCTTATCGCTGATTTCTCTCACCCACGTTAATGGATATTGAGACATAACGGTCACAATTCTGGCGTAGGTGTCTTTTCGTACATGTTGTAGGCGTTAACAATTTTGGCCGTAGAATCAACTGCTAAATATCTCCTGAACCGTTATTCGGATCATTAACAAATTCCATCAAAAGCTTCCCCACTTGCTATTCACCCACTGTCATTCGGTTGACACGCTTATTAATGGCATTGCCCTTGGTGGGTGAGACACTCGCCGAGGTCGCCTTATTTGTTGTTTAATGCCGTGGCTGGTTTTACCCGTAAACCAGTTCTCTAGGTTTAGTTTCACTATGAAATGTTGAAAACTAATTATGTTAAGTATACTGGTGGATAGGTTTAGGAACACAATATATGTTTCAGATGGCCATACATATCAACCATACCACACATGTTCCCATCTTCTTTCAGGCAGTTAGAAGTTTCTCACAAGCCGTTCATATAAACCCAGGGGACAGGGAACTATGGGACAATGACCTCCTGTGGGCATGTGATCTACTTCAAAAGAAGGAGAAGCTTCAAGCTGAGAAACGTACTCTGCTGTCTCAGCAAAATGAAAAGAGCTCTGTTAAGATTACAGAGCTGGATGTATCGGATGAAATTGAAAGTGAAGATGCATGTAGAACTGTGGATGTTTATACAAATATGGTGTCTGTTCCGAACAGTAACGACAATGGTCAAACAGTTGTAGAAGCACCTCGATTGAAAAAACTACCCCGAAATTATATACAACTGCGGGATGACACGGCACTGCCTTAGTTTGACATTTACTCATAAAGGGAAAGAGATAATATTTAATGGCATGCCAATATCATATTGTACAAGTACATGGCTGTATTAATAAAAGGTTCCATATACTTGACTGACTGGAGGAATGTGGTTTATGTGTTATGAAACCAATGTAGCCCTGGTCAGCCTGCGCTGTCTGATCAGGCCCTTTTTTATTTGCCATTCAGTCAGTAAATCATCTGTCCTGCTTCAAAAGAACAGTATATATCCATCCATATCAAATTAGGAATGTGCTAGAATATCAGGATCTGGACTGTTTGTTTGTTTGTTTATTAGTGTTTAACGGCCTATCAACAGCTAGGGTCATGTAAGGCCGGGCAAACGGGTTCGATCTCATTTTAACCTGCTGCATTGGGAGGAAAATCACAAAATCAGAACGGAATATTTACATCGAGAACAAATATATTCAGCCCTGAAATTAGAATAACCTGACCTGGTGCCAGGTCCATACCACACCAAAGTCACTTGGCCCCTTCCCCTAAAATAGGATTACGAATATCGTAATACTCGCATATGGGGTATAACCAGATTCAACTGTCACATACAAAATGCCAAAGACGTATGTGAGGGCCAAAACAGGTCTCCAGTCGGGATTCCGGTAAGGATGAACCCCGATCGTTAAATTACCCATCACATGCTCCCACCTGCCACCCACCAGGATCTGGACTGACCCATAAGCCTCATATCTTCAGTCGCAGTCATTTATTGTCGCACCTGCTTTAGCCTGTGTGCATTTGGAACACACTCGTGCCGCCATTGACATGACATTGACCTTTTTACCTTCACATTTTTGCTGAAACACTTAGCCATTGTTTGTGTCAAAAAGTTTGTAGAAGTTACTTCATCATGATATAACTTGAATATTATTTAATTAATTGCTTCAATATTTGGACACTTGGTACAATTGATAATTTGGAACACCCTCATGCCGCCATTAGCATGACCTTGACCTTTTTTCATCTTCACATGTTTGTGGAAACACTTAGCCATTTGATTGCGTCAAAACGTTTGTAAAAGTTTCTTCGTCATCGTATAACATAAATATTGCTGGATGGATTGCTTCAATATTTGGACACTTCATACATACGAGCATTTGGAACACACTCATGCCGCCATTAACGTGACCTTGACCTTTTTGGCATTCACGTGGTTGTGGAAACACTTTCTTCAACCTTGACTTTTTTGGTGTTTTAAGCATGGATTTCTCTTATGGTTTTTGTGATGCTTACTTCAGCACATGCCCATGATCAAGTTACGGTCAAATGCATCGGCAGGCGCGACACCACTTCCATGGCGGAATTCTTGTGATAATATAATTATTTGGCCACAATGTGTGTCTAGGGATGATGCTTTGTTTTGCATACGATCCGCGTCAAACCGCTCAAAGCCAAAGTCACTGACAACTTATGTTCACCTTGTTTGTAAGGCAAAAATGTTAAAGTTTTTCTTTGTTCATTCAATAACTTATGAACCGTTGCAACGATTTTGATAATATTTGCCCACAACGTGTGTCTAGGGATGGTGGTTTGTTTTACATAATGCCCACGTCTGACCGCCCAAGGTCAAGGTAACTTTGGACTTTATTGTTTTTATTATCAAGGCTGTCAGTGAGGGGATTAACTTCGTTTAACGATGTCAGTTCTTGTTTGTTTTATTATCATGGCTGTCAGCAGGGGATTAGCTTAGTGATAACGATGCCCTTCAGAGGCCCTTGTTTTCAAGTATAGTTATACTTTGTAGCAAAATATTAGAATGGGCCTGTTTTTGATTTCGTGAAATTGTGTCTTATATTTATTGTATTACAAGAAATTCAATATCCTATCATTGAACTTCGGTGAAATTGTCTATGGGGATTTAACATGAGGATAGTGTTAAATTATAGTTTTCTCACGTCGGAAATAGTGGACCTGTTTTTATACGCCCTTTTACCATTCGGCGAGCGGGCCAGCTGACAGCATGCAGAATATCATTGTTTGTGGGGCATAATTCATATACCGCTTCGAATATCTACATCATGAACGTGCACATGTGTTTTGATATCAAAAGGTGGGCTTCATCGGCATAAGGTAAATGTCACCAGTGCTAAAATAGATAGATTATTTGCACATTGTACTGCTTAGTTTGTGTAATCAACTCCTCCTACAGCTTTCAGTCAATGGATCTGGGACACGTCGTCTTCACATATTGAGCATGAAATTGTGCACCATAGTGTTTTTCTACACTTGAGCATACAATCCTGTATAGGGTATACAGTTTGTGTAATCAACTCCACTGTGAGCTTTCTGTCAATTGATATCAAACTTTACATCTGTCTTCTGCACATGTTGAACATGTGCACCATGGTGTTTTTTGGTGCAAAAAATATGTTTTCTCAAAATTACGGCCTTTCCAAATTTTCTACATTTTTGCAACAATCTCGTATAGGGTTTACAGTGTCGGCAACTATATACCTGATCATCGTTTGATTCAAAGATAATTGCTTCGTAAATGTGATGGACTATATGTATAACATTTATGCGAACACTGCCTCGTTACCGTATCCAAAACGGCACATGGGGTGGCCAAGTCGGCCATCTTTGTGTGTTCCAGCTATCGGGCAGTTTCACCTGTTCTGCCGTTTGACAAAGAACTCAAAATGTGAAGTAGAAAATATGGTATAGTGTAGCTAATCACGTGTAGAACAAGAGTGCCGCAAGTCACAAAATATGCCTGTCGAAGATGGGCCAGACAGAAATGTGAAGCTGTCACCAAGGCAAGGAACATTAATGAGAATTTGAAAATCTATAGCATTATTTCTTCCTCTTGAAGTAGAAATTATATAGAATTGGATACAAAATATTGCTAAGTTAAAAAGGTTATATGTTTATTAAAAAATATTTGTTCAGCATACAAACACCAAGGTGCACATCTTCAGTGTGTGTAGAAGACGTGTGTACAGTTTCAGATCGAATAACGGAACAGTCTCTGCACCTGTACAGAATTGAATACAAAAATGTAGAAAAAATTGCTAAGTTAAAAAGGTGATATTTTTGTTAACAAATATTTTTTCGGCATAAAGACACCACGGTGCACATCTTCAATATGTGTAGAAGACGTGTGTATAGTTTTAGATCGATCGACTGAACGGTTTCAGAGGAGTTGTGTACACTAATTATGTACCCTAAATAGAATTGTATACAAAAATGTAGAAAAAATGACCAAGTTAAAAAGGTGATATTTTTGTTAAAAAAATAGTTTTTCGGCATAACAACACAAAGGTGCAAATCTTACGTACCGTAACGGAGAACGGACTCCTATCAATTATATTACACCAAACTGTAAAATATGTCAGTTTTCTGGACAGGTTTGTGCCTGTGTTTTTGACAACATGAACCACCATTATAAATAACCTCTTACACAGAACATCGCACAGTGTATCACTTACCTGGCAAACCACACAATACATTACCATATATACCAATTACTGTACTTACTCTGTTATTAGCTAACAAATCTAGTGACATGTAAGCAGTTACCTGAGTGTATTGTCCCTGGTGTCTACTCACCTACTATGCGAGTAAATATGGCTTTACCTATGGGTAATGTGTACAGTAACATAGGCTGTGCATCTGATTGGAAAGTTTACGCATTGAAATTTATTTTTAGATTGGTGGGAGAAATGCTCAGATATCTCGTCTTTTGTACAGTTTGCTGGCATAATATGTATAGTTTGCCGTTGTCATATCTGTCTATTATGTACTGCGCCAACTTTTAAACGGTTTACTGTCATATTATTTGCTGTATGTGTCAAACGCACGAAGTGATGAAACTGTATGATGGCTTGTACATACAAAGCTGACGGAGATGGCAACTCAATGCTCCATATAGTATACAGTATCAAGACAATATTCACATATGTTGTATTCATATATGACATCACTTTTATGAAGCAATTATCATTGAAGTCAAGTGTATCTATCTATCACCTAATACCTTAAAGGTACATGCCCACTCAGTAGGCACAAAATGTTCTGTATACCAGAGAGCTTGTCGTAAATGGCGACTAAACTGGCTTAACGATTGGGTTCATACTTTCCGGAACCCACTATACCGGATTTGGCCCTCATGTACATTTTTGGCTTTCTTGTATGTGAGAGTTGAGTCAGGCTATGTCCCATATATAAAAGTAAGATTAGCGCTAATCCTATTACTTTTAGGGGATGGGATAAATGATGCTGGTGTGGTGAGGGCCTGGCACCAGATCAGGTTGTTCTAATTTCAGGACTGAATATATATTTTGATTGTAAATATTGAGTTCTGAAGTTGGGATTTACCCCCCTCGGACAGGTGGATACGGGACACGACGCCGTTGACCCGTCTGCGTGTAGACTCCCTGAGGCTTATACCTCTATGTCAGAAAAGCGGACGTTAAACCCTATTCACTCACTCACTCTGTATACCAGAGACATCATCTGAGACATTCTCTGGCAAAATAAACATTCATTCACCATTACCCCACGTATTGATTGGCATTAGTATACAGTTTATATCAGATGTAAATGTCCACACGGATATCAGGGCCGATAATCGTGTTTCCTGAAAATGACATCGGATATCACTATTTATTCTCTGTATTTATGTTTTGATGTGCAATGATCATACTTTATAATCTGTCGTAAGTATTATTTTTTTCAAGTGACGCATTTAATTATTATAAATAATTAAAACATAGCATGCCTCATTTGCATATGAAAATAGCCTAGCTAGCTGATACCACCGCGCGTCACTATCAGTAAAACTAATATTACTGAATGATTATATCTGTATAGTGGACCACTTAAGCTACACACAAGGACCTAAGCCAAGATGAACATTGCATCAAAAGTTAGAGAAGTTAAAATTCCAGAGTATTTCCATCATGTGACATGCCTTCACGTCATGTGGGGTAAATGTTATATGGTCCTTGCATCATATTATACACAAACGTATTCCCAAGTTTTTTATGACTTATGGACCTCAATCAACAGTAATGTGTGACATATGGGGGGACTCAAATAATAATTAACGGACGAGCGCACTGATGGGTAGAAAACTAGTATACCACTCCCTTCCAATAAAGTGGCGTTCGGGACATAAAAACTATTTCACGAAACCTGCCCACATTTTACGGCTACAAATACAATATAAACACAATATTTTTGCTAGTATTATTTTGTTATCACAATTTACGAATAAGACTTCTTTTTAGTTCCTGAACTTGTGTCAAGTGTTGATTTTCTTACGAAAACATGATTTCGGTTTGGGAAATTAAGGGAAAGAAGAGCAGCAACGGAAGGAAGATACAAAAGGCGAATACTGTAATAGAGTTTGACACCCAACCTGTCCAGATAACTTGGAAATAATCTAAGAAAACAGAAGTTAAATTTTAACAAGAGTGCCGCTAGTCACAAATTACGCCAGTCGAGGGATTGATTGACGAAAGTGTGGAAAAATGGCTATGTAGATAAGGCTGTATTTTTGCGAAAACACCAGAGTACACATGCTCAATATAAGTAGAAGACATGTGTAACGTTTCAGATATATTGACAGAAAGCTGTCGGAGGACAGACTTTATTGAGTTGGTCCTTAATAGCCAAAAGTTCGTTGGCAGAAAAATCTGGAACAGCCATTATTATTTTAGAGTAATGCGGGTTGTCGGTTTGTGAGTAAAATTCAGTTACCATGGTTACTTAATGTGTTGTTGGGGAAACCCAAGTACCTGGGGAAAAGCACATTGCAACGGCAAGTAAAGATTTCTTCACATATGTATGTAACAGGGGTGAAGAGTTGTGAACAGCCACAGATGAGAGCAAATCTTATAAATATATACTCGGCGTCCGGCGACCCACATGTAAACATGTTGGAATAGTAAGTTCAAATAATCTGTATGTATTGTATTGATGCCAACACGTATTTAATGACATTACTGTCTCATGTATTGAATGCCATGCATAACACGTGTATGGATAACCCTGCTCGTGCAATATTATCATGTGCTTCACAAAGAGCATTTAAAACTTGTATCTAGATGCAGAGTATTCAATGTGTATACCCTCAGCTTTCGATTTCGTATCCTGAGAGTAACAACATAGTATACACCATCTGCCATAACTCTATTTCCGATTGAGGTCGGAGGTGGAAACGAAATGGCCTGTGTGTAGACTACTGATAAATGTACTGCTTAAACTTCCAGCAACATATCCTGATACACATATATGTATCTATAATAATACTATGTAGGTAGACCATGTACATTTATGTTTAAGATGTCCACTGGGTCAAACATGTTCTTGAGAAAACCATCTAAGAATGTTGTCCTCCCAAAGATATTAAATCGTAATTACACATAAAACATATATTTCCAAACCAACGTTTATGTTTTCAGATATTTGAATTAAGGTCACCGTTACATGGTCAGCTAGTCGTTATATTTATACATTTGAATAGTAATTTATCTTGAGTAGCCATTGTGTCATTTCATGATGATGTTGTATTGTATTTACCTCATGTTGTCATAACTATGTGACCTGAGTGAATAAACGAATAATAACAATAACGAAAGAAACCGTACAGCTTTTAAAAGAGCACAACTGTATTTTAAAACGATTTGTAACATATGTTTCTATCAAATATACCTTTAAAACAAAATGTTGAGCCGGTACAATAAATATTATGCCGATTAATATTGAGTAATCATGTTTACAGTTGGCAAAGTATGGTTTTACCATTTCCGGCCCGTGCAAAGAGTTACGGTTGAATGATTCGGTGCAAAATGTCGTTTGTGTTTAGCCTCGAGATAACCGAACAAAAAAACACGAGTTAACGTGTTAATCCAACATGCAGTGTCGAGATAATGACCAACGAAAGCAGGATGCCAGACCGAGTATGCTGTACAAAATTAGGAACAATATTGTAGCCATAAATGAGGATAACTACTTAACACGAGGCACTGGTAGACGTCAACACCAATACCGCCAGTTGCGTGCCGACAAAGACTACACTCGTTTCTCCTTCTTCCCCAGAACCGTTGTACAGTGGAACCAACTACCCACTGACACCTGCCTGGCAGAGTCGCTGGATTCCTTTAAGGCTCCGGTCTTGAAGGTCCAGCACTCCAGACTCATTTAATTCTAAACCTTTTTCTTTCTCTGTGCTTCCTTCTACCTTTCCTTGGCCTACTGCTCTATCTAGTCTTTTTCGTTTTTCCTCTCATTTTCCCCTAGTACTCAACTGGTGATAACAATTACGTGTGAGGGTATACCAGTATACCGGCAAAGGCAAAAAAGCAAAAGTAGACATTACAGTTATCCCCGGAGTAAATCCCCGATAAACCGAACTTGGAACTCGTGAGTAATTTTCCTTAACTACTTCCGGGGCATCATATTTGTTAGTTTTACAATGAAAGTAACAATGTGATACTTAGGAACGTGCGGAAGTTTGTTCAAATGAAATCATTGCTTTCTATTACATGTATCTATATTAGTTTACCTATAAGTCTCTTATATAAGTTAGTTTCTGATAAACACTACGAATTGAATAGTTTGTGCTCGTTTGATGCCCGTGTTGCATGGGCTCAAAATCAGAATCGCACGACTATCGTGAAGCCAGAAAGTAGGCCATGCTCGCACGAATATATTGTACAATATGCATCAGCTTCAGTAATGTGTGCACGTTTCATCGATGTAGGCGACATAGTGCCTGCGAAGATGCTTAAGGTAGTTGTACCCTTCTTGTGGCTCCATGTAAATTATACGGAAATCTAAAAAGAACCCTACTCGTAAACCAATAGCAACTTACATAAATAAACCACATGAATGCAATCTGTAAGTCTTTAAAGCAGAAACTCCTACCAATACAAATGCACACACACTTGTAATATGCAAATAATTAGACCAATTTTGATGTAGCACGTGTATAATTATGTCTATAGACAGGTATGTAGAAGCCAAATTATACATGATTATTATGTTCTAACGACAGCATATGTTGTGATTTCCTTACTGGTAGCATCTGCACAACGACTTATTTGACACGTATATATGTGGTTTACTTGTGTAAGTAGCTATTGGTTTATTAATATGTTTTTTTATTACATTTCCATAGACTTTACATGCGGCCACAATAAGGGTACAACAACATTAAACACACACAGTTATCATTGTGACAAAGTCAGTGATAAAAGTAGACAAGGTGAA
Organism: Conchocele bisecta; assembly: GCA_029237695.1. Lineage (NCBI taxonomy): Eukaryota > Metazoa > Mollusca > Bivalvia > Lucinida > Thyasiridae > Conchocele > Conchocele bisecta. The sequence continues at coordinate 49,064,198 of CM055268.1, forward strand.
TGGTTGATTGATTTATTGAGTTGTTGTATTAATATTATAACGTGTGTCTTCCTATACATGATTGTAGGATGAATCGTAAAATGAGCAAACACAACGAGAAATGAGAATAAAGCCAGTACATTTCATTCTCGAGTGTACCCTTTTCGCTGATTTTTAAGCAAGAGTATATTCGGGCGAGTATAGCGTTATTCCATGTGCGTACGTGCGTACGTACGTTATTAACATCTATCATTTCATTATAACTTATAATATGAACCCCTCCACGGATTTTAATAATATTTGGCTACGTTGTATGTGTCTGTTTGGTGCTGTATTTTCGCCGCATGCACCAAATGTCTGAACACACATAACATGTTCAATTAAGGAGCTAAAACTCAATTGATTTGCTTCTTCTTTTAAGTATATTCCACCACTGTCGGTGCACCCCGCGTAGCAGGTAAATGTATTTGCTGTTTAAACTTAACATTTCTGATATCTGTGGTGAGTACGGGGAGCCATTACAACACAATCAGCGTAAGCCTGGCAATATGAAACGTGTAACACATCTGACTTGCCACACGTACAATGTCTAATACGGATGATTTGTTGACGAGATAGTTCTTAAAGCCACTATACAGTCAATGATGAGCCGTGTAATGCCTCATTTGGTGAGATTCTGGTAAGTATATAGTATTTCACAGGACTTTATGGATTTCAAGACAGAATTCCGGGTAGATCTGCTTTCGGACGTCATGCAGCGCCGGACACATCAGTAGCATGTGGGTCGCGTCCTCAGCCTCCAGACGACAGTTTGGGCAGGTAGCGTCGACTGTGTACTGGGTAAACCGATGTTCGTTGGTTTGAAGTAGATATGCATTGGTTCTTCTTATTTTTCGTAAATCCAACCATCCAGTGGTGCACCCGGTTACCCCGTAGTTGTTCAGTTGGGTTATAGTAGTGGTCGGTTGGTGAGTATGTACAACGTGCTTGAAACTTCTAAATATCTACAATGTTCTACCCGTTAGGGACGGCCATTACAATATTTCTTAAGTCTTAAGAGGTTTTGGATAGTATGCAGACGTCTGACGTGTAATCGGTAGTAGCACAGCATGCAGCCTCGAATAAGTCTCTATATTTTCTGGATGATGCCGGGATTTGGCGAGCAGAATACCGTTGGTAACGAGACCCCCACAGTCGATGATAAGCGACGTTAGTGATTGGCGGTTGGTAAGTGTGAACCGTATATTCAGACCCATAGTTACGCCTTATATATACGGTTCCGTATCTGGATCCAACAATTGGCTCGCACCATCGAGGGCAGGACATCTGGTCGACATGTGGTTCGATCAAGCCTTAATCTTCCAAGCGGCACATTGGATATGTCGGATCAATTTATGACTTGTTAAATTTCGCTTTGGTTGTCTGGAGCATGTAAGTTCCCGTCAGTATTCTCGCTTTGATTATTCCCTTTGTATGTGTTATATCCCATGAGATAGCATATTATGTCACACAAATTTCTATGGGGGCAGCCATAGTGTCGTGCTACGCCTAAACGGCGAGTTCGAACAAAAAATAGTGCCCTGCCAACTTATCATATGGCGTTTTGGTCTGTCTTTCTTTGTATCTAAAACTCTACTTATATTATTCTCTATAGTTTTCACAGTTTTGGGCTCAGTTTATCAGTTAAATTCTGGAAAATACGAATCAAGACATTTCGTGCGTATGAATACAGCAGCTATTATTTTTAGTTCTCACAGTTAGGTAGCAGTGACCAGTTAGCCGCCAGTTTCGTACACTTTTTTCTGGGAGTTTCAAACAGTAATTTATTCTCGAGAAAACGTACGGATGGAAATGGGTTTGCACCGTCACAGTACATTTGCCTCCGGATGATGATCGAGAAAACATGCAACTTTAAGTCTCTAGTTCCGCAAGTGATCAGTTTTTGTGGAGATAACATATTTCAGTACTTTCAATACTTTGATTAACATCTGGGATATTTTGTTTGACAGTTGCCTTACAGGGCCTCGTTGTTTGTCTCCCTTATTAGCTGCGAGCCTCGCAGCTTATGTAGCCGGTTCTCAAAATACAGTCAGATATAACGGCGCTATTTTTTCTTGTGGCACGTATGTATACATCTTGTATCTAGGTCATTGTTAACGACTCAGTTTATGCTATTTTACATTTCACATTTATTAGAATGTATATCTTTGGTACATAATTAATTGAAGAAAAACCAATGGAACCTCAGATTTAGCCGTTCATTTCCACAAATAAAACGGTCTATTTTGGTCGCGCATTAATGGTGTGTAAACCCGAATCACACCTGTCTGTTTTTTTGTGTAAACCCGAATCACACCTGTCTGGATTTATTCATTCACAACTACGGCGTGTACAAATTTTCATAAAACAACACTATAACCACAGGTGTTTGAAGAGTGAATCCGGATATGAAATTACCACCCTTATCGCATCGTCGTATTTCGCCGATAACGATTTCGAAAATCAGTCATATTTTCCTTAAATGATGTCGAAAATTGATAAAAAAATACTGTTGCCACTCATTTGAACCGTGTCGTCTAGATGGTTCACTCATTTGAATCGTCGCGTCGGAATGTTTCGAATGAGTTGTAATAGCGTACACTTTCACTTACAATAATTGAGCCCGGATATGGAATTACCACCCTTATCGCATCGCCGTATTTCGCCGATATTGATTTCGAAAATCAATCATATTTTCCTTAAATGATGTCGAAAATTGATAAAAATTTCAGAGCTCATGTGGAATTGAATATACGATGCTCTTGGTTGGGATAGGCTGGTTGTCATCTTTTGTAGGGACCTTTGTCACATCGTGGCAGGTTATCTTACGCTTAACAATCATGTTGATCCGTCTGTTTTTGTTACTGTATCAGTGCAAAGTGGTGCCATTTATTAAAACGTTTTGTTGCTGCACTTACTATGGACTGTACTGGATATAGTAATTTGCATCGTAATAGGCATCCATTTATCTTTGCCGCAAACACCGACTGAACAAATGATTTGCTGATTATATGTGTATCACACAAGTGGAACAATATTACATTCCTCTAGTTAATTACTTATTACTTATGAAGATGTGTATGTAATGCATAAAAAACAAATGCTAAGCCGTACTGGATTATTCCTGTTTCTATGCAGCTCCTTCCAATCTCCACATACAAAATATGTCGAGTGTTATCCAGTTTCCCATAACACCATTTACTACAATTACTCTATTTGAAATATTTAAAGGAGAATACTCTAAAACACTTTACCACCCATTTCAGTTGGGCTCGCAGCTCAATACTTTCAGTACTTTGATTTATTTAGTGGGACAGAGTTGTCTTTGCGCATGTGCGGTTTCCGGAAGTGGACCAGCATCCTTTGATTGTTTCTTTCTTCTTTCAAAGTCATTTCCCTTCAAAATGGATCCCCAAACGTTTCTCGACATTGCCACAAAGGTTACGAAGTTAAAAATGTATCCGTATTTCGACATAGCCCACTATACGTTGATGTGCATGGCGGTGCGGGAAGATGTGCCAAGCAATCAACCGGCGGGTAAGCAAGAGTTATCTTCCTTCATTTCACTAAGTGGTTCCAGAACTTAAAATCAAAGTGCCGAAAGTAACATATGAATTTCACTACTTGTCAATTCTGTAATTTTGTGGAAACCCAAGCAAATGACGTTTTTCACTTTAAATCCATTACAAAAGGAAAATGTTTAAGTCTTATTGAAGTTATTCCGTAAAAGCTATACTACATGTACAGGGGTCCTACCAATTATCCGGACAATCAATTTATCGGACAAATCAAAATAGCTGTTAATTAAACGCATTCATTTGATCCGATTTTGCAACGGACACATCTAAGTCACTCAGGTGCTTGCTGTTTCCATGCCAGTGTGAATAATATATCGCCAAGGTAAACATTTTAGTAAAATTTGCCGAAAACATTCCCCCACTATATGTCCACAAGTTGTTTACAAAGTGAAACGTCGCGCGGGGGCTTGTATCTGTCACTGCGCATGCGCATAATTTGAGGCCCCCTATAGAGTGTTTCAATACTCTGTGTGTGAAGTATGCAGACGTTACGATGCATTCCTCCAATATCATTTTCAGACTGTTTAATACACAATGTACAATACAGAGCAGATAGGAAGGAATGCGAAAATGTATCATGATAGAAAAAGAACGAAGAGCTACTTATTCAAAAACATATAATAATTGTTTCAAGGCCAAATCGCCCCAAGCCATTTCGGACCCAAGCCATTACACACCATTTCACACCCATATTCATTCGTGGATAAAATCGACAGGTGCGAAAACACCAGTGTACGAAACGATCATTACCGCGGAATTATGAAGAGCTCAATCGAGTGCGCCCATTACGTCATTGCAGAGTTGTTCTATAAATACAATACATTCTATAAATACGATGTTTTCCAAGAAGCGAATGGTGATTGTGTTTTCTGCAAAACAACACAATGCTGTTTATACTGGTTTTCAGGCGATAAAATTATGATTTTAAGGTGAGAATACAAGTTATAAGACGGTTATACATTTGTCCGGATAATTGATTGTCGATGTTAATTTTGGGGCAATGTTACGACTGATGATCTGACCCAATTTTAAGTGAGAAAGATGGCACAGTTTGCTAAATAGTTTCCATGCGTTGAGAAAGCAAGAACCGATGATTGTTCTGTGAACATTTTATGCCCGTAGCTGCTATTTTAAGAAAAATATCGTAACAAAACAGCCATTTTTGTCCGATAATCTGGAGGTTCCCTGTATATAATATTTTTGTGCCAAAATGGAAAGGTTATTCGCTCTCATTTTGGTCAATTCGCTCTCGTTGCAAAAAGGGAAATCAAGTAATTCTCATTTTATAACAATGAGAGCGAATTGACCAAAATGAGAGTGAATTGCCCAATTGCCTATGAGAACGAATTGACCATTTTTTGGACAATTCGTTCTCGTAATATATTTTCATATTAGTATACCAGTAGTGGTAAAATTGAAGCATAGAACAATTTTATGGCATATTGATAATATAACTTATGAATAATGTTTTGTTGATTGAATAAAAATATACGACTGTGTGTAACAAGTCATTATTAAAACTATCATTACGGATAATCTCATTACAAACGAACATGAAAAGTGTCCATATATTTTTGTCGGTAAAATAAAATTAGCTGTGAAATTACATGTAATTGATGGTAATTACATTATTATCATGATTATTCTGTGGATTGTACTTGCCACAGGAATCATTAGTGTAGCATGCATATGGGAATACTATACTGTTGTTCGCTCTATTTCAGTTCTTGTTCGAGTTAATACAAAAACAGTTCATTTAATTTGTTTGAACAGGAAAGCACAGTGAATCACTGTGACACAGAACAAATATTTTAGTCAAATAGTTTGGTCTTCGCCTTATTTGTCAGAGAAACCGAGTTATAATTGTTTGTTATTGAATGTAATGTGCCAGTGTATTTGATAACAAACACCCTGAGGTGGCCGACAGTCAATGATATGGCTGATTAATATTTCCTGTTGTTTTAAGCCCGCGCCTGGTCGTGCTATCGTCTGTAAGGTGTAGTGTAGGTGATACGGGTTTGCATGTCTCGCATTGTGAGTGGGAATGGTAAAAAATTGCAATCAGTGTTTTTTTATTACGGGGAATCACACCGCCTTCCGTTTCATGATTTAATGTGTGATCAGGATCTACACCCAACAAAATAAATTCAATACAGGCCTATGCTGGGTTGTTGGCCTATGCGATGGTGTCAAACTGTATACCTGTTTACAAAGCTGTGAAAAACACACGTGACCCATAAATTACATAATGTCTACCTAGTCTAACTAAACTCCAATTACTAAGATTTTATTTATATTTTCTACATACTTATTAGAACTACATGTATTTATTAATGCTCAGTTTTTGTCGCGTCTGCTTTAGCAGAAGGCGCAACTATAGTCACCGCTTTTCCGTCTTCGTCGTACGAAATGTCAAAAAGTTTGTACAAACTTTGTCATCATGGTATAACTTTAATATTACTTGACAGATTTCTTCAATATTTGGACACTTGATACATGTGAGCATTTTGAATATACTCATGCCGCCACTAACATGACCGTGACCTTTTTTACCTTCATATTTTTGCAGAAACACTTAGCCATTTTTTTGTGTCAAAAAGTTTGTATAAGTTTCTTCATCATGATATAACTTTAATATTACTTGACAGATTGCTTCAATATTTAGACACTTGATACATGTGAGCATTTGGAACACACTCATGCCCTTGACCTTTTTGACCTTCACATGGTTGTGGAAACACTTGGCCATTTTTTTATTTCAAAAAGTTTCTTCAACCTTAACCTTTTTAGCTCGACTATTCGAAGAATAAGTAGAGCTTATGTTGTCACCCCGGCGTCGGCGTCACCGTCATGCCTTGGTTAAGGTTTTTAGTCAACCTTGTATATGCAATACTACTGGCCCTACACCCACCATACTTGGACAACTTCATTTCCTAGTGATGTACATCAATAACCCCTGATCTATATTTGACCTTCACCTACATTTCCTCTTGAATTACTTACTTAATTCCCCTTGGTTAAGGTTTTTAATCAACCTTGGTTAAGGTTTTTAGTCAAGCTTGTATATGCAATACTACTGGCCCTACACCCACCATACTTGGACAACTTCATCTCCTAGTGATGTACATCAATAACCCCTGATCTATATTTGACCTTCACCTACATTTCCTCTTGAATTACTTACTTAATTCCCCTTGGTTAAGGTTTTTAATCAACCTTGGTTAAGGTTTTTAGTGAAGCTTGTATATGCAATACTACTGGCCTACACCCACCATACTTGGACAAATTCATCTCTAGTGATGCACATCAATAAACCCCTGATCTATATTTGACCTTCACTACATTTCCTCTTGAATTACTTACTTAATTCCCTTGGTTAAGGTTTTTAGTCAACCTTGGTTAAGGTTTTTAGTCAAGCTTGTACATGGAACACTATTGTGCATACAGACACCATACTTGGACAACCTTTTCTCATAGGGATGTATTGTTTCATACAGACACATACTGGACAACTCATAGATGTACTCATAACCCTGACTATTTGACCTGACCTACATTTCCTCTTGAATTACTTACTTAATTCCCCTTGGTTAAGGTTTTTAGTCAAGCTTGTATATGGAATACTACTGGCCCTACACCCACCATACTTGGACAACTTCATCTCCTAGTGATGTACATCAATAACCCCTGATCTATATTTGACCTTCACCTACATTTCCTCTTGAATTACTTACTTAATTCCCCTTGGTTAAGGTTTTTAGTCAAGCTTGGTTAAGGTTTTTAGTCAAGCTGGTACATGGAATACTATTGTGCATACAGACACCATACTTGGACAACCTTTTCTCACAGGGATTTACATCAATAACCCCTGATCTATATTTGACCTTCACCTACATTTCCTCTTCAATTACTTAGTTAATTTCCCCTTGGTTATGGTTTTTAGTCAAGCTTGTATATGGAATACTACTGGCCCTACACCCACCATACTTGGACAACTTCATCTCCTAGTGATGTGCATCAATAACCCCTGACCTATATTTGACCTTCACCTACATTTCCTCTTGAATTACTTACTTAATTCCCCTTGGTTAAGGTTTTTAGTCAACCTTGGTTAAGGTTTTTAGTCAAGCTTGTACATGTACATGGAATACTATTGTGCATCCAGACACCATACTTGGATAACTTTTTCTCATGGGGATGTACATCAATAACCCCTGACCTTTATTTTACCTTCACCTACATTTAACCTTGAATTACTTGGTTAATGTTTATAGTCAAGCTTGTATATGGAATACTCCTGGGCCTACATCAACCATCCTTTGACAACTTCATCTCCTAGTGATGTACATCAATAATCCCTGACCTATATTTGACCTTGACCTACTTTTATCCTTGGATTACTTAGTTATTTCCCTTTGGTTACGGTTTTTAGTCAAGCTTGTATATGGAATACTCCTGGGCCTACAGAAACCATACTTGGAAAACTTCATCTCTTAGTGATGTACATCAATAACCCCTGACCTATATCTGACATTGACCTACATTTAACCTTGAATTACTTACTTAATTTACCTTGGTTAAGGTTTTTAGCCAACCTTGGTTAAGGTTTTTATGCAGGCCGCAGCCACCTTCTTTGTCAAGCTATGTGTACATCGACAACCCTCGTAGTCGAGCTATGCTGTTCTCCTACAGCTCTTGTTACAATTGTATGCCCCACCACGATAGTGAAGGGGGGCATTTAGTGTTACCCTCGTCCGTCCCATCCGTCACCAACCTTGTAAGTAGTAAAACTCTTAAACTGTTTATTTCGAATTTTTTATTTGACCACCGGTTCATGGATTATCTCCCCCCTTTTCGACTTAGAGTTTGGCAATTTTGCCTTGTAAGTCGTAAAACTTTTAACTTTCCTTGTTCGGATCTGCTTCACATTTCACACACACATTGCTCGAATGCTCCTCAACTGCCCTGTGACAAATCCACATTCGTCCCGCCCCCGCTAAGCCCAGGGTCAAGGTCACAAACTTGGTGCGTTCGGAACCTTAACGCTCGGTTAAATGGCTTACAATTTATTATGCCTCGATTTCTTTGGCTGCCAGCGGGGGCATTCGTGTGCCGACAGGCCACATTTCTAGTTTACTTAGAATTTGGCAATTTTGCCTTTTGATTCTTAAAACTTTTAAACCGTAATAGCTACAGACCTGAAACTCGGTATGTAGTTTCCTTATGATGAGTAGATGCACAAAGTTTGTTTCAATTTTGTATATGACCTCTGGTCATGTATTATCTCCCCCATTTTGACTTCGTATTTGGCAATTTTGCCTTGTGACTCGTAAAACTTTTAAACCGTAATAGCTGCAGACCTGAAACTTGGTATGCAGGGATTCCACTGGGGAAAATAAAAAAATCGCCACTTCAAGAGAAATTATTTTTTTGGTGATTTTTTTCCCGAAAATTGTAATTTTTTATCGCCAATTGCGAAAGTGGCGATCGCCAGCGGAATCCCTTGGTATGTAGGTTCCTTATGATGAGTAGATGCGCCAAGTTTATTTTGACTTTTGAATCTACCCCCGGGTTATAAATTATCTCCCTATTTTCGACGTAGAATTTGGCAATTTTGTCTTGTAACTCGTAAAACTTAAACCGTACTAGCTACAGATCTGAAGCTTGGTAGGTAGCTTCATTATTATGAGTAGATGCGCAAAATTTATTTTGATTGTTGATTCGACATCCAGGTCATGGGTTATCTCCCCTTTTGGACTGAATTTTGCCTCGTTTATTATCAAAGCGATATGTGGGGCATTTAACACATTTAATTAGTATAAATAATTAAAAAATACCATGCCTCATTTGCATTTGCCTAATACCACCGCGCATCACTATCAGTAAAATAATATTACTAAATTATTATATCTGTATATCGGGCACTCGTAAATAAATTGTATATAAATTTGATGAAAACAAAGCATAGCACGGTGTAGTCTGATGTCCCCCCATCATGTTGCACCAAGTTGTATTCATGTGTTTGTCATATTATTAGTGGTATGTGTCAAACGCAATAAGAGGTAAAACTGAGCTATTGCTTGTACACACTCAGATGTCCGACGTGGCAACTCCATGCACTGTGTAGGATAAAGTAAAAAGAGAATGTTCACTTGTATGTTATGCTTATATCCCATAACATTTCCAAAGCAATTATGCATGAATCATTGGATGATCAGGGGGCCCATGGGTCCTTAATGAGAAAATGCAGATCTTTTTAGAATTGAACAATACTGACAAATACTGATGATCCTGATGAGATGGCTCGTTAGGAGCTGGCTCATCTCGAGTTACGATGTTTGCATATACATTGTATCTTGCTTTATCGTTGGTAGGGTTGTAAAGCATGACATTTACATGTACATGTACATGTACATGTACATAAAATAGGCATTTCTGTAAATGACATCGAGACACAACAACATTTTCATAGCAAACATTCGTCATCTTTCAAAGTGATTTTCATAAATTTTACAGAAAATATCACACAACTTATTTACATTATCTACACATGAGGCTAAAGTGCTGGACCACTTAGACTGTGTTAACCCTTAAAGTACTGAATTAAATTTTGTAATCTGCAATTTTTAATTTTCCTCACCAAAAACATGTTTTGACAACACTTTAGAATCATTTCCAATGGAAATGATTCTAAAGAGTTGTCAAACCATGTTTTTATTGAGGAAGAAGGCAAAATGTATAAAAAATAACGGCAGAAATTTACATTTCCTGTCTTCTCAAGGTTAACTCTACTGCACTGTTGTTGTTGATATGTAACCATGGAGCAATTTTGTAGTAGTGTAGTATAGAAGTGTGTTGTGAAAATGTGTTATTCATTACTGTATTGACTCAAATTGCTTGCAGGTAACAGAGCTCCAGTTCAGGTGCGTAATTTGACCAACTTGGGGTGAAATTTTGTTATTTCTTCATCAAAAATGGCATGTTGGTAGTCCTTTAGAATCGTCTCATTGAGATGATTCTAAAGCACTCCCAACTTGCCATTTTTGATGGAGAAATAAGAAATTTACCTTCAAATTACGCACCTTAACTGGAGCCCTGGGTAAAGCTGTAAAGCTCATTCTTATCATAGTAGAGTATAATTAATATCTTTCCATGCAAACTATTTCATCTTCATTTCCCCACAGAGGTCTGTTTTACATGTAAACCAAAAGGGGCATATAATCGCTGATGAGGGTGTCAAATAAAAAATTCAAATTCAGGCTAAATGCCAGCAGGAAGCCACATACCAAATATGAAGTCTCCAGCTATCAGGGTTTAAATGTTTTACGACTTACAAGGCAAAATTTGTGGGTGGAAGGTGGGTGCAAGCGATGGGTAATTTAACGATGGGGGTTCATCCTTATTCGTATTCGTAATCCTATTTTAGGGGAAGGGGCCAAGTGACTTTGGTGTGGTATGGACCTGCCACCAGGTCAGGTTATTCTAATTTCAGGGCTGAATATATTGTTTCTCGATGTAAATATTCAGTTCTGATTTTGGAATTTTCCCCCCAATGCAGCAGGTTAAAACGGGATCAAACCCGTTTGCCCGGCCTTACATGATCTTAGCTGTTGATAGGCCGTTAAACACCAATAAACAAACAAACAAGGCAAAATTTTAATTTCGTAGTCCAAAAGGCGGAGATAATCCATGACACGGGGATCAAATCAAAAATCAAAATTGACTGCCTGCCCATCAAGAGGAAGCCACATACCAAATATGAAGTCTGCAGTTATTACAGTTCAAAAGTGTTACTTAGAAGAGACAGTTCAAGTAGAGAAAAAAAAGTTTTCAACATTTACACACTCCTACATATTTTATCCTCTTGATGGGCAGGCAGTCAATTTTGATTTTTGATTTGATCCCCGTGTCATGGATTATCTCCGCCTTTTGGACTAAGAAATTAAAATTTTGCCTTGTAAGTCGTAGTATTTCAAGTGCAACTGGTTAGCAACAAGTGAAAATCTTTGTGGTACATGTACATGTAAGTGCATGTTCAATCAGTATTAGCCCCGTGCAGGCACCGGGGCGGGATCAACTGATCCTGAGAATAGTGCTGCAGTAGCCATTGCTTGTCGTAAAAGGCGACTAAACTGGCTTAACGATTGGGTTCATACTTTCCGGAACCCACTATACCGGATTTGGCCCTCATGTACATCTTTGGCTTTCTTGTATGTGAGAGTTGAGTCAGGCTATGCCCCATATATAAAAGTAAGATTAGCGCTAATCCTATTACTTTTAGGGGATGGGATAAATGATGCTGGTGTGGCGAGGGCCTGGCACCAGATCAGGTTGTTCTAATTTCAGGACTGAATATATATTTTGATTGTAAATATTGAGTTCTGAAGTTGGGATTTACCCCCCTCGGACAGGTGGATACGGGACACGACCCCGTTGACCCGTCTGCGTGTAGACTCCCTGAGGCTTGTACCTCTATGTCAGAAAAGCGGACGTTAAACCCTATTCACTCACTCACTCACTCAATCAGTATTAGATTAAAATATATTCTGTTGCCAATGGCAGTAAGCCTAGCCCTTAGAATCTGGTAAATGAAATAGTGTCGTCTGATATTGATTTATATTTTGTCTTTTTTCCGCAATAAAAACATGGTTTGGCAGCACGTTAGAATCATTTCCAATGGAAATGATTCTAATGTGCTGACAAACTATGTTTTCATTGTCAAAAGGTAAAATAAAACATAATCAGCAGACGACAAAAATTAATTCAGCATTGGAAGGGCAATTTGAGAATATGTTTTTTGGTATTGGTAAATGTTTGTCCAGTCTGGTAAATTTTGGCAGTTTCACGGAGACTGAAGGTCACTGAGAAATTGTGTTCATTTTATTTTCAAGTCTGCCAGCTTAGTGATAATGATGTGCTTATCTGCCTTATCATGAAGAACAATTGACATGGATGGAATTCTGGTTTGCTGTCACATTAGTGGGAGAAATGTTACAAGAGCTGTAATGCGGACAGATACCTGTGGCAAATATGTGTGTAAGCTGGACCAGCTCTATATTACAATGTAGCTATATGTACATTTACATGTAGGCCCAGCATGGAAGGCTCATGGATTCTGCTTTTCTGAATGGTTTCTCAGAAAACGACTGAATACACTGACAAATCTTTATGGTTTTCGCCAACGCACTAATTGGGCATTGTCAGTGACAATGCCCAATTAGTGGGTTGGCGAAAACCATAAAAATAATTTCTGGCGACATTTTTAGTACAATATGGCATCGATGCTAAATCATTGCTATCCCACCCGTGATCAACACTAGGGTGGATACCACGTGGATTTTTCTGTTTTCTATTTTCCATTTTTATCATCAAAAACATGCTTTGACAGCACTTTAGAATAATTTATAACATGCTTTGACAGCACTTCAGAATCATTTCCATTTCCATGGGCTCCAGATAAGGAATTAGTAATTGAGTATTTTCACTCCATCATTTCTGAAGCAATTGGGTATTTCAAAATTTTAATTGGGTAAAATAAAATCACACTACTGTTTACACGTCAACAGACAGCAATTATTGAATAGTTTGCTTTGAAATGAAAACAGGTCTTGACATTTCATTAGAATTGTCTCTTTGGAGACAATTCTAATGAAATACCAAGATGTGTTTTATTGGAAAATAAGAATAAATATGCTCTTTTGTGGTCTGTTTACAGTTTTCTGTTGCATGATAAAGGTACCACAAAAGTGTTATTGCTTTTTGATACTCGCTACATCTGATTTCAATTGGGTTTTTGGTAATTTTAATTGGATATGTAAGCAAATAAACCCTGTATCACTGTGGAGCATTTGTGTCGAAATCGGATGATTCGGTGATCCAAGATGGCCACCGAATGGTCATCCTTTTATTATAGATTTCAAATGTCTTCTTCTCGTGAACCGCTTGGCATGCTGGTCAGACTTCACAATTATGGTGCATTGGTGAAGCCTTTTCATAGTTGTTAAAATGGAGGTTGTCGCATAATCCAAGATGGCCGATATAGAAAATTAGGTCAAATTCTTAAAAAGATCTCGCGAACCGCCAGACAGATTTTGCCGAAACTCGGCAGGATTGATCGATAGTGAATGCTATGAATATCTCAGGGCAGTGTAGATGGTGAGCAATGTTACAGAGCTCCAGATAAGGTGCGCATTTGCGTAAATACCCAATTAAAATTGCCAAAAACCCAATTTAAATCAGAAGTAGTGAGTATCAAAAACCAATGAAAAATTTGTGGTATCTTTATCATGCTACAGAAAACAATAAGCAGACCACAAATATAGCATATTTTCTTATTTTTCCATGAAAAGCACATCTTGGTATTCCATTAGAATTGTCTCCAATGAGACAATTCTAATGAAATACATGTACCAAGATGTGTTTTCATGATTTAGAAGCAAACTATTCAATAAGTGCAGTCTGCTGATGTGTAAACAGTAGTGTGATTCTATTTTACACAATTAAAATTTTGAAATACCCAATTGCTTCAGAAATGATGGAGTGACAATACTCAAATTACTAATTCCTTATCTGGAGCCCTGTTGGGAATGTACATGTACATGTACAACACTGCTCAGCAACTTCTGGTGTCAATTAAATTTTCTGTCATTCCTGCAGCCGTTTCTAATGGTTAATTAATACCGGTACAGCCACACCTGACTTTGTGTGATTGCCTACATGGTTAACACTGCCACATTGGAAATGTCTGCACTCTGCTGATGAGCTGCAATTTGGCAGTAGCACCACAGTGAGTGGGATGGTTATTCTGCATGCCCAGACACTGGCTAATTGCTTTCCCTCGTGTTGGATTCCCACCGGGCTACTGCCACAATTCATGTGCAAACACCGTGAGTACTAAATGCAAGTTTGTTGTCATATACCTTGACACATACAAATATTCCGATGATTTACACTCCCCACTCACCAAAAAAATTTAAAAATTAAATCCTACACCACTACCATTAGGTTCATCCACATTTTACTACTCTGATTATCATTCCATCAATTTATCATTGTTTATGCCTCCGAGTAACAAATTTGGTCAATCTCTAATGGCATAAACACATTATGGTGATTGACCGACCAAACATGCAAGATCCATTTGCTGAGTCGGCTGGTGTGAGGCGAGGACATACCAATACTGCCTACAGCTGGCAGGCAATGTGGGAACCATTAGGGTAACAGGCTGCTGTATACCTGATACAACTTTGGGATTCACCTTACCATGTGTAACATAGTTGTCATCATCATCATGGATATACCTCGACGGGCATATAACGTGACATTCGGCACTCTTGTATATATACCCCCCCCCCCCCCGCAACGAGTTGTGGGGGGGTATACTGGAGTCAGGTTGTCCGTCCGTCCGTGCGTCCCGTCCGTGCGTCCGTAAACTTAACATCAGAGAAATATTCTTATAACTTCTATTTCCTTCATCTAAAATGCTTGATATTTCACACATGCATTCCTGTAAGGCTCTACTACCATGCTGTGCCAAATCCACGACCGTCCAACCCCCGCAGATCCCAAGGTCAAGGTCAAATACTTAGTCCGTAAACTTAACATCAGAGAAATATTATTATAACTTCTATTTCCTTCATCTAAAATGCTTAATATTTCACACATGCATTCCTGTAAGGCTCTACTACCATGCTGTGCCAAATCCACGACCGTCCAACCCGAGCAGATCCCAAGGTCAAGGTCAAATACTTAGTCCGTAAACTTAACATCAGATAAATATTGTTATAACTTCTATTTCCTTCATCTAAAATGCTTAATATTTCACACATGCATTCCTGTAAGGCTCTACTACCATGCTGTGCCAAATCCACGACCGTCCAACCCCTGCTGATCCCAAGGTCAAGGTCAAATACTTAGTCTCTTTACAAAACTTAACATCAGAGGAATATTGTTCTAACTTCTATTTCCTTCATCTAAAATGCTTAATATTTCACACATGCATTCCTGTAAGGCTCTACTACCATGCTGTGCCAAATCCATGACCGTTCAACCCCCGCTGATCCCAAGGTCAAGGTCAAATACTTAGTCTCTTTACAAAACTTAACATCAGAGAAATATTGTTCTAACTTCTATTTCCTTCATTGAAAATTCTTATTATTTCACTTGTGCATTCCTCTAAGGTTGTACTATCATGCTGTGACAAATCTACGACTGTCCAACCCCCGCTGATCCCAAGGTCAAGGTCACATACTTAGTCTCTTTACAAAACTTAGCATCAGAGAAATATGTTATAACTTCTATTTCTTTCATTGAAAATTCTTAATATTTCATATGCTGTGACAAATCCCCGCTGATCTCGAGGTCAACGTCACATACATACCGTATAACCTCGAATTAACGCCCCCCTCCTAATAAACGCCCGCCCCCATTTTTTCTTCTTTTTTTTTTAGTGGTTAATAAACGCCCCCCTTTTGTAAAATGTAACGCCTACGGGGGCGTTAATTCGAGGTTATACGGTAGTCTCTTTACAAAACTTAACATCAGAGAAATCGGTTATAACTTCTATTTCCTTGCTCGGATCTGCTTCACATTTCACACACTCATTGCTCCAATGGACCTCTACCACCCTGTGACAAATTCACGTTCATGCCGCTCGCGCTAATCCCAGAGTCAAGGTCAGAAGCCCACACTTTTAGGGGATGGGATAAATGATGCTGGTGTGGCGAGGGCCTGGCACCAGATCAGGTTGTTCTAATTTCAGGACTGAATATATATTTTGATTGTAAATATTGAGTTCTGAAGTTGGGATTTACCCCCCTTAGACAGGTGGATACGGGACTCGACCCCGTTGACCCGTCTGCGTGTAGACTCCCTGAGGCTTGTACCTCTATGTCAGAAAAGCGGACGTTAAACCCTATTCACTCACTCACTCACTCAGAAGCCCACACACTTGGAAACTTTTACATATTTTAGGGGTACCTGGGCCCACACGGGGGGTATTCCGTAAGCCTCGCTTACTGACCAATCTAGTTCCTTTTAAAAAGGGTGTAACAGTTGCACAATTGTGTTCAATCAATTATGTATTGACATATGTTGACCCACTCTGTGAGCATGTACATTTCACATGCACTCTCCAGTAGCCAGATAAATACTTGTTTATAGCAGAGAATTGAATGAATTAGTCAGACTATTGAAGACTATGCTGCTGATCAGGGGGCCGTTTAACTAAATTGTTTGTAAGTGCAAATTTAGGATCGTCTGGAAATTTCAATTGATGGATTTACATTTATTGAGCATAGGCTGCATATGCAGCCTATAATGCTCAATAAATGTAAATCCAATAATTGATTACAAGAAAATAGTATTAATGTGAAATAAATTTACAGACTATCATAACTTTGCACTTACAAACAGTTTAGTCGTACAAAGTTTAGTGAAACGGCCCCAGACTGGTAGATATCAGAGCTGTAGTTAAGCTCCGTAATTTTACCAACTTGGGGTGAAATTTTGTTATTTCTTCATCAAAAATGGCAAGTTGGGAGTCCTTTAGAATCGTCTCATTGAGACGATTCTAAAGCACTCCCAACTTGCCATTTTTGATGGAGAAATAAGAAATTTACCTCCAAATTACGCACCTTAACTGGAGCTCTGAGATATGCTAGTTGATATAGGGCTTGATTGATTACTATAGCAGTTGCATGTACCATGTTACACCTGCTAATCATTCCACCTTCTGAAATGTAGTTCTGGCAGCATACAGAAAATACCTTTCCAGTTGACCAAACAGCACTTAGTTGAGGTGTATTCACATCAGGCGTCAGAGGACCAAATCTATGTATAGATACAGTGGAATCTCTCATTTGTTGTCATGGGTGGCAGGTGGGAGCACGCGATGGGTAATTTAACGATAGGGTTTCATCCTTACCGGAATCTCGACTGGAGACCTGGTTTGGCCCTCGCATACGTCTTTGGCATTTTGTATGTGACAGTTGAATCTGGTTATACCCCTTTGGTGAGTATTACGATATTCGTAATCCTATTTTAGGGGAAGGGGCCAAGTGACTTGGTGTGGTATGGACCTGGCACCAGGTCAGGTTATTCTAATTTCAGGGCTGAATATATTTGTTCTCGATGTAAATATTACGTTCTGATTTTGGGATTTTCCCCCAATGCAGCAGGTTAAAATGGGATCGAACCCGTTTGCCCGGCCTTACATGACCTTAGCTGTTGATAGGCCGTTAAACACTAATAAACAAACAAACAAACAAACTCATTTGTTGTCTATTTAGAGGGGTTCCACTGTAATTCAGTAATTTGTGTGCCTTACGAACAAGTATTATTATTGGAGATAAATCACAAACAAACCCATTAAAATTTAATTAACCCATTAAAGACCGGATACAATTATAGTACATGTAGTTTGAAACTTTTATGAGACAAAACTTCCTATCTTCATTTTTTCATCTCAAAAGTATATGTTGTTACTAGTCTTTTGAATCGTCTTGAGACGGTTCAAATGAATGGTAACAACATATACTCACGGACAAAGGTATTGTCCCCTTTACTCTATTGTTCATTGTGGACAACGTATTTGAGACAGGTGCGTGGTTTCTTTTTGCATGCAAAACATCAACTACTGTTAAACAATTTTAGCAAGAAAATCAAAATTTGCAACGTCTGGTATGTCGGATTAACACGTGAAAACGTCACAGGGGTCAACATTGAAATACGCATAATCTGTAAGTTTCTGTTATTAATTATCAAAAATAAATCTGATTGCGACGTTAGTTTTCAGATATGCATACGACATGTGTCTGACGTTTAGAATTGTTGTCAAAGACGCCACGCCAGTAAAATTAGTTTATGACGTCATTCTTTTGTTACGGAGTTTGTTGATAACGTCCGAATCATCCGAATATTGTTTACAACAATACGAGTAACCTTGGTAACCAGGATAACCATTTTCATCCACCCCAGCGAGACGTTTCTGACAATTTCTCACAACTTTGCCTGGCCGTCATAGACACCATGCTTGAAATTGTGTTTTTATCCATCCGGGGAATGTGCTTGGAACATTTACTGCACGAGTTTGTGCAAGTGAAAGCTCATTTTGGGTCACATGATCTAATTGTTGATTTTACGTTTTACGCTTCTTGTGACGTCGCGCTTTACTGAAAAATGCAACTATTATGACATTATGTTTGTAAAAGAGGCGAATGCAACATTATTTTTGTGAACAGGAGCCAATATAGTGTTTTTAACTAGTGTTGATCCAGATCATCCTACATGTGTGCGCAATCCGACACGGGAGTGTATCATTTGTCAGATTTTATGTTCACACTTATTATTATTATTGCAAACAGTGGAGATTCAGATCAGACTGCACGATTGTGCTGTCTGATCTGTGTCTACTCTGTTTGCAATCTAAATTTTAGTATTACGGTATTCGGTAAAAAATCACAGCTAAAATACAACATAGGACCGGACCTCTATAAATAGATTTCCAAAGGGAAATAACTGGCTACGATCCCTCATTGTCCTTTTGTCAGCCCATTTTATTATGCCCCCATCATGCAATGATGAGATTGCATACAGTGTTGCCCTTGTCGGTGTGTCAGTCCGTGTGTATGTGTCCGTCCGTCCAAAATTATTGTCTGTCCTGCAACTCTGGAGGGATTTCGAAATGCATTGGTACAACTGTTCACCATGATGAGAATGTATGCTGTGCGCAAGACCCAGATTCAAAAGAGCTTGTCCGAACTCAAACTTTGTTATAATGCATGGAGAGATTTTGAAGTATTTTCACACAAATGTCCAGGGTCACAGCAGTGGCATTTGTGTGCCGACGGGCCACATACTTACTCCTCTATCGACATGGAAAGCAATACACAGCACTTGCCTACTTCACTATCTCGTTACATATACAATTTTTTATATTCTTACATGACATTTGTGTACCTTCAGGGAGCCAGCCGTTCTACAGAAAACATCCGTTATCTACGTGGGTGTCGAGTATGCTGCTATGTTTCGCGGGCAGCATCATTGCCAACTTGCTGTTGGGGGAGCCCATGATTACGCCATTCAAGGACCACAAGAGTGTTCTCACTGCCACCGCCGTATGGTGCGTATGGTAGTCAAACCTCCCTGAACAGCCACCTTTTTACAACCCCAGAGCTCCAGTTAAGGTGCGTAATTTGGAGGTAAATTTCTTATTTCTCCATCAAAAATGGCAAGTTGGGAGTGCTTTAGAATCGTCTCAATGTGACGATTCTAAAGCACTCCCAACTTGCCATTTTTGATGAAGAAATAAAAGAAAATTCACCCCAAGTTGGTCAAATTACGCACCTTAACTGGAGCTCTACAACCCTTCTCAGTAACAGCCGATATTTTATATCCCAAATAGACAATTGCCTCACTATTTGACCTCCCGACAACAGCCACCTCTATACAACAGCTAGTTTTGTATCTACCATGGGTGGCTGTTGTAGAGCCGTTGCACTATAGTACCTCTCCCGATCAGACTGTGCATGCGCATTCCGCAGTCTGATCAGGGTCTGCACTGTTTGTCATCAGGAGTGTGGTAGCAGATCAGGAGCTAGACTGGCCACAAATACCACAGGCTCCATGTCTCCAGTCACATGTAGTTAGATTCTAGAATTTGAATGTGCAAGCATATAAAGAAATAGACCTGTATTATATCTCATACTCGATGTCAGGAAATTTGATTGGTTGAGGCTGAGTTGTGCTCCTTCTCGGCACAGAAAACTGATTTAAAGTATGAATGGAGAATGTACTTGTTCTGTAGGCCTGAATTTGTACCTACATGTAAGATGTGTGATATCTCGTGAAAAATAGTCACACAATTTAAGAAATTTGCTGTAATGGTGTCGAAAATTATATTCCGCATTTCCTTTGAAAATTTCATCAACTGTCGACATTAGTTACATTAAATATCACAGTTTATTTTATGACTAATGGTGAATTACCATGATTTATTAGTGGAATATCACTCAATATTATGCTGTTTGAAATTGTGTGAATATGGCTTTTCAACTGTGAAAAATAAGGTTTTGAAGTATGAAAAATGTCTTTACAAGCCATACTACTTTGGCATGGCGACAAGGGAGGTAATTCCAGTGTCGGGCTCATAATTAACAGATTTACCTGTTCTGGTGCTGTCAAGTCCATTATTAATAAATGTTCTGTTCTTGGTCTGCAAGAGGGCTACTCTAACCTCCATTGGATATGACGTTACCAGGTGAATTACAGGTAATATATGGGATTTAGTACTAAATCCATTGACCCGGCCTTAAATGACCTTAGCTGTTGAGTGGGTGGCAGGTGGGAGCACGCGATGGGTAATTTAACGATCGGGGTTCATCCTTACCGGAATCCCGACTGGAGACCTGGTTTGGCCCTCACATACGTCTTTGGCATTTTGTATGTGACAGTTGAATCTGGTTATACCCCTTATGTGAGTATTACGATATTCGTAATCCTATTTTACGGGAAGGGGCCAAGTGACTTGGTGTGGTATGGACCTGGCACTATGTCAGGTTATTCTAATTTCAGGGCTGAATATATTTGTTCTCGATGTAAATATTCCGTTCTGATTTTGGGATTTTCCCCCCAATGCAGCAGGTTAAAATGGGATCGAACCCGTTTGCCCGGCCTTACATGACCTTAGCTGTTGATAGGCCGTTAAACACTAATAAACAAACAAACAAACTTAGCTGTTGATAGGCAAAAAAATGCAACAAACAAACAAACAAAACCTAATCTTGCGGCAACTGTTTATTCAGCCCTCATGACAGTGGGAATTCTGGTCAGCTTCTTGAATTGCGTAACAAACAGTCGAATCTGGTGCAGTACAGTGATACTGATAGTGAGTAGATTCCTGTTGGTAAATCGTGTTACTTTTGTTCATCAGTTATTTTAAATCCAGATTGACACGAACTTCAATCTTCACACGGAATGAATCACAGTGGGCTAAGTCAGGTGGCCATTGTTCCTGTCGAACATTAATTTTGTTGAAATTATTGCGCCATGGTGGCATGGCTTAAAATGTCAAATCTATCAATAAAATGTGTATTATTGTTAATCGTATTATTTTGTTGTTTAATTATTTGCATAAACTGTATTTTATCTATTATATTTTAATATTATGAGACGAATATCAGCATAATAAATTATAAAAATGTGGAATTATATTTTATGCAACAAGTGATTTTAATAAATTGGTCATGTTGAGAAATGAGGCCCCCCACAGGTTTTTCTAGAGGTACGATGCGGGTGCTAATGTAAATACTAAATCAGCAAAGAGCGTAAATGCTGTTATATGGTCATCAAATATACAGAAAATTTGTTGTTTTCAGTGTAAGATCAAATTATTTTTCCTCGAGTGAACACCAAACGTTGTATTTTCGTATGTTTAAATAATTTGGTTATACAACAACAAATATCCTCTATTTCTGTAAATATTTTTAATGAAAAATCGCACATCTTGGATACAAAATCACATGGCTTGTCTCGTATTTGGCTGTTGCTGATTTACCGGGACTTATGGCAAGTCCAGCTCATGATTTGTCAGCACATTGCTGCAGCCTGATAAGGATCTATACTGTTTGTTAAAATACAAACGAGTGGCAAACAGCATACCTTGATCAGACTACACAAAACTGCAGGCGGGCCTGGGTCCACATTTGTCGCATTCGCCATAAGCCCCATTTCTCCTGTAGCTGCCAGTGCCCCACTATATAATGGAGATCTGTAAACTGTCCTTTCACAATGGAGAAAAAAATGGGCAACTTTTCACAATTTGAAAATCATAACCTATTTTTCACCAGTTTCAACATTCTTTATCAGTAATATATTTTCTATATTTGCTTTTCACAAATTTTGGCGAAAATATTGAAAAAAAGCAGAAAAAGCCGAGATGGCCACGTATACAGATGTATTGCAGGTTTATGGATGGGTTATGGTCTAGGAGGACCACAACATTGAACTTCAATGCCGGACGTTGCCATTTCAATCCACACACTAGTCATGAAAAATAGTTAATTCTATTTCCATCCCACTGGTCTTTCGGATGAGAATTTAAAACCTATGTCCCATCTCTATATGAGCTTAGCTGTTGCTGGGTTGTTAAAGGTACATGTCCACTCAGTAGGCACAAATATTCTTGATAGGAATAGTGACAAAATTATACACTTATTTAATTCCTATGAAGAAACTTTTGTGCCTATTGAGTGGGCATGTACCTTTAAATGCATTCACTTTTGATTCCCTAAAAGGACCTTAGCTGTTTGACAGGGCCCGGTTGTTCAAAACATCAGTTAGCTTAACGGACTGTTAAATCCTTAACTGAATGGTTAAAATCTCTGTTTTTAACAGAGATTTTAACCATTCAGTTAAGGATTTAACAGTCCGTTAAGCTAACTGATGTTTTGAACAACCGGGCCCAGGCCGTTAAACACCATTAAATCAAATCACTTTCTGTTCCAGGTTTCTCGTATTTTACTCGCCATTTGACCTGGTATACAAGATAATCCGGCTACTGCCCTTCAAGATGGGAATCTGTGGTCTGAAGGAGGTACAGCGGGCGTACAAGGTGTACCACGCCGTCAACCACACCGCAAAGCTCTACCCAAACTCCTATCTCATCATCGTGCTCATTGGCACGATAAAGGGTCAGTATTGGATGGTCAAACCTCGCCAGTAGTGACCGCAGGGTCTGTGGCCTGTTCAGTGTTGTTACATTAACTATAGAGATTCCAGCTCAGGTGATGAGGGTACATGTACCTTAATCCTTAGACCGCTATCTTATTTTTTTTGTCGCCTGGTGTTTATTTTTCATTTTTATCATCAAAAACATGCTTTAGCAGCACTTTAGAATAATTTACAACATGCTTTGACAGCACTTCAGAATCATTTCCATTGGAAATGATTCTCAAGTGCTGTCAAACCATGTTTTTATTGAGAAATAAGGCAAGATAAAAGCAACAGCAGATGACATTGTCGTGAGTAGCGGTCTAATGGTTAATAACCATAAGTATTTGCACACCAAACCTCATACGGGTTTCCAAAACATTTTGTATCCAAATATATTGTGATTGTGATAAACCAGTACAATAATATTAACTCACTATTGGGATCATCTTCATTTTGTGAAAGCATATACATGTATTTAAATGTGTTTCTCACAATAATTTCTGTCTGAATATCTAGAGTGTTTACAGTACGCATATCAAATCCATCCTTGAAACAATTAATATCTTAACGGTCAATATGACCTGAGATTCACACCTGGGTTCAGGTGGTCTGGTGTAATATGTGTGCCTGCAGCAGGTGTCCTGGTGGAAGACTCGGACCTAGGACCCAATACTTGGCTCATTTGGAAAACGTTACACCACCCACCCATTTCCATACACTATATCTTACATAAGTGGGTGGGTGGGGTAATGTTTTCCAAATGAGCCAAGTATTGGGTCCTAGGTCTGAGTCTTCCACTTGTGGTGCAGGACACTGTCGGTGCTGAAAGTTTTTTATTGTAATTTTACTGGTGCTTGTAATGTGCTTCCCTGTGCAGGTACATGTACATTCCCGTCTGTATATGATTTTGTTGTTGAATGGACGGAATCAAATCCAGTTCAGTAATAAGGTTGCCACTAGCCAGATAGTTCTCATTGCAGTGATATCCCTTCGCCACTAGCCCAGAGATGATCTACTTGACCACAGCTGTTGACAGTCCATTAAATAACAATTACTCACTCACTGTGTGTGATAAATTATATGCTCACAGATATTTTTCCGCAATGTATATCTACGCCTAATGTTTTGTTGAGTATGCATCCGTATCCTCCTGCTATTAATTACTATCAAGCTAGTTTCTTTCTTCATCGTCATAAACTTTTACTAGCGACACTTTTCTGTGGCATTGTAGGGTCTAAGGGAAATAACTCAAATAAATGTAATTGATAATTACGAATCAACAAAACTTTTCATTGGGCCGACACATTGTTTCTCTCTTTGTCATGCAACTAGCTGTGCATTAATCAGATACATGCTGACCAAAAATAAATTATTATTGCGATCATATGCTGATACAATGTATGTGTTGTGTTCCTTGTATACCATACTTGCTCATTCTGATTCTGTAATAGGGCTCCAGATAAGGAATTAGTAATTGAGTAATGTCACTCCATCATTTCTGAAGCAATTGGGTATTTCAAATTTTTAATTGTGTAAAATAGAATCACACTACTGTTTACACATCAGCAGACCGCACTTATTGAATAGTTTGCTTCTAAATGAAAACACATTTTGGTATTTCATTAGAATTGTCTCCTTGGAGACAATTCTAATGAAATACCAAGATGTGTGTTCATGGAAAAATAGAAAAATATGCTATATTTGTGGTCTGCTTATTGTTTTATGTAGCATGATAAAGATACCACAAATTTTTCATTGCTTTTTAATACGCACTACTTCTGATTTCAATTTGGGTTTTTGGAAATTTTAATTTGGTATTTACGCAAATACGCACCTTATCTGGAACCCTGCTGTAACATACCCTTTAATACATTACCTGATAAATAGAACACCTGGCTAATGTCTCTTGGTATCGAGTTCATCATGCAGAGAAAACATTGGTGTACTCAAAATTCCTACACGTTTCCTATATAGGAAACGTGTAGGAATTTTGAGTACGCCAATGAATTCTCATCTTTCTAAGTCAAGCCAGATGAGCTTGATGCCAAGAGACACTAGCCAGGTGTTCTATTTATCAGGTAATGTCCTAAAGGATGTGTTACAGAATGAGAATGAGCAAGTATGGTATAACAAGAAACACAACATATACATTAATAGCCTTGATATCGAAAGCCACTGGCCTGCAGGGATTCCGCTGGGGAAAATAAAAAAATCGCCACTTCAAACAAAAATAAAACAATTGGCGATAAAAAATTACAATTTTCGAGAAAATATAAAAAACAAATATATATTTTGGATTTTTTTTCTCCGAAAATTGGATTTTTTTATCGCCAATTGCGAAAGTGGCGATCGCCAGCGGAATCCCTGGGCCTGGTATTCTCTATGTCAAAATATTAAGCTCATCAGGCTCGGCATGGAAACGGTAGGAATATCGAGGCAACGAGCCTCAAAGTTCCTACACGTTTCCTAGACTTGTATAATGAACATGATACCAAAAAATACTAACCTGGTATTCTCTGTGTTCAAAAATATTAAACTCATCAGGCTTAACTTGGAAGCCTCGGAATTGGTACCCGTGTCCTAGCCTTGCTTAATTAACTTGATAGGATCAAAAATAGCATGGTTAGGTAGCGGTATTCACTATTTACAATTGTCTCTTTATCAGGGGCTGGCAGCGGTCTGATGAAGAACTTTGAGCGGCTGATCCGTGGTCTGTGGATACCGGGCAGCAACGAGATTCTACAACCGTCCTTGTAAGTCGTCAATATTGTGGCTAGGATGCGGCCTGAGGTCATTTTCCCGCCTCAGAATGCCAATATCCTTCACATTCACATTTAATGTGAAAGAGGCCCAAACCTTCACATTGTTGCCTTGGATCTGCAACTTGGGCACAACACTGATTATGTATACGTCACACATGCATTCATCATGCCTGTATAGTACAGTCAGTCTGTAAATGACTCTAGATATCAGACATTAATATATTGTCAATAAATTAATCAATGACTGGGTATTTTGTACAAACCTTGTCTATATGCACCAACTAATTTAATTAATATACAGACATCAAATTAAATTCTCATCAGGATCGGTACTTTTTGCAAGTAATTTTTAGAACAAAAACACCTTCTTTTCATAAATGGAATAGTCTGAAAATAATTTTGTGACTTAAATTTGTCGGAAAATCCAAATCCATTCCAGTTTCTTAGGAGTGAAAGAGTTATTAATTCCAGCACAAAAATATTTACACAATTCCCTAACGTTTGATTGGCCCGTAGCAAGTCTGTCCAAAATTTATATCCCAGTAAACTCCCACACCGAACTACTTTCCGTAACCGTGAGGCGCAGTTAAAATAAATCTTAAGAAAACGGAAAATAAACACATTTTCTTGATGAATTTATTTCAAATGCTGGAATTATAAGGAATGAATGTTATTTTTATTGAATTTATCGGGGATATAAACTTGGAAAAGTCGCGGGAATACTGGACGAGGCCTTCCGGCCTTCGTCCAGTATTCCCGCGACTTTTCCAAGTTTATACCCCGAAAAATTCCACAAAAGGGCCATTCATTCCTATAATGTACTATTGATTGTTCCTCTTTCAGCGTGACTAAGGCGTGTGCCGTGGCGTCCATTGTATTTGTTCTGGAGCGTCTCAACTACATCCAGGCGCCCCACCCACTCATCTACTTCGGTGTGGTCATCTTCTTCGTGTACTTCAAGCTGTCCGCGCTGCTACTCGGCATTCACGACCCATTCGCGCCATTCGAGAACTTGTTCTGTGCAGTGTTTATGGGCGGTATGTGGGATGCGATGAAGCGTGCAGTCATCCGCGAACCGAAGCCAACAGAATCCGGAGATGGCCGCAATGATATGCCAATGAAGAGCAAAGAAGATAAAAAGAGGGATTGAAGAATTGGTTAGATGCAATAGGGGCCGGGATTTTTCTAGAAACTAGCGTCTAATTTCGAATGCAATTTCTTTTTCATCATTTTCCATTGCTCAACCAATAAGGGGAGTGCAATCTAAATATATGGGTTATGGCTGTATAGGTAGGTACCGTAATAAGTATCGATATTCAAACCATTTGTTTCGGTTTATAATTATTGTTTTCCCAAAACAAATTGTGTCCAAAAAATTGTTAATGTGATTGACCCGTAGAACCATAATACAGTGGAACCTCTAAACCGGACACCCTGGGAAATCCCCAGGGTGTCCGGTTTAGAGATGTTCAGGCATGACCATTCTGGGACATACTTATGTCTTTTGCAATCATGAACATGCATTATTATCTGAGATGCGTTACCAAGAAACATATCAAAATGAGATATATATGTTCTTGGTGTACGGTATTAGAGAGGTTCGTTCCACTTGTAACATGAAGTATTGGGACACTCTTTGTTGTGAGAAACCATATATATATACACGTGCTTCCCAGAATAATTGGTGTGCGAATATTTAGGATTAGTACGGTATATACAATTGGTTATGGTAATGGGTTGGAAAATGCATTTATAATGTGTAACAGGTCATACTAAACCTTTCATTCAACATCACAGAGCTCGAGATAAGGTGCGTATTGGCGTATTTTACACACTTGCGTTAGCAGAATACGCATTGAATCAAAAGTGGTAGTACAAAATACTCGCAGCAATGTGAAAATACGCTTTTATTTTCAAATCGAAAATGAAAAGTTGAAATTTACTTAGTTGAGCTGCAAAAATAAGTGAATTTTTTTATCATTTGTTCCCTATTTAATTGGAAGAAAATCTATAATGCATTTGTCTCTTTAGACACGAAACTTATCTGGAGCTCTGACATCATCCTAAATTGTAGATAAACCTTGTCTAGCTGTTTGGCTAATGGATGCCCGACACCAGATGAGGAGTTTGGTCTCGAGTACAGTTTCCTCTACCACCAGTACTGTGCATAGATTCACTCGAGCATGGTATACTGTCTCATTTTGTTGTTCAGTATCGAAAGATTCAATCTAGAACTGGCAACTACTGGTAGCTTTCGATATTAAAATGTATCTGTTGTTGTTTAACCAAATACAAACCACTTTCACTGACGGTTCATTCGCAGAATCCCGTGCGTACATGACTAGTTGTTGCTTGGACGTAAAACCCATTCAGAAGAAGAAGAAGAAGAAGAAGAAGAAGAAACAAATCAGTATTTGTTTTCAATG
Source organism: Conchocele bisecta (assembly GCA_029237695.1). NCBI lineage: Eukaryota > Metazoa > Mollusca > Bivalvia > Lucinida > Thyasiridae > Conchocele > Conchocele bisecta. The sequence continues at coordinate 49,092,692 of CM055268.1, forward strand.
AAAGCCACATCATAATCGTATCGGTCTGTATCATAAAACGTTACCTGATAAATAGAACATCAATGATACATTTTGCTATAACTACCAATAAGCACAATTTGTGAACCACAATTATTTTTTGGTTATGTTGTACTACATTTGGAGGTTTTCATTCTAGACACTAGCTTAATTAACTTACCTGAATCAAAATAGTATAAACCATGAAGAGTATACCCAAATCCAGAATGAACCAGAATGCTAGTTGCTTTTTTTATGCGTGTATGCATTTTTTTAGCGATCCATTTTTTTTTCAGCTTAGTCATTGGTGCATATGGGTTAAAAATGTTTACCATTGAATTATGTTTTATTTTACTTTCTACGCACACCTGAGATGGAGGATATTTAACTGACATATTCCAGGTGCTTCCAGGCAGATAACTATGTAACATACTTGTACGGTGGGCTGTATGAGTTACATCCCTTAGACTCGTGATGCAATCCTTCAAGGCTGCTATAAAAGTTGTTAGTGGAACTTGTAACTTCCGTTAGTGAAGAACCTTTCGACCGGAAGGATTGGTATGCTGCCCGTTTGTCATTCCTTCATACCTCAACAGGGCAGGGCTCCAGATAAGATTGTGTCTAATGAGTATTATATCCGCTAATTTAAAATTCAATGTGTATTTTATTTTGGCAAATGGATTACTGAAATGTTCACATGTTTTTCACATATTACATAGGGATAGGGAATAAATGAACAAACTCTAATAAAGGTGAAGATGCAGCTAAAATAAGTGAATTTTAAACTTTGTTAGAGTATTTTCCCTCCTCAATATGAAATTCACTGAGCCTTATCTGGAGCACTGTAGGGTATAATATTTGTGGAAGAATCCATAATAGAAGGAAGGCTTGATTATATAAGGGAGTTAACTACGTGAAATATGGATCAGAGTTAGTTAGCGAAGTGAGAGAAACATGTATGAAATGTGCACCTGGGGGCCGTTTCACTAAATTTTGTATGACTAAAATGTTTGTAAGTGTAAAAGTATGATAGTCTGTAAATTTCACATTAACATTGTTTTCTTGTTAACAATTATTGGATTTACATTTATTAAGCATAGGCTGCATATGCAGCCTATGCTCAATAAATGTAAATCCATCAATTGAAATGTCCAGACGATCCTGAATTTGCACTTACGAACATTTTAGTCGTACGAAGTTTAGTGAAACGCGCCCCAGTTTCGTCTGTGTTCACCTTGTTGTCTTGGTTGCACTGCCGCCATATATGTATATAGGGCATTTTCCAAAGATATTATTTTTCCACGTACATGTTCTTGAACATTTATTGTATGAATCTTTAACTCGTTATACTCTGAAATTACACCATTTTATAGAAAGGAAATTTTGAATAGTTTCTTTATCTCTCATCGGCAGTATATGTTGTGACCACCATTTGTACCGTCCCATCAAGACGGTTGAAATGAGTGGTCACAACATATAACAAATGTGTGTGGCAGGTGGGAGCATGAAATGGGAATTTTAACGATCGGATTCGTCCATACTGGAATCCCGACCGGAGACCTGGTTTGGTCCTCAGGTACATCTTTGGCATTCTTGTATGTGAGGGTTAAGTCTGGTTATACCCCTTGTATGAGTAATACGATTATTCCTACTCGTATTACTTTTAGGGGATTGGGCCTAGTGGCTGGTGTGGTATGGACCTGGCATTGGGTCGGGTTATCCTAATTTCGGGTCTGAATATATATTTTTTATCCATGTAAATATTCCGTTCTGATTTTGGGATTTTCCTCCCAATGCAACAGGTTAAATACGGGATCAAACCCGCTGGCCCGGCCTTACATGACCTTAGCTGTTAATAGGCCATTAAACACCAATAAATAAACATGCATAAACTGTGAAATAGATGTAATAGTATTCATTACCCAATACTGGTTCTATCAATACTTAACTATCACATTAATTGCGAGCAAAATCAATGGATTAAACATAATCAAATCAGAATTACTTACCCAGGAATATCTTACCTGATACTATGCTTGTATTTATTTATGTCTCACCAAGATGGATAAGTGGGCATTTAGTGTTACCCTTCACCATTCATCACAATCAGTAGAATTTACCTTATAATAGTCATATCCTTTGAACGCTTCAGATCATAAAGGAAATATTTGCAAACACTGTAAATCCAGATGAGCCAGATTGTATCAAGCCGTCTCATCAGGATCTCGGAGCTCCAGATAAGCTTTGTGTCTAAAGCGTACTATACTCCCTGATTTCAAAATCATTGCGTATTTTACTTTTACAAATTAATTATTGATTTTCTTCATTACTAAATCGGGAACAAATGATAAAAAATATAACAAATTTAAACATTCACTTATTTGAGCTGCAAAAACTGTTTGCTTTTTGCAGCTCAACTAAGTAAATGTTGAACTTTATGACAGTATTTTCACTACTCAATTTGAAAATCAATGCGTATTTTCACATTGCTGTGCGTATTTTGTACTCCCACTTTTGATAATCAATGCGTATTCAGCTAAAATAATTGCGTAATATACGCCAATACGCACCTTATCTGGAGCGCTGGGATCTGCAGTGTTTGTCAGTATTGTTCTGATAACCCTCATCTCATTAATGGAATAGTCCAGAAATGAGCATGGAACTGTCAAAGTCAGAAATTTATGGGTGAAATGCTGATGATAACACACTGGAGAAATGGGTCTTATGCAACCAGTGTAGATCCAGATCAGCCTGTGCATCCGCACAGCCTGATCAGGATCTGCACTCACTGTTCACCATTCAAGCAATATATAGAGGATCTCAAATGAGTTGCATTTGATATTAGATTTATGAAACGTGTCGCGCGCAATTTATGCAACGAGCCTCTGGCGAGGTGCATAATATTGCTGACGAGTTTCATAAATCTCGTATTTTGAGTTTGAGATTCTGTTTATCACATGACTTCAAACAACCAAGGAATATTTCATTCTAATTTTGGGATTTTCCCCCCAATGCAGCCGTTAACTGCGGGATCGAACCCGTTGTCCAATCGTGTCATAAGTTTTCATGTGATAAAGATCATTATCACGCTACAGGAGTGTGCTATTTGAGTGGTCGCCATACACCCCATTTCTCCAGTCACGGCCACAATTGTGTATTATGAACATGGTCAGTAGGGCATTTGTGATCTACGAACAAATTGTGCCACTACATTATTGCATTATTTTTTTGTAATTTACATGTGCTATAGCATTAGATATAGGTTGTTGTTGTTGTTGTTACTTTTCATCTGCCGATTGGAAAGAGGATAAGCAGTTATTATCGTGTCTGTCGGCTGTATCGGAATGTAATACAGACATATCACTGCACATGTATTTCCAAATTTCATGAAAACCTGCATTTTACAATTTGATCTGTAGTGTATTTGGTGCTGGTTGTTTCTGCAAGTGTATGTCTTTATTTATATCCACATTCCTCGTGGTAATTGTTATGCCCCCCCCCCCCCCCCCACCCCCCCCCCCCTGTGTCCGTTTTACTTACTAAACTTCGTACGACTAAAATGTTTGTAAGTGCAAATTTATGATAGTCTGTAAATTTCACATTAACAATGTTTTCTTGTAAACAAGTATTGGATTTACATTTATTTGAGCATAGGCTGCATATGCAGCCTATGCTCAATAAATGTAAATCCATCAATTGAAATTTCCAGACGATCCTGAAGTTGCAGTTACGAACATGTTAGTTCCCCAGGTGTCCAGTCTGTGTGTCAGTCCATGTGTGTGTCCGTGGTGTCGGTTAAGAAGTTCGCCGCAGTTTCTCCACTCTGCCACAGGGAGGGGGGGGGGGTGGGGGCATTTGTGTGCCAACATGACACATTTTCTTGTTCCGTCGTATATCAAATAGGTTTGTAATCTCACCTTCAGTTTTGAAAGAAGGGTTATACAGACGCATGTGAAACATTGTTGTACGAGTTGTCAAATTAGTCCCCTCATGTAATGGGTCTATGAGAGAGGACAACGTTATTCAATCGAACGAAGTAGCCGAACATATAATTATCAAAACATGACTGCGGTAATTATATGTTCACCCAATACTTCATGTTATTTTATTCAGCCTGTGTGACGTATCCATTTAAAATCTAGTTTAGGCTATTTTCATTGGTGTTGCACCCCACACCAGCGTAAAATGTTTCGCGTTAAAATAGGCGCCAGATTCCTAATGAATTCCCATTCAAGCTGCATGCCGCAGATACTGCATAAACACATTTTCGTCTAGTAACCGGCGTAAAAATTTGCGCTGTTACTAGACGAAAAATGTGTTAATGCGATACGTCTAAGGACAGCTGAATTGCAGAGTGCAGCACCAGTACTATTGCATATGTAGTCAATGGCTGACACATTGAAAACTATCGTCCCATAGCTTGTGTTTTACCGTTTAGCATGTGACTTCGTCCAGAATGATTGTGTTGTGCCTGCACGCTCACTGACCAGAATACATATTACATTGGAGAGTTGCTATTGTGAACCTTTTTTGTTTTTTGTTTATTTTACATTTTTGTATAACAAACAAAATAAACCAACACCCCACATACAGAGTTGTTATATATTTAAACCCATGTGAGGTATACAGAATGGATATTTCTACCTGTTATCTGGGACTATGCAATATGGCATTGTGCATATTGCTTCGCTCATCAAGTTCGGTCTGTTGGTACATATATATGTTTATCAATGGTTCTATACATCAACACATTTGTAAAAGAAATTTATTTATGCCAAACTGCAACATGACAATGGTACAATGGCTGGAAAATCATAATTGGTGGGTCTTACATGAGCGATGATTTAATATGATTGTTTCTTATGAAATTAGTCGATGAGTTTAATACCTATATTATTAAATTGTGGGTTGTTGGTCGGGCGAACTCGACGGCGTAAATAAACGGTAGGGGTTCCTCCTTATAGGAGTCCCGATTTGCCTGGTTTGGCCCTCGTGTACGTTTTTATACCCTCACAAACAAAGTTTGAGGGGGTATATAGGAGTCCGCTTGTCGGTCAGTCGGTCGGTCTGTTGGAAATTCGCTTCCGCTCTATATCTTCTACACCCATGCATGGATTATCAAATGGCTTGGCTTGGCATGATGAGAAGGTGTGTCGCAATCAATAACCACGCACCTACGTCCAAGGTCAAGGTCACAGTTGAAGGTCAAAGGTCAAACCTATTGAAATTCCTTTCGCTCTACATCTTCTACACCGATGCATGGATTATCAAATGTCTTGGCACAAATGTTTCTCAGGATGAGAAGGTGTGTCGCGATCAATAACCATGCACCTGCGTCCAAGGTCAAGGTCACAGTTGAAGGTCAAACCTATTGCAGGCGGCAGACGGATAAACTGCATAGGTTGTGTACACAACTCCTCTGAAACCGTTCAGTGATTGATCTGAAACTATACACACTTTTTATGCAGAACAAATATTTTTTTTACAAATATATCCTTTTAACTTAGCCATTTTTTCTATTTTTAGCTCACCTGAGCAAAGCTCATGTGAGCTATTGTTACCGCAATGTGTCCGTCGTCGTCCGTCGTCGTCGTCGTCTGAACATTTTCAAACGTCTTCTCCTCGGTAACCATTGGGCCTATAGTCACCAAACTTCATGGTCATGGTGCTTAGGTAGGGGGATTACAAAATTGTTAAAATGACGTCATTACGTAATCCAAGATGGCCGCCGTCTAAAAATAGCACAAATTCTTCAAAAATCTTCTTCTCAAGAACCGCCAACCGGATTTCGACAAAACTTGGTAGGAATGATCGATATACAATGCTCTTTCAAAGTTGTTAAAATGGTGACCCCGGGGTCAAAAATGGGTGGGGCCCGTGGGGTCAAATTGGGGTCAAATTTTATTGTTGACCAAATATGGTCATGTCATATATCAAATCGAAGGTATCAACGAGGCGATCACTCTGGTGCGTTTTTTGTCGAAATTGGATGGTCATGTCATCCAAGATGGCCGCCGAAAGGTCAAAAGGTCGTTCTTTTATTAGAGATTTCAAAATTCTTCTTCACACGAACTACTTGGCCCATGGTGGCCAAACTTCACAGTTATTGTCCATGGGTGAAGCCTTTTCAGGTTTGTTAAAATGGAGGTCGTCGCTAATCCAAGATGGCCGCCGTCTAAAAATAGCACAAATTCTTAAAAAATCTTCTTCTCATGAACCGCCAGCCGGATTTCGATGACACTTGGTAGGAATGATAGATGTAGAATGCTCTTTCAAAGTTGTTAAAATGGTGTCCCCGGGGTCAAAAATGGGCGTGGCCCATGGGTCAAATTTAGGTCAAATTTTATTTTTGACCGAATATGGTCATGTCTATATCAAATCGAAGGTATTAAAGAGGTGATCGCTCTGGTACATTTTTTTTGTCGAAATTGGATGGTCATGTCATCCGAGATGGCCACCGAAAGGTTAAAAGGTCTTTCTTTTATTAGAGATTTCAAAATTCTTCTTCACACGAACCACTTGGCTCATGGTGGCCAAACTTCACAGTTATGGTCCATGGGTGAAGCCTTTTCAGATTTGTTAAGATGGAGGTCGTCGTTAATCCAAGATGGCCGCCGTCTGAAAATAGCACAAATTCTTCAAAAAATCTTCTTCTCATGAACCGCCAGCCGGATTTCGATGAAACTTGCTAGGAATGATCGATGTAAAATGCTCTTTCAAAGTTGTTAAATTGGGAACCCCGTGGTCAAAAATGGGCGTGGCCCATGGGGTAAAATTGGGGTCAAATTTTATTTTTGACCGAATATGGTCATGTCTATATCAAGTCGAAGGTATCAAAGAGGCGATCGCTCTGGTACATTTTTGTCGAAATTGGATGGTCATGTCATCCAAGATGGCCACCGAAAGGTCAAAATGTCGTTCTTTTATTAGAGATTTCAAAATTCTTCTTCACACGAACCGCTTGGCCCATGGTGGCCAAACTTCACACTTATGGTCCATGGGTGAAGCCTTTTCAGATTTGTTAAAACGGAGGTCGTCGGTAATCCAAGATGGCCGCCGTCTAAAAATAGCACAAATTCTTAAAAAATCTTTTTCTCATGAACCGCCAACCAGATTTCGATGAAACTTGGTAGGAATGATCGACGTAGAATGCTCTTTCAAAGGTGTTAAAATGGTGACCCCGGGATCAAAAATTGGTGTGGCCCGTGGGGTCAAATTTTATTTTTGAACAAATATGGTCATGTCATATATCAAATTGAAGGTATCGATGAGGCGATTGCTCTGGTGCAATATTTGTCAGAATCGGATGATTATGTCATCCATGATGGCCTCGAAAAGGTCCATTTATTCGAGATTGTTAACGTCTTTTTCTCGGGAACCACATGGCCGATGCTGGCCAAACTTCATAGTAAGTTAAGATCCTTGGGTGAAGCATTTTCAGATTTGGTAAAATGAGAGTCATTGCTTAATCCAAGATGACCGCCATCTAAAAATAGCACAGTTTTGTTAAAACACATGTGAACTCAATGTCACATTCTCCTCTGGTGTTCATGGAGTCAGGTGAGCGAATTAGGGTCATTATGGCCCTCTTGTTATTAAATTGATTCATTGCGTTCTTGACAAACTCACCACAGAGTTTTTAATCAAAATCATATTAATCCATTACTCGTGTAAGATCCTCTATAACTGATGAATGAATTTTCAAATGTTTTCAGATTATCTCATTTTCATTGACCACGTACGCAGGTAAAAGGTCAATGTCACACATCTCTAAGGCCAGCATTTAATAATAATTTTTTATTAAAACCTGTAAAACTCTTCTAATGTTAAGCTGTTTGTAAGTCCAACTCTTTGTGGGGGTATTATGATCACTCCTGTGATAGTTCCAGTTATATTTGGCTCTTTTGTTATCTGGGAGTTGAATTGGGTTATTGCCCATTATAAAAGTAGTAAGATTATTACTGATCCAACTGCTTTTGGGAGGGGGCAAAGCGATTCTGGTGTGGCGAGGACTTGGCATCATATCAGGATTATTCTGATTTCAGGGCTGAATATAATTGTTTTATTGTAAATATTCAGTTCTAATTTTGGGATCCCCCCCCCCCCATTTCTACAGGTAATATATGGGATTTAGTATTAAACCCATTGACACGACCTTAAATGACCATAGCTGTTGATAGGCCGTTAAACCCCAACAAACAGACGAATATATTATTAAATCAAACAAAAATGGTGTTATGTATTATATTTTATTTGTTGCATAAGCACATCATGATACATTGATGTATGGATCACTTAGCATGTTTTCTGCAGTGGCTCCATTGCATATTGTGGGCGGTTGGTTGGGAGCATGCGAAGGGTACATTTAACGATGGGTTTCATCCTTACTGGAATGCCGAACGAATGCAGCAGGTTGGCTTTCTGGTACATCAGACTGGTGGTTGGTTGGGATTTAAGAATCGGGATTCATCCTTACCGGAATTCATACCGGAGACCTGTAGCCGACTTCATCAAAATTGCAACGTATGCTTATCTAGCAAAGTATACTTTGAGGGAGTAATCATTTATTTTTCCCGAAATGCATTATTTCATATAGAACCAACCGCTGCATATATATATTTGATGATTAAAAGTATGCAGAATTATTATACTGAATTTATTACATTACCACAGCCATTTTGGCTGTGATAATGTAATAAATTCAGTATAATACAAATTAATAAATTTATCCTTAAATTGAAAATTTCTCCCTCAAAGTACACTTTGCTAGAAAATCCGCGTTTTGCTGTGAGTGGATGCAAGGGGAAGGGCATATGCGCTTTCTGCAATCTGATCAGTGTCTGCAATGTTCACATTCAATCCGTGAAGACACAGTGAGAGGGGCGGATGCACATTTATGCTGGGCCGAGTCCTTTGGTAGCCAGCCCTCTGTTATTATTGTTGTAGGCAATGCAGCGTCTCCTTTGCCCAACATAAGTTCGTCACCCTGTGCTACAAGAATTTGTCTTGCTTCTAATATATAGTATATATATATAGTGTATATGTCCTCGTCACGTTTCATGGGTGTGCTAGAGGAACGGAAGCCACAAATGGCATAATTCGGATTTCTGAAAGTACAGTTACATCCTTTGGGAACAGGTAGACCCAGATAAGCCTGTGCATGTCTGCACTTTTATAACAAAAATGATAACTTCAACTTACATGAGTGTACTAGATGATTAAGAACTACAGTGGGGTCAGCGTGTAAGTGCCACACACGAACGAACACGACAGGTTGGACCAACCTGTCGTGTTCGTTCGTGTGTGCACTTACACGCTGAACCAACCTGTCGTGTTCGTTCGTGTGTGCACTTACACGCTGACCCCACTGTAGATTGACGACAAATGGCACGAGTCACATTTCCGTCACATCCTTTGCGACCAGTGTAGACCCAGATCACGCATCCGCGCAGTCTGGTCAGGGGTAACCCGAATTCTCGTCTGTAACTAACGCAGGGCGACTTCCAGACACTGAATTCGCGTTAGGTCTCAGGGGTTGCACGGTTCGCAATTCACTTAGCGAAGCTTATAGTTCCTGCTTCTAACAAACCTGATAACTATTCAAGTGCAGGAGCATACACTACCGCCTGCGTTAATCTTGCCGATATATGTCAATTGTTTCATTTTAAAATGCTTGAATATTCAAGCATGAGGAATCCCTCTTTTAGGCAGATTTCAGACATTTGTTTTCATGATGTGAAATTTCAATATGTTTCTTCACATTTTGTCCGACCTTCTCAACTATTATACATTTGCATGCGGGTATGGGGCATTCGCCTTTTTCAGATGTTTCTTTCGCTAAAGGTGGCTCCCTGAATAGTGTGCTTGTATTCAAGCAGCTTGATTTTCCGAGCCTGCGCTGTGCTACAGCGCAGGCTCAGACAATCAAACTGCTTGATTACGAGTTGAGACACTGCCCATGGAAGCTCAGAAACGTTGACATCTGGGCAAGATTAACGCAGGCGGTTGTGCACTAGAGGATTAGGAGCCAGATTGACCACAAGTAGCACAAGTTCCCTTTCCACTATCACGATCACCGGTGAGGAAAACCCTGAATGAGGCCGCGTCACTTCATCTCCGATATAGAGAATGCCATGCTAGTGTCTTTTGATGTTAACCACTTCATCCATTAGTAACTGGGATGGGCTGATATGCTAATTTTCCGACCAATCCAATCGTCACAAGATGATTTTCAGATTAGTCCATTTATGAAAAGGGGGTGTTTTTGTTCTGAAAATATGAAAATTACTTACAAAAGTTCAGATCCTGATGAGACGGCTCTTTAAGAGCCGGCTCATCTGGATCTGCACTGTTTGCAAACCTCGCTATAGCTGGTTCAAAGGGTTACGTTTGTCGGGCAAAGCTAGGAATTACTAGGCTTGCAGAGCCTGATAAATATGATATCAAAAGACACTAGCATGGTATTCTATTTATCAGGTAATGTTTTAGACTACATAATAATCAACGTTCACGTGGTTTTCGTTTAAATGATATATATATTATGTTGGGTCATTACACTGATGTAATTCTGTAACGTCATGTGACGCCGTTCGACCATTAGAAGGTTAGTTTTTCATTCGTTGTAATCAGGATATTCTGCATGGCCTGATACGACATAATGTTACCAGTCAGTTCATATTTGCCCAATGCAGAGTTTGTTGCCCGATAAACAGATGGTCCTATATAATGACTACGCACCACACAGACCACATAAAAGTTTGTAATCGCTTAATCTCCGTCATATTGGTACATGCTGTTAGGTCGTAAGTTATGGCTGTTTCAACCTCGTTACACGCAACCGTATTGGACGTCGACTTTTATGGGCTTGCATTAGTCGCACGTAAAGTGTAATGCCCCAGGTGAAACTCGAAACATTTTTTCAACGATATATAACTATACTGATGTGTGTATGTATCTGAAACAGTCGGGGTGCATATCTTGTTCCACCCTGTCTGTCTGTCCGCGTGTCTGTCTGTCTGTCTGTCCGAGATTTTGTTTAAAAGGTTTCTGGTACATATACTGCCTCTCTAACCGTAACTATGATTGGCTTGAAATGTCATATGCTTATTTGTCATCATCCACATGTTCATTATGTGGCCAGTGTCAAGGTCAAATGACTTAGAAGTGTGTGTAAAGTTGTTTGGCATTAGGGTGTTCAGGGGTACATCCATCAGTGTTACTGATTTCTTGTGCATTCACCTATTCACTCATGCATAGAATTATGAGCACACACTGTTTTGTAATGTTCAGGGGGCCGTTTCACTGGACTTCGTACGACTAAAATGTTCGTAAGTGCAACATTATGATAATCTGTAAATTTCACATTAACAACGTTTTCTTGTAAATCATTATTGGATTTACATTTATTGTGCATATGCAGCCTATGCTCAATAAATGTAAATCCATACATTGAAATTTATAGACGATCTTAAATTTGCACTTATGATAGTCTGTAAATTACACATTAACAACGTTTTCTTGCAAACAATGATTGGATTTACATTTATTGAGCATATGCTGCATATTTCACTGTAACTGGCTTATTAGAAGAGGAACCATAATTGTGCTATGAGATCCATTTTTTATTTCAATTGTTCAAGCGTCTCGTATACGTGGCGAGAAACGAGGCTGATGGCATTTCCAACCAGTGTAGATCCAGATCAGCCTGCGCGTCCGCGCATTCTGATCACCGATTATGCTTGCAACGAACCGGTATAGATCTTTCGGAGCACACTAGCAGATCAGCAACTAAACTGGCCACACTTGCCATAAGACCCGTTTTCACAGTCACATATATTTCCCACGTCCACTTCTTGATGCACAAGCATATTTCGAGTATTAGTACAGTAGAACCTCGCTAAACCGGACACCCTGTGAGGTCCGCAGGGTGTCCGGTTTAGAGAGGCTCCACTGTAATTAAGCACTCTATGTACAGGTTTTGTCATTTTCAATCATGAACAGACACGACAATGACATAAATGACAGTGAAACCCATCTACATTGACCATAATGTGGTCGCCACGGTGTCCGGTTTAGAGAGGTTCCACTGTAGCATGTTTCACTTCAACTACACGAACCATGTGGTATGATTCTCTTTTTCCATTCTGAATGTTTGTAGGTTCTGGCAGACTTTGTTCTTTTTGCAACTACAGTCGAACCTCCCCGAACGGCCACCTCTCTACAACAACACCCTCTCTATAACAGCCGCTATGTTATATCTCAAATGGATGATTTCCTCTGTATCTAACCATTAGACTGCTGAGCACGACAATTGTCGTCTACTGTTCCTTTGCCTTCTTTCTCAATAAAAACATGTTTTGACAGCATTTTATAATCATTTCCTTTGGAAATGATTCTAAAATGTTGCCAAAACATGTTTTTGATGCAAATTATCGAAGAGAATAAATAAACAGCGGACGATATAATTTAATTCAGCATTAACCTCCCTACAACAGCCACCTCTCTACAACAGCCAGTTTTGCGTCTTCCCATGGGTGGCTGTTGTAGAGAGATTGCACTGTATACATATTCCACATGGCTTCCATATTCGTCAATACAATGGGATATTACATTCCTATTTTACCATCAGCATTACATATTAGTATATATAACCTATACATAGAGGCTCTCTCGTTGTCATATTTTACTACTTATTGTTAAAAACAGTCACTCTTTTTATTAAATTAAATGTTTGACCACATGGCCTTTATCAAAATAGTCCTATGTGACCAGGGGGCCGTTTCACTAAACTTCGTACGACTAAAATTTTCGTAAGTGCAAAATGATGATAGTCTGTAAATTTCACATTAACATTGTTTTCTTGTAAATCATTATTGGCATATGCAGCCTATGCTCAATAAATGTAAATCCATACATTGAAATTTACAGACGATCTTAAATTTGCACTTACGAACATTTTAGTTGTAAGAAGTTTAGTGAAACGGGCCCCAGGTGTCCGGCGGTATGATACCCGCTATCGTACCTGTCGTCGGTACACCTCATATACGTCATAGTTATAGTTCGCCCTACTTGCTAAGTCAATTACTGGACAACATTGTGCTCCACTTATTTCACATATTGCAACGCTGAACCCCAATAAGTTATATATTACCAGATTTAAAGATTAAATGTTCGACAGGAAAAGGAAAATCACTACTCGGATGGGACATTGCATTGTATACTTGGCTGAACCATAAGTCGGTTATTGTTCACATATTGGAATTTTCAGGAGCTGAATGCTGCGGTTGTTAGCGCTCCCTCGCATTGAATTCCCAAAAAATGAAATATGTGAACAATAAATATACATGTAATTATGATATAATCAATTGCCCAATATGAGCGATATGTGCACTGCTGTGGGCCGCATATGCTGCCGGCGGGACACTGATGTCGCCTCAATTGATGTCGTGTCCGGCGGCAGCATGCCCGCTGTCAACCGATAGCCCTCTGGCGGAATGACTCGGCCCAGCAGGAACGGCTGGACACGGTACGTGCAGTTGTCCTTCTCAACCTGCAACCGGTGCGGTTCACTTGGGCCACAATAAGGACGATTGCAAAGATTGATTTGCAGACATTGTAAGCCATGATCAGACAATAGTTATTCAATGTTAACAACCCTACGACACTGGTCATACTAAGCGTGTATGCAGACAGAATCAGGATTACGCTGCTCGCAAATCATACAAACCACATTTTAGGCGCCAATCCATTTAAACGTTGATTAATACCGCACAAGTAATCATTCTGTTGTTTGTTTTGGTACATTAAATTGCAACAGCTTGAGTTGAATTTCACATTTCCATAAACGGACTGCTATGATAGAAACTATTGTTTTAGGTTCTATATGTTGGGATATTGGGATTTGCGGAAATCACGTTTTGGCTGAAAATGACCGGCATTGTTCATATATTTCTGAATTTCGATGTTCTAATTCGCAAAAATCAAGCTGTGGTCGCCATTTATTGTGAAATACAAAATGGCCGTCGTCTTCAATTACTTATGAGCATATTTTTATATACACGTGCGTATAATACTGCCGTGCGATATATTTGGGGATCAGGGGCCCGTTTCACTAAACTTCGTACGACTACAATGTTCGTATGTGCAAATTTATGATCGGCTGGAAATTTCAATTGATGGATTTACAGTTATTGAACATAAGCTGCATATACAGCCTATGCTCAATAAATGTAAATTCAATAATTTTCTACAAGAAAACATTGTTAATGTACAATTTACAGACCATCACAAATGTGCACTTACGAACATTTTAGTCGTGCGAAGTTTAGTTAAACGGCTCCCAGTTGCTATACAATTCGGGCAGCATTAGCAATACTGAATATGACAATCAAAGTTCGTATTTGAGAGTCACGTTTTGGCCGCCATGTTACAAGGGTTGTAAATAAATTACAGTGAAACCCATCTAAATTAAACGCAATCGGCTCCCAATGATGTAGAGAGGTTTCACTGCAACATCGACGGATATACATATATATTTCTGAATCGGCTACAGCAACGAGGACGGCACAGACGGGTGATAATATTGTCCATTTCCATGGTGTCTGTCTAGTCGCATCACACTTGGTCCAGTGGTTTCTGAGCTATTCGGAAAACTATGGATGCGGCTTAAGTGAGGCTGTGACTGGAGAAATGGGGATTATTGGTTATGCGACCAGTGTAGCCCCAGGTTACGATCTGCACTGTTCGCCATTCTATCAACGAAACCCGTATTGCTGCTAATCAACGATTTAGGGTCTATATGTATAGATCTGTTATAATAAGAAATATAGATCGATATCAGGCTACATATCAGGAGTCTACTATTTGATCAGGAGCTACACTGGTCACACATCCCATACGCCCCATTTTTCCACTCGCAACCACATATTATCAGATGTGCGTGCAGTAGATTACCCGCCTTGCTTAACGTGCAGTAAAGTGCCCTGGTATGACTCTAGACGTTAACGTGCAGCAACGTGCCTTGTTAACGTGCAGTAACGTGCACTGGTATGGCTCAATACTTTAACGTGCAGTAAAGTTCCCTGTTAGAGCTCAATACTTTAACGTGCAGCAACGTGCACTGGTATGGCTATATACGTTAACCTGCAGTAAACTGCCCTGGTATTGATCTATACGTTAACGTGCAATAAAGTACCATGTTGTGACTGTATACTTTAATGTGCAATAAAGTGCCCTGATATCACTATGTACGTTACCGTGCAATAATGTGCCCTGCTATGACTCTATGGCTGTATATCTTAACGTGCTGTAAAGTTACCTTTTATGGCTCTATTCGTTAACGTGCTGTAAAGTTGCCTGCTATGGCTCTATACGTTAACGTGCAGTAAAGTTGCCTTGTTATAGCTATATACGTTAACGTGCAGTCAAATTTCCTGTTATGGCTCTATACTTTAACGGCAGTAAAGTTGCCTGTCATGGCTCTATACGTTAACGTGCAGTAAAGTTGCCTGTTATGGCTCTATACGTTAACGTGCAGTAAAGTGTCCTGTTATGGCTCTATACTTTAACCGCAGTAAAGTTGCCTGTTATGGATCTATACGTTAACGTGCAGTAAAGTGCCTTGTTATAGCTCTATGCTTTAACGTGCAGTAAAGTGTCCTTTTATGGCTCTATACTTTAACGGCAGTAAAGTTGCCTGTTATGGCTATATACGTTAACGTGCAGTAAAGTGCGTTGCTATGGCTGTATACGTTAACGTGCAGTAAAGTGTCCTGTTATGGCTCTATACTTTAACGGCAGTAAAGTTGCCTGTTATGGCTCTATACGTTAACGTGCAGTAAAGTGCCTTGTTATTGGTCTATACGTTAACGTGCAGTAAATTGTCCTCTTATGGCTCTATACTTTAACGGCAGTAAAGTGTCCTGTTATGGCACTATACTTTAACGTGCTGTAAAGTTGCCTTGTTATGGCTCTATACGTTAACGTGCAGTAAAGTGTCCTGTTATGGCTCTTTACTTTAACGTGCTGTAAAGTTGACTGTTATTGCTCTATACTTTAACGTGCAGTAAAGTGGCCTGCTATGGCTCTATACTTTAACGTGCAGTAAAGTTGCCTGTTATGACTCTATAATTTAACATGCAATAAAGTGTCCTGTTATGGCTCTATACGTTAACGTGCAGTAAAATGCCTTGGTATGGCTCTATAGGTTAACGTGCAGTAAATTGTCCTGTTATGGCTCTATACTTTAACGTGCAGTAAAGTGCCTTGTTATGACTCTATACGTTAACGTCCAGCAAAGTGCCCTGCTATGGCTATATGCTTTAACGTGCAGTAAAGTGCCCTCTTATGGCTATATACATTAACGTGCATTAAAGTGGCATGCTATGGCTCTATTCTTTAACGCGCAGTAAATTATCTTGTTGTGGTTCTATACTTTAACGTGCATTAAAGTGGCATGTTATGGCTCTATACTTTAACGTGCAGTAAAGTATATTGTTGTGGTTCTATACTTTAACGCGCATTACAGTGGCATGTTATGGCTCTATACTTTAACGTGCAGTAAAGTATCTTGTTGTGGTTGTATACTTTAACGTGCATTAAAATGCCATGGTATGGCTCTATACATTAACGCGCAGTAAAGTTGCCTGTCATGGCTCTATAAGTTAACGTGCAGTAAAGTGCCTTGTTATGGCTCTATACGTTAACGTGCAGTAAAGTGTCCTGTTATGGCTCTATACTTTAACGGCAGTAAAGTTTCCTGTTATGACTCTACACGTTAACGTGCAGTAAATTGTCTTGTTATAGCTCTATGCTTTAACGTGCAGTAAAGTGTCCTTTTATGGCTCTATACTTTAACGGCAGTAAAGTTGCCTGTTATGGCTCTATTCGTTAACGTGCAGTAAAGTATATTGTTGTGGTTCTGTACTTTAACGTGCATTACAGTGGCATGTTATGGCTCTATACTTTAACGTGCAGTAAAGTATCTTGTTGTGGTTCTATACTTTAACGTGTATTTAAATGCCATGTTATGGCGCTATACTTTAACGGCAGTAAAGTTGCCTGTCATGGCTCTATACGTTAACGTGCAGTAAAGTTGCCTTGTTATGGCTCTATACGTTAACGTGCAGTAACGTGTCCTGTTATGGCTCTATACTTTAACGACAGTAAAGTTGCCTGTTATGGCTCTATACGTTAACGTGCAGTAAAGTGCCTTGTTATAGCTCTATGCTTTAACGTGCAGTAAAGAGTCATTTTATGGCTCTATACTTTAACAGCAGTAAAGTTGCCTGTTATGGCTCTATACATTAACGTGCAGTAAAGTGCGTTGTTATGGCTCTATGCGTTAACGTGCAGTAAAGTGCCTTGTTATGGCTCTATACGTTAACGTGCAGTAAAGTGTCCTTTTATGGCTCTATACTTTAACGGCAGTAAAGTTGCCTGTTATGGCTCTATACGTTAACGTGCAGTAAAGAGCCTTGTTATGGCTCTATAAGTTAACGTGCAGTTAATTGTCCTGTTATGGCTCTATACTTTAACGGCAGTAACGTGTCCTGCTATGGCACTATACTTTAACGTGCTGTAAAGTTGCCTTGCTATGGCTCTATACGTTAACGTGCAGTAAAGTGTCCTGTTATGGCTCTTTACTTTAACGTGCTGTAAAGTTGCCTGTTATGGCTCTATGCTTTAACGTGCAGTAAAGTTGCCTGTTATGGCTATATGCTTTAACGTGCAGTAAAGTTGCCTGTTATGGCTCTATACTTTAACGTGCAGTAAAGCTGCATGTTATGGCTCTATAATTTAACATGCAGTAAAGTGTCCTGTTATGGCTCTATGCGTTAACGTGCAGTAAATTTTTCTGTTATGGTTCTATACTTTAACGTGCAGTAAAGTTGCCTGTTATGGCTCTATTTTTTAACGTGCAGTAAAGTGCCTTGTTATGACTCTATACGTTAACGTGCAGTAAAGTGCCCTGCTATGGCTATATGCTTTAACGTGCAGTAAAGTGCCCTCTTATGGCTGTATACATTAACGTGCATTAAAGTGGCATGCTATGGCTCTATTCTTTAACGCGCAGTAAAGTATCTTGTTGTGGTTCTATACTTTAACTTGCATTAAAGTGGCATGTTATGGCTCTATACTTTAACGTGCAGTAAAGTATATTGTTGTGGTTCTATACTTTAACGTGCATTACACTGGCATGTTATGGCTCTATACTTTAACGTGCAGTAAAGTATCTTGTTGTGGTTCTATACTTTAACGTGCATTAAAATGCCATGTTATGGCTCTATACATTAACGCGCAGTAAAAAGGCCCTGTTATGGCTCTATATTTTCATCCAATATCACGCCAGCATGTGTCATAGATTGACTTTGATACTGGAAATTGAAATTTTACAATTGTCACCCGACAGTAACCGTTATATGTAACGCCCATTTGCTGATGTTGTTTTTTTTTAATTAATTTACAATTGAAAACTAATACTTGTACATGTACTGGCATATATAACGCCCGAATGTTTCGAGGCGGCCAATTCACATACGCCTTGGCTTGGCTATGCTTCAATGAAGTTTTCATATACAACTTATAAGGACAAGTTTCATATGAAATGCACATTATTAAATGGAATTAGTTTGGCGATAAATGCTCTTTTATGGATCTAGGACTGGCTGCGCAAAGCTCGAGCGACAGCCGTGGCTGCCCCGGGCTACAGTTTATTTTATGCTGTATCAAAACTAATATTCTTGAAAGAGAATGAGAATGATTGCAAATTGGATTTGAAACAACAGACAAATAAACTATGACGGCTAATAAAAGCATCTCTAGATCATTATACTGATGTTTCTCTTATTCTCTTTGGTTTAATGTATATAAGTAATAAAAACTCGACCGCATGACTATGTATTTGCAGGTATTAATCAGTTGATATCTGTAGCCGATTTCATCAAAATTGCAAAGTATTATCTAGCAAAGTATACTTTTATGGAGTAATCATTTATTGTTCCCGAAATGCATTATGTCATATAGAACTAACAACTGTATATATCTGATGATTAAAAGTATTCAGAATTATTATACTGAATTTATTACATTATCACAGCCAACATGGCTGTGATATTGTAATAAATTCAGTATAATAAAAATTAATAAATTACAAATTTCTCCCTCAAAGTATACTTTGCTAGATAAGTATACTTTACAATGTTGGTTAAATAGGCTACATGTGTCTCGAACGCCGTACTGTCCATTGTCGACCGGGGTGGGGGCCGAGGTGGGCGGGGTTGTTTATGTGGCTGTGACTGGAGAATTGGGCTTACGTCATTTGTTACCAGTGTAGCCCCTGATCAAATAGCTCACCCGGACCTGTAGCTTTATTACGATCTATATTGCTTGTTAGAAGCATGGTAGGTGTTTCATTGATGGAATGGCGAGTAGTGCAGATTCTGATCAGACTGTGCAGCACAGGCTGATCTGGATCTACACTGATCTAAACCATTTCTCCAGTCACAGCCACATATATGATATTACATGAGGATTTATTTAATATCATATTTATTAAACGTGTTAACTGATTTCATAAAAAAACGAGGTTATGCCGAGTTTCTTATGCAGTCAGTCAACGCCTTTAATAAATACCACACTAAGTAAACACAAATATAAAATTATATGTGTTGAATAAGCATATACGCATACATTGAAGCTGCACCGTACATTGTGAATGTGAATTTAAGTCAATTGCGTCAAAATGAACATTTATAAAACATTTATAAATAGTGTTACGTATACCATTGGTATCAAAACCATCAAGCTTCCAGTTTGCCAGTTTTTATGAATTGTGGTGTTTTCACATTTTTGTCACGTCGATATTGGCGATACTGGATTGCAAAAACACCAAAAGTTGGAAAATATGCAACGTTGCACCAGATGAAGTTTTCAGCATTTTTTCGGGGCTAACAACATAATACAGTACATGAGACACGTCATGTGATTTTGTACCTTCGGACATCTGGTAATTTCATTATATACGTTTGCAACATTTACAAAATGTTCATAGATAAAGTCAAAAGTTGACACAATGTTCATATACTCTGAAAATTCTGTCAACTTTTTACCCCATTTACGGAAAATATTGTAAATTTTGTAAACGCATTTCATGATATTACGTAGATGTCCGAAGGTACAAAATCCCATGGCGTGTCTCAAGTTATAATATACTCTTGGGATTGTTTTGTATGTTCGATCCTGGCTTGAACATGGTTTCAGTTGTATATTACCGTACATATATTTGATCGGCGTCTATGCTGTTCACCAGTCAATAATTGCATTATATTATAATTGGTGTATATAAGTATTTGATCATCATGCGTTTGTGGAATTCTACACAATTTTCAGGATCTACAATTGTCGAAATTGCCTCACAATATGACCCCTATGTTTATAACGTCACGTGAATTAGTCCCGTCAGGTGTCATATTTACCTACTGGCCGTTCCCAGGCGGTAACCTGTTCGTCGTATGTTCTTGCGTATGGCACTTGCGTTCTATGTATTTTATGTAGTCGTATTTTCCTCTGGACAGTGTGTTGGTGAGTCGGAGAGGAGTAATTTGTGATATAACACTGTGAATCAACTGCTTCAACGATGTTACTTTTCCGATTCCAATTATATTCTTTTTATTTGTGTATAGTTTAGTATAGTGAACTATGTCTGTTGAGATTCTTGTTTTCTATTTCTATATGTTGTGCGGCACTGGTAGCCGCAGTATAGCCACGTTTCTATGGAAGGTAATATCCGCCATAATTATATTAGGTTTGATGCTTGCTTGCTGATGACATATGTCATTCTAAGTTCTATCCGTCTTATTACAATTATATGTGGCTTGATGCTTGCTGACTGGTGCCATTACAACTTACTTCCATGTTATTTTATTCGTCATTCGTGTTTATGACATTTGAAATATTTTTGGTTGTAGTCTAAATTAAATGTGCATTTGGCTTGATGCTTTATTCATTCGCACTGTTTCAATGCGTTTGTGTTGATTACATTCTAAGTGGCTTGATGCTTCACTCTTAGTTACATCCGGAGTTCCATTATTGATTATTGCATCGCTGTTTTGCCATGTATTCTGTTACCTCGCTAAGCCACGCCCCTTGACAACAATAATTGCAACAGTAATTTGGGAACAACCATTATGACGCCAGGTGCGCTGTTAAAACTTAAAATTGTTCTCCCTAAAATGATTGAACATGCTGGTACCCGTCCTACAATGCGGTGCTCTCTAAATTGGTTTCATGTCCCTAACGGTGTTGATGTAGATTGATGCCGCTGTTGCGCCACGTTTAGGTTAAAAGACACCAAATAGTTTTACTGTATAATTTAACCGAATCCCAGCCAGTCTTTCCTACTTTCACTATTCGTATGGATGTTGTGGGACCAACATCGTCATGTCCCCCACTATTGTTTACATTATTTGGCCACGGAAACTCTGTTTACATCACGTGACCAACAGGCTCAATGTTTTCTTTTAAATGCTTCAAATATGCTGAAAACTGGTGTTAAAACAACCCAACATGTTCCTCAAGTGAAACTGGGTAGTAATGGATCAAGATTTGCAAGCAAACTGTGTCTATGACCTTAAAACACCCGGACTATTGTTTATGCCGGACTACTTTTGCATACTCAATTTCTCTAACCTTAAACCTAGAGTGCTACTTGCCAGGTTATAATATAGGGAGACATGTTTTTCTTTATTCTTTCAATCTGACATTTTTCTGGCAAAATGAACATTGATTTATCATTACCAGACGTACTAATTGACATTTTTATACTTTTTATATCAAACGCGAAATGCCAGTTTGATATCAGGGGCGATAACCGGGTTTCCTTAAAATAATAACGGAAGCAACTATTTATTCCATTTATTTATTTTTTGATGTGCAATATCATACTTTATGATATGTCGATACAAATATTTATTCAGCATTTAGTTGATATAAATAATTTAAAAATACTGCATCATTTGCATAAAGAAAAGTTTGTACCTAGTAGGTGGGACCCAAGCTTCAACAATAATTAAATCTATATTTTAATTAGGCAAGATCCAGAGAAGAATGGGTGCAGGTTATTGGAAATTAGGTCCCACAACATCCATAAGAAAAATAAAAGTAGCAGAGAATAGCAAAATGTGTGGTAACGGGTTAGTTTTTTAGGGAAATTGAATGGCGGTGGACCACCTTAGTCTGATCTCGGACGGTTATTGGTTTGCATCGGTAACGGGCCAGTTTGACAGTCAACCTGTGTAAGTTACCATATGTGTAACTTACAATACAAATGTGATTGTTTTCAATTACGTACATATGTAATTTAAGTATGAGGATACATGTACATGTATGTATAAAACACATTAGTAAGTCATACATATATATGCAATTTAGTTAATATAGGTTAGAGACTAATAAATGGTGCGAAATCGTCAAGAGGGTAAAAGTAGTCCGGTATGAACAAAATCGTGCGGGTGTTTTGAGGCAAAAGAAAAATGTAAAAATATTGGGGGACATGACGCGGTTGGACTTTTCTTTCTTAGGTGTAAGTGAAGCTATTGTTTAATTCATGCAGAACCAGTACAGACCGGCTGCAGGTCATGTACAAGTAGGTCCCACAACATCCATACGAATAATGAAAGTAGGAGAGACTGACCTTATTGGATGGGATTCGGTTAAAGTATATAGTAAAACTATTTGGTGTCTTCTAACCTATACTGTGATCGTTTGTAGGTGAAATCTTACATCAACACCGGCATTGGAGGTGTGCCTCAAACAGCCAATCACATCTCGTACTATTATGTATTAGTCGGAGGATTCCTAACATTGACAGCAGTGCCATCTGGCGTCATAATGAGGCACTACTAACCCATGTATTGCTTTTAGCCTGATGCTTTCTGCTTGCGACTTTCCGCTTTCGGACTGTGGCTTGATGCTTACTTCCTGCGGCTTTGTCCTTACTGCTTTCGGCCTTATTCAAAGTGCTAAGTGCTTTGTTCTTACTTTCTATTTCAAATGCTTAGTGCAATAAAACAGGGACACGAATGAGGACGTATCAATAATTGTAATGAAAGTAAGACGAATGAACAAAGCAATCAGCAGAATGGACATGTAAGAAAGCCAAATACAATTACAACAAGCAGATTTCAAATGTAATAAATACAAATGACGAATGAAATAATATGAATATGAATATGAAGTTGTAATGTCATCAGCACGCAAGCATCAAGTCACATATAATTATGGCGGATATTACCTTCCATACGTTTCGTGTTAGCAGTTCATATTCGCTACTGATTTCAAAATCCTAGCGCCAACCGTCTGTTTCACAAAACCTGCCCAAATTTTACGGCCATATAAACAATGCAAAAACAGTATTTTTTGGGATAATATTAAATTTTATCAAAATTTAAGAATGAGCCTTCTTTTTATTTCGTGAAAATTTGTCCAATATTGATTTTATTACGAAACATTTATTTTTCTATTGGAATTTAACATGGGGGAAAAGGAGGTAGACGAGTTGTGGGAGGAGTCAAAAAACGAAATAAAATAAGAAAACAAAAGTTAATTATCGTTCCAGTATTTCTTAAATTCAAAAAATTTAAATGTCTATGGGGATTTAACATGGGGAAATTGTTTTTTCGCAATAAAATCAATATTTGACAAAATTTCACGAAATAAAAAGAAGGCTCATTCTTAAATTTTCCTTTAATTTAATATATCTAAACAATATTGTTTTTGAATTGTTTATATAGCCGTAAAATGTGGCCAGCTTTCGTGAAACAGACAGTAGTACATTTTGTATTTGACGTTAATATGTTCATTCGCCTTGCTCAATGTAATGTATACGGTGAGCCAGCCAGTGCAGTCGTTAAAAGGTAAGCAGACAAATAGAGAATGATTTTGATTTTGATTTAATTATATTCCGCGACATGGAATGATAATATCCATTAAATATTTGACAACCTCAAAAAGATCATTCACCGTACAACGGAATATGGAACCAAATTAGACATGTTTGTTTGTGAGTAAGGACATGGATCTTTTTTTGTATTTTGCGACCAGTGTAGCCCCAGATCAGCCTGCACATCCGTGCAGGCTGATCTGGGTCTGCACTGTTCGCCATTCAGAAATATAACAATATTATACTTCTAGCAAACTGCACACATATCTTTATCTAGAAACAAAATTGCTACCTAGCTCGATAAGTCATAGATACACACGTCCGAGGCAAATGAGTGTAGCTAATCCTTATTATGCTGCAGGATTGTGCTAGCAGATTAGAAGCTAGGCTGGCCACATATGACATAAGCCCGGTTTTCTCACCACTCTCTTGTGGGCCAGCAGGTGGGGTTCCCTGTCCCTTGAAATATGAGAATATGAAATATGAGAATCTGGTGACATCCGAAATGTTGAAGATCTACAATAGGTTCTGTAAGAGGGTGATGTGAATGGAGAAATGAGGCTTAAGATGTTTGTCGAAAGTCTAGAACCAGGAGGCCGTTTCATTAAACTTCGTACGACTAAAATGTTCGTAAGTGCAAACTTATGATAGTCTGTAAATTTCGTAAACAAGTATTGGATTTACATTTATTGAGCATAGGCTGCATATGCAGCCTATGCTCAATAAATGAAAATCCATAAATTGAAATTTACATACTATTCTAAATTTGCACTTACGAACATTTTGGTCGTAAGAAGTTTAGTGAAACGGGCCCCTGATCTGCTAGCGCACTACTTCTGCCCGGCAAAGGTCTATGCTGTTTGTTAGAAACAAGTCATGCGCTTCATTTACTGAATAGCGGACTGTCTATGCCGTAATCTGACTGGGGGAATGTGCAGATTGGTTTTGGGACTATGCACTGGTCGCCAAGGCAATAGATTTCAGAGCAGTTCGGTTTGATTTTGATGTATTGGTGTTTAATGGCCTATCAACAACTACGGTCATTTAAGGTCAGGCCAACGAATATTTACATGGAAAAAAATATATTCAGCCCTGAAATTAGAATAATCTGACCTAGTGTTAGGTCCATATTACAACAAAGTCACTTGACCTCTTCCCCTAAAAGTAATAGGATTACTAATAATCATATTACTCACATAAGAGGTATAGTATAACCAGATTCAACTGTCACGTACAAAAATGCCAACGACGTACGTGAGGGCCAAACCAGTAGCCTATTTCACCAAAATTGCTTAAGCATACTTATCTTGCTAAGTACACTTTGAGGGAGATTTTTTTTAATTTACGGATAAATTTATTATTTTTTATTATTTGGCATTGATAATGTAATAAAGTTCGTATAATAAGTATACATACTTATAATCATCAACTATATGCAGTCGTTAGTTCTATAATTATGAAATAATGCATTTCGGGAAAAATAATTGATTACTCCCTCAAAGTATACTTAGCTAGATAGGTATGCTTAGCAATTTTGGTGAAATCGGCTACAGGTCTCCGGTGGGGATTCTATAAGGATGAATTCCGATCGTTAAATTACCAATCGCATGCCCCCACCTGCCACCCACCAGAGCAGCTCGAAACCAATATCTGTGGAAATCAACGTCGTGATAAGGATATAATTCCAGGGCCGGACACGTGTGTGAGGCGATTATGACAAAACGGGGCTTGTTGTGCAGATGACCAGTGTAGCTCGGTACGTTGCCATACTTGCAAGCCGAGTTGTTATTTTTACCGATCAGTGGCGGTCATTGAGCACGACTCATCTTCACATTTCCGCATATTTGCCTATTTTGGTAATACTTATGCGATATTTACATCGAGTTGAGATCCAGCCGATTCTAAAAGGCGCTTTTAGACATTCACGGTGAACATATTTGCACAGCCAATGCCACAAATGTGCCACCGGTGAAATACCTCTTTTTTTATTTTAAATAGTACCGGTGACGTCAACTTTATAAGCAACATATTTCAAAGTTTAGATGAACTGATCGGTAGCCGATTTCACCAACATTGCAAAGTATACTTTTCTAGCAAAGTATACTTTGAGGGAGTAATCATTTATTTTTCTGAAATGCATTATTTCATATAGAACTAAAAACTGCATATATTTGATGATTAAAAGTATGCAGAATTATTATACTGAATTTATTACATTATCACAGCCAAATTGGCTGTGATAATGTAATAAATTCAGTATAATAAAAATTAATAAATTTATCCTTAAATTGAAAATTTCTCCCTCAGAGTATACTTCGCTAGAAAAGTATACTTTGTAATGTTGCTGAAATAGGCTACAGATCTACTGGTTAGTTGGGAATGGAGGCAATATAAAACAGGACACAGTGGCTATTGACATAATAAATATATTACAATTTTTTCTGGCAATGAAATAAACATGTATAATGAACATTTTCTTTAATACATGTTGCAACACATAATAAATGTACATGGTATGTGAATTACATAACAATGTGAATAAATTAGACATATGACAACTGAACACCCCATGAAATAAAACAACGTATCGCTTGGACAACTTAAGCAGATAATTTGACATGTCTTATGACGATCTGCAACTTGCTAAGGTTTGCGAAAAACAAATTGAGAAAATGCGGACTTTCCGCATTTTCTCAATTTGTTTTCGCAAACTTTATAATTTTATTTATTTATAAACACATGCAATATAGCATGGGTGACTTCCGCAGAAAATGGAAATCTGCAAATTGTTAAACTTCCTGAAAACAAATAGAGAAAATGTGGAATTAAATTTCGCATTTTCTCTAAATTTCCCGCAAACTTTAGACTAAATTTACGTGGGATCTCACTTTTTGTTGTAACTATTTATATTCGTGACATATTGCACGTGTGATATGACGTATTATGCCATGGGTATGTTCGATTCATTTGGCAACCAACTGCTGGCAAGACTGCTGTGTATATTTGGTGTCACGTTAATCAAAATGACATCTGCAACATTTCATTTTAATGTTATAATTTTCATGACATCAGAGTGCTATTTTAACTGAAGTACAGTGGAATCTCTCTAGCTCGGACGTCCTGGGGATATCCCAGGGTGTCAGGTTAGAGAGGTTACACCTCAACTATTTGATTTGTTTCGATATTTCACACGAAAAGCATGAACTGTAATTACGAGTATTCGTGATAACCACTAAGTTACGGCATATACTCGTATGTACACATTTTTTTTTAAAAATACATGTTCTAGGGAACATTTGTTAGATCAAAAACAGTTACTTAACACTTAAAATGCAGATTGTGTCATCATCTTATAAACGATATACAACTATTGTAAGTTCTACTCCGTCTCTGTGGAATTCAATATTTTCGCTGTCGACGTAATTTTCCGGAAATGACGTCAACTATGTACATATTTTGACAACTTCTTATCTAAAATTGCATTATAAACCTGAAGAATCCATCAAAGACGGATGCAAAATCACTTCGTCACACCAGGGCTTGCATGTAGACATATTATAGGGGAAATCATCATAGACTTAAATACATGTTTTATATGAATGCATCCATAAACCGCCATGAAGTGCATGGTATACTCGGACTAAGCAGCGCAATAAAGGTTCCCAGTTGGTAATGATGAACGGTGAGAATACCTCGGACACATTCGCTGGTGCGGACACATTCGTTCGTTACATACATAGTCACACCTTTCGAATGGTATAACAAGAAATGTAGAACCTGATCTAAGGATCTAATTTCACTTCGATCGCAATGAAGAAAACGTGCTCTTTTAGTATACATTCGCTTGCATATTCATTATTTGCATGCGTAGTGTCAAAAATGGATTTCGAACAAAATCCTCAACATTTGGTAACACTCGGTCTCCATCGGACTGTGATGTATGCGCAATACAGTTAGCAACTATTGGATTCTCACTGTGTTACAAACGAACGTAAATTTCATACTGTTTCTCACAGCGCCACCTTTCGGTACAAGTGGGCAAGAAGTTGCCCGAGTTTATAGAAGGTACACATCAACAGGCAAGTATCTGAACTTGAAGCGGTCAGTGTAATAAGGGGGCTAACTCCATGACTGAGCTAGCCCCCTTATTACACTGACCACGTCAAGTGCTAAGCACAACCTGCAGAACGACGTCACAGACCGGAAGTAGGTCGGACGCTTCTGATATAACCATACAGGCAAGAGTAGACGACACAGACGACAATTTGTAACTTTCCCGATATGACGGTTCTGTATACCGCCATGTTTGCAATCTATCGCCGCCGTTCAATCACTTGACAGACCATTTATATCCATTAGTTCGATTGATGTATCGACAGCCGTCTCCACCTGGCTGTCACGTGACCGCCCGCGGTGACGATTTCACGGAACTATTTTCAATATCTGTCAAAGCATATTTTGTGAACCACGCCCGGCGAGCGAACATCGCATAGCACTTTGTGGTGGTCACATTAACGTTGGTCCGTCGAGAGCTATTGAAAAGCGCGGCGACTGCGACCCGTTGCGTAGATAAGACAACCTATTCGCACACACGTTTAATCGTCCTTTTCAGTCTTTTTCAGGTCCATGTTGCCAGGATTTCCAGTGACGAAACTCTTGTCCATGATCTTCAACATTTCGTTTAAATAGTTCTGTACTGACGTCAATGACGCCACGACGGCCGGTGAGCCGAAGCCGTGAGTGATGAGACTAAAATGTGACAAGTGTCTTTGTATGTTCGGCTCCAGTATCATCTGGGGCCGAGTGTTCCCAAGTGGTGAACGGTCCTGATTCAGTAAGTCCATTAATTCTTTTAATATTTGTCTGAAAGAAAAAAAGATACATGTATTAAAGTTATTTACATTACAACGTGTGCAGCTATACATGCATGTATGTACCATATAACTTGAATGTGCAGTGAAACTCGTCTAGACTGAACACCTTGGGAGATCCACAGGGTGCCGTGATTACGAGGTTCCGCTATAATGCAGCTGTATGATGATCCGTTACGTATGAGTGCGCTTTCCAATGATACACGGACATAATCATGGGAGATAAATTACAGTGAACCCCAACCGAAACTAAACAGACTGAAGTTTCCTGAGAGTCCGGTTGATAGGGGTTCTAATTTATATGTATGTCCACCTGAGAACAATTACATTTCAATATTTGCGCAGGCGCAGTCTGATCTGGGGCTACGTTGTTTGCCATTCAATCACCGATGTAGCCTTGTTGTTGTCGGCCTCAATACATGTATTAGGACTTACTTTGTGGCTAGAATCATGTTTTTCCTCGTCATCTGGTCGGCAGGGTCGGCGTACTGCCGACTGTTGTACTCAGCGCATTGTCGGGACGGGAACTCCGTCTCACAGAGGTAGCCAAAGTCGCGGGCCAGTCGGATAGATTCACCTGTAATGAGAGAGACAGGGGTCAGTACAGTGTACAGGTAATCAAGTGTGCCTTTCACAACACGGGCGGGCTCCATTTTGTTTATGGTACGTGCATAGACATACATTATTTAATGTGCCTCGTTGTACATTCTAGTTGTACATCTTTTTAAATGTAAAATATTATATGAACAGAATAAAATAGACTTGTTATTTATAATTAATTTGATGGACATTTATAGTAAATGTATATATTAAATCCGCGAATTGCAATGTAATTGTGTCAACTTTCTGCCATGCGATGATGAGTATAATATGCCAAACATCATTTTCCCATATTTCGACCGATTTTCACGTCATTTGTGGAAAATGTATTATATTCCTAAATTCGTTTTCAGAAATATTGCCCAAGTGGTGAACCATAAGTGAGGTGTCAGTGGATGAAGGGGGGTTACGAATTTTAGCCCCCTTTTTCCACTGACCCCGTCAATTACCATTCCATGTATACATTGTGGTGCTCTGTACAGAATTAAACGTTTCACACTCGCGCACGCGCCTGTGAGAATGTTTAATCTATGAGCAGGTTCGTTCCTCACGCAGCCTGCCGCTGCAGCTAATGTATATTTTATGGAATGTTTCGTTGCCGTATTTTTAATAGCGTTTTATGTGTCTGATTCTTAGCTTCTTCATCAAATCGCTTTATCCTGCCATCTACAACGTGTTAATTACCCGTCTGGTAGTTTCAGAAAGTGTTACTCCTCGCTTCAAACGAATAATTGACTGCGGATTGTGTCGGATTCTACGTCACATACTTAAAACTATTGCGTACAAGATGTAAGAGGTTTTTGCATGCGCCTTATATCTGTCGCTAAGCATTTGAAAACGTTTGATTTCCGAGTTATTATTATCGTTATAATTGCTATGGTACTGTAAGTACGCTATTCGGTACTGTGGCTGCGTGTATTCGAGGATATTGTGGGTTAATTTAAGTGTGCATGAAATTAAACTCGACGCGACTTGGAATGCAAACGAAATATAAATTTAACGATATATTAATGGCGTATACGGCACATATATTGCATAATGATGTTCTTTCATAACAGACACCCGTATCAATCACATATCATGTACTGTACATTCATGCTTGAAATTGTAAATTACAAATGGACACATATATCTGTCTATCATCGTCATCGTTTTTTTTTAAATTATGTATGTCACAATTTATTTTGCTTTTGATTATTTTAGCAATTCATGTTACAAGCCGTACTACACCATCGCCTGCACTGATCTTGCCAATGTATGTTGATTTCTTTATTACAAAATACTTGTGTTTGAAAGCAAGCAGATTGATTGGCTGTGTCTGAGCTGTGGCTACTCAAACTGCTTGATTGCGAGGTGATATTGCCAATAGACGTTCAGAAACATTGACATATGGACAATGTTAACGCCGGCGATGGTGTAGCGCACCTGTTTGGTGAATGTTGGTTGGCACGTTATTACGAAACTGCTATAAGTTTTGTTTTCTTTCAATTAAAATACGCATTACTTCCGCAGTGGCAATTCTGTCGTGGGTATTCACCTGAATATTTCAACTTTGTCCACGGCTCTACACGTTGTGGTAAATAACCAATGTTTGTAACTTAGATAGGCGAAATCCGCGTCTATTCACCCTATTATTTACCAGAACTGGGTGTAGAAAATTTAATGTAAACAAACAGAGACAGACTGTGTCCCATTCATGTGTCATGGACGGCCACAAAAACGAGTTAAATTCGGGAGCCCGATCTAGATAGATTGGGAGCCTATTGAGAAATAAATTACATGTTTCAAGAGCCATTATTTATCTTTGATTGTAGATGTGTCAGATGGAAAACGACACAGGTATAGCGACATTGCAGATTGGTACGCGTAGTCGTTGTCCTAGTAACCATTAACTAATAGTTGCGGATATTATACGTAAACTGACACACAATAGAGCCGAAATTGCAAGCGACCATCATAAAACTGTTACATAATGTACGTCACATTAAAGTCGAATAAACATCGGGCATAAAACGGGAGACGGCCAGTTCTAATAAAACTTGCGATATATCTGGAGTCATGGGGAGATAATTGTGTATAGAAGCAGCTAAATGCTTCATTTATGAGCTTGCGAGTATTTAAGAAGACTTCACACGAGCGACATTAATGTCGCTCGTGGGAAGTCTTCTTAAATACATGCAAGATGGCTGGCTATATGCATGACGTGGTCGTGTTAAATATTCCAACCACTCTCACTAGAATGTATATATGTACAAGCGTGTCGTGAGATTACTAATATGTATTTGTACATGACAATCGGCAATGTGATTGATTTATTATGGTCAGTCCAGCGCAGAATCCGCGC
Organism: Conchocele bisecta; assembly: GCA_029237695.1. Classification (NCBI taxonomy): domain Eukaryota; kingdom Metazoa; phylum Mollusca; class Bivalvia; order Lucinida; family Thyasiridae; genus Conchocele; species Conchocele bisecta. The sequence goes on from CM055268.1 coordinate 49,124,442, forward strand.
ATTCATGCTGACTGATGATCGTCTATTCAGTCCCAGATCACGATTTAGACTTATTACAAATGCCACAAAATGAATTTCTCCAGACACCGTCAGATATATAGTTGTATCTTACCTTCGACTAGAGAGGTTAACAGGGTAACATTGGCGGCTTTCCGTCGGCCGGCGGGTAAGTTCATGCCCATTTTGTCCAGCTTCTCTCGTAACGATCGGCCGCCGTTCTTTGATTTGGCCCTGGAAAATAGTTATGGCAATATGGTTAAAAATCTTATCTTAGACAATCATAAGTTACACAACGGCCTACGTGCCCAGAGTATTAACGTTTCTGAACAGCTATTAAACTCGCAATCAAGCAATTTGATTGTCTGAGCATGAGCTGTAGCACAGCTCATGCTCAGGCAATCAATTTGCTTGATTTTAAACACAATATACAAGTATATTGAAATAAGTAAATAAATAAATATACATTGGCAATATTAGCGCAGGCGGTAATGTATAAATTTGAAATGATGAATTCTATCAAGTGAGTTTCTAAATCGGGGTTTTCAAGCATATAGTACGCCAGTATTGTTAGAGACAGGTACATAAAATGATGATGTATACAATTGAAATGATAGCATTCTAGCATGTGAGTTTCCTAATCGAGTTAAGCATATAATAGCGTTATGCACCGATATTTCCAGAGAAAAATACAAAGTGGCCGATCGAACAGGCAGTGAAGAGAAACTACTCTGTTGGAATTAGCGTTACATCACATCACAAGGTGTAATGTAATTTACATAATGTCTGCCGGTTTCATAAGGCCCGACACTGATATGGGTCCGTTTCTGGTACAGTGGGGTCAGCGTGTAAGTGCGCACACGAACGAACACGACAGGTTGGTTCCAACCTGTCGTGTTCGTTCGTGTGCGCACTTACACGCTGACCCCACTGTACGTGCCTTATCACCGGCTCATTTTTTGTGTCGATTTTAGATTAAATTCTACATGAGCTTTGTAATTGGTGTAATATTCGACATCATTTAAAGTAAATATGACATATTACAACGTCTAATTTGGCAGAAACACTATTTCATTAATGAAAAGTAGAGAATATGCGCCATAATGTCGGTTGTAACCATATGTTTTCCATTCTCTAGCATGTTACCACAGGTATTTTATTTACTAAGTAAATCATATTCGAGGTCAGTCAAAAGCATGTACGGAATGTATTGAGATTGGTCAACATGGTCAAGTACATATGTATCATAGAAATCTAGCGATTAACAGTGACCACTTGACATGACAACACTTGTTCATGAAATAAATAATTCCGTTTGATTCGCCATTCAGTCTGTATTTCCATTTTAATGAAACCGATGGTATCTCCAAAAAGGGGCGTGGTCTGCATTGTTGCCTGTGTTTGGCGGAAATTGGCAAGAAGGGCGAGTACATTCCGTGGACAAAGTGGCACACACAGGCGCATGGTGAATACCGCCTCATCATAAGTACGGGGGATAGGCCAGCTTACATTGCTGACGTCAACGGCATGGACTATTCGTTATCCATGAGCTGTTGTCAGTTTATATATCTGAAGTTTTATACAATGTAGTATGCGATATGTAACGTTGTTTTAACCGTTACTATGCTGAATTAAATGTTGTCGTCTGCTGGAAATGTTTTATTTTCAATATTTCTCGACAAAAACCTGGTTTTGACAGCACATGAGAATCGTCTCCAGTGGAGACGATTCTCATGTGTTGTCAAAACCAGTTTTTTGTTAAGAATTAATGCAAAAATGAAAAACAGCAGACGGCAACAGTGTAGGAAGGGTTAATGTTGGTAATGATAGATGTGTTGTTTACAACGTTCATCATCAGCTGACGTCGAAGGAAAGTTGTAGATCTCGTGGGTCAACAAAGTGAAAGCCTTGTCCGAACACTGTACGCGTATTTTGATGTGACAGGATAAACGGGGCTTATGTCATTTGTGGACAGTCTCGCTTATGATCAGATATTGTATTGCAGCTGCATGATAATGCGGTATACTGTTCGTTATTAGCACAACGGGTGTTTCTCTCACTGAATGGCGAACAGTTAAGACCTGGATCAGGGGGAAATTCACTAAACTTCGTACGACCAAAATGTTCGTAAGTGCAAACTTATGATAGTCTGTAAATTTCACATTAACAGTGTTTCCTCGTAAACGATTGTTGAATTTGGTCGCAGATGTCATAATCCCACTTCTCTCATCACAGCCACGTATTAGAGACGGTATCAAAGAAGCCCAGTAGGAGACCAGGAACGACAATAGCAGGACGAAGTGGGGGGAGTTTTAATGAAGCAAATCATTGCTTGTTGGTTTTACAAACGCTCCGGCTTTATTGCAACCACTATGACACCTGTATTATACGTGAACTGTATAAACACGGTTATTATCGTCCTTTCAGACGGCAGTCAATCGCCCGGTCACTCATGTGGAAACGCAGTGCAGTATGACCGTGCGGACAGACTTCATGTTTCAATGGGCACGATGTGTGTTATTTGTTTTATTACTTTGTTGTCATGTGTTTGCTTGTGTTTACTCTTTGTGTGTATTTACTATATGTGGCACACTGGATAAACGATCCGCCGATATTAAATTGCGAATCCTGATGTTTCATGTACAATGATCGTGTTGGCACGAATCTGTGAATAGCTGCCATTGCGCTCATTCGGACTTTGCTGGCAATTATTTAGAGAAGTCGCGTACTTGGTTTCGGAAGCGGTGAACATTCAGATTCACTTCCAGAAACTTTCAACGGCGTGTAATGATAGTTATGTCAATATAAATTGAATACGGTAGATTTTAACAGAACGTGTTCCGTTTATTAAATATCGGTTAATGCCTGTTTGAAGTGACGAACGGTCGATTGTATCTCGCGGGAACGTGCCATGAGAGGAGTGCGCTACACCCTGTGTACATATTTGTTTCCCAACACTTGACAACCTTGTATATTCAAGTATATGTCTGAAATCATCGCTCTCGTTTCTCGTACTGTCAGACTTGAGAATTTCAATTACCTGCTAAGCAGCCACGAATTGACAGGTATATTATGGGACACAACCAAGCGGAAAAAGAGAGTTGAAAAGGAATCAAATTTTAATTGCAGAAGGCTCGTGTTAAAGGTGGTATTTGCGCGGTCGACAAGCCATCGCTGAGGTTGACAATAGACTAAAGACTATCAAGTTGCTCTCTAAGTGGGAAACGAACACCACTACGATCTATGATTAACACCTTGCAAACCGAAAACGATTTCAATTGAACTGGTCAGTGGAAGAAGGGGGCTAAGTCCGTATGGACTTAGCCCCTTTCTTCCACTGACCAGTTCATTTATCATCGACGAATATCGGTGAGTTTGTGGATTTTACACATCTTAACATTTTACGACGATTTGCATGCGCAGGTAAAATACAGTTAATGTATTTTAAGGACATTGTTCAGTATATACGGCGTACATATCAATATAGTGTTACAGTCTAGAGAATCTGAGCAGCATCAGACAACGTCACCGGAAACACAGAGATGGAATGGCTACGTGTGGAGAGGCATTGTGAAACCGCGAGCATTGCCGGCCGACAACGCCAAGGCAAGTGCGATTGGAAATCCCCAGTCAAAGTAATACGTTTTTGAAACCTTACACTTAGACTGAAGCACAGGTTACAATCCAGACAGGTATTTTGCTAAAATTAAATGACAGAATGTTTCCAAATTCTTTGATGTCTAACGGATCACGTGGGATTAAACTATTTCTGATAGCATCTTTCAAACTCCGTGTTGAATTTGACGAGAATTAAAGGTTAAACTGGCGTCCTGTAGAGATGTTGAAAGTTCATTCTATGAATTTACAATGACAGACACATAGGTGGTCGGATGCGGTGGACACTTGGAGCCTTGTCGTGGTCCAACTAGACAAATCACTTTGCTCATGTACATTCGACGATACACGGTGTCACGTGGTGGTACAATGGCCAAAATGTATTAAAAACCTTAAACCGCCGGATTTGGCCAGCCGCCTTATTAGAAAAGCCGGTGAATTACAAATATTCAATACACACTCAACGTGATGCAATAAAACATATACAAACATACCTCCGTAGCACGCCACCGAGCAGCGACGCATTGAGACACTCAGGCGGGGAGAGCCTGCGCTGGACCTCGGCCACCGTCACCTTGTACTTGGACGTGGAGCTGAGGAGGGAGAGCCGGCCTGGGACCGAGCAGAATATATCCGTGGGGATCGCCGACATCGTGCCCATCAGCATCGGCTTGTTGTGCTCCAACTTCGGTCGGATACCTGCATCAATATAAATATGTGGTTGTGAGGGTGACTGGAGAAATTGGGCTTGTGGAATTTGTGATCAGTGTAGATCCTTATCAAGTGCATTGGCAACATAGTTCTGGACGCTTGACATAAATATTGTTATCCTCTTCATGAGACATTTGCACACGAGTAATAACAATTCCTGCTTTCTCCGATCGCGCTTCTATTGATACCGAAATGGACAAGGCGAGTGCTTCACACACACCACATGTAACACCCATTGTATCATCTCTAATTGCATTAGTGTCATCTAGTTGTAATTACATTACTGGAACAAATACAGTTAAACAGACACTTGATGATGATACTATTAATGTGTAGATTGGATATTTTAATATCAGTGACAATAATTGGCTGTGGTGGTGTGTGACACCAAACGTGGACAGTATGGATGTAATTTTGCATTTGCACATACAGGAGGCGGTGATGCACAGACTGTGTAATGTTATGAGTGCCATTGAACCTGCCATCACTGCCGACTGACATGATATAGCTAATATGGTAACTGTTACAGACGATATAAACACTCCCAGATTGGAAAAGCAATTTTCAGGACGTTCAGTTCAATAGCAAGTTGTGAGAGCAAAGGGAATACTGCTGTGACAGAGAATACATTTTAATCGAGCGCAATGTATTTTAGTTAAACATGAACATATCAGGGGGGTGATAAATATGTAAATGGCGTGAAAAATAATGCATGAACTAACTGCAATATATTGTATATAACAACAATAATGATAGCTCAGTTACCCACGTGCAACAAACTGTTATCATTATTGTTTACTATATCCCACCTCACGAACAGTCTCTATCATAGCGCCATGTTTGTTCTATGACTCCCAACGGTTTGGATATTAACAATGTGCTGAATATGTTTAAACAGACCTGATGCCATTTGTCGTGGTGGATTACCATCGGGTGTGAGAGTGTCATATCAAATTAAAGGCTCTTCCCAAAGATAATAATTTAGAGAACGAGACGATGATCGAGCAGTCAATACATTGTGTCCAATCCGAGTCCCCCAATTTGCTCTCATTTGATTTGGAATTGGCGGTAATATGGCGATAGCGAAATAATTTAATTTCTCCTAGGTTTCACTCTCTCCGGCTTCATCTAGCCGACGAATTAACGGTGCTGGAACAATGCGATTAGCCGCCGATGCGGACAGGGCCAGTAAATCACGGACGGTGCGTAGACATCGATCTCGCTTTCTCCTCCCGAACGATTCGAGGAGACCAATTGTGTCGGTTAGTGGGAAACCTCGAGCATGGGACCACAGACAGATAGAAGAAAGCGGCCAACGATGTTTGGGACCAGCCGTCAGTGGTTCATGTAACCTCACGGCTGCCGATGAACAGACTGGGGTCTGGTGTGGTGCCTATACATCTTCCCGAGGGTGTAGTCCATTCTCATGCTCGGAAGTCACGGAGTTTGATTGGCCGAGGCTGAGCTGTGCTCAGTCTCGGCCAATCAAACCGCGTGATTGCGAACACAAATTTTACGAACATTCTCAGAAAATTGTATGCGTACGACCCTGATTCAACTATGATTGTATGCATGATGATCAGGATATACACTGGTCGTTAAGGTCATCTGTGCCACGTGTGACCAACTGATTTGTCATTATTTGACAGACTAGTTCATCTGCACTGTTTCACACTGTCAATCTTTAGAATAGAACATACTAAACCTTGACCACAAACTACGAGATGGCTGTTTACAAACGTCAAGCCATATTATCACACCGTCTCATCCACAGACACAATTATGCAAATTGCAATATGCAAATGATCACATAGTCGCCCTGATTGATGAGTCGACAGGAGAAAGTATAATTTATATTGTTCTAATATGACAATGCTTTGTGAGCAGCTGGGACGTTATATGTCGTGTTTATCCGTCAGCAATGCTTCATCAACAGCGACACCTGTATCTGACAGCACTGCGACCGAATGTACATGGCGCCTGTCTCAACCGTACACCCGGACAAGATCAGAGCTTTAATAACATTGGTTGTAATATTCTGATGAAACTGCGTGTTCATGGTTAAAAATTTGCGGGGCTATGTTCATGGGTTACACTGCCATGTATTTATGGTAATAATGTATGTTTTGTATAGCTGACGATCAGGTCTTAAGGGCTGTGTTCGTCGGTTGCTCTGTCATTATTTATAATGACAACGTCAGTTCATCGTTGGAAAGTATGATTTTTTAAATACCCATCGACGTACCTGAATTACTGTGATACGTTTCTAAACTGGACACCCTGGGACCAGGGTGTCCAGTTTCGAAACGTCTCACTGTATAATAATAATATTAATAATAATAATACATGTAACAATAGTAATGAAGTTGTGTTTAGATAGCAACCATTACAATACCAACCGTAACCCATACTATTCAAGCGTCGCCATATCGGGAGAATCAACGCAATATAAATCATATATAATATAGGGTATGCATATGTCTGTAGTAGCACCCATAGACCATAGACAAAATGTAGAGGGCTATACAATGGCCAGTATATCTCCGGGAAATAGACATGCAAGCAAAGATCGCATTCCCCAGAAAGCAAAGCCATAGCATCGGTATAGAGTATCACAAAAGCATAAAAAGCCACGCTTACATGCTTCAATATGTGGGCGCAAGACAATAAATATAGGTAAAATGGAGTAAACATATTTACCGCGAGAGAAATTAACGTCTGTAAGTGGCTTGGGATATTCGTGAACTTGTGTAATATCTAAAGAACAATAAAACAAAACAGATTAAAATAGACAAAATGAAAATAAAATAGGAGTAATGTCTTTTGGGAATAAGAAGTTCAATTTACCAAGGAACCGATGAATGTGTATGAGCCGTCGACAAAAATCATGATAAATATCCTAACAAAACAATTGCTGAATTCAATAGTCATCACAGTACTCTGTAAATAACATCCCAACAATGCTGTAAATTATTTTTGATTAAATACTGAATTTATATCGGTATTTATATCGAAATGTTCAACAGCGTTTGACGTGATTGTTGCGTCTGGAAATTTGTAAGCAAGTGTCGGGATAGGATTGCTAAATATGAGACCGGGCAAGTGACACAACATCAACCGACAAATTAAGATATAAAATATGACACGCCAGTAGTGCCGATAACATCTAGTATGAATTTATAAGCTCATATTTGGGATTCACTCGCGACTGTTTACCTCCATGTGTGATAGGCCAACAATGGGGCCTTTCAGGGACAAATGTGGCTGTGACTGGATAATAGGGCTTATGGGAAGTGTGGTCGGTTAGCTGCGGATCGTCTTGCGAAGAACTGCGGCATTTTACGGACCTATTTTGTTCCCCAATGAATGGCGATGCCTGCAGACCCTGATCAGCATCCGCGTAGTCTGACCAGAGTCTACACTCATCGCAAATGTCATAAGCCCCATTTCTCAAGTCACCATCACAAATGTGTTCATCGTGAGGTTTTACAGCTGTCTGTTGAAAGGTTTGGGAATAAAACGTACAGTAATGCATAGTATCAATCACACTGGAAGTGGCTCGGCTGTCTAGTAATGGACCCGTATAGGTCTCAATTGACAGATGGTGCATATATATCCCGTCAACACAGTGCGTATGTGCCGTGAAACAGTTTTGTTATCCTGTAAATACGACCTAATCACTGCGTATGAATATACGGTAGCTGACGTTATTTTTTTGTGTATTTTAAATCCATTTGTAGGTGTTGACGGGATAAATAGAATAGTAGGTTAGTGCCGTAAATGGGTAAAATATCTGGCGCGGCACGGAAACGGGATGTGCTCGGCAGAGCCTCGCCCATCCCGTTTCCTAAGCCTTGCCAGATATTTTTCCCATTCACGGCCCTAACATACTATTCTCTATATAGTGCTAACCATGTCAGCAAATGCAAGCGGGGACTATGTTGCGGAACAGCTATGAAACGCTAAACAAGACGGGACGACGTTGTTTTATGAGCGATGAAAATTACAGAGGACGTCGCAGAATTTAAATACTCTATCATTACGGTACAAGGACAAATTACCGGCGGAGGTTATTACCAAAATTAAACAAGCAGACATTTCGATAAAATTGCCGGGATTATTCAAAGTAAAAGTGGCAACGATTCGGAAACGAGCATGGCCCGTGATCCTTTAACGTGACAGCAGGTGTACCGTTGGTGTTTCAAACTCAACTGAATATACACGCATTGCATAAGACACAGCGATACATCTAACACTTATGAATGACTTGCAATGTCCTATATAGCCCAGTCATCATAGTTTTGGCCGTCACACTTGGTAATCTGAAGACAGAAATCCACCAACACAATTGCCTCAGGATTAAGCCTATGGCGATTTTATATTAAACGCGCGGGAATTGTGCCATAGCCACAGGCTGTGTACGGCACAGAAAGCAACAATGATCTACACATGCATAATTATTGTCTTGCTTCGGGCTGTTGTGACGGAGTGAAGAACTTCCCGGTGATATACTTATTGTCTTCCCCTCTGGTGTGTATATTGTAAATAAAGTAGCGTGATTAACGGTCTTTGTATCAGATATGAAGGCATCAGTGCAATACGGGGCTAACTCCCTACGGAGTTAGCCCCGTATTGCATTGATACCTTCATATACATCCAACATATAAAGCGCTGCTTTTATGACACCAGTTCGTGAATACTCTTCATGTGAATGGATTGTATGATATTCAATATGTTCAATGTCTTGAAAGTGAGCACCTGTCCTGGTCGTTGTTTTGGTGTATGGTATATGCACCCGATGTGTATGGTTATTGTGCGTGTGCGGTATATGTAGCCGATTTGTAAATATTCTGGTGCTGCCTATTTGGTTGTTGAACAAACTACAAGCTGGCTTACCTTTCCGTATCACCGACTGGGCGTCGTTTATGTAACTGGTATCGTCCAACCCGCCCTGAAAACAGACAAACAATGTATACAGACACAGAAGCATGCATGGTGGTTTTGAGAAACATGTGACGTTTGAGACACATGTTACACGTGGAATATACTATTGAAATGAAATGAGGAAAGTACGTTTCGAATGGCATACAATACAATAGAGGAGAGGAGATAACGTGTCGAACTAATGTTGATACATGCGTGCCACCATGAGAATACAGTTTATATGCTAAAGGGAGCGTGGTAGTATTGAACCCATACTAGACAAGCGGAATCACACATGTTTCTCTGACACATTATGTTATTTGTATGGGAACCATGTGTACGTTTGGTACTGCGTGTATGTGGTATTTTAATTATAGTAGCCCCAGTGGGCCCCTCGTCATAAGTCATTAAATTAATTATTCGGAAATTATTAATGGAACTTTATTAAGTGTATGGGTAAAACTTGAGATGATGTGCCTTATGACATATATCGTTTTAAAATTACCGGTGATGACGTGCAAGCGGCCTACGTCCTTTTGAAAGTGCACTTATAAATACATGTATAAGAAAACATTCGGAGAATACATTAAACATCATAACAAGCTCGGTGCAGTATCTGATGCATGGTCTCATTTAAATCAGCTATGCTGTTTTCCAAACAAGACGAAATTGAACAATGAATGTATACAGAGTACAATTTTATGACGTTTTTATGGCCTAATGATATTTCATTATGGCAGATGATATTTTCAGCTTGGCAATTAAAACAAAGCGGACTTCGTTGTTTATTAGCCGCATACAACGAATATTACATTGGCCGACGTTCATGGGAAGGCCAGGCCTACACCGTTTGCCTACACATGTATGCCGGCGCAAACGGCCCGAACATTTAAAATACAGTCTACTATACATGGTTCATAATTTTTGAAATTTGAATTTCTCAAAACATCAAAAAAATCATTGGCCAGAAAATGGACAAAAGATGGAAAAGGCGTGTATCCTCCTGGCAAATTGGTCCTTATTTGGTTATCTTATACGATAACCAAATAAGGACCACTTTGCCAGGAGACAGTCGTCCAACATGTCGCTTCAATCAGAGCAGAACTGACGTCGTGTGATGTATTAAAATGTACAACCGGCACGTTGTCCTGGCAACGAAACGTTTATGTCGTTTATGTCTCGTGCACTCATTTGTCAAACAAGCGTCAGGTGAAACAGATTTCCAATGACGCATGCGATTGGCTTTTCCCCATGTATACTGTCCGGAGATGCCATATGTCTGAATTATTGTCTAAGGTCATATACACGCACATAGTCTATCTTATAACGGGATTACATGGTCATGACCATTGTTTTCATCTTGAACTGGTCGATGAATAGTAATTTGGTGTTTCATTTTTCCCGAGGTTGAAAACACTCATGTCTATAATTCTACATTGCACTTGTTTTGCCTACTACTCTTAGGCACGAGCATCAAACGCTCTGTCGCTCGTTAATTCGCCGGAAAATGGCTTCGAATGTCGACAGGCATCGCTTAGTACACCCGGAATATCGTTGCCGGGATGTACTAGAGTCAATTATAATCATATTTCATCGCTGAAATTGCTCATATGAAACGTTTTAAGTGCTCTGAGTGTTGGTTTTCCGCATGAGTAGCAATAACATTATTGACATCTCAATTGAGAGATGATCACCATCGGTCCACAAATAAAGAGACGGAACGTGGTTTTCTACATTGGGGAGACTGGCGATTACTGTCTGATGAATGCATCTAAACCATTTCACCCCTAATCCTTTCAACCATAAGTAACTGCAATGGACACTCCCATGTTATTTGTTCAGAAATAAGAATGGATATACACTGTTTACCAACATGTACTGCAGTGTTGAACTGGATAAAATGTCGATATGTTCAGAGTAAATACTGAATCGAGAATGACTACATTTATGTTTAATGAAGATCACAGATTGTATCCGGTAGTCTCGTCATAAGACAATTTACAAACTGAGCGCCTCAGAAAATGCATAAGTAGACGGATGTGTATACGAAAAATGTGCAACGTTTTGTTTTGGCCATTGGGCCAGTGTGGACGTTGAACAGCAGCAATTTAATTAAATCAGATCAGCGTTATATTATGAGCAGTTTATGATGGAGGAGTGAATCAATCCCAGAACCAATCCCAGAACCAATCCGGAGCCATTCCCGGAGCCAATTGGACAAATGGAAAAGGAGCATAACAAATGTCGGAGCCAAATTCATGTTACACATGCCGATATAGTGGGCGGGGCGGGGGTATTTATGTGCATACTGGTTGCAGATGGGACGCTATATGTGTTGTCATGTGTGTGTTAAATTACGGTATTGCGTGTGTGGAGGGAGCCGGGTCGATATGACCGCCATCGGAGAAACTGCACGGGCGATCCGAATAGACAATCAGACACAATCAGTACAAAACGCTCATCTAAAATCAGTACATATATAGTACAGTGGGGTCAGCGTGTAAGTGCACACACGAACGAATACGACAGGTTGGAACCAACCTGTCGTGTTCGTTCGTGTGTACACTTACACGCTGACCCCACTGTACCAACCTGTCGTGTTCGTTCGTGTGTGCACTTACACGCTGACCCCACTGTACCAACCTGTCGTGTTCGTTCGTGTGTACACTTACACGCTGACCCCACTGTACCAACCTGTCGTGTTCGTTCGTGTGTGCACTTACACGCCGACCCCACTGTACATGGCTAGTGTAGTTTGATATCAAGTTATCAGGCTCGGTTTGGGAAACGCGTAGTGTATTCAGTCAATGCATAATGTGTTAACTGATAAATCCGCTACAACATTGAACGTAGTCTCGGTTATTGTTAAGCTGCTGCGAGAAGACAGAATAGTTCACAAAGACAGCATTAAGATGCTGATGTACAGTATATTGGGAGAGGCGAATATGAGATATATTTGTTCACACAAATCAGTGTTATTCTCGTATTGCCATTCATGAATCTCAAAACGTAAAATTGTTCCATTCAATGTAATTTTAAATATTCAAACAGTATGTGAAAAGGAAAATGCAATACGACAGATTTCCAATGATTTCAATAGTGCTCTTCGTTTTTAATGGCAATGCATTTCTATACTTTGTTTATTTGACGTCATTTGGATTAAATGATGTTCACACATAATACAGGAATTTCAAAATGCACCATAGCTCGACTATATTGTTTGGGTTCATGCATACGTATACACACATACACCACCCCCTGCGTTAATCTTGCCCCGGGTGTCAATGTTTCTGAGCGTCTATTGGCAATATCAACTCGCAATCAAGCAGTTTGATTGGCTGTGCCTGAGCTGTAACACAGCTCAGGCTCAGCCAATCAAGCTGATTGCTTTCAAACACAATATTCAAGTACATTGTGTATGTTGTAATAAAGAAATTGACAAATATTGGCAAGATTAGCGCAGCCGGTGGTGTACACAAGCTTACGTCGCGGATTCGTTGTGAATTCCTTCCGAATGGTGAATTATTGAATCTATAAAAAGATGCTTTTTATATTTTATAATTATAATTTAATTGCATCACATTTCCCGTTAAATTGGTGAGTATGAATATTGCATGCACTGTTGGTTTGCGATACAATATGTATGCACAGTGAGTGTTTATACATGTACACGATTAAATGGATTGGCAATTGTGTCGTGGCCAGCGTAACCAGATGGCGCCAAACCAATTTTATAACGTCTGTTGGTGTATTTCATTTGGCTGTGCAAGCCACACGGTGTTCGTGTGGTATTATAGGTGTATTGTATTGTACAGTGGGGTCAGCGTGTAAGTGCACACACGAACGAACACGACCTGTCGTGTTCGTTCGTGTGTGCACTTACACGCTGACCCCACTGTATATTGTGTTGAACTGTATTTCCACTTTGACAACATCTTAATTTTCCGCATTCATGATCCAGAAAATTACAATATAAATAAAGTGTATTAAAATACATGCTGAAGGTTTCTTTATCATAACAACGTGTAAAAAAAGAGTTTAGCTATTTTTTACGTTTTAAGTTACTTTACAAATTTTTTGGTTTTCAAGGGACATATATAAAGTATATACTTGCTGGGCTTCACCAAATTTTTTTTTATTAACAATTACCGAAAACTAGATTTTTTATGTTTAGTTACTTTCAAATTGTCAGGCATATATATATATATACTTGCTGGGTTCACCAATTTAACAATTACCGGTATAATAGATATGTATTATTAAATGTGTCGCGGTCATGTGTGTTACCCTCGTTGATATTTTCTTGCAATTAAACTAACTATACTATTGTATGTGTGTCTGAGTTTATAAATTGCATAGGATATCTCCCACATGAACAGAATGAAATGAATACATATACGTACATACCGCTCCATGCACAGTTGTTTACTTAAGGGTCATGTTGCATGCTGTATAACAAACTGCATTGAAAAATCCTTAAAATTTACGAAAATGATGCCAGTATGTAAATTGTGAATGTTTCCGATGATATCGGGTCTAGATTTTGCGAAGGAAGTGGTGAATGTATACATTTCGAAGGAGGTTTGTGTCAACTCTCGGCTTACAAATATGCGAATAGTTTACACTTCTATGCTGTGTTGTTGCCGGTGTGTGTATATATGTTGTATTCCACGGACGCGTGTAGAATGTTGAATAGACAGTGTTTACATTATCCTTCGGCATCTTAAGCTTTATATAAAACAGTGGCTCTACTTGAAGAGGATTAGTATGGAGATATGTGAATGTAAAGTGGCCTGTAAAACTAGTATGTATACTGCATGAAATGTACACAATCCTATCACCCATTGTCATGAATGAGACTGTGTTTGTTGCATCGCCGTATTTCGCCGAAATTGGCTTCTAGAAAAGGAAATATTTTCGGTAAATGACGTAGAAAGTTGACACAAATTTCAGAGCGCATGAGCTGTGAAATTTGTGTCAACTTTCGATGTCATTTCCGGAAAACAAAACATTTTTTCGAAATCAGTATCGGCGAAATACGGCATACAACAAGGGATGTAATTCCAGAACTCCAGCCCGTATACGAATGTGTGCGTCCATCTTTTTACAGGGGTAGAGGAGCGACGCTTCATCAAAGACCTCTTACGTGTAATCAGTCACACTCAACCTGTGATTGTCCCACTCATATGAGCGGTCGGTATAAATTGGGGTGTCCAGCGAGGGTTTGTCAAATGCACGGGATGGATTAAATTTCCAAAGGTAATTCTCGCCTAGCAGTACTGTCGCTGGAAGGGGGTCGGGAAAGGCTGCAATTAGCCTAGGTGTTCAAAGGCAAAATATGGGGACACGTTTAGCGTAATCTCCAGAAATGAAAGGGGTGTGATTAGTCCCGAGGTTGTAAAGATGGAAGCCGACAGAACTGATGAAAACATCATGGGAATTTTTTTGTTTTGGAATATAAAAATAAACACAAGTGGACTTCTAGTTTTTCCGTGTTTTTTTTTTTATATTTGTGTTGTGTTATTTTTCTGTCGTTATTGTTGTTGTTGTGTTCCTTGTTTTCTGTTGATATTTTGTTGTTGTTTTATAAATATGCCCAATCAATTGATGCGTTTCTTCCGTCAACAGAGAGAAATCCTCATATATTCATAGAGACAATGATTGCTGACTTTGTTTATGAATTCAGGTATTAGATTAGAATAAAATAAATCGTGTATTAGACGAGAGAAATCAACTAACACTTCCGCTAAGTGCATCCTCACATTGATCGATAGTATGCAGTGTAATTATAGATCACCAAGTTGATTAATGTTTTATGTTGTGTTTGTAACATTTGCCAAGTACTTTCGTATTGCAGTAATACTTGTTGAGAGCATTCGTGCAGCAAGTACTTCGTACCAGGCACCTGTTATAAACGACTCGCAGCTGGAAGTGCTTGTAAACATTCAACGATCGCAACCAAAATGTGCTCGTCTTGTTTCGGAATTGCTGAATAAAGTACAAGAGTTACTTCCCCTGTGTGTTGGAATTCAACGTTTGCAAACACTGTAGATCCTGATGAGACGGCTCGTAACGAGCCGTCTCATCAGGATATGCAGTGTTTGTCATGACTTTTAAGATTCTGTAACATTTTTTTTATTTTTTTTGTTAATGGAATAGTCCGAAATTGATGTGGAACAAACCATGTTACATAGTTAGGGATGAAATTGAGATCGTAGAATTTCGTTCAATACTGTGACCGTAGTGAATTGACACTGGTTGCATGGTAAAATGTTGTTTTTGTATTGTGTGTGAAAAATAGACGAAAGTATAACTAATTGTATATGTATAAGCTATTAAATGGACCGTTCGTTGCTTGAGAAAAAAAAGTGCCTTACGGCATTTGCAGCAATTGCAGATCCTGATCATCTTGTGTATACATTCATACAGGATAAATATGGTATACATGTTTTGCTGACTACATCCATCAGTAGCCGAATGGCGAACATCGTAGTCCCTGATCAGGCTGATCTGGGACTACGTTGGTCGCAAAGGCCGTAATATACATTTCCCCGATTGCCGCGCAAATACGGTTGCGTTTATTGCTGTACTTCTACAGTATGTAAGAAATAAGCTGGTTTATTAACAGGTAAGCATAAAAAGGAACAATGACGAAATTTTGACAAAAGGAATATCCGAATGTCACACAAGGGCGCTAATTTTGTCGGCCGAACATAGTCAAGTGTAACGCCTAGGCCAATTCCAGTGCTATAACATAGCTAATTTATTTATCAGCTAAATTACCGAATATTACTTCAAATATTTCTAGAAATGACCATTGTACACAATCGTACTTTTAGGAATTCACGGAATTAGCGAGTGTAAACAAATTTTAAAAGCCTGTTTTTTGTGTGTTTTTTTTAAGAATGTGGTAATGCATGTTTTAGTTTCAATGATTCTGGCGGAAGTCATGAAAGAAATAGTTGACTTGATAAATATAAATAAAATTCCGTATTCCCGCGAGTGCATGAAATCGACAGCTCTCTCAGAATATATTACACCAACGTTCCATTGCGTGATGGTGCCGTATGACAGACAGACACTAATTCAATAATCGTTGGTCAATAATGAAATGGACACCGTACAAACAAATGCTGCATCTGACATGGGATGTGTGGTCAGATTGTCCACCACGGCATGTTGATCGGGCCATGGGATCGGCTTGATCCAATTACAGAGGCATGTTTGCTTTACTAGCCAGTTTGTGTACGCCGTGTCTGATACTAAAGGAATTGAAGGGGCCAGTGGAAGAAGGGGGCTAAGCACAGGACTTAGCCCCCTTCTTCAACTGACCCCTTCCTCGTTGATGTGAAACATACATCTCGCATCAAGGAAACCGCGCTATGAATTAATCAAATGTAGGTTTCAAATCGTATATATATTTCGGGTAGTCATGTTCGGCGATTTGCATGGATTTGTTTGCCTTGTTTGGCGAATTTAAAAACAAAATGACTCTTTTCACACTATACATCCCCTATCTACGAGCCTAGTGTACAGCCTTTGTGCGTATATAGGTCGGCCTAATATGTGGCTGTGACTAGGAATGTTTGTTTTGGGTTTTGCGACCAGAGTACATCCAAATCAGCCTGTGCATCAGCAGTCTGATCAGGATCTGCACTGATCGCACTTACATCAATGGAACATCAGTAGCCCATTTCATCAACATTGCAAAGTATACTTTACTAGCAAAGTATACTTTGAGGGAGTAATCATTTATTTTTCCTGAAATGCATTATTTCATATAGAACTAACACATGCATATATTTCATGATTAAAAGTATGCAGAATTATTATACTGAATTTATTACATTATCACAGCCAAAATGGCTGTGATAATGTAATAAATTCAGTATAATAAAAATTAATAAATTTATCATAAAATTGAAAATTTCTCCCTCAAAGTATACTTTGCAACTAAAGTATTCTTTGCAATTTTGATGAAATAGGCTACTGGTATGCTTCTAATACGTAAGACATATAGATGGGTATCAGGCTACAGGAGTGTGATGTTTGATCAAGAGATACACTCTTCACACATCCCATAAGCCCCATTTCTCCAGTCACAGTCACATAAAACAGGAGAGATGTTTTATTGATGGACTGACGAACAGTGTAGATCCTGATCAGACTGTGCAGATGCACAGGCTGATCTGGATCTACACTGATCGCAAAACCCATAAGCCCCATTTCTCCAGTCACAGCCACAAATGTAACTTGTCTTTTGTTTTAGTTCCCGTGTCCATATTGCACGGCCCCTGTGTATGTTTCAGCTTTATTACTGGCCCGTTTGAACTCATAACTGCCATGTCGCTGTCAGTTACATCCCCGTCTAGTCATGCGCACTTCACCGACGTATGTGTAGATGTCACGACGGTCGGTGGCGGAATTTAGATGACACCGTCACATTTTTTTCAAAATTTGCAAAACAATCGTCATTCTTATTTGAGATATTAAACGTATTCTCGAAGAAAATGCGGGTATACTAGATACATCCGGTGATAAATAGAAATATAATGTTTATTTATGTTAATTAAATTTATTGATGACATAAATTATAACAGCTTTAATGATATTCCCGTATTTTTATATATTTTTTTCTAAATTAAAGGTAAACAGTAATTAAAATACGATGTAGTATTAAAGTTTGTTTCTGCCTTTCATGAGCTGTGAATGCATGCTGTATGATAACAGTCGTGTTTATTATTTACACGCTATTGTGACGGGCATAACGTAGCCGGCGGGGATGTACATACAATCGAGTAGCTCTTCATTCAGAGCATTATTATATATCCTCGGGCGCGCTTGTTTTCTTAATGTTACAGGTCGGATACGCTCGAAAACTGGGTCGGAATTCTTCCTTCGGGATATGTTTACGTTTTACGGCAAACGTGATTTGTTCATTCACAACACGACAGAGTGTGCTGGCATACGTGTTCAATTGTTGAACACTGTAACTGGGATTGTCTTCAATATTTGCCACAGACGCTTGTTTTAGCATTTGGGAGTTACGACATGGGCGACAGTGATATTCCTTTTGATGCAATTATTTCAGAAAGAGACAGGAAATATAGGAAATAAATTTGATAATATTTTCGCATCGCCATCATGAACAGTTTGAAGTTGTGTGTCCAATTTTCCCAATTACGGGGTGTATCTATCGCGGCGATAGCAACGGGACTTTAGTGCTGATTAACGCATGCGCGGAACTATCTCCAGCCGTGGCGAGAAATTGCCGTGATGTTACGTCGCTCTTATATAACGGACCCGGCGACTTCTGCCGTTAACGGCAGAAGTCGCCGGGTCCGTTATATAAGGGCAATGAAACTGCCAGGGCGTCGAGATTAGAGATATTTTACTCGGAAAACAACACTATTGTCACAGTTCGCTAGATAATATAACTCGTCATCGCAAGTAATTAGAGAATTATTCGTAATTGACGCCAAATGTTTGGTAAACTGTCATTATAGTATAATATCTAATGAAGATTTTCTAAACTATAATTCTGTTATATACTTATGTATTTGTGTACAAAAATGCAGTGAACAAGGAACGTTCTTACAAATACGTAACAAAATAATTATAATATTCAGGTAATATTTTCCGTCAGATTAAATGTTTAAAACACACTGCATTTGCATGTATGTGTATATATGTGTATATATGTATATACAAATATATTAATAGGAAACCACGTTGCTGCACCTAAATTGCGGAAACGTGCATTAAAATAGTAAATTATTTTCTCTGCCCTTCTTGATATATGAATGCATGCTGTATGATCACGGTCGTGTTTATTAGTAAATTAAATGGCATGGAACGTGTAAATTTTGTATATCATTATAACACTAAAATAAATATTCCCATAACCAGTAAATACACGGATGCGGACATGAGTACCGGGTACGATGTGCACTCCCGAATAGCTGTGTGATTCATGATCGATTAGCATCTATTACACACACTAAAATCCATCACACTTCAAATAGTTTCTCTGCCTCACAAGAATGTGCGAACATATCAAACGGTTGCGAGAAATTCTTTACAAGTAGCTGCACACAGAACTATATAAATTAGTTTATACTTTATACCGTTCTTATATTGTTTATAAATACATTTATTAAAAAATGACAAAATTGTCAACAAAAATAAAACAATTTTGTACATCTACACAACAAGCTGTGTTATATTTCACCTTCGGATGATGTTTAGAAATGAATGTTACACTTAATAAACAGTTGTGCGTAATGTGAATTTGAAATCAAATAGTTCGACTCTACCACTCAAATTGTTTGACATTGAACACATAAATGAAGTGCATGTTTCATTGACTGATTCTGAGCATACGATTCACTCAGGCTCGGTCAATCAAATGTATTTATATCAATCATGTAAATCGAGTATACACTCATTAGACAGTTGATATCGAGCAGTTTTATTGGCTGAGCCTGAGCCAGGCTCAGCCAATACAACTGATTGATATCAAGCACGAAAACCGACATTAAATACTCTGAATCACCGACCAGCATTGGCAATATTTCCGCAGCTGGGTGTGTAATATAAAATTATAAAATTGACTCACCTGGCTACCGTCGTCGAGCATGTTACCAGCGTGCAGTGTAAGCATGGTGGGGTCCTGTTCTCCAAATCCCAGGGGGTGACCGCCGGGCACCACCAGCTCCGACTTGCGCATAACCCCGTAGTCCGCCCGACCCCCGGGGTGTATGTTGTGAATGTCATCCCGATAGCGGAGCACGTTCCGATCCTGCCCGTGCAGTTGGTGATAGTTCGGCTGTGGCGGTTGGAACCCGCTCAGATGTGAGTACGGGTCAGCGGCGTTTATGTGATGCGGGTGGAAGTCCACTGGCTGCTGGGAGATTGGGTTGTAGGGTGGTGGGAAATACGGCGGCTGGAAGTCCGACGTAGGCGTGTGAGAGAGGCGGGGCGCGGCGGGGAAGGAGCCCGTGGACGAGACCGCGGGCATCAAATGTCCGAGCCCCGAATGGCTGCCTAGTACGTCCCGACGGTCCTGAAACAAGCAATGAATACATATGGGTCCGTTTGTCCGGTTTTGAGATGGTCAACTGTATATTATATCTGTTTTAGTACAGTTAAGCTAGGCCTAAGACAGTCATTAAATACGCCCACACCAAACTGCTCAAAAGCAGTACAACATGTATAAATACGTCCTGTAATTATGGTTACATGTTGATGTTATATTCCGTAAATAACTAGATGTATATGCATAACCCTTACAATGCTGAATTAATTTGTGTCGTCTGCTGATTGTTTTTTATTTTTCAATTTTCTCATAAAAAACTTTGTTTGGCAGCACTTTAGAATCATTTCCAATGGAAATGATTCTAAAATGCTGCCAAACCATGTTTTTACTGAGAGAAAATACAAAATATGAATTATCAGCAGACGACTATTTTCGGTTCCCGCATTCTAAGGGTTAATTCACAAATAACTATGGCAAAACAATGATGGTTGGTATAAATCCTTGGAACTCAACAAACACTGCTATCGAAATAATACACGGTGAATAGATTTCGTTCTAATGTAACTCCAATGGTAACAATGTTTCACAGAAAATATAAAATATATATATTACATTTATAAGAATAATAGCAAAGCGAAGAAAACAAAATAGAAAGATAAGTGTATATCCGCACTGGGACGAGTTTCGGTATATAAATGACGGACACTACTCAAAACGAGAGTCGACAAGATCACGTGACGAGCCCAGGGCCTTACACGGAGAGCAGATCAGACAGACAGGATAATACCGCCCGGAGCCCATTCCGCCACAATGAATTATTAAGCCGAGTATATTATTGTCGTAAATACTACGTTGTAGTAACTACAGCGGCTATTGACGTCTCTCTAGCTATGTGCTGGATAAATAGCGTTCCCTTTTTATTTTGTTTACGCTTATTTCTCACCTAACCGCTGAAAATAAAGAATATTTCGAATCGTCTCGGAGATACATGTACCCTTCTGAAGAACTCTACATTCGCGTAGAATAATACTATATGGTTGTAATTTAAAGCAATAGCTGTTTATGCTGTACGAGTATGAAGTTACAAACTGCGTTCATATTTGAAAACAATATTTTATATTATAAAATGTAGTACCGCCATATGGCGTATGTCGTAGCCCCTGGAATTCTAGATCTATCTGTATACATGTTTTAATATGAATGTCGATGATGTCAAGATGTATTGAATACATAGTGAAATATTCCAAATTACGTGCAATATGGAGACATCTAGTATTTGCAGTTATATGTCTTTTGGGATGTGTAAGTATTTTAAATAATTAGTTTACATATATCGATGGTCTAGTAACAGAAGGTCGTAAGTGCTATGCTAGTCATATACAGTTATATACATACATAGATACAAGCTGCTATGATACAATATGCCTCAAATATGAAAGAAGGCAATAATATAGGGCCCCACAACCGTCTATAAAAAAGTAGTTATTAAAACTATTGCAATCTATATATTACACTACCGTAATGCCAGTTTTGTTTGTATGCATAATGAAGAAGAAATGAGAGACGAACATTAAGAACCTTAATTTCCGTCTCTAAGCGGCGTAGAAACGAAGAGACGAAATGCCCCTAGTAAGCCATTTCAGTTGTGACTAGGTATAAAGATAATATAGAAACTGAAAGCACACCTCATGACCGTTCTGCAGTCCGTCCACGTTACCAAACGCGACCGGCATTGCTTCCCGTTTGTACGCGAATGGCGAAACTCTGTCCAGCGGGGTGAGCACTCCGTTTGCCTTTACGACGCCGTTTTCTAGTCCTATATTCTCGTTGGAGCAGGTGGAGCCGGCGAGTGAGGTGGGGGTGTACGATACAGCAGGGCTGCACTCCGTGGCCATGCTAGGCAAACCGAGCCTAGAATCGATCACCGTTACTGGTGGAACGTAAATCCGATCCTCGGGCTACATCAACTTCCAGAGTAATCCTATTCACGAAATCCACTTGAGTTTATTACAAGAACAAATACTATTCCCGCGTATACACTTATCCAACACTATCCTGTCACTTTCGCTGGAGCAATGAAACCCTCGAGCGAACTTCGGGTCAAGTTTCGATTCAACTGCGGTGATTGTACAATGCAATGTGAAAGACGTATAGCCCAGAGGCGATGTGTGCAGGATATATACCTGGAGCGATGTTCTGTCCGGCAATTACCGGGGGCGGAGCTTCACGGTCAATGGAGCGCGACTCCGTGACATTGAGCGCAGTAGGCAGGAACTTTCGCTCCGATTACCGCAATTACTGCGCAAACACGACCCGTCATTGGCTGAGGGCGTGTGAAATACGGAGATATTAACACTCGTTAACACCTCCCTCGATTTTAACCGGGTTGGTTGATTGAGAAGTGATTACGGCCATTATGTGATTTCAATGAGTTTGTTGAGCGGTTGTGAGCAATGTATGAGTTATTTGTATTGCATTCATCATTATGTTGATCGTTTATAGTGTCAGTCCATCGGCTCGTGTCGTTTAACCCGAGTTCAACAATCCGGATACTCCCGAACAAGACCGTACAACATGCACTGTAGACAAGAGCGCAAATACTGTTTTTGTTGTATAGCCAACTGCACAACCACCTTCGTAAAACTTGCGTCAAACTTGCCCAGATATCAATGTGTCTGAATATCTATGTGCAATCCCAACTCACAATCAATAGGTTTGCTTGGCTGAGCCTGAGCTGCAGCATCGCAATACAAAGTCAATGAATCTGCTTTGTGAAAGAAATAATTGGCGCAGGCGATGGTGTACATATACTTACTATCTGTTTCATATTGTTTTCTCACTTACATTTGACAAATAAGCATATTTGCAAATTCGGTAAACAAAAGTGGTCGTCTTTTGTTATATCTTATGTCTTCTTTCTCAATAAAAACATACGGAACGGACAGTAGTGCGTGAAATATTTTAGAAACTGCTCGGTAAATGTGTAATAATTAATTGCATCCATTCTGTACAACACTGAATGAACAAGTGTTGCTGTGACTGGAGAAATGGGACCAGTGTAGTTCCAGATCAGACTGTGCGGATCTGCACTGTTCGCCATATACAAGCCATATACATCATTATCAGTATACAGGAGTTCGCTATTTGATCAGCAGCTACACTTGTCACAAATTCCCATTTCTCCACTCACTGCCACAAATGAATAAAACTATAACGGTTGAAATCATCAAATTTGAGATTTAAACCGGCAATGTTGTAACGAAAACAACGTAAACACAAAATACACCATTATATAATTTTCATATTATTCCTCCAGGATGGACATTTAGTTTTACCACTATGTGATCCGTCTCGACAAAACGGGGCTTGTTGAGTTAAAGGGGTATATCAGGATTTTTTTTTTAAATATTATGAAAACGTGTTTTTCATCATAGCCCTGTATATAACTGGTTTAATTGAAGATATATGAAGATACTAGGACAACTGGGTTGTTTCAATTGTTATCGATATCTACGGAAGCCCATTAGGGCCACTTCACTTTTTTTTATCTTTTCTTGAATTTTCGCGATCTTTTCTTGAATTTTCAAGATCTTTTCTTGAAAATTCAAGGAAGGATCTTGAAAATTCAAGAAAACATCTTGAAAATTCAAGAAAAGAACTTGAAAATTCAAGAAAAGATCTTGAAAATTCAAGAAAAGAACTTGAAAAGTCAAGAAAACATCTTGAATAAATGGAAATTAAAAAAAAGTGAAGTGGCCCTAATGGGCCTGCGTAGATATCGGTACATAAGTTTCAGATTGTCTATCTTGTTGAACGTCTGGTTATTTAGCACACCAACCAGCCTAATATGGATGTTACGTTTGCGTCAAAAGCAGTGGAAATGTTTCCTCGATATACGAGCGATCGGCATAGGTCCTGGTCAAGTTTCAAACGCAATAAGCCCATTTTGTCGTGGCGAGTCACATACAAGCTACCTAGCAGTTGATCAGGACAGAATCACATTTCTCTCGTCATTGCTCAAGGTCTGTATTTGTTGTCAAAACATTTCTGAAACTGACTACTTCACAATAAATATCCGCCGGATATCCAGTTGCTAACGCTTTGCAAACATATATATACAGTTGAACCTCTCTAAACCGGACACCCTGGGAGGTCCCCAGGGTGTCCGGTTTAGAGAAGTTCCACTGTAAATCAGACACATGACTATGCCAATGTATGCGGCTTTGCTTTGCGGACTTGAACAGGCATTATCATCATAAATATACACAACGGAAACCCATAACATTAATGATACACAGACTTCCTGCGTGTCCGGTTTAGACAGGTTCTACTGTATTGTATATGCAACATTGCATTAATTGTCGACCAAGTAGCGCTTACGACAGGTATATGGCTTCATTGCAATTGATACTGAATTTTCAAAATTATAGGTTACCATACCTGCATAGATTATTTTATATTTGGAGCACATTTTTTTTTAGCCTGAATAATTGCAACATTTATCAAAATTCGCAAATATAAACCAGGCCGATGATCATCGGCCTGCTTCTTGACTGGGCTATATTCCCGGGTATGGAATGTGTTCGAGCTAATTCCCACACTTAAATATAAGCCGAAAAGAAAGAAAGAAAATACAGCATTTCCATGAAACGGAAAATAAAATTGAAAATGATACCATATATGTACAATCGATATTCATGCAGTAGACCGACGATTCCTTAGGGGATATGGTTTGGAACAATTGCGTTGGGGTATCATTGAAGGGATCGGTGGAAAAAGGGGGCTAACTCCTAAGGGAGTTAGCCCCCTTTTTCCACCGACCCCTTAAATTATGGTCGGTCTGTTTGGAATATTGTTAAACCGTATTTTCGTTGTTGTTTTGATACATATTTCAATAAATTATCTTTAGAGTTTCTATGACTGATGGAAAAGTACGAATATTTAACGCTGGGTGCATCATGGGTCTACCCAATATCTGCGAAATCGCATCTACAAGTTGTAAAAATAGTTTTCGCCAATTACGGATTCATCAGGAAGTGGCTGTCATACCTTGCAGGTTAATTATAATTAAATCATTGGAAGTGACGTCAGTGGTATCATACAATCTAGACAGTATAGACAGGTGACCTGTGTGAAATAAAAGGATTATTATTCCAGTCTAGCGGCATTGCAGAGTGACCGGTGATTACATTCCAAACACCAATTACGGGAGGTCGATTAAAAAACTGCTTCCGGTTTGATTTGATTGACCTCTTTATCAGTGCTAATCTAAAACGTTGTTTAATTTAAATAAAACGGTTGCTGCATTTCGTTAAATGGACAATAATGATGAGATTAAATCGATGTTGATAACTTCATTAAAAAAATATCAAATAACTAAAAAGTTACAAATATTTAAAATGTATTTTCAGTTTACAATATACTACAGATTTCTTTTATTATTTCAGTAATGTTGAATTATCAGAATAATGCACATAATAGTTCAAATGCACAGAACTATTTTTTTCCAATATAATATATACATGTATATACATTTTTTTATGTCACCCTTTTTTATAAAAAGAGTAACTTTAAAACAATGTGTATTAAATGTGCTTCCCTTCGGAGGTTATTAGAAATTACATGTATATATATTGGATCGCATGTCTGTGACTCGCCATAATACAAATGTTTTTTATCTAAAGTTCGATCGATAAACAGCCTTTTTTTTTTCTTTTTTTTTTGAATTTTCGACCATATATTCTTTCTCTAACTAGTTAGAAACGTTAACTTAAACTTTCTACACATGAACTGTATTTTTATAACGAATTATATAAGGCAATTATGATAATACTCGCAATGCATACAGTATACAGTTTGTAAACCGTGAACTAAATCATAATGGATCCTTGAATAGCTAGCTAGCTGACCATTCCAGCTTTCAACTTCTCATAAAGGGAACGGAAATTGCGTGATACAATTATTATTATAGCCCAATAATATGTAAACTGTAATTGAAGGGGTCATTGGAAGAAAGGGGCTAAGTCCCTTATGGACTTAGCCACCCTTTTCCACTGACCCCTTCAATTCTCAAAAATAAAATACAAATATTACAATACTCGCAATGTTTGCATACAGTATAAGCCATGAAATGCTGCCATGACGTACGTCATATTGTATCCTATGAATAGTTAGGTGGTTATTCCATCTTTCCGGTTCTCATAAAGAGTAACTTGTAATTGAAGAGGTCAGTGGAAGAAAGGGGCTAAGTCCCCGATTGATGGATTTACATTTATTGACCATAGGCTGCATATGCAGCCTATGCTCAATAAATGTAAATCCATTAATCGAGGACTTAGCCCCCTGCTTCCACTGACCCCTTCAAAACAAAACATTCACTACAATACTCGCAATGTTTGCAAACATTTTATAAGCCATGCAATACATCATTTTGTATCCTGTATATATGAATAGCTCGGTGACCATTCAGGCTTTCTAGTTCTCATAAAGGGGACGGAAATTAAGTGAGAAAACCGCCACTTCTCTATGGCGCCGTGAAATGGAAAGCCCGCAATTTTAACGTACATGTGAAATTGCAATTGGCAGCCAAATTGGCAAACTTAAAATTCCGTTAACACCAGTACTCGGCAGGGACAATGTGCGGAAACGTTACTTATTGTTTCGTTTGTTCGCCTTGCCAGCTACCTGTAATACAACTTAATGTGTTTGTTCCAAACTTTGGCAAACGCACCACCTTCCCATGTTTGCATTCCAACACTGCTTTAGCACTTAAGTATTAATAATAACAACACAATGGCGATACAAATCGAATTAAAACCAACTTTCTGGACGATTGTTTGCGGAAAGCCGGGGACAATTCAAGGTGCCAAATGTTTGTTTTTGCCGTATAACGTTACTCCATACCCTTCTGTTATTACACCATTCAGGTTAACTGGAAATACTGTTGTTTCTTTTTTTAATATTTCAGTGTAGTAATACAGTGAATCAATACCACGAACAGGCTGGGAGAGCGATATCGACACAATATTAAAATTCACAAAATATAGAAATTTGATATCGGCAAAATATAGGAATGAGATAACGCCAAAATATGGAGTTGCGATGGAAAATATGTATTGAAAATTATCACATTACGCGTGTGTGTATGCAGCGACACATATGTGGCTATGACTGGAGAAATGAGGCGTATGAGATTTGTGACCAGTGTAGCTCTTGATCAAATAGCACACTCCTGTGTCTGTTAGAAGCATGACGGGTGTTCCATCAATGGAATGGCGATCAGTGCAGATCCAGATCAGACTGTGCTGATGCACAGGCTGATCAGGAACTACACTGATCGCAAAACCAATAATCCCCATTTCTCCAATCACAGCCACATAGTATGTTTATGTTATGTCTGATGTATGTTACTCCTCCATGGTCCTGTTGCGGTATGAGATTAGTGTGACCAATGCTCGGCCAGACCAGTAGGCGGCACGGGACAATAGCCAGCACTGACCATGTGGTGGACTGTGGCCAATCTCGCTAAAAATCTCATATTGATATAAAAACACGGAGTAAAATGAAAGTGTTTAGACAAAAATAACAATTCAAACTCTTTAAATAATTTAATTCCTATGTGCCTATGAGGCGGATTAATTGAGTTTTCACGGATGGTTGACATTGAAATGAAATTACTAAATAAACATTCGAGCGAGTGTCGTGCGCGGTGGAATAAAATGCTTCATCACGGCTTCATTATGTCGTGTTTGTTATTGTTGTCGTCATCGTTATCGTTGTTGATGTCGTACTGTTTTTGTATTTTTCAATCGGCATAGCTCCAGATCCGCACAGTTTGATCTAGGGCTACACCTGGCGCCCGTTTCACTAAACTTCGTACGACTAAAATGTTCGTAGGTGCAGATTTAGAATAGTCTGTAAATGTCAATTGATTGCTTTACATTTATTGAGCATAGGCTGCATATTGTAAATCAATAAATGTAAATCCAATAATTGTTTAAAAGCAATCATTGTTAATGTGAAATTTACAGACTATCATAATTTTGCACTTAAGAACATTTTAGTCGTAGGAAGTGTGGTGAAACGGCCCCCTGTTGTTTTGCGATATGCGTAATGAGAACACATACGAGACGACTCAGACGAGCCATGTGATTTTGTAACTAAGAACATGTGCGATATTTCATGAAATATATTTACAAAATTTTAGGATATTTCTGTCACTGGATTTGCTTGCGAAAACGTAAGCCCCAGTCCTCAAGTCAGTAACCAGTAACAGATATAAAAAATACGATGATTACGGTTTTTCAGGTTTCTAAAAAGAAAAAACAATTGCCTCCCAACATACAGTATACATATTCGCAGTGAAGCAGTTTGATTGTAGCACAGCTCAGGCTCAACCAATCAAGCTGCATGCTTTCAAACGAAATATTCATTGTTTTTTATTAAGGAAATTGACAAATATTGGCAAGATTAGCGCAGGCGGTGGTGTAAAACCACTACAGTATACTATGCAGGCTTCGTGGTCGTGTAACTTGCAAACTAATCTCGCCCGTGTTTAATCACAATAAACCACCGACGGGGGACGTATCAGGTTGAACAGTAGCTATTCATTAAGACAAAGACACGCGAGAATGGCGCGCGATTTGAGCCGCCATTTTACCGTACGCGGCATTGATAAATGTAGGTACGGGCGACCTCGCCATCAATATGGCTATCTCTCTATATATAGCGGGCGGGCCGAGCACTGACTATACCGTTTTAACACGTACCGGTTGTAACCACAAACAACTCACAGATAATATTGACGCATATCTGGGGCGTTGCTTGTGAAAATGTACCTTACAGTGGGGTCAGCGTGTAAGTGCACACACGAACGAACACGACATGTTGGTTCGTGTGTGCACTTACACGCTGACCCCACTCCACGCTGACGCATATCTGGGGCGTTGCTTGTGAAAATGTACCTTACAGTGGGGTCAGCGTGTTGCAAATGCCATACAGTGGGGTCAGCGTGTAAGTGCACACACGAACGAACACGACAGGTTGGAACCAACCTGTCGTGTTCGTTCGTGTGTGCACTTACACGCTGACCCCACTGTATGGCATTTGCAACAATTCCATATCCTGGGGCCCGTTTCAATAAACTTCGTACGACAAAGAAGTTCGTAAGTGCACAAATGAAATTACCAATAACATTTGCACGGAAAGTCCATGTTGGAAACTATTTTGTAGATATATGTTTAAATGTAATGATATGTGGGTGGAGAATTGTAGCGTTTGCATCGTACGAAGTTTAGTGAAACGTCTTATCATCTTCCACTCCCTGTCGAACATTGTGAGATTTGTTTAATCGTTTTGTTGATGACACCACAGACAACATCTCGAATAAAATAGCCCTGATCAGACTGCGTGGTTACTTGTCGCGAACGTCCTAATGTACATTGGAACAAGTGGGCTAAGTCCATAATGCATCAGTCAATGTGAATCCCCGCACCCCCCCCTCCGGGGGAGGGGCGGGGCTTTACCGGGGCATACACCGGGGCTTTTACCTTTCATGATGCCCCGCAGTGCGGGGACTTTACCGGGGCTTTTACAAATGGGCCGGGACACACCCCGGGGGCTTTACCGGGGTTTTAACCGGGCTTTACCTGGGCATACCCCGGGGCTTAACATTTCATGATGCCCCGCAGTGCGGGGCTTTTACCGGGGCTTTCACAGCAGCGAAAATATAAGCCCCGCTATTCCCCCGGAGGGGGGGTGCGGGGACTTACATTGACTGATGCATAAGGGACCATATGAGACAAGCCATGTGATTTTGTACCTAAGAACATGTGGGATTTTTCATGAAATTGATTTACTATTAAAACTATTTACAAAATTTACTATATTTTCCGTCGCAAATATGTCGAAACATAAGTCCTCAATGACCTTAACCTTGGGCGGTAGGACGTGGGTCGTATGCAAAAGAAAGCACCATCCCTAGACACACATTGTGGCGAAATATTATCAAAATCTGTGAAGCGGTTCATATGTTATTGAAAAATGAAAGATGTTACTAACGTAGATACGTGTGTACATGGACTAACGCTACAGTGGGGTCAGCGTGTAAGTGCACACACGAACCAACACGATAGGCTGTGTTCGTTCGTGTGTGCACTTACACGCTGACCCCACTGTATTTCATGTATAAAAAAAAATATAAATATTTTTCTGATTTTTTCTCATTTCGCATCAAAAGTGTATGTTGTTACCACTCAGTTGAACCGTCTTGGCGAGACGGTTCCACTGAGTGGTAACAACATACACTTTGTGTGGGTAGCAAACCAACCTGTCGTGTTCGTTCGTGTGTGCACTTACACGCTGACCCCACTGTACGTGTGTATTAGACAGTGGATCAATTTACCATGTTCTGCGAGTATATAGTGTCTATGACGTAAAACTATGCAAGGCTTATTATTTACAGACTAATTTTTAATGAATATCGGCTTGATTTAGTGCGGTTAACCCTTTCAACACCAAGTAACTTAATCGGATGTTCCATGCCAATGTTTCACGCTATTTCATTAATTTTGTTCATTCAAATTATCCCATTCTTCTAAAAGGGTAATCTGTACGACGTTTAAAATTATTAACAAACAGTGGAGATCCTGATGAGACGGCTCGTTACGAGCCGGCTCATCTGGATCTGCACTGTTTGCAAACATTGCCTCTATAGAGGTATGTGGTGTTGAAAGGGTTAAGCCTATAGCAAACGCAAGTATGTGAATAAGGCAAATGCATCTACAACATATTATAAGAAGTGATAATGAACGTATGAAAGCGTTAATCATTCCTCGTGCACCGTCCCAACTTGGTTAATGTTTATTTTAATTGTGCACATCCATCACACACCCAGCGCGATGCTGTCCGGTCCTCTGACTGTTTACATTGGTCAAACTCTGACGTAACAAATAGCGAACAAACTGCCACACCTGATGCCAAGTCTAACAAAACGCACTTGTGTCAACATCATAGACACCGACAAGTGTCAATCATACCGATGCTCTTTCCAAAACGAGGTCCAGGCAACGGTTACCAATTACGCCACAACCTGTGTTAATTTTGCCAAGATGTCAACGTTTCTCATCATCTCTCGGCAATATCAACTCGCAATGAAGTAGTTTGATTTTCTGTGCCTGAGCTGTAGCACAGCTCAGGCTCAGCTAATCAAGCTGCTTTCTTTCAAGCACAGATTCGAGTATTTTGTAATAAAACATTGAACATATTGGCACAATTAGCGCAGGTGGTGGTGTAGTTCTTGTCGTAAATTGGTCCAATGTTCGACGGGTACCAATTTCCGACAATAGCTGATTGTGCCTCTATTTATATATCATCAATACGGGGACTATTTGATTTCTATTATATTATTATGTTGTTGTTGTATTGGTGACGCTTCTGGTTTTCAAAGGCTGCTACCATGCTGGGGCCCGTTTCACTAAACTTCGTACGACTAAAATGTTCGTAAGTGAATATTTAGCATCGTCTGGAAATTTCATTTGATGGATTTACATTTATTGAGCATTGGCTGCATATGCAGCCTATGGTCAATAAATTTAAATCAAATACTTGTTTACAAGAACACATTGTTAATGTGAAATTTACAGACTATCACAATTTTGCATTTACGAACATTTTAATCGTACGAAGTTTAGTGAAACGGCCCCCCTGGGGAAATGGACTGTGCGACGATTGCGAACAGCATATCCACAGAACAGCGCTGCGCATTCATTCAATCGATCGGTGTTGATGTCCTTGAACACGATGTTTTGATTAGACAATATCTGTGTGCAGGGAATATTTATGGTATCATTTAAATTATTATCTGGGTCTACACGGGTCGCACTTGTCCTATAGAACATCTTTAGCCGGTTTCTTAGTTACTAGTCTTTCAACACCTATACAATATACAGACCTGATGTGTTCCTGGTTCCACAAACGAATGATTGTCTATCGTTTGCACATCATTCCGTTTGCACATTTGCACATCATTCCGTTTTTATAATTAGACAACAATGTTTTCGAAACCAGCATTGTCTAATTAAAAACAACGAAAACGATGTAAAATCGATGCGTCGAAGAAACGACAGACGTTTAAATAGTTGAACGCCGCGTATTTAAACGAGAATAGATATAATTTTCACGTACAAAAATAAACAACAACAACCGCTTATCGTTTCTATGCATATGGTTGCCAGGACTCAGTTTCAGAACCAGTTTATTCAGTCATGGCTCACCAGCATCGATTCATCTTCACGTGGAATTACGTATAGAATCTTTAAAACAGAGTTTGGATTAGAAACATATTTAATTAATCTCACGGAAAGGTTAAGAAAAACATTGACCAGATTTCGAACTTGTAATCATAGACTGGCGGTCGAAACTGGTAGATGGACAGGTGTGCCGAGAGCAAGCAGGGTCTGCAACAAATGTGGCGCTGGTGCTCTCGGTGACGAGTTTCATTTCCTTTTCGAGTGCCGCTTCTATGATGGAGTTCGAAAACGGTATATCAAGCCATTTTATTTTAGAAGACCAAATATTTTAAAATTCGCACAGCTATTTGAGAAAAAATCTGGAAAGCAATTAAGAAATTTAGCTATTTTTATAAGAAA
Organism: Conchocele bisecta; assembly: GCA_029237695.1. Classification (NCBI taxonomy): domain Eukaryota; kingdom Metazoa; phylum Mollusca; class Bivalvia; order Lucinida; family Thyasiridae; genus Conchocele; species Conchocele bisecta. The sequence goes on from CM055268.1 coordinate 49,157,373, forward strand.
TGCTTTATGGTTATAATGACTAGTGAGCTTATACATATGCATTTTGTATTTGTACCCATCGTTGTATTATGTAATCTGTTGTATACCTCGTGTGTCACGCATGTGGCTTAGAGTGAATAAAATGTATTGTATTGTATTGTTGTACAAAATGATCGCTTTCACGGCGTTTTCCATTCGCTTCATTTGCTTAGTTTGGAAACCCTCAAGCAATCTTTTCTGTACGGCGATAAACAATATATGAATTAATATAACGCAGCTGCACCGCCATACAAAACACACAACTATTTTATCAGTGTCGACAAAACATGCAAAATGAAATACGTTTGTAACGAAGCAAATGAATTATTTGCTTGCATTTTTTTTTCGTAAGTAAATGTGTGATTCAGAAACAATGGCTCTAATGTAATTGTTCTGGAATCGATGAATGCGCATGCGTATGGAACGTTTCATATTCATTATAGGATACGTGTATGCTGTGGAGGTGGTACCCATACTTTAATCCTTTCAACCCTAAGGAACTGGAATGGACTGTGATATGCTAATGTTCCGACCAATACAATGGTCACAAAATGATTTTCAGATTCGTCCATTTATGAAAAGGGGGTGTTTTTGTTCTAAGAAATATAAAAATTACTTGAAAAAAGTGCAGATCCTGATGAGACGGCTCGTTACGAGCCGGCTCATCTGGATCTGCACTTTTTGCATAAACCGCTATATCGGGATTTCGGGTTCAAAGGGTTAACTGGAGTGAAGTCGATGACGCACCATCGCAATATACAGTGGAACCTCTCTTAACCGGACACCAAGAAAACTTCTGTTATCTTAGTTTGCTGGGTTTCTTGACATTTATCTCAGGTGACAATGCCTGTTCATGATCGCATAGTACACAACTATATATGACCCAGAATTATCAAATGCCTGATTTACAGTGAAACCTCTCTAAAGGAGGTCCCAAGGGTGTCCGGTTTAGAGAGGTTTCACTGTACCTACTTTTTCCAAATGCCCGAAAGGGGAGATAATCCATGATCCGGGTATCGTATTTTACGATACCTCGTCTTTGGCAATAAACTGTTTAGCGATATGCCGTATACATACACATGGCTCCATACATTCCTCCATATGTTGGAGAGTGTTGACAAGATAGTTAACATGTAGCAATTAATAGAGCAAAGAGCAAACATGTATATACAACTATTTACGCAGCAATACTATTACTGAATGCATATTCACAAGCAAATATCACGGACTTCATACACGTGATATGAATCGTAACCACAAATAATGGAGACACATACATATAGCTCCGTACCGAATCATTACACTCGTATTCAACATTTGTGTCCATTGCAGCTAATGTACATACACTTAATCATTTAGTGACGGACTCATCGTTTGTGGGTCAGGAGCGGATCAGGAGGGGGTCCGGGATTGCACCCCTTCCCCCCCCCCCCACCCCGTTCCGCCACGGAGTTTCCATAAATCACAGTTTACCACCTGTAGGATTCTGAATTTAAATGCCGTAAAACACAGGAAAGTGCATTTCGAAGAGCTCAAAAATAAGACAACCCCCTAGTTGCGAACGGTAACTCTTGCAATTACTCCCGTACCGTCCGTAGCTAGCTACGTACGGTACGGGAGTAGATTGCAAAAGAGTTACCGTTCGCAACTAGACAACCCACCCACCTCACCCCCGTTCCCCAAATGCTGGTTCCGCCCCTGTGGGTTACATATAGCTGTCATAGATAAGCTTTCTACGAGCGATTAGTACATCTAACGGAAAACAGAGTTCTGAGTATGGACTCGTGATTTCGGGTACAGCTTCAGAGTGCGTTTCAGAGCATTTCGCGACCTTTCGCCACTCTGGGTGCGCCGAGTTGGTCCACGGATATATCTCAGTGCGTTGTTGCTGCTGTTATTGTTTAGATCAAACCGCTTACGTTTCACGGGACGATTCGCATAAAATACTTGTTGTTGGGGTGGAGGATTTGTTTTACGTTTAAAAATGACCGTGTAAAGTACATTAGTATGTCTATAAAATATATGAATATCTCTTCTGTTTATATGGCTGCATCAGGTGCATTTCTAGCAGTATTTAATTTTTACGAAACTCGGGAATGGCTCGATTCATCCATTTTGTATTTCAGCGAAGACACGGCTTTCCAATATCCCATAATACTTTAGATTCCCATCGCCTGCAATGTATGTAAACGACGATCGTGTTTGCGATGTCAGCCTCCTGATATACCCATTACATGCGGAATACACCTTTTTTAATATTTTATTTTTATTTTTGTTATTTCTCAATGAAAGTATATGTTGCGACCACTCATTTGAACCGGCTCGATGAGACGGTTCCAATGGTGTTCGCGACATATACTTCTAAGCACATTTACAGATAAGATTTATGATTTTCCCCAATCAAAATGGCATACCCTCAGCATGAAGCGGTACTTGATAAACAGTGCGAAGTAACGCGCTTGACAATCAACATCGATACTTGTTTCAAAGGTTGCAATTGTCATGTTATAAATATGGAGATCATTTTAGGTATGCTTTGTAAAATACAGATGGAGTATCAGAGGGCAGCGATGTTTATTTCAGGCAGCTGTCAGTTTCCACAGTCGGCCTATGACAACGCTCCTTGGACAAACTGTATATTATATACACTCGTGTGTATCCGCTAGTCCAGTCCATACAAAACATACTTTTATATGTACACTACGGCCGGCGTTAATCTTGCCAATGTTTGTTAATTTCTTTATTTCAAAATGCTTAAATATTGCGCTTGAAATCAAGCAGCTTGGTTGACTGAGCATGATCTGTGCTACAGCTCAGGCTCAGACAATCAAATTGCTTGATTGCAAGTCGATGTTCAGAAACGTTGATAATCTAGGCTGTCGTGTTTGCCAATGTTTCATATTTTGTATTTATGTATACACCCGATAGCTATTCTGTTTAATTGCATAATCATGCCAAGTCACAGAGAACCGATGTTCATGCTTTTCAATGATAGTTTTGATAATGCGTATGTATCCTGATAGCGAATGACAATTGGTAGCTTTTCACATTATGGGGCTTATGGGCTTTGAGGCCAGTGTAGATCCAGATCAGTAGGTGCGTCCGCAAATACAAACACAATGTTTGTGACGGACGGACAGACGAACTTTTATTAACATTCATATATTGCAGCTCAATATATTTAATTTAGCGTTATCTGTCTGCTTGACGTTTGACCAGAATGATTGATGACAATATAGCTTATCAAACGAATGGTATTTGATGCTATTGTTTGCGTTAATGAATGTTGTCTACATTTGATTATGCATTAATATTTCAATCCATTTGGAGTAGCGCGCGTCACGTGTACAAATGAGACAAGCCATGTGATTTTGTACCTAAGAATATATGCGATATGAAAAATATTTACACAATTTACGATACATTGTACTTTCCGTTTCGGCATCATTTACAGAAAATATCATTTTCATTATATACTTTTAATATGTTCGTAAGTGCAACATTGTGATAGTCTGTAAATTTCAAACTAACAATGTTTTCTTGTAAACAATTATTGGATTTACATGTATTGAGCATAGGCTGCACATGTAGCCTATGCTCAATACATGTAAATCCATCAAATTGAAATTTCCAGACGACTCTAAATTTCCACTTTCGAACATTTTAGTCGTACGAAGTTTAGTGTTGAATTATATAGCGCGTATGACAATACATGTATTACTTGTACTGATTTACACCACCGTCTGCGCTAACCTTGCCATTATTTGTCAATTGTTTTATTTATAAATGCTTGAATATTGTGCTTGAAATTAAGCATCTTGATTGGCTGAGTCTGAGCTGTGCTACAGCCCAGGCTCAGCAAATCAATATGCTTGATTACGATTTGAGATTGTAAATAGATGTTCAGAAACGGTGACATCTCTGCAAGTTTAACGCAAGTGGTTGTGTATGTATTGTTACATCATTTGGATATTTCACAGCGGAGAAATATACAATATATCTTTATATAACAATATTAATAATTATAATAATAATATAATAATAATAATTTACGTGAAATGCTGAAATAAAAATATGGCGAGGCGATAAGGTGGATTTACAGACAGCCGTGCTAATTTTAAATCACATTTATTATACGTATTATGTTTTTGTATGTTGCACTAATGATAAAACAAACAAAAAACAAGTAAACTAACAATACGTAATTTTCCTTTCAACATTTCTAACCTAAGACACTTATAACGAAGGCGGGGACGTGTTAAAAAGTGACAAAGTACTTATTAAGATAATGAAGCGTGCTCACCCCCCATCCATTAGACCATCCATCCATCCATTTATCCACACATCCACGCATTTATAAATCTGTCTGATGCAGACTGCTTTACCCGCCAGCTACTTCCCGACATGACGCGAAGACCAACCTCCGTAAGGCTCATCAATATTCATGAGTGCGAAGGACGCGCCTACAAATTAGCTTATCTCCGCCCATCGGATGTGCAGCTGCGACAGACAAAACGCAGTCATCTCCCTTACCCCGTAAATTCACTCACAATGGATTCTGTAGATCGGATATTCGAAATTCCCTACTGACGTTTAATGATAACAGCAAGCACAGCATATAACATCGCTCTAATAATTAATGTTATATCATGAACTACAGTACAATGAAACCTCTCTAAACCGGACACCCTGGGAGGGAGGTCCCCAGGGTGTCCGGCTTAGAGAGGTTTCATTGTAAATCAGGCATTTGATTATTCTGAGCCATAGTTGTGTGCTATGCGATCACTAACATACATTATCACCTGAGATAAATGACCAAGAAGCGCATCAAAAGTAAGATCACATATTGGTGTTCGGTGTTGAGAGGTTCCACTGTAATTCGACCCATAAACAGACCACCCCTATGACTATGAACCACTTGGAGTTGAACTTTGAAGTAATGTTTTTCTTGGAATTTTGTCATATACATGTATATGCGGGCACCATACAATAGGTAGGTCTGGCTTAAAAAGTGGGGCTTTGGTGGTCAATATTTTTAATTATCCCGTCAACACAGTACGTATGTGCCGTGAAACACGGTGCCGTGAAACATTTTTGATATCCTGCCAATACGACCTAATCACTGCGTATTAATATGTGCGGTGGCTGTGGTTGTTTTTATTGAATTTTAAAGCTATATGTAGGTGTTGACGGGATAAATAGAATAGTAGGTTAGTGCCGTGAATGGGGAAAATATCTGGCGCGGCACGGAAACGGGATGTGCTCGGTAGAGCCTCGCCCATCCCGTTTCCTGAGCCTTGCCAGATATTTTTTCCCATTCACGGCACTAACCTACTATTCTCTATTAGTCAAACAACACACCTGCCACACTCGTCTTACTGACCTTACTCTATTCCTAGTAGTTTGATGCGATAAACATATTTATGCTTTTTTCGGCATTTTACAATCCCTGCCACGCGTTTTTTTACATGTATCAAATTTTTCTCCCATTCAATTTACAACGACTATTGAATAGCTAATAGCGGATGCGCATGCTGATCTGGGACTACACTGGTCTCAAATGCCATAATCCCCATTTCGAAGAAGGGAGATAATCCATGACCGGGGGTCGAATCAAAAACCGAAATTCACGTTGCGCATCTATACACCATAAGGAAGGCACCCATCACGTTTCAAGTCCCTACTGTACATATTACTGTTAAATGCTTTACTTCTTACAAGAAACGTGATGGACAGACGGACACCCGTGACAAAAACAATGTACGCATTTTTATTTTTCGGAAAGTGGGTATAATTAGCGGTAGATATACAGCGTTATAGACGGACCGTGTTAAACCAGCTGACACTTGTGTGACAGTTTTATGTGGACGCCGGCATAAACCACCCTGCTTAGACACCGGTGATTAGTGGCTGACATCGTCATAACTGAATACAGAGTTGTCGTTCTTTGAGTCATCTCAGCAGTTAAACAGGGAGTCCCACATCCCAGGTTGTAATATAGGGAGACACATTATTTTCGTCCATGTATTAGACACGGCATTTTTCGGGCATCATAAACATTAATTTACTATTACGGGACGTGTTATTTGGCATTATCATACTTTTTTTTTATTTCAAACGTGTATTGCCACATTGTTATCAACGCCGATAACTGTCTTTTCTTAAAATTCTAACGGAAACAACTATTTGCATTGATTATACATTATAATACATTGTATGTCGATAAAAAATATGTATTCAGGTGATGCATTTAGTTGACATAAATAATTTTAAAATGTCCTGCCTGATTTGCTTATCAATATAGACTGATACAACCGCGTGTCTCTATAAATAAATCACATAGAGAGACTTAAAATCCTTGATAAATTAAAGATTAAATCATTATATCTGTACAGCGGGTTCTCGCAATTTTTTAAATGGTTGAATAGTACACTTACTTATTTAATTCATATATAAAACATGTTGTGCCTTATCGATAGGACCCCAACCAGCACCGAAAAGTACTTGAAATAACCAGGGACCATACATACATCATTCGTCCCAGAGATAACTAGGTAAATTATTGTTTTTTTTACGATATGACATGCACCTTATCAAAACCGTTTCTATTAATGATAATAAGAGCATACATAGCATCGACAGTGTTGTAGGTAGGATATTTAAATGGAAAGTCTAAAAAATCTAGAACTAGTAGTGTACGAAAGTACGAATAGGGCGTGCTATTCTGAAACAAAGGGGTACCGATGAGTCGTCTTTTAACCACGTAGGTTACTGAACGACGCTGCGTCATCACTGAAGTGACAGCTACCTTAGAAAATGTAGCCTTGACTAGAGACATGGGGCTTATGTGATGTGTGACCAAAGTATCTCCTAATCATATAGCACGCACCTGTACCACGATAACGATCTAAATCGCTTGTTATACTCATGTGTGCTTCATTGATGGAATGGCGACCAGTGCAGATCCTGATCAGCCTGTGCGGATGCACAGGCTGATATGGATCTACACTGGTCGCACAGACCATAAACCACATGTCACCAGTCACAACCGCAAATATTAATGAAGAAAACTAATACCATCCATCTCGACAGTATCTTCACCACAGGGAGGTGTTTACAAATGATGTAGGTCTAGCGACTTCAATGGCGGCATAGGTGTTATAGCGGGCCCCTCACGACGGGAGATTAATGGGCGAACACAGCATCCGCGGCCCGACCACCCTGCAGGTACAGGCTGAGAGAAACGGCGGAGACACGAAATGTCCAAAGAATTAGTGCTCAAAATATCAACCGCCCGGTGTTGTGTCAAAGAGACTTAATTTTAGCCACCTCCGGGGATTTTACATTTGTTCGTGGTAACAGTATTATTACTCAATCTGTGTTTCATAGCATTAATGTGATGAAAAGAAGACAGGTATCATGTATTCGTAGTGAACACAATACATATTCAATAGCCATTGTAAAGCGTTTTCCCACTTTTTCCATTGAGAATTGCGACAATGTTATTTCTCAGATTTGGTAACAATCATCGACACACTAATATTAAATATGAGTGTGTCGATTTTATTAAGTACATTTATTATTTCACCCGAAGAGTGAACGTAATGGTGCTACATTAATTACCGAGACGTACTCGTGATATATGAAAATTCCACAAACTCGATGAACATATATTTCATATTCATTGAAAACAACCTGAACATCCCCATTTTATTTCGACGTTTCTACAGTCATAAATCTTGGGCATCGCTGGCGTATTCTGTTCTGATGCATCTCCAGCATCAATGTGAACATATAACATCAATACTGGTTATAAATAAGTCTCTTATAATTCGTATTATAGTACCCATATACCCATGTAGTTGTTTTATAGTTACAGTGGGACCTTCTAATCGGACACCATGGGAACCCCATTGTCTTTAATTTCGATGGGTTTCACTGCAATTCATTTCACTATCGTGTCTGTTCATGATTGAAAAATACAAAACATGTTTATGAAGTCGTTAATTACAATGGAACCTCTCTAAACCGGACACCCTGGACCTTCCAGGGTGTCCGATTTAGAGAGGTTCCACTGTATAGTCAACCATCAAGGTAATCGGCAGCTCTCGGTTTTCGATTCTCGTGACGTTGTAACTGTGTGTTTTTTTGAAGACTGACATTTTCACAAAATATTTAGTATTTATTAAAAGAATCAGTTTCCATCATTGAACGAAATTCATGTCTACAGCGACGTTTTAGATACGTTTATTATCATCAAATAATGAGTTGCTTAAATGCACAAAACTGGGTAGGCCAGTATATAATTACATGTATATGCTTATTGCAGCTGTACTCGTGGATGAGGCCTTCATCAAACAATCGAAGGGGTAAGTGTAAGAAAGGGTTTTATTAGGGACTTAGCCCCCTTCTTCCACTGACCCCTTCAATCTATCTCAACAATGACCCACACATGTATCATATATGCAACCTGACACCACACGCATATTAATTTAACCACGTGCACAGGTATGGTCATATTTATTGCCTTTTACTAATTACTTACTTATTATATATTCTGGCATGTTACAATTGACTGAGTGGTACAGGATATCTGCACACTGGGCTGTCATGTGATATATGCTGGTCAGTGTGCAGGTGGACATTGGTGACCAACGGATGGGCGGCTTGTCACCAAGGTTACACGGGCCAGTAACCAGGTAACGACAGGAAGTGTCAGTATATGACTTACATGGGTTGCCATGGCGATTGAAGTTTATTGCTATTTAGTTTGAGGCTACTGAGTGCAGGTGAAGGTACTTAGCCCGTGATTTCAATACTTTATGAGCATGTACGCCGTTCTTATGACATTTGATTGGCCGATGCTAAACTGAGTTGCGAACGATAACTCTTGCAATCTACTCCAGTACCGTCTCGAAATTCGTACCCGAATTCGTGCTCGAATTCACGCACAGTTTAGCATTAGTTGCGAACGGTAACTCTTGTAATCTACTCCGCCGAACGGGAGTAGATTACAAGAGTTACCGTTCGCACGGGGTAGATTACAAGAGTTACCGTTCGCAACTAATGCTAAACTGTGAACGAATTCGAGTACGAATTTCGAGACGGTGTTCAGACGTGCTTGACGTTGGTGGGTTATGCGAGAAACTATGAAATAGCACGGACTCTTATGGTGAATATACAGAATGAACGAAGCACACAATACAGACAGACGTACATTCAGCACAACGGGCTAAAACATATTTTGGTACATTTTCAATGTGTGTCACAACAACAACAACAACAATGGTTGAGCGTGTTGAAAGCTCGCCCACTCCAAAGTAAGTATTATTTGATATTTTCCTTAATATGTAACGGATTTTGATGAGATATGGCGTAGCAAACGCGTCTTCATGAGTTGAATTTGATGGTCCAGTGAGTTCGGCACAAACTTTTGTCGTTTTTGCAAAATATGTTTAAATGGTTAAAGTATCGGACGTTCGAAAATGGACCAGGGGGCCGGTTCACCAAATTTCGTACGACTAAAATGTTCGTAAGTGCACAATTATGATAGTCTGTAAATTTCACATTAAAAATGTTTTCTTATAAACAATTATTGTATTTACATTTATTGAGCATAGGCTGCATATGCATATGCAATTGAAAATTCCAGACGATCCTAAATTTGCACTTACGAACATCTTAGTCGTACGAAGTTTAGTGAAACGGGCCCCAGATAGATAATGATAGATGTATGTTTAATCAAATTCTCACCAAAGTAAATATTTTAATTTGTACATTAACTAATGTACACGTATGTAATGTATATTTATGTAACATTACAATTGAAAAATACCACATTCTCCAAATTACATGCTTTCACAACAGCTGTTAAAATCTATACTTCGCTATTTGAAGATATGCATCTAAATGCACCCAGTTATAAATGACGCCTGGTTACGTAAGATGACGTCATATCTGACCGTGGATGTATATACAGGTAGGTATGTGATGTATATCTCGACACATCAATCACAGTCCGCTCCATATGGCCTGTCAACGTGACGTAACACCGATCAGGCTGGTCTTTACTGGCCGACGACATCAGAGTGGACACAAGGGTGGACACAAGATTCCCACGATTAATTAAACAGACTGGCACAAAATACTTCAAAGGTGGGTTGGGATCATATTATTTAACTTCATAATTAGGACACGTCATGTCTTTTTGCACCTTCGGACATCTGCTTAATTTCATGAAATACGTTAAACAAAATTTACAATATTTTCCGTAAATGGCGTCAAAAGTTGACAACATTTTCAGAGTACATGCGGAATTATATTCCGCATGTGCTCTGAATATTTTGTCAACTTTGTTGACTTTAATTATGAAAAATATTGTAAATTTTGTAAACGTGTTGAATGAAATTACGCAGATGTCCGAAGGTTCACATGACGTGTCTCATTATTATTATTGTTGTCCGTGCTACTACACTACCGCCGGCGCTAATCCTGCCCATATTTGCCAATTGTTTCAAAATACGTGAATATTGTGCTTGAAATCAAATAGCTTGATTGTGTGAGCCTGAGCTGTAGCACAATAAAAGCCAATCAAACTGCTTGATCGCGAGTTGCGACTGCCAATAGATGCTCAGAAACACCGGCATCTCGGCAGGATCTGCACTGTTTGCCATTCCACTAGTGAAATACCAGTCAATATAGAGCGTTATCAGGCTACACGAGTGTGCTATTTGATCAGGAGCTACATTGGCCACACATCTCATAAACCACAGTTTTCCAGTGATAGCCATGGACAATGATTGTGAACGTCAACTACGGCTGTACGACAATACAGCAGTTAATGGTACGAATTTATAAGATGAAATTAATGCTGAAACCTGCATTCAATAAGCAATTGGTAACACTGTTGGAGGGTGTAACCCTCTATAACATTAAAGCAACATTCTAAGTCACTTGACATTGACATTGAGCGCAGGGGCCGAATGTGTGGACAATAGAAAAGAAAATATACATGATGAAACATACGAATATGAAGTTTCAAGCAAATCCGACTTACGGTAACACGTGACAGACGAACAGCCGGACAATGTGGCGACTATATGTACCGTGAACTTGTTTTCGGGATACATACAAATGGCAAAACGAAATGTTTTAAATTTATTTTTAGCGGAAATATGCGCGTCCACTATGAAGTCACACATGAACAGTTCTTTTTGTACAATTCTCTTATTTGAAAGCATCAGTGAAAAAAAGACCATAAGCACTTAGCCCCATGTTCCCACCGTCCCGTCAATACCAACAATATAGTGCATGTTGTTTATATTGTTTTTAAAAAAAAAAAAAAAAAAAAAGGCACTATATTGTTGGTATTGACGGGACGGAACGGTGGGAAAATGGGGCTAAGTGCTTATGGACTTTTTTCACTGATGCTTTCAAATAGGTTTCATAAAAGTTCATAAATTTGCATAAATTATCCAGATAAGAAAATTTGTGAAATATGTACTTCAGCCAGCTAAACGTGCGTAACCTGGCAGAGTCAATGGCTGCTTGTCTGGCACATTCCGTCCACGGACGTTTGCCGGTTCTTACCGCAGGAAATTGTTTCCCATCGTAAATATACCGAGCTGGCAAAATAAACATTAGCGCTGGTATTTCTCAACTTGGCACACTTGCAGTCTGCTATCGTGTCGCCCCGGGCCGGCAACTGTACGTCAGCTGGCACCGGGGCCATGACAACACGGACATACTCCCGCCAAAACCAGCGCCGCTCTTCACTGCGGGACAGTCATTCACTTCCGGATCGCCGATTTAATACCGGTTCCACGCATGCTCATATCTCCTGTATAGGAGCGAATGTAGCAGGGCAACAGTTGCACGTGAAAGAACAGGAAGTGACGTACGGTTTCAGGCTGGTATATACCAGACGTAGACATTTGCTTTTGTTTCACACAGGCGCCTGTCTCATTTATTGGGATATTGAACTACATGTACATACTATAGTTGGCTTGGCTACCGAGTTCATATATATTGTTTACGAAAGCAAGCAGCTTGGTTGGCTGAGCCTGAGCTCTGCTACAGCTCAGGCACAGCCAATCAAACTGCTTGATTGCTAGTTTATATTGCCAATAGACGTTCAGAACATTGACATCTGGGCAAGATTAACGCAGACGATGGTGTAGCGCATGTCATTGTATTATTCCCCTGTCGTTTGCGGACATGTTATTCCACTATTCCACGGATGTGCCAGCAAGCGCGGATCCACAATTTCGGGTTGTGGGGGGGGTGTAACTATTTTGCAATACTTGACTATATTATCGAACGTTCGTAGACCGTGCAGAGCTCGGGATAGCGCTAGGGGGGTCCGGGGGCATTCCCTCCCTCGAAAAAAAAATGAAATCTACATAGCATTTCCTGCGTTCTGGTGCATTTTGTAGCAAAAATAAACAATAAATTCGCAACGCGAACGTAGAAACGTGCCTTGTAACTTGTAAAAAATCTTTACACGGCGAATTTTAGGGGGGGGGGATGAGCGAGCGCCGGGTCCCCCCCCCCCCCTGAATCCGCCCATGGTCAGTATAGTAGTTTTGTCATGGTTATCAGTATATACTATTATATATAATTCCAATTGAAAATGGCAATTGACAATGAAACTTGGCATTTGAGTATGGGGTCATACAAATTAATTTATTATTATTATTTTTATCATTATTATTATTATTATTATTATTATTATTATTATTATTATTATTATTATTATTATTATTATGCATAGTGCAGTGATGAGACTTAAAACTACTACCGCCAACATTATCACAATTGGATTTCAATATTAATCAGCCATTAGAAATTACTGATGACAATGCTGTCATCAATATTGACTGCATTATGCATGGATTTGCGTGTCCATCGTCCGCCAGGGACATTTGGTATCTATCACAGATGAATTAAATAATTATCAGTTTAACTACGGTAGGGTCATTTATTTGAACTGTACCCAATATAGACTACATTGCTTTAGTGGATATGTCATACGGAATGAAGTTTGTTTTATGTTTTCATAAATCAGTATAAGCATAACCGATGTCAGAACCATAGACAATGGCCAACTGTTCTGGCATGTAGGGCCAACTGTTAATTTCATTTTATAAAAGGTTTCATTTCTTATCTAATTCATAATACAACTTTATTAAATATATAATTTCATTTTATAAAATGATTTATTTCTTCTCGGATTGTCGAAAAATGTTCTGAACTCACTGTAGAAATCATACGGAAGTGTATTTCATCTTGGAAATCACGACAGGGGACATATTGGCCATCTATTTTAGTAGAAACTAGAAAAGTGTTGATATGAGATGTGTAAGTAAAATGTTAATTCTGCAACTAGTTTTTCAATTATACACATTTTAAGTGTGTGTACGTTTTTGCTGGGCCACCCAATATGCATTGCTTTAGTGGATATGTCATACGGAACGAAGTTTGTTCTTCTGTTTTCATAAATCAAGACGCATAACATGCACACCGGTGTCAGAACCATAGACAATGGCCAACTGTTAATTTCATTTTATAAAAGGTTTCATTTCTTATCTAATTCATAATACAACTTTATTAAATATATAATGATTAAACCTTTCAACCCTACATGCCAGAAAGCCAATCAGTATGTGCAATCACTGTAGATCCAGATGAACCGGCTCGTAACGAGCCGGCTCATCAGGATCTGCAGCATTTGTCACTCAATGAATATTCACCTCTAAAGAAATTCACATTTTGTCATTAATGGAATAGTCAAGAAATTCACATGATCAGTTAATCATGACAGCAGTAAGTTCATGCCAGTCCACTAAAATGTCCTGATTCTGGTTAGAACGAACCATGATGCAATGCCCAAAATATTCGACTGTTCGTCGGTAATGTTTACACTACTGCCGACGCTAATCTTGCTGATATCTGTCGATTGTTTCATTGCAAAATAAATGTACTTGAATATTATGCTTGAAATCAAGCAGCTTGATTGTCTGAGCCTGAGTTGTTCTACAGCTCAGGCTCAGGCAATCAAACTGCTTGATTGCGAGTTGAGACTGCCAATATATAGATCCTCAGAAACATTGACATCTGGGCAAGATTAACGCAGGCGGTTGTGTGCCCAAATGTTCCTGTGACTACAAGTGCTGAATCAGAGGATATGAGGCCCCCGGTTGAAGAAGTATACCCTATGGCGTCTGTTGCCAGTGTAGACCGAGGTCAGTCAACGAACCCGTGCTCTTTCACCATTGACTGGGCCATTCCCTATTCAACAGCCCTGCTATTTCTGACATGCAAAATAGCATTGCCCGTTGCAAGTTTGGGCGACACTAATGACGAAAAGAGCATCGGATCAAGATGTGTAACCAGTTTTCGGTCTAAATATTCAATGTTTCATATGCAATGATACAACGCACGTTGAATGGCGGGGTGTCACGTAGCAACATCGATTGTGTTAAACGTACTCCAGTCGCGGACAGATACGGTGACTGGGGACTTATAGTACGGATAGTGAAATCACAACTGAAAAGTGGCCGTAACGGGGGAAATGGTGTTTATCACATTTGATGTCACTCTAGCTTCGGGCAGTCTTGCTTCATGCTGGTAAGGGTCTAGACGCCTTGTTAGAAGCATGAATGGTATATCACTGAGTAACAGCGAGCAGTGAAGAGCCAGACCAGACTGCGCGGACGCGCAGGCTGGCCTGGGACTACACTTCTCACAAATGCCACACGCCCATTTATTTCTCCAGTCACAACCCATCTGAATCCAAGTAACCACAACACGGGCATATATTGACGCCGTTTATGAATGAGTCATATTTATATAGTGTTAAATAAGACGTATTATATAAAAGAAATAAAAATACAACTAAGTCAAGAGTTATGTTTCCAACCAGAGGTATAGCCTATACTGACGTATATCTCTGTTCTATATAACGCACAATGCCCGCCAGTGTAAAAAGAAATGATCAAAAGGACATTAAATGCAGAGTTTGGTATAGCACCGAATTCGCACAAGAAGTCTCAGCCTTTTTTACAAGTGCTTATTAAATACAGTATTTAGATTCCCAGAAAATACCTGGTGGGCGGAGCTTGAAAAATATGGACTAACTTATTAGAACATGTAAACATAATTATAACATGTATTTAGCATATTATTTGTTACATGTATACAGACACTGTATTATTTATAGTGTCATGTTGTTTGACCTGAGTGAATAAACGAACATTTGAAATTTGAAGAAAAAAAACATTAAAATTAACAAATCTGTTAATTTTAATGTTTTTTTCCTTCAAATTTCACTTTAGTTTTCACAAAGTTTTACTTTAGTTCAACTTGTAAATACTTAATGGAACTATGAGTACGTGACTGTATATTTAAAGTGTTACCTCTCCCCCAATACGGACATGGCAGAGGGTGCCATGGACAATACAATGCACACGTGCATTGGCAATATAGTATAATTATATACGTTCAATTAAATGTAGCAGTACAGAAAGGGAGATAATCCCAATACAGTGGGGTCAGCGTGTAAGTGCACACACGAACGAACACGACAGGTTGGAACCAATGTGTATTTCATGTATAAAACAAAATGAAATATTTTTCTGCATTTTTTCTAATTTCGCATCAAAAGTGTATGTTGTTACCACTCAGTTGAACCGTCTCGGCGAGACGGTTCAACTGAGTGGTAACAACATACATTTTGGGTGGGTAGCGAACCAACCTGTCGTGTTCGTTCGTGTGTGCACTTACACGCTGACCCCACTGTATTTCATGTATAAAAAAAAATCTAAATATTTTTCTGATTCTTTCTCATTTCGCATAAAAAGTGTATGTTGTTACCACTCAGTTGAACCGTCTCGGCGAGACGGTTCAACTGAGTGGTAACAACACACACTTTGGGTGGGTAACAAACTAACCTGTCGTGTTCGTTGGTGTGTGCACTTACACGCTGACCCCACTGTATGTAGGTATCTTCCTTGTTTTGATACATTCGCGCGTGTTATAGAGAATAGTAGGTTAGTGCCGTGAATGGGAAAATATCTGGCAAGGCTCAGGAAACGGGATGGGCGAGGCTCTCTGCCGAGCACATCCCGTTTCCGTGCCGCGCCAGATATTTTTTCCCATTCACGGCACTAACCTACTATTCTATTTATCCCGTCAACACATATACATGGCTTTAAAATTCAAAGAAATAATCCCAGCAACTGCACATATTCATACGCAGTGAGTAGATCGTATTGACAGGATATCAAAAATGTTTCACGGCACCGTGTTTCACGGCACATACGCACTGTGTTGACGGGATAAACATGCTTATCCCGTCAACACAGCGAGTATGTGCCGTGAAACACGGTGCCGTGAAACATTTTTGATATCCAGTCAATACAATTTTTGCATTTTACAGCCATTTGTAGGTGTTGACGGGATAAATAGAATAGTAGGTTTGTGCCGTGAATAGTAAAACATATCTGGCGCGGCACGGAAACGGGATGTGCTCGGCAGAGCCTCGCCCATCCCGTTTCCTGAGCCTTGCCAGATATGTTTTCCCATTCACGGCACTAACCTACTATTCTCTATATTATCTTCTTATCGCTTTGGTAAAATCGTATCTCGGATATTTTATGAAATATGTCTTGCCATGGAAGCCATGGTGCGCCGTGGCACTATATTGTGCCATTTTAGTTACTGGCTGTTGTATATTGTAGGCTGAAAGACTAATATTCCACCGACGATCGCCTCGAGTGTGTAAGAAACACCGTTTTGATTCTCTAAGTGGAATGGTTTTCTGGGGGAGGCCCGCCCCTGCATGGTATTCTTAATATAGACACCCCATATGCGCATGCGTTTCTCTAAAGCAGGTTGATAAACTGTGCATACTTCATAGCATATTATGTGAAAATGGTATGCCAAAACTGAAACTCTATGATCTGTACACACAGCCTGTGTGTTTTGTCCAGTTCTCGAACACTTGCTGAACAACAGAAAATAAATCACGCAGAATTAGCAAAATGTGTTGTTTCCTCGGGCGGCCTGCAATTGATAGGCGACCGTAACATCTGTCGTGCGCTACAAAATCTCACGTTTTTAATTAAGACTGACTTTTTTGCTATCTGTAGCTGTGTGTGCTCACCGCGTACATTATATTTCTAAATAAGATAATCAAAGTCGTACATTATATTTATAAATAAGATAATCAAAGTCGTACATTATATTTCTAAATAAGATAATCAAAGTCGTACATTATATTTCTAAATAAGATAATCAAAGTCGTACATGTACCGCAAAAGAACCAAATTACAAAAACAAATAATAATAAATGCACCGAATATTGTTCGTGGCGACCATGGATGTCTGGTGACTATACTAGCGGCTCGGCCGGGAACATCCAGGCCAGTGTGTATAAAACCTGCTGAGCACAGTCGGATTTCGATTGTGACCAAGGTTATTGACAACAATATAAAAAATACCTTTAGTAGTACTCTACTGTCAGGTTTATGACGCATTCGTCTCGACTACAGTCTCGAAAGTGTCCTCGAAATCAGGCAGTTTGTTTGGCCGAGACTAAGCACAGCCAATCAAACTACCTGATTTCGAGCGGGAGTTTTGAGTCCATGTGCATGCGTTCAGAAACTGTTTTATACTCACGTGACCTAGATTAGTGCTTATAAAAAATTGCAGTACGTACTCGGTATTTGGTGCTCTCAGTATTAATACCTTTGACTGGATTTTTTGCGACGTATTTGTATTCACAATACACAAAATCAACACCTTTTCAACAATATCAGTGCATCTAGTCCTCCAAATCAATGAGTCAAATTGTCAAATGTACCCCAACACGTTTATAATCACGTTACCATATCTCTTCTGCAGTACCAAAATGGTGTTACAGTAACGTTCTATCTAGACGGGAATAAGAGAATAGTAGGTTAGTGCCGTGAATGGGAAAATATATATGGCAAGGCTCAGGAAACGAGATGGGCGAGGCTCTGTCGAGCACATCCCGTTTCCGTGCCGCGCCAGATATTTTTTCCCATTCATGGCACTAACCTACTATTCTATTTATCCCGTCAACACCTACAAATAGCTTTAAAATGCAATAAAAATAACCTCAGCCACCGCACATATTCATACGCAGTGATTAGGTCGTATTGACAGGATATCAAAATTGTTTCACGGCACCGTGTTTCACGGCACATATATACGCACTGTGTTAACGGGATAACAGAGAGTGGTGCGTCGTGAGACATCAATAATACAGAGACGACGGCCAGGTTTACACGTCCGATTCACACCCTCGCTGATTGACGGAGAGGCGGCCGTTATTGTATTGTCTATACTGACGGCTGGAACTGGTTACTTGATTATACAATTACTGAGCATTTTCTGCAATTTTATGATCGGAATCAGGCAGTTTGATTGGCCGTGACTGAGCCGTGCTCAGTCTCGGCCAATCAAATTGCCTGGTTGTTTAGAGCAATATGTTCAGAACGTTTCATGTTCTTCAAGCTTAGTCTCGAAAATATAACATTTTGTTGGCTGTGCTCAGTCTCTGCAAATCAAGGTGCCTGATTCTGACTGTGCTCAAGACTATTTTCAGAACGTTTTACTGAAGTGATAAACGTATCTGCTAAAAAGTCAGCATATTTTCGTTTCTAGCTAGGCAGAATCTGGTTTTAAATTGCTCTATGTCGATTGCTCTATACATCGTTTGGCACTGTATTTGAATAATCCCATATGGATATTTGACCGGCCATACTAATCTGAGACCAGCATGAAATATAAAAAATATCATCACACCCCGATATCTCCAATACAAAAATACACTGAAAATGACAACCACTGTCTAGACATAGCAAAGGCCATAGCACAGGCCAGCACCCTGGTAACGACATGTATAGTGTATACCGATTGAGTCATCGGCGACTTTCCCAAGATCCCTGAAACTAGTTTCAATCACATAAACTCGGAGATAATGATAAAATCAATGTCGGGAGGTAATATATCAAAGGAAAATGTCTATTTCATAAGCACGGTGTTTTGGCAAATAATAGAAGCAATTATGAAGACAACTTTCAATCGACGAGATGAGAGAGGTTTTGACATTCCAGTTGAATTCGGATAAGCAGACAGCGAGATCGGGTTTCCAACGAACTGTCACTTCCACATGTCCCCGTGAATAATTCTCAACTGTCGACAGGCTCGTTACACAACAGACCTTCTCCTTTGTGGACTTGGTGCGGAAAACGACATTTGAATAACAATTAATACAACTCGTATTTGGTTAAACCACTAAATCGCGGTCCCGACAAACGGGTAGTTTCTAAAAGCTCTGTCAGCTATGTCTGTTAAATGGTTTGCCCCAAGAGTAGCGGGCCTGGACTGCATTTTTATATTCCGTCACCAATTAAAACTTTTAGGCATATAATGTATGTATGTGTTTGGCATCATTTGCCCAACATAACATGTACATTGCCTTTTTTTTTACTTGTATAATCATACCTGCTGCTCTCTTCATTAGCCCTTTCACCCTTAAATATATCAATTGATCTGCTTTAATATTCTAATCCATATTAATATTAGACTATTCCATTCCCAAAAAAAAGGTGTCTCGTTTAAAAAATAAATCAAAACAATGACAAACGCTGCAGATCCTGATGAGACGGCTCGTTACGAGCCGGCTCATCTGGATCTACAGTGTTTGCAAATGCTAATTGTTTGTATGTATGGTTGAATGGGTTAAACTCACCAGGAGACAGATATCGCCGGTAATATTATTGTACTACAGTTTCATTTACTTGCATGCATCGCTTCGACAGTAATATTCTACGCGAACGTAGTCAATATACGAAACAAAATGTTTGGAAAGAGATTCTGGCGTAATCAAAAGATTAAAGCACACTTTCTCGAGCACGACGTTAGGCGATTAGGAAGAATTAAGTGACATGAATACTCGTTTTGATGTCATCGGGCAAATTGAACAAGAAATTGTTTATAATCGCTAGTGTAAACATTTGACAGAACAGCGGTGGAGGGTGACGCTACTGTGTGGGAGGGGTGTTACAAGATCAACATTCGTTTGCAATTAGCTAGTTGACGCGATTGCCTAATTGATTGGGTGTTGGGCAATTGAAGGGAAAACTTAATGAGAAAGAACATAATTTTATACGCCATTGTATCGCGTGACATCGAACTGAACTGAACCAGGGGACGGTCTGAAATTCTAGTACAGCGAAACCTTTCTAAACCGGACACCCATGGTGTCCGGCTTAGAGAGGTTTCACTTTAAATCAGACATTTGAACATGCTGAGCCATAGCGGTGTGCTATGCGATCACGAACAGACAGTATCACCTGAGACAAATGACCAAGAAACTCATAAATAATAAGATCACAGGTGCTGTCTTGGTGTCCGGTTTAGGGAGGTTCCATTGTACCTCTATAGAGCGTCTGTAGAAACATGTATACAGGTTGACCAAGCATGCAAATGGAACATGCACCAACATTAAAGCCAACATTCAGAATGTGGTTAGTATACACAAACTAGAAAGTGAACTTGACATAACCTCCACCTCAACTGAAATACTTGATGATAGTCAGGCCTGTGTTTATAATAATTTCATGAGCATGTGCTCCATTCTCATGCTCGAAATCAGGATGTTTGCTTGGTCGAGGCTGAGCTGTGCTCAGTCTCGGCCAAGCAATCTGCCTGGTTTCGGGTACAAGTTTGGAGAACGTACTTAGAACGGTTTTAATCACTGGCCTTGATACCCCAATACGCCCGAGTCACGGTGCTGGCTGATAGAAAATAGTCACAGACAAATCCATGGTCATTCTCCATCATCCATGCACGATAATGTTGTTACTTGTGCCACCAGCGAATTGTTGCGAAACGTAACTCTTGAAATCTACTCCCGGACGGTACTGGAGTAGATTACAAGAGTTACTGTTCGTAACTAACTATCGAACAGAACAGGGACTGTGATAATAACACTTTCTGAGCACATTCTCTAGATTTTTATTCGAAATAAGGCAATGTGATTGGTCAACGAGACCAATCAAACTTCCTGATTTCGTGCGTGAGAACGATAGACATGCTCAGAAAGTTGTATAATCACAAACTCAGATTGTGATATCAATGTGTGACTGAAGATTGGTTTGTATATCTACACTGTTCGTCAATGGTACAATAACCTTTCTATCAGCTAGTGGTTTGTAATAAGTCGTATCTAAGTTTCCTTTATTGTCAACATGCTTATCGATGTACATGAACTTGAAATCAGTAAACGAGTTTTAATAAATATCATACTAAATCACGTATGTAAGATCTTCATTATAATTAGGAAACTCAGATCCGACTATCGATGAGTTTGTACTCGGGCGTACACCAATCTATGTATAATGACCCTAGCCCCGGCACCAATGTTACCTGTAAGTTTTCATTTTCGGTGGAAATTAGAAGTTTGTCATGAACACCCGGAACGGCATTCTGTAAAAACAACAACAACAACACTGTACGTAGTTATCTCCATATAAACATTATTTGCCGACAAATGGTTAATTAGGAAGTCGAAAACAACAATTCCTTCTAGAAATGTATTATTTGAGCACACACATGATATTCTATATGTCATGTGTGTTGTGTATTATAGTTGCGAGTTTCGCAAAACAGTGTAATATAACATTTATTATAAATCTTGTGTAAATAAAAGAAATATTTCTTACCGATATTTTCCCAAATATTTTCAGAATGACAGTAGCAATTTTAACTTCATTTGTTTATCTTAGTTCTGATGGTCAAAATTAAACGAATACAGATTGGCAACCTCTATGTTTACGACATTTATTTTGGAGAATAAATCGGGGATATACATTTTCAGAAGTCCAAAAAGTCTGGCTAATGGCTTTCTTGCTTTTAGCGAGTATATTTGGAGTTTGCAAGTTTATTCGCCTATAAATTGCCAAATCATCGTTTATTCCTTAAGGCTTGGTCACAACGAACCCACGACGCATTTGTGCCACGACACGACACGGCAAATCGTGGGTCATCGGGGGTCGTCGCCAGACAGTCCTACGAAATTTTGAGCATCGTGGCATCGACTTGCCGTCGTGAGGAAAAATTGGACATGCACCTTTTTTGTTCGACGATTTTTTTGTGGTTTCTATGTCTTGTGGCTGTCGTGCGATAAATATCTTGTCGTGGGTACCATTTTTCGTCAAACAATCTTACGACTGTCGCACCATTGTCGCAGGACAGTCGTGAGACAGTTGCAAGATTGTCTTAAGAATATTATATTTCGTAAGAGGCTCACACAACATTGCAAGTCTGTCGTGCGTTAGTCTTTCGTTCGTCTTGCAACATATTTTCGTTTATTGAGGGGTATATAGCTCGGACGAATGAACGCTTGGAAATAAAAACTGTCTGTCGTCGCTGAGAGAGGATGGCTATTCCACCTGAGCGACTACGCCTGACCCTGCTGAGGGGGAGTCTGGCGGAACTCCAGCACGAGCATAATATAGTGCTGTTGGCGTTGAATTTGCAAAAGTTGAATAAAATAAAGTGACAAATGTCAACAATTCGGGCAGAACTTCGATGTTTCCACTGAAAAATCTCGGGAGCAAATGGCGGGCAACAGACCGGGCCTCGTTATGTAGTCGGGAGACGGACGCGCGAGCGTCCCACGAGTGACCCACGACTTTTGTGCGGCAGTCTTGCGTGAAAAACAGCCTCCCGACAATGCCCGACAACTCACGGTGGTCCCACGACTGTCGCACAACTGACTTGCGACACACCCATGACATAATCACGACATATCTTTTTTTTCTGTCGCGTCCCCATCGCCAAACCATCTTTAATGTGTCGTAGCCTTTGTGACCACTCAAAATAGATTTCGGGCATGTTGCAAGATCTGGCCACGACAAATATGTTATGGGTCTACCACGACAAAATTTCGTACGATCCGTTGTGCCCGGGGCATTAGGAATAAACGAAGGTTTGGCAATTTTTCGGCGTACAATAAATGCCGTATGTTGGTAAATTGTCACGTTGTGCAAGGCGACATTTGCACGCTACATTTATTTTCCAGACAATCAAACGCTAGAATAATGTCTGATACAAACGGTTCAACATCGACGTTACCAGCATGTGCGTGTTTTACCACTAATTCACCATCGCAATTAATACAGCAAAACGACAAAGACGTGTGCAAATCTTGCAATTTGCTGATTCAATATATTTAATATGCCTTTTACAGGAGATTTCCCATGGGTCGCTTGCTCATATATTGCAGAGCGATTTGCCTATAGGCGATTTCTATAACTGCTTAAATTGTGGCTTGGGATGGAGAAATTGGGATTATGTGTTTTGCGATCAGTGTAAATCCAGATCAGACTGTGCATCCGCATCCGCACAGTCTGATCAGGATCTACACTGTTCGCCATTCCATTAATGAAACATCCGTCATGCTTCTAGCAACGAATATAGATCGTTATCAGACTACAGGAGTATTTAATCAGGAGCTACACTGGTCACAAATATGACAAGCCCCACTTCTCCAGTCACAGCCACAAATGAATCTTTCAAAGCATGTTTTGTTGTCACTTGATAAGAGGACATTGTGATGTGTTCCTCCAATGAAAATAGTCCCTGATCATCCGGTATGTTGGTGCTGTTTTGGATGATTCTTCGGTTTATGGTCTACACAGTATATACGTCAATCAAATGCACGGTTCTGTTTTATCAAATTCAAATATATTATGCTATATTACAGTTTAGTTAGTAACCTCCAGGGCACTGTTGCTCAAAACCTCTGTTAGCTTAACAGACTGTTAAATCCTTAGCAATGCTAAGGATTTAACAGTCTGTTAAGCTAACAAAAGCTTTGAGCAACCGGGCCCAGAACATAAACGCTTTATTTCCTCTGTAAGAAATTACATAAATGGTACAACATGAAGAAAACAAATAACATAGGTAAAACACATAGGTAAAACACATAGGTAAATAGCATAGGTAAAACACATAGGTAAATAACATAGGTAAATAACATAGGTAAATAACATAGGTAAAACACATAGGTAAATAACATAGGTAAATAACATAGGTAAATAACATAGGTAAATAACTAACATAGGTAAATAACATAGGTAAATAACATAGGTAAATAACATAGGTAAAAAACATAGGTAAATCATAGATGAACATTGTTGTCTGTCTTATATTATTTTAACAAATCCATATGTTTTCCTTGCTACACTCACTCGGGTACATATGACGTCCGACAAACTTTACAAGTACATTTTGCGTATTTTTATATTTATCTTTCATCACTCTCAACGTACATGTATATAGAGAATAGTAGGTTAGTGCCGTGAATGGGAACAAATATCTGACAAGGCTCAGGAAACGGGATGGGCGAGGCTCTGCCGAGCACATCCCGTTTCCGTGCCGCGCCAGATATGTTTTCCCATTCACGACACTAACCTATATACTATTCTATTTATCGCGTTAACACCTACAAATAGCTTTAAAATGCAAAAATTGTATTGACTGGATATCAAAAATGTTTCACGGCAATGTTGACGGGATACAACTGAAACTGAGTACTCTTTGTCAGCCGGTGCTCCATTTATTGTACGTACGTGAATAAACAAAAGACTAAACGGTGTAAATTTGTATTTGTCTCATTCATGACTTTTACGATATTTCAGTTCAGTTTCAACGAGTTGGTAATAATCTGACAACGTGTACTTGTGTCATATGCTGTCAATATGCATTTAAAGTATGCAGAGCACGGGTTTCGTGGATGTTATGAGAATGAACGAATTTATGAGAGCTGGGTATACTACTACACAGAGATTCTTCTCAAACGAGTTTCAATTTGATGGGTGATTCATGAACCAAATCAGGAACAATATATGCAGCGAGCCATCTGCTCTGTTGTCTGCACGTGCAATGTTCCGTGTGTATACACAATCGCATGCGTTAATCATGCTTATAGTATCAACCCGCCTGAACATATATTGGCGATCGCGACTCGCAATTTGATTGTCTGAGCCTGAGCTGTAGCACAGCTCAGACAATCAAACTGCTTAATTTCAGGTACAATATTCAAGTATTTTTTTACACTAAAAACTATATTGGACACTGATTAGCGCATGCGGTATTGTAAGTGACGTATCTCTATACGTCGCCGTCAGTACGCGGTCACGTGTACACCTGTGCAGTTGACACGCAGCGCACGGTCATTAATTCCCAGTTGCATTATTTGCGTTGTTTCATAATCACGTGTCATCATCTCTTAGTAGTACAATTAGCGTAATGTGTACGATGGCATTTTGCTTTTTTTTTATTTGAACATATGCCGTCTATGTTCAGTGCTGATTTTGAGATTCCCCCTCCCCCCACCCGAACCCCCACCCCAATATACCATAGATGTCGACAGATCGTAAAATAAATAAATTATAAATAAATTGCAGACACGTATCACTTAAAATACTCTCGTACGTATCCGCAAATACTTATCATAGTACATTTAGACCTGTGAATAAAGGCCAGCCATGGGAAGAGGAAATTATGGCCTTTGTTCGCAGGTGGTCATCATTCGAAACATCATTTCTGTGGTAAATGGGAAAACAATTGCGTGGCTGCTATAGGCAGGGGATTGCTATTCGAAGGTGGCCATTAACTCAGGTTGGACTGTATAAATGGATGCACTTTCGAGAAAATGGTATTCGTTCCACGACATATTCCAGGTGCTTGCTGTACACATCGCAATGGCATTCGGATGTATATTTGGCCGTGTATTGGCCGGACAGATGATACATAAATCTAATTCCGCCGACGGAACGTACACCAGAGTAATAATATTCATGGCCAATATCAGTACAACAACAAACACCGGCTCCGATGGCGGCCGCCGATTGGCATTAACACCAATATTTATACCAGAATTGCGCCCTTGGCCGTGCAGTTGCCTTAGATTTCATTTACGAAATACGATATATTGACTCATGATATGATAGCAATGAGGCTTATATCATGTCTGACCACTGTAGATTCTGATCATTCGTAGCAATCATACGGTCGGATAATATGTATATTCGTAATCAATATTTGCTGATTGAATAGCCGATTGTTGGTGTGTCTCAATGATCATTGAGACACACCAACATTGACGCGACTAGTACGTACACCCATGGAGCTGTGTCGCTGGTATTAATATTTGCCGTGTTTATGGAATCTTTATTGGAACTGAATGGACGAGCCTCGTCATTATGTACCGTTAATATGACAATAAAACCACGGCAATATATGACATGTAGACAATGGCCAGTTCTGGGTAACATTCTCATTGTTGCGGTTTTTTTTGTTGTTTTTTTTTGGGACATTTTACATTTACTAATTTAATAACTGTTGATCTCTCACGATATTATATACTGTATTGTACAGTGGTAATGTCAAGGGCGCAAATCAGACTACAGCACCCATAATGATTTACTACTTTCTGTTCAAGTTAAACTCCGATGATGAGTTTTTGAGAAAAAAAGCAAGTTATCACAACGTGTTCATAACCCACGTAATCTCTATATTATGGACGAAATAAAGAGTTTCTACATGGCAATGGTCTTCTTGCATAAAGCCGTATAGTCTACACTATCACTGTGACGCGTGTAACAAAACCCATGTATACACACTGGCGAGATACCTATCTGTTGATAATGTTGTGCTTTTGTGTGTTACTATTTCTCTGTACATTAGTTTTAAACAAAAAAATAAATATAAATGTGTCACTGTGCCATATCGCGGCGCCATTTTGCTTGCAGTGGCAAATCCGGCAGATAGTTAACGAATTTCAATAATTGTTCATTGTATTGCCATTAAATTGTAATCGGATCTGGAATTACACCTCTTACCGCTTCTCCGATATTGATTTCGAAAAACTACAACTACAATGGACAACCAACGTCAGAGCTCATGCGGAAAAGAATTCTGATGTTTGTGTCCATTTTTGACGTCAATTACCTAAAATATGACCGATTTTCATATTCAAAATCGGCGAAATACGGCAATGCGACAATGGAGATTATTCCAGAGCCGGGTCCAGTTGCAACCCGCTCGTTGACGACACAGTAAATATAAATGCACGTCATTTATTATTCATGGTTCAATAATTCCATTGGCCTCAGCCACGTGGTATTTGTTTTTCCATCGATATAGAAATAGAGAAATTGATTGCAGTAATACACATTACACCACCTCCTGCGCTAATCATGCCGATATTTGCCAATGTTTTTTATTACAAAATACGTGAATATTGTGCCTGACAGCAAGCACCTTGATTGGCCGAGCCTGAGCGGTGCTACAGCCCAGGTGCGGCCGATCAAACACCATGTCGATATTGCCAATATATGTTCAGAAACGTTGACATATGGGCAAGATTAACGCATGCGGTGATGTATATTGCAGTTCTATGTACATGGGGAAAAAGTACCATTTCTTCATCAATGCTATATAAACAAACAATGCAAATGGACAAAAATAAACGATACATATATTTTACCCCCATACACAACTCTAATGAGCAATGAGAGACTATGTAAATTAATGTTGGCAGTTAAAATGAAAATTATATTTTCGTTTCCGCATTCCGTTTATATATTGGTTATCTCTTGATAAAATGGGCATTACGACGTTTGTGACCAGCACAGACCCAGATCAGCCTGCGCATCCGCGCAGTCTGATTAGGGCCTACGACGTTCGTTATTGAGTCACAATAACGAGTAGATTATATTGTGACTGTGCGTGAGAATTAGCATTTCATTTTTTGAACATTCTGAAGTACGTTTTGTCAGCTGAGTGTTCATGTGTAGTTCGATTTTGATTGACATATGAAATGTCGGTTTCAAGACATTCCTGAGATACAAGGATAACACATTCATACACACCGCGATCTGACAAAATAGTATTGATCAATTAAGATCAGTTTAGATAAGCATACATGTCGGACAGTTTATGTAATTGCCATGACGATGCCCCGGAATTGGAATATAACAAACATTTGGCACACCATAATATGAAAATATACCATCTTAAAGTATCACATTTTATGAACAAGAATAGTATATTCTTTTGTTATATAGTGTAGCTAGCATCTACTCAGTCAGACCATGGCCTACACTGTTCGTTAGTATGGTTTTCATTCCCGATACATCTATTATAAGCTCTTAACCATTTCATCCCTAAATAACTGGAATTGATTGTGATATGTTAATTTTGCAACCAACCTAATCGTCGCAAAATTATTTTCAGACTAGTGTATTTATGAAAATTGGGTGTTTGTTATTAAAAATATGTAAATTACTTGCAAAAAGTGCAGATCCTGCTGAGACGTCACGAACCGGGTCATCTGGGGCCCGTTTCTCTAAATTTCTTACGACTAAAATGTTCGTAAGTCCTAATTTAGGAACGTCTATATATAATTCCGCATGTACTCTGAAATTGTTGTCAACTTTGTGTCCGAAGTTATATACAAAATCACATGGCGTGTCTCATATATACAGCACTGATAAAGACACTCATAGACATTTTATTTGCCCGCGGCGCCACTTTAGACGAGATTCTCCGAATAAGATAGACTTTATTATAAAATAACTGCACCATTAGAATAATTTCGATAATTTCAATTTGAAAGAAAAATAGTCATTAATTATCACGGTTTTAATTCGACCGTAGACAGTATATGTCCAGCCCCGGGGTGGTTTGTCGTCATTACACACGTTACATGGTGGGTGGACAGTGCTCGGACGTGCTAGTGAACGTTCGCGGTGATTAATCAAATACGTCACGCAAATTAGACGTCAATTTAACGCTTCGTGATGTCAGTTTTACGCCCGATTATTAATTTGGTTAATTGCCATGGGAGGTATAATGTATATTCCGGTATTACACACCGTTATAGTTGTAGTATCAGTGGTCCCAAAACAAATGAAGGGCCCAGTAGAAGAATGGGCCTAAGTCCCATGGGACTTAGGCCCATTCTTCTACTGGGCCCTTCATTTGTTTTGGGACCACTGATACTACAACTATAACGGTTGGGACTTAGGCCCAATTCTTCCACAGAGCCCTTCGTTTCAACACGGAATAAATATGCTCGTATATTTGTAAATGTTAACATTTCAGTTTTAATATTACAATACTTTATTTATTACACTCGATCCACTTTACATGGTATTATGAATGACGTATAATTGAAAATACATCACGTGGATTAATATGTATGTGAATAACCGCTGCCTTCCTGCATACATCAAATGGAAAATGTATTTAGATCTACCTAATATGTATGTATTCTGTCGAATATATTGCTATGCAATTGAAAATATAACTTAATCAGAGAACAATAACAGTGTGATTATTGAATGGTATGTCTATTTTCAGACAACGGTGGGGGCGAGTCTGCTTATTACTTCGTTTTTCACAGATCTATCTCACGTACATCTATGTGAAATGAACGCTCGTGGAAGCTGCACGGCGACTGACAGTTCCGTATGAGATCGCGGTCGGGGTCGACCGGGGGTCGCAGTGTCCGTGACAGGCCCAATTATCCCGCCACCTCAGCCCGCGGGTCATAGGGTGTAGTTAATCGTCTGGAAACCCACAATAACGGTTCGCCTGAATGCACGGGAAAACAGTTGGCAACCTTAACGGCATTGGCTCTCAGATATGCGCAGAAAGAGGTGAAATAAATGAGTAAAAACTATTATAATTATCAACTCTCGTCGTATGTCTGTACCAACGGTTTAAGGTATACGTCTCTGGTATGTACGTAATTGTATTGTACGCATAAGTCGCCTAAGGAATTAGATTAATAAAACTCATAATGCTGACAAATAACTAGCGCTGCAAATGCAATGGTTACTGATTTAATTGTATTTATAACATTTATGTTACGTAAACCATGTATCTAGTATAATCCATGTATCAACTGGAATTTCACAGCCGGTTTTAAATGATTATTTGTTGATGATGTGCTTTTTATAATTGATATACATCTTTTGATGACACCAAATATCCCAGTGGATCTGTATAATTTAATATAGTACAGACGTATCGCTAATGTATCCCAATAATGATAGCACAATACAATAGTTTATCCCGTCAACACAGTTCGTTTGTGCCGTGAAATATGTTTGATATCCTGTTAATACGAATATCCTGTTAACCTAATTACTGCGTATGAATATGTGCAGTTGTCATAGTCGATTCTCCGATTTTGAGGATGCGGCTGGGGTTATTTTTTTTTGCATTTTAAAGCTATTTGTAGGTGTTGACGAGATAAAATAATAATATCTGGCGCGGCACGGAAACGGGATCCTATAAGTCTTGCCAGATATTTTTCCCTGGCGGTACGGAAATGGGATGGGATCGGCAGAGCCTCGTCCATCCCATTTCCTAAGCCTTGCCACATATTTTTCCCATTCACGGCACTAACCTACTATTCAGTCTTTATTATACCACAGTGTGCGTGTATGTTATTGTAAATATTATCACAATGACCATGTATATTCGTAGGGTTTTGCACATTTTGCAACCCTAAAACGGATCATGAAAATGTTACAAAATTGTTTTTTTCTTTTCACTCATGGTTTTTATTATTTTCAACTTTATGCAAAACATTCACTGCTTGACCCCTCATTGGAATCGTCTTGCGATACAACACGATTAACATAACATGTCAAAACATGGCACAAAACTTTGTGGATTAACACAAAATAAATAAAATAAACTCGCTTAAAAATAGAATATGCGATTCTTTGTGACATTAGTTGACGTCAGTGAAATAAAGATACATTTGTTATGCCGCATGAAAGTGAAAATTTGCACACTAGTCAAAAGTATATAAATATTAATCACGAATAAAATCTACTTTATTATTCGGCTGATTCTATGTATATCACTTAACGATTTTCATGCACGATATAATTACTTTTATTGAAATGTATTCTCAACAAAACGTCCATTAAGTATTGACAAACGTTGGCGATTATTTCGAAGAAAACTGCATCAGTCCGGTGGGAAATTGTCATCCAGCTCTCATGCAAATATAGCAACCATTTCAAGTCATTTACAGAGTACAGTGGTGTCAGCGTGTAAGTGCACACACGAACGAACACGACAGGTTGGTTTGCTACCCACACAAAGTGTATGTTGTTACCACTCAGTTGAACCGTCTCGCCGAGACGGTTCAACTGAGTGGTAACAACATACACTTTTGATGTGAAATGAGAAAGAATCAGAAAAATATTAACATTTTTTTATATACATGAAATACAATGGGGTCAGCGTGTAAGTGCACACACGAACGAACACGACAGGTTAGTTCGCTACTCACCCAAAGTGTATGTATGTTCTTTCATCGTTTCGCTTGTACAATCTATAACGCGTGATATAGAATTTGATATAATGCGTTTGCGTTACTAGTATTTGAAGTACAGTCCAACCTCTCCAAGCAAAACTGTCAGCGTGTATACTAGCGTTGATATGTTTCGCAGTAATTTATCTACAGCCAAAATGTACGTTCATTAAAGGTACATGCCCACTCAGTAGGCGCAAAATGTTCTTTATAGGAATTAAATAAGAGTATAATTGTGTCACTATTCCACCAGTTCTAAAAATTACAAGTACCCGCTATACAGACTATTTTCATATACAAATAAGGCATGCTATTTTTTTAATTATTTATACTAATTAAATGCGTCACCTGAAAAACTCATATTTTCGACCGATTATAAAGTATCATCATTGCACACCGAAACATAAATACAGAGAACAAATAGTAAATAGAGGATATTCCATAGTACATTTTGAATAACAGGAAATAATACACGAGTGTGCGTCGGCTTCTGCGTAAGCAACAAGTGAGCATAGCGAACGAGTTGCTTGCACGGACGCCGACGGACACGAGTGTATTATTTCCGCTATTAAAACATGTACGATGGAATATTCTATTTATTACATGTCCACGGCAGATACATATGCACACTTAGTCTATTTTGGAGATTATAATCAATTAATTGTGATGTGCGCATGAATAGTTATACAATGACGTGTTTTCCCGCGTTTTGACGTTACTTTGTGTGACGTCAAATGTGATGTCATGTAAACTTTTTGAAATCCAAATTACGCAGCTGTTTCTATGAACCAGATATATTTGAGTACATGTTTGGAATGTGTTCAATCACATAAACATTGTAGATTAGTCGAGACTCTTTCCAAATTTTCAAATAGCTTTATTTTGACTGTAATAAAAATTAAACATTTTGCATGGTATATAGCTCGTGGTTTCCAAGAAAACAGGCGCGCAATTACGGGTGTTCTCTTCACGGTTTATTACTTGTAAGGAGTTGATTACGGGTTTTTTCTCACAGCGAAACCCGTGCAAATAATTTGAAAGAGTGTAATAATGTCCGTTAACATTTTAAGGGAACGCGGTTATCGCCCCTGATATCAGTGTGGAAATTTACGTCTGATATAAAACGTATAATAATGCCAATCAATACGTGGGGATAATGGTGAATGAATGTTTATTTTGCCAGAAAATGTCATATCTACAGATTATATAAAACTATCTATATTATAACCTACCTTTAATACAGTTCGTATTGAACATGTCTTGGAGTTCCCATATACATTGGGACCTCTCTAAACCGGAAACCCTGGGGACCCCAGGGTGTCCGGTTTAGAGAAGTTCCACTGTATTTAAGATAGATATGGCGGTAAATCCAGAGGTCGTACGTCGACAGCTACACTCGAGAATTGAATTACTATAGTGCGCTATAGAATACTTCTTTTTGTGTCTGTGTGTTCCTTCTAAATTGGCCGTAAATACTTTATTATTTGAGCAAAATATGTAGTATCGAATTTCAAGTGTGTGCATGGGCTTTACACGATGTTTACTTTGTCGGAAAATAACTCAACGAGAGGGCCACTTGTAATTCAATAACCTACATTAATTAGTTAATTCCTCTTCTATTAAATCATCGGAATCATACTGTATTTAGGATGTTTTTCTTTTAATAAATAAATAAATAAATAAGAAAGAAAAAAAGGAAGAAATAAGGAAAGAAAAAGAGAGAAAGAAAGAAAAGAAAGAAAGACAAAAGAATGAAAATAAATAAATAAATAAATAAATAAATAAATAAATAAATAAATAAATAAATAAATAATATAAATAAATAAATAAATAAATAAATAAATAAATAAATAAATAAATAAATAAATAAATAAATAAATAAATAAATAAATAAATAAATAAATAAATAAATAAATAAATAAATAAATAAATAAAGAAAGAAACAGCGAGAAAGAAAGAGAGAGAGAGAGAGAGAGAGAGAGAAAGAAAGAAAGAAAGAAAGAAAGAAAGAAAGAAAGAGAAAGAAAGAAAGAAAGAAAGAAAGAAAGAGAGAAAGAGAGAAAGCGAGAAAGAAAGAAAGAAAGAAAGAAAGAAAGAAAAAGCGAGAAAGAAAGAAAAGAAAGAAAGTTTTTTGAAGAAAGAAAGGAAAATAAATAAATAAATAGTTCACGTGCAATATAGAAAAATAAAAAATACATCTCGGGAAAAAATACAATAAAATGTACCGTGATTATAGATTTTCTTGCCAGATTGCGACATCACAGACAATTTGTCGTTTATTTATTTTGTTTCATTTTACATAAAGGTAACTAAGTCAACAGGAATAGCAAGTTCAGTGGAAATATTTGGATACGCAGATATTGCTGGTATGAGTCACTTACGTGTGCATTGTGAATATTAAAAAATCGAAATGACGTTAATTCTAAACACGACGTTGACGTTCTTATGTCGAAAATGAAGGAGTCAGTGGAAGAAATGGGGCTAACTCTATTACCCCCCTTATTCCACTGACCCCTTTAATAACCTCAAGCATGTATATGATTCAATCACGGATAATCATACGTTGTACATGTACATTCATAACCAAGGTGCATGCTCACGTGGTTACAACAACAACAACGTCGCCCACTCCAAAGTAAGTATTATTTGATATTTTCCTTAATATACAACGGATTTTTATGAAATATGGCGCAGCAAACGCGTCTTCATGAGCTGCATTTGGTGGTCTATGGAGTTTGTCAGAGACTTATGTCGTTTTTGCGAAGAATCTATTTCCGTGTCGGAGACACGGAAATCGATTCTTCGCAAAAACGACAGAAGTTTGGGCGAAAATACAGAGACCACCAAATGCAGCTTAACAAGACGCGTTTGATGCGCCATATTTCATCAAAATCCGTTACGTAATAAGGACACTATACAAGAATACGTACTTTGAATCGGTACTTGTTGTTGTTGTTAGTACCACGTGATCATACACCTTGATAACTGTGTAAGCGATATACGTGTGTTAAACACTATAAATGTAACATGGGTGTCTCGTATTTTAGGGGCCAGGATTAGTCAGAGAACCGTTAAATTTATGACGCAGCATCACCTCGCCAGTCGACCCCGTCACTAGCCCGCATTAGTCACCCGCCAATTATGTTATATGTAGAAGATTATAAGTAGCATATAACGCATTAGTTGGGTCAGGGTCCCCGGAATAATGATGTCTGTAAGACCCTGGTAGCGTGATGAACGGTGGTGTGTGACCCGTGCCAGATATACGGCATAGCGCATCAGTAACACTCTGTAACAATGTGACATCTGGAAATGACATGTAAGAGTTATTGTATCTCTCACACGTGGATTATAAGCATTTTCATAGATGGAATTGCGAACAGTGCAGATCCTGATCAGCCTGTGCGGATGCACAGGCTGATCTGGATCTACACTGCTCGTAAAACCCAAATGCTACGCCGCTCTGAAACAATCACAGGAGATTTATTTGTTCGAATGTAATTCTATTCAGAAGATGTTTTGTGAGACAAAATGTATAGCCATATATAATTTATATACTACTGTCTGTTCCACGTTTTGCTGCCGACGAACTTTTGGCTATTAAATACATTAAATCTAAAAAATATTTAATTGTAGGTACTTTTTATCAATAACAAAAAAGTCACCCTCCCCAAAAAAAATGATTTGATGAAATTCCATCAAATATTGATTTCATTGTGAAAAAACGATTTTCCTATGGCAAATTTACAGAAAATGGATACTTTCTGTAAATGCCACTTTAGACGTAATTTCCGGAACCTATCGTAAAGTGTGTAAATATTTTTCCTTACTTATCCCACATGGAATTTGATACAAAATCACATGGCATGTCACATGGCATGTCGCATAGCAACCCGGGTCCGTTTCATTAAATGTCGTATGACTAAAATGTTCGTAAGTGCAAATTTGGAATCGTCTGGAAATTTCAATTGTTGCATTTACATTTATTGAGCATAGGCTTCATAACTGTAAATCAAATAATTGTTTACAAGAAGACATTGTTAATGTGAAATCTACAGACTATCATAATGTTGCACTTAAGAACATTTTAGTCGTACGAAGTTTAATGAAACGGCCCCACGAATTCTCTGTCTGTAACGCAGGGCGATTCCCTGCGTTCACAGAACATTTATTTGTTCGAATGTAATTCTGTTCAGTAAATTGTGTCTTGTGACCCAAAATATATAGTATGGAATAAAAATGCCGTAAACTCAAGCGTACTTTCGTGTTGTTTTTTTCGGAAATCATATGCCAGCATCTAATCTTTTTCTGTAAATACATGCGAACGCTGACATGCTGCAAGACGATAGGATGAAGATACTGCGAGAATCAGGTTGTATATTGATGTATATAAATATATATATAATATGTCACTGTACAGTGTGTAGGTGCTATGTATAATGTGTTCAACTATCGAAATTATTTATGAAAAACGGACTGAAACATGCATATATATTTTATGAATAAGCATGCATATTTACACTTACATACTAACGTGTATAACCTTACTTTGACAGCTAAATCACGTTATTGTTCCTCGTCATATATATTTGTGCTACATCGGTCCCTGTTTAATCCAGGCACGTATATATCACTGAATGTACTGTATATATCACGGCATCATTGAAACTATTTCAATGATACAGCTAAGTATATTGTCCATTTTTAATCATTTTTCACTCTAATCGAAATAGTTCGTCCTAAAGTATTTTATATTAAATCTTTATCACTGGGAGGTGCGATGAAAGAAATAATAAGAGCAACTTAATTAGTTGTAGAAGTATTTTGCTAACAGCATATAAGCCTAGGGGAGGGTAAACAAACACGACGATGACGAGGTTGCCAGACTAAATGCTCACCCTGGAGAGGAATAGTTCCCTGTTTCCAATAAGGACGTACTAAATTAGAGAGAGATTTGCCGACGGTGGAGAGACGACGGAAACACACGTATCGCCACCGGTTAAAATTGGTGAGTGGAAAATAATGGTGCACCCACCTGCCATGCGTTGGTATCCAGCGCCAAAAACGACATCCTGGAATAAATCGCCCTCGTGCTTGATTTACTAATACTCCAATTGTGCGGCTTTCTTTAAGAGTTCCAGTGCCGCAGATCGATTAGCGGATAGGAAAAAAAGTATCATTAGATAACGGCACACACTCGATCTTACAGATCCAACACTGTGGAAGCTTTTAAAATGTCACAAACAGATGTAGCGACTTCGTGCACGCTGGTGAGATGTCTGTCCCGAAGGCCTATTGTTTTACTCATCCTAAAGCATATATCTGAACGTAGTTAACTTCCAGTAATTGAATGTGATTTTGATTCAAATTTACTTTTTTTGTTACTGCCCTCGGCGCTCCGTGATTGGTCGAGGCAGTCAGCTGGTTATGACTGGGAGGCGCTTAGCGTTATCAGCGCAGTGTATCGGACTAGAGGCGGTGTGCATAAGCGCTCGTCATTATTTATCGTACATAAAACTCATCGCATTCCCACACCGTACATTAGTGCAGCCATATGGTGTAATATTCATTAGACAAATAAACTTTGACTTTTATTAACGCATCATGTTATACATAACTGTTCTGCACAGATGAGACGAGCAATATGATTTTGTACATGAGAAAATGTGCAATATCTCATGAAAAATATTTACAAATTGAACGATATTTTCCGTAAATGACATAAAAAGTTGACGAAATGTTCATAGCAAATGCGGATTTTCCCCATTTGCTATGAAAAGTTCGTCAACTTTCGACGTCATTTACGGAAAATGTCACAGCCTCAGTAAATATTTCTCATGAAAAATCGCACATCGTCTTACAAAATCACATCATTTGTTCGATTAATGATCATTTGACAAATGAATATTCCCTTGCAAATACACCGTGGTATATGGACTCCCGAGCATGGGAATGAAACACAATTAAAAAAGAATATTTGGAAATTTAAACGCTTGTTTATTTGTGTTTAATTTGCCATCGCCCCTTATTCAGTAGTTGATACTTGGTGTTGGTAAATCCATTGTTAAAGTCCGTGTCGAATAAAACACCGCCAATCGACGTGTTCATGCGTCAAACGAGCGTTTTGCGACAGTGTTTCCGCTTGATGATTTTCCTGTGCCGATATTGGACACCCAAACCCGGGGTCGGGTACTCACGTTGGAGGCTCGCCGCTTAAATCCTCCCGTCCCTGAAAGGCACATCGTTGTATTTGGTATCATTATAATTATGTATGTCATACATTGGTAACAATAATAATAATAATAATAATAATAATAATAATAATAATAATAATAATAATAATAATAATAATAATAATAATAATAATAATAATAATAATAATAATAATAAATAATAATAATAATAATAATAATAATAATAATAATAATAATAATAATAATAATAATAATAATAATAATAATAATAATAATAATAATAATAATAATAATAATAATAATAATAATAATAATAATCAATAATAATAATAATAATAATAATAATAATAATAATAATAAAATAATAATTAATAATAATAATAATAATAATAATAATAATAATATAATAATAATAATAATAATAATAATAATAATAATAATAATAATAATAATAATAATAATAATAATAATAATAATAATAATAATAATAATAATAATAATAATAATAATAATAATAATAATAATAATAATAATAATAATAATAATAATAATAATAATAATAATAATAATAATAATAATAATAATAATAATAATAAATAATAATAAAATAATAATAATAATAATGATGATGATGATGTTGATGTGGATGATGATGATGTTGATGATGATGTTGATGATGATGTTGATGATGATGTTGATGATGATGATGATGTTATTATCATTGTATGAAAAATAGTAATTTTATATTTACTACTATTATTACCAATTCAAACATGGTTTGTTTGTATCATATTACCTTTTCTGTTATTGGTGGTGGTGGTGTTTTGTTTGTATTAGCTTTGTTGTTTTATGTGCTTTTTTTTTTTACTGAAAGAAATATAAACATGTCAGTTTTTATCAATTATTAGCTGATTTAAAATGAAAAGAACTGGCTAGAACTTCTCCATTTAATTTCATACTAATAATCAGAAGAACATTATATTTAAAAAATATAAGAATTTATTACATTTTATCAAGTGATTATCAAGGTGCATGATCACGTGGTTATAACAACAACAACAACAGTGGCTGAAAGTGTTGAAATCTTGAAAGTATTATTTGATATTTTCCTTAATATGAAACGGATTTTGATGAAATATGGCGCAGCAAACGCGTCTTCATGAGCTGCATTTGGTGGTCCAGTTTGGCAAGACTTATGTCGTTTTTGCGAAGAATCGACTTCCATTCTTCGCAAAAACGACAGAAGTTTGGGCAAACATACAGAGACCACCAAATGCAGCTTAACAAGACGCGTTTGATGCACCATTTTTCATCAAAATCCGTTATAAAAGAATACGTACACTATAAAAGAATACGTACTTTGAATCAGATGGATTCTGGAAATTTCAGTACTTGTTGTTGTTGTTAATACCACGTGATCATACACCTTGGTTATACCTCTACCCTGGAAACCCGTGTGACTCGAGTTGTAAATACGGTTCATTTGTCAGGTTTATTTTGTTTGTAATGGTGCATGGAACGAACACTTTAAATTTGAAAGCCATACAAAATGTTGTCCGCGTCAGCCCTACGAGATACAGCTCAATACGTAACATAATATATTGCCATTGTTGATGTCGTTATTCATGAATTTAAAAATCAAATTATCTGCTTTAGAGCGTTCTAAGTACAAGAAAACAACTGAAGAAATTATACTCCTGCGAAATGGTACACTTCACCACGTGTAACGGTCGTTCAAACCACGTTGGGTTGTCTATTTGATCAGTGTGATTAGTGCCTACACTGGTATTACGTCAATAAGAGTACATTTATACACCGTTCCGCACAGCCAGATACTACACATGGTACACTCTGACACTGAGTCTATGCTGGCTGCAAGCTGCAAGATGGACTTACTGGACAAAATGTTCTGGACTTAAATGTTCAAGTGTGAAATGTAAGACAAGACGTGTTCATAGAGCAGCTGATGGATGGCAGATGTGACATGAAAAAATGCCCTGCCCTGCCCTGCCCTGCCCTGCCCTGCCCTGCCCTGCCCTGCCCTGCCTACCCTGCCCTGCCCTGCCCTGCCCTGCCCTGCCCTGCCCTGCCCTGCCCTGCCCTGCCCTGCCCTGCCCTGCCCTGCCCTGCCCTGCCCTGCCCTGCCCTGCCCTGCCCTGCCCTGCCCTGCCCTGCCCTGCCCTGCCCATGCCCTGCCCTGCCCAGCCCTGCCCTGCCCTGCCCTGCCCTGCCCTGCCCAGCCCTGCCCTGCCCTGCCCTGCCCTGCCCTGCCCTGCCTGCCCTGCCCTGCCCTGCCCTGCCCTGCCCTGCCCTGCCCTGCCCTGCCCTGCCCTGCCCTGCCCTGCCCTGCCCTGCCCTGCCCTGCCCTGCCCTGTCCTGTCCTGCCCTGCCCTGCCCTGCCCTGCCCTGCCCTGCCCTGCCCTGCCCTGCCCTGCCCTGCCCTGCCCTGCCCTGCCCTGCCCTGCCCTGCCCTGCCCTGCCCTGCCCTGCCCTGCCCTGCCCTGCCCTGCCCTGCCCTGCCCTGCCCTGCCCTGCCCTGCAATTAGGGCAGGGCATGTCAGGTGGCATAAGAAAATAGACTGCACTGGTCAGGGGTCAGGGGAGGGCAGTCTATTATCTTATGCCACCTGCCATGCCCTGATTGCACCAACTATAACAGCGTTGTTTTGAAATAGCTGGAACGTCATACTATACTTCTAATTGCCTGTCTTGTAAAATGTCATTAAAATATGGATCTACTAATTATTTATTTCCTTGCAGGTAGTGTAACGGCCATATGAGCAGGGTCACCGGTTGTATCGGGTTAGTTGGTTGCCCGGGGTAGGCGATCACGTCTCATGTCCGCGTACATGGCCGGTTTGTGCCCGGGGAACCGTGATTATGACGTCGGCATTAGATGGCCGCCGTCGGGAACATAGCACCGACGACGAATAGCGCGCCTTCGTGCAAAATGCAGCTGCAGGCTTAACAACAACGTTTCCTGATTAGATATTATCCCTAGCCCTAAGTTTATTTCAATTAAAACTTGCAAAGTAAATGGACGTACTGCTGTTGTGTTCTTGTCTATGCTGTGGTATCATTTTATACTCTGGATTTAGCGTTCCTCTGTGTATTCATTTATTCCTGTACCTGGAATCGTTGGATTACGGTGCGCTTGGCTGTATTTCGATTGATTAATGGGTTCATAACACAACGTCATTTTTGTGATGACCATTTACTACTGCTGTTATTCGTCATAAGGAATTATCCAATATACATGTATGTGCTGTTATGTCACGGTTGCATACAACGTGTCCAAGTGGAGCCTAAATACAGTAGAACCTCTCTAAACCAGACACCATGGGACCCCATTGTGCTTAACCCTTTGAACCAGAAAACCCGCTATAGCGGGGTTTGCAAACAGTGCAGATGCAGATGAGTCGGCTCGTAACGAGCCGTCTCATCAGGATCTGCACTTTTTGCAAGTAATTTTCACATTTGTTTGAACAAAAACACCCACTTTTCATAAATGGACTAATCTGAAAATCATTTTGTGACGATTGGATTGGTTGGAAAATTAGCATATCACAGTCTGTTCCAGTTATATACTTAGGGTTGAAAGGGTTAATTTAGATGGGTTTGAAATGCTCATGAAGTGGAACCTCCCAGGGTGTCCGATTTAGAGAGGTTCCATTGTATAGAAGAAATGCACGTCCATCGATCGGGTGGATAGAACAATTCCCCAACTTTCAAATTGTTATACAGTGGGGGCAGCGTGTAAGTGCACACACGAACGAACACGACAGGTTAGAACCAACCTGTCGTGTTCGTTCGTGTGTGCACTTACACGCTGACCCCACTGTACATTGCATCTCAGAATCAATACAGAATAATCCAGTGCAAGTTCCTCAAAATATCACTTTATGCAATTGTCTCAAACCTCTGAAAATTTCAACCTCAATATCTTTGTGAACAATCCTGGGGTGATAAAACTAAATAACCACGATCCAAAACCATGCCGAAGTTACATAATCTAATGAGGGTTGATAAAAAAAAAATGGCTGGTCACTTCTATCATAGATAATAGTGCCAGTTGCAGTTGAATTCATTTGTTTCACATATATACAATCATTTAT
Organism: Conchocele bisecta; assembly: GCA_029237695.1. Lineage (NCBI taxonomy): Eukaryota > Metazoa > Mollusca > Bivalvia > Lucinida > Thyasiridae > Conchocele > Conchocele bisecta. Next base: position 49,199,141 of record CM055268.1, read on the forward strand.
ATGCATACACGCCAAATTGCAGCTTTATACCTTTCGCCGTTAGTGAGATACATGTTCAGTGCACACACGAACGAACACGACAGGTTGGTTCGCTACCCACCCAAAATGTATGTTGTTACCACTCAGTTGAACCGTCTCGCCGAGACGGTTCAACTGAGTGGTAACAACATACACTTTTGATGCGAAATTAGAAAAAATGCAGAAAAATATTTACATTTTTTTTCATACATGAAATTCACATTGGTTCCAACTTGTCGTGTTCGTTCGTGTGTGCACTTACACGCTGACCCCACTGTACAACACAGACCTCTTGTGATACAGTGGGACACCAATAAAAACCTCAATGTGTTTGATTTGATGGGTTTCAATGTCATGTGTCTACATTGGTAATGTATGACCATGGTTGCAATGTATTGGGGTGCTCATATGGCTGAAGTATTGTGGAATCTCTCTAAACCGGACATCCTGGGGAATCCCAGGTGTCCGGTTTAGAGAGGTTTCACGGTCCTTGTAAAGTTGACATGACGGTTTACTTTGTTGACTCTTTCATTTGTATAATATTCAGTGAATTCCGGCATTTGCATTTTTTGGATCATGTTTTTTTTTATTTCAGGGCTACAAACGTAATATTGCAAATATAGTGCTGAACCTTTTAGACGTCACAAATACTTGCATGAATTGATACTATGAGAACTTATATTGAGATATAATACAAAGTATGCGAGATATGGAAATCGGAGACACGGAAATCGATTCTTCGCAAACACGTTACGTAATAAGGACACTATAAAAGAATACGTACTGTGAATCAGATGGATTCTGGAAATTTCAGTACTTGTTGTTGTTGTTAGTACCACGTGATCATACACCTTGTTTCCTATCCTCACGGTCACTCCCCATATCGTTTTTTTGACCATGTTATTTTTTTTCATGGCCTGTCTGAAATCGCTCTTGGTCCGAGAATATAACGTTGTCCGAGACTCAGCCTGAGCAGAGCTCATCCTCGAACATGAAACCGTTTAGACTGTCAGCCTGGAATTCAAAAGGAATACACGAGCTCGCGAGTGAGATCAAGCATTTCAGTATTTAACCATTGCCATGCTGAATTAAATGTTGTCGTCTGCTGTATATTTTTAATTAACAGTTTGTTTTTTCAAATAAACACGATTTAGTAGCAAAAGCTATCAAACCATGCATTTATTGAGAAAAGTGAAAACTATGAAACAACAGCAGACGACAATATTTAGCTGCCGCATTATAAGGGCATCTCCATGAATCATGTCATTTTATGCAAATAAAACGCACTTATTTATAGTCATGATATTAACATCATTAGATACTACATGAATAATATATACCATGGGCGGATTCAGGGGGGGGGGGGGGGGGGGGGGGGGGGGGGGCGGACCCGGCGCACGCCCCCCCCCCCCCTCAAATTCGCCCAGTAAAATTTTTTTACAAGTGACAAGGCACGTTTCATGCCAAGTGCCATGTATTCCATGCATTTTTCTGCTCCGCTCCGCTCGGTCGACTATTTTGCAATACTTGACTATATTATCGAACGAGCTTAGCTCGTTCGATAATATAGTCAAGTATTGCAAAATAGTTACGCCCCCCCCCCCTAACCTGAAATCCTGGATCCGCGCCTGTATACATGTATATCAAATAATGTGCGTGTAAAATGTGATATGTTTTTGATATATTGCATTTCATTATGCTAAATAACACTAATCAAAGAAAAAATATATAGAGAATAGTATGTTAGTTTATAGTTTAAACAATACATTATTTCAGATTAAATACATGTATACGTCAACATTCATGGACATATATTGTGAATAAGGATTAGAAAACAAGCTCAATGTGAATTAATTTAGGGGGGGGGTGCGTTATCGACGGCGCGAAGGGCTAAACATTTGTGTTTGCACATCCACGGACAGACCTCGGTAGATTAACCCGTTCACCCCTAAGTAACTGGAATGAATTTTGATATGTTAATTTTTCAAACCAATCCAATCATCACAAAATTATTTTCAGGCCAGTCCATTTATGAACATGGGGTGTTTTAGTTCCCAAAATTATGAAAATTACTTGCAAAAAGTGTAGATCCTGATGAGCCGTCTCATCTGGATCTACACTTGTTGTCAATACCACTATACAGACCAGGGGCTGAAGGAGTTAAGGGGGTGCGTACGGGCCAGGGGCGCGTTTCAGTAAACTTCTTACGACTAAAATGTTTGTAAGCGCAAATTTAGAATCGTCTGCAAATTTCAATTGATGGATTTACATTTATTGAGCATATGCTGCATATGCAGCCTATGCTCAATAAATGTAAATACAACAATTGTTTACAAGAAAACATTGTTAATGTAAAATTTACAGACTATTATAATTTTGCACTTACGAACATTTTAGTCGTAGGAAGTTTAGTGAAACGGCCCCCTGGTTTTGACAGGTTTCCACTAGTCATTTGTTTTGTTTTCGGTTTTCGCTTCCCATTTCCTGGCAACCAATTTCCGTCACATGTATCTTACCTACTCGGCGCTGAAGCATGTGGCTCTGGGCAGATGTCTCCTAAAATCCACTCAATTTCATTTTATTCTTATTTTATGGGACAGTGACAAATTTCACAAAATTTTACACGACAGAAGAATCGGGAATGCCTGATTCCGTAATAAAAACGTGAGAAAATTGCGGACGTATTAGCAGGTTTTGGATTAACTTGCTTCACTCGAGTGACACTGATGCAATATCGACGACACAGGCAGCTGAAGGCAGCGGCCATTAATTGTCAAACCACGCCCCCTCTATTACTAGAAGCGAACGGGCACTTTCCACCACACGGACTTGTCCATAAACCGTTCGCCATTCCTCGTCAATATTTAATCTTGTCAGATGCTATTACCAGTTTTTGATGGTCTGCGAGAACTGATCACAGCGCGTGTGTCAATCTTGAGGAAATTAAAGGAAACGCGAGGAAATTTGGTACCGCAAAGAACTAATTATGGCCAACACTTTTCCTGTAAGAATCTGTTTACAGCCTCCAATTCGTGTTAATCTCGAAACCCGATGACCCGAGATTTCAATCAATTCTGGGGGGAGATTTCCGCGGTGTTATCAGCGAGAGTAATGTTATGAAATCTGAAAAATAGCTCAGAGCTACACTCATGTCTTTGTAGGATGAAATTGTCCATATTAGGTTAAATTGAATTGCCTTTTTTCCCCTCGACAGACGCTGGGCTAGAATTCACAGGGTCACTTATCTAATGAACGCTCTACTACATTACCCTGCCCTGTCGATATTCATATACGTCAATTGGAGGGGTCAGTGGCAGAAGGGAGCTAAGTCCATTATGGACTTAGCTCCCTTCTTCCACTGACCCCGCCAAGCGACTGGCATATACAATGGAACCTCTCTAATCCGGACACCAAGAAAACATCTGTGATCTTACTTTTGGTTAGTTTCTTTGGTCACTTATCTCAGGTGATAATGTATGTTGATCGCATAGCACACAACTATGGCTCAGAATGATTAAATTTCTGATTTACAGTGGAACCTCTCTAAGCCGGACACCCTGGGGACCCAGGGTGTCCGGTTTAGAGAGGTTTCACTGTATCACCATAATTATGAATATAAATCTTCATGGGTGTCCGGTTTAGAGAGGTTCTACTATACATGGAAATATAATCTAACAGTTGTGTTGATTTAATATGGTACTTATTAAACTACTGTAGTTGACAAATTTCATAAGAAGCTCGATATAGCTTATGTATTCAGTAAACTCGTTTAATAAACAAATATCTTCTTTTTTCTTTTCTTTTCTTTTTTCAGGTTTGAAAATATTTATTTTCCCCGTAATATGTTTGTGGTGGGTCGGGGCCATCCCCCACAAACCGTACATAATATACATGCACAAATCAGGTACAAATACAAAATATACACAATATAAATAAATATCATATTAAACTGTCACTCGTGTACTATCCTGTCTTTATATTAATTCTCCCCAGCCACGGACAGCATGCAAAGATTGGCATTCACTACGAGGGTAAATCTGATAAAAAAAGAATAAATAGCACAGTCTACATATGTAAACATATTCAGTTTTCAAAAATAATGGAATGAACGTAATCGTTTTCTTTTATGTTGTATAAAGTGACAGTGGAGAGGTTTTGACGATGCGCCGCGCGCGCCAGTTTGTCCTTTAAATACCCAGTTTATGAGTCAAGCCATTTGTAATTGTTAGCATGTAATTCGGTCGGACAGGTACTTTTATCATCGAAACATTAAAGGCACAATTTGTCCGCTCTGAATAAATGCACGTTCTGCCAACGGCGCGGAGACGTTCTAAAATGTGGCTGTGACTGGAGAAATGGGGCTTATGGGTTTTGCGACCAGTGTAGATCCAGATCAGCCTGTGCATCCGCACAGTCTGATCAGGATCTACACTGGTCGCCATTATATCAATGAAACACTCAGGCTATACAAGTGTGTTATTTAATCTGGCGGTACACCTGGTTACAAATGCCATAAGCCCCATTTCTCCAGTCACAGCCACCAATGTGTGTGATGTTTACCGTTTACCGTGGAACCTCTCTGGATCGGACACCCTGGGAGTCCCATAGGTGTCCGATTTAGATAATTTGCACTCCAATTCAGCAGCTTATTAATAATCACGTCATGTGCTTATGCATTTCAATCATGAACACACGGTATCGCTGGAAACAATTACCGAAACACCGATCCAAGTTAGGAACTTTGCGTGTCCTGCTTAGCGGATTTTAATGTACATAGATGTATATTTAATATGGGTACTCGGTTAAAATAATGAAGGCTCCATATTTTGTATGTGGCTTCCTTATGGGTATATAAATTTGGAAAAGTCGGGAAGTGGAGCGCCGTGGCGTAATGGTTAGTGTGTCGGACTACTGATCCAAGGGTCGTGGGTTCGAGCCTGACTAGCGGCGTGCGTTGTGTCCTTGAGCAAGACACTTTATCCACACTGCTCCAGTTCACCCAGCTGTAAATGGGTACCGATAATTCGTAGTTGCTCTGTAAATACGAATTACCGGCTTCTCTCAAAAATTCTCTACCTCCGTTCATTCTCCCATTCTTGGGAGACGGCATGCAAGGTCCTAGAGCCAGTGCCGCCGTTAAATATAAGCAAAAAAAAAAAAAAGTCGGGGGAATACTGGACGAAGGCCGGTAGGCCTCGTCCAGTATTCCCACGACTTTTCCAAGTTTATATCCCCGATAAATGGTATCTTCCCGATTCGGACTTTGAAAGTTGTAACTGTGGGTATATCAGGAATTCCGCTGGGGAAAATAAAAAAATCGGCACTTCAAAAAAATATTTTGTTATCGCCAATTGTTTATTTTTATCGCCAATTGCGAAAGTGGCGATCGCCAGCGGAATCCCTGGTATATTGCGATGGCGTGCCATCGACTTTTTTTCTCAGTTGTTTTTTGCCAGAATATTCTTGATTGGCAAGTACAAGTTGCACACATACAAACATTTGGAGACACAATCACAAGTTAGTATAGTTAAACAATATATATGATATTTTTATTATACAGTTATTTCAATATATTGTATGAAATTCGGCATAGTTTTCATGAAATTCCATTTGCAAAGAAAACAATAATCAGAACTGATTAGGGTGCGTTACTTGATCATGGCTTAATAACCATATTGTTCGCTCAACCGAATTTCTTGAAGGCGGATGTGCAACTTTTACGTTTAAGTATAATACTAGTATTTACTTCCTAATTCTTGAAGAAAATGACGTCGCATTTGAATATCCAACATATGAGGAGAAATAAGGGAAACAAATAATCGAAAATAAATAGCACAAATGCAGAGTTTGGCTCATTAATTTATTGCAGAATTTAAATGTATTTTTCGCAGGACAAATCGGATGTGAGTAAAACATGAAGAGTGTACCCGCTTTGTACTGAGAAAAATACATTTACTTTATACAAGCAAGTATCTAAAGATGACTTTCTTGGGAATAAAATCCAAGAGAAAACTAAAAAAAAATAAAGTAAATGTATTACAGACAACCAGCACGACTCGGGTGGTATATACGCTCATGTTTATTTTAAACCACGTACGTATTGAGCAAATACTTTGTTACATTTGTGTGTGTTACTGATCGCCTTGTTGTGTCATATTGAGGCGAGAACCATTTGTCCGGCCACCTATACAACGTTAGCCTCCCGCCAGCTCGGGGTCGGCTGGGGTCAAACGGGTCACATGATTTGCCCGGGGGTGCAGCATCTGACGGCTCATATTTCACTCGAGTTATTCGGCGATACAGAGAACTTGTCGCTAGTGTCATTCAAAAAAGTGCTTTTGTGAGTCGACCTAATCATTCGGTAGAATTTGATGAATATAAAATTGCGCGAGTCTGTGTGACAATACACGTGTTGTAGTTGGTTGCCATCGTTACGCGGCCATCCTGATCAGTGTCTACACTGGTGGCTACCCATACATTATATACCAGGTAGTTGATGGTAAACTACGTGGATGCTAACCAGACTGTGTGGATGTATAGAATAGTATTGTTTTTTATGCTGACAGATTGAAAACACTAAGTTGTACCAAATCATTTATGTCTGGCTCGATTATATTTTTGAGCGCCGTAGTTGATACGTTTCCGTCAATTGTGACTGACTGGAAAGTTGATGCCCTTTTGTGTTTTACGACCAGTGTAGATCCAGATCAGCCTGTGCATCCGCACAGTCTGATCAGGATCTGCACTGTTCGCCATTCCATCAAGAAACATCCGTCATACTTCTAACAAGCATTGTCGATCGTTATCGGGCTTCAGTAGTGTGCCATTTGATTAGCATTTAAACCGGTTACAAATACCATAAGCCACATTTCCCAAGTCGCAGTCACAATTAAAGCGTTCAGAATTGCTTCAGATCAAGTTATACATTTTTAAATACAACATGTGTTTAAGCGAGACAGCTCGAGATTTTGACCTTGTGTTTAAATTGAAGCGATCTGGCGGTGACTGTAATTTTCTTGGCCTTCAAAAGTTATTTTCTGTTTATTTAATACAGGTTGATGTTTTGGGGTATTCTCTTAAAGAGAGGAATTAATTGACAACGGTTAAAATAACAGGATCTGATCAAGAAAATTATAATGAACGTCAGATATGTTTGGTATCACGTTGAATGGTGTTGTCATACCGACAAACAGGGGCCGCAGATCAACACATTGTAGTTGAGTCTTTTTATGTTTGCATACGTGGATTTTTTTACGAAATATTTAAATGTGGCTGTGACTGGAAAAATGGGGCTTATGGGATTTTTGACCAGTGTAGCTCCTGATAATATAGCAACATATTGTAGCCTGCATGATAACGATATATATCGCTTGTTTGAATCATTACGATGTTAAATAGATGGAAGAGCGAACAGTGCAGATCCTGATCCGCTGATCTGGATCTGCACTTGTCGCAAAACACATAAGCCCCATTTCTCCAGTCACAACCATAAGTGGTCAGTTGTAATGGTATTGGACAGACGGACGGTCAAACAGATGGGTGGACAGAAACATGGTATCCATAGTGACCTGATAAATAAGTACATGTAGTTGTGCTGTATTTCTAATGCATTTATGCGGGACTTATACATGTGTATGTAGTTTGTGTACACTGTGAAACATAGTGCCCGCTACACAGATATAATCATATATCATATAATCATCGCGGTGGTATCGGGCTATTTTCATATGCAAATGAGGCATGATATTTTTTAAGTATTTATTCTAATTAAATGCGTCAGCTGAAAAAAATAATATTTTCGACAGATTATAAAGTACGATCATTGAACATCAAAACGTAAATACAGAGAATACAGCTTGCTATTTCATTGGGTTAAATATTCTAGATCACATATAATCACTTATATTCCAGGGGGGGGGGGGGTGGGGGTGGCCGTTTCACTAAATTTCGTACCACTAAAATGTTCGTAAGTGCAAATTTAGGATCGTCTGTAAATTTCAATTGATGGGTTTGCATTTATTGAGCATAGGCTGCATATGCTCAATAAATGTAAATCCAATAATTTTTACAAGAAAACATTGTTAATGTGATATTTACAGACTATCGTAACTTTGCACTTACGAACATTTACGAAATTGTTGGGTATGCTGGTCACACATTAATAGAATCCCTATTATCGTCGCGGGTCACATATGACGGTGACTGGAGAAATGGGGCTTATGGCATTTGTGAATATGGCGATGTTCATTCTAAATCAAATATCATGTTCCATGGGAAACCTTTATTATTAAAATGTACAATGCTAAAGCTAATTATATTATAGATATAAACATGTAAAACAAAATGTGTTTGCGATTGTTTTTATGTTAGTAATACACGCACATGCATTGCCAATGTACATGTATATATTATACTAAACATTCTATCTTTGAACACATACGGAAGTAATTAAAATTCACACAGGTGACGCGTCCCAAACTAGAGTGTCCACCTATCATAGGGAAACTGTGTATCTCCCGGAAAGTCTGCGTAGCCGCACAATATTGTATGGGTCTACATTCTTCTATAATTATACAGTGAGTGAAACCCGAAGGTTTCACTCACTGTATAATTATAGAAGAATGTAGACCCAAATTAACCAAATAATTCGATCAACAATAGGCTTCAAGAGTGTTCCCAAATTTCTAGGATCGGTTATAGTTCACATTTGAAGAAACGGTTTTCTCATGGCTTAGTACATGTCTAATTCTAGTCGGTGCTGTCTGTGGATACACCCAATGATTGATCATGTATATCTGTTGCTGTGACTGAATAAATGGGGCTTATGGGTTATGCGACCAGTATAGCCCCATATCAGCCTACACAGCCATGTATTTTTCTCCATTAAGTCAATGAAACACCTATAATGTTTCAAATTACATATGTATATACAAGGTTTTAATCATAATAGGCTTCAGGGCCCCGTTTCACTAAACTTCATACGACTAAAATGTTCGTAAGTGCAAATTTAGGATCGTCTGGAAAATTCAATTGATGGATTTATATTTATTGAGCATAGGCTGCATAGCAGCCTATGCTCAATAAATGTAAATCCAACAATTGTTTACAAGAAAATATTGTTAATGTGAAATGTATAGACTATCATAATTTTGCACTTACGAACATTTTAGTCGTACATGGATGTGGCATGCTTATGCAAAACATTTACGTTCATACTTCGCTATATTGTTATGGAGAGACATTTCTACAATATGAGACAACAATATTAACATAAACTCATCTAATAAAGTGTGTATTAGCAAAATTAGTATTCGGTCACTCACAACGAAGTAGAAAGTAAATAAAGAATGCTTCAAACGAAAGTTTGGAAATATATACTACTTCGTCATAACTCTAATATAATACAATGTAATCAGAGCTATGTACACAGAACTATATCCTACACACATTTTTTAAATGTAAGTGCTTTTTCATCAATAACAATAAAATCACCATCCGCCCTAAATAAAATGTGATGAAATTCCATCAATTATTGATTTTTTTGGCAAAAAAAATAATTCTATGGGAATTTAACATGGGAGCTAAAAAGAGATTGTTTATTTATTTTGTTTTCGTTTGTTTTTACTCCTCCCCCAGCTACACCACCTCTTTTATCTCCAATGTTAAATTCCTATAGAAAATATATTTTTCGCAATAAAATCAATATTAGATGGACTTTCATTTTTTTGGGGAGGGTGCCATTTTATTATTTATGAAAAAGTCCTAAAATATTAATGGTTTTTCGATTTAATGTGTTCATTATCCAAAAGTTCGTCGGCAGCAAAATGTGGACCAGACAGTAGTATACATGTAGCACCGTCCATCGTATTGAAAGCCATACGTTGCATACATGCTTGGTATATTTTATATCCCTGAACAATATTATAAATTCAAAAACAATTCAGTTGGCCGGAAGGCAATAGTTTATCTATATCCATGTCTATTGAACCACAAACACGTTACGTATACATTATAGAGTACCAGCCCATAGTATAATTTACACAACCGCCTGCGTTAATCTTGCACGGGTGTCAATGTTTCTGAGCATCCGCTGGCAGTCTCAACTCATAATCAAGCAATTTGATTGACTGAGCCTGAGCTGTAGCACAGCTCAGGCTCAGACAATCAAGCTGCTTGATTTCAAGCTCCATATTCAAGTATTTTGACAGGAAACAATTGATAAATATCGTCAAGAGTAGCGCAGTCAGCAGTGTATATTAAGACGTATAGCACTCGGTGACAAATGTTTTGCCTGATAAACCGATCATTTACCCTTTGACCCATAAGTAACTTACATGGACCATGTCATGTTAAAGCTCAGACAGTTCCATTCTGTAAAAAAATTGTCATTTTGTAAAATATAAAAGAAACATATTCACAAATGGTGCAGATCTTGATGAGACGGCTCATCATGATATACACTGTTTGCAGACATCCGGACAGAGATCTATAATGTTGTAAGGGTTAACCCTTAGACCGCTACACACAACAATCGTCGTCTGCTGTTGCTTTTATATCTTCCCTTATTTCTCAATAAAAACATTGTTTGACAGCACTTCAGAATCATTTCCAATGGAAATGATTCTGAAGTGCCGTCAAAGCATGTTGTAAATTATTCTAAAGTGCTGTCAAAGCATGTTTTTGATGGAAAATAGAAAATAAACAGCAGACGACAAAAAAAATAAGATAGCGGTCTAAGGGACACTTTAGCCTGCTAAATAAAACCCTTACTGTGTCTCAGCACTACAGTATCGACACAGTAAAGTCTCATGTGTACCTGCGTCTGGTAGTCGGCGATACCACATGTATGCCAGTCCACGACACTTTCCCAGTACTGCAGTGGAACCTCACTAACTGCACACCCTGTGGCCTGGAATCTCTCTAAACTGGACACCCTGTGGCCTGGAATCTCTCTAAACTGGACACCCTGTGGCCTGGAATCTCTCTAAACTGGACACCCCACCCTGTGGCCTGGAATCTCTCTAAACTGGACACCATGTGGCCTGGAATCTCTCTAAACTGGACACCTGGTGGCCTGGAATCTATCTACACTGAACACTCTGGGGCCTGGAATCTCTCTAAACTGGACACCCTGAGGCCTGGAATCTCTCTAATATGGACATCCTGTGGCCTGGAATATCTCTAAACTGGACACCCTGTGGCATGGAATCTCTCTAAACTGGACACTTTGGGGCCTGGAATCTCTCTAAGCTGGACACCCTGTGGCCTGGAATCAAACTGGACATCATGTGGCCTGGAATATTTCTAAACTGGACACCATGTGGTCTGGAATCTCTCTAAACTGGACACCCTATGGCCTGGAATCTCTCTAAACTGGACACTCTGGGGCATGGAATCTCGCATGGAATCTCTCTAAACTGGACACTCTGGGGCATGGAATCTCTCTAAACTGGACACCCTGTGGCCTGGAATCTCTCTAAACTGGACACCCTATGGCCTGGAATCTCTCTAAACTGGACACTCTGGGGCCTGGAATCTCTCTAAACTGGACACTCTGGGGCATGTAATCTCTCTAAACTGGACACTCTGGGGCCTGGAATCTCTCTACACTGGGGCATGGAATCTCTCTAAACTGGACACCCTGTGGCCTGGAATCTCTCTAAACTGGACACCCTATGGCCTGGAATCTCTCTAAACTGGACACTCTGGGGCATGGAATCTCGCATGGAATCTCTCTAAACTGGACACTCTGGGGCATGGAATCTCTCTAAATTGGACACCCTGTGGCCTGGAATCTCTCTAAACTGGACACTCTGGCCTGGAATCTCTCATAAACTGGACTCTGGTGCATGGAATCTCTCTAAACTGGAACTCTCTGGGGACACCCTGGCCTGGAATCTCTCTAAACTGGATACTCTGGGGCCTGGAATCTCTCTAAACTGGACACTCTGGTGCATGGAATCTCTCTAAACTGGACACTCTGGGGCCTGGAATCTCTCTAAACTGGACACTTTGGGGCATGGAATATCTCTAAACTGGACACCCTGGGGCCTGGAATATCTCTAAACTGGACACTCTGGGCATGGAATCTCTCTAAACTGGACACTTTGAGGCCTGGAAACTCTCTAAACTGGATACCCTGAGAGGCACAATGAGCCCTCCCAAATATGAGTCTTTGCCTGACAATCATCATTCTCATCAGACAGTGAAACCCGTTAAACAAATTAAACACACTGATAAAGGAGGTATTATTATTACATGTATTTTTATTATTATTATTATTTATTATTGTTATTATTGTTATTATTATTATTATTATTATTATTATTATTATTATTAAATGCATATTTATTACGGTAGTGAATAATGACTTTATTCGATAGATGGTATTCCACTGAGAAACCCCGAAACGTCGAAGAGTGGGTTCTTGGTTACTGAAGTAATGCCGGCATGTATAGTCGCGGAATTGTCACGCCGGATACAGCCATCGTGTCGGCGGTCGATGAGTTCGATAATTGATCAAGAGATCGATATATTTGCGGCCAAATACGTGAATTGTTAGTAATTCCACTGCGGTTAGCCGCTGTATAGCACGAAACGCTGATTCAACTTCTATTAATAACCTACACTACACCACCGTCTGTGCTAATCTTGCCAGTATTTGTCAATTGTTTACTTTCCAAATACTTGAACATTGTGCTTGACACAAGCAGATTGATGGCCAAATGGCAGTCTGCGAGCAAGAAATGCCCATATGATTTCAACATAGCATTGTAAAACAATATTTCAATGACTATAATGTTGTTTTTATGTACGATGTATTGAATATCTATTACAAATAATGTTAGTGTTGGTATAATGTCTGTTTAACAAAACATGCCCAATTTTAGACATGTCAAGATAATGCAAACATTATATAGTTCATTCAAACTTACTCATTTTAAGCAAGATTAAAACAATAACCTTCCTTTCATTTAGTGAAATTCAGTTAACTATTGACATTATTGTAAAAACAACACGATTTTAGTACGAGAATTTATTTTTTTATGTGAAAAGGGAGGAGACTGTGTGGAAGAAGCGATGTAAAATTATCCAACTACTGTCTGTTTCACGAAAGCTGCCCAAATTTTACGGCCATATAAACAATTCAAAAGCAATATTTGTTTGGATAATATTAAATTAAAGGAGTGAAGATGTCTATGGGGATTTAACATGGGGACATTTTTTTGAATTTTAGAAATACTGGACAGATTTTTAAAATTTAACTTTTGTTTTCTTAGTTAGATCATATCCAAGCTATCTAGTCAGGTTTCGGAGTCAATTTCCCAAATGTTTCGTTTTTTGACTCCTCCCACACTTCCTTACCTGTTTTTCCCTCATCATGGCCCATGTTAAATTCCCATAGAGAAATCAATTTTTCGTAATAAAATCAATATTTGTCCAAATTTCACGAAATAAAAAGAAGGCTCTTTCATAAATTTTCCTCTAATTTAATATTATCGAAAAAAATATTGTTTTTGAATTGTTTATATGGCCGTAAAATTTGGGCAGGTTTCGTGAAACAGACAGTACATGTATAGAAGAAAGTTAGATTTTGAATATGGGTCGACTATTTCCGAAATTAAAAACAACTGCAGTTATATGTTCACTACGTAAAATTCCACACATACATGTATATGTATTCTCCTGTGTAAAATACGAGGGAAAACGATTTTTAGTATTAAATTCAAGATTTGACCGAATTTTTTAAAGAAAATAAATATTGATTAAAAAAACATCGTCTTTGCAATATGCATATACAGGGAAGTTTCGTTGAAGGTTCGCAAACGAACATACGAAAGCGAATGGAAAAAGTAGTGAAAACGATATTTTGTACAACGATTCGAATAGAAACGATTATTGTTTGTTGCTGTTTTTTGTACATGAAAACGATATTTTCGTTTAAATACCCGCCTTTCAACTATTTAAACGCCTGTTGTTTCTTTCAACGGATCGGTTTGACATCGTTTTCGTTATTTTTAATTAAAAACGATGTTTTCCTTGGTTTAAACGCGACATGATGTCAAAACCATGTACCTACGATAGACAATCGGTCGTTTGTGGAACCAGGAACTGTTTAGTGTTAATGTTTAATCTCTCAACCCCTAGGAATTATTGTGCATGTATACAACATAAACTAGGCTTTGGTGTGTCTATTTTAGTATTATTATAGGGCCTATGCTCCAAACCGTGGTTTAGGGAAATTATTTACATTTGGCTTGCTTATAGACCAGCAGGCTGTACTTCTACGGCAGCATATTTTGTAGATATTTTATTTCTTTTTTATTAACAACCTTAATAAATGTATTCAAATAAAATTAATGTATGCGTAAATGTTAAGCTATATGCGGCTGTGACTGGAGAAATGAGGCTTATGGGATTTGCAGATATTCGAACCTATGATCTTCTAGCGCAGTCATGAAGCCTGGTAACGATGAAAACGATAAATTAGAAGCATTACGGGTGTATCATTGACTGCATGGCGAACAGTGCAGGCCCTGATCTGGGGCTACACTGGTCGCGTAACCCATAAGTCCCACTTCTCCAGTCGTCACATATTAGTTTAGCATATTGTGAGACCATGTATGTGTGGAAATGTCTGACACATGGCTTGGAAGGATGGGTTATCGGCTGTAGGTTTAATGATATTGAAAGATTCAAAATTAGATTGTACAATTCCCTTCGGGAAACAACAAAGCTAAAAGCCGGATCACACGAACGTAAAGATAATGTGGCAATTATAAATTTCTTTTGCATTTTGTTCATCATCTGTCATCTGACATTAGTCTGTGCTATTGGCCTACCCATATGAATATATGTCTTATCTCATTAGCACTAATTTCCAGACAAAAAAAAGTAAATTTGAATACTTTTAAGGTTGTTTTACAGCGTCTGGCACGAGTAAAGATTTCTGATATTTATTAAATGAGATCACTGATTCCATAAGAAACGAGGCTCTGAAGACATCAGTTGCCTATTTCACCAACATTGCAAAGTACACTTATCTAGCAAAGTATACTTTGAGGGAGAAATTTTAAATTTTAGGATAAATTTATTATTTTTTATTATACTGAATTTATTACATTATCACAGCCACTTTGGCTGTGACAATGTAATAAATTCAGTATAATAATTCTGCATACTTTTAATCATCAAATATATGCAGTGGCTTAGTTCTATATGAAATAATGCATTTCGGGAAAAATAAATGATTACTCCCTCAAAGTATACTTTGCTAGATAAGTATACTTTGCAATGTTGGTGAAATCGGCTACAGTTAACGAGCTTGAAAAATCCCATAGTAAATCAATAAAAATGCTAATTTGTATGTATTGCATAAGACCGACATCATACATTGATATGAAGTTGTACATATGACGTAACGTGTTTTCTGTAGCGCTCATACTTGCATATTTATTACACTGATGTATAATGAGTTTAATACACTGTAATAAAGCACTGATAAAACCACTTGTATGCAATGAACATTTATTTTACATTTTGTTCATCATTTGCCTTCTGATATTACTGATATTGGAAAGTCTTGCCGATATTTGTTCATTTTGTCATTTCAAAATGCTTAAATATTGTGCCTGACATCAAGCAGCTTGATTGTCTGAACCTGATCTGTGCTACAGCTCAGGATCAGCCAATCAAACTGCTTGATTAGTAGTGCAAGTATCAAGAGCTAGCTGACAGGTGTGTGAACGGTAAATAGGCACATGTTATTCCAAAATGTTCGTCTTGGTCTCCAGTGCGGAACTAAGTCGCAAGTCAACATGGCGTCCAAGATGGCCGCCAAAAATATCAAGCTCACATTCGGCATAGTTACTGTGAATGTAATAACATATATGTACTGGTTTTGTTTAGATTGCGAGACTCAGTTCAGACTGTCAAAAATATGCTCAGAAACATTGCCATCAGGGGGCCGTTTCACTAAACTTTGTACGACTAAAATGTTCGTAAGTACAAACTTATGATAGTCTGTAAATTCACATTAACACATGTTTTCTTGTAAACAATTATTGGATTTACATTTATTGAGCATAGGCTGCATATGCAGCCTATGCTCAATAAATGTAAATCCATCACGTAAACTTTCCAGAGGATCCTAAATGTGCACTTACAAACATTTTAGTCGTAATAAGTTTAGTGAAACGGCCCCCTGGGCACGATTAACCAGACGGTTGTAGTATGTATATAAGTGCAGCTACCAAACAGCGATTTCAACCTGAACCCAAAATTATATCCACACTAATTGACGGTTTTGATAACTTGGATGTCTACTAATTATGAAAATACATGTTGCCATCTTGGCAGCCTTGGGAATAAATCCAAGATAGCCTCCATATATGTTCCAAAAAAAGCAGCACTTAGCATTTTTACGCAGTATCCATATAACTATATAGCATGAGCCACAAAGTTAAGAATAGAAAAATGAAATATAGAAAGTTATAAGTTTTCAGTTAATTAAAAGGTTCATACGGCAGCTTAAATAGGACGTGCACATTATTGTTCTATCTCGTTCCCACGACAAAGCATCGCATTCCCATGACATAGCATCTCGTCACCACGAGTTAGCTATCTCGTTCGACGACATAATCAGCCAATAGAATAGCAAATATTACTCCACCATCTTGAATGCCACCGATGCTACCTTTTGATTGGCCCACTATGTCGCGGGAATGAGATACAAATGTCGTGGGACCGAGATAGAAAACATTGCGCATGTACATTTTAAGCTGCCATAAGTTCATTAGGTATTTTCCAGGCTGATACGGTTATTGACACATAAACACATAAAATGACAACTGACGGACGGACGGACAGTCGTTGACGACACTGTGGAATATCATACTCGACTACAGTGGAACGTCTTTAAGCCGGACACCCTAGGAGGTCCCCAGGGTGTCCGGTTTAGAGAGGTTACACTGTAAATCAGACAGATGACTACTTCAAGACACGCGTGAATGTTTTGCAATCATGAACATACATTATCATTGGAAGTAAATGGCATATATTAAACATATACACATTAAGTACAGCTAACCTGTATTTCTCTCCGGTTTAGAGAAGTCCACTGTATATTACTGAATTTTTCTCATTTCGCATCAAATGCTTATGTTGTTACCACTCAGTTGAACCGTCTCGACGAGACGGTTCAACTGAGTGGTAACAACTTACACTTTGAATGAATGGGTGGGGGCACTCCCTACCTCCGCCTGACTAATCTTATGATGCTTCCGACGCAATTGTGGAGGGTGGGAGTGGTGGCATACCTGCTACTGAAAGGTTTCTGTTACACTGGTTATAGTGGCCATGTTCCACATGATGCGGCTTTCCAAGGCGAGCTACCATAATAACGTGACCAATCTGAACCAAATCCGCTGAAGTACGTTCAACGCGCACATGCACATTCTCGGCGTATCGCTCTGGGCGGATTCGTTTGCCGCACAAAAATAATATTCGAATTTTTTAAATAATTGCCTTTTACAGCGAGTGTTTTTCACCTCTGGGATATATTTATTTATCCAATTTGGCGATTCTGCGTCCCAATTATGCTCCCGCTCGTTTATAATTGCTCTCTGCAGATTCTACACATCCCATGTGTGGGTCAGTCACGACAAAATGGCGTATTGCATTTGCGACCGGTGTACAGACCTAGACTACACGCACTGCGCATACTCGCAGTCTGCTCAAGGCATACTCTATTGAAGCGTCCTGGGGGCCGTTTTACTAAACGTCGTACAGTGGGGTCAGAGTGTAAATGCACACACGAACGAACACGACAGGTTGGAATCAACCTGTCGTGTTCGTTCGTGTGTGCACTTACACGCTGACCCCACTGTACGACTACAATGTTCGTAAGTGCAAAATTATGACAGTCTGTAAATTTCACATTAGCAATGTTTTCTTGTAATCCATTATTGGATTTACATTTATTGAGCATAGGCTGCATGCTCAATAAATGTAAATACATCAATTTAAATTTCCAGACGATCCTAAATTTGCACTTACGAACATTTTAGTCGTACTACGTTTAGTGAAACGGCCCCCAGGTGCCAATGCTACAATATTTTAACACTATGAAATACTAAGTCCTAATTAGGAGATAGTAAGTCCTAATTAGGAGATACTAATAATTAGGAGCTAGTGTCTCCTAATTAGGAATTAGTATCTCCTAATTAGGAATTAGTATCTCCTAATTAGGACTTACTATCTGTGTCAATGCTAAAAAATGTTTTATCTCCTAGGAGATACTAAGTCCTAATTAGGAGATAGTAAGTCCTAATTAGAAGTCTTAAACAGTAACTACACTGGTCAAACTGGTCCTCTTCTCTTGGTGGCGGGTCACATAAACATACAAGGTCACATTCTTTCTGGAGTCTGGTGGCATATTTCAATAAAGTTTGAAACAATCGCCGCCAATATCCTGTCATGATTGACCGCCCCCTCCTGCGCCTCACACGCCCATTCCCAGAGGGCGAATGGCGACTTGTACAAACCTCATCACGTCGCTATCAGGTCACAGAATATTATATTTACCACAATGGCCACATCCCCAACGTCGTTCTCGGCGTCTGCCTAATTTACCCTTACACGACTAAATGAAAATTTTGTCGTCTGCTGTTTATTTTTTATTTTCCATTTTCTCATCAACTACATGGTCTGTTTAATTAACCTCTACAAGTCTAAATGAATTTTTGTCGAATGCTGTTTTTTCTATCACTTTTTTCTCAGAAAAAGCATGATTTGACAGTACTTTTATTGTGAAGCTAGAGCAAGTGAGCAGAAATCATTTATATCTCTTTGATACGCCCGATCCTTGAATATGCTGATGTAATCTATGAGAACTGCACGCGCTCTGAGAAGGAAGAACTTGAGAAACTACAACAAGAAGCTGCTCGTATCGTTACTGGTACCACAACACTTGTATATATTCAAAAGTTACTGGTACCACAACATTTGTATATATTCAAAAGTTGCTGGTACCACAACACTTGTATATATTCAGAAGTTAATGGATGAGGTAGGGTGGGAGACATTGGAAAGCAGACGACGTTAGCATAAGTTATTTTTATTTTTTTAAAATGACCAAAGGTCTAACTCCAGAATATCTCTCCTCTCTTGCTCCACCCACTGTTGACACAGCTTCAAGATACATCTTCAGAAATGCAATTGACTTCCAAGTTCCACGGGCGCGTACACCTTTATATACTCATTCTTTTCTTCCATCTGTTGTTAAAGAGTGCAATGTCCTTCCAGCCGATATCAAACGTACAGACACGATTGAATCGTTTAAAAGCATGCTAAATTCTAGTCATAAAAACGTACCGAAACAATTTTGTTCTTGGCGAACGTAAATATCAGGTACTTCTGGCTAGACTAAGGACAAATTGTAGTTCCCTTTCTCATGATCTGTTTTCCAAAAACATAATTGACTCAGCAAGCTGTACTTGTGGTCAAATAGAGACGACCCGACACTACTTGTTCCATTGCAAAAATTATAATCACATTAGACAAACACTGTTTGATAACATATCCAGATATTGTACGCTGTCACTGGAAGTAATCTTGAACGGAAATCCAGCGTTGTCTTATGAAGATAAGACGTCAATATTTTCTGATGTTTTCGTTTCGTATATATTGAAATGTCCAAACGTTTCTGAATACCGTTTAGCTGAGAAGCCTGATTGCTTCGAAATATGAAAAATGTTGTTTGCCTCGTTTCCCCTCCTTGCATTTTATTTTGCAATGCCTTTGTTTGTGTATCTGCACATTTTATTTGTCTCCTTTTCTTTTTCTTTCTTTTCGTATTTTTATTTTTACCCTACCAATATCCCACTCCCTTATTTTCTCCTACTAAGTCAGTTATAACATCGGTAGATTTAACATCTTTATTCTTGATGGTAAGTTACCAGAGCAACAAGTTGTTTTGTGTTGACTGATTAGCACGCAGCATTTCTGTGTTAAGGAATAAAATAAAATTAATATTTGATATTATGACACAGTAAGTAGAAACTTGTATACATGTATTTCATACCTAGATGAAAAATACTGGTATCTTACCCTATTTTGCATGCATAGTTAACCGTGTATAAATGTATGAACAATGTATTGTAATCACTTCACAAGTCGCCAATGTAAATGTTGCATGTTTTGGAGAGGATTTCAGTAAGCTTTATAAGCTTTCAATCCAATCCAAACTACTACCTATGTACATGTTTGTATGTGAATGCAGTAAATAAATATGTTTAAAACCAAGTGAGCAGAGGCTCACGGATACCCCCGGCCGCCGCCTGCACCGACAAATAAAAACTTTAACACAAATCTTACGGACGGACGAATGGGCGGAATAAAGAAAAGTGTATATCCGTCGATATACTTCGTTGTTAGTATAAGAAACTAACCGCACTTGGAACTATATTGAACCACCAACTGACAAGTGATAGAGAATAGTAGGTTAGTGCCGTGCATTGGAAAAATATCTGGCACGGCACGGAAACGGGATGTGCTCGGCAGAGCCTCGCCCATCCCGTTTCCGTGCCGCGCCAGATATATTTTCCCATTCACGGCACTAACCTACTACTTTATTTATCCCGTCAACACCTACAAATAGCTTTAAAATGCAATAATAATAACCCCAGTCACCGCACATATGCATACGCAGTGATTAGGTCGTATTGACAGGCTATCAAAAATGTTTCAAGGCACCGTGTTTCACGGCACATACGCACTGTGTTGACTGGATACATATGTGTTATGTGACAATGGTAGCTCCGGGACAGCATATGGCATTCACAGTGGTGTAGTACAAACGATGATACGATTTCTATTTTATAATGTCCATAGTCCATCGTCAGTTGGTCCGGATACGCAGAATAAACTAGCGCGATATATGATAAATAATAAACGGTATAGTACATTAGTCAGTGCATATTGGTCAGTGCCGGTGTAACAGAAAATCTCCCCCCCCTGGAAATCTTCACCCCCCCCCCCCCGGGGGTGGGGGCGAATATTTCCAGGCTTAAGCCTAGGAAATATCCCCCCCCGCCGGGAAATTCTCCCCCCCCCCCCCCCCATCACCACAGACACTGTCCACAAAACTTTTAATGTATTTTCATATACATTGTTGATATTGTGCTCAGGAGCATACAGAATGCACATGCTCGAACCAGTCTGTTGGTAACAGAGGACGTAATATCCCTACATGTATACACAACTAACATAGTCATAATGTATGTCTGCTTGTGGAGAAGTATGTGAATAGGCGAGGCAGTATTTTCTATAAAAGAGCTATCCAATTTAGTATAATATCTATACATAGACAATATAGTGGTGGTGGGGCGGTCGAGATTCTATTTACCGGTATATGCACTAATTCCCCATTACCGTACCATAACTATTATGTATGTTGGCTGGTAGAGAGTTCTCTAGGTTAGATCTCTACCATAGTTGCATATGATTGGTATAAATGTATAGCACATGGTGGGGGTTGGTCTAGAAAATAAAAACAGTATATCCGTGTAGAACAGCAAGCATATGGCATGTATTGGTGGGGGGGGGGAGATTTTCCTAGGAAATATTCCCCCCCCCCCCACCACCACCATCTACCATATGCATAGTGGATATGGGCGTCTCTTTGTAGACAAGAACAGCCCACGATTGGGGGAGTATTTCTGATGAAATGAAATAATGATGTATATTGGTGTAGAACAGATAGCATGTGACATGTATTGGTGGGGGGGGGGGAGACTTTCCTAGGAAATATTCCCCCCGTCACCATCTACCCTATGCATAGTGGATGTGATGTCTCTTTGTAGACAAGAATAGCCCACAATTGGGGGAGTATTTCTGAAGAAACAAGATAATGTATGTTGGTGTAGAACAGACAGCATGTACCATGTATTAGTGGGGGGGGGGAGATATTTTCTTAGGAAATATCCCCCCCCCCACCATGATTGGGGGAGTATTTCTCATGAAACAAAATAATGTATGTTGGTGTAGAACAGACAGCATGTGGCATGAATTCGAGGGGGGGGGATTTTCCTAGGAAATATGCCCCCCCCCCCCCCCCCTCACCATCCCATCTACCATATGCAAAGTGGATGTAAATGTCTCTTTGTACATTATTTCATCAGAAATACTCCCCCAATCGTGGGTTATTCTTGTCTACAAAGAGACATTCACATCCGCTATGCATATGGTAGTTGGTTGGGGGGGGGAATATAGGAAAATCCACAAAATCTCCCCCCCCCCTCCCTCAATACATGCCAAATGCTATCTGTTCTACACCAACATACATTATTTCATCAGAAATACTCCCCCAATCGTGGGTTATTCTTGTCTACAAAGAGACATTCACATCCGCTATGCATATGGTAGATGGTTGGGGGGGGAATTCCCTAGGGAAATCTCCCCCCCCCCCCCCCCACCAATACATGCCACATGCTATCTGTTATACACCAACATACATTATTTCATCAGAAAATTTCCCCCAATCGTGGGTTATTCTTGTCCACAAAGAGACATTCACATCCGCTATCCATATGGTAGATGGTTGAGGGGGATATTTCCTAGGAAAATCCCCCCCCCCCTCCCTCAATACATGCCAAATGCTATCTGTTCTACACCAACATACATTATTTCATCATGAGGGAGGGGGGTTATTCTTGTCTACAAAGAGACATTCACATCCGCTATGCATATGGTAGATGGTCGGGGTGGATATTTCCTTGGAAAATTCACCCCCCCCCCCCAACTAATACATACCACATGCTATCTGTTCTACACCAACATACATTATTCCATCATGAGGGAAGGGGGGTTATTCTTGTCTACAAAGAGACATTCACATCCGCTATGCATATGGTAGATGGTTGGGGGGATATTTCCTAGGAAAATCTCACCCCCCCCCCCCCCCCCTCACCAATACATGCCATATGCTATCTTTTCTACACCAACATCCATTATTTCATCAGAAATACTCCCCCAATCGTGGGTTATTCTTGTCTACAAAGAGACATCCCCATCCGCTATGCATATGGTAGTTGGTTGGGGGGATATTTCCTAGGAAAATCTCCCCCACCCTCCCTCAATACATGCCAAATGCTATCTGTTCTACACCAACATACATTATTTCATCAGAACATTTCCCCCAATCGTGGGTTATTCTTGTCTACAAAGAGACATTCACATCCGCTATGCATATGGTAGATGGTTGGGGGGATATTTCCTAGGAAAATCTCCCCCACCCTCCCTCTCCCTCAATACATGCCAAATGCTATCTGTTCTACACCAACATACATTATTTCATCATGAGGGAGGGGGGGTGGTATTCTTGTCTACAAAGAGACATTCACATCCGCTATGCATATGGTAGATGGTTGGGGGGGAATTCCCTAGGGAAATCTCCCCCCCCCCCCACCCCGCCAATATGCGTCACATGCTAACTGTTCTACACAAACATTTTCACTTAATCAGAAATCTTCCCCCAATCTTGTGATATTCTTGTCTATCAAGGGACTTACACTATGCATATGGTAGATTGGGGGTGGGGTGTGAGGGAGGTGATTTTTTATGTTCCCCTTTCCTATACTACCAAATGGCATACATTGTGCCTATGTGCACATTTCCATATATAAATCAAATATTAATCTATACATACAGAATAATGTTCATCATCTATTAGCCATATATATATATAGTTACTTAATTTCTAACAACTGTGCGTGGGCGTAAGTATTGCTGAAATATACAAATGATATTCAAACCGATATTATCAGTGTGCCAGCGGACACATATTAGCTACACAGATGTTGAAATATACCTTACAGCGATTTTTATTTGGAAGTGCATTGCGGCCATTTTTAGTTTTCTATCAGTATGTACTCTGTGTGATTTCTTCTGAGAATTTGCAGCGTCAGAAGTGTAGAAGTCGATTTTAATGACAACGTGTGGCCAGCCTCTGTGGTATCGGTGAAGTATCGGTGGTGTTACGCCCGGAATAATGCTGCAACAAACTTGGCTGAGGGTAGCCCAAAATAAATACTATTATACAGTGCAAATTTACACACATATGTATGTATATCGCTGCCAAACATGAACTATTTATAGTCTAGCATGATTTTCGACTTCCCGCAGCTATAAATGTACGTTTGAACAGTTTCATTCACCGTTCTAATGTAGTATCATTGTCCTCATGATTTTGGTACACCTCTATCGTTATATTATATATGATATCTTCATTTACCTAGAGTGACACATTTAGTTCACACTAATCTTCCATGTACCCCTCTATATACGAACTAATGCATACATAGCAAGGAAACATCATAGAGACACGGAGTATGTGACAACGCCTCTAAAAAATGCAACCTACTTGGGGTCTAATTTGAATAAGAGATACACCAGTAGCCGATTTCATCAACATTTCAAAGTATACTATCTAGCAAAGTATACTTTGAGGGAGTAATCATTTCTTTTTCCCGACTGAATGCATTATTTCATATAGAACTAACGACTGCATATATTTGATGATTACAAGTCTGCAGAATTATTATACTGAATCTATTACATTATCACAGCCAAAATGGCTGTGATAATGTAATATATTCCGTATAATAAAAATCAATAAATTTATCCTTAAATTGAAAATTTCTCCCTCAAAGTATACTAGATAAGTAAACTTTGCAATGTTGGTGAAATAGGCTACTGGACTTTCTATCTAGGCTCTGACCATACTGCAAGGGGAGGTCAAAATATATACTTACCAAACCCAAAATAGTACATTTCTGTCATTTCTTGTCAAAACACGCAAACAAATATGGTCAGAAAAAACTGGCCAAATGAAACTGGAAATGTTTACTTTTCGATTGCGTTTTGCATTGCGATTTGAATGAAATATACATGTTGGTTCGAGCATAGATTTTTTTTGTCTGATCAAAATATCAAAACATATTTAGACGAGTGTAACAACATTAAAACACAGAAACACACAACTTCTACATGAACTAAAAACAAAAGGAATTATGCTGAAATGTTATGGATAGTTTGTGAAATATGGGAATTTGAAAGTTGGGGTCGTGTTTGTTATCCACTCACTCGATATAATCATTAAACTAGTATATAAATAACATGATGCTTCGTAAATAATTCTTTGGTGCAATTCCCGGGCGAATATGCCAATTTTATGTTGTTTTTTCTGCTTTATTACAAATTAATTACAGCTTTCGGCGGCGTTTGTTTGGCAGAAAGAATCAACCACCATTCCCAATTACATACAAGCATCGGGGAGGAGTGATTTCCGCGGACCCGTCTTACGTTTCAGTGGTACTCGCACTCCGGAAACGGCACCGGATATTCCGTGTTATCAAAGCCACTGCTCCAATCTTCGTGTGATATTTAGACGCAATTACGGACAATTTTGGCGGGAGTTGCAGAAAGCCTGCTCAAAGAACGGGGGATAATTACAGCTTGTGAAATGTGTATTAATTCACCCTTCATCTCCGTGAAAACTAGCACTGTCGCAACCCCGATTGCAGAATATGAAGATGAAGAATATGAAGATGAAGAATATGTATTTCACTGAACCTTTTCAATACCACAGACCTGTATGGTGGTATTGGCAAACATTGTACATCCAGATAAGTCGGCTCGTAACGAGCGTCTGAAAATCATGTTGTGACGATTGGATTGGTTGCAAACTGAATATATCAAAGTCCATTCCAGTTACTTACTTAGGGGTGACAGTGTTAAACTAAACAGTATCTCGCCCTGCCACAACAGGTCGCGACATACACAGCATTGTACAGTGGGGTCAGCGTGTAAGTGCACACACGAACGAACACGACAGGTTGGAACCAACCTGTCGTGTTCGTTCGTGTGTGCACTTACACGCTGACCCCACTGAAACCGCAAAAATACAACACATGTGTATCATGTAGAGGACGATTGTTGACATGTGGATGCTATCAATGCTGTCCCCGGCTGTGCGTGGGGATGAATGATGGGCAAACCTTCCTGATTTAGACAACTTAAAAATTAAACTTAAATTTATGTGTAAACCCCGATGTGACAGGATCAACGTTTTCATATATTGAATTGATAGGACGGGTTGATTTGTCGACGTTTAATATCCGCACACTTCCGTATGTGTCTGTAAAATTCCCACCCCTATGAATTTGTTTACTCTCCAGTAGCCTATTTCACCAACATTGCAAAGTATACTTTATTTTTTTTTATACTGAATTTATTACATTATCACAGGCATTTTGGCTGTGATAATGTAATAAATTCAGTATAATAATTCTGCATACTTGTAATCATCAAATATATGCAGTTGTTACTTTTACTATGTGAAATAATGCATTTCAGGAAACATAAATGATTACTCCCTCAAAGTATACTTTGCTAGAAAAATCTACTTTGCAATGTTGGTGAAATAGGCTCCAGATATGCCCGTCGCACACCGTCCCCAATTTTGGTCGGTAAGACATTAATATGTGCGTAATAGTTGAATTAATGTCGGGTGCAATGTCAAATACACAACAGCCGGAATTAATCTTTCACAGATGCCAACGTTTCTGCGCATCTATTGGCTGCCACAACACGCGATCAAGCAATTTGATTGGCTGAACCTGAGCTGTAGCACATCTCATGTTCAGCCAATCGAGCTGTTTGATTTCATCACAATATTCAAGTAATTAGAAATAATTTAATAATTATAAATATTGGTATACTTAGCGCAGGCAATGGTGTATTCCGGTTCCACACGCTAGGTGGCGCCTTTTGATGTCTATGGCGAGCAGAGACACAATCCTACCGGTAGTGCGTGGAACAATTGGGGCCCGGATGTGGCCGGGGGCGGGGCGACGGAACAACGATACGGAGACGACATCACCGGACGCCCGGGGCACGCAGCTTGCTTTCAACTCTTAGTGAACAGTAATATGTTACCGAGTCGTCTTTGACAAATGTGGCTGTGACTGGAGAAACGGGGCGTATGGGTTTTGCGACCAGTGTAGATCCAGATCAGCCTGTGCATTCGCACAGTCTGATCAGGATCTGCACTGTTCGCCATTCAATGAAAAACCACTTATGCTTTCAAACAAGCAATATATATCGTTTATCAGGTTACCTGACCTGATCAGGAGCTTCACTGATCACAGATACCATAAGCCCCATTTGTTCAGTCATAACCACGTTTATAGAAGCAGAAAGCGCCGCCTACATAATTGGAAACTCGCTGCAACCCTGCAATACATATGAATAGATATTCAAGCGTTGACGACAACTAATTGCCATAGTGTAATTGGATGTAACCTGGTAACGGAATATATTCAGAAATAAAATCCAACTTTTCGTTCTCACATTTGTGACTGTGACTGGAAAAAATGGAGCTTGTCGGATTTGCGACCAGTGCAGATCCAGATCAGCCTGTGCATCCGCACAGTCTGATCAGGATCTACACTGTTCGCCATTCCATCAATGAAACACCCGTCATGCTTCTAACAAGCAATAATAATTGTTATCAGGCTACAGGGGCCCGTTTCACTAAACGTCGTACGACTCAAATGTTCGTAAGTGCAAATTTAGGATCGTTTGGAAATTTAAATTGATGGGTTTACATTTATTGAGCATATGCTGCCATGCAGCCTATGCTCAATCAATGGAAATCCAATAATTATTTACAAGAAAGCATTGGTAATTTTGCACATATGAACATTTTAGTCGTACGAAGTTTAGTGAAACGGCCTCCAGGAGTGTGTTATTTGATCGGGAAGTACCCTGGTCACAAATCACATACGCCCCATTTCTTCATTCACGGCCACATTTATACGCCACACTAGCGGAACTGTGGCGATTGTTTGTTCGTCGTCATGGGCAACGTAGGATCTCCTGTGGCTCCTGCTAGTGTTGGATTCATGTTGTTGTTGTTATCATAATTATGTTTTCGGCGGTGTATACCTTCTACGGTTATTGTCAATACTTATTTGTATCGTTCTATAGCATCCAAGGTGTATGATCACGTGGTACTAACAACAACAACAAGTACCGATTCAAAGTACGTATTCTCTTATAGCGTCCATATTACGTAACGGATTCTTGTTAAGCTGCATTCTCTTTATTTTCGCCCAAACTTCTGTCGTTTTTGCGAAGAATCGATTTCCGTGTCTGTCTCCGACACGGAAATCGATTCTTCGCAAAAACGACATAAGTATGTGCCAAACTCCCTAGACCACCAAATGCAGCTCACGAAGATGCGTTTCCTGCGCCATATTTCATCAAAATCCGTTGCAAAATCCGTTGAATGATCAAATGGCTGATTTACAGTGAAACCTCTCTAAGCCGGACAACCTGGGGACCTACCAGGGTGTCCGGTTTATAGAGGCTTCACTGTACTAGTAAGCAGTCTCGCGTCCTACCACAATAGGTCATGACACACACAGTGGTGATAATATCTGTTCGTGATCGCATGGCACACAGCCATAGCTCCGAATGGAGACCTCCCTGGGCATGGGGACCTCCCAGGGTGTGCGGTTTAGAGAGGTTTCACTGCATATTATATTATGTAATATGATCTTAATACACTGTAGTAATACACTGCGAAAGCCAGGTTGCAAGAAATATATTTATCCCGTCAACACAGTGCGTATATAAGTGCCGTAAAACACAGTGCCGTGAAACATTTTTTATATCCTGTCAATACGACCTAATCACTGCGTATGAATATGTGCGGTTGTCATACTAGTCGATTCTCCGATTTTGAGAATGCGGCTGGGGATATTTTTTTTACACGTTAAAGCTATTTGTAGGTGTTGACGGGATAAATAGAATAGCAGGTTAGTGCCGTGAATCGGAAAAAATATCTGGCGCGGCACGGAAACGGGATGGACTCTGTAGAGCCTCGCCCATCCCGTTTCCTAAGCCTTGCCAGATATGTTTTCCCATTCACGACACTAACCTACTATTCATTCTCTATTTATTGAGTTACATGTTACACAAAGCGCGGGTATACACGTAGTATGGAAGGGGCGGAGATTTATTTTCGGCGGTATATAGCCGTCGTCGTTATTTTACATTTAGTTGGATCTGCATTTATTGTTCTGCAATATCGTCACAAATGTTTCAAAGGTGGAAATGTCTACAACGCAATATTGTATAAATATATATATACGCAGACATTATTTTTGTGGGCACCAGTCTGTCTCTCTATAATGCTGGTTTCCATCTTAGACCGATCGTCCGTTAATGAACAAGTAATCGCGTTCTCGCGGATTCTCGGGCGTGCGAGTTTTGCCTAAAGGCGGGAAAAGTGTTCAGAATCGTTTTGCGTTTGCGTCACCATTTCGTAACATGATTTCGTTACATTGGCAACTGCATTACAACTGATGAGATTTGCAAATCAACTTGTGGTTGTCGCTTGATTAGGACAACTCGGTACTGCCCGGTAGTCACATCTGCCAATCAGCCGAGCTACAACTCGGTACTGCCCGGTAGTCACATCTGCCAATCAGCCGAGCTACATCTTATACAGTAGAACCTCGCTAAGCCGGACAACGTCGCGACATCAATGTGCTAAATTATGGTTAACTTCGCTTTCAAATAGTTCCGGGGCCGATTCACTAAACAATTAAAATGTTCGTAAGTGCAAATCTATGATCGTCTGGAAAGATCAATTGATGGATTTACATTTATTGAGCATATGCTGCTTATGCAGCATATGCTCAATAAATGTAAATTCAATAATTGTTTACAAGAAAACATTGTAAATGTGGAATTTATGGAAAGTATTCATAATTTTCCACTAACGAATATTTTAGTTGTACGAAGTTTAGTGAAACGCCCCCCTGATGTATATCGATTTTCATAACGGCAAAGCACACAGGCACGTGTTTCAATGCACATACATGTACATAGGAATTGCAGTGAAAATCTCTGAGCCGGATACCCTAAGGACCTCCCAGGGTGTCCGGTTTAGAGAGGTCCCATTGTACACCACCGCCTGCGCTATCTTGTAAATACATATATTTATCAATTTCTGTGTTACAAAATACATGTACATGTACTTGAACTTTGTGAACAAGTAGCTTGATTGGCTGAGCCTGAGCTGTTTAAATAAATCAATAAATATGAGACACGCCATGTGATTTTGTACATGCAGATTTTTCGAAAAACAAATATGTACACAAACTGTTATATTTTCTGTAAATGACGTCGAAATTGTGACAACATTTTCATAGCAAATGCGGAATTCTTTTCCGCTTTTGCTTTGGAAATTTCATCAACTTTCGACGTCATGCACGGAAAATGTCATAATGCTTGAAAATATTTTTCACCAGTTTATTCGGTCAACTGGCTTAATAAATATCATATTAAACCAAAACAAATGTTAGATTCTATTTATTGCAAAATCACATCATCATAATTCGAAGCTGAACATGTTTTCTGTGGCGGGCTCATTTGCATATTTATTACACTAAGTGTACTATGTTTTTTAATACACTATGTTATTAAACCGTGAAGCCAATTTTATGAAATAAAATGGAATTCATCTTGTTAGGTACACATTTCAGGCTTATCTCATATACGACCGTTCCTGGAATGCCAGTTGACCTAGATACAGCCTGTCGATTTATGCCACCACATCACCCTGTGACGGGAAAAACGGGACTTATGGGTTTTGCGACCAGTGTAGATCCAGTTCAGACTGTGCATCCATCCGCACAGTCTGATCAGGATCTGCACTGTTCGCAATTCCATCAATGAAATATCCGGTATACGGAACAAGCAATATGGATTGTTATCAAGCTACGGGGGTGTGTTATTTGATCAGGAGCTACACTGGTCTCAAATCCAATAATCGCCTTTCCTCCAGTCACAGCCACATATCAACGTGTGACACATTGTAAATATTGTCCACGACCATCTGCAATTTGTTTCTTATCTCCGATTGTATCGACCATGATAAAAGTTTCGTACATGTATTACGGGTCACTAATGTCCACCTACCGATGTCAATGTAAACAGTTCGGTCAAACAGTTAATTGACCATCGTCTATGTGAGATCTTTTATCAGTTTTAATTGTCAATACGGTGTTTTGCCACAGGGTACACGACTGACGTAAGCGTCCATCAAGTTTGGTATGTGCATGTATACACAGCAAGATGACCGATACATTAAACGATTTAATTTTGATTGTAAATCGTATTGCTTCTGTAATTAACAAAGTACGGTGTGAGCTACGTTCACGAAAGCAATATACACAATGTCTGTGATTATAAGAAGTTATAAGCAAATGCACATGTACAGTGGGGTCAGCGTGTAAGTGCACACACGAACGAACACGACAGGTTGCAACCAACCTGTCGTGTTCGTTCGTGTGTGCACTTACACGCTGACCCCACTGTACGTTTCTGCAGGGGCCCGTTTCATTAAACTTCTTACGATAAAACTGTACGTACGAAGACATTCATTTACTTATCACATCTTTGACACATTTCCGGGTGTTGTTTCTGTATTAACACAGCTAGTGTGCAAGGTATGTGCCTGAGGATGTGATACAAAGTTAGATCACGTTTGTCCGCATGTACGAGCGATAATATGCTCGCTAAAGCTCGCGGATTATCTCCTCATACATGCGGACGAACCGTGATTTAACTTATACTGCTCACAGTAACACATAATGAACCAATGTTGCCATGTTCACCTACATACACACATCATTACATGTGAACACATCCACTTTCCCAACATCGGCTGTCAGTGTAAATGTTGTTCTAAAATTAAATAGTTTCCTACGAACTTCCGAGTCTTACGAAGTTTTGTGAAACGGACTAAACCTCGTACGACTAAAATGTTCGTAGGTGCAAATTTAGGATAGTCTGGAAATTTCAATTGATGGATTTACATTTATTGAGCATAGGCTGCATATGTAGCCTATGCTCAATAAATGTAAATCCAGTAAGTGTTTACAGGAAAACATTGTTAATGTGAAATGTACAGATTATCATAATTTTGCACTTACGAACATTTTAGTCGTACGAAGTTTAGTGAAACGGCCCCCAGATCCCCATTGTGTCCGACTTAACGAGGTTACACTGTAACACAGGCACTCTAAGATATAGCGTAAGTGGTTTCGATAATGACTATAACTACAAACATGTCAGTTAGTGCCGTGTCTATAGCGTCTGTCCGGTTTATGGAGGTTCTACTGTATGCTGGAATTCACCAGGTTATGGCATATACTTGGGATGTTATATGAAGAGTTCTAACATAGCTTTGTATGCCCTGGCTGACTGACAGTTTAGTTTAAACATAGTTTATTGCATATAAATACAATAGGCTCGGGCTACAAGTTCTCTCAACATTAGTTACAGCCCTCACCTAAGTGTTACAAAGTACAATAATTCAACAGCAATGGCGATACATGAATACATGTATACAGGCATATAAACACGGATACAAACCAATTATCAAGCGATAAATATATGTTTACATAATGTATGGAATGAAAACGGACAGAAAGGTAGAGAAGAGGTGGATAGTGAGATATGAGATTTGGAGAAAGAATAAAA
This sequence comes from Conchocele bisecta, assembly GCA_029237695.1. NCBI lineage: Eukaryota > Metazoa > Mollusca > Bivalvia > Lucinida > Thyasiridae > Conchocele > Conchocele bisecta. The sequence goes on from CM055268.1 coordinate 49,231,778, forward strand.
GTTGTTTTTGTCGCCAAGTACATATACTACATGAGCAAATCCATCAATGTATTAGTGCTAGTTGCAATAAATTTCAGTGATCATTAATAACCGGTGGTTGTGGATGATATTGGCAAATCGAATGGAATACATCCGATATGGATTACGTTGCATACATCTATCAACGAAGTTACTCAAATCGTTTTGTAGTTTTAATATAATTTTGTACAGAATTGAAGATAATAATATTGTTTTCATTGTTTTGTTCAGGTATGCCGTTCAAAAGCATGTGCGCGTTCAGGTTATGAAATCGTTGCAGTGACTGGCGTAGAATGAGACGCTGTGCATGATATTTGTTGCATTCAAAGAAGTAATGTTCAGCGTCTTCTACAATTTCGCTACACTCGCAGTAGGGAGTTTCTCTGATATGGTTATTGCAAAGATCGGAATTGAGACTGCTACATTTATTACGAAGTCTTGCATGCATAACTGACGAAAACCTGTCTCCCACTAAGTAATATGGTGGTATTTCATATTGAGTGTATAATTGTTTGGCGCATGCTGTTTTAAAGTGTCTAAGACTATCTACATTTCTCATTGAAGGATCAGTTTCATTCCAGAGTTGTACCACAGATGGTATAAATGATTGTTTGTATACTTCCAGTCGAGTAGTCGGGACATTTATATCAAATTGGTTTCTAAGGTTGTAACGAGATACGTTATTAACAGTGGAGGAATCAGGTTGGAGATATAACTAGGTACTTGATTGTTGGTTGCTTTGTACATGATCGAAAGCTTTTGAATACTACGTCGAACAGATAAAAGTTACCATCCAACTTCTTTCCTTAAATTATCAAGTGACACTGACCGTGTTAAACCGGTTACTATTCTCGCAGCTTCATTCTGAATTTTTTCCAATGAATCTTTTTCATATTCTGTACATCCATCCCAGACCGACGAAGCATATTCGAGTATAGGTCTCGTATAAGATATATATATTTGGTTTAAAGACTGTCTGCTTATCTTAAATTTTAGGTTTCGCATTATTCCCCAACACTCTCGCAGTCGAATTAATTATATTTTGTATATGTGTATGCCATTTCCCGTTATTGCTCAGCGTTACACCGAGATGTTTATGGTCGTCGACAAAGGTTATAGGCGTGTTTTGAAAGATTAGGTTTACAGGTCGATCGAGTAGTCTTAGGGTTAAAAGCATCGCTTCAGTCTTGTTAGGATTGAAACTGACCAATCATTGTTTAGCCCAGTCAGCAATAGTTAGTAGGTCATAATTTATTATGCCTTCTAGGTCATCAGTATTTGTTGTGGAAAATGATAGAGAACTGTCATCAGCAAATAATCGAACAATACTTAGTAGATGGTCAGTTATATCGTTGACATATATTAGAAATAGTAAAGGACCGAGCACCGAGCCTTGCGGTACGCCAGCAGTTATTAACTTGGTATCTGAGGTTGTGGACCGTATTGATACAGACTGTTTCCTATCCGACAAGTAGTTTTCGATCCAGTGTAAGATACAACCATTTAATCCATTTTGCCGTAACTTAAATAGTAATCCTCTATGCCATACTCTATCGAAAGGACAGGAGGGGATATAGCGATAGTCCATGTATTCACGTGCCACATGTGTGTCTATATATGCAGGGATTCCGCTGGCGATCGCCACTTTCGCAATTGGCGATACAAATAAACAATTTGCGATAAAAAATTACAATTTTCGAAAAAAAATAAAAAAATAAAAATAAAAATAAATTATTTTTTTATTCTTTTTCGAAAATCGTAATTTGTTATCGTCAATTGTTTTAATTTTTTTTAAGTGGCGATTTTTTTATTTTCCCCAGCGGAATCCCTGTGTATGGATGGTGCTTTGTTTGGCATACATCCCACGTCCGAACACCCAGGGTCAATGCAACTGAAGAATTATGTTCACCTTGCGAATGCATTAAAGTCTTTCTTTCAATAACTGCTTAAGCATTCGCCGAATGTAATAATATATATATGACCATAATGTGTGTCTGTGGATATTGCTTTGTTTCGCATACACCCCGCGTATGAACACTAAGCTCAATATCACTGAGGACTCATGTTCGCCTTGCTTGTAAAGCAAATGCGTCAAACAAATCTTAATAACTTCTTAACCCCTTCACGAATTTTAATAATATATGACCATAATGAGTGTCTATGGATGTTGTTTTGTTTCGCATACACATCGCGTCTGACCACCCAAGGTCAAGGTCACTGTTCATTTTATTATCAAAGCTGTCAGCTACGGGATTTGCCTCGTGATAACGATGCACTTGTCGGACCGATGTGTCTCCTTTGTAACCACACATGTTTCGTATATTCTCTCATAATATTGAGACACGCCATGTGATAATTTACTTAAGCGTACGTGTGATTTTTCATGAAATATATTTTCCGTAAATTGACGAAAGTTGACGAAAGTTTCATAGCAAATGCGGAAAAGAATTCCGCATTTGCTATGAAACTTTCGTCAACTTCCGACGCCATCATCTGTTCGTGATATATCGCACATGTGCTTAGGTACAAAATCACATTGCATGGATCATATGTGTAGCTATATAGTTGTACGTTATTTGAAAGGCAATGTGTTGACCTACCAGAAAGTAGCGTTTATGCATGGTTTCTGCGATATGATCTTGTGTCTCAAGGCACTTTCGCTTTGATAATTATCATTTCCAACCGTCACAGTTTTTACTTTCAGACCATCGCTTGTGAAAACATACACTTCCAATCGCACTAGTCTACACCGTACATTCAGCCCATAGTATAAATATATATCGTCATATAAACACCATCAGAACAATTAATTACGTTTGAAACTACATCGACTATGCAGTTAACTGCAGTCAGACATTGGTCTACACTGTTTGTAACGTCAAGGTGTATGACTTGAAATGTCATATCTCAGGTTCGTTTATTCATATTAGCCCCGAGACAAAGCACGTTAAAACAATCGGTTATATGAATATAATATTGGCTGGCGATGTTATACGTCCTATTAAATGTGACGAGGATCGGCTATATATACAGGGGCGGATCTTGAGGGGGGGTGGGGGTCCGGGTTGCAACCCCCCCCCCCCCATTCAGCCACGGAGTTTACATAGATCACAGTTTACCACCAGTTGGAGTCTGAATTTAAATGCCGTAAAACACAGGAAAGTGCATTTCGAAGAGCTCGAAAATAGGACAACCCCCTATAGTTGCGAACGGTAACTCTTCCAATTACTCCCGTACGGTCCTTGTCTATTTGTAAATGACTCCAAAATCTACAGTTGACCGATATTTTAAATCATATTTAGTCACATGTCGGCACCATTTCCGGAAAACTACCGTGTGTTTTATTATGAAATCAATATCGGCGTACAACTGGAGTTAATGCCAATTATAGTCCGTTTTCAGCCACAACCTCCCCGACCCCACAGCCCGCCACTCTAAGTGAGCTTATATTTGGGATGCACATATGTGCGGCCGGCTTAAAAAAGGACAATAGTACATATGAGACAAGCCATGCAATTGTGTAACTTAGAAAATGTGCGATATCTTATGAAAAATATTTACACAATTACAATATTTTCCGTAAATGACGCCGACAGTTGAATTGTTCAGATCAAATGCGGAATTCCGCATTTTCTATGAAAGTTGCACCAGCTTTCGACGTCATTTACAGAAAATATCCGAGCTTATGTAACAGGCACGTCGCCAGACGGAGGCCAGTAGCCGATTTCACCAAAATTGCAAAGTATACTTTTCTAGCAAAGTATACTTTGAGGGAAAATCTTTCAATTTTAGGATAAATTTATTAATTTTTATTATACTGAATTTATTACATTATCACAGCCAATTTGGCTGTGATAATGTAATAAATTCAGTATAATAATTCTGCATACTTTTAATCATCAAATATATGCAGTTATTAGTTCTATATGAAATAATGCGTTTCAGGAAAAATAAATGATTACTCCCTCAAAGTGTACTTTGCTAGAAAAGTATACTTTGCAATGTTGGTGAAATCAGCTACTGGAAGCCCGTGCTTCCAGTTAATTTTGATTTTTTTAAATATATATATGGGTCTATTGGATATCATACTTATATTACATTACAATTATTGTAGTTTTTGTTATAAACTCACATATTAAGTTTAGTCCTATATTGGAGTATATTGCAAGAGTTATCATTCGTAACTAATTAAATTTGATAAATATTTGCCTGAAAAAATATTCTACATCAGCCAGGTATGGCGACGTCCCTGTGTAATATTTTTCATGAAAACAGTTTACAAAATCACAACCGATGTTTCAAATACTATGTGTACCACATGCACCCGCGAACTCGTTGTAAATACACTGTATTGTCACTTTCTAGGCATATCTGAGACCCATCCTTTAAATACAGTGGAAACTCTCTAAACCGGACACAGAGTAAGGTTAGTTGTGCGTAATTGTGATTGTCTTCATTACCCTCTATCTCCGATGTTAATGTCTGTTCATTATCACAAACCCCTCACACGTGTCTTGAAGTAGTCATCTACCTGTTTTACAGTGGAACCTCTCTAAAACGGACACCATGGGAGGTCGGGCCTCCCAGGGTGTCCGGTTTAGAGAGGTTCCACTGTACTGCATGTATATTGATTGTGTAACTTGCAAAACGTTCAAGCTTGTCGAGTTGGAATCGAACAGAACAATCACGAGCCGTACAATACCGCCATCAAGTGGACGAGGGCGTGACTGGTTCACAGGACAGTTCCGTGGCTTTGTCACTTCAAGTGCGGATAAGCGAAATCCAGTCTGCATCGCTGACTTCCGCCTTAATTCGATACCCCTTCGTGTTTATTGTTCTGTTGTCTGAAGCCGGGAATGCAGGGAACATTGTTAAGGGTTTTAGAATCCGAGACATGTTCATTTAACCACGGAGACTTACTAAGGCGGAAATAATCGCACATGAAGGGAATAATGATGTCCGCTAAATCTACAATAGAATTAGTAAAACATAATAACAGAGGCAGGGTATTAATATAAAATATCCAGTAGTACCAAAACGGCAATGTCTGCGTTTCAGTCAGTTGTAATTTGTTCAGAAAAGTTGTACTCAGTACAAGTATTATCCATATCAGACCCATTGATTATAAATACAGTTTGATATTAGATCCTTACTCACAACGATGCGAAATTTGTTCGGAAATCACTCATACATTACCAGTTCATTGAATAAAATATATTGTCGTACAAATCGTGTGAGACTCCCCGTAAATGACATCGAACATTGTGAAGATACTTTAACAAATATTCTAGGTTTCGACGATTTACGGGAAATATCTGAAAATGTTCTTGTTCATATTTAAAAAAAAATCACCCTCGTTCTGTGTCTCCACTTTTGTTGAGATCTATAGAATGACGGAGATTTTTTTCATAAATGTAATCATCACATAAACGTAAATATCTAAACAAAATAGCGTTCATGTTCATCAAAACTACATTTCCATTATTCTATATCTCAACTGTAGTTGAGATTTAGAATGATGGAGGTTTATTGCATAAATGGATGCATCACATAAATAGAGAATAGTAGGTTAGTGCCGTGAATGGGAGAAATATCTGACAAGGCTTAGGAAACGGGATGGGCGAGGCTCTGCCGAGCACATCCCGTTTCCGTGCAGCGCCAGATATTTTTTTCCATTCACGGCACTAACCTACTATTCTATTTATCCCGTCAACGCTACAAACAGCTTTAAAATGCAAAAACATAACCCAGCCGCATCCTCAAAATCGGAGAATCGACTAGTATGACAACCGCGCATATTCATACGCAGTGATTATGTCGTATTTGCAGGATATCAAAAATGTTTCACGGCACCGTGTTTCACGGCACATACGCACTCTGTTGACGGGATAAATGTAAATAAATGTCCATCATTCTGAGATATAGAATGATGGAGATTTATTTCATATTCCAATCACCACATACATGTATTTCCCATCTCCCTTATTATTGGCATGGAGAGTGTAAGACTTCATCGACTTGTTAAGCACGAATAATGAGCAGATATTCTTTATTCGCGTGAAGCTGCTGGAATAATTCCTCTCACATTTCTCGTTAGTTGTGACACGACCTAACCCCCCTACTCCATTCCGCACTGGTGCGAACTCCCAGCTGGTTAAGGCGGGACAGCCATACCGCACCACAGAATATCACCGAATTGAACGCTGTATTTCTCAAATCGCGAACACAGGTGTTTAAACAAATGATCATCATTGTTGTGTTATATATGGTGGACTTTGGGTATTTTGGTGTATTTTCTTTGCCTTTTTCTTGTGGATTTCAGTAATTTTCATAGCTTTGTGTAACCACTAATACTCAAACAGAAAATATACACATATACTGTATAATGGTTATCAGTTATATTGTGTTTGTGTTTTGTAACATAATGCATAATATTTGACAGAAATAATCGGAACAACTTCGAAGAATACTGAGCTAATCATTTACGACCTAATTATGGAAACATTACTCAGCATGATAAGTATGCCGAGTTACAGTTGTGCTAGGTCAAGGTCGTGTTAATGGTGGTGCGAGTGTGTGACAAATTTTCAGATGGTTCAAGTGTCCACGTATAGAAGCAATCTTTCGTTTACTATTGAAGATATTACATGTTGGAGAAACTCTTACAAGCTTTTCGACGTAAGAAAATGTACACGGACGGACGGACGTACGAAATCTCAAGAGCAACGCAACATGCACCCTTGCTATCGCATAGGGGGGATAAAAAGAAACTTTCAAACAAGACGAACTAACCAATTTAAAAGTGTTCGTTAATCACAAACAATACTGCCGCAGTAGGATACTTCTGCTAGTTCATAAAGTCAAAACGGAAACAGCGTTCCATTGAATAGAACAAAAGGTGGGTTGAATGATGAAATGCTTGAAACCAATAGTAGGCCGTATCGGCGGGTCGGATGCCGGATAATTATGACGAGTTAGTCTCTAAATGTCGCGGGGCCGCAGTCTGTTACATGCGATCATACCAGATTGGGTCCCTTAAGGCTATTTTAGGCTGCAAATTCAATAATAACTGGGCTGTTTGGCTCATAAATGGGATACCGTGATGTATGCCACCAGCCTATGCCCTGATCAGCCTGCGCATCCGCGCAGTCTGATCAAGGCATATGCTGATCGCTTTTTCTAACTTCCTAATTGTAATCAAGTTGGTTATTCCTAGTCCAAAACTGGAGATCATGACGAAACTGCGCGTGCGCATTACTTGCCGGCGAACTTGTTTTGCCACAATAAAGTGTACCCGTTTTGTACTGAAAAATTCAATTTAGTCGCAATAATATAATTTGTCCGTTAATATTTCGTTGTTAGCAAAACGGTTATGAAAAAGATGAATTGGTCGTCAGTTCTGTTGGGAGACGTTTACCGACCCTGGCCCCGTATGAGCATTGTGATAATTGTCGTCCCTAGTCCATATAGTGTGGGCACAAACCCGTTGTTATCACGGTACACAGCCAACACGCATACTGCACAGGTTCTGAAAGAACGTATCACATTTCGGTGTTTATGGGTTATTTCGGTATCTCTTGCGGTTTAGGTGCATTGTTACCAACATATAAGTTACGTCACCTCCCGCGAATTACACGTATAAGTACATGGTATTTTGACAGTATAAAGGTGGCCCGAAAGTTCGGAACGGTGAATGTGTAGATAATTGGAGATTTCTGTCGTGTGTAATGAATGAGCATTAGTAGTTGCACAAAACTATGAAAATTACCCAAATCCAACGAAATCCACCAAAATATACCAAAATCCACAAAATACCCAATGACATATGACAACCAAAATAATGACAATCTGTTCAAACACCTGTGGCACAATGTACCGTACATATATAGTCAGTATCAGAACGTGAAAAAAAATATGCATTAGCTGAATTGTTTGCTACAGTGGGGTCAGCGTGTAAGTGCACACACGAACACGACAGGTTGGTTCGCTACCCACCCAAAGTGTATGTTGTTACCACTCAGTTGAACCGTCTCGCCGTAACAACATACACTTTTGATGCGAAATGAGAAAAAATGCAGAAAAATATTTACATTTTGTTTTATACATGAAATACAGTGGGGTCAGCGTGTAAGTGCACACACGAACGAACACGACATGTTGGTTCCAACCTGTCGTGTTCGTTCGTGTGTGCACTTACACACTGACCCCACTGTATATATATATAGTCTCGAAGTCTGTGTTTATTGTCATTCGGAGACACAGTAAAGCCAAAACAAACAAAAAACAACCTGATATGATTATTTTTCCATCACATGTGTTATTCTACACATTCGTGCTGTTGTTGTCAGTGGAATCAAGGTGCATGATCACGTGGTTACAACAACAACAACGTCGCCCACTCCAAAGTATGTATTATTTGATATTTCCCTTAATATGCAACGGATTTTGATGAAATATGGCGCATCAAACGCGTCTTCGTGAGCTGCATTTGGTGGTCTATGGAGTTTGGCACAGACTTATATCATTTTTGCGAAGAATCGATTTCCATGTCAGAGACGAAATCGATTATTCGCAAAAACGACAGAAGTTTGGGTGAAAATACAGAGACCACCAAATGCAGCTTAACAAGATGCGTTTGGTTCGCCATATTTCATCAAAATCCGTTACGTAATAAGGACACTATAAAATAATACGTACTTTGAATCGGTACTTGTTGTTGTTGTTAGTACCACGTGATCATACACCTTGGGAATGGACGATCATCCGTGGAGCTGAGCAAGAAATGAAACCGGCACAAATGCCGACTGTCGAAAACATTTTATGGCGTTCATCTGAGCCCAGTTGCTCAAAACCTCTGTTAGCTTAACAGACTGTTAAATCCTTAACATTATTAAGGATTTAACAGTCTGTTAAGCTAACAGAAGTAGTCAATTAGCTAGCAATACTTTATTTGAGTTTATGTAGATTTGGCGTTCCTGGAACATTCCATATTTAGAGCTAGCATTAATTATTTGAGTGTATGTCGTCCAAGAACGCCAAAATATACATAAACTCAAATAATTATTGTTAACTCTAAATAATTGGAGCTAGCATTAAATATTTAGAACTAGTTCCGAATGATTTAGAGAGCTCTTCATTTTGATTTGGAGCTAGCTGTAAATATTGAATGCATTAATTATTTTAGTTTATGTACATTTGGCGTTGCATACGTCTGTTGCACAGAAATGCGCCCAACACAATGTCGTTTGGCGAGAAAGTTTGTTGGCGTTCATCTGAAGATGTCTGCTATTCATAAATGCGCCAACACAATGAACGTTTTTTTATCCCGTCAACACAGTGCCGTGAAACACGGTGCCGTGAAACATTTTTGATATCCTGTCAATACGACCTAATCACTGCGTATGAATATGTGCGGTTTTTACATTTTAAAGCCATTTGTAGGTTTTGGCGGGATAAATAGAATAGTAGGTTAGTGCCGTGAACGGGGAAAATATCTGACACGGCACGGAAACGAGATGTGCTCGGCAGAGCCCCGCCCATCCCGTTTCCTACGCCTTGCCAGATATGTTTCCCCATTCACGGCACTAACCTACTATTCTCTATATGGCGCCCATCTGAAGTCGTCTGCTAAACAGAAATGCGCCAGAACAATGTCGTCTGCCGAGAAACGTTTTATTGTGTTCATCTGAAGTCGTCTGCTGCTCGATATTGTTTTATTTGAGCCTCGGGGCGGGTAGTTAATGAAACTTGCCCGCCATTGAGGCTCACCCCTCTCCCAGTACGGCCCTGTGTAAGGACCACGGGAAAACAAATACATGAGACACGCCATGTGAGTTTGTACCTTCGGACATCTGCGTAATTTCATTAAATACGCTTACAAAATTTACAATAGTTTTCATAAATAAAGTCAAAAGTTGACAAAAGTTTCAGAGTACTCTGAAAATGTTATTGCAGATTTTGTAAAGTTTTAACGTATTTCATGAAATTACGCAGATGTCCGAAGGTATAAGATCGCATGGCGTGTCTCATATGTTGCTGTGACAGGAGAAATGGGGCTTATGGACCAGTGTAGCTCCTGATAAAATACCACACGCCTGTACCTTGATAACCACATATATTCCTTGTTAAAAGTATGAAGGTGTTTCATGGGTGGAATAATGAACAATGCAGATCCTGATCAGACTGTGCGGATGCACAGGTTGATCCGGATTTACACGGCTCGCAAACCCCATAAGCCCCATTTCACCAGTCACATCCACATATCAGAGTATGGCTTTTGCGATCAGCGTAGCCCCAGATCAGTCTGCGCAACCGCGCAGTCTGACCTGGGACTACATTTATCGCCAGTTAAAAGTGTCTGTGCCCTGAACTTATTGTTCTGATATTGTTCACAATTCGTGTATATTTACACAATATGCACATATTTACGTGTATATACATTTCTTGAATAGCCATCGGAAACTATTGTTTATTAGTTTAATACGGTTTTCATCAGCATCGTTCTTTAGCCATGAGTATGTAATTGATTAAAGTGTTAGCCGGCCTTCACGATTGAATATATATATAGCTAGTACGTCTTACACCGTTTATATATCTGAACGAATGTACATTATTGTTTAATAAAACAGGTTTGTACCATAATCATTTCCAAATCTTGCAACGAAAGTCGAAAGGTTCGCATGTCCATTTACGTAGTAATGTATAAGTGGGAAAACAAAAACATGGCTGCTATAGACAGGTAATTGCTATTCGGAGGTGGCCTTTAGCACAGGTTCGACTGTATTACCATAACCAGTAGCCTATTTCACCAACATTGCAAAATATACTTATCTAGCAAAGTATACTTTGAGGGAGTAATCATTTATTTTTCCCGAAATGCATTATTTCATATAGAACTAACGACTGCATATAATTGATGATTAAAAGTATGCAGAATCATTAGTTTAAACATACATGTATTTTATTTGCATATTGTTTACAAGTTCATTGTCAATGTCAATGTTACTATAAAAAAATGTATACAGTACTATACAAATGGGATTGGATTGAAAGCAAGCTTATTTAAATCCTTTCCCTTACATGTGACTAGATATCATAGTATGCCGAAACCAAGACATTACTGCCATCAGTTTTAGAACAGTTTATATTCTGTGATAATTGATATTTTCTGGGTTATAAGTTGTTCTGGTTTCAGCATCCTCTGATACACGGCAATTACATTAAAGCAATTAAATTTTAAATTCCGAAAAATATAGTATTGACACAAATGTACAGACAATAGGTTCTATGCAATCAATTACGTGATACATGAAATGGAAAAAAAATAAGGAATGAAGCAAGCCACAATAGGAATTGGAATTGTTCCCACACCAAGCCATGCCCAGTTAGCGCCACCCCAAGTCAGATAGTGTGTGTGCACACGTAGGCATCATTATATGGAGCATTAAAAACGACCGGTGTTTTGTATGAATAGTCTAACTGATGCGAAAATGGCTTCATTGGAGTTATCGTCAAGTTGTCTGTTGCCATAGAGTATAGTGCAAGGGCGGATTCAGGGGGGGGGAGGGCGGACCCGACGCACCCCCCCCCCTAAAATTCGCCGAGTAACGATTTTTTACAAGTTACAAGGCACGTTTCTAAATTCGCGTTGTGAATTTATTGTTTATTGGGGGGGGGGGGGTTTGCTCCAAAATGCGCCAGAACGCAGGGAATGCGATGTAGATTTCAAAAACAATCAGGAGGGAATGCCTCCGGACCCACCTAGCGCGTTCGATAATATAGTCAAGTATTGCAAAGTAGTTACGCCCCCCCCCCCCTAACCCGAAATCCTGGATCCGCGCCTGTAGTGTGGAGGGTGGGTTGGCAAAAAGTGTGTATGTCGTCTATTAGTTGTAGTAGTAGTAGTAGGTTGGGACCTCTCCGGTATTTGTTTTTATTTTGGTTTTAAAACAATTAAGTGATGGGGCGTTCCGTGTGTCATCTGGAAGAGAGTTCCACTCCCGGATAGTGGATGGTAGAAACGAGTTATAATAAAGGGTGATTCTGGACCGTAAACTCTATATATTCTCAGGGATTCGTAAATTGTAACGGGAAGTATTCGTTTTAGGTGGAAGGACACCGACCAGGTAAGTGGGTGAGATGCCATTTTTCATTTTGTAAAATAGGGACAAATTATGGGAGTGACGTCTATTTCTAATGTTTCCCAACAGGTTTCTATATATAAGGACTCGATTGAAACAAGCCGAGTGGCACCTGTAGCGATACGTGCTGCTTCAATCTGAATTTTTTCGACGGCATCCTTCTCATACTGGGTACAATTTTCCCAAATGACATCCGCATATTCTAATACCGGTCTAATAAAAGTAAGATAAATTATTTCAATGCATTTTCTATCTAGTATGTATTTTAATTTTCTCATAGCATTGATCCTACGCCATGGCTTTCCGGTTATGTATTTTATGTGTTGGTGCCATGTTCCCTCGTTGTTGAAATATATACCTGGATACTTGTGACTATCAACTTCTGAGACATTAACATTATTCATGAGGATTGGGGGATGTACTTCTTTATTACGTTTACGTGATATAAGTAGTGATTCAGTTTTCCTTGGATGAAATGATACAATCCAGGTATTAGACCAGTTAGTAATTATATCAAGATCGTTGTTTATAGTCATGGATGCTGTTGCAGGAGAATCAACAATAAGATATAAACTGGTGTCGTCTGCGAAAAGTCGAAATTAGAGTTGATGTCCGTAACAATATCGTTTATATATAATATAAATAACAAATGACCGAGAATAGATCCTTGCGGGACGCCAGCCTTAATTTGGTTCCAGTTAGAATAAACACCTTGTAAAACAACCCTTTGCTTGCGAGTATTAAGATACCTTTTAAACCAGTTGTGAATATTATTAGTAACACCTGCGGCTCTCAGCTTCAAAAGAAGACCTGTATGCCAAACTCGATCAAATGCTTTGCTTATGTCGCAGAATACCACCCTCACCTCTTTTCCATCGTCTAATGCACGACAGAATGTATTATAAAGGAATGTCAGTTGGTTCACAGTTGAGTCGCCAGGTACAAGCCCGGACTGTAATGGTGTTAATATATATTATTATCATTAAAATGATTGTACAAATACTTGAAAACCGCCTTCCCAAGAACTTTACTAACAGTGTTAAGCAGGGAGATGGGACGATAATTCGAAGTGAGAGAAGGATCGCCAGCTTTAAATATCGGGCACACATTGGCCTCTTTCCATACGTCTAGAAATAGTCCACATTGAATTGATTTGTTAAAGAGGTCTTTTAGGGGAGTTGCTAATTCGTACTTTATTTCTTTAAGTATACGATTATTCACGCCATCTGGTCCAGAGGCTTTACCTATGGACAAATTAGAAAGGATTGTTTGTATTTCTGTTTCGTTAAGGGTGATAGATTCAAGTCTACTGGTTATTGCATAAGGCGTTACTATGGGTAAAGGAACAGGAGGTTCTTGTAAAAGAGTTTGATCACGGAAAAAGTTATTTAAAATGTTAGCTTTCCCCGTGTTATCGTCGATTATTGATCCATTATGTTGAAGTGGTGGGATTGTTTTATTTGCATTCTGGCATATATAATATTTCAAAGTAGACCACCAATCTTTTGAACGGAGTTGACCTGGTTTTAATGTGTTACTTATCCCAGTGCGGTAATCTTTTTTTGATTCCCGATTTGCTGAAATAACGTCATTCCTGAAACTTCAAAATTTTAGAATTACAGAATCATTATACCAAAATGGCTGTGATAATGTAATAAATTCAGTATAATAAAAATCAATAAATTTATCCTTAAATTGAAAATGTCTCCCTCAAAGTATACTTTGCTAGATAAGTATACTTTGCAATGTTGGTGAAATCGGCTATTGAGACATATAGTACAATAAAGCCCAGCCTTGACGATACAGGCGAGACTTAGCTGAACAGAAGTAACACTTTATAAGTCTCATATCAGGTTGGGCATAACTGTAAATGAATGTCCTAATTCAAATATATGGGGCGCCATGCAGGACAGGTTAATTATGTGTACAAAACCAATTTTGTCCAGACAAAATTGAGTTTTGAAACACTAAAATTCACAAAATCCAATTATGTAAAATTCTGATATATAAAATTCATTTTTGTTATAAAGGATTCAATTTTGTAAGACAGAATTGAGTTTTGTGAACAAAATTCAGTTTTGTGGGACAGAATTCAGTTTTGTCCACAAAAGTCAGTTTTGTCCACAAAAATTAGTTTGCGTAACTGATAGTCTATGTCATCTCTACGTTGATTGGTTGAGATCGGTCTTAGTCCATTTTACTAGATGGTGGAGTACACTTGCAGGTTTAAATATTTCAATGCGAAAATATAACCCAATATATCAATATTATACTTCTTTATGGACAGTTATTTTGATTATATTATGATTACAAAATATATACCTCTAGTTCTATCCAAGAATCTTATTGTGACTAATCATGTATGCGGATGCCAGGGCGGCCACCCCTATTGCGTAATGGACCTGCCTCCTTTACCTTTACGCGCCATCTTTTATGCGCGCCATCTTTGGAAAAGAGCGATCTTGACAGCCATGCAACACTAAGCTACAAAGCAGTAACAAGTGTGTTTCATCCAGCGTTCTCTGAAACTTACTTCTTCAGACGCCATTTTGGATCGCTGATCGGCGACCGTGACCCATTTATCCAGTCCAGTTTCTGACCAATGGTAGTCCTTCTTACATGCGTGTGCCATATTTGGGCAACAGAATCGAAACGTATGCAAATACGTATACGAAACGTATGCAGAATTGAATTTTGTGACACAGAATTGAGTTTTGTGGCACAAAAGTGAATTTTGTGACACAGAATTGAGTTTTGTGGCACAAAAGTGAATTTTGTTGACAAAATCAGTATATATTTAATTTTGTTTTGTTTTTGTCAAGTTTATAGGTACAAAAATGAATTTTGTTGACAAAATTGAACCATGTCCCACTTGGCGCCCCGTAAAATACACATGCTGCTGTTAACGAATAGTGCAATCGTTGTTGCTGTTTGTCTTAACACTCGGCCCAAACGGTGTTCAAAACATTTAAAGTACCGCGTTGGAACGGTCAGCTGATAACAAAAGACGTATATAACTGACTCGCCTCCCTGAGGGAGTTAGCCCCCTTCTCCCACAAACCCCTTCATGTACAACGATGGACTTTGTGTATGGAACAATCTACTGATATTGATAAAGTAAATAAATAACACTGGCATCGCAACACACGTGTGGTCGGAAATCGGTAATTAATTCCAACGAAAATGGTAAACGATAATCCAACACCACCAGGTCGGTGTGGTAATCATATAATAGCAACCGGCATTGATAACACTTCACGGACACGGTATGGGCCATTCCACAACAATCTCATATTATAGCATAAAATGAGCTTCCGCGGTGCAATAAATAGAGAATAGTAGGTTAGTGCCGTGAATATGAAAATATATCTGGCAAGGCTTAGGAAACGGGATGGACGAGGCTCTGCGGAGCACATCCCGTTTCCGTGCCGCGCCAGATATTTTCCCATTCACGGCACTAACCTACTATTCTATTCATCCCGTCAACATTACAAATAGCTTTAAAATGCAAAAAATAACCCCAGCCGCATCTCCAAATAGGAGAATCGACTATTATGACAACCGCACATATTCATACACAGTGATTATGTCGTATTGACAGGATATCAAAAATGTTTCACGGCACCGTGTTTCACGGCACATACGCACTGTGTTGACGGGTAAACACCGTGTATTAAACGACATAATACGCTAGTGTACTCAATATGCCAATTATACTACTACAGAAGACAGGTTATGTGATAAGGACAGTTTCAATGTATGCTTATGTGCCCATGTAATACATATAAACATTTGTGTTGATTTAAAATGATAAGTATTTATCTCGTAGACTGATTTCATAAGAAACTCGGCATAGCCTCGTTTCTTATGAAATCAGGAAACTTGTTTAATAAATATTATATTAAATCATCTCTCATGGAAGATCCTCTAGGATGTTACGTGGATTGCACGGAGAATGAATACACACATTTGTAATTGTCTTTATTTACTCATTAATATGGCGAATCGTTCGAAAAAGTTCGTCTCTTCGTGTCATCGCCCGTAGAAACGGATACGTGGCTGTGACTGGAGATATAGAGAATAGTAGGTTAGTGCCGTGAATCGGAAAAAATATCTTGCAAGGCTTAGGAAACGGGATGGGCGAGGCGAGGCTCTGCCGTGCCGTGTCAGATATGTGTTTCCCATTCACGGCACTAACCTACTATTCTATTTATCCCTTCAACACTATAAATAGCTGTGAAATGCAAAAATGTGAAATGCAATAACCCCAGCCGCATCCTCAAAATCGGAGAATCGACTAGTATGACAACCGCACATATTCATACGCAGTGATTAGGTCGTATTGCCAGGATATCAAAAATATTTCACGGCACCGTGTTTCGCGGCACATGCGCACTGTGTTGATGGGATAACTGGGGGCTTATGGGTTATGTAACGAAGTACCATGGAATAATGCGAAAGACTGGTGATAGATAAGGAAACGTCACATATAGGTTAGAACACACCAAATAGTTTTGACTATATAATTTAACCGAATGCCATCGAATAAGGCCAGTCTTTCCTACTTTCACTATTCGTATGGATGCTGTGGGACCTACTTGTACATGACCTGCAGCCAGTCTGTACTGGTTTTGCATGAATTAAACAATAGGTTCACTTATTCCTAAGAAAGTAAAATCCAACCTCGTCATATCCCCCAATATTGTTTACATTTTTGGCCACGGAAACTCTGTTTACATCACGTGACCAACCGATTCTGTGTTTATTTTTAAATGCTACAAATATGCTGAAAACTGTTGTTAAAAGCTCCCCAAAATGTTCCTCAAGTGAAACTGGGTAGTAATAGATCAATGTTGGTAAGCAAACTAGGTCTGTGACCTAAAAACGCCCGCACAATTTGTTTATACCGGACTACTTTTGCCCCCTACTTCTGCGATTTCGCCATTTGGTATTCTCTAACCTAAACGATGGGCAATGATCTGACAAAACCGGAAAATATTGACTTTGGTGACCAATAACGATCCACACCACATCAGCCATTATTAACCCTTTCAACACCACATACCTGTATAGGGGTATTGGCAAATAGTGTAGATCCAGATGAGCCGGCTCGTAACGAGCCGTCTCATCAGGATCTGCACTTTTTGAAAGTAATTATCATAGTTTTTTTAAAGCAAAAATCCCCCCCCCACCCGCCCAAATATCCCCTTTTCATAAATGGATTAGTCTGAAAACCATTTTGTGACAATTGGATTGATCCGAAAATTAACTATAAAAATCAATTCCAGTTACTTAGGTGTGAAAGTGTTAACATTCAAACCACCCGAACTGATTGCGTGCTCCTCATAATTCTGGAGCGAGTCAGTATTTACAATATTCCTGGTAGATCCGCATAAATACTCGGAGTTCAAAGGCGTACTAATGTGTGTTAAAAGTCTCATTTAATGTAATAAATAAATATTATGTTCTGGTTTCATCCCCCATTCCCAGTATTCAACCAGTATACGTGTAGGAATATTAACCCCATTCCCACCAGTATACAAACAACCCGAACATGTTTAATGTCAACGAAAGCCTAGCGGATTATTTTAGCTAAATACTTGCATATTTCTCAATTTCTGATACAATATATTTTGTGTTGCCAAAGATATGATAATAATTCCAGCACAAAAATATTTACACAATTCCCTAACATTTGATTGGCTCGTAGCAAGTCTCTGTCCAAAAGTTCTATACCAATAAACTCCCATGCCGAACTACTTTCCGTAACCGTGAGGCGCAGTTAAAATAATTCTTAAGAAAACGGAAAATAAACACATTTTCTTGATGAATTTATTTCAAATGCTGGAATTATAAGGAATGAATGGCCTTTTTGTGGAATTTATCGGGGATATAAACTTGGAAAAGTAGCGGGAATACTGGACGAGGCCTTCCGGCCTTCGTCCAGTATTCCCGCGACTTTTCCAAGTTTATACCCCGTTAAATTCCACAAAAAGGCCATTCATTCCTATAAAACATAGTTATGCGTGTAAAAATTGCAATTGCATCAGGTAAATTGTGATTGTATTATCTTAAAATAAAGGAATACAAATGTTAATTCTAGAATTTCTATTATTTTTATTGTTACATTGTATTGTAATAATGACTATTTATTGTTTAACATTGTTATTCTTTTTATTTTTTAGGAGAATATAACTCATCTGAATCAAACAGTCAGCGTGGAAATGCATGTCAATTGGTCAGCGTGGAAAGTCATGCTATGATGTCGAGCAGTTTTATCATATCTCTGTTGTAATCTGTTTTCTTATTGTTGCACGAGAGAAACAAAATAAACGAAGTCAACAATGTGAGGTTAGGGCGAAATGTGAACATATTTGTTGATGTTTACCTTTACGGGCTATAGTCACCCGCGATATGAAGTGCACGAAAGATAATCGTTTTTATTTTCGTCTCTCTTGTGCTACCAAGTTTGAATGTAAATCTATACGTATATATATATATAGCCAGATGCTATCATATCGGCCTACGCATGCCATCTTCTGTAGCCGATTTCATCCAAATTGCAAAGTATACTTATCTAGCAAAGTATACTTTGAGGGAGTAATCATTTATTTTCCCCCAAATGCATTATTTCATATAGAACTAACGACTGCATATATTTGATTATTAAAAGTATGCAGAACTATTATATAATGTAATAAATTCAGTATAATAAAAATTAATAAATGTATCCTTGAATTGAAAATTTCTCCCTCAAAGAATACTTTGCTAGATAAGTATACTTTGCAATGTTGGTGGAATAGGCTGCTAATCAGGGAATATATAGATCAGTGTTGAGTTGGAAAAACATTCTTGCTGATTATACACCGACAATTTATTTCGGCATTTGCACAAATGTGTGAGTTGGCTAAGAGTTACACTGATTTTATTTCTCTAATAATATGTTTGAACTGTTCAGGAAATTACATTCCGCTGTGACGTTACTTTCCTCATCGATACTAACCCGAATGTTCCGTCTGTAATGCAGGGCGACGTAAGTGGCCCTGCGTTACAGCCAGAACATTCGGGTTATATCGATAGAAGCATGCACGGATCCAGGTTGGCTAGTACATCTATCTAGAACACTCAGTATGCTATGTACATGCACACGCCTCAAGCAAACTAATGCAAGCAAACTAATTATTTAAAAACATTACATATGATTTACAATACCAACAATTTCAACGCCCCGAGCCGGGAGTCATATGTCGTTGATATTATAGCCTAAATTGCATGTTGCATATTGGTCATATATTGAAGGAGTGAATGGAAGAAGGGGGCTAACTCCCTCCGGGAGTTAGCCCACTTCTTCCATTCACCCCTTCCATTGTGGTCCGCTGTTGCACGCACTGACTTCTTATAGAGATAATTCCCAGGACCTGTAGCCGATTTCATCAAAATTGCAAAGTATACTTATCTAGCAAAGTATACTTTGAAGGAGTAATCATTTATTTTCCCCAAAATGCATTATTTCATATAGAACTAACAACTGCATATAGTTCATGATTAAACGCATGCATAATTATTATACTGTGTGTAATACATTCAGTATAATAAAAATTAATAAATTTAACCTAAAATTGAAAAATTCTCCCTCAAAGTATACTTTGCAATGTTGGTGAAATCGGCTACATATCAGACATCATGGTGGTTTGGCAGATCTATCATTCATAGGCGGCGGAACCGGAAAATTATGGGGGGGGGGGGGCAGTCTTGATGTTGCTAGCGGGTACGGGGGCATGCTGCCCCTGAATTTTTTGAAATCTAATAGACGTGAATATGTGCTTTATAATATAAGTTACAGAATTATTGAGGGGGCCTCCCCAACAAAATTATTGCCCCCCCCCCCCCCCACTTCCGGCGCCCCTGTAATTGCAGCAACTGGCTAGCTTTAAACTTTATTTATTTTACAACGTTTACAAACAAGCGCGAGAACACGTATACAAATGCTTTCGCTGGCATAGATGAAGCCGTAAGGGCGGTCCTTAATGTGGGAGGAAACCAGAGTACCCGGAGGAAACCTACTTATCCTATCTGGCGACCACTGTGCCATCTCACATACTGCCCTGGCGGAGGATCGAACATGGGGCCGCAGTGTTGAGAAGCGCGCTCTTTACCGATTGCGCTAACCGGGCAACCGGTAGCAGCTTTAAAATGCAATCCCGCATCCCATGTTGTCATATAGAAGACATGTTTGCCTATTCTTTAGGTATGACATTCTTCTGCAAAATAAACATGCATGTATCATTATCGGACGTGCTTATTAGAATTATTATGCTTTTTTTATATCTCCCGTGAGTTGCCACTATTGAGATCAGTGGCGACAATCATGTTTTCTTAAATGAAAAACTGAAACAAATATTTATTTTCTCTATTTATTGTTAATGTCCAATAATCATATTGTAAAATAAGTCGATACAAATATCTTCTCAATGGCGCATTTTATTGACTTACATAATTTAAAAATGTCCTGCATCATTTGTATATCAAACATCTCGAATCATTTTAACAGATTTGTAATACATGTATATAAAAAAAATGAATGTAAATATTGTTCTGCAAATGTTCTCATTTCTTATCAAAAGTGTATGTTGTTACCACTCAGTTGAACCGTCTCGGCGAGACGGTTCAACTGAGTGGTAACAACATACACTTTTGGTGGATCCGGGTACCGAGTAGATTCGCCGGACAAATCTTATGATGCTTCCGGCGCACTGGGTTGCATTTTTAAAGTGTTGTCATTTATTGGCAATGAGAAAGCCACACGTTCACCTCAAATCTTATATGATGCTAGATGGATTTGTAGTCAATGGTAGACAACTCTGTCGGAGGCAATGAGCTTTGAGTATCCAGTCACACTTGAATTACTTCCCTTGAACACAGCTGGATGAATTAGAGAGCTCTTCAAACGAATTGGGGCTAGCTCGAAATGAATTAGAGCTATCACCAAATGAATTAGAGCTAGCTCCAAATGATTTAAAGCTAGCTCGAGATTTAGCTCCAAATGAATTAGAGAGCTCTCCAAATTAATGAGTTCGCTCCAAATGATTTAGAGAGATCTTCTTATGTAATTTAGCTAGCTGGAAATGAATTAGAGCTATAAGTAACTCAAATAGTTAGCTGTAAATTATTTGGAGAGAGGTCGAAAAGAATATTAGTTAATGTTCTATTAAAATCAATTTGAACTAGCTCTAAATCATTTGGATCTAGCTCTAATTCATTTCAAGCTAGCGTTAAATCAATTCGAGCCAGCTCTAGATAATTATTTAGAAATATCATTAATTGTTTGGGATTATGTATATTTGGCGTTCCATACGCCTGGTAGACTCACTGTAAGTACTACCAGGCACGTCGCTAGGTGGAGGCCTGGAAGCCCGGACTTCCAGCTATTTTGTGTCTTTTTTTTAATAATTATATGGATCTAATTCAATTTTATAAATATTTACCTGAAGAAAAAAAAACAATACTTAATGCCTCGCTAGCTTAATTGGATCCCACACACAGGTGGGCTTCCACATCAGCCAGGCCTGACACACACAGGTGGGCTTCCACATCAGCCAGGCCTGACACACACAGGTGGGCTTCCACATCAGCCAGGCCTGACACACACAGGTGGGCTTTCCACACCAGCCAGGCCTGACTTTTCTAGCAAAGTATACTTTGAGGAACGGTTCATAGTTCGGTGTTTTATGGATTATTTCGGTGTATCACTGTTACCAACATATAATTTACGTCACCTCCCGCGAGTTACACATATAAGTAAAGTACAGTATTTTGACAGTATAAAAGGGGTCCGAAATGTGAATGTGTAGATAATTGACGATTTCTGTCGTCTATATTAATGATTGAGCATTATTAGTTGCACAAAACTATGTAAATTACCCAAACCCAACGAAATCAACACAAATCTACCAGAAATTCACCAAAATACCCATATGACACCAACATACTGACCATCTGTTCAAACACCTATTGTGGGTGGGTGGAAATTGTTGCAAATAAAAGATAGATTTGTAGTCAATGGTAGACAACTCGGAGAAAATGAGCTTTGAGTACAAGTTACTTCCCTTGAACACAGCTGATAGGAGATGAACTTTGACCAAGTCTAAGCAACAACATAAACAGATATTAAAATGTATTCGTGCAATACACAATAGCCAACCATGTCTGTGAAATATTTGTTATGTTTTCTGGCGTTTCCATGCAGTCTTGTTGTTTCTAGTTCGTCCAAAAACACTGGTAAGAAAACCTGTTTAACCTGTTTACATGTTGTGACCAGTACTCGACCATGTCCTATTTTCGGACTTTTTAAAGACACTGTCATACTACATAGATAGTTGTTGATAGGCTATTAAACACCAATAAATTATTCAAATTCATTACATAAGCGTTGTGACAGAGTAGTATTTCTAAATATTTGTTTCAAGCGTTCTTTGTTTACATTCTACTTCGTGAAGAGTGACCTAAAAAGGTGTGCTAATACACACTTTATTGAGTGAGTTTATCATATTTCTGAACTTAATTGTATATATAAGTTGCGTGTAAAAAATTGTGATTGGTAAAAAAATGTTTATAATACTGAAAAATAACTAGCGTTTGCAATGGTAATTGTATCCCCCGGACTCCGTCGGGGGATACTATGGATTTGACAGTGCGCCGCGTCCGCGTCCGCGTCCGCGTCCGCGTCCGCCGCAGACACTTCTTGTCCGGAGCATAACTCGAACACCCTTTGGAATATTTTCATGAAACTTCACACATGCATAGACCACGACCCGAAGGTGTGTCGCGCACAAGAATGACAACTCTTGCATAGCTAATTTTTGAGTTATCTCTCTTTTTTGTTTCTCGCACTGATTTCGTGTCCGGAGCATAACTCCACCACCCTTTGGAATATTTTCATGAAACTTCACACATGCATAGACCACGACCCGAAGGTGTGTCACGCACAAGAATGACAACTCTTGCATAGCTAATTTTTTAGTTCTCTCCCTTTTTTGTTTCGCGCACTGATTGACCATAACTCGACCACCCTTTGGAATATTTTTATGAAACTTAACACATTCAATTAGACCACGAACCGAAGGTGTGTCGTGCACAAGAATGACAACTCTTGCATAGCTAATTTTTTGAGTTATCTCCCTTTTTTGTTTTCGCTCACTGATTTCCTGTCCGGAGCATAACTCGACCACCCTTTGGAATATTTTCATGAAACTTCACACATAGACCACGACCCGGAGGTGTGTCGCGCACAAGAATGACAACTCTTGCGTAGCTAATTTTTCAGTTATCTCCCTTTTTTGTTTTGCGCACTCTACAAACTGGACAATAATGCATGAAGACCTGTTTTCTCGTCTGCTCTGTATACCTTTTCTGGTGTGCTCTGTACACCTTACCTGTAGAGAGAACAATAGAAACTGGGAGAACCATGTGCTAAGCATGGGCTAGCATGTGCAGATGTCCAGTGCTTGACCACTGCTGACCAGGTAATTTATACAGGTAAATCACTACATTGGGTACTGTGTTGAAAATATTGTGGCATTATGTGGACCTCTGCAGATATATGTAGATAAATATAGGACTATTAAAAAAAAATCTGGTCTCCAATAGCAAGCATTATTATTTTTAAACTTTTTTTTGTCATTTTCTTTTCTTTTTTTTTTCATTATTTTTTTTCATTTTTTTTTTAAATTATTTTTCAATTTGACTGGAAAAAAAATCTGGGCTCCAGTAGCAAGCATTATTATTTGTAAACTTTTTTTTTCCATTTTTTTTTTTTTCATTTTTTTTTTCATTTTTTTTTTCAAATTATTTTTCAATTTTTGTCCAGTAGCATGAGGTCGTAAGTGCTATATACAGACTATTCACCTGTGCATGTGCTAGCATGTGCAACTGACCACTGACCACTTACAGGTAATTTATACAGGTAAATGATTATATTACATTTCCGTAAACTGTGTTGAAAATATTGTGGCATTATGTGGACCTGTGCAGATATATGTAGATAAATATAGGACTATTAAAAAAAATTCTGGGCTCCAGTAGCAAGCATTATTATTTTTAATTTTTAAACTTTTTTTCCATTTTTTTTTTTATTTTTTTTTCAAATTCTTTTTCAATTTTTGTCTAGTAGCATAAGGTCGTAAGTGCTATATACAGACTATTATCATATAATAAAACAATTATTGACTAGTGAGCCATAGAATATAATCTGATATTCTATGGTTCACTAGTCAATAATTGTATAATATGTTCGGGCCAGTGAAAATTGCTTTCGGGCCCAGGCTCGAGGTCAAGGCGGGACAAGGCGAGGCATCTGATTCCGCGGAATTCTTGTTTACTTATCTCCCTTTGTTGTTTCGTGCTCTGATTTTGTATCCAGAGCATAACTCGAACACGCATATACGCATTGCTCTCTAAATGGTCCTCTACCGCCCTGTGCCAAATCCACGTTCGTTCTGCCCCCGTCAAGCCCAGGGTCAAGGTCACATACTTAGTGCTTCAAAAACATTAACGCTTGGGTAAATATGTTATACTTTCTGTTTTCTTTCATGGATCATGGATCATCTTCATATTTCATATACGCATTGCTCTAATGGTCCTCTACCGCCCTGTGCCAAATCCACGTTCGTCCTGCCCCACCAATCCAGGGTCAAGGTCACATACTTGGTGCTTCAAAAACTTTAACGCTCAGGTAAATATCTTATAATTTTTATTTCCATTCACGGATCAACTTCATATTTCATATACGCGTTGCTCTAATGGTCGTCTACCGCCCTGTGCCAAATCCACGTTCGTCCTGCCCCCCGCCAAGCCCAGGGTCAAGGTCACATACTTAGTGCTTCAAAAACTTTAACGCTCAGGTAAATATCTTATTATTTTATTTTTTTTCCATTCACGGATCAACTTCATATTTCATATACGCGTTGCTCTAATGGTCGTCTACCGCCCTGTGCCAAATCCACATTCGTCCTGCCCCCGCCAAGCCCAGGGTCAAGGTCACATACTTAGTGCTTCAAAAACTTTAACGCTCGGGTAAATATCTTATAATTTCTGTTTTCTTTCATGGATCATCTTCATATTTCATATACGCATTGCTCTAATGGTCCTCTACCGCCCTGTGCCAAATCCACGTTCGTCCTGCCCCCGCCAATCCCAGGGTCAAGGTCACATACTTGGTGCTTCAAAAACTTTAATGCTCGGGTAAATATCTTATAATTTTTCTTTCCATTCACGGATCAACTTCATATTTCATATATGCGTTGCTCTAATGGTCCTCTACCGCCCTGTGCCAAATCCACGTTCGTCCCGCCCCCGCCAAGCCCAGGGTTAACATCATATACTTAGTGCTTAAAACAAAAAACTTTAACGCTCAGGTAAATATCTTATAATTTCTGTTTTCTTTCACGGATCAGCTTCATATTTCATATATGCATTGCTCTAATGGTCCTCTACCGCCCTGTGCCAAATCCACGTTTGTCCTGCCCCCGCCAAGCCCAGGGTCAAGGTCACATACTTGGTGCTTCAAAAAATTTAACGCTCAGGTAAAAGAAAATTTTGACTTGCAATTTGGCCTCATTTATTATCAAAGCGATATGTGGGACATTCGTGTTCTATGAACACATTTTCTAGTTTATTAAACTTCACACATGCATAGAAGACGACCAAAAGGTGTGTCGCACGTAAGAATGACAACTCTTGCGTCGTTAATTTCTTAGTTATCTCCCTTTGTTGTTTCGTGCACTGATTTCGTGTCTGGAGCATAACTCAAACACCCTTTGGAATATTTTCATGAAACTTCACACATGCATAGACCACAACCCTAAAGGTGTGTCCCGCAAGAATGACAACTCTTGCATCACTAATTCTTTAGTTATCTCCCTTTGTTTTTCCGTCACTGATTTTGTCTCCGGAGCATAACTCGAACACCCTTTTTTCAAACTACTTGTGTATCTGGGGAGGGGGATACACATGCGTTTGTCGACAAGCGTCCATTTCTAGTTAGTTTTTCGTATTATAAACGTGTTTTTCCATTGATGGTTACTAAATTATTGTATCTAAATTAATTACACTAGCGTCTATAATGGGAATTCCTTTTTAAATTTGGTATAGTATTATCATTTACGACGAAAAGTAATTTTTCTTTTCTTTACTAGTACAGTGGGGTCAGCGTGTAAGTGCACACACGAACGAACACGACAGGTTGGTTCCAACCTGTCGTGTTCGTTCGTGTGTGCACTTTCACGCTGACCCCACTGTACATGTACATGTATAGCGAAAATTCCAGATTATGCCAAGTTAAATTATATCCCCTGCTTATCACAGTTTCTGATAGCATATGTACTTGAATATTACGCATGCTTTTGTGAATGTGATCAATTTTAACCTTTACACCGCTATCTTAATTTTTTGTCGTCTGCTGTTTATTTTCCATTTTTATTATCAAAAACATGCTTTGACAGCACTTTAGAATAATTTACAACATGCTTTGACAGCACTTAAGAATCTGAAATGTTGTCAAACCATGTTTTTATGGAGAAATAAGGCAATATATAAAAGCAACAGCAGACGACAATTGTTGTGTGTATCGGTCTAAGGGTTAATTTTGCATTGGTGTACAGATGTCATTTACTGGGCATGAAGCTAAAAACCACATCTGGGATATTCTGAGGTACACTGCCTTTAACAAAAAAAAATACAAATGTTAAACAGTAGTACATACAATAGCGTTTCTGGGCCAGTTTATCACTTAGGACCCGCCACACCCCCCTCGCCGGCCCCCAGCCCCCTTTCCCAAGTATCCTAGGACCGGACCAGACCCTCCGCGCCCACAGCCCACCTTCCGCCCAAAAGAGAGTGCGGGGGACAGCCCACCACCCTCGCCGGCCCGGCTACTAACATGATATACCTCACCCGCAAACAGCGTAGATACAGATGAGCCAGCTCGTGACATCCATGGACAACATACATATAGGGTGCACTTTACAGAATTCTGGTGGGTTACACGGGCAAATCGTTGATTTACAAATA
Source organism: Conchocele bisecta (assembly GCA_029237695.1). Classification (NCBI taxonomy): domain Eukaryota; kingdom Metazoa; phylum Mollusca; class Bivalvia; order Lucinida; family Thyasiridae; genus Conchocele; species Conchocele bisecta. The sequence continues at coordinate 49,259,002 of CM055268.1, forward strand.
ATGGTGCACTTACTAGAGTAAACTGGCCCAGAAATGCTATTGTATATACTACTTAAACAATTATATGTATACATACCGGTATATGGTTTCATTTGAAAACTTATATTTTCCATAAATATTAGAAAGTTAGTAAATTTTTCAGATCAGATGCACTTGCGTAAGTTATGAACATCAGCTTTCTACTCTTGAAATGGTATTCTACTTATCAGGTAACACTGCATGCTACAGAATGAGCAAATATGACGTGGTTTTCATTGAAAATAGTGCAGATTTGTTTATGTTCCGGATAACGCTGTTGTCATTCGATCGCATCATGTGCCATCTCTCGACCAATGTAAAGTCACAAAACCCATAAGTCCCATTTCGCCAATCACAGCCACATATATTTATTCTGCAGGTTATTTTTGGCAAGTAACAGACTTCCACTATGACGCGAACTACAGCACGACTGGTGACCCGAGCCACATGTGCCACCAGTCGGCCTCGTTGTCCGGCAACAATGGTAACTATGGCAACTACCTGTGTGATGCACCATGGAAACTGGTGACGTCGGCCATACAGGCCATGTACAAGTTCCAGTCAGAGCCAGACTTTATTATGTGGACGGGGTAAGTATTTCTGCCGGTGCGGATCCAGGTTTTAGATCTAGTCGTCAACTTTCCTAGTTGCGAAATCTACTCCCGTACCATCTGCAGTAGATAGCAACTACAACTTTCCTGAAATGCAAACCATTTTTTATGCAACTTTTCTCATTTCTCATCTGGAGTATAATTATGTTGTTACCATTCAATTGAACCGTCTCGACGAGACGGTTCAATTGAGTGGTAACAACATACACTTTGGATGAGAAATACGAAAATTCATCAGCTCTTTCCACATAAATAAGTGGGGTAACAACTTAACTCGGCAAATTTTAGAAGGGTCGTATGTGGACACGCCCGCCCTGGATCGCCTATGTTCTGTCAGGTATCAGGCTCCAGATAAGGAATTAGTAATTGAGTATTGTTACTCCATCATTTCTGAAGCAATTGGGTATTTCAAAATTTGAATTGGGTAAAATAAAATCACACTACTGTTTACACATCAACTATTGAATAGTTTGCTTCGAAATGAAAACATATCTTGGCATTTCATTAGAATTGTCTCCAAGGAGACAATTCTAATGAAATACCAAGATGTGTTTTCATGGAAAATAAGAAAAATATGCTATATTTGTGGTCTGTTTATTGTTTTCTGCAGCATGATAAAGGTACCACAAAATTTGTATTGCTTTTTGATACTCGCTACTTCTGATTTCAATTGGGTTTTTGGCAATTTCAATTGGGTATTTAAGCAAATACGCATCTTATTTGGAGCTCTGAGGTATGTATGCATGCTTGGCCAGTGGTTAGTATTATCTGGCTATTTCTGGCCAAATGTGGCTTGTGGGATTTGTGACCAGGCTCCTGATCCAATACCACACTCATGTAGCCTGAGAACGGTCTATAGTGCTTACTAGAAGCAAAGCATAGGGTGTTTCATTGAACAGATCCTGTCTGTCTGTCTGTTTGTATGAGTTTCTCAAATCACCTATAATTATGTCTCCCCCATGAATGGGGAGACATATTGGTTTTGGCTTGGTTGTCCGTCTGTCTGGACATCCGTCCGTCTGTCTATCACAAAATTTGTGTTGTGTATATCTCCAAGAGTTTTTGAGTTACAGTCGTGAAACTTTACAGGAATACTTGTCATCGTGTGAAGTTGCGCACCTGGGGTTTTAGATGCGGATTCATCCTGTATTTACGGAGTTATGGCCCTTGACTTAGCAAAAATTTGTGATTTTCAACTTGTGTCGCGCGTGTCTCCAAAAGTATTTCAGTTAGAGTCGCAAAACTTTACAGGAATACTGGTCATTGTATGAAGTTGCGCACCTGGGGTTTTAGATGCGGATTCATCCTGTAGTTACGGAGTTATGGCCCTTGACTTAGTGAAAATTGGGGATTTTCAACTTGTGTCGCGCGTATCTCCAAATGTATTTCAGTTAGAGTCGTGAAACTTTACAGGAATACTGGTCATCGTGTGAAGTTGCGCACCTGGGGTTTTAGATGCGGATTCATCCAGTATTCACGGAGTTATGGCCCTTGACTTAGTGAAAAGTGGGGATTTTCAACTTATGTCGCGCGTATCTCCAAATGTATATCAATTAGAGTCGTGAAACTTTACAGGAATACTGGGTCATGTGTGAAGTTGCGCACTGGGGTTTTGGGAGATGCGGATTCATCCAGTATTCACGGAGTTATGGCCCTTGACTTAGTGAAAAGTGGGGATTTTCAACTTATGTCGCGCGTATCTCCAAATGTATTTCAATTAGAGTCGTGAAACTTTACAGGAATACTGGTCATCGTGTGAAGTTGCGCACCTGGGGTTTTAGATGCGGATTCATCCAGTATTCACGGAGTTATGGCCCTTGACTTCGTGAAAAGTGGGGATTTTCAACTTTTGTCGCGCGTATCTCCAAAAGTATTTCAGTTAGAGTTGCGAAACTTTACAGGAATACTGGTCATCGTGTGAAGTTGCACACCTGGGGTTTTAGATGCGGATTCATCCTGTATTTACGGAGTTATGGCCCTTGACTTAGCAAAAATTTGTGATTTTCAACTTGTGTCGCGCGTGTCTCCAAAAGTATTTCAGTTAGAGTCGCAAAACTTTACAGGAATACTGGTCATTGTATGAAGTTGCGCACCTGGGGTTTTAGATGCGGATTCATCCTGTATTTACGGAGTTATGGCCCTTGACTTAGTGAAAATTGGGGATTTTCAACTTGTGTCGCGCGTATCTCCAAATGTATTTCAGTTAGAGTCGTGAAACTTTACAGGAATACTGGTCATCGTGTGAAGTTGCGCACCTGGGGTTTTAGATGCGGATTCATCCAGTATTCACGGAGTTATGGCCCTTGACTTAGTGAAATGTGGGAATATTCAACTTGTGTCGCGCTTATCTTCAAAAGTATGCAGAAAATACAAGGTAGCTACATATATGCTGTTGCTGCCTTAAATTCTACTTTTCCAAGTCCTGATAACATGCAGTGGTGGTATTGGAGGAGACATATGTTTTTGTCTGAAAAACAATCTTCTAGTTTCTCCTTGCCTTCAGCTAATATATTCATATCGCACACATGCATTACTTAGTAACGATACATCTTTCCACATTAATACAATTACCCTCAGCTACTGATCATCCGTCCGTCCATCTGTTTGTTTATTTTTTTTGAAAGGTTTTGTAAGTTTCTCAAATCACATATAATTTCTGTTTGCCTTCAGCTTATATCTTCATATTACACACATTTAGTAACGATACGGTACATCCTTCCACATTATACAATTACCCTCGCTACCGATCATACATCCGTCCATCTGTCTGTTTATTTTTATGAAAGTTTTTGTCAGATTTTCTCAAATAGGGGCCCTAAGTGTGTCGACAGACCACATTTTATAGTTTTGTTTACAAACATTTGATATCACTTCTAGGAGATATGATATGTGATTCTTTCACTTACTGTACATATCCATATATATTTATATCTAACAAAACTATACAAAATAGCTCCTTCATGAGAGCTTAGCTGTTGATAGGCCATTAAAAACCAATAAATCAAATCAAATTGGTATGAACAAAATAGTTTTATGTTATTGCCATCCACTGGTGTTTCGTATGACACTTGAAACCAACACCACGTCTCTATAGCTAGCTGTGACAGGAGAAATTGAGCTTATAGGTGTTGCGACCAGTGTACATGCAGATCAGACTGTGCGGATTCACTGGCAGATCTGCACTGTTCGCCAATTTCCATCAATGAAACTCCGCTGGTCCTTATAGATTGTTATCAGGCTACAGGAGTGTGCTATTTGATCAGGAACTACACCGATCACAGTCCCAGTCACATAGGACCTTGGCTGTTTCTGGGACTTTAACCCTTCCTACGCTGTTGACGGAAATTGCCGTCTGCTGTTTTTCATTTTTGCTTTAATTCTTAACAAAAAACTGGTTTTGACAGCACATGAGAATCGTCTCCGCTGGAGACGATTCTCACGTGCTGTCAAAACCAGGTTTTTGTCGAGAAATATTGAAATAAAACATTTCCAGCAGACGACAACATTTAATTCAGCATAGTAAGGGTTAACCCTTTCACTATCATCCAGCGACAGCGTCCCCCATGTGGAGGACCTGGGGGCGTTTCACTAAACTTTGTACGACTAAAATGTTTGTAAGTGCAAATTTAGGATTGTCTGGAAATTTCAATTGATGGATTTCCATTTATTGAGCATAGGCTGCATATGCAGCCTATGCTCAATAAATGGAAATCCAATACCGGTAATTGTTTACAAGAAAACATTGTTAATGTGAAATTTATTCTTGCGAAATTTAGTGAAGCGGCCCCCGGGACCTCAGTCTGCCGAAGATCTACACTATAATCGGCAATGGGACGGAGGAAAAATCATAATACACTAGTGTAATACATGTAAATATGCAAATGAGGCCGCTTCAGAAAACATGTTAGGTCGTCATTACAGCTTCAACGTAGTGTACTGTGCTTATGCAATAAATAGAATGTAACATTTGTGTTGATTTAATATGAGATTTATTAAATCTTAGACTGATTTCATAAGAAACTTGGCAATGCTGAGTATCTTATGAAATCAGTAAACTCGTTTAATAAATATGATATTAAATTGTCATTTATATAAGATCCTCTATATTTTCTTGTTATTATTATTATTATCTGACCACTCCCAGAGACAGCGTCCCCCATGTAGAGGACAAGGACCTCAGTCTGCCGAAGATCTACACAATAATCGGAAACGTGACGGGGGAGCTGCGACGGGTGTTCCCCAACACGAGTATCTACCCGGTCCTGGGCAATCACGACCCCTACCCCGCCAACCAAATGGGCTTCGCCGACAGTACACAATACTACCAGGACATCCTCAATGTGAGCGGCTGGAACGAACTTCTGGACGACGGTCAGCAGGCAAACTTTCTACAGGGTTTGTATATTATGTGTGTTCCCTACTACCGGTACTGTGTGTATCAATATTTATCCCATCAACATAGTGCGTATGTGCCGTGAAACACGGTGCCGTGAAACGTTTTTGATATTCTGTCAATACGACCTAATCACTGCGTATGAATATGTGTGGTTGCCATACTAGTCGATTCTCAGATTTTCTGGATGCGGCTGGGGTTATTTTAAAGCTATTTGTAGGTGTTGACGGGATAAATAGAATAGTAGGTTAGTGCCGTGAATGGGAAACGGAAACGGATGAATGGGCGCGGCACGGAAACGGGATATGCTCGGCAGTCTCGCCCATCCCGTTTTCTAAGCCTTGCCAGATATATTTTCCCATTCACGGCACTAACTTACTATTCTCTATATCACACCACTCTCTACAGGTCGGCCTTAAATGACCTTAGCTGTTGATAGGCCGTTAAGCCCCAACAAACAAACAAAACTGTCTACAGGGTTTTTATGCCCCCAATTCGATAGCAAGGGGGCATATTGCGTCACTCTTGAGGTACCATCCGTAACTCCATCCATGTACATTTACGTCGAAAACTCAAAAAGTTTGTAAGAGTTTCCCCATCATATAATATCTTCAATATTACTTGAAGGATTGCTTTAACTCTTGGACAGTTCATTCACCTGAACATGTGTGGCACACTCGCACCACCAATGACAGGACCTTGACCTTTGTGACCTTCGGAATGGTGCTAAAACACTTAGCCATTTTCTTACGTCAAAAAGTTTGTAAGAGTTTCTCCAGCATGCAATATCTTCAATGTTACTTGAAGGATTACTTTAATATTTGGACAGTTAATTCACCTGAACATGTGTGACACACTCGCACCACCAATGACATGACCTTGACCTTTGTGACCTCCTCAAATTACTTTGAAATTTGTGTAAATTTAAAGTGTTATTTTTTATAACAAACGTTGTAGACCCAGATCAGACTGCGTGTATGCACAGTCTGATCTGGGCCTACACTGGTCGCAAACTAAATAATATACACCATGGCATGTCACATTCCACCATATTTTGACTGTATGGCAGATATTAGTAAATTCGGAAACAAACGGGCCAACAGTCATTGGCCTGCCATTTTTGGGCTCAAATGCCCGGGTTTGAAAGGTCCTCGAGCCAATTCCTACCCTTAAATATAAGATAATAATAACATTCCACCAACAGGTAAGGGACACAGGGACTTGGACCTATGACCACCAAAAAAAACCTATTAAAAAAAAATCCCATTAACCCACCCACTTGGTCGTACAGTACAACGTAAATAATGACAGACCAAGTGGGTGGGGTAATGGGATTTTTTTAATAGGCATTTTTTTGGTGTCATAGGTCCGTCTTTCCACCTGTTGTGGAGTGGCCTAGGGGTTAAAACACCAATCCAATTCGGAGGTTGATGGTTCAAACCTACATGACCTTAAATTAAATGTTGTCTTCTGCTGGAAATGTTTTATTTTCAATATTTCTCAACAAAAACCTGGTTTTAACAGCACATGAGAATCGTCTCCAGTGGAGACGATTCTCTTGTGCTGTCAAAACCAGTTTTTTGTTAAGAATTAAAGCAAAAATGAAAAACAGCAGACGGCAATTTCCGTCAACAGCGTAGGAAGGGTTAATGAGGGTGACTCATTTAGACAAAGCCTAATCTCCCATGAGGCCGGGTTGTGGCCTAGGGGTTAGAACACCTGGATTCCAATCCGGAGGTTGATGGTTCAAACCTCACCTTAGGTATTAAAAAGTACTTTCATAGTACATGTATTCCCATCCCACTTTCTGATGAGACTTGAAACCGAGGACCCATCCCTACATGACCTTAGCTGTTGCTGGGATGTCATCCCTTTCAACCCTAAGGAACTGGAATGGACTGTGATATGCTAATGTTCCGACCAATCCAATGGTCACAAAATGATTTTCAGATTCGTCCATTTATGAAAAGGGGGTGTTTTTTGTTCTCAAAAATATTAAAATTACTTTCAAAAAGTGCAGATCCTGATGAGACAGCTCGTTACGAGCCGGCTCATCTGGATCTGCACTTTTTGCACAAACCGATATAGCGGGATTTCGGGTTCAAAGGGTTAAAACCATCCTCTTTCACTTCCACTGTCCAACAACAGGAGGTTACTACAGTGTGCAACTATCGCCGAAGCTGCGGCTGGTAGGCCTCAACACCAACCTGTACTACAACCAGGACAAGTTGACGAAGGGAATCCCCGACCCCGCCAACCAATTCCGCTTCATTGAACAGCAGCTACAGGAGGCCAGCAAACAGCAACAGGCGGTACAGTGAAACCTCTCTAAACCGGACACCCTGGGAGGTCCCCAGGGTGTCCGGCTTAGAGAGGTTTCACTGCAAATCAGGCATTTGGTCATTCTGAGTCATAGTTGTGTGCTATGCAATCACAAACAGACGCTTTCACCTGAGATAAATGACCAAGATACTCATCAAAAATAAGATCACATGTGTTTTCTTGGTGTCCGGTTTAATGAGGATCCACTGTATTGTTACCCATCTCTCTATATGTGTCTGTGACTGGAGAAATGGGGTTTGTGCCCAGTGTAGCTTCTGATTAAATAGTACACGCATGTAGCCTGATAATGATTTATATTGCTTGTTAGTGTCATTGCGGGTGTTTCATTGATGGAATGACGAACGGTGCAGATCCTGATCAGACTGTGCGAATGCATTGGCTGATTTGTATCTACACTGGTTGCAAAACCCATACGCCCCATTTCTCCAGACACAGCCACATATAAGTTAATATCACATACATGTCACTAATTCCCTGGGTTTTCACGTGTCTGAGAAATAGATGCACGTGCCTGAGCAGGATTTTTGTCGAAGGTTACATCATAAAATTCAATGCAATTCATAACGGTCAGTTGATGCACTCCACCCGAAATTCATGTTCATTGTATCACATACAATATGTTACAAGTACGTCCCGTCTCGTCCGTCACAAACTTAACGCCTAACAGCACTCATGAAATATGGACATTTCACACCACTTGATTAACCAAGGTGCATGATCACGTGGTTACAACAACGTCGCCCACTCCAATGTAAGTATTCTTTGATATTTTCCTTAATTCGCAACAGATTTTCATGAAATATGGCACAGCAAACGCGTCTTCATGAGTGTCAGAGACACGGAAATCGATTCTTCGCAAAAACCACAGAAGTTTGGGCAAAAATACAGAGACCACCAAATGCGTCTTAAACGCCATATTTCATCAAAATCCGTTACGTAATAAGGACACTATAAAAGAATACATACTTTGAATCGGTACTTGTTGTTAGTACCACGTGATCATACACCTTGTTAACATGTAATATGTTACAAAATATCCTCTATTTATTGCTCTTTAAACTAATTACCTGATTGGCAGGTGATGATATTTGCTCACATTGCCCCGGGGATGTTTGAGTTGGTGGAGGGAATGATGTGGCTGTACCAGGATTTTAACCACCGATACCTGGAGCTACTGCAGCGCTACTCCGCCATCATTCAGGCCCAGATGTACGGTCACGAGCATACAGACTCATTCCGCATACTCTTCAATAAGGAAAGTAAGGATGTACATGTATTTATTACAGTGATCATAACATGTTTCAGGGCGATTGTAAAAGTATATTTTTGGATGAAGGAAATATTTTGTCATGCAATAAATATAATCCTTTTAATAATTTTCTTGTTCAGAATTTAGGGATGTATTGTGGCATAGAGGTTAGGACACTTGACTTCACTACCAGAGGTTGCGAGTTCAATCCCCGCCCTAAGCATGAAATACTTTTGTAGTATTTTCATCCTTTTGGTCATTCAGTAGCCAATTTCACCAACATTGCAAAGTATACTTTTCTAGCAAAGTATACTTTGAGGGAGTAATCATTTATTTTTCCCGAAATGCATTATGTCATATAGAACTAACGACAGCATATATTTGATGATTAAAAGTATGCAGAATTATAAATTCAGTATAATAAAAAATAATACATTTATTCCTAAATTGAAAATTTCTCCTTCAAAGTATACTTTGCTAGATAAGTATACAAATGTACTTTGCAATGTTGGTGAAATAGGCTACTGATTATCTGAATCATATGAGACTTGAAACCAAAGTCCAGCCCTTAAATGACCTCAAGCTGCTGCTGGGACATAAAACCAATTCACTTTCACTTTTGTTCTGAATTTCTACATTTAACCCAGCATTATGAGAAAAGTTGACTTATTATACTGAATTTATTACATTATCACAGCCAAAATGGCTGTGATAATGTAATAAATTCAGTACAATAAAAAAGCCCCTGTTCACACATTCTGAGCTTCTAATCGAACACAAAATACAGCAGTTTGATTGACCGACTTGTGGCTAAGGCTTGGGTTTGAGCATGAAATCCAAGTAAATAATTCAACTCCATATGAGACAAGTCATGTGGTTTTGTACCCAAGAAGATGTGCAATATCTTGTGACAAATATTTACAAAATTTACCGTATTTCCCGTAAATGATGTTGAAAGTTGACGAAATATTCAGAGAGAATACGGAGTTCCGTCATTTAATTGCTATGAAAATGTCATCAACATTCAACGTCATTTACAGAAGAGATCACAGTTTGTATGCTCATGAAAAATCTTCTTTGGTACAAAATTACTTCTAATGCACTCTATAAATATAACGCACTCTGATTGGCTGATGGTCATACATTACAGGTATATCATTGTTGATGAACGGTCGCAAATTATTTCAATATGTATTCCTACGCCAGTAATAAAGGAGTGCATTAGAAATAGGTTAACCGCATTGTAATTTTGAAATTTGCGGCGTTTATTAGAAAATGATAGGTCGGAAAACATGTTTAATGGCGACCGCTAGCGCGTCGCCATTAAGCAGATTTTCCGACCTATCATTTTCTGATATACGCTGCAAATTTTAAAATTACAATACAGTTAACCCTATAATAACTTGTCTCGTATAATTACGTGCAATGCTTTGTAGCCAAGCCGGTTGGTTCCCTGTTCCTGAGCCCAGCAGTGACGCCGTGGAAGAGCACGCTCCCTGGAGTAGGGGCCAACAACCCGTCCGTCCGTCTGTACACATACGACCGCGAGAATGGCGTCATACAGAACTACCGCCAGTACTTCCTGAACCTGACAGCCGCGAACCAGAACCGCCAGCCCGGCCACTGGCAGCTGGAGTACGACACCTCTGTCGTGTATGGATTAGACACGCTAAAGCCTGATCAGCTTCACAGCCTCGTAAAAGCGTTCACTAAACGGGAGAACCATTTGTTCAAACGCTACCTAGACTTTAACAGTGTAGAGTACATGACAGATGTTGTGTGTAACGGCTCATGTTTTTCGCGGCATTTTTGCGCAATAACCCAGCTGGACAAGGACGCGTACCGGACGTGCATGTCAGGCCCGACCACGACAGTGCCCCCTGTGACGCCCACACCCACGCGCACGCCCACGCCCCCGCCCTCGCCCACGCCCACGCCTGCCCCACAGATGGAGATCCCACGATACATGTACTACGTGATCGGCGGTCTGGCCGGCTTCGTTCTCCTACTGTTTGTCCTCGTTGCGTTCCTTGTGATCAACCGGAGACGGAAACTGGTTCCACCGCGATACTCCCAGTTCGGGTCTTTCGTCCGTCAACTCAGCCTAGGCCTGGTCTGTTCATAAATACCCATTTAAAATGTGGAATGGTCCATCTTTCCAACATTGAGATTAATAGTATTCATGTTTTAACACTTAGATTATGAACATTAAAATTGATGAGTATCTAATTATTTTCTATGGCCTTTACAATGCTGAATTAAATTTGTTGTCTACTGTTTATTTTCTATTATCCATTTATCTCATCAAAAACATGGTTTGACAGCAATTTAGAATAATTTCCAAGGAAAATGATTCTAAAGTGCTGTCAAACCATGTTTTTATTGAGAAGGAAGGCAAAATATAAAACAACAGCAGACGACAATTTTTGTTCCCAGCCGTCTTAAGTTCCTTGTGATTAACTGGAGACGGAAACTGGTACCACCGCTGTACTCCAACTTTGGGTCTTTGTCAATTAACTTGGCCTGTGCCTGCTCTCTGTTTAAATGTGGCCGTCACTGGAGAAATGGGGCTTATCCAGATCAAATACCGGTAGCATACTGCTGCAGCAAGTCAATATAGGAATGAATGGCATTTTTGTGGAATTTATCGGGGTATAAACTTGGAAAAGTCGCGGGAATACTGGACGAAGCGATAAAAAATTACAATTTTCGAAAAAAAACAAAAAAAAATATATATCGAAAATTGTTATTTTTTTAAGGTCTCGTCCAGTATTCCCGCGACTTTTCAAAGTTTATATCCCCGATAAATTCAACGAAAAGGCCATTCATTCCTTATAATTCCAGCATTTGAAATAAATTCATCAAGAAAATGTGTTTATTTTCCGTTTTCTTAAGAATGATTTTAACTGCGCCTCACGGTTACGGAAAGTAGTTTGGCGTGGGAGTTTACTGGGATGTAAATTCTGAACAGAAACTTGCTACGGACCAATCAAATGTTAGGGAACTGTGTAAATATTTTTGTGCTGGAATTATTGATCTACATGTATATTGCTTGTTAGAAGCAAGCATGGCGGGTGCTTCATTGATGGAATTGCAAAGATTGCAGATCCAGATCAGACTGTGGAGACACAGACTTAACTGGATCTGCACAGTATATTTGGTCTTCTTTCTCTTTAAAAAACATTTCCATTGGAAATGGTTCTAAAGTGCTGTCGGGACATGCTTTTGCTGAGAAAAATTGAAAATATAACAAATACAGCAGATGACACAATTTAATTTACTATTGCATTGTAAAGGCTGTATAAAATAATTATTTTCTCATCAAAATGTTTGTATAAAATGGGCCGTGTGGGAGGCCTTTATTTGTTGTTGAAATTCCGACATAGAGTCAAAGTTCAAATTATACGGTTAAAGATCTCGTATGATACTAGATATCTACATAACCCTACTGTCTGTTTCATGAAAGCTGCCCAAATTGTACGGCTATATAAACAATTCAAAAACAAGATTTCTTTTGATAATATTAAATTAAAGGAAAAATTAAGAATGAGCCTTCTTTTTTTTTCGTGAAATTTGGTCAAATATTGATTTTATTGCGAAAAAACAATTTCCCCATGTTAAATCCCCATAGACATCTTCACGGAGTGAAGATGTCTATGGGGAGTTAACATGGAGAATTTTTTTTTTGAATTTTAGAAATACTGGATCGATTTTTAACATTTAACTTTTGTTTTCTCAGTTAGATCATATCCAAGCTATCTAGCTAGGTTTCAGAGTCAATTTCCAAAAAAAAATGTTTTTTGACTCCTCCCGCAAGTCCTCTACCTCTTTTCCCCCCATGTTAAATTCCCATAGAGAAATCAATTTTTCGTAATAAAACCAATATTTGACCAAATTTCACAAAATATAAAGAAGGCTCATTCTTAAATTTTCCTTTAATTTAATATTATCGAAAAAAATATTGTTTTTGAATTGTTTATATAGCCGTAAAATTTGGGCAGCTTTCGTGAAACGGACAGTAGATATCTAGATAACCCTAGATCAGGCTGCATAGTATGATCTTGTCATACACTGTTTGTCATTTACCGTAATCATCCATGTATCATTACTGCCATTTTCATACACCTTTTATCAAGCAGGACCTGATTGCTCAAAACCTCTGTTACTTTAACAGCTTTAAATCTAGTAACACTTTTAAGGATTTAACAGTCCGTTAAACTAACAGAGGTTTCGGGTATATGCTGCTGATGGTATGTCAGATTTGCAAAGTTGCTGCCCACAAGTACATATCAGATTGTTAAATCTATTATCTTATCTAGACAAAATTATACATATTTCAATGACTAGGTACATAAATTGTAGACCCTGATTTATGCGTATGCATGTACGAGGGGCATTTAAAAAGTTGCGATACGGAGGCTGTATATATTGCATTTATCCCGTCCACACGGTGCGTATGTGCCGTGAAACATTTTTGATATCCTGTCAATATGACCTAATACTGCGTATGAATATGTGCAGTGACTGGGGTTATTATTTTTGCATTTTAAAGTCATGTGTAGGTGTTGGCGGGATAAATAGAATAGTAGGTTAGTGCCGTGAATGGGAAAAAATATTTGGCATGGCACGGAAACGGTATGGGCGAGGCTCTCCTAAGCCTTGCCAGATATTTTTTCCCATTCACGGCACTAACTACCGGTATTCTCTATTTATTGAGCTGACATCTTGATTTTTTGCCATATTAAAGTGGAAAACAGGTATATCAAAAATGTTCCATAAGTTTCCCGAAAAACAGACAGTATGCGCGTGAGATATCATTTATACTAATGCAACCGCTGTTTGGGCAATGTGGTGCAACTCCATATTCATTCATAATATACATTAATTTCATAAACATTTATAGAAATAACAAGAATTCATCTTACTAGTGTGTACTAGTACATCATAATTTACGTCATCAAACGGTATGACGTCACCACTTTGTACATAACACTTCTTGTCCTCCAGTGTGTGGCAGGTGGGAGCATGTGATGGGTGATTTAACGATTGTGATTCATCATTACTGGTATCCCGAACGGAGACCTAGTTTGGTCCTCAGGTACAGCTTTGGCATTCTTGTATGTGAGGGTTTAATCTGGTTATACCCCTTGTATGAGTAATACGATTATTCCTAATCCTATTACTTTTAGGGGATGTGGCCAAGTGACTTTGGTGTGGTATGGACCTGGCACCAGGGGCCGATTTCATCAACATTGCAAAGTATACTTATCTAGCAAAGTATACTTTGAGGGAGTAATTTTCAATTTTAGGATAAATTTATTAATTTTGATTATGCTGCATTTATTACATTATCACAGCCACTTTGGCTGTGATAATGTAATAAATTCAGTATAATAATTCTGCATACTTTTAATCATGAAATATATGCAGTAGTTAGTTCTATATGAAATAATGCATTTCCGGAAAAATAAATGATTGCTCCCTCAAAGTATACTTTGCTAGATAAGTATACTTTGCAATTTTGATGAAATCGGCTACAGGTCGGGTTATTTCTAATTTCAGGGCTGAATATATATTTATTTTGATGTACATATTATGTTCTGATTTTGGGATTTTCTCCCCAGTACAGCAGGTTACATGCTGGATTGAACCCATTAGCTCAGCTTTAAATCACCTTAGCTGTTGATAGGCCATTAAACACCAATAAATCAAATTAAATGTGCTCCAAAATGGCGCCACTTTATACTACAGAGCCGAATTTTGACACATAATTCTATGTTGTGGCAGGCAAAATAAAACTATGACACATTGTTTGCTGCTAGAGGTGCATGCGGATGGTAGCATACCAAAATAATAGGTGCCCGACGGTTTTGGCAATTTTATTGAACGGATGAAGGTAATGTTGGCTGGTGTATCGACCTCAAATGGGAATTTAGTGGAATACAATTTTAATCTAGGTATGAACTAGTAACATAAATTAATTTCACAATATGTTGCACATCATTAATCAAAGTGCGTCAACATCAAGTTAAATATGTGGGTCAATTCATGATGTAGTAGTATTTGCTTAGAAGTTTTTATGCCACCGGGTTTCAAAGAAACGGGTGGCATATAGTGTTTGGACCGTCCGTCCGTCCGTCCGTCCGTCCGTCCGTCCGTTTGTCTGTCCGTCCGTCACACTTTTCGGTTAACCACTTTGTCACAGTTTCTCAAATATGCTGCAGGTGGCATCCGCGTTCGACAGACGCATTTCTTGTTTAGTTCTATTTTTAGAACAATTAATATCCATGCTCTGCTAACTGAACGCTAGATCACTCGTGTGATTCTGACGTAGTTTCAAGATTGCACCACCAGTAGCCTATTTCACCAACATTGCAAAGTATATACTTATCTATCAAAGTATACTTTGAGGGAGAAATTTTCAATTTAAGGATAAATTTATTAATTTTTATTATACTGAATTTATTACATTATCACAGCCATTTTGGCTGTGATAATGTAATAACTTCATTATAATAATTCTGCATACTTTTAATCATCAAATATATGCAGTCGTTAGTTATATATGAAATAATGCATTTCGGGAAAAATAAATGATTTCTCCTTCAAAGTATAATTTGCTAGAAAAGTATACTTTGCAATGTTGGTGAAATCGGCTACTGGTCATGCCTGTACTAGCTCAATAAGCCTTTATTTCAGAACCTTATATCAAACTAACATATTTCACGTCCAATATATGCAGATATATGTGTCGAAATATTAGCGTACTCGCGCCACTACATGGGGCTCGCCCCTAACGCACCCCCCAATAGAAAATCCTGCGTACGGGCCTGGTTGGCTGTAATTGGTAAAACAGTGTTACGTTTACCAACACCATTAGAGAATTCATCTATCCATGCACAGTACTTAAGCCTCAGGACATATGTTATATTGCTATTCCATACTGTGTATGTGACTGGATAAATGGGGCGTATAGCATTGTGTACAGTCTACCTCCTGTAGCCTATTTCATCAACATTGCAAAGTATACTTTACTAGCAAAGTATACTTTGAGGGAGTAATCATTTATTTTTCCTGAAATGCATTATTTCATATAGAACTAACAAATGCATATATTTCATGATTAAAAGTATGCAGAATTATTATACTGAATGTATTACATTATCACAGCCAAAATGGCTGTGATAATGTAATAAATTCAGTATAATAAAAATTAATAAATTTATCATAAAATTGAAAATTTCTCCCTCAAAGTATACTTTGCTACTAAAGTATACTTTGCAATGTTCATGAAATAGGCTACTGATCTACTAGCCCACTACATCAGTCTGACTCCTAGTTAGATGCATGATTGGTGTTTCACCGTCTGAATGGCGGTGAAACTGCAGACCCTAGTCTGTGTTGACACTCGTGCAGGAGGAGGAGGACCAGGAGAAAATATTTGGAAATTGATTCCGAAACCTGGCGAGATAGCTTGGAAATGATGCATATAAGAAAACAAAAATTAGATTTTGAAAATCGGTCCACAAATAAAAAATTATTTTTATCCCCCATGCTGAATTCCCATAGGAAAATTGTTTTTTCACAATTAATTTCATCAAATATTTGTTTTTGGGGAGGGTGACCTTTTTGTTATTGATGACAAAGTACTTACAATTAAACATTTTTTAGATTTAATGTGTGTAATAGCCAAAGGTTTGTCGGCAGCGAAACGTGGAACAGACAGTAGTCTGGGTTGACACTCATTGCAAAGCCGCATTTCTCCAGTGACATATACCACACAGAGTTGCGTGTTACTGATGTCGTTAAGTACATGTATTGTCATGTCGAACCTGCCCACCGGTGCTATGTTGTAGGGCAGTACCGCAATAACCTAGATTTGTTGTATTTTTATTTAAATGTATTGTATGTTGTTATTTACTATGGTATTGCACATGTCGATGTCTTCCTCACTGTGAGGATGGTAGGCAGGTCCAGGTGCCGTTTCACTAAACGTCGAATGACTAAAATTTTCGTATAAAGGGCAAATTTAGGATCATAGGGAAATTTCAATTGATGGATTTACATTTATCGAGCATAGGCTGCATATGCAGCCTATGCTCAATAAATCAAAATCCATCAATTGAAATTTCAAATGACTTAGAAGTTTACATTTTTACATTTTTGTCAACATTTGCGTTAAAGTTTTCAGATACCTACTATCTATGTAACCATAAGTTGGATTTGCTTGAAAAACCTTTAATGCTTATTGGTCATCATCCATATATTCATTCTGTGTTCCACTCATGCGGCCCCTGTGCCCCAAGGTCAAGACAAAATGACTTATAAGTTTGCATTATTATAAAATCTGCGTTAAAGTATTTACATACCTTATATCTCCACAATTGTTACTCCAATTTACTTCCAACTTCCAATACTTCCTTTTCATCATCCATATTTTCATTCCATAGCCTGCCCATGTGGTCCACATGCCCAAGGTCAAGGTCAAATGACTTTGAAATTTGTGCTAAAGTTTTTACATACCTTATATCTCCACAACACTTAATCCGATTTACTTCAAACTTCAAATAATTCTTTATTATCATCCATATTTTCATTCTATAGCACATCCCTGCGGACCACATGCCCAAGATCAAGGTCAACTGACTTTAAAAGTTGCGTTAAAGCTTTTACATAAATTATATCTCCTGAACCCTTAATTCAAACTTGAAATAAATACACTCTGAGACCAGTAGATGCCTCGGCGGGCTCGACATGCGGGCTGCGGCCATCTGGTTTTATTGACAATATTCAGTTCTGACTTTGGGATTTCCCCCCCCCCATTTGTACATGTACTTGAACATGTACATTGTACATGTACAGGTAATATATGGGATTTAGTACTAAACACATTTACCCAGCCTTAAATGACCTTAGCTGTTGATAGGCTGTTAAACCCCAACAAACAAACAAACAAACATTTTATTTTTGGCTTTTTAGTTACTTGAGAGTTGAATCCGGTGAAACCTATTATAAAAGTTGTAAGACTAGTACTAATCCTATTACTTTTAGGGAGTGGGACTAAGTGATTCTTGTGTTTTTGAGGACCTGGATCAGGATATTCTAATTTCAGGGCTGAATATATATATAATTTTTATGTTAATATTCAATTCTGATTTTCGGATTCCCTCCCCACCCCCCGTCCGTACAGGTGAAATTTGACCCTGTTAACCCAGCATAAATGATCTTAACTGTTGACAGGCTTTTAAACACCATTAAATAAATAATTTCTTTCGTTAATAACTTTAATCCTCTTCACAGATTTGGAGAATATTTGATAACAATAGCTTGTGTACCCCACCACCCAATGCCCAATGTCAAAGTTAATTAATTGGTATGTTCACTTTGTGACTGAGGCTGTCAGTGAGGGGATTTCCTTGAGTAACAATGACATTCTTGTTTACTAACAGATGAGTATATTTAGATGCAAAGTTGTTTCACCAGAATAATAGATACCGGTATCTAACCCAATATAATTTCCATTTTACTCTCACTTACAATTCCATCTGCATATGTTGCGGATGTTCATTTCTACATCCAATATGGCTTCAAAACCCACCTGTGACAATGCAATATCAGCATGTTTTGCATTAAGGTACATGTATTGACAGATGTATAAAATATATAGAGTAATATCTACGGTGTTCCGTTAAAGCTGTTGTAATTTATCCCGTCAACACAGTGCGTATGTGCCGTGAAACACGGTGCCGTGAAACATTTTTGATATCCTGTCAATACGACCTAATCACTGCGTATGAATATGTGCTGTGGCTGGGAATATTTTTTTGCATTTTAAAGCCATTAGTAGGTGTTGACGGGATAAATAGAATAGTAGGTTAGTGCCGTGAATGGGAAAAATATCTGGGGCGGCTTGGAAACGGGATGTGCTCGGCAGAGCCTCGCCCATCCCGTTTCCTAAGCCTTGCCAGATATTTTTTCCCATTCACGGCACTATAACCTATTATTCTCTATATCACTATCGGGTTGAAACTGTTGTAGTATCGTCATCGTATTAACATACTATCGTAATCATCCATTATGGCTGTGATAATGTAATAAATTCAGTATAATAATTCTGCATACTTTAATCATCAAATATATGCAGTCGTTTGTTCTATATGGTATAATGCATTTCGGGAAAAATAAATGATTTCTCCCTCAATGTATACTTTGCTAGATATGTATACTTTGCAATTTTGATGAAATCGGCTACTAGTTTGACCCTCAGGTACGTTTTTGGCTTTCTTGTATGTGTGAGTTGAATCTGGTTATACCCCTTATAACAGTAAGCTACTGGTATTACTGGTACTTTTAGGGGAAGGGGCCAGGGATTGAACCCATTGGCCTGGGCTAAGCCTTAAATGGCCTTAGCTTTTGATAGGTCATTAAACACAAATAAATCTGGTCATTCTGATTCATCCTTAACGGAATCCCGACCGTAAACCTGATTTGTCCCTCAAGTATGTCTTTGACTTTATTGTATTTCAGAGTTGAATCTGGTTATAAGAGTAATCTTACCAGTATTACTTTTACTGAGGGGAAGGGACCAAGTGACTGGTGTGGTACACAGGTGGAAGACTCGGACCTAGGACCCTATAAATGAATCATTTGTAAACCATTACCCCACCCACCAATGTCCATACAATAGACACTACAGCAAAGGCTATACTGTATAAGTTTAGACCATATAGGATGAATATAGTCACTGGACTCATTAGAGTTCATTAATATTAATGTGATATCGTTACTATTGATGAGATTAGTAAATTTTATGTTTTTGGGGAATTCCCCTTGGATTTAGATTAGGTAGCCAGCCACATTAGATAAAGAAATCACACCCAGTTCCCATAATGGGTGTTATTTAATTATTACTTAAAAGCACTGTCTCATAGGAAGTCACAGCATTTCATTTGCTTGCATTCCCAAAAGTTTGCATTTCCGTACCATAACCAGGATCAGGCAGACAAGTCGGTTGCCTCATCTGTCATTTTGCCGATTTTTTTTAATGCTAAGAATTGAACAAATCCCGGGGGTGGTGGCGGGGAGAATGCTCCCTGTGGCCCCCATATCGGGACTTGGTTCGCTTCGTCTGGCTTTTACAGCCCTGCATTTTATTGAACTCTTTGCATGCTAGCGGCGAAAATATCCGCCAAACGAATTAAGAGTATATGTTTTATTTCTCTCTGTAAATATGTCTTGAAATTTCATTCGAATTGTGTCCTCATTTATAAGGAGAAATAAAAGAAAATATAATGAACTGTCATCTGCTATTGTTGAACTATTTATAGCCCACAAATTTCCCAGCATACAAAGAGTTAAGTATTTTATCAGAAACTGTGATAAACATGGGAGATAATTTGGTTAGCCATTTTTGCTATGCATGTTCCAGTAAAGAAAACTTATGAAATAAAATTATTATCTGTTGTGAAATGATTATGCAATACCACATTTAAAAAGCAGTTTACATTAGCGACATTAGTTTAATCAATATAAATAATGCACCTATCAATGTTTTGCCCCACAAGGGGGGCGGCGGGCAAACCCAAGGGATTTAGACATACTGCAATTTTTTTGGGTCTAAATCTCACCCCTGGAACATGGAAATTTATCAAAATCCCTGGAGTCGGAGATTTTCCAGGCATCAAAAGTATGTTGTATGTTGAGGGGTATATAGTAATAGTTTCCATAATTCTGTCTGTGTGTCCGTCCGTCCATAAGATTCGCGTTAAAGCTCTGCAACCATAAGTCAGATTGACTTGATACATCATATATTTCCTTATCATCATCCATATTTTCATTCCATACCACACCCATGCGACCTTCATGTCCAAACTCAAGGTCAAATTACATCGAAATTTGTGTCCGTAAGATTTATGTTAAAGTGTTTGGTTACTTATTATCTTTGCAACGGTAAGTCGGATTGACTTCAAACTTCATACCCATGCTACCTTCATGTCCAAGGTCAAGGTCAAATTACTTGTCTAGGCGACGGCCGGGGGTATATGTGAGCCCCTGCTCACTTTCTCTAGTTTTCCTTCTTTCTCAATAAAATTCATTGTTTGACAGCATTTTAGAATCCTTTCCTTCATTTTAATTGGAAATGATTCTAAAATGCTGCCAAACAATGTTTTTGATGACAGAAATGGAAAATATAAAATAAACAACAGACAACAAAATTTAATTCAGCAGTGTCTGTATTTGCGTTGAAGTTTTCGGGTACCCATTGGCTCTGCAACAGTAAGTCGGATTGACATCAAACTTCATATACATGTACTTCCTTATCATCATCCATATTTTCATTCCATACCACACCCATGCGGCCTTCATATCCACAGTCAAGGTCAATTACTTAGAAAGAAATTTGCGTTAAAGTTTTTTTTAAATGTTTGCGTTTTTGTTTGTCGGTCAGGCGGCGGCCGGCAGGCGCGGATCTAGGATTTCGGGTTAGGGGGGGCGTAACTATTTTGCAATACTTGACTATATTATCGAACGAGCCATGCTCTTTCTCAAGAGCCATGCTCGTTCGATAATATAGTCAAGTATTGGAAAATAGTCGACCGAGCAGAGCTCGGGATAGCGCTAGGGGCGTCCCCGGAAATTTTTTGAAATCTACATCACATTTCCTGCGTTCTGGCGCATTTTGGAGCAAAAATATTGACACTGTCACAGTATGTTTAGACATGATTTTTGATTCAAAACGTTTAAATTTTGAAACAATAAGACAACGACCGAAAAATGCATGGAATACATGGCACTTGGCATGAAACGTGCCTTGCAACTTGTAAAAAATCTTTACTCAGCGAATTGTAGGGGGGGCACGCGCCGCCCCTCCCCCCCCCACACTTAAATCCGCCCATGGCCGGGGGTATCCGTGAGCCTCTGCTCACTTGCCCTAGTGTAAAAATGGGTTCAGAAATATGATGCAAATCTATATAATTAAAATATTTGTGTGTTTCATCATTCTTCTACATCTATCTCCAGTGCCTTGCAAATGTTTTGTTGAAAAACATAACAAATCAATATATCAAGTGCATGTATTTGAAATGATTACCAATATTCTTGTAGCCTATTTCACCAACATTACAAAGTATACTTATCTAGCAAAGTATATTTTGAGGGAGAAATTTTCAATTTTAGGATAAATTTATTACTTTTTTATTATACTGAATTTATTTCATTATCACAGGCATTTTGGCTGTGATAATGTAATAAATTCAGTATAATAATTCTGCATACTTTTAATCATCAAATATATGCAGTCGTTAGTTATATATGAAATAATGCATTTCGGGAAAAATGAATGATTACTCCCTCAAAGTATACTTTGCTAGAAAAGTATACATGGCGATGTTGGTGAAATAGGCTACTGATAATGGACAATTTTGTTGTCATGAATAGTCTTGTGTCAATAAAATCAAATGTTCTGTACAAAACATATCCATGAGCTTTGTGATATGACCTAATCTGTTACTGCTCAATAATAATACTAAATAATAAAGTAACATGCATTTTAACCCTTTCACCCCTAAGTAACTGGAATGGACTGTGATATTATGCTAATTTTCCGACCAATCCAATCGTCACAAAATAATTTTCAGATTAGTCCATTTATGAAAAGGAGGTGTTTTTGTTGTAAAAAAATATGAAAATTATTGCAAAAAGTGCAGATCCTGATAAGACGGCTCGTTACGAGCCGGCTCATCTGGATCTGCACAGTTTGCATAAACCGCTATAGCGGGATTTCGGGTTCAAATGGTTAAAGTACTTATGTTCTGTTTTGAGACCATCTCAATGTACAAGTGGGTGGTTGGTCTGGCAAACGTGATCGTGTAAATTAATGGTGGGGTTCCTCCTTATAGGAATCACGGTTTGCCTTGTTTGGCCCTTGGGTACGTTTTTATCTTTGGCTCTTTTTGTTACCTGTGAGTTGAATTGGGTTATTGCCCATTATAAAAGTAGCTAGATTTATATTACTGATCCTTCTGCTTTTGGGAGGGGGCCAATTGATTCTGGTGTGGCGAGGACCTGGCATCAGATCAGGATCATTCTAATTTCAGGGCTGAATATTATATATGGGCCGCACTCTGTGAAAACCAGCCTTAATGACAAAATTTTCGATTTTCACTTTTTTTACATTTTCTGATGCGGACACCTTTCAAAAACAATATTCTGAAAAGAAAATGCAATTATGTTTCATAGTTTTTGTTTTTGTTTTATCAAACTTTTTGTAGCACCATGTGAATCACACACAGAAAAAAGACAGCGACGTTTGTACAATGCAACTCAACAGTACGTTGCTGATAAGTTACACTAAATGTATCTACAAGTGTTAGTATGTATACTATCAAACATTGAACAGAAATTCAGAATACAACTATGATATACACATGTAGTGAACAAAACAAACGCACCACTAATTAGCCGACCTGTGGCTTCGTAATTTGCCACCATCCCCATAATAGATTGAATTCATACATGATAAATGTGTCGTCAGAAAGATACATTGCACTTATTTCTGAATTTAGGCCAGAATATAATTGACGTCATTTACAGTTAATTGTGACGTCATTTATTGATGTAGACATTACGTCACCGAACACCAAAAAACTAAACGGCATTCCTGGTGTTTGAAATTGTAAATTATATGCACATTGTATCAGTGATTGAAACAAATTCATCTTTTTTCTGTAGAAATGAATGACCAGAATTTGGATAGACTTTTGATAGGACTATGGCTGCACATATCAACAACTTTGAAATGCGCCCGATGGGGTCTAGAGGGTAGTCGGACACCCCAGGAGATTTTTGAACAAATTGAAAATCGACTGTCCATTCCCGACTCTCGGAATTATATTTACATCTCAGAAAGCGGGAGGAACGTTTTCCTGTGTAGCCAATATGACTGACGGACGGGCTAATGTACATGTACCCCGTACTAGCAGGTATATGGTAAAATGCTGCGCTGACCCCCACTACCTCGGCTGCCAACCGCCGCCACTGCCACCCCCCCCCCCCCCCCCCCCCAACCCATACCACACCGAGGGAAGATATTGTTAGGCGAGTCCTCTTAAACAGTTATTGTGCGGGATACCCGTCTCGACCTTGTCTATGAATTTATCAACCGTACTATGCAGATTCCTTCGAACATTTGTTATTTTCACGAGTTATATCCGCGCGACAGCATACGTATTTATTTATAAAATGGAATGCATAGTTGTTAAAATCTAAAGTGGTCAACAGAACATTCAGAGCAAAATTATCAATTACTGTGTATTTTTGTATTTGTGTGGGTTTTAATTTTTGATAATGGGTTTTCCACTTGAATTTTTTTTTCATAAACCTGCAATATGTATACATCAATGTCGGGAAAATGTGGAGATGTAAGGGAGAAAAATGACTCGGAAAGGGGGCACTAAACGCCACAGGAATGTGTTGCGTGATAACATCCAGAGGAATGTGTTGCGTTATGACATCCAGGGTATCACAAAGCCAGCTATCCGCCGTTTGGCTCGCCGAGGTGGTGTGAAGTGAATCTCTGGCCTGATCTACGAAGAGACCCGTGGTGTCCTCAAGGAGAATGTAATCCATGATGCAATCACTTACACCGAGCACGCCAAGAGAAAGACTGTAATCGCCCTAATAAACTAAATTTGACCCAATCACAAAATAGATTTCGTTGGAATGAGGCTCCACAGCCTGTGACATTTGTTTAGACGCGTTTAATCTGCAAAGCTGGAATGTGTGTCTATTTGCTTTATATTATTTACACGCCTTCGACTAAAACGGCCCTTTGATAATCGAGAGGGCCATGATGACCCTAATTCGCTCACCTGACTCCATGAACACCAGAGGAGAATGTGACACTGAGTTCATGTGTTTTAAAAAAATTGTGCTATTTTTAGATGGCAGTCATCAGATTAAGCAATGACTCATTTTACCAAATCTGAAAATGCTTCACCCAAGGATCTTAACTTACTATGACGTTTGGCCAGCATCGGCCATGTGGTTCCTGAGAAAAAGACGTTCAAAATCTCGAATAAATGGACCTTTTGGAGTCCATCATGGATGACATAATCATCCGATTCCGACACATATTGCACCAGAGTAATCGCCTCATCGATACCTTCAATTTGATATATAACATGAGCATATTTGGTCAAAATTGAAATTTGACCTCACGGGCCACGCCCATTTTTGACCCCTTTGAAAGAGCATTCTACGTCGATCATTCCTACCAAGTTTCGTCAAAATCCGGCTGGCGGTTCATGAGAAGAAGATTTTTTAAGAATTTGTGCTATTTTTAGACGGCGGCCATCTTGGATTAGCTACGACCTCTATTTTAACAAATCTGAAAAGGCTTCACCCATGGACCATAACTTTGAAGTTTGGCCACCATGGGCCAAGCGGTTCGTATGAAGAAGAATTTTGAAATCTCTAATAAAAGAACGACCTTTTTACCTTTCGGTAGCCATCTTGGATGACATGACCATCAAATTTCGACAAAAAAATGTACCAGAGCGATCGCCTCTTTGATACCTTCGATTTGATATAGACATGACTATATTCCGTCAAAAATAAAATTTTACCCCACGAGCCACGCCCATTTTTGACCCCGGGGTCACCATTTTAACAACTTTGAAAGAGCATTGTACATCGATCATTCCTACCAAGTTTCGTCGAAATCCGGCTGGCGGTTCATGAGAAAAATATTTTTTAAGAATTTGTGCTATTTTTAGACGGCGGCCATCTTAGATTAGCGACGACCTCCGTTTTAACAAATCTGAAAAGGCCATAACTGTGAAGTTTGGCCACCATGGGCCAACCGGTTCGTGTGAAGAAGAATTTTGAAATCTCTAATAAAAGAACAACCTTTTGACCTTTCGGCTGCCATCTTGGATGACATGACCATCCAATTTCGACAAATAATGTACCAGAGCGATCGCATCTTTGATACCTTAGATTTGATATAGACATGACCATATTCGGTCATTGTACATCGATCATTCCTACCAAGTTTTGTCGAAATCCGGTTGGCGGTTCTTGAGAAGAAGATTTGTGAAGAATTTGTGCTATTTTTAGACGGCGGCCATCTTGGATTACGTAATGACGACATTTTAACAATTGTGTAATCCCCCTACCTAAGGACCATGACCATGAAGTTTGGTGACTATAGGCCGAATGGTTACGAGGAGAAGACGTTTGAAAATGTTCACGGACGGACGACGGACGGACGACGGACACATTGCGGTAACAATAGCTCACATGAGCTTCGCTCAGGTGAGCTAAAAAACAAAGCACGCAGACGTACATTGTTTAGTACAATGTACATGTAGTAAGTAAATTAACAACGATCTGACAAAGTCGGACTTCTTAAATGTGTAAATGTTGGAGACCTGTGCATCTGTGCAGTCTGATCAGTGTCTGCAATGATTGCAAATATACTAGTAAAATTGCTATACATTCATATAACCATATTTACAAGTGGTAATCTTAAAGAATATTTACATTATTATCAAACGGCAATCGAACGGCTGATTCAATTTTGATATTTTGTTAAGGTACATGTAAGTGGTAGCAGATACATATACACATCAGTAGGCTACGTCCCTGGCGGCTACACTTATGTTCGCAGTAAGAATGCATGTGACACAATACCAACACACTAAATACTAAAACATGTTTGGCCCAGTGTCATCATGATTCATGATACGATATGCCAGGAGCCGTGTATATTTGGCACCAGCATAATTTTGCATCTATGATACGCTTATTTTTCTGAAAATTTCCAAATTGTATTGTGTTGATTTTCGAAACATTCGACAGGCGAAACAGTAAATTAAACGAATTAAGCCCTGTGCCCAGTTCTATTCGTGACCATTTTTATCCATAATAGGTGTCCCAGTTAATGAGCAGTTAACGTTTGCGGCACACTTCCACGTAATCTGAACGGGACCGTTTAGCACAATTAGTAAAGAGCGCACTACCGCACACATGCACCCGACAGGTGGAAGACTATATATAGTGTACGAGATCAAGTGGGTGGGGTAATGGGATTTTTTTAATAGGCATTTGTTTTGTGTCATAGGTCCGAGTCTTCCACCTGTGATGCACTCCGGGTTCGATCCTCAGTTTGTAAGTACATGTATATCTGATCAGATGGTGGTCACCAGACAGTATAAGTTTGTTTGTTTTAGTATTCCGGTTTCAACCCAAAATAGAAACATACAGACGCCTCCGTCTACGCCGACTACACTTGTTCCCGTGTTTGTTTGTAAGTGTTGTATAAATAATTATAAATAAAATTTAAAAGAAATATTCGCAATATGATTACATAATACTGATTTTGTGATGTGTTAATGTTATCTATAAAATACCGGTCGTATGGTTATTTAGTTTCAAATGTCAGGGCACAAGTCGTCCATATTAGGCATATATATTATAAAAATCATTTGTAATAATATGCCCATTTGTATACAAAATAATCGACAAAATGAATACGTGTTTCCTTGAAGGAAACCGAAAAAAAAAACACTTTCTGAACCACTATGAAAACAACTGTACAATTCTGCCACGCGTATCCAACATTATCGTAATTGTGAGCCACAATTAGTAAAGCGTACGGCTATAAATATAACAACTTATTGCAATGACGCAACGATTTCAAGTGTCAAAATCCGACGTGACGTTGGTAAATTTAAGCGTAACTTTGCAACGTCATTTTCAGGCTTTCGTGACGTTGTCGTTAATATACGGCTGGTTTTCACAGAGCTTCGCGGCCCATATGTTTGTATAGCAAATATAAACCCCAACACACAAACTCAATGTTACTTGTACAACCCTTCGAATGTTGAAATGAAAAGTCGATGGTCTAGTAACATAAGGTCGTAACTGCTATGCTAAAGCATAGCAGTTACGACCTTATGTTACTAGACCATCGAAGTATTGTCTGCAGATGCATCATATTTTTGGTTTTCTCTCAATAAAACATGGATTGGAAGCATTTTAGATTCTAAAGTGATGCCATACCAGGCCCGTACGCAGGAATTAATTTAGGGGGGTGCGTTATCGACTAAACATAGGGCTAAACATTGTTTTGTTTGCACATTCATGGACAGACCTCGGCAGATTAACCATTTCACCCCATAAATAACTGGAATGGATTTTGATGTTAACCCATTCCAATCATCACAAAATGATTTTCAGACCAGTCCATTTATGAACATGAGGTGTTTTGGTTCTCAAAATTATGAAAATTAATTGCAAAAAGTGCAGATCCTGATGAGACGGCTCGTCACGAGCCGGCTCATCTGGATCTACACTTTTTGCCAATACCACTCTACAGGCCTGTGGTGTTGAACGGGTTAAGGGGGGTGCGTACGCATCCGTCGCACCCCCCTCTGCGTACGGGCCTGCGTACCATGCTTTTGTTGAGAAACATGTCAATGGGAAAAAAACAGCTGACAACAAAATTGAATTCAGCATTGTAAGGATTCAGTATCTTGGTACAAGACGTGAGAAGCATGTCAGAAGTTAACGATGCGCGACTGATGGTGCTTTTATTTAACAAATACCAAGAAGCTGTGCTTAAGGAAACAGAAATTATAACAAATTTCCCCCAACGTTAAGTTTTCGAATTTTTGCAAGACAGACAGATGAACAGACGCTGACTACGACGCCAGGGGTATGCCATAAGCAGTCCTTTCTTCGAAAGGCGTGATCAAAATGTTCCAATTTGTTATACCATCAAGTCCATCTGATTACCACAATGGAGCGGGCAGAAGGATGGAGGCTGTGGTCTAGACGTTGAAGGCTGGACACGCCACAAAAAGCAAATGCTGAGAAAACGTGTCTTACGGAATTGCAACACATTTAGTTCCTGATAGTCTCCTAATCACTAATTGATTAAGTCATACCAAGAATAGTCATTTATGAAAAATTACTAGTTAAAAATCCATTTTGATGCATGATGCCAATGCGATTAAGACACATTTTCTCATTAAAGAGCACATGTCCAGCATGCATGGTGTGTCTAGTTTTCATGGTATTAACCCTTAGACAGCTATCTTATTTTTTTTGTCGTCTGCTGTTTATTTTCTATTTTCCATTTGTATCATCAAAAACATGCTCTGACAGCACTTTAGAATAATTTACAACATGCTTTGACAGCACTTCAGAATCATTTCCATTGGAAATGATTCTGAAGTGCTGTCAAAGCATGTTTGTATTGAGAAATAAGGCAAGATATAAAAGCAATTGATTCAGTATTGCTCAGCTTCAAAGTAGTTTCACAGGTTTAAGCTTTGCATCGTTCCCATAGCAACATGGGGGTCAGTCATTTGAGGTTTTTGCAGTATGTTCCGAAAGTTTTGATACATATGCTATTTATCCTTGAGTTTTCATTAGCTATTTGTCATCTCGTAGATGAATGAAGCATAGTGAAGGAAAACTTGATAAAGTTGTGTTGTTTATGTTTAACCATATTAACGTGCAGATTAAAGACGGATGCAGAAAATCATTCTATGTTCATGAACAAAATTACCTAAATGGCACACATTACCTGTACATGTATGTAGTCCAAACACTGGATTTGATGGCATTTTCAGGTCATGTCCTGCTTAGTTTCTTCATGGAAAGTAATACACATCGTGGCAGCATATATGCATAAAAATTACAAACAAAATGTGAATACCATGAAAACTCTGATTACTAGTACCACGATAACTTGTGCAAGGACTATAGGACAGAAATCTGCATGTGGAATACGAATTTGACACAAAATATCTTTATAACATGTGTAACAACTTTATTATCTATTCTTGAATACAGGTTTGTGTGACAGAACATACCAGTATAATGGGTTAATCATTTATGTAGCTGGCTGTGACAAAATGTGAGATATTGCCTTGGCAATGTGTGCATCCCAATTTGTAACATTTGCCAGTGATTTGTAAATTTCAAGAACATCCTCAGTGTTTGAATACTTTTAGTTTATTCCCCCCCCCCCCCCCCACCCCCGCTCTGTAGCCTTTTTACCAACATTGTAAAGTATACTTATCTAGCAAAGTATACTTTGAGGGAGAAATTTTCAATTTTAGGATAAATTTATTAATTTTTAATATACTGAATTTATTACATTATCACAGCCATTTTGGCTGTGATAATGTAATACATTCAGTATAATAATTCTGCATACTTTTAATCATCAAATATATGCAGTTGTTAGTTCAATATGAAATAATGCATTTCGGGAAAAATAAATGATTACTCCCTCAAAGTATACTTTGCTAGAAAAGTATACTTTGCAATGTTGGTGAAATCGGCTACTGAGCATTGTTTATGGAAGCCGCTACAGAATACTCACAGTTCAACATTTGTATAGCAAAACATTACTCTCAGTTGATTAATTTTGTAAACCTAAGATTTCTGCAACTTTTTTGTCACAGCCACATATAGGTATTAAGTACACAACATACGCGAGTCCAATTCAATCACCATTACTGTATTTCCTCTATTTTCTATTTGATTTTTTTAGTTATTTCCCTTGAATATATATTTATAGTGACTTGTTCAAATGTACGTGTACATTGTATTTACTATACCCAGGGGATGGTGGGAGGGTGGAGAATGCCACAGACTGTCACAGAACATACCCAGGCCCGTACGCAGAGGGGGTGCGATGGGTGAAAACGCACTCCCCTTAACCCTGTAAACAACACAGGCCTCTATAGTGATATTGGCAAAAAGTGTAGATCCAGATGAGCCGGCTCGTGACGAGCCGTCTCATCAGGATCTGCACTTTTTGCAAGTAATTTTCATAATTTTGAGAACAAAAACACCCCATGTTCATAATGGACTGGTCTGAAAATTATTTTGTGATTATTGGATTTGGTTGCAAAATTCACATATCAAACTCCATTCCAGTTACTTAGGGGTGAAAGGGTTAATCTGCCGAGGTCTGTCCGTGGATGTGCACAAAAAAATGTTTAGCCCTTCGCGCAGTCGATAACGCACCCCCGTAAATTAATTCCTGTGTACAGGCCTGATACCATACGTTAAATAACTTAATTTCCTTTCGCATAATGTGGTGATATTTCACACATTCACTACTTCGGTGATTCTCCAACACTGTAACAAATCCATGACAAATCCACAACCCAGCACCACTAATGCTCGAGTTGGAGTCATATGTACTGCGTAAGAAATTCACACAAATGGTAAGTTTTGCATTCACACACTACAGTGGGGTCAGCGTGTAAGTGCACACACGAACGAACACGACAGGTTGGAACCAACCTGTCGTGTTCGTTCGTGTGTGCACTTACACGCTGACCCCACTGTAAGTGTGTTGAAGTAAAACATTATCGTTTGGATGGATTTCTTGCATTACCGTTACATGTATTTCTTTTTCACTTCACAGAATTACTTTGCCATCACAAAACACACAATTTATAAGGAATTTCATAAAAATATTAACCCTTAGACCGCTATCTTATTTTTGTTGTCGTCTGCTGTTTATTTTCTATTTTCCATTTGTATCATCAAAAACATGCTTTGACAGCACTTTAGAATAATTTACAACATGGTTTGACAGCACTTCAGAATCATTTCCATTGGAAACCATGTTTTTATTGAGAAATAAGGCAATATATAAAAGCAACAGCAGACAACAATTGTTGTGAGTAGCGGTCTAAGGGTTAACCTAGGGTAGACCCTGATCAGCAAATACAGATGTACAGACAGAATGATCTTGGTTACATTAATGGTTAAGCTATTTTGGTTTCATCTATCTTGTATAAAGAAACAATTAACCCTTACTACGCTGAATTAAATGTTGTCGTCTGCTGGAAATGTTTTATTTTCAATATTTCTCGACAAAAACCTGGTTTTGACAGCCCATGGGAATCGTCTCCAGTGGAGACGATTCTCATGTGCTGTCAAACCAGTTTTTTTAAATTAAAGCAACAGTGAAAAACAGCAGACGGAAATTTCCGTCAACAGTGTAGGAAGGGTTAAAGGTGATGAAATATACCAATTGACAAGATCTCTATAAATAGAACAAAGGAAGATACCGTACCTACTGTTGATATTCCACTCCATTCCTATTTAGGTCACCAACTGACAAAAGAAACCTTACAGCATTTACAACTGGTTGTGACCTTTTACACAGTTACACACGTAAACCGTTGTAATAAAACATATACTCCTAATTCGTTTGGTGGATATTTTCACCGCTAGCATGCAAAGAGTTAAAGACGTGATTATGTTGTATTCAATTTTAGGTAACAATGCAATCGCTGGTGAGTGTCTCTCCTGAATGACACAGGGTAGGTAGCCACCAATGTGAGGAAGCTATTGATGAAATGTGGTAAGGATCTGACCGGTACCGGTATGCATCATTTTGACGTACGTCCCAAATTGTTGATGTCACGATGACGACAACGACGACGCCAAAACCGAAAATTATGACTGCTATGTCTCCCTTTCCACTAACGTGAGAGACAAAGTTAATTATTTTGAAACACCATAGCTCTACAATATAAGAAACAAGAAATGTAGCCTGTAGGCACACGAATGCCCTTGGTGGCAGATTGGAGAAACTGTGGCAACGCTAATTAACCAAAGTGATAAGTATTCACAAGCACATTTATGAAGGTCAAAAGGTGAAGGTAGCATGGATGCGTGGCATTTTTCCACAGGTATACTGTGTTGAAATATTTAAGTAATCCTTCAAGGGATATAGAAGTTATAACAGAATTTCGAAAAATTGGGCGAACTTCTTAATGTACCGGACACATGGACGGACGGCAAGACACACAGACTCACGGACACACAGTCCAAACACTATATGCCTCCGGCTCTACCGAGACGGGGGGCATAAAAATATAAATATCAGCAGCATTTTAACAATTTTACACTTTTGGGAAAATTGACATTTAAAAACTGTTTACATGTACACGAAATTAATCACTTGATGTAAATTCATAATTGATTATCAAGACGGCTTTTGTTCACAGTTTCACTCTTGATCAGCACATGAACAATGTGTACATTATAATAATATTATAGCGAATATGATGTATATACGTGTAGTCATGGTAACATATATATATATACAAATAACAAATTTGGGCTGCCGGTGATAACAGTGACTTTGCGACATATACAACATTGAATTCCAGGGTCTGTATTTATAAAACAGTTTGAGCCCATATTCCAAATTTATATTCAAAATCAGGGAGATTGATTGGCCGAGGCTGAGCACAGCTCAGCCTCGACCAATCAAACTTCCTGATTTTGAGCATGAGAATGGAGTACATGTCTATCTATATCACTTGCCTAGTGATGAGGTTCGTCAGTCAGCGATGGAGACACCCCCCTGGTGGAGCAGGGAACATCGTAGACCATTATAGGAATGAATGGCCTTTTTGTGGAATTTATCGGGGTATAAACTTGGAAAAGTCGCGGGAATACTGGACGAAGGCCGGAAAGCCTCGTCCAGTATTCCCGCGACTTTTCCAAGTTTATATCCCCGATAAATTCCACAAAAAGGCCATTCATTCCTTATAATTCCAGCATTTGAAATAAATTCATCAAGAAAATGTGTTTATGTTCCGTTTTCTTAAGCATTATTTTAACTGCGCCTCACGGTTACGGAAAGTAGTTCGGCATGGGAGTTTACTGGGATATAAATTTTGGACAGAGACTTGCTACGGACCAATCAAATGTTAGGGAATTGTGTAAATATTTTTGTGCTGGAATTATGATAGTTTGTTTGTTGGTGTTTAACGGCCTATCAACAACTAAGGTCATGTAGACCATGATAGACCATGTGAATGGGTAGACTCGTCTAACTCACACGGCCGCAATGTAGTGAGACAAATTATCCACCAGCAACCTAGTTAAACCTTGTGTAGATTAACAAACCTAAATACTTGGGCACAACTTATTTTGTGAAACACAATAAATGCATGGTTTCCCACAACAAAGTGTGTCCACATATTTAGGGTTCCAACGGTAAATATCAATATTGCACAGCGATGTATCAAGTTAACTTGTACAACATGGCCAGCCAAATTGAGTCAATCATAACAAAAGGGGATGTATTTCCCGATAGATCACATCCATGCCGTTTTGAGTTTTCCAAATGAAAATATTAATGTAAATTACCAATGCAAGTGTCGACAGCATGTGGCCTTGACCTTGGACATGCAGGTTGCATGGGTTGAGATATGGAAAAATATTAAGAGTGATGAAAACGCATGTGTAGGCCCCGACAAATCCACTCGTCATCTCGTATTCTCGAATTTTCAATCTGGATGAATGGAAAATTAAGAATTTGTCAAGGCCTGATATTAAGTTGCAAGTCAATGGGACATAACATTACAGAGATAATAGGCACCCAAAAACATTAACACAAACGTTACGAACAGACACACAGACGGACACACAGATTGACAAACGGACAGAAAGACAAAAACTATAAAAAATGATATGCATGTAATGCTCAGTGTATATAGAGAATAGTAGGTTAGTGGCGTGACTGGGTAAAAATATCTGGCAAGGCTCTGCCGAGCACATCCCGTTTCCGTGCCGCGCCAGATATTTTTCCCATTCACGGCACCAACCTACTACATGTATTCTATTTATCCCGTCAACACCTACAAATGGCTGTAAAATGCAAAAATATAACCCCAGCCACAGCACATATTCATACGCAGTGATTAGGTCATATTGACAGGATATCAAAATTTGTTTCACGGCACTGTGTTCCACGGCACATACGCATTGTGTTGACGGGATAAATTGTACTATGTAATAAGCTATAAATATGGATAAATGCGGGGGCGTCAGACTTCCACAGCTCAGGCTCAGACAATCAAGCTGCTTGATTTCAAGCACAATATTCAAGTATTTCGAAAGGAAACAATTGACAAATATCGGAAAGATAGGAGTAGGCGGTGGCATATACTGAAGCTGTTGAAGTAGATCAGCAGCCGATTTCACCAACATTGCAAAGTATACTTATCTAGCAAAGTATACTTTGAGGGAGAAATTTTCAATTTTAGGATAAATCTGTTAATTATTATTATACTGAATTTATTACATTATCACAGCCATTTTGGCTGTGATAATGTAATAAATTCAGTATAATAATTCTGCATACTTTTAATCATCAAATATATGCAGTTGTTAGTTCTATATGACATAATGCATTTCGGGGAAAATAAATGATTACTCCCTCAAAGTATAATTTGCAATGTAGGTGAAATCAGCTACCGAGCTCCAGATAAGGTGCTATTGGCGTATTTTACGCAATGATTGAAGCAAAATACGCATTGATTATCAAAAGTGGGAGTACAAAATACGCACAGCAATGTGAAAATACGCATTGATTTTCAAATTGAGTACCTAGTGAAAATACTGTCATAAAGTTGAAAATTCACACTGTTTGCTTTTTTGCAGCTCAATTAAGTGAATGTTTCAATTTGTTATATCATTTGTTCCCTATTTAGTAAGGACAAAAATCAATAATCCATTTGTAAAAGTAAAATACGCAATGATTTTGAAATCAGGGGGTACAGTATGCTTTAGACACAAAGCTTATCTTGAGCTCTGGTAGATTGTAGAAACTGGCAGTAAAAATTATACAGTCGAGCACCAGTATCTCGAAGTCGAAGGGAGATCGTATTTTAGTCGAGATAGGACTAGGTTCGAGATAGCGATCAAGTGACATGTTCGAATATTTTCGCAAAAAAAATATCAAATCATGTTACCCATCACAAAAAAATAATTATATTTCTAAATATAATTAGATAAATAGTACATATATCAGGCGCGGATCCAGGATTTCGGGTTAGGGGGGGCGTAACTATTTTGCAATACTTGACTATATTATCGAACGAGCTAAGCTCGTTCGATAATATAGTCAAGTATTGCAAAATAGTCGAGATAGCGCTTAGGGGGGTCCGGGGGCATTCCCACCCGAAAAATTTTGCAAATCTACATCACATTTCCTGCGTTCTGGCGCATTTTGGAGCAAAAATATTGACACTGTCACAGTATGTTTAGACATGATTTTTGATTGAAAACGTTTAAATTTTGAAACAATAAGAAAACGACCGAAAAATGCATGGAATACATGGCACTTGGCATGAAACGTGCCTTGTAACTTGTAAAAAATCTTTACTCGGCAAATTTTAGGGGGGGCGTGCGCCGGGTCCGCCCCCCCCTGAATCCGCCCATGTATATTATCATCTCTGCTACATGTTGCTCACAGTAATCCATTTTATCTCACAACTCGTATTTTCACAATAAATCAGAAGTCATGGTTAACCCTTTCACCCCTACCCCTAAGTAACAGGAATGGATTTTGATACATTATGATTTTCAGACTAGTCCATTTACGAATTTGTTGGTTTTTTTTGCTCTTAAAAATATGAAAATTACTTGCAAAAAGTGCAGATCCTGATGAGACGGCTCGTCATGGGCCGGTTCATCTGGATCTACACCTTTTGCCAATACAACTATACAGGCATGTGGTTAACCAGACCTGCAAGTTGAATCACTGATGGATCGTCAGTAATATTCCAGACATCGGTCATAGACAGTCGGAGGCAAACGTGAATGGCCATCATTGGGATCAATACAACTCATGTCACATTCTTGATATAAATGTGAAAAATGTTAACAAAACATAGTGTCACATTTACTGGGTTAACTCTTTGCATGCTGGGAAACTTGTGGGTTATAAATAGTTCAAAACTAGATTTGTCAGTTTGTTTGTTTGTTTGGGTTTAACGGCCTATCAACAGCTAACGTCATTTAAGGCCGGGTAAATGGGTTTAGTACTAAATCCCATATATTACCTGTACAAGTACATGTACATGTTCAAGTACATGTACAAATGGGGGGGGGGGATAAAAACGTACCTGAGGGCCAAACCAGGCAAATCGTGATTCCTATAAGGAGGAAGCCCACCGTTAATTTACACGGTCGCGTTCGCACGACCAACCACCCACTAGATTTGTCAGAAAGCGAGGCTTACGGAATACCCCCTGATTGGGCCAAGTATGTGACCTTGACCCTGGGCTTAGCGGGGGCGGCACAAATGAGCATTTGTCATAGAGCGGTAGAGGACCATTGGAGCAATCAGTATGTGTGTGAAATGTGAAGCAGATGCATGCAATGAAATTATAAGCCATTTACCCAAGCGTTAAGACTTCGAATGCACCAAGACTGCACCAAGGATTTTTTACAGGGTGGTAGAGGACCATTGCAACAATGTTTAGTGATGGGCGGACCATCGGACAACCAGACTCCCCCCGGACTGGGCTTAGCCGGGGCGGGAAGATCGTGGATTTTTCACATGGTGGTAGAGGACCATTGCAGCAATGTTTAGTGATGGGTGGACAGACGGACAACCGGACTCCCCCTCACCCCCCCCCCCCACCCCCCCCCCCCCCCACCCCCTGCAACTCATATCTTTTCTATTATTTCTCACTGTAAATATTATGAATATGTCTTGAAATTTCAGAGTTTTTACAGAGAAATTCCAATGACAGAGAGAAATAAGAAATACTCCTTAACCCTTAGACCGCTACTCACAACAATTGTCATCCGCTGTTGCTTTTATATATTGCCTTATTTCTCAATAAAAACATGTTTTGACAGCACTTCAGAATCATTTCCATTGGAAATGATTCTGAAGTGCTGTCAAAACATGTTGTAAATTATTCTAAAGTGCTGTCAAAGCATGTTTTTGATGATAAAAATGGAAAATAGAAAATAAACAGCAGACGACAAAAAATTAAGATAGCGGTTTAACCCTTTCAACACCACAGACCTCTATAGAGACAATGTTTGCAAACAGTGCAGATCCAGATGAGCCGGCTCGTAACGAGCCGTCTCATCAGGATCTACACTGTTTGTTAATAATTTTAAACGTCGTACAGATTACCCTTTTAGAAGAATGGGATAATTTGAATGAACAAAATTAATGAAATAGCGTGAAACATTGGCATGGAACATCCTATTAAGTTACTTGGTGTTGAAAGGGTTAAGGGTTAATTTGTTGGCTGTTATTTTCACCACTAGCATACAAAGAGTTAGTTACATAACCTTAAAGGCTGTATGACAGGATACATATTTCTGACTGAACAGTTCTTTCTTACCAATAACTTCAATTCCACTTAGCATCACAATCTCTGCCCATGTATTTACATGTTTAAATACAGATTAATTTATATCACAATCACACCACTTCAATTACACTTCAAGCACGTACTATCACATAATTATAGTACATGTATGTGGCTGTGACTGGGGCTTATGGGATTTGTGACCAGCATAGCTCCTGATCAAATTGGACACTCCTGTAGCCTGATAGCGATCTGTGTTGATTGTCTCAAGCATGACGGTGTGTTTTAATGATGGAACAGTGCAGATCCTGATCTGGATCTACACTCGTCACAAAACCCATAAGCCCCTTTTCTCCCATCACAGATTACCCTTTAACAATGATTAATAAAACAGCTTAGCCCATATCCAAAATTTTATTTCAAAACCAAACATTTGATTTGGTCAAGTCTGAGTACAGCTCAGGCTCATCTAACCAAAATGCTTGATTTTGAGCAAGAGATTTGAGAACATACAGAATGGTATGTACCGTAATAGCCCTAAATATTTGGACGCAATTTATTTTGGGAAAACATAGATATACATGTACGATTTCCAACAATAAAGAGTGCCTCAATGTTTAGGCTCAGTATGGTTGCACTTGTTTATCACAAAAAAACAATGTATTTGGATACAATTTGTTTTCGGAAACCCCTATTGTATATTGTATAGGGGTTTCCTATTGTATATTGTATATTGTATATTGTATAGGGGTTTCCTATTGTATAGGGGTTTCCCAAATCAAATGGTGTCCAAATATTTAGGGTTATTACAGTAATATGATGGTCACGCAATTATCTCGTAACTACATATACTGGACACCTGGGCTGGTAAACATTCTGTAGCCGATTTCATTAACATTGCAAAGTATACTTATCTAGCAAAGTACACTTTGAGGCGAGTAATCACTTATTTTTACCCGAAATTGAAAATTTCTCCCTCAAAGTATACTTTGCTAGATACGTATACTTTGCAATGTTGGTGAAATCGGCTACTGAGCATGTACTCAATTCTCATGATTGAAATCAAGATTTGATTTGATTTATTGATGCTTAACGGCCTATCAACAAATCAGTGAAATGGACATGAATCCCGAAAAGATATTAACCTCAAAATGCCATTGTACAATATTTTCTTTTGAGGAGGTGTACACAAGATGTACGCACCTGAGGAAAGTCATTTCGAAGGTCTGTAAATCTTGTGTACACAGACTCAAAAGACAATAATTATTTTATTACATGACCCATATGACAGCAATGAGAACTTATGATACAACAATGCACGGATTGCCTCATGCTTTGATTGCGTGATTGCATATGCTGCTACACCTGAATATCAGTCTCGGACTGGAGGTGAATATCAAATTGAGAATATCATTCTCGGACTCGTCTCAGTGATATTCAGGTGAAAAAATAATTTATGTCCACAATCATTTGTCAGACCCGATATTGGACATTCCATTGGTTGAAATTATCGGTCATGTAATAATATTTATTATTAGCCCAGGGATTCCGCTGGCGATCGCCACTTTCGCAATTGGCGATAAAAATAAACAATTGGCGATAAAAAATTACAATTTTCGGAAAAAGAATAATAAAAAAATAATAATAATAATTTTGGATTTTTTTTTCTCGAAAATTATATTTTTTTTATCGCCAATTGTTTTGTTTTTTTTGAAGTGGCGATTTTTTTATTTTCCTCAGCGGAATCCCTGTTAGGCCCGTTATGAGTGAGGGAGTGAGTACCTGTGCTGACATCCATTAGCTGTATCAGACATGGGGCCTATCGCAAATGGGGCTTTGCGACCAGTGTAGATCCAGATCAGCCTGTGTATTAGCAGTCTGATCAGGATCTGCACTGTTCGCCATTCCATCAATGAAACACTCTGCATGCTTCTAACAAGCAATATAGATCATTATCAGGCTACAGGAGAGTGCTATTTTATCAAGAGCTACACTGGTCAAAATTCCATAAACACCATCAGTCACAGAAACATATAATGTATCACAATCAACACTAATTCCTGAAATATGGTTACAGATGATGTTTGTTATTGGCTGAAAGGCAGAATCCCGTACATAAATGCAGCTTTATAAAGTACATCAGTCAATATGATTATACATTATACAATCATTGTCTTTTGAGTCGGAGTACACGAGATTTACGGACCTGAGGAAAGTCATATTCACCGATGCCGAAGGCCGACGTGAATATGACATTTCGAAGGTCTATAAATCTTGTGTACATTGACTCAAAAGACAATAATTATTTTATTATATGACCCATATTACAGAACGTATATGATACAACAACGCATGATATGTCTTGTGCTTTGGTTGTGTGACCAATGACACACGCATGCTGCTATACCTGAATATCAGTCTCGGACTCGTCTCGTTGCGCGTCCGATAGTGTCATTCGAAATGTGATATTCACAGGTGAATAGCATGGAGGTGAATATCACATTTCGCATATCATGCAAGTACTCGTCTCGCGCAACGAGACTAGTCCGAGACTGATATCCAGGGGCCCATTTCACTAAACTTTGTACGACTACAATGTTTGTAAGTGCAAAAGTATGATAGTCTGTAAATTTCACATTAACGATGTTTTCTTGTAAACAATTATTGGATTTACATTTATTGAGCATAGGCTGCATATGCAGCCTATGCTCAATAAATGTAAATCCATCAATTGAAATTTCCAGACGATCCTAAATTTGCGCTTACGAACATTTTAGTTGTACGAAGTTTAGTGAAACGGGCCCCAGGTGAATATCATATAATGTCCACACTCATGTGACCCGAAATTGGACAAGCTCATTGGTTGAAATCAGTCATATAATAATATATATATAGGCACTATTGTATATTATTATATGACCTATGAATAGAGGCTCTCTCATTGGCCCATTTGTTATTTTTAGTAAAATATAACAGGTCCATACCAGAGCATATCAACCAGTTTTCATTCATGTGATTCAAGTTCTTAACATTGGACATATAATAAAACAGATATTGACTTCTTAGCTGGTGAGTATGATGTGATATTCACCAGAAAAATAAATATTGACCAGTCAATATTTATTTTTCTTGTGAATGTCACATATTATTATATGACCAATGAGATTGTCCAATATCGGGTCACATGATTGTGGAGATATATGATACTGACCTGAATATCAGTCTCGGAATCATCTCGTTTCACCTCGAGGTGAATATCACATTTCGAATAACACTCTCGGACTCTTCTCGCACAACGAGACGAGTCCGAGACTGATATCAGGTGTAGCAGCATGCGCATGGCACAGATCATGCAAGCTAAGCATGAGACAATTTGTGCGTTGTTGTATCATATAAGTTCTCATAGCTGTAATATGGGTCATATAATAAAATAATTATGGTCTTAATTATTGCCTTCAGTCTCGGTGAATATGACTTTCCTAATGTCAGTAAATCTCGTGTACACCTCCTCAAAAGACAACAAATGTATAATATACACAAGCTACACATTCCCAAAAATATGTGTTCTATTCAAGTGCATGATAACAAACAACAAGAGTTGTCAGAAAACAATGAAGCTTGCCTGTTGGCAGCCTTCACTCAAACTTGGCACAGTTGTATAAAAAAACATGAATATTATATAACTTGACCTTGGGTTAAGGGGTGTGCGGTGGACCTTGACATTGGGGTCAGTGGTGGAAGGTGGGTCGTGGATTGCATATTAAGATGAATGCATGTATGAAATATCAATGCGTTCCCTGAAAACACCAGTAAAACAAAATTTAACCCAACGTTAAGTTTATGAACGCACTAAGTTCGTGATTTTCTATAGCATGATAGCCATTCACATGAGGAATGCATGTATGAATGTGCTAAGTTTGTGACCTTGACCTTGGGGAAAGGGGTGTGGTGGGTGGGTCATGGAATTGCTGTAAAACAATAGAGAATCATCAGATGAATGCATGTATGAAATATGAAGGCGTTCCCTGTAAATAAACAGAAGTTACACAACATTTACCCCAACGTTAAGTTTATGAATGTGCTAAGTTTGTGACCTTGACCTTGGGGTAAGAGGTGGGCGGTGGGTCATGGATTTGCTATAGCATGATAGGGTATCATCAGATGAATGCATGTATGAACTAGACATGTGGCCTGTCAGCACACGAATGCC
Source organism: Conchocele bisecta (assembly GCA_029237695.1). Taxonomy (NCBI): domain Eukaryota; kingdom Metazoa; phylum Mollusca; class Bivalvia; order Lucinida; family Thyasiridae; genus Conchocele; species Conchocele bisecta. Next base: position 49,301,003 of record CM055268.1, read on the forward strand.
CCCGCTGGCAGCCAAAGAAAATGAGGCATATTTGAATATAAGCCATTTACCCGAGCATTAAGGTTTCGAATGCACCAAGTTTGTGACCTTGACCCTGGGCTTAGTGGGGACGGGACGAATGTGGATTTGTCACAGGGCGGTAGAGGACGTTACATTTACCCCAACGTTAAGTTTATGAATGTGCTAAGTTTGTGACCTTGACCTTGGGGAAAGGGGTGGGGTGTCATGGATTTGCAGAAGTTATAAGACATTTACCCCAACGTTAAGTTTATGAATGTGCTAAGTTTGTGACCTTGACCTTGGGGTAAGGGATGGGCGGTGGGTCATGGATTTGCTATAGCACGATAGAGTATCATTAGATGAATGCATGTATGAAATATCAAGGCGTTCCATGGGAGGGGAGGTCATTTGTTTATAATAGTGAAAAAATAATAATTTTTCAGTATTATAGGCCTTTTTTTTTAGATAATGCCCAATTTTTTTACAGGCGTCTTTTTTGTACAATAAAAAGACGCCTGTAAAAATATATATAGATATACCTAGAAGTGATGAACAATTCTGTCACGTCTATGTGTATCTGAGACAGTGCCTTTAATGACGAAAGGAATCAGAATGAGTAGACTGTAAACGTGGTTCGGAAGACCACACGTGTGCGACTCGCACTGACTGAGATTGAACAGGACAGTATACATTGGTACATTAGTCATGAAAACATTATCTCCAGTATGTCATGGAACATCAAACATGTATCATTCACACTGTTTGGTAATATGGAACGCCAAATCTACATAAACTGAAATAATTTTGCTAGCTCTAAATAATTAGAGCTAGTGTTATATATTTAGAGCTAGCATTAAATATTTAGAGCTCGCATTAATTATTTTAGTTTATGTAGATTTGGCGTTCCTGGAACGCCCAATCTACATAAGCTCAAATAATTATTGCTAGCTGTAAATAATAAGAGTTAGCATTAAATATTTAGAACTACATGTAGCTCCGAATTATTTACAGAGCTCTTCAAATGATTTGGAGCTACATCTAAATATTTAATGCTAGCTCTAATTATTTAGAGCTAGCATCAATTATTTGAGTTTATGGAGATATGACGCTCCATATGGTAAAGCTATTGTAAACGTTTGCATATCCAGCTCATTAACCCTTTGCATGCTAGCGGTGAAAATTGCATGCTAGTGGTGAGTATTTTTATTTCTCTCTGTAAATATGTTTTGGAATTTCATTAGAATTGAGTCCTCAAATATGTCTTGGAATTTCATTAGAATTGAGTCCTCAGGACTCAATTCTAATGAAATTCCAAGACATATTCATGATATTTACAAGGAGAAATAAAAGAAAGTATGATGATTTTTCGTCCGCTATTTTTGAACTATTTATAGCCCACATGTTTCCCAGCATGCAAAGAGTTAAGGAATAGTATCAACACAGCTACAGGAGAGGAAACCTCATTGCACATTACCAGCCAGGGGAGACTAGCTATACTCCATTCTGCCGGTCGGGAAGGACACAGTTGTCTACCCTGAATGGAAACATTATCTCTTATCCTCCTCCAGCTTTTTGTTGGCTTTCAAGGACTGTTTCCTCGTGTCAGGCACTGGCAGCTCAAACCCGGATCCTGCAATGACAGTATGCCGTAATAACCCTAGATATTTGGACACCATTTATTTTGGGAAACCACATTTTATGCGTTTCGTAGAATTTTATCTGAATATGTAGGGTTATTAAGGTATATATACAGGCATACCAGCACTTTATCATTCAAGGCTATGAAACACAGGAATTCTGAGGCTTGCCTTCGCTGGCAGACTTGATAACAAAAAAAAATTAAGACATTTGCCTTGAAGGTGAAAGTCCTCAGCGAGCTTGACCATGTGCGGTCGGATGTGGGTCGTATGCAAAACAAAGCAACATCCCTAGACACACATGGTGGCCATATATTATCAAAATCGGTGAAGCGGATCATAAGTTATTGATCTAGAGAAAGTGACCAGGGGCTCATGTATACCCCCGACCGCCACCTGTACCAATAAAAAAAAACTTTTAACGCAAATATTAAAAAGACTAATGCAAATTTGATCTAATTTGACCTTGACCATGGGTGCAGTATGGAATGAAAATATGGATGATGATAAGCAAATATATGAAGTTTGAAGTCAATCTGACTTACCGTTGCAGAGATACTGGGTACCCGAAACCTTTAAAGCAAATCTTACGGACACAAATTTCTAAGTAATTTGACCTTGCCCTTGGAAATGAAAGCCGCATGGGTGTGGTCAATCTGACGGGGATGGATAGACAAACGGACGGACATACTTTGTATGCTGGGGATATAACAAGAGTTGTCAGAAAACAACGAAGTTCGACTGTTGGCAGCCTTCACTCAAACTTGGCACAGTTGCATAAAAAACATGAATATTATATAACTTGACCTTGGGTTAAGGGGCGTGCGGTGGACCTTGACATTGGGGTCAGTGGTGCAAGGTGGGTCGTGGGTTTGCTATAGCATAATACAATGTATAGCATATTAAGATGAATGCATGTATGAAATATCAATGCGCTCCCTGAAAACAGAATTAAAACAAAATTTAACCCAACGTTAAGTTTATGAACGCACTAAGTTGGTGATTTTCTACAGCATGATAGCTATTCACATGAGGAATGCATGTATGAATGTGCTAAGTTTGTGACCCTGACCTTGAGGAAAGGGGTGGGGGGTGGGTCATGGATTTGCTGTAGCACAATAGAGGATCATCAGATGAATGCATGTATGAACTATCAAAGCGTTCCCTGTAAAGAAACAGAAGTTACACAACATTTACCCCAACGTTAAGTGTATGAACATGCTAGGTTTGTGACCTTGACCTTGGTGTAAGGGTTGGGTGGTGGGTTGTGGATTTGCTACAGCATGATAGAGGGTCATCTGAGGAATGCATGTATCAAATATCAAGGCGTTCCATGGAAGGAGGTAAGGGGTGGGCGGTGTGTCATGGATTTTCTATAGCATGATAGTGTGTTATCAGATGAATGCATGTATGAAATATCAAGGCGTTCCATGAAAGGAAACAGATGTTATAAGACATTTACCCCAACATTAAGTTTATGAATGTGCTATGTGTGTGACCTTGACCTTGGGGAAAGAGGTGGGGGGGGTGGGTCATGGATTTGCTATAGTATGATAGAGTATCATCAGATGAATGCATGTATGAAATATGAAGGTAGAGGGTCATCTGAGGAATGCATGTATGAAATATCAATGTGTTCCATGAAAGGAAACAGATGTTATAAGACATTTACCCCAACGTTAAGTTTATGTATGAAATGTCAAAGTGTTCCCTGTAACGAAACAGAAGTTACACAACATTTACCCCAACGTTAAGTTTATAAACATGCTAAGTTCTTGACCGTGGGGTAAGGGTTGGGTGGTGGGTTGTGGATTTGCTACAGCATGATAGAGGGTCATCTGAGGAATGCATGTATGAAATATCAAATTGTTCCATGAAAGGAAACAGATGTTATAAGACATTTACCCCAACATTCAGTTTATGAATGTGCTACGTTTGTGACCTTGACCCTGGGGTAAGGGGTTGGGTGGTGGGTCATGGATTTTCTATAGCATGATAGAGTATCATCAGATGAATGCGTGTATGAAATATTGAGGCGTTCCCTGTAAAGAAACAGAAGTTATAAAAAGACATTTACACAGAAGTTACACAACATTTACCCCAACGTTAAGTTTATAAACTTGCTAAGTTTGTGACCTTGACCTTGGGGTAAGGGTTGGGTCGTGGGTTGTGGATTTGCTACAGCATGATAGAGGGTCATCTGAGGAATGCATGTATGAAATATCAAGGCTATCATGAAAGGAAACAAATGTTATAAGACATTTACCCCAACGTTAAGTTTATGAATGTGCTACGTTTGTGACCTTGACCCTGGGGTGAGGGGTTGGGTGGTGGGTCATGGATTTGCTATAACACGATAGAGTATCATCAGTTGAATGCATGTATGAAATATCACGGCGTTCCATGAAAGGAAACAGATGTTATAAGACATTTACCCCAACGTTAAGTTTATGAATGTGCTAAGTTTGTGACCTTGACCTTGGGGTAAGGGTTGGGTGGTGGGTCATGGATTTGCTACAGCATAATAGAGGGTCATCTGAGGAATGCATGTATCAAATATCAAGGCATTCCATGGAAGGAAACAGATGTTATAAGAAATTTACCCCAACGTTAAGTTTATGAATATGCTAAGTTTGTGACCTTGACCTTGGGGTAAGGGTTGGGTGGTGGGTCATGGATTTGCTACAGCATGATAGAAGGTCATCTGAGGAATGCATGTATGAAATATCAAGGTGTTCCATGAAAGGAAACATATGTTATAAGAAATCTTTGACCCCCAAAGTTAAGTTTATGAATGTGCTAAGTTTGTGACCTTGACCTTGGGGTAAGGGTTGGGTGGTGGGTCATGGATTTGCTACAGCATGATAGAGGGTCATCTGAGGAATGCATGTATGAAATAACAAGGTGATCCATGAAAGGAAACAGAAGTTATAAGACATTTACCCCAACGTTAAGTTTGTGGACGCCGGGGGTATGCCATAAGCTCTTCTGCACTTCGTGTAGGCGAGATAAAAATGAAATGTGTTACTAACATATGTACGCACGTACACATATGAACTAATTTTGTAATGTTGGTGAAATAGGCTACAGAGCATACCAGGCTACTGTCTGTTTCACGAAAGCTGCCCAAATTTTACGGCCATATAAACAATTCAAAAACAATATTTTTTTCGATGATATTAAATTAAAGGAAAATTTAAGAATGAGCCTTCTTTTTATTTCGTGAAATTTGGTCAAATATTTATTTTATTGCGAAAACAAAATTTCCCCATGTTAAATCCCCATAGAGTAGACATCTTCACGGAGTGAAGATGTATGGGGATTTAACATGGGGAAATTTTTTGGAATTTTAGAAATACTGGACCGATTTTGAAAATTTAACTTTTGTTTTCTTAGTTAGATCATATCCAAGCTATCTAGTCAGGTTTCGGAGTCAATTTCCAAATTTTTTCGTTTTTTGACTCCTCCCACACTTCCTTACTACTTTTTCCCCCATGTTAAATTCCCATAGACAAATCAATTTTTCGTAATAAAATCAATATTTGACCGAATTTCACGAAATAAAAAGAAGGCTCATTCTTAAATTTTCCTTTAATTTAATATGATCGAAAAAAATACTGTTTTCGAATTGTTTATATGGGCGTAAAATTTGGGCAGCTTTCGTGAAACAGACTATAATGCTATATCCCCTCTTGCCTAAATAAAAAGGTAGATTTACCTTTTTGATCCAAATTCTTCAAATCTATAGCTTCATGTTTCAGACGGAGTTTCAATACATATTGCATAAGTTCTTTTCTGGAAATAACAAAAAAAACAGCATTAGTTTGTACAGTACAACACAATAATACATGTACATGTAGTTTAAAAGTTAGATAATTGTGCAGTCAATTTCAGATACGAACATTCGTTTACAACCACTTCACAAGCACAGGTTGAAGTAACGGACCGAGATCTATAAATACATTAAATATGCCTAAAAACATCCATAAATGAAAAAAATATGTTTTTACTCCGTCTATAATGACATAATTATGTGATTATAGAGAGTAATGGATGCTATGTGATTATAGAGAGTAATGGATGCTATGTGATTATAGAGAGTAATGGATGCTATGTGATTAATTAGAGAAGGATCCGGATGCTTATTTGTGGAATTATGTGATTATAGAGGGAATAAAAAAATAAAAAAGTTTAGCTTATTTTTTTTTCATTTTTCATTTATGGATGCTTTTAGGCAGGCACATTATAATTCGTCCTACTTTCTAAGTCAACCGCTGGCCAGTATCACGCTCCACTTATTTGACACATTGCCAGATTTAACAGCAATAAGCTACATATTACCATACTGTATTTACTATATAAATGGAACAATGTTTCTGAACATAAACTCATAGCAAACAACTGATAGTCATAAAAGCTATATACTGAACCAGGAAGCCATTACACTACCACCTACTCTAATCGTGCCAATATTTGTCAAATTCTTTATTTCAAAATACTTGAATATTGTGTTTGAAATCCAGCAGTTTCATTGTCTGAGCCTGAGCTGTGCTACAGCTCAGGCTCAGACAATGAAACTGCTTGATTGTGAGTTGGCATTGTCAATATAAACTAGTAACGTTGATAATCTGAGCAAGATTAATGCAAGCGGTTGTGTAACACATCACATTACAATGTACTTCCCAGTGTGCACACTGGCTGGCAAATACCTGTGTTGTTGATTGGCGATGCCAATTTTTTCCAGCTTTATTTCGTTTAGTCGTATTAATGTCCGACCTGTAATAAAAGAGGTTATTACGTTGATTCTCACAAATTTATGTAACTTACAACTTCTGAAACACATGAAACACATAAAAGCAAAAGTCATACTATGACACCAGTGTAGGCAATGATTTATTATAGGAATGAATGGCCTTTTTGTGGAATTTATCGGGGTATAAACTTGGAAAAGTCGCGGGAATACTGGACGAAGGCTGCATCGAGAACAAATGTATTCAGCCCTGAAATTAGAATAACCTGACATGGTGCCGGTCCATACCGCACAAAAGTGACTTGGCCACTTTCCCTAAAATAGGATTACGAATAATCGTAATACTCACATAAGGGGTATAATCAGATTCAACTGTCACATACAAAATGCTAAAGACGTATTTGAGGGTCAAACCAGGTCTCCAGTCGGAATTCCGGTAAGGATGAACCCCGATCGCTAAATTACCCATCGCATGCTCCCACCTGCCACCCACCAAAAAAAAACAGTAGTCAAATAAATACACCTTTATCAGTCCTGACACCCTGAAACAGTGTGCATACAGTCAAACCTCTCTAAACCGGACATGCTGGGGACATCCAGGGTGTCCTGCTTAGAGAGGCTCCACTTTAAACTATGTATATAACTATTTAATGACACGCGTGGGCGCTTTGCGATCATGAACAGACATAATCATCGGAGATAAATTGAAACGAAACATCAGAATTAACTAACTTGTCTCTGTGTTCGGTTTAAGGAGGTTCGACTGTACATCCATACAAGATACAGTAGTGTTTAACTCGATCGTGGCTGTGAATGGAGAAATGGGGCGCATGGACTTTGTGGATATTCAAACTTCTGATCTTCTATCACAACCCTGTCGCCTAGTAAGGATCAACACTATACGCTAGAACCATTACGCATGTTTCATTTAATGAATGCAGAGCTCCAGATAAGCAGCGAATTTGCTTAAATACCCAATTAAAAATGCACAATACCCAATTGAAATCAGAAGTAGCGAGTATAAAAAAGCAATAAAAATATTATGGTACCTTTATCATGCTGCAGAAAACAATAATCAGACAAATATAGCATATTTTTCTTACTTTCCATGAAAACACATCTTGGCATTTCATTAGAATTGTCTCCTTGGAGACAATTCTAATGAAATGCCAAGATATGTTTTCATTTTGAAGCAAACTATTCAACAATTGCTGTCTGTTGATGTGTAAACAGTAGTGTGATTTAATTTTACCCAATTAAAATTTTGAAATACCCAATTGCTTCAGAAATGATGGAGTGACAATAGTCAATTACTAATTTCTTATCTGGAGCCCTGAAGGATAGTCGTGTTAGACACGGCATTTGAAAAATGTCACACGCATAAAAAGTGGGGTTTACTGCAATTGTGTTCCGAGTACATGTATACTTAAGTTTGCCTGCGTATCCACAGTTTGATCAGGATCTCCACTGATCGCCATTCAGTCAGTAAAATATATGCCATACATGTAACAGACAATCTGACTGTATTGGGATTAACTGGATGGGGACACAATGTATGTGTCAGTTCAACAACATAATGGAGACGGAGCTGTGCTCAGTCTCGACAATCAAGCTGTGAGATTTTTAATTCTAATTTGAGACACGCCATACAATTTTGCACCTTCGGACATTAAATACGTTTATCATAATTAAAGAATTTTTTTTACAATATTTTCGGTGTACATGCCGAATATAATTCCGCATGTACTCTAGAAATGTTGTCAACTTCTGATGCCATTTACGGAAAATAATGCAAATTTTGTAAACGTATTTCATGAAATTACGCAAATGTCCGAAGGTACAAAATCGCATGGCGTGTCATATTTGCAGAGCATGTTCAAAAGGTAATACGGTTTAACCATGGACACAGAAGCTAGACAGTAGACTGACGATAAAGGCCATAGATCCCCATTTCTCCATTCAGTCACAAACAGTGGGCTCAAACCTGTGACTTCTTGTTCGAGGAGCCGATCACCATACAAATCGTGACAATGGCCGCCATGTTTCTTAAGCCATTTGTTAACGTCGGCACTTGTCCAGAAGTAGAGAGGTTTGGTCTTGCTCCGCACTGGTTTCTTACCCGTGCTGGAACTGCTCAGTGATTCCTTCAATTTTGGCTGCCATCGGGAACAGAAGGGAAGTTTTTATTATTTACCGTAGTAACCACAGGCTCTTGGCATGGAGATAGGATGTTGTAATACCGTATTTATTATAGGAATGAGGATGTTGTAATACCGTATTTATTATAGGAATGAGGATGTTGTAATACCATATTTATTATAGGAATGAATGGCCTTTTTGTGGAATTTATCGGGGTATAAACTTGGAAAAGTCGCGGGAATACTAGACGAAGGCCGGAAGGCCTCGTCCAGTATTCCCGCGACTTATCCAAGTTTATATCCCCGATAAATTCCACAAAAAGGCCATTCATTCATTATAATTCCAGCATTTGAAATAAATTCATCAAGAAAATGTGTTTATTTTCCGTTTTCTTAAGAATTATTTTAACTGCGCCTCACGGTTACGGAAAGTAGTTCAGCGTGGGAGTTTACTAGGATATAAATTTTGGACAGAGACTTGCTACTAGCCAATCAAATGTTAGGGAATTGTGTAAATATTTTTGTGCTGGAATTATTTAATAAACGCCCCCAGGGCTATGCAATCCGTGGGGATCCAAACATGGAAAGTAGGATCAAAATATGTTATTTTCACATACAAAAGCCATTTAAAACTTGGCTTTGTACGTGAAAATAACATATTTAGAATGCAGGAAGGGGCTACTATTAGAATCAATACGGTATACTGTTTTAGGCATGTAGAAAACAAAAACATTTGTAGTCATTGTGTAGTCATTGTACAGTATTTAAAACAAAAACATTTGAAGTCATTGTGTAGTCTTTGTATTTAAAACAAAAACATTTGAAGTATTTGTGTAGTCACTGTATTTATTTCAGTGACTACACAAAGACTACATTGTTTTGTATAACAGTGCATTGTATATTACACCATACCGACGGCCTGTGGTAGTAACTATATATTATATGGGCCATCAGGGTCTATGCTTAAACAATTTTTTTAGCCCATAATCCAAATTTGCAGTACTCAAAACAAAGCAGTGTGACTGACCAAGGCAGTCTCGGCCAATTAAGCGCATGATTTCAAGTGAAAATTTGGAGAATGTGATCCTGACATTTTATAAGCACAGGTTCAGGACACACAAACAACTTTTAACGCTTTCACCTCTAAGTAACTGGAATGGATTTTAACATGTTAATTGAGCAACCAATCCAATCATCACAAAAAACTAGTTCATTTATGAAAAGGGGGTGTTTTTGCTCTCAAAAATATGATAATTACTTCCAAAAAGTGCAGATCCTGATGAGACGGCTCGTTATGAGCCGGCTCATCTGGATCTACACTGTTTGCCAATACCACTATACAGGCCTGGTGTTAAAATGGTTAACACAATTTTTTGCTAAATTGTAGTCAGAGTCTGCCTGTCCATCTGTCCGTCCGTCCCTCTTCAAAAACTTAATGTTGGGGGAAATTTGTTATAATTTCTGTTGTTTCACCAAACCTTTTTATATTTCACACATGCCTTTCTCTCATGATTCTCTATCATGCTGTGACAAATAAATGATTCTCAGATCCCTGCTAACCCCAAGGTCAATGTCACAGTCTTTCTGCTTTCATAAACTTAACGTTGGGGAAAATTTGTTATAATTTGTTTCCTTTCATCAAACGTTTTGATATTTCACACATGCCTTTCTCGAATGATTCTCTATCATGCTGTGACAAATCCATGATGCTCAGACCCGCGCTAACCCCAAAGTCAAGGACACAGCCATAGTGCTTTCATAAACTTAACATTGGGGGAAATTTGCTATAATTTCTCTGTTTACTTGCACCCCACTTCTTGATATTTCATACATGCCTTCCTCTAATGGTTATCTATCATGCCCTGCCCAATCCATGATCCTCAGACCCCCGATAACCCCAAGGTCAAGATCACAATCTTAGCGCTTTCGCAAACTTAACATTGGTGGAAATTTCTTTTAATTTCTGTTTCCTTTCACACAACTTCTTGATATTCGTTAAACTAAAGCACCGCCAGGCGCGCTTCGTTGTCTTCTGACAACTCTTGTTAGGTCGGAGTCCAGAACCTGTGATTATACATACTTGATTATCATGATTATCATGAAACTGTGTGACTGTACACCAATAATAACGATACTCACTGACTGACATACGTACTGACTGATAACATAATGTCATATCAGATGAACTCGATATAACTAGATTGGTCAGTAAGCGAGGCTTACGGAATACCCCCTGCGTGGGCCCAGGTACCCCTAAAATATGGCATGAACGTGAATATGTCACAGCGTGGTAGAGGTCCATTGGAGCAATGCATGAGTGAAATGTGAAGCAGATCCGAGCAAGGAAATAGAAGTTATAACCGATTTCTCTGATGTTAAGTTTTGTAAAGAGACTAAGTATGTGAGGTTGACCTCGAGATCAGCGGGAATTTGTCACCGCATGATAGTAGAGCCTTAGAGGAATGCATGCATGAAATATTAAGAATTTTCGATGAAAGAAATAGAAGTTATAACATATTTCTCATATGTTAAGTTTTGTAAAGAGACTAAGTATGTGACCTTGACCTTGGGATCACCGGGGGTTGGACAGTCGTAGATTTGTCACAGCATGATAGTACAACCATAGGTCAATGCACAAGTGAAATATTAAGAATTTTCAATGAAGGAAATAGAAGTTATAACTTATTTCTCTGATGTTTAGTTTTGTAAAGAGACTAAGTATTTGACCTTGACCTTGGGATCAGTGGGGGTTGGACGGTCGTGGATTTGGCACAGCATGGTAGTAGAGCCTTACAGGAATGCATGTGTGAAATATTAAGCATTTTAGATGAAGGAAATAGAAGTTATAAAAATATTTCTCTGATGCTAAGTTTTGTAAAGAGACTAAGTATTTGACCTTGACCTTGGGAGCAGCGGGGGTTGGACGGTCATGGATTTGGCACAGCATGGTAGTAGAGCCTTACAGGAATGCATGTGTGAAAGCATCTTAGATGAAGGAAATAGAAGTTATAACAATATTTCTCTGATGTTAAGTTTTGTAAAGAGACTAAGTATTTGACCTTGACCTTGGGATCAGCAGGGGTTGGACGGTCATGGATTTGGCACAGCATGGTAGTAGAGCCTTACAGGAATGCATGTGTGAAATATTAAGCATTTTAGATGAAGGAAATAGAAGTTATAAAAATATTTCTCTGATGTTAAGTTTTGTAAAGAGATTAAGTATTTGACCTTGACCTTGGGAGCAACGGGGGTTATACGGTCGTGGATTTGGCACAGCATGGTAGTAGAGCCTTACAGAAATGCATGTGTGAAATATTAAGCATCTTAGATGAAGGAAATAGTAGTTATAACAATATTTTTCTGATGTTAAGTTTTGTAAAGAGACCAAGTATTTGACCTTGACCGTGGGAGCAGCGGGGGTTGGACGGTCATGGATTTGGTACAGCATGGTAGTAGAGCCTTACAGGAATGCATGTGTGAAATGTGTGGAAAAAAACACTAGCCCGTATATATAGCAAATACCAGGCTAATTGGTTTTTTTTATATATAGATGTGGTCTTGGTTTCAAGTGTCATCTGAAAGACCAGTGGAATGGCAATACCGGGTAACATGAAAGTATTTTTTTCATGTTGACGGCGCGGACTGAACCCACAACTTTCAGCATTGAAGTCCAAGTAGAAAAGGGGGAGATAATCCATGACCCAGGGGTCAAATCAAAAATCAAAATAAACTACTCATCATAAGGAAGCAATAGACCAAGTTTCATGTCTGTAGCTGGTACAGTTTAAACGCTGTACGAGTTACCAGGCAAAATTGAGAAATTCTAAATCCAAAAGGGGGAGATACTCCATGACCCGGGGGTCGAATCAAAAATGGAAATACACTTTGTGAATCTACTCATCATAAGGAAGCTACATACCAAGTTTCAGGTGTGTAGCTATCAGGGTTTAAATGTTTTACGAGTTACAAGCCAAAATGGGAAAATTCTATGTCGAAAAGGGGGAGATAATCCATGACCCGGGGGTTGAATAAAAAATTTAAATAAACTTTGCGCATCTACTCATCATAAGAAAGGTACATACCAAGTTTCAGGTCTGTGGCTAATACGGTTTAACAAAATTACAACCTTGAGGACGGACGGACGGCAGGGCTGTACAAATTGATTTTTTAGCCACTTGTCCCGGACAAGTGACTTGAAAAAAGTGACTTGCCCTGACTTGTCCTGGAAAATATAATTTTCAGGGCAAGTAATTTTGAAAAAGTGACTTGTCCTCGTAAGATTTCTTAGATGAAACTGTCCCAAAACAAAAACTAGTATCATAGTTGTTAAATATAATACAATTGAGCACTTGGCACATATACATATTATATTAAATATCTATAATAATAAACATTGTATAGTACATATTTATTCTTGTGGTCTTTTGTCACTGTGCCACCGCGGACATAACGTTGCGACGAGTGCATACTCAAAACACATTTATCGACAATAATAAAACATAACAAGAGTGCTGCACGTCACAAAATACGCCCGTCGAATATGGGCCAGACAATGAAAATGCGGAAATGTGAAGCTGTCACAAAGGCAAGAAACATTAATGAGAATTTGAAAGTCTATAGCATTATTTCTTCATCTCGTTGTGCTAAACATGTATACTAATTTAGGCAGAGATAGAAAAGTAGAGTGTAAAGTAGAAATGATATGGAATTGGATACAATAATGTAGAAAAAATGGCTAAGTTAAAAAGGTGATATTTTTGTTAAAAAAATATGTTTTCGGCATAAAAACATCAAGGTGCACATCTTCAATATGTGTAGAAGACGTGTGTATAGTTTCAGAACGATCGACTGAACGGTTTCGGAGGAGTTGTGTACACAATCTCTGTACCGTATATAGAATTGTATAGAAAAATGTAGAAAAAATGGCCAAGTTAAAAAGGTGATATTTTTGTTAAAAAATATTATTTTCGGCATAAAAACACCAAGGTGCCCATCTTCAATATGTGTAGAAGACGTGTGCATAGTTTCAGAACGATCGACTGAACGGTTTTGGAGGAGTTGTGTACACAAACTCTGTACCGTATATAGAATTGTATAGAAAAATGTAGAAACAATGGCTAAGTTAAAAAGGTGATATTTGTGTTAAAAACTATTTTTTCGGCATAAAAACACCAAGGTGCACATCTTCAATATGTGTAGAAGCTGTGTGTATAGTTTCAAATCGATCGACTGAACGGTTTCGAACTATGCTCTTTTTCTGTCAGCCGCTCGCCCGCCCAGCGGTAAAACATAATACGTACCGTTTTTAAATGAAAATTGTTTCCTAAAATAATGAGAATCGTCTCGCGTTTTCATGATCTCGCCTTCCGCTTTTGAAAAATTCGGATTAGTTTTGCTCGTGCATATGTGTGGCGTGTGTGCAAAACGCGAGATTGAATATGATAGAATTTCGCGTTTTCATCTCGAAAGCTCGAAAACACGAGGTTGCTACATGTCCCTAATAGGACACGTACACATTGTCTTAGGAGACGATTCTCATGTGCTGCAAAAAGATTTTAAAGCTTTTATTAAGAAATAGAACAAATGTGGACAAACATCTATATTTCTTGACAACAAAAACATAATTTGACAAAAAATGATACTCGTCTTAGGAGACGATTCTAATGTGCTGCCAATACACGTTTATTGACCAAAAAAAACATATCTCGATACGTGTTATTGGTTAGGCTACCGCATCGCATCGTGAAAACGCGAGACCAAATCGCGAGGCGAAAACGTGAGATTCTATTGTATTCATTCTCGCGTTTTTGCCTGGCTATCTCGCGTTTTCGAGACCGCGATGTCGCGTTTTCGCATCGGCCTTTTCACGATGTCGCCTTCCGCTTTTGGAAATACGTTTGTTCATTAAGTGTGTGTAGAATGCATGCGTGTTGAAATTGAGTTGTGCGCATACATTATGTAGAATGCAATTCGAACTAGCATGCTTTATATGCAAGTATGTACGTAGAACCAAATCCAACACGCATGCTGTCTACACATGCATGGGCAACTCATATTTCCAAAAGCGGAAGGCGAGATCGAGATCGCAAAAACGCGGGATTGTAACAGTTTCACGTGCAAAGTGTGACTGACCTTTAGAATTTGGCGGAAACAAACATACCAAAACCACGTCATCGCATCGCCGATGAATTGATAATTACGCATTAGCTTGTGTATTTTCACATTTGTTTGATTTCTTGATAAAACCAAGATTTGGCAGCACATGAGAATCGTTTCCTAAGACGATTCTAAAATTTTGTCAAAATATGTTTTTGTAAAGAAATATCAATGTATTCGGGGTTTTTTTTCACATTTGTCCGATGTCTTAATAAAACATGTTTTGACAACACATGAGAATTGTCTCCTTAGACGATTCTAATATTTTGTAAAAAGAATTGTCACATTTGTTTGATTTCTTAGACCGTGCAAACAATTGATAAATTCAGAAATCAACAACTTAATTTGTGTTTCTCGAGTCGGGTTTCATATGGTGGCGAGGAAATACGATCGATTACACACCGTGAAAATCTTGTTGGAACGTAAATGTCAATTGTCACGTAGGCCATTTCAGTTTACCGCGCGTTATGTCAGCTGTTATTCTAAGTACGTATGGTCGCTCGTTAGGAGCATTTCTTTCCTTCGTTTATAAGGTATGGGTTGTGGCCTAGGGCTTAAAACATCGACTTCCAATCTGGAGGTTGTGGAACCGTTCAAACATCGCCTTGGGAATCAAACATACCTTCATAGTATGTCCATCCCATTCAATCCCTGTCGACGTAGTGAGACGAAAACGTTAACATACATAAAATTAATCAATAACCATCGATCGCCGCAGAATATTTTCGCTAATTACTTTCAAATTCGATTAAATTAATATAATCAGGGTCGCTGTAGATTGCTATATCACATTCCTGCGATACACAGATACTGTGTAACACAGTAGCTGCAAATCGCCAGGACGCCCGCGGCGTTATCGATCGATAAAGTGGTCAGTTTTGGGATTAAGTTTATGACAGTCCGGTTCCAAAAAACGGGCTTGTCGCGGGACGTTCTAACAGAAAATAGTGACTTGCCCGGACAGAAGGGAGGGACAGACAAGGGTAACATTAAATGCACCCTCCACTATTGTGGTGGGGCATACAAAACATTTTGTTCATGTACATTTAAGGTTTCAAATGCACCAAGTATGTGACCTTGACACTGGGCTTTGCAGGGGCGGGACGATCGTGGATTTGTCGTAGGGCGGTAGAGGACTATTAGAGCAATGCGTGATGATCAAGCAGATGTGTGCAAGAAAACAGAAATTACAAGACATTTATCCGAGCGTTAAGGTTTCGGGACGCACGTACAGAAGGGACGGATGCCAGTAACACTATATGCCCCCCCCCTTACCATTTGGTGGTGGGGGCATAAAAAATGATTTGCCTTACAAACAAGGTGAACATAAGTCCTCAGTGACCTTGACCTTGGGTGGTCGGACATGGGCCATATGCAAAACGAAGCAACAACGCTATATCCCCTCTTACACATCGGTGAGGGGATAATAACAAGGGCATCGTTATCACTAAGCTAATCCCCTCCCTGGCAGCCTTGATAATAATTTTTCTTTTTACATTTTTACCTTACAAACAAGGTGAACATAAGTGACATTGACCTGGGGCGGTCGGACGTGGGTCGTACGTATGCACGCACGTACGTATGTACATGGACTAACGCTATATCCCCTCTTGCCTATCGGCGAGGGGATAATAATAATATGAATAGTAATAATCAGAGCTCCAGTTAAGGTGCATAATTTGGGGTAAATTTCTTATTTCTCCATCAAAAATGGCAAGTTGGGAGTGCTTTAGAATCGTCTCAATGAGACGATTCTAAAGCACTCCCAACATGCCATTTTTGATGAAGAAATAACAAAATTTCACCCCAAGTTGGTCAAATTACGCACCTTAACTGGAGATCTGATAATATCATAATAGTAAATAGTAGATAAACTTCATAACAAGACACTCGCCTTGTATTCTCCATTTACCTTGACAGGCACATTGACCTCCACCAAATCATCCAAGTCGACCTTCCCAGGGTCGGGCAGACCTGCTTCCGCCTCCATCTGTCTACGTGGCCCCCAACAACATAGTCAAAGCTGAAGTAAAAAAACAAGTACCGTAATAAACCTACATTTTCGGACACATTTTATTCTAGGCAAGACATATAAACTGTTTATATGTATCCAAATATATTGTTAATAAATAATTTGAAAAACCAGTACCACCATATTAACACTAAACATTGGACACTCTTTGTTGTGGGAAACCAGATGTTTAACATATTTCTAAAAGTGGTATAGTATCATCATTTCACAACCAAACATAAAGACATTTCAATAGTTTTCATTACGGGTACATGTATACATGTAGCAAAAATTCGAATTTATGGTAAGCCAAAGCATCTCCCCTGCCTATGACAGTTTCTGTAGCATCTACACACCATTTATAAGGAAGGCACACACCAAGTTTTCAAGTCCATAGATATTACAGCTAAAAAGTTATATACTTCTTACAAGGCAAAATTGGGAAATTCTAAGTCGAAAGGGGGGAGACCGGGGGTCGAATCAAAAATTGAAATTCACCTTGTGCATATACATGTACACACCATAAGGAAGGCACACACAAAGATTCAAGTCCCTACCTATTACGGATAAAAACATTTAATTCTTACAGGGCAAAATTGGGAAATTCTAAGTCGAAAAGGGGAAGATAATCCATGACATGGGGTTGAATCAAAAATTGTGACTACAGATGCATCATGCCGACTTCCAGACTAGATAGAAATACTAGATGGCTGCACAGCCAGCATGTCATGCCTGCCGACACATTTGATAGTACTAAAATAATTTAACCGAAAAAAAATAAAAAAAATAAGGCAAACTCGGACACACTTAAGTACCAGCGTACGTATGTACACCAATGTGATGACTATATCGCACTGTCCGCAAGCAGGTGCTACAAAATGGTGTGCTTTATTTATGTACAATGGTGTATGCTATTTCTAAACAAACCTAAGGCTTTCCAAACAAATTTATATAGCATTACTATCTCCATATTCAGTCAAACTTTCCTGAATATTCAACGCAGTTCAAAGACGTATTTGCAGGTAAAATGTCATACTGTTCTGACATCAGTAAGTGACGTCAGTAAATTGTGTGATGTATGACATCACATGCATGTTTTCAACGTCACATTTGTTTCGGCTAATGCTGGTAGTGTAAACAAAATGGTGAGCAGCATACTGGATCAGCAAAGAAAAATTGGTATTAAACTTGAAGCAATACTATCCAGTGACATCATGGCAGGTTAGTTTCTTCGTTTAACAGTTAATTTAGTAAATAAGACAGCTATTCCATCTAATGATTTCATCAGCAGGGTCTGAGGATTTAACACATTTTGACTATATTCGGAATAACTTTTTACCAAACTATCGGAATGTGATAAAATTGTGAAACAGTGTAGCAATTAATCTGCTTGTTTATTCCAAAATCCACATAGTTTATTATGCCGTACGCATGGCTAAATTTGACGTGAATTGCGCATTAGCGGATGCGCAGAATTAGCTGAAATGACAGTACATGTTTTGCTGTGCATGAAATGAAAACACACATATTCGATATCTGTGACATCATCTCAGACACATTCAGTTTAAATAAATCAAACTTTACAATCAGTGTCTCCAAAATAGTGAAACCGATGTTTCCAGGAAGTTTAAATATCTGCATTTCTATAAGCGTTTGCGCACTCCGATCATTAATTCACACTAATACTATATTTGTAACGGTATCACGTATGTCTGCGTCATTATTTCCATGTATTGGATACCAATAAAGTGTATGGCATACGCTTACAGTGATTGTGGTGTGTTACGTGAATGATTTGCGCTGGAAACACACAAATATTTACCAATTAATCGTAAAATAAAATCGTCTGTGTCAATGAACGCTTATTTTTCCGGTGTCCACCGTTAAATTCAGCCTAGTAAAAATATCGATTGCGAGAGCTTAGTTTAGAGAATACCAAATGGCGCGAACTCGCCCAGGGGGTATGCAGAAGTACTCCGGTATAAAAAAAAATAGTGCAGGCGTTATGAGGTCACATACCTAGTTTGCTTGAAATCTTGATCTATTACTACCCAGTTTCGCGCGAGGAACATTTTGGGGTGCTTTTAACACCAGTTTTCAGCATATTTCACCGAACCTGTTGGTTACGTGATGTAAACAGAGTTTCCTTGGCCAAAAAATGTAAACAATATTGGGGGATAATACGAGGTTTGGTCTTTCTTACTCAGGAGTAAGTGAACCTATTGTTTAATTCATGCAGAACCAGTACAGACAAGCTGCAGATCATGTACAAGTAGCTAGGTTCCACAGCATCCATACGAATATTCAATGAAAGTAGAAGAGACTGGCCTTATTGGATGGGATTGGTTGGGTTAAACAATTTATTAAAACTATTTGGTGTGGTCTAACGTACACATATTTAGCTAAAAATATTCACTGTTTTAGGTTAGAGGACACCAAATGGTGCGAAATCGCCCAGGGGGTATGCAAAAATAATCCGGTATAAAAAAATAGTGCGGGTGTTTTGAGGTCACAGACACCGTTTGCTTGCAAATCTTGATCCATTACTACCCAGTTTCACTTGAGGAACATTTTGGGGTGATTTTAACACCAGTTGTCAGCATATTTGTAGAATTTAAAAGAAAACACCGAACCTGTTTGTCACGTGATGTAAACAGAGTTTCCGTGGCCAAAAAATGTAAACAATATTGGAAGATATATGACAAGGTTGGATTTTTCTTTCTTAGGAGTAAGTAAACCTATTGTTTAGTCCATGCAGAACCAGTACAGACTGGCTGCAGGTCATGTACAAGTGGGTCCCACATCATCCATACGAATAGTGAAAGTATGAGAGACTGGCCTTATTGGATGGCATTCGGTTACATTATATAGTAAAGTAAAAATATTTGGAGGTCTCTAACCTTTAACCATTTTGAATGCCGAACTGAACCAATTTAATTCCGACCATCTTAGACAAGACATGGTAATTGGATGATAATTTATTTATAAATAGTGTTTATTTTCTGAATAACTTCCCAATAAGGCATTCAGTGCTGTAACCAGGATGAGGCGGTCGTAACGCGGTCGCCTCGCCTGTCAGTTTGCCGAACTAGTTCCCATGTAATAAGTTTGGGTATGTATATATAGTCACAGCACAGCTATGAACATGTATAAGAGTTGTAAATAATTTACTAAATGAGTTGATAATATATGATATCTTACTGAGTTAAATGAGTACCATTTCTTATAATATACTCTTTTAATTCACAATTTGTTGCTAATAATTAAACAATGTGGGTGGCGGGGAGAATGCTCCCTGACCCCGATATCGGGATTTCGCCTCGTCTTGTTTTTACCTACGGTTACGGCCCTGCAGCTGGCATTAAACATATTCTGTGTCTCAGAAAGGTGAACAAAACAGTTGGTAAACCATGTATAGATTTATATCGGTTTTCGGAAATTATATGAACATATAGTTGACCTGAAAAAAAGTGGAACAATAACAAATAATATCTATTTTGATTATTGAAACAAAATAGTATTGCAAACGATAATATTCCCGACTCTACCCTTGGATTTGCTAAATAAGTCCACCACCACCATTGAATTTTCCTATACAAATTAAACTAACCAATGACCACATATGTAGCTATTCTCTGCTGCTTTCATTTTTCGTATGTATGTTGTGGGACCTATTTTCTCATAACATGCACCCGTTCTGCTCTGGATATTCACTAATTAAAATATAGGTTTAATTATTGTTGATAAATTCAATCTCTTGTGACCACCCTGGTGGTGGCGCAAAAAGTCAGCATCTGGAATTGAAACCGCCGCAAAAGACATAAAAATGTTCCACTTACAAAATAATCCCAAAACATGTGCTTGAAACTACTGAAGCCCATTAGGCCCATTTCACTTTTTTTATTTCCATTTATTCAAGATCATATCTTGAATATTCAATATATTTTCTTGAATTTTCAAGATACTTTGTTGAATTTTCAAGATCAGTTCCTTAATTGTCTAGATACTTTCTTGAATTTTCAAGATCTTTTTATGAATTTTCAAATGTTGGTAGTTTGAGCTTTCTAAATCGTTTATGATATTCTATTTCAGAGTGGGCAGGAACTTGTTTTGTGGCTCTTCTTGGTACATTCTCGATTATGTTGATACAGTTTATCAGATGGGTGTTCCATATAGCCTCTGTATATTCGAGGTGAGGTCTAACAAGGGCCTTAAATAAGTATTTAAATGTAGTTCGTCCAAATATGAGTATGTTCTCTTGAATAGTCTCATGATGCTAGAGATGCGTTATATATTATTTCCAAGGGCTTGACTAGAGACCTTGCCAACAGTTTCAATGCCATTGAATGTATGTATTTGGTCAAGTACCGGTCATGGTGATTTGTTTGCATTCAGATCCAGTAGTTAATTTGCAATTACCTACCGAAGTAAATGACATGCCCCCACCCCCCCCCACCCCCTCCCCCTTGGCAATTATACTCATTCATCGTTGTAATTTCTGCATCTAGTCAGTACTCTCACAGTAGCTGTGGCTTCAGAGAAGTTGAGCCGTAAAGTCAGCGGCTGAAATTTAGACACGCTGCAGCAGCAACAACAACAACAGCAATAAAAAAAATAAAAACACACGTGTTTTAGCGGGTCGAAAATACCATTATATTCATTTATCTTGCTTGATATACTGATAATACGATACGCCTGTGCCATGTTTGTTTATTAAGTAATCCATAAAATATGCATTTCCAATAAAATGCCAT
Source organism: Conchocele bisecta (assembly GCA_029237695.1). NCBI lineage: Eukaryota > Metazoa > Mollusca > Bivalvia > Lucinida > Thyasiridae > Conchocele > Conchocele bisecta. The sequence continues at coordinate 49,322,449 of CM055268.1, forward strand.
CTGCCAGCAAAATATTCACGGGGTACAGAGCACTGGGATTTGTGAGCAACCATGTTCCATTAGCTGTACGCTATCATCAAAAACATAAGGAAAATTATGTTGTCACATGTGTTGGAACATCTTTCCATACATATAACGTAAGTATTGTTTGCCAACATTTAACACCTGATTGTGTTATTTTAGTCTTAAAAACTTGACGAGTCTTTGTTGGGAACTATTTCGGTAAATAATTATGTACCAGCGTAGTAACTTAAAACATTATCATACATTATTTATCATGGAGATATTATCTGAATATAAATACAGGTAAATATTTTAAACATCCAATCTTCCATGGGCTTGGTCTAGATCCTTTGATTGAAGAATCGTGTGAATCTGAAATGAGAAATTACGCTACATGTAAGTACATATAGACTCATTGACAATATATAAACGAGACGCTTAATCCGCCCTGTTACTTATACATTATCAAGCCCGTAGCCAGACCTGGTTGAGGGGTGGTGGGGGGGGGGGTCGTTTCGAAGGCCCGAGGTATCTAGGTGGGTCCTGGGGCATTGAAATTGAAATATAGGTGGTCTGAAACGCAATTTCCTGCATTCTCCGCAACGGCTGAGCTTCTAACTGTGACCTTCCATACCCGATTTTTAATATTTTTTTTTCTGAAAAAGTGGACCTCGAGGCAGGGTGGGGTGAGGGGGGGGTCGTCCGACCGCTCCGCCCCCCCCCCCCTGGCTACGGGCCTTATTATTATATACCGAACGGCCATATATATACTGGTAAGTCATCTATACAACGGACGGCAATAACGTCTATGTGCACAACCCTGATTTAACTATTATATGTTCGAAAACGTTGGACAAATATCACTGTTGATAAAACTATTTTATATGGCGGTGCTTTTGTGGTCACCTACTGTCATGGCAGACTGTTGCTAGGCTGGCGTTTATGTGGTCAATATGTGTGGCACGATTTAATCATTCACCCAAATCTACCCAAATCTTCATGTAATTACTATATTTATTAATAAATATAGCTATGCACATCATAATAATGATATTTGGACCGTACTTACATAATATCTGTTATTAATTTGCTCATACCAGGGCCCATTTTAATGTTTTGATGCAAAATGGAAATATTTTCAAGTACCTAAATGAATTAAAGGGACAGTACCGCAATTAACTTATACTAGGAAGCCAAGGAAGATAATCCACTTTATAATGGCTAGATATGCTAATGGGAATGATGATTTTTAATTGAAATATGTATGTGCGATATGCAATCATGATCGATGATAACTTAAAGTTAGACAACTGAGATATAATTAATGAATCTCAATCACAGTAGTCTCCCTTTATATTAATGCTATATTAATCGCTTTCCCGTGGAAATATGTGCTTTATTCTTCCTTTTTTTCGGTCAAAATGTGCTTATTATATCATATTCTAACTAGAAAAAGTCGATGGCGCGCCATCGCAATATACCCACTTTCCCCAAATGCTAAGTCCGAAAGGGGGAGGTAATCCATGATGGAGGGTCGGATAAAAAATCCGAATTCACTTTTGCGCATCAGCACATCAAAACGAAGCTACGAACCATATATCAGACGCGTTTTTCGAAAGTTTTTCGACCTACGAGGAAAAATAGTGAAGTCCGAAAGGGGGAGATAATCCATGATTGAAGGTCGGATCAAAAATCCGAATTCACTTTGCGCATCATAACGAAGCTACATATCAAATATCAGAAATGTAGGTATTAAGGTGAGAAAGTTTTTCGACTTACAATGAAAAATAGGGAAATTCTGAGTCCGAAAGGGGGAGAAGCTACATACGAAATATCAGGCGCGTAGGTATGAAGGTGAAAAAGTTTTTCAAGTTACAAGAAACGTGACGGACGGCCGGACGGACGGACACTCGTGACGAAAACAATATAACCATTTTTTCCCAAAAAAGTGGGTATAATGATATATTGTAGAAAAGCATATAATATAATCATAAATGTTATTTTTAATGAAGATTTGGGTAGATAGGGGTAAGATTTGGGTAGATTTGGGTAAATCGTGCTGCCGCTTAATATTGTTTCACAAATTCGAATTAATTGTCATAATTTATGAAGGATGGTCCTTGCAATTTAGAAAATTAGTGCTTATGCTTACCCATGTGTTGTGCCAGCTCATATATTTGCCATACACTGGGCCATGACGAAAACACGTTTTTATTATATGTTATCTCCCTTGAGATAGCATATTATGTCACGCAAATTTCTATGGGGGCAGCCATATTTCAGTCTCTAGTTCCGCAAATGATCAGTTTTTTATACGACCGTTTTTAAAAAACGGTACGTATTATGTTTTACCGCGGGGCGGGCGGGCGGCCGACATAAAAAGTGCATAGTTCGTGTACACAACTCCTCCGAAACCGTTCAGTCAATCGATCTGAAACTATAGACATGTCTTCTACACATATTGAAGATGTGCACCTTGGTGTTTTTATGTCGAAAAAATATTTTTTAACAAAAATATCACCTTTTTAACTTAGCCATTTTTTCTACATTTTTCTATACAATTCTATATACGGTACAGAGTTTGTGTACACAACTCCTCCAAAACCGTTCAGTCGATCGTTCTGAAACTATACACACGTCTTCTACACATATTGAAGATGTGCACCTTTGTGTTGTTATGTCGAAAAAATATTTTTTAACAAAAATATCACCTTTTTTACTTAGCCATTTTTTCTACATTTTTCTATACAATTCTATGTACGGTACAGAGTTTGTGTACACAACTCCTCCGAAACCGTTCAGTCGATCATTCTGAAAATATACACACGTCTTCTACACATATTGAAGATGTGCACCTTGGTGTTTTTATGCAGAAAACATATTTTTTAACAAAAATATCACCTTTTTAACTTAGCCATTTTTTCTGCATTATTGTATCCAATTCCCTATCATTTCTACTTTACACTCTACTTTTCTATCTCTGCCTAAATTAGTATACATGTTTAGCACAACGAGATGAAGAAATAATGCTATAGACTTTCAAATTCTCATTAATGTTTCTTGCCTTGGTGACAGCTTCACATTTCTGCATCTTCGCTGTCTGGCCCATATTCGACGGGCGTATTTTGTGACTTGCGGCACTCTTGTTTCTACATTTGTTTGTTATCGGGAGAAAATTGCGGCAAATACGGACATCGGGAGACGAAAAATCTGTTGGGAGATAGATATCTCTAGAAATCAGGAGAAAAAATCTCCCGTTGGGAGATATGACAGGCATGAAGAATCTTTCGTTCCAAGAGGCTCAGTGAGTGCGTCCATCTGTTTTCACCACCCAAATTTGGAAGGTCAAAATGCTGGTTACGCAGTTTTTCTCTCACAGTGAAACTTAGCGGAGTGTAGTGTAATAAAAACATATATTTTATGCTACTTTTATTTTTGTATTACTCCACATATTGTCCAATGTAATGACGAACAACACATTTCACAGGGATTCCGCTGGCGATCGCCACTTTCGCAATTGGCGATAAAAATGACAATTTTCGAAAAAGAAATCAATTTCTTTTTTTTTTTTAAATTTTATTTTTCGAAAATTGTAATTTTTTATCGCTAATTGTTTTATTTTTTTGGAAGTGGCGATTTTTTTTTTTCCCCCAGCGGAATCCCTGATTTCACTCTTTAGTTGCACAAAACAAATTGGCATATTGTTCTCTATTGTAGTGCACCAAGCTTGGAATCGTCAGTGTCAGTAAGTTGTTATACTACATGTTGCCAGCTTATAAATCCAGCACAAACATATTTACACAATTCCCTAACATTTGATTGGCGCGTAGCAAGTCTCTGTCCAAAATTTATATCCCAATAAACTCCCACGCCGAACTACTTTCTACAGGTGCGCTATCAGTGCTGTCGATGTAAACAAATGGCTGCCATCTGTCAAAATAAACACATTTTCTTGATGAATTTATTTCAAATTGATGAATTTATTTCAAATGCTGGAATTATAAGGAATGAATGGCCTTTTCGTGGAATTTATCGGGGAGGTAAACTTGGAAAAGTCACGGGAATACTGGACGAGGCCTTCTGGCCTCGTCCAGTATTCCCGCGACTTTTCCAAGTTTATATCCCCGATAAATTCCACAAAAAGGCCATTCATTCGTATAATAAATCATACATAATGTACTTGGCCAAAGTGAATTCTGACCAGTGTTGATCCTGATCAGCTGCCACCATTTACCTCTTGATGCGACCACTTGTACATGTTGTTGATTAGAGTTGTATCCTTTCACCAGTACATACATGTATCTACCATTGGATTTTACATGCTATTTTTTATGTCCCCTCTGTAACACCAGTAGCCGATTTCATCAACATTGCAAAGTATACTTTACTTGCAAAGTATACTTTGAGGGAGTAATCATTTATTTTTCCTGAAATGCATTTTGCCATATAGAACTAACAACTGCATATATTTGATGATTAAAAGTATGCAGAATTATTATACTGAATTTATTACATTATCACAGCCAAAATGGCTGTGATAATGTAATAAATTCAGTATAATAAAAATTAATAAATTTATCATAAAATTGAAAATTTCTCCCTCAAAGTATACTTTGTTACTAAAGTATATATTTTGCAATTTTGATGAAATAGGCTACTGAGGCATTATTATACTGTCTGTGTCACGAAACCTGCCCAAATTTTACGGCCATATAAACAATGCAAAAACAATGTTTTTGTCGATAATATTAATTTTACCAAAATTTAAGAATGAGCCTTCTTTTTATTTTGTGAACTTTGGTCAAATATTGATTTTATTACGAAACATGAGTTCTCTATGGGAATTTAGCATGGGGATTAAGAGGTGGAGAACCTGGAGGAGGAGTTGAAAAACCAAAATATTTGGAAATTGATTCTGAAATAGCTTGGAAATGATATAACTAAGAAAACAAAAGTTACATTTTGAAATTCGGTCCTCTACAGTCGAGCACCAGTATCTCGGAAGTCGAAGGGAACTCGTCCATATAGTCGAGATAGGACTAGGTTCGAGATAGCGATGAAGTGACATGGTCGAATATTTTCGCGAAAATATGAAATAATTTTACCCATTACACCACGAGTAAACTCAATTAACTATAAATGACCAAAGGTAGTAAGATAATCAACATTACAAGGTGGCGTAATGACTCTCAGTGATTTGCGTAAATGACCAACTTGATATCCTTAATGAATCGTGACAAACACTGAAATATATCAGAGCTCCAGATAAGGTGCGTATTGGCGTATTTTACGCAATTATTTTAGCTGAATACGCATTGATTATCAAAAGTGGGAATACACAATACGCACAGTAATGTGAAAATGCGCATTGATTTTCAAATTGAGTAGTGAAAATACTGTCATAAATTGAAAAACAGTGCTTGCTTTTTGCAGCTCAAATAAGTTAATGTTTAAATTTATTATATTTTATCATTTGATCATATTTAGTAATGAAGAAAATCAATAATCCATTTGTAAAAGTAAAATACTCAATGATTTTGAAATCAGGGGGTGTAGTATGCTTTAGACACAAAGCTTATCTGGAGCTCTGATATATCCAGGTAGACTAATTAAGCAAACAACCTGAGGTAGGTGTGAAATTATTTTGTTTTGTTTCATAATATGTTTGGAAAATTAGTGTCAACCAAATCGATCTTGGCAGCCGGGCACTTAAGCGATTTATCCAAGCGGTTATATGATCGAGATAGCGAAGAGATTTTTATACGGAGGGGACAGAAGAACAGTCGAGATAGAGAACATATACGAGATAGGGCATGGTCGAGATAGCCGAGGAAATTTATATTAAACAAATAAGAATATAATTCGGGACTGTAGTGAATCATCCAGATAGGGGATATCATCAAGATACTGATGGTCGAGATACTGGTGCTCAACAGTATTTCTGAAATTAGAAAAAATTCCCCATGTTAAATCCCCATAGACATATTTTTTCACAATAAAATCAATATTGGACAAAATCTCACAAAATAAAAAGTAGGCTCATTCTTAAATTTTGCTATAATTTAATATTATCGAACAAAATAAATTGTTTTTGCATTGTTAATATGGCCATATAATTTGGGCAGGTTTCGTGAAACAGACAGTAGTGTTTGGAATGTGTGTCCGTCCATTAGTGCGTCCGTCCGGCAGATAATACATTGTACTAGTGCACAAATGCCTCACATGCATGCTGCCGTTATATAACCTTGATCTTTTAACCATCACGACATCACAATAACAATAAATATTTCGACACCATTTGTTTTGGGAAACCCTAACTAAATAGGGGTTTCCCAAAACAAATTGTATCCAAATACATTGTTTCGGTACTGTGCTAAACGAATGCGACCATACTAACTCTAAATGTTCGACATTGGTGTGGGAAACCATATATTTTTACAAGTGTTTAACAAAAATATCACCTTTTTTACTTAGCCATTTTTTCTACATTTTTCTATACAATTCTATATACGGTACAGAGTTTGTGTACACAACTCCTCCGAAACCTTTCAGTCGATCGATCTGAAACTATGCACACGTCTTCTACACATATTGAAGATGTGCACCTTTGTGTTTTTATGTCGAAAAAATATTTTTTAACAAAAATATCACCTTTTTTACTTAGCCATTTTTTCTACATTTTTCTATACAATTCTATATACGGTACAGAGTTTGTGTACACAACTCCTCCGAAACCGTTCAGTCGATCGTTCTGAAACTATACACACGTCTTCTACACATATTGAAGATGTGCACCTTGGTGTTTTTATGCGGAAAAAATATTTTTTAAAAATATATATCACCTTTTTTACTTAGCCATTTTTTCTACATTTTTCTATACAATTCTATATACGGTACAGAGTTTGTGTACACAACTCCTCCGAAACCGTTCAGTCGATCGTTCTGAAACTATACACACGTCTTCTACACATATTGAAGATGTGCACCTTGGTGTTTTTATGCGGAAAAAATATTTTTTAACAAAAATATCACCTTTTTAACTGAGGCATTTTTTCTACATTTTTCTATACAATTCTATATAGGGTACAGAGTTTGTGTACACACCTCCTCCGAAACCGTTCAGTCGATCGTTCTGAAACTATACACACGTCTTCTACACATATTGAAGATGTGCACCTTGGTGTTTTTATGCGGAAAAAATATTTTTTAACAAAAATATCACCTTTTTAACTGAGGCATTTTTTCTACATTTTTCTATACAATTCTATATAGGGTACAGAGTTTGTGTACACAACTCCTCCGAAACCGTTCAGTCGATCTTTCTGAAACTATACACACGTCTTCTACACATATTGAAGATGTGCACCTTGGTGTTTTTATGCGGAAAAAATATTTTTTAACAAAAATATCACCTTTTTAACTGAGGCATTTTTTCTACATTTTTCTATACAATTCTATATAGGGTACAGAGTTTGTGTACACAACTCCTCCGAAACCGTTCAGTCGATCGTTCTGAAACTATACACACGTCTTCTACACATATTGAAGATGTGCACCTTGGTGTTTTTATGCCGAAAAAATATTTTTTAACAAAAATATCACCTTTTTAACTTAGCCATTTTTTCTACATTATTGTATCCAATTCCCTATCATTTCTACTTTACACTCTACTTTTCTATCTCTGCCTAAATTAGTATACATGTTTAGCACAACGAGATGAAGAAATAATGCTATAGACTTTCAAATTCTCATTAATATTTCTTGCCTTGGTGTCAGCTTCACATTTCTGCATCTTCGCTGTCTGGCCCATATTCGACGGGCGTATTTTGTGACTTGCGGCACTCTTGTTATAAATGGAATAGTCTGAAAATCATTTTGCGATGATTGGATTGATTTCAAAATTAACATATCGCAGCCCATTCAGTTCCTTAGTGTTGAAAGGGTTAACAATCCTCAGATATGTTTCCCAGAATAAATTGTGACCAAATATTTATGATAATTCCAGTACACTAATTGAAACCCACCATGTGAACGTGTGTGATATTTTATGAAATGTATTTACAAAATTTTTGATATTTTCCGTAAATGACATAAAAAATGTCATAGCAAATTTGCTTTTATAATTTTGTCATCTTTCGACGTAATTTGCAGAAAAAATCACAGTTTCTGTAAATATTTCCTGAAAATCGCACATGTGCTTAGGTACAAAATCACATGGCGTGTCTTAATTGTGTTGCCCTTTACCAGGTGATGCCCACCCGGACGAGATTGGTGTGATTGCTGTGGACAGGGACCTTGTGTTCACAGGCTGTCGCAATGTCATCCGGGCCTACAGTAGGGGCAAACAGGTACACAAGTTGGGGCTGGCAATTTTCACGCTACAGTGGAACCTAAGAAAAGACATGTGATCTTAGTTTGATGAGTTTCTTGGTCATTTATCTCAGGTGATAATGTCTGTTTGTGATTGCATAGTACACAATGATCAAAATCAGAATGATCAACTACCTGATTTACAGTGAAACCTCTCGAAGCCGGACACCCTGGGGACACCCATGGTGTCCGGTTTAGAGAGGTTTCACTGTATATCCTGAAATCAGGATTTGAGGTTCCTGATAATTGCAGAAAATACTACTCTTTCGACATGGTAAGCACACTTTTACGCATTTGTGGGTGCAAAAATTTGTTTGTTTAGCCATTTTCTGGATTTGGCATTTTGGATGGTTCCCACTCCTGTCTGTAGTGTTGAACAACTTTAACCCTTTCACCCCTAAGTAACTGGAATGGATTTTCATATGTTAATTTTGCAGCCAATCCAACCGTCACAAAATGGTTTTCAGACTTTATTTATTAAAAGGGGATATTTTTTTGTTCTCAAAAATATGCAGATCCTGAAGAGACGGCTTGTTACGAGCCGGCTCATCTCGATCTGCACTGTTTGCATAAGGGTTAAGCCTTATTATGTAAGTTCAGGTGGTGTATACATTTGAAGGTCACGACAAAGCTATTTCATCTGGATCTGCACTGTTCGTTCATGTACACTGATGCGAAGGGTAAATTTAGCGATGGGTTTCGTCCTTAATGGAATTCCGATATCCCTGGTTTGGCCCTCAGGTACATTTTTGGCTTCCTTGTTACTTGAAAGTTGAATCCGGTTATGCCCATTATAAAAGTAGTAAGATTACTACTAATCATATTATTTTTTGTGAGTCCGGCTAAATGACTATGTAGCCTATTTCACCAATATTGCAAAGTATACTTTTCTAGCAAAGTATACTTTGAGGGAGTAATCACACATTTTTCCTGAAATGCATTATTTCATATAAAACAAACGACTGCATATATTTGATGATTAAAAGTATGTAGAATTATTATACTGAATTTATTACATTATCACAGCCAAAATGGCTGTGAAAATGTAATAAATTCAGTATAATAAAAATTAATAAATTTGTCCTTAAATTGAAAATTTCTCCCTCAATGTATACTTTGATAGAATAGTATACTTTGCAATTTTGATGAAACGGCTACTGGTGTGGTCAGGACCTGGCATCGGGTCCTGGCCTAAAATGACCATGTTGACAGGCCGTGAAGTACCATTAACCTTTACACTGCTGAAATAAATGTTGTCGTCTGCTGTTTCTTTTTTATTTTCAATTTTTCTCATCAAAAACATGCCTTGACAGCTCTTTTGTATATAAAGTGCTATCATGTTTTTATTGAGAAAGAAAGCAAAATATAAAACAATTTTTATTCCCAGCATTCCTAGGGCTAAATAAATGTTTATGTTTAGGTGTTGTATACGTATGAAGGTCACGAAAAAGATGTCCATCTACTGCTGCCATTCGGGAAACACCTCGTATCTGTAGACACAGCCAGTCATGTGATCGTCTGGGACATCGAATCACAAGGTAGCTATGTATTGTAGTCTGTGGTAGAGCAGGGCTCCAGATAAGCTGCATATTTGCTTAAATACCCAATTAAATTGCCAAAAAAAACAATTGAAATCAGAAGTAGCGAGTATCAAAAAGCAATAAAAATGTTGATGTACCTTTATTAAGCTGCAGAAAATAATAAAAAGACCACAAATATTGCATATCTTTCTTATTTTCAATGAAACACATCTTGGTATTTCATTAGAATTGAATTGTCTCCAAGGAGACAATTCTAATGAAATACGAAGCCATGTTTTCATTTCGAAGCAAACTATTCAATAATTGCGGTCTGTTGATGTGTAAACAGTAGTGTGAATTTATTTTACCTAATTAAACTTTTGAAATACCCAATTGCTTCAGAAATGATGGAGTGACAATACTCAATTACTAATTCCTTATCTGGAGCTCTGGTAGAGCATTGGACTTCCATACCGGATGCAGTGGGTTCAATCCCAGCCCGAGGTACGAAAAATGCTTTCATGGTATATCTATCCCACTGGTCTTTGAAATGAGATTTTAACCCTTAGAATGCGGGAACCGAAAATAGTCATCTGCTGTTAAAGGTACATGCCCACGCAGTAGGCACAAAATGTTCTTTATAGGAATTAAATAAATAAGTGTATAATCATGTCACTATTCCATCAGTTCTAAAAATTACGAGTGCCCGCTATACAAATATAATCATTTATTAATTATCAATTTACTGTTAGCGACGCGCGGCGGTAACGGTCTATTTTTATAATGTGCGGGGATGACGACTTTCACATCACGACTTGCGGTTCGCATGCTCAGTATACTACACGCGCCAGTAGGCTTCCCAATATGTAAACAAGAATATCAACATGTCGAAACGTCCAGGACGGAAATTGTATGAAACAGCGTCGGCCAAAAAAAAGGCGAAATGTCTGAGGGACAGGCAGTACAGAGAGAGTGGTTAATATTGGCGACCAGATCACCAAATGGAAAGAGTTACGTGGAGATTTAGATTTGGACTCGAATAGAGATTTTTCTTCTCAACTTCCGATACTTCACTGCGCATGTCAAAGATGTGATATGATTGACCGTGTCACGTGACGCGTATTGGTAAAAATAGCACGAGGTCGGAAAATACCCTTTCTGGTCGCGGCATATAAAATGCGATTTAACACCAATTAACACGCGCCGTAATTAAAAATAACTCGTTAGTGGGTAGACAAATGGCTCATATAAGGCATGACAGAAAATGAAAAGTTGTAGTACAGTGTAACCTGCTGCGTTGGCATGTACCTTTAATTCATATTTTGTCTTTTCTCTCAGTAAAAACATGGTTTGGCAGCATTTTAGAATCATTTCCATTGGAAATGATTCTAAAGTGCTGCCAAACCAAGTTTTTGATGAGAAAAATAACAAATATTCAGCAGACGACACAAATTAATTGAGCATTGTAAGGGTTAAGCCGAGGTCCTGTCTCTATATGACCGTAGCTGTTGCTAGGACGTTAAAGCCTTTCATACTTCACCTTTTTGAGTCGCAGTATACTATATGATGTCTCTAAAATGTGGCTGAGACTGGAGAAATGTGGCTTATGGGTTTTACGACCAGTGTAGATCCAGATCAGCCTTCCATCAATTAAACGCACGTCCTGCTTGTAACAAGCCATATACAGTCAAACCTGTGTATAAAGGCCAGCCATGGGAAGTGAAAAATCTGGCCTTTGTTCACAGGTGGTCTTTATTCACAGGGTCATTTATATAGTAATTGTGCCATTGGGACAACGAAATAGTGGCCTTTACAGCCAGTTGATTGCTATTCGGAGGTGGTCTTTAGCACAGGTTCGACTGTAGATCATTATCAGGCTACATGAGTGTGCTGAGTGATCTGGATCTACACTGGGCACAAATCCCATATTAGCCACAGCCACTTGAGACACGCTATGTGATTTTGTAGCTATTAACCCTTTCCCTGTTTTGCGATATTTCGACTCTTCCAAATCCAAAACATCTGAATAAAAGAATCAAATGCTGGGTCAAATGATGGTTAAATTATCTGATAGAGTAGAAAACATTGTGGGAAAAGGAGAAATTGCTTGTTACAAGCAATTTCTCCTTTTCCCACAATGTTTTCAAAAGACATCTTCTGCAGAGGCGTGAAAAGTTGTTTCTATCAGGGAAAGGGTTAAGAGCATGTGCAAATTTTCATGAAATATATTTGTAGAAACTGTGATGTTTTTTGTAAATGATGTCAAAAGATGACAAAATTTTCATAGCAAATGCGGAATAGAATCCCACATTTGCTATGAAAAATGTTCTAGTTACAAAATCACATGGCTGGTCTCGTATGTGGCCGACGGCCCACGTGTGATAGTTGACTCCATGCCGTGTTGTAGGTGAGTACCTGGAGATGAGCTTCAACAACGAGACGTTCGAGATCACCACCATCACCCATCCAAGCACCTACGTGAACAAGATCCTGCTCGGCAGCCACCAGGGGGAGCTGCAGCTGTGGAACATCAAACAGAACAAGCTCGTGTACACGTTCTACGGCTGGGGGGAGGCCGTCACTGCTGTGGAACAGGTACACCACCCCCTGCGTTAATCTTGCCCAGACGTTTCTGAACGTCTATTGGCAATCTCAACTTGCAATCTGTTGCCCAGATGTCAATGTGTCGGAACGTCTATTGACAATCTCATCTTAACTTGCAATCAGGCAGTTTGATTGACTGAGCCTGAGCTGTAGCACAGCGCAGGCTCAGGCAATCAAGCTGCTTGATATACAAGCACAATATTCAGGTATTTTAAAACTGGAACGATTGACATATATCGGCAAGATTAGCTCAGGCGGTAGTTTATGGGCAACGTGGTGGTACACAATATGTGGTGAGGGTGCCTGGCACCAGATCAGGACACTGTATTTCAGTGCTGAATGTTTTATGGTAATTTTAGTGCCGAATGATCAGTGCTCCCCATACAGGTATATTCCTGTCTGTATTCCTGACATTCCTGTTGAAAGCATCTGCCGAATGGTTCTATTTGAGATTTTTGTCTCGTGCATTGTGCATAAAAATAGCTATCAGCTCCACGATATACATGTAAATGTAAATAAAACAGTTGTGCAATGCAGTTTTTAACCATTTCTCGTCTACCTCTGTAGGCACCGGCGATAGACGTGGTGGCCATTGGACTGGTGTCCGGCCAGATTATCCTGCACAACCTCAAGTTTGATGAGACGATCACGAAGTTCCTACAGGATTGGGGACCCGTCACGACGATCTCCTTCCGAACAGGTCCGCCTGCTTCTAGCTTGTATATTTACTAATCATTCTCAGCTGGTGGTTATAAAACCTTCTGAATAATGTTTTGTAAGAACAGTAAGATAGTCGCAAATTTGTCATTCTCTGCATCTCAGTGAAGGAAACATTGTCTTTTGTAAAACCCATGTCTAAATGTTTATGCCCCACGACGATAGTAGAAATAGTATGGCATTTAGTATTATCCTTGTCTATCCGTTCATCTCGTCCGTCGCAAGGTTAAAGTTTTTGTTTGACCTTGTACCGTCAATAGTATTAGACTTACCACCACCATACTTCTACACTATCATGAGCCAGTGATGTGCACCGCAACACACTGAATCAAATGACCTTTGTGCAACCTTGACCTAGAATTGCAATATTTACATTGTTATTTCCCTTTGTTAAAATTTTTGTTTGAGGCCTTAAGCGACAATACTTGCACGCTATCATGAGGATGTACACAGCAAAGCACTTATCTACCCCTTTGGGACTTCGAATTTCACCATTTTGCCTTGTGTAACTTTTAAACTATAATAGCTATAGGCTTGCTACTTGATATGTAGCTTCTTTATGGTGTGCAGATGCACACAGTGAATATCTATTTTTGATTTGACACGGGGCCATGAATTATCACCCCCTTTTGGACTTATAATTTTGCCTTGTTTACTTACAATCAAAGCGGTATGTATTCTAGTTTAGATATGTAAATGGTAGATTTCCTAAGGAATAACAGTGTTTTATGAAAAAGCACAGCAAATGCGGAACAGGTTGTCCTTTATTGTATAGTTTGCTCTAATCTGATAATCGTTTTGACGAAAAATCGGGTACCGTCGATTAAATACAAATCTAGAGCATGGGAATGTGAGAAATAAACAGTACTCGATTCTTCGTGAACGTTATTGTAAAGAACTTTTAGAGCAGCCATAAAACACAAGTCATCACCTTTGTTGCATTGTTTATCATCAAATCCGTCCTTTTGTAACGAAGATTTTTAACAAAATCTACTACAGCTGATTCTCTTTATTTCGATATCGCTTATCTCGATATACCTGCTTATCTCGATATACGTCCGAGGTCCCGGCCGAGTTCAATATATAGATCATGTATATTACTCCTGATAAATCGATATTGATAACATATTTCCTTTTTATTCTGATAACTCGATGTGAAAAATAAGCACCCCGATAACATATTTCCTTTGTATTCTGATAACTCGATGTGAAAAATAAGCGCCTGGCGCCGCGAAGTCTGATCAAGAGCAATTATCTTCGGTAAGTTTTCACACGTCTACAGAAATAAAATACGCGCTAAAATGTGTTAAACGTTGCACAAACATGTTAAATTAATTCACTTAAACCATAATTAACCAATTAATCAATATGATATCAGATCACTTGAACATGAAGATGAAATAAACGGCGTTGCAATCAAGTCAATTGAATTTGACATTTCTTAACGCTGATTTGATTCGACTTGGGTTGAATTTGTTTGTGGCCAACGAGTCTAGGTCAGATGTGGTTTGGGAACGAAATGCGGGTCTTGCATTTTGCGATTGAATAACAACATCGTCAGAAAAGACAGCTATCGTTGACATTTACGTTCACAGCTTCATAACGGTTATTCATTGGTGTGTATTGGGTATGATTTGCAAAACAAATGTTGTGTTCCGGAAATTATGCCATGCATATATTTAGTAACAACGCATGCGCGTTTCGTTTGTAGAAAGTGCACGATTTATGACATTTTTAGCTCGACTATTCGAAGAATAAGTAGAGCTTATGTTGTCACCCCGGCGTCGGCGTCACCGTCACGCCTTGGTTAAGGTTTTTAGTCAAGTTTGTATATGGAATACTACTGGCCCTACACCCACCATACTTGGACAACTTCATCTCCTAGTGATGTACATCAATAACCCCTGATCTATATTTCACCTTGACCTACATTTCCTCTTGAATTACTTGGTTAATTCCCCTTGGTTAAGGTTTTTAGTCAACCTTGGTTAAGGTTTTTAGTTAAGCTTGTATATGCAATACTACTGGCCCTACACCCACCATACTTGGACAACTTCATCTCCTAGTGATGCACATCAATAACCCCTCATCTATATTTGACCTTGACCTATATTTCCTCTTGAATTACCTACTTAATTCCCCTTGGTTACGGTTTTTAGTCAACCTTGGTTAAGGTTTTTTTTCAAGCTTGTACATTGAATACTATTGTGCATCCAGACACCATACTTCGACAACCTTTTCTCATAGGTATGTACATCAATAACCCCTGATCTGTATTTGACCTTGACCTACATTTGCTCTTCAATTACTTACTTAATTCCTTTTGGTTAAGGTTTTTAGTCAACCTTCTATATGGAATACTACTGGCCCTACACCCACCATACTTGGACAACTTCATCTCCTAGTGATGTACATCAACAACCCCTGATCTATATTTGACCTTGACCTACATTTCCTCTTGAATTACTTACTTAATTCCCCTTGGTTAACGTTTTTAGTCAAGCTTGTAGATGGAATACTCCTGGCCCTACACCAACCATACTTGGACAACTTCATCTCCTAGTGATGTACATCAACAACCCCTGACCTATATTTCACCTTGACCTACATTTAACCTTGAATTACTTACTTAATTCCCCTTTGGTTAAGGTTTTTACTCGACCTTGGTTAAGCTTTTTACTCAAGCTTGTACATGGAATACTATTGTGCATACAGACACCATACTTGGACAACCTTTTCTCATAGTGATGTACATCAATAACCCCTGATCTATATTTGACCTTGACCTACATTTCCTCTTGAATTACTTACTTAATTCTCTTTGGTTAAGGTTTTTAGTCAAGCTTGTAGATGGAATACTCATGGCCCTACACCAACCATACTTGGACAACTTCATCTCCTAGTGATGTACATCAACAACCCCTGACCTATATTTGACCTTGACCTACATTTAACCTTAAATTACTTACTTAATTCCCCTTGGTTAAGGTTTTTAGTCAAGCTTGTAGATGGAATACTATTGTGCATACAGACACCATACTTGGATAACTTTTTCTCATAGGGATGTACATCAATAACCCCTGACCTTTATTTTACCTTCACCTACATTTAACCTTGAATTACTTGCTTAATGTTTATAGTCAAGCTCTTATATGGAATACTGCTGGGCCTACATCAACCATACTTGGACAACTTCATCTCCTAGTGATGTACATCAATAATCCCTGACCTATATTTGACCTTGACCTACTTTTATCCTTGGATTACTTAGTTATCTCCCCTTGGTTACGGTTTTTACTGAAGCTTGTATATGGAATACTCCTGGGCCTACAGTAACCGTACTTGGAAAACTTTATCTCCTAGTGATGTACATCAATAACCCCTGACCTATATCTGACATTGACCTACATTTAACCTTGAATTACTTACTTAATTTCCCTTGGTTAAGGTTTTTATGCAGGCCGCAGCCACCTTCTTTGTCAAGCTATGTGTACATCGACAACCCTCGTAGTCGAGCTATGCTGTTCTCCTACAGCTCTTGTTTTAAAAAGTGATTCTGTCGCAACATTTGGCGAATTTTTATATTGAAGTTTGCGATATATTTTGCTCAGTCCGGTCAACTTCGAGACAACGAGAATTACCTGTATATAAATGACGTCACAAATTACGTCTTGTCGTAAAATCTGATTCGAAAACCGCATGATCCAATACCATGTATAAAATGGTGACTGGCCTCCATGTTTCAGACGGCCATCCAATCATGGTGACAGGAAGTGCAGCCGGCCATGTTGCATTATGGGACCTGGAGGAGAGGAAATTGAGCAGCCAGATGCGAGGAGCACACTCGACATCTGTCTCGGGGATGCAGTGTCTACCCAACGAACCTCTGATGGTCACCTCGGCCGCCGATAACTCGCTGAAGGTGAGAGAAATACCTTAATAACCCTAAATATTTGGACACAATTTATTCTGGGAAACACATATAAATATATGGTTTCCCATAATGATCAGGGGGCCATTTCACTAAACTTCTTACGACTAAAATGTTCACAAGTGCAAATTTAGGATCGTCTGGAAATTTCATATGCAGCCTATGCTCAATAAATTTAAATCCAATAATTGTTTACAAGAAAACATTATTAATGTGAAACTTACAGACTATCATAATTTTGCACTTACGAACATTTTAGTTGTACGAAGTTTAGTGAAACGGGGCCCCAGTATTCCAATAGTTACAGTTAGTATTATATGTTACTGGTTTTACTATCTCAATAACAATGTATTTGGATACAATTTGTTTTGGGAAATAGTGCTTCCCAAAACAGGTGGTGTCCAAATTTGTATGGTCATTACGGTAGTTTAGTATTAGACAGTCTATTTGGTATAAATCAACAGTCCTGACATGCCCGCATTCCTCTGTACGTGGCTGTGCCTGTTGTAGGTGTGGATCTTCGACATGCCGGACGGTGGGGGACGACTCCTACAGGAACGGTCGGGCCACTCCGCCCCTCCCAACAAACTCCGCCATTACGGCAACAACGGACACACCATCTTGTCTGCAGGTAGTTGTAGAAATAGACAGGTCTTAGATGAGACGAGCCATGTGATTTTGTACCTAAGAGTATGTATGATTTTTCATCAAAAATATTTACAGAAAATGCGATATTTTCTGTAAATGACGTCGAAAGTTGAAGCAAAAGTTCAGAGCAGATGTGGAATAGAACATTTCGTCAACTTTTGACGTCATTTGCGGAAACATCGTAAATTTTGTAAATATTTTTCCTGAAAAATTGCACTTATTTCTCAAAGAATAGTCTAAACTTTAAACTAGTAGGATGGGTTGTGATCTAGGGGTTGAGTATTGGACAACAATCTCCACCCTAGGCGTGAAAAAATACTTTCCATTTCCATCCCATTGGTCTTTTGGATGAGACTTGAAACCGAGGTACCATCTCTATATATGATCTCTGCAGTTGCTGGGACATGAAACCCTTTCAATAGAGTTCAAACTGGTAGAGTCCAAGCCTGGTTCTCAGGGGTGATTGGCTTATATTGTAGGTCAGGACGGCACAATGCGATCATTCTCCACAGTACACGACCGAAACAACAAGAGTATGGGGCGAGCATCCTATGACAAGGCAAAGACAAAGAAAAACACTCTCAAGCATGACCAGTACCGGATGCCGTATGTCACCGACTTTGTCGCAGGTCAGTAGGTGCAGCAAGCAATCTCGGCCCTAATGTAATAAATTCAGTATAATAATTCTGCATATTTTTAATCATTTGTGCATAAATTGTGTGAAAATGCCACAATAATGCGTGATTGTCTAAGTTGCCAATTTTATAGCAGAAAAAAGTGCTGCTGGTGCCAAATGCCTTAACCCTTTAAACCCTAAATAATTGTATCCCCCGGACTCCGTCGGGGGGATACTATGGATTTCACAGCGCGCCGTGTCCGCGTCCGCTGCAGACACTTCTTGTCCGGAGCATAACTCGAACACCCTTTGGAATATTTTCATGAAACTTTACACATGCATAGACCACGACCCGAAGGTGTGTCGCTCACAAGAATGACAACTCTTGCATAGCTAATTTTTTAGTTATCTCCCTTTTTTGTTTCGCGCACTGATTGACCATAACTCGACCACCCTTTGGAATATTTTTATGAAACTTCACATATTCAATTAGACCACGAACGAAGGTGTGTCGTGCACAAGAATGACAACTCTTGCATAGCTAATTTTTTAGTTATCTCCCTTTTTTGTTTTCGCGCACTGATGTCCTGTCCGGAGCATAACTCGACCACCCTTTGGAATATTTTCATGAAACTTCACACATGCATAGCCCACGACCCGGAGGTGTGTCGCGCACAAGAATGACAACTCTTGCGTAGCTAATTTTTGAGTTATCTCCCTTTTTTGTTTTGCGCACTCTACAAACTGGACAATAATGCATGAAGACCCGTTTTCTCGTCTGCTCTGTACACCTTTTCTCGTGTGCTCTGTACACCTTACCTGTAGAGAGAACAATAGAGACTGGGAGAACCATTCACCTGTCCATGTGCTGCATGTGCTAGCATGTGCAGATGTCCAGTCTTGACCACAGGTAATTTATACAGGTAAATTACTACATTGGATATTACATTTCCGTAAACTGTGTTGAAAATATTGTGGCATTATGTGGACCTGTGCAGATATATGTAGATAAATATAGGACTATTAAATAAAAATTCTGGGCTCCAGTAGCAAGCATTATTATTTTCAAACTTTTTTTTTCCATTTTTTTTTTTCATTTTTTTTTTTCAAATTATTTTTCAATTTTTGTCTAGTAGCATAAGGTCGTAAGTGCTATATACAGACTATTCACCTGTGCATGTGCTAGCATGTGCAACTGACCACTGACCACTTACAGGTAATTTATACAGGTAAATGATTATATTACATTTCCGTAAACTGTGTTGAAAATATTGTGGCAATATGTGGACCTGTGCATATATGATATGTAGATAAATATAGGACTATTAAAAAACATTCTGGGCTCCAGTAGGGAGCATTATTTTTTTATTTTTTTTAAATTTAATTGTTTTTTTCCATTTTTTTTTTTACATTCTTTTTCAATTTTTTAACTGACCACTAACTTATTACAGGTAATTTATACAGGTACATTATTACATTTCCGTAAACTGTGTTGACAATATTGTGGCAGTATGTGGACCTGTGCAGATAATATGTAGATAAATATAGGACTATTAACAAAAATTCTGGGCTCCAGTAGCGAGCATTATTATTTTATTTTTTTTTGTATATTACATTTCCGTAAACTGTGTTGAAAATATTGTGGCATTATGTGGACCTGTGCAGATATATGTAGATAAATATAGGACTATTAAACAAAAATTCTGGGCTCCAGTAGCAAGCATTATTATTTTTAATTTTTAAACTTTTTTTTTCCATTTTTTTTTTCATTTTTTTTTTCAAATTCTTTTTCAATTTTTGTCTAATTACATAAGGTCGTAAGTGCTATATACAGACTATTATCATATAATAAAACAATTATTGACTAGTGAGCCATAGCATATAATCTGATATTCTATGGCTCACTAGTCAATAATTGTATAATATGGTCAAGGCGGGACAAGGCGGGACAAGGCGAGGCATCTGATTCCGCGGAATTCTTGTTTACTTATCTCCCTTTGTTGTTTCGTGCTCTGATTTTGTATCCAGAGCATAACTCGAACACCCTTTGGAATATTTTTATGCCCCACCACGATAGTGGAGGGGGCATTTAGTGTTACCCTTGTCCGCCCGTCCGTCCGTCCGTCCGTCCGTCCGTCCGCACACACGAATGGGTAATTGTTGTAAGCGTATGGGGATCTTATTGGGTAGGGTTAGGATAGTGTTGGGTACTCTTGTTGGGTATTTTTATACAGTAAAAACCCAACAAGTATTCATTTGTAGGAACGTGCATCCTGTCCTCCCGTCCGTCCGTCACAAAACTTTAACACTCGGGTAAATGTCTCATAATTTCTTCATCCTTCGACCGATCTGCTTCATATTTCATATACACATTGCTCTGATGGTTCACTACTGCCCTGTGCCAAATCCACGTTCGTCCTGCCCTCGCCAAGCCCAGGGTCAAGGTCACATACTTGGTGCTTCAAAAACTTTAACGCTCGGGTTAATATCTTATAATTTCTGTTTTCTTTCACGGATCAGCTTCATATTTCATATACACATTGCTCTAATGGTCCTCTACCGCCCTGTGCCAAATCCACGTTCGTCCTGCCTCCGCCAAGCCCAGGGTCAAGGTTACATACTTGGTGCTTCAAAAACTTTAACGCTCCGGTAAATATCTTATAATTTCTGTTTTCTTTCATGGACCATCTTCATATTTCATATACGCATTGCTCTAATGGTCCTCTACCGCCCTGTGCCAAATCCACGTTCGTCCTGCCCCGCCATGGTCAAGGTCAACTTGGGAATCCCAGGGTCAAGGTCACATACTTGGTGCTTCAAAAACTTTAACGCTCAGGTAAATATCTTATAATTAGCCAGGTTTTTTAAAAAAAAATCCAGACTATTGGATTGGCGAAAGCCGGGCGGGTGGGCGGGTGGCGGGCGGGCGGCATCCACAATCAATGTTAAGTTTTCGTGTTTGAATCCATTTCTTTGTTACTGTACCACCTAGGACCACCAAACTTTCACAGCTTCATAATCAAGGGGTGCCCACCACATATTACTATCCAACATGTTACTTTTTTTTTAACTTGACCCATTTTTTCCGCGCAGTCGACTTAGCCATTTTCAATGTTAAGTTTTCGCGTTTACAATGTTAAGTTTTCGTGTTTGAGTCCATTTCTTTGTTACTGTACCACCTAGGACACCAAACTGTCACAGCTTCATAATCGAGGGGTGCCCACCACATATTACTATCCAACATGTTACTTTTTTTTTAATTTGACCCATTTTTTCCACGCAGTCGACTTAGCCATTTTCAATGTTACGTTTTCGCGTTTACAATGTTAAGTTTTTGTATTCAGTCAATTGCTTTGTTACTGTACCACCTAGGACCACCAAACTTTCACAGCTTCATAATCGAGGGGTGCCCACCAAATATTACTATCCAACATGTTAGTTTTTTTTTAACTTGACCCATTTTTTCTGCGCAATCGACTTAGCCATTTTCAATGTTAAGTTTTCGTGTTTACAATGTTAAGTTTTCGTGTTTAAGTCCATTTCTTTGGTACTGTACCACCTAGGACCACCAAACTTTCACAGCTTCATAATCAAGGGGTTCCCACCACATATCACTATACAACATGTTACTTTTCTTTTTAACTTCACCCATTTTTTCCGCACAGTCGACTTAGCCATTTTCAATGTTAAGTTTTCGAGTTTACAATGTTAAGTTTTCGTGTTTAAGTCAATTTCTTTGATACTGTACCACCTAGGACCACCAAACTTTCACAGCTTCATAACCAAGGGGTGCCTACCACATACAACTATCCAACATGTGACCATTTTTTTATCTTCACCTATTATTTCTACGTAATTGACTTAGCCATTTTCAACGTTAACTTTTTAACGTACGTCAGGTTAAATTTTTTGGTTAAAACTTTTTTGTTATACTATATCTCTGCAACTGCTTCGCCCATTACCTTGAAACTTCACATGGATTTTTATCATCATCCATATTTTCATTCTAACCCGCAACTGTGCGGCCCCTGTGCCCAATATCAAGGTCAAATTACTTTGAATTTTTTTGTTAAAGTTTTTTCGTGTACTATATCTCTGCAACTGCTTCACCCATTACCTTGATACTTCACATGGGTGTTTATCATCATTGTCACACCCGCTTACGGAAAGCGTGATATTGTCGGCATTTTGGCATACGTCCGTCCGTCCGTCCGTACGTCCGTGTGTCCGGTTAAATTAAAGTTTTTCCATCTACTATATCTATTTTTTTAATGTCCATGCCTCGCCCCAAGGCGCGACATGCAGGCCACGGCCATCTAGTCTACAAAAAGTGGGTATAATTATGTTATCCAAGTGTCTATGCTTGGAAAAAACCTGGCCTTCGTGGCTTTGCCTCGTTTCTTGTGATATGTTACTTTTCTGATCAATCCGGCTCATCTGGATATACACTATTTGCAAACACTGCTATAGAGGTCTGTAGTGTTGAAGGACATAATCCCCTCCAGACACAGTCATGTTGACGACTATTTCTATACACAGAGCCTAGTCGGCAGAGTGACTGGGACAACGTGCTGGCCTGCCATCGTGGGTTGCCCCTGGTTACCATGTGGAGCTGCCACCGGTCCACGATGGGGAGCCACAAACTGCAACACGAGAGGTTCGCGGACGAGGCACAGAAACACAGGTCCACCGTCGCTCAGGTACAATATAGGAATGAATGGCCTTTTTGTGGAATTTATCGGGGTGTAAACTTGGAAAAGTCGCGGGAATACTGGACGAAGGCCGGAAGGCCTCGTCCAGTATTCCCGCGACTTTTCCAAGTTTATATCCCCGATAAATTCCACAAAAAGGCCATTCATTCCTTATAATTCCAGCATTTGAAATAAATTCATCAAGAAAATGTGTTTATTTTCCGTTTTCTTAAGAATTACTTTAACTGCACCTCACGGTTATGGAAAGTAGTTCGGCGTGGGAGTTTACTGGGATATAAATTTTGGATAGACTTGCTACGGGCCAATCAAATGTTAGGGAATTGTGTAAATATTTTTGTGCTGGAATTATTAGATATTAAGTATCTACAAGGTAGGACATTCGCTTTCGCGCGTGTTATAATTACTGAATTAGCTAGCCGGGCCCAAGGTAAATAATCCACTTTCGCTGTTTGAAAAGATGACGAGTGTCTTACCTTGCATATATTTAATATTAGTAAAAATATGTAATAGTTATAGTTCACATATTTAATTTTTAATAAATTACTTTCGAGCGAGCGTGAATCAGCAAGAAATTAGTTTATTAAAAATTTGATATGTGAACTATAACTTACTTATTGGTTGCCCCGCTTTCGACTTGCGATACTACTATATACGTTATTGGTCATTTGACATCACAGCGCACATGTACCGTATGTCGCTGTGTATTGCGCGCACTGGTGTACAACGTGCATCTATATTTTGGGGGAAAAAATCAGGCCAAAAAAATAGTTTGCGTCAATAGCGCTCAGTAAATTTCACAAAAACGATCTGCGGAAATTGAAAATCAATGCATATTTTCACATTGTTGTGAGTATTTTGTACTCCCACTTTTGATAATCAATGCTTACTAAAATAAGTGCGTAAAATATGCCAATACGCATCTTATCTGGAGCTCTGACATGATCGTAATATGGGTTGGATTGAAAGCTGACACTTATCCTCTGAAAAATTCTGATTCTTCCTATTTCCACGACTACCTGTGTTTCAGTGTGTGGAAGTCACGTCGTGTGGTAACTTTGGCCTGATTGGCTACAGCTCGGGCCACGTGGACATTTATAACATGCAGTCTGGCATCTACAGGGGCTCGTATGGACAGCCAGCAGGTACACGCGAATGTTCAACAATTTATCTCTGCCACTTATTAGTAAATGCTTTCATGTAAATTGTTCATTTTCAGACTATTACATTAACTGATAGGGGTTGATATTTATTATAAAACTTTCTGAGTATGTGCTCTTAACTCTTTGCATGCTGGGAAATTTGTGGGCTATAAATAGTTCAAAAATAGCAGATGACAATTCATTATATTTTCTTTTATTTCTCCTTATAAATATCATGAATATGTCTTGGAATTTCATTAGAATGTGTCCAGAGGACACAATTCTAATGAAATTTCAAGACATATTTACAGAGAGAAATAAATCGTATACTCCTAATTCGTTTGGCGAATATTTTCACCGCTAGCATGCAAAGAGTTAATTTTAACTTGAAATCAAACAGTTAAACTTGTTGAGCCTATGCACAATGCAGGCTCAATAATCAAACTGATGGATTTGTGAACATGAGATTGAAGTATATGCTCTGACAGCCACTTTTGACACGCTGTATTTGTATTCAACAAACACTTTCAGCCCACGACAGCCCGGTAGAGGGCTTGGCAGTTGATGGTTTGAACCAGGTTACCGTGACAGCCGGTCGTCGTGGTGACATCAAGTTCTGGAGGTTCAAGCAGAAAGAGCTGCTGGACACGGTGAACCTCGACACTTGTGTGACTAACTTACTGTTACACAGAGAAAGGTGTGTGGTTGGTGGGAGTGTGCGATGGGTAATTTAACAATCGGAGGTTCATCCTTACCGGAATCTCGACTGGAGACCTGGTTTGGCCCTCAAGTACGTCTTTGGCTTTCTTGTATTTGAGAGTTGAATCTGGTTATACCCCTTATAAGAGTAACACTAGCGGTATTTCTTTAGGGGAAGGGGCCAAGTGACTTTGGTGTGGTATGGACCTGGCACCAGGTCGGGTTATTGTAATTTCAGGGCTGAATATATATTTATCTCGATGTAAATATTCCGTTCTGATTTTGGGATTATCCCCCCCCCCCCTCCCCACCCCTTAATTAGCAAATTCTCATGAGTCATTTTAATAATGTTAGGCGGAACATGTTTATTGTGTAAACTGAAAAAGATTTAAAAATTCAGCTTTGTATTGGTAAATAAGACGCAAATAAATATGACGTGTATACATATCACGAATGACCAGACTTGTGTGTATGTGCAGCTCGATGTTGGCGGTTGGGCAGGACGACTTTGTGGTCAGCGTGGTGGACCTGGACACGCGGAGACTGGTGCGCAGGTTCATGGGCCACAGCAACCGGATCACCGACATGGTACGCTCACACACCGCAATGCCTGTCGTGTGCCCAGGGAATGTATTTCTTATATTTCATCGCTACGCTCACTAATTTATTTAGCGTCAGGAACTAATAAGAGAATAAGATCTTGGGCTGCTGTGTTTACATACTGACATGGTATGCTCACACACCGCAATATTGGTGCCCAGCAAATATATTTCTGTGCTCACTTCACCAATCAATTTTGCATTGTTTCACAATAATCATCTCACCTGTCTGTATTTATCAACCTCTGATGACGGAATATTTCTACTCGTATTACACGTCGAACTACATAGCGGTCAAGAAGTGCAGGTAATTCAAATTATATTTTGAAATTATATGCCGGGATGGGCCGTGGGATTTGACTTTAATACTGGAGGTTTTGAGTTTAATCCTCACCCTAGTTGTGAAAAATACTTAAATAGTATTTCCGTCCCACTAGTCTGTCGGATGAGACTTTAAACTGTGGTACCGTCTCTATATGACCTTAGCTGTTCCTGGGACGTTAAACCCATTCACTTTAACTTTTAAATTATCATAATCTGGAAATTCCAGCCGATGCACAGTTGCATCGCATGCCCCAATGTCATGATATTACCAGTGTCGCCCGTGTCCTGTTACAGACGTACAGTGCAGACTCGCGCTGGCTCGTCACGGCATCTATGGACTGTACCATCCGTGTCTGGGACTTGCCCACCGGCAGGTGAGTTCACGGCCTCCTGGGATCTGAGACCTATATACAACAATGACACCATTTCATAACGCTTTACCGTAACTGTAGCCGATTTCACCAACATTACAAAGTATACTTTTCTAGCAAAGAATACTGTGAGGGAGAAATTTTCAATTTAAGAACAAAAATATTAATTGTTATTATACTGAATTTATTACATTATCACAGCCAAAATGGCTGTAATAATGTAATAAATTCAGTATAATAATTCTGCATACTTTTAATCCTCAAATATATGCAGTGGTTAGTTCTGTATGAAATAATACAGATTATTGCTTTAGAAATAACCATGATTATTTTGCAAGCTTAATTCATGCTGTTGTTAAACTGCTCATAGTTTACACAGGATAGTGCTACTGACTAAGTGAGGAAGAGCAATAACTCAAACAGGGGGTTGGTCAAATGTTAACACACAGTTGCCCCCCTTACAATTCTATTTTGGTGGGAAAGGGCATTATGGGTAATAAAGGTCGAGGCCTTTTCTTTTCCATGTGGCAGCTTTTTAAAGCAAGCAAAGAAACAACATTTAAATAATGCATTTCCGGAAAAATAAATGATTACTCCCTCAAAGTACACTTTGCTAGAAAAGTGGACTGGACTGCTCATGTTAATTCTCAGACATCCCATGAATCAGACAAGGGTGGGTGGGTGCGTGCATTAGTAACACCTTTCATTTTTATGAACCGTTTGACCTATTTTGATAATATTTGGTCACAAAGTGTGTAGGGATGGTGCTTTGTTTTGCATACGACCCATGTCCCGACTGACCAAGGTATTAAAAAATGAACAGTCGAGATAGAGAACATATACGAGATAGGGCATGGTCGTGATAGCCGAGAAAATTTATATTAAACAAATAAGGATATAATTCAAGACTTTAGTGAATCATCGAGATACTGATATTCGACATACTGGTGCTCGACTGTATGTCGAGGGGTATTCAGTTTTCGTTATTCCGACCGTCTGTCCGTTTATCATCATCCATA
The DNA here is from genome assembly GCA_029237695.1 of Conchocele bisecta. Lineage (NCBI taxonomy): Eukaryota > Metazoa > Mollusca > Bivalvia > Lucinida > Thyasiridae > Conchocele > Conchocele bisecta. Next base: position 49,349,721 of record CM055268.1, read on the forward strand.
TTTTCATCCCATACCACACTCATGCGACCTTCATTTCCAACGTCAAGGTCAAATTACTTTGAAATTTGCATTAAAGTTTTTAAAATATTAAAAGTTTGCTTTAAAGTTTTTATTTGTTTCTATTTTATTTTTATTTTTCCGGGGGTATACATGAGCCCCTGCTCACTTTCTCTAGTTTAGATCTACATTGTTTGCATACAGTGTGAGTGACCATACCTGTCATATCTCCTGACAGGAGAAAAATTTCCAGCTTTTTCACCATTTCTCGTTTTCATAAATTTTCATCTCCTGGTCTGATTTTTGACAATCTTGAAAATAATTTCTGAATTCAAATTCTATGACATTTCTTAGCCAATGTCAAACAATTAAGTCATCTGTGTGTGTCTGATCAGGATCTGCACTGTCACCTGTCAGTAAGTGTCACATTTTAAGTTGTGAACAAACAGTATAGATCCCAATCAGGATGCACAGGTGTACCAGAAAATCAAGAAATATTCCCCACAAAAATCATATTCCAAATTTCTCTCATTACTGTTCCAATGTGAAGGGGTCAATGGAAGAAGGGACTAAGTCCCATATTAAAGGGAACTTAGCCCCCTTCTTCCACTGACCCCTTCAATTACAATGGCTGTGTCTGCAACAACACACAAACTGGGGTTCATTTGCTCAAACATCAATTGAAGGGGTCGGTGGAGAAAGAGGGCCCTTAGGGACTAGCCCCCTTTCTTCACCGACCCCTTCAATTGCTGTTGACTTACAGACTGATAGACTGCTTCCTTGTCGACAAAGCTGTGACATCGTTGACGATGTCGCCAACGTCCGACTTCCTGTCCACGTGTCACCTAGACGACGTGGGCGTGTATCTCTGGTCCAACACCACCCTGTTTGCCCACGTGTCCCTCCGCCCACTGCCCGCAGATTTTGAGCCGTCGCTCCTGGAAATGCCATCAACGCAGAGAAAGACATCGGGTATGAGTTTTCTATTACAGCTGGTATACTGGTATGGTGATGTAAACATTTCAACATATATTGTCTCACCCACATCAGTTGAAAGTAAGAAATAGCGTCACAATTCCGGCGAAGACATCCCAGGAACCTCCCAGGGTGTCCGGTTTAGAGAGGTTCCACTGTGTAATTTCTCGCAGCCACATATGGTGACAAACGCAGCGAATAGTCAGTTCCCACATTTATATTTTTCTGTTACAGATGAGCAAGAAGAGGCTGAGCAAGATGAGTTTGTCACGTCGACGTTTAAGTCTGCCGAGCAGATCTCCGACGAGCTGGTCACCCTGTCACTGCTGCCCAACTCACGCTGGCAGAACCTGCTCAGTCTCGACATTATCAAGGTCAATAGATGCTTCATTAAATGTTGATCATCTAGGTCTGACACTAGATGCTTTATTATACCCCCGTCCGCGAGTCGGTGCGTGCATCCGTCCGTCACTAAACTTAACATCAGGGAAATAAGTTATAACGTCTACTTCCTTAATTGAAAATTATTTATATTTCACGCATGTATTCCTCTATGGCTCTACTTTCATGCTGTGACAAATCATGATCGTCTAACCCCCACTGATCGCAAGGTCAATGTCACATACTTAGTCTCTTGACAAAACTTAACATCAGAGAAATATGTTTTATAACTTCTATTTCCTTCATCGAAAATTCTTAATATTTCACGTATGTATTCCTCTAAGGCTCTACTATCATGCTGTGACAACCCGTATGTATATGACCTTGTTTTGGAACCCCAATCAATCAATCAGTTTATTGTACAGCAACCCCCGTCTGTATATGAACTTGTTTGAACAACAATGAATCTGGGCCCGGTTGCTGAAAACCTCTGTTAACGGACTGATAATTCTCTTTCCAAAAATTTATATCCCAGTAAACTCCCATGCCAAACTACTTTCCGTAACCGTCAGGCGCAGTTAAAATAATTCTTAAGAAAACGGAAAATAAACACATTTTCTTGATGAATTTATTTCAAATGCTGGAATTATAAGGAATGAATGGCCTTTTTGTGGAATTTATCGGGGATATAAACTTGGAAAAGTCGAGGGAATACTGGACCAGGCCTTCCGGCCTTCGTCCAGTATTCCCGCGACTTTTCCAAGTTTATACCCCAATAAATTCCACAAAAAGGCCATTCATTCCTATATTAAATACTTTTATTACACCAACCAGTCTCTATGACCTTGCTGTTGGAGCCCCAATCAATCCATCCATAAATCTATTACAGCAAAGAAACAAGCCAAAGGAGCCCCCCAAGGCCCCGAAGGCAGCACCGTTCTTCCTGCCCACGATTGCTGGGCTCGAGCCCAAGTTTGCCTCAGTGGAGGAGCCCAGTGGTGACAAGGTAGGCAAGGGACAACTCATGGGCAGTGTATGGGTTTATATGAGACATGCCATTTGATTTTACCGAAGAACATGTGCGATTTTTCATGAAAAAGTATTTACAAAATTTACGATATTTTACGTAAATGACATAAACCGTTGACAAGATTTTCATAGAACATGCGTAATTCTGCTATGAAAATTTCATCGTCTTTCGACGTCAGTTACAGAAATGATCACAGTTTCTGTATATATATTTCAAGAAAAAATGTGCATGTTCTTGGGTACAAAATGACATAACGTGTCTCATATGTGGCGGTGATTCGGTGAAAAATGGGTATAATGGCATTTGTAGCCAGTCTAGCTCCTGATCTGTGGCTGGAGATATGGGGCTAATTGCTAGTCTAACTCCTGATATGTGGCTGTGACTGGAGAAATAGGGACATTTGTGGCCTCCGCATCTGTGGCTGTGACTGGATTAATTGGGGTATTTGTGGACTGCCTAGCTCCTGGTCTGTGTATTAATGGGGGTATTTGTGGTCTGCCTAGCTCCTGGTCTGGATTAATGGGGGTATTTGTGGCCTGCCTAGCTCCTGGTCTGTGTATTAATGGGGGTATTTGTGGTCTGCCTAGCTCCTGGTCTGGGGGATTAATGGGGGATGGTGGCCTGCCTAGCTCCTGGTCTGTGGTTTTATTAATGGGGGTATTTGGTGGTCCTGCCTAGCTCCTTGGTTGTGGATTAAATGGGGGGTTTGGTTGTGCTGTCTAGTATAAACCCTGGTCTGTGGATTAATGGGGGTATTTGTGGCCTGCCTAGCTCCTGGTCTGTGGATTAATGGGGGTATTTGTGGCCTGTCTAGCGCCTGGTCTGTGGATTAATGGGGGTATTTGTGGCCTGTCTAGCGCCTGGTCTGTGGGATAATGGGGGTATTTGTGGGTCTGCCATCTAGCTCCTGGTCTGGGATTTAATGGGGGTATTTGGGTGTGCCTAGCCCTTGGACTGTGGGATTAAGGGTATTTGTGGCCTGTCTAGCGCCTGGTTCTGTGGATTAATGGGGTATTTGTGGCCTTTGTCTAGCGCCGGCTTGTGGAATTAATGGGGTATTTGTGGCTGTCTAGCGCCTGGTCTGTGGATTTAATGGTATTTGGGAATCTCCTCAATCCAGTATGCCACAGACCAGGAGCCAGACAGGCCACAAATACCCCCATTAATCCAGTCACAAGGGACTTATTTGTGGCCAGTCTCCCTCCTGAAATGTAGTTATGACAGGAGAAATGGGGCTTTTGGTATTTGCTGTTTATCTCCTGAGGGCCTGGCGAAATCAGGATATTTGGCATGTGTAGTCAATCTAGCTCTTGATGGATATCAGGAATTGGGCTATCATGCTATAACTTTAATATTACTGTACGGATTGCTTCAATATTTGGACACTTGATGTAAGCATTAGGAACACACTCATGCCGCCAATTCACATGACCTTCACCTTTTTTACCTTCAAATTTTTGATGAAACACTTATCCAATTTGTTTGCGTCAAAAACTTTGTTCAAGCTTCCAAAATGTCAAAAGACTTTGTATAAGCTTTGTCATCATGCTATAACTTTAATATTACTTTACGGATTGCTTCAATATGTGGACACTTGATGCATGCAAGCAATAGGAACACACTCATGCCGCCCATTCACATGACCTTGACCTTTTTTATCTTCAAATATTTGCTGAAACACGTAGCCATTTTTTTGGCGTCAAATACTTTGTACAAGCTTCGTCATCATGCTATAAATTTAATATTACTTTATGGATTGCTTCAATATTTGGACACTTGATACATGTAAGCATTAGGAACACACTCATGCCGTCAATTCACATGACCTTGACCTTTTTTATCTTCAAATTTTTGCTGAAACACGTAGCCATTTTTTTGCATCAAAAACTTTGTACAAGTTTCCTCATCCTGCTGTAACTTTAATATTACGTGTCGGACGCATTCATTCAATGTTTGGACACTTGATGCATGTAAGCATTTGGAACACACTAATGCCGCCATTCAAATGACCTTGACCATTTTGACCTTCACATGGTTGTGGAAACACTTTGCCATTTTTTTTGTCAAAAAGTTTCTTCAACCTTGGCCTTTTTCTTTGTATTTTAAACATGCACTTCTCTGACGGTTTTGGTGATGCTTACTTCAGCACATGCCCATGATCATGTTACGGTCAAATGCCTAGGCAGGTTCGACACCGCTTCCGTGGTGGAATTCTTGTGTTCCTGATCTACACACATGCTTCATGTTAAAAACCTATACTGTTTGTTGGGAGCGTGACAGCTTGACGGCCCTGATCTCTGAGCGAAGGTTCAGTGTCTATACTGATCACAAGACTGAAGTGCTATAGACCCTATTTCTTCCTTTAATAACAACCAGATATGATCTATGCACAATCTAGCAACACATGTGGTAACCTATACAAAATAGGACTTAGGACTTAGCCATTTTCTTCCACAGACCGCTTCAACTACTTTTGTTTCAGAGCAAGTCAAAGTTTCTCGGCGGGAGTTTAATGCCGTTATCAACACTGGCAAAGCTTCTTCAGGACCCACACACACAAGACACATGTTAGTACCAGTTTATAACTCGTAACAGAGTCGTATCCTTGGTTAATCCTGGCAAGGCGATTGCTGGATAGTGTCTCACCCGCTAAGAATGTATTTCACTATCACCTGAATGTTACAGGGCAATTGGCTATCAATATGAGGCAGTACTGATGGATCTTGGTACACATATTTGGAGATATGCAACATCGCCGGAATTGTGACCGCTATGTCTCGCTTTCCAATAACGTGGGTGAGGCAGCAAGAGTGCTAGCTGATCAGAAATATTGGCTGTTGACTAACAGTTTGGACAGAAATGAGAATCTGTAGTGAGGAATTTCATCAACCTTCAAAGAAATGTTAACCATCACACTCAAAAGTCCATACATCAAAATTCATGGTTGCCCTTTAATAACGTTCTGTGGTATAATGTGGATGTGACTGGAGAATTGGGCTTATGGGTTTTGCGACCAGTGTAAATCCAGATCAGCCTGTGCATCCGCACAGTCTGATCAGGATCTGCACTGTTCGCTATTGCATCAATGAGACACCCGCCATCCGTCTTACAAGCAGTACAGATCGTTATCAGGCTACAGGAGTGTGCTGTTTAATCAGGAGCTACACTGGTCACAAATGCCATAAGCCCCATCGTCTGCTGGAAATGTTTTATTTTCAATATTTCTCGACAAAAACCTGGTTTTGACAGCACATGAGAATCGTCTCCAGCGGAGACGATTCTCATGTGCTGTCAAAACCAGTTTTTTGTTAAGAATTAATGCAAAAATGAAAAACAGCAGACGCAGGCAATTTCCGTCAACAGCGTAGGAAGGGTTAATGAAATAGTGATATAGAATGGAATTTACATGTACAGTGCTAGCTACAATATGCGTAGCGGTAATCGGCTATTACCGCTACAATGCTCTATTCATTATTCACGTTAGCAAAATATACTTCCCCATAAACATCGATAAAAGTGACAAAAATAATCTACACATATATGTATATGTATATAAATAAACAATTTCGCAAAATCAGCCCAAAAATATGTTTATTTGTTGATATATTTGACTTTATTCGCAAAATTATTGTCTGGACGTTGCAGCCGTTTCCATCCGCCGCCATCTTTAGTCAAGTGATCTCTCATGATTACTCTAGTTTCCATATATGGTAGCGGCGGCCATATTTGGAATGCTGACATACCGCGCGAAACAATGGCCGCCACAACATGTGTTCATTGTGACAAGCAATTTACAACCAAAGGCAAAGGTTTTAGAAGAAAAAGCTTGAATTCAAAATTAAGTGTGATTGACCAAACAATAAAGGAAGTTATTGAAGCCGAATTTGACGTATTACTGACACCCGAACAGAAGCAAACGCGCTTACTATTTACTATTTCCGGTGGGTTTGTAGTAAAAGTTGTAGGATGACGTCATGTGTATGTCGCTATAGCCCCGCCCACTAAACACGTGATTAGGTCCAGATTTGAATGTTTCACATGCGGGGATATCCGAATGAATCGGGAAATGGAAACAATATGGAGAACACACAGAAAATATGATGGTCGTTTTTAAAACCCGCGTTTAAAAGCACAACATCGCCATACCATGCTGTTTTGATATGCGCAGGTCAGAAAATAATGATTTATTGTACTTGTATATATAATTTCAGGACCGTTTGTATACTAGTTCGATCATAATCGTGTTCCAAAATGCCGCATCTCGAATCGCGTCGCAAACCAAGAAAGTTGCTAACGTATTTATAGAGCACCGCTTTCATACTGTAGCGAGAGTGGAAGTATGACTATTCATTCTAGTACATGTACTATCGACCTGATTCATTGTATTAATCAACATCTGTAAGAATTTTGATTTATTATCAAGATAGTGGTATAGAATAGAATTTACATGTACGAAAAACCCCTTCAATCAATTACGCCTAGTTAACCCTTAGAATGCTGGGAACAAAAATTGTTGTCTGCTGTTGTTTCATATTTTGCCTTCTTTCTCAATAAAAACATTGTTTGACAGCACTTAAATGCTGCCAAACGATGTTTTCGTTGAGAGAAATGGAAAATAGAAAATAAACAGCAGACAACAATATTTAATTCAGCAGTGTACAGTGGGGTCAGTCGTGTTCGTTCGTGTGTGCACTTACACGCTGACCTCACTGTAAGGGTTAATTGCACTGTTGCAGACACGTCCATCGTTGACCACCTGAAGTTATTGGGTCCGTCAGCAGTCGACTTGGAGATCCGATCCCTGGCCCCCGATGGTGGGGGCTCTGAGGACATCATGTGCAAGTTTCTCAAGTTTATCTGCGTTACCATGGAAACAAAGAAGAATTTCGAAATAATCCAGGCATATTTGGGCCTGTTTTTAAAGGTACATCAAACTTCAGTCGTTGAACCTTGCAGCAAATTTCCTTTAACCTCGCATACATCTTTCATATTGTACATGCTAAATAAACAGGTTTTCGGGAGTGTCCCACTATCAGCATGATTGTCTGAAAAAGATGTCCTCAAAATATGTTTATAAATAATTTATGTGACATTTTACAAGGATGTATTACAATGTTGGCTTGGCAAGCGCAACCCCACTTATTCTACGAGCAATTAGTTATCTCCACTTGACAGATATTTTTTTTAATTTTCACATTCTGTATGCCCACAAATTAAACTTCTATTTCACCAATCTTAAACCAAATTTGGTATACATGTGTGTTGTGGCAAGAGGAAGAACCCTATTGATTTTCACATTCTGTATACTTGTCCACGCAATAAATAAAGTTATACCTCATGGTCCAGTTATATCAGAATGTGTCACAATACTGTGTTGCAGCTGCATGGTGATGTGGTGTCGAGCTGCCCAGACATCATCGTTGAGCTGGAGACAATATCGCGCGTACAGGCCACGACGTGGAGCAACGTACAGAACCTGCTCAACCAGACACTATGCCTTGTGAACTACATGCGCACCGCCACGTTGTGACACCAGACACTGTGCCTCATGAACTACATGCGCACTGCCATGTTGTGACACCAGACACTGTGCCTCGTGAACTACATGCGCACCGCCACGTTGTGACACCAGACAATGTGCCTCGTGAACTACATGCGCACCGCCACGTGACACCAGACACTGTGCCTCGTGAACTACATGTGCACCGCCATGTTGTGACACCAGACACTGTGCCTCGTGAACTACATGCGCACCGCCACGTGACACCAGACACTGTGCCTCGTGAACTACATGCGCACCACCACGTTCTGACACCAGACACTGTGCCTCGTAAACTACATGTGCACCGCCACGTTGTGACACCAGACACTGTGCCTCGTAAACTACATGTGCACCGCCACGTTGTGACATCAGACACTGTGCCTCGTAAACTACATGTGCACCGCCACGTTGTGACATCAGACACTGTGCCTCGTAAACTACATGTGCACCGTCACGTTGTGACACCAGACACTGTGCCTCGTGAACTACATGCGCACCGCCACGTTGTGACACCAGACACTCTGCCTCGTGAACCGCACCGCCACATTGTGACACCGGACACTGTGCCTTGTGAACTACATGTGCACCGCCACGTTGTGACATCAGACACTGTGCCTCATGAACTACATGCGCACCGCCATGTTGTGACACCAGACACTGTGCCTCGTGAACTACATGCGCACCGCCACGTTGTGACACCAGACACTGTGCCTCGTGAACTACATGTGCACCGCCACGTTGTGACACCAGACACTGTGCCTCATGAACTACATGTGCACCGCCACGTTATGACACCAGACACTGTGCCTTGTGAACTATATGCGCACCGCCACATTGTGACACCAGACACTCTGCCTCGTGAACCGCACCGCCACATTGTGACACCGGACACTGTGCCTCATGAACTACATGCTCACCCTCGCCACTTAGTGACACCAGACACTCTGCCTCGTGAACCGCACCGCCACATTGTGACACCGGACACTGTGCCTCGTGAACTACATGCGCACCGCCACGTTGTGACACCAGACACTGTCAGAGCTGCCAACTGTTACGATTTTTCCGTATTTGTTCCGGAAAATACGTTAGAAATACGGAAGTACGGATAACAATTAAAAAGTACGATTTTTTTAAAAATTAGTGCGGGAATATCTGGAAATAATAATTTCGTTTCACAATTCTGCCAATAAATCCTATTTTTTTATTTACCCGTAATCATACTCGCCGAGGCGCTTACCATTTTGATTCTTGTTGTGTAGTAATAGTAGTTTCAAGCGCTCAGCGATATTGATTTATTCATCACGTAAATTCATAAAATGTCTGCTCCAAAGCGTGCAGCCAACGAATTTGGGTATTTTTTATCGAAAGAAGTTAGAACACATCTGTTCATCAATGATTACAGCGAGACAGCCCAATTTGGTCCTGTCAAAGCGCGGTGATGAATTTGCGTCTTGCAGGCAGTGTAATTGTGATTTTTCGGTTGGTCATGGTGGCCGAAACGAGGGCCAAGGCTCTAAAAAAAGTTAATTTATGCATATAAGTGAGTACTGATTTGTGTTCCGGAAAACATATGTGGTGTTCCGGAAAATAGCCCCCTTTTCTCTCCATGTTCCTCATGTGACCGACATGGGGTTGGCAGCTCTGCACTGTGCCTCGTGAACTACATGTGCACCGCCATGTTGTGACACCAGACACTGTGCCTCGTAAACTACATGTGCACCGCCACGTTGTGACACCAGACACTGTGCCTTGTGAACTACATGTGCACCGCCACATTGTGACACCAGACACTCTGCCTCGTGAACCGCACCGCCACATTGTGACACCGGACACTGTGCCTCGTGAACCACATGCTCACCCTCGCCACTTAGTGACACCAGATAATATATCTTCCAAGGACCATGGGGCATTCTTTCTCATAGATTCTGGGCCACTCATTATATTGAAGGTCCTACATGAGTGGTGATTTAATAAGGTATTTATTGAACTGTTGGCTGATTCCATAAGAAGCTGCCTCGTTCCTTAATATGGAATCAGTCAACAAGTTTTATAAATATCATTAAATCAACATAAATGTTAAATTATGTTCATTACATAAGCACAGTATCATTCATTGACGCTGTACTGATCACCTAACAACATTTTAAGTAGTGGTATTGTTTAAACTACTGAATTATGATTTATAAATGTATTGTGTTCTTGCACAACAATGCAATCAAAGTTGGGACAAAAGCTCAAATCTAATAATCAAAGCAATGAGTTTGATTGCATGAGCCTAAGCCACTAATTGACAAGTAAACTTTGTTTCAAGTGTAATACTGCATCCACACAATTTCATCTAGCTCAACACTGTTCGCTGAACATACAGTAGGTTGCACACGCTGGTCTGTTGCGTTGATGAAGCTGAAAACTACATTGAATGAGTGCACTGCTCTAGAGGTTAGCACTGCCGACAGCTGATCAACCAGTCCTGGGTTTGAGCCCCTCCAGAGGTATTTGTTGTGTCATTGAGCAAGACATTTTTTTCCATACCGCTTCAGATTACTGTAAACCAACGAATATTCGCCCACGAGATACCTTCGCGTTCTTCGCGAGGGTTTGAAAATCGCGAATGTAAATCTCCGCGAATAGTTCCACATTTCCTAGCATAATATTGTTAAAAATATTTTGCTAATAGATGTCGGGCCTCTTTTTAATTATATTTACCTTTCCCAAATATCTCGGTATCATTTGGTGACCCTAATTAATCCTGGTTGTTTTGAATGAACTATATTGATACGTGTTCTGCATTGTGTATTCCAGTAGAAATACCGGTCGTATAATTCTATAATATATGAACAGTTTGAAAACTTGTACAAAACAGCTTCAGGATAAATTGACAACACCATTATCTTCTATTGTTTAAACGACTCTGATTGTCTAAAGTGACACGCCTGAGACAAATCAGCTTGTTGTGTTGTCGAGTTCAAAGAGATGCCGCGGTGACAATTTGAAGCAAGTGTAAAGTTGACGCCGTGGGCACTTAGTCATACCGATAATGCAAAGATTAATACACACGATTGCTGACGTCATTCGCGCATACACCACAGCTTACGTTTTCTAAATGGGACAGCTATCCTGACTGAAATTCACTCAACAAAATATTATAGGAATGAATGGCCTTTTTGTGGAATTTATCGGGGTATAAACTTGGAAAAGTCGCGGGAATACTGGACGAAGGCTGGAAGGCCTCGTCCAGTATTCCCGCGACTTTTCCAAGTTTATATCCCCGATAAATTCAACAAAAAGGCCATTCATTCCTTATAATTCCAGCATTTGAAATAAATTCATCAAGAAAATGTGTTTATTTTCCGTTTTCTTAAGAATTATTTTAACTGCGCCTCACGGTTACGGAAAGTAGTTCGGCATGGGAGTTTACTGGGATATAAATTCTGGACAGAGACTTGCTACGGGCCAATCAAATGTTAGGGAATTGTGTAAATATTTTTGTGCTGGAAGTATTGATTAATGCACTGCAAATCGGTACTAGGACGTTTATATACCCAGGGTGAACATGTCACACGCAACTATCGTTGATTTACTTAAAAAGTTAAATGGGGGATTTTCATTGGCACAGCGAGGTCAGCCCAATGTAGTGTATACCGTTTCGTTCACCGACAAACTCGTCCACTGTTTGGAGTTTATCAAAGGACGAAATTGATTTAGGTCAAAAATGGCCATGAAAACATATATTTCAAAAATTGGTCGCGAAAGTTCATAGTGCACGTCATCATACCACGAACGATAATCGTCGCGAATATGGCCAGGTTCGAAAATCGAGAAATTTAGTTGGTTTACAGGACCTTACATTAAACACAGGAATGTATAATATGTAGCTCTCAAACAAGTTTCCATTTGATATGAGAATTTGTGAGAGGTGAGGTGCATAAAATTGCTGACGACTTTCATAAGTCTCATGTCATATTGAAACGAGTTCATCCTCAAAAGAGCAGAAAACTGAGTTATGTAACAAGTTTCAGTGAGCAGACGCCATTGACTATTTTCGGATCTAGTTGAAAACCTCCATATAGAAAAATTGTTTTAATATAAGCAATAAAGCTTTATAAATATGCCATATTGCAGGTTCCTGTTCTATGTCGCGTCTCTATACGACCTTTAATAGCTGTTGGTGGGACATTAAACCCTTTCACATTCACTTTTTTTCCTGTTCTATGTAGGTACTTAATATTATCAAATGGAAACACATTGTTACGCTTGCAGTAATTTTACTGAGTCACTGATGCTTCTAATGACATTCAAAACATGATGACGTTGTCGACAAAATATTGTTGCTTTAATGCACCATTAGGCACACCATTTGGAATGCCTCCATTTTGTTTGTTTGGCATCATTTTAGCGCATAATACAATGTTTTCACGTGATAAAACTGTTTTATACTTGTAGAACACAAACCATTTGTAATCATAGTTTAGTATTTTCAAAATTAACTAAACCATGATTATAACTGTTTTTATGCCCCACCATGATAGTGGAGGGGGCATTTAGTGTTACCCTTGTCCGTCCGTTCGTCCATCACCAACCTTGTAAGTTTGTAAGTAGTAAAACTTTTAAACCCTGCTAGCTACAGACCTGAAACTTGGTATGTAGTTTCTTTATGATGGGTAGATGTGCAAAGTTTATTTCGATTTTTGATGCTACCCTGGGTCATGGATTATCTCCCCTTTTGGACATGGAATTTTGCCTTGTTAATTAACAAAGCGATAGCTGGGGCATCCATGTCCTATGAACACATTTTTCTAGTTGTTTTCTACATGCTTAAAACAGAAAGATACCATTCTATCACCAAGACTGCCACCTTTGCCGGTAAATGGGGACCGGCTAATTACCGTGAACATCAACTGTGTTTGACTTTGTATGTAGATGTATACATGTATGATGTATATAAAAATAAAATATAATCATGCACATGCACTAATAATATTATTTGTGGGCCGATTTTCAAAATTTAACTTGTTTTCTTTGTCAGATCAATTCATGTCAATTTCCAATAGTGTCACAATACTACATCAGCGACACATGCATAATTCACTGCCCTCATTAACTTGGTGCACCTTGCCAGTGTTAACCCATCAGTTCTGTTCCATATCGCGTAAGTCCATGGGCCTTTTTTGTCTAGGTGTCTCATTTGACAAAAATCGTCCCAGGATTTATATCCTGTTGTTGATTGTTTCTGTTAGATGGGTCATTCACCTGAAAATCAACAAGTTTTACTAATTCTGCATACCTGCTTAATACTAGAATACTAGAAGGATTTCCATTTGACAGAAAGTGTCCATTAAGTTGGCAAGAAGAATTGTGAGACTTTGAATTCAATGCCTACTTCAGGTGTCAGGTTTGGTGGTTTTATGACAGTTTCAGCAAAGATGTACTGCAATGTGTGATGATGGTATATTTCAACCTTTCATTTCAAAAAGATCAAATTGACAGTTTTTGCCAGAAATAAAAAAGGTTGTTGGTGAAACAATGACAATGATAGCTTGTACCATTATACAAGCATATTAAGTGGATGCAGGAAGTGATCAAATTTCTTCAACCATTAATGTGGGAGCAAGCGATGGGTAATTTAGCGATCAGGATTCATCCTTACCGGAGTGGGTGGTGGTCGGGCGAACGAGACGGCGTAAATTAACGGTAGGGGTTCCTCCTTATAGGAATCACGATCTGCCTGGTTTGGCCCTTAGGTACGTTTTTATCTTTGGCTCTGTTGTTACCTGGGAGTTGAATTGGGTTATTGCCCATTATAAAAGTAGTAAGATTATTACTGATCCTACTGCTTTTGGGAGGGAACAAGTGATTCTGGTGTGGCGAGGACCTGGCATCAGATCAGGATTATTCTGATTTCAGGGCTGAATATATAGTTTTGTTATTGTAAATATTCAGTTCTGATTTTGGGATTTGCCCCCCCCATTTGTACATGTACTTGAAAATGTACATGTACTTGTACAGGTAATATATGGGATTTAGTACTAAACCCATTGACCCGGCCTTACATGACCTTAGCTGTTGAAAGGCCGTTAAACCCCAACAAACAAACAAACAAACAAACATCATCCTTACCGGAATCCAGACCAGAAACCTGGTTTGGCCCTCATGTACGTCATTGTCATTCGTGTATGTGCCAGTTGAATCTGGTTTATGCCCCTTATGTGAGTACTCTGTGGCAAGCGAAAGTAGTATCAAATGAACAACACCAATAAAAGGTGCATATCTTTAATGTGTCTTGTGATACTATGGATTTGACAGCGGGCCGCGTCCGCCGCAGACACTTCTTGTCCGGAGCATAACTCGAACACCCTTTGGAATATTTTCATGAAACTTCACACATGCATAGACCACGACCCGAAGACCACGCACAAGAATGACAACTCTTGCATAGCTAATTTTTGAGTTATCTCCCTTTTTTGTTTCTCGCACTGATTTCGTGTCCGGAGCATAACTCCACCACCCTTTGGAATATTTTCATGAAACTTCACACATGCATAGACCACGACCTGAAGGTGTGTCGCGCACAAGAATGACAACTCTTGCATAGCTAATTTTTGAGTTATCTCCCTTTTTTGTTTCGCTCACTGATTGACCATAACTCGACCACCCTTTGGAATATTTTTATGAAACTTCACACATTCAATTAGACCACGAACCGAAGGTGTGTCGTGCACAAGAATGACAACTCTTGCATAGCCAATTTTTGAGTTATCTCCGTTTTTTGTTTTCGCGCACTGATTTCCTGTCCAGAGCATAACTCGACCACCCTTTGGAATATTTTCATGAAACTTCACACATGCATAGACCACGACCCGGAGGTGTGTCGCGCACAAGAATGACAACTCTTGCGTAGCTAATTTTTGAGTTATCTCCCTTTTTTGTTTTGCGCACTACAAACTGGACAATAATGCATGAAGACCCGTTTTCTCGTCTGCTCTGTACACCTTTTCTCGTGTGCTCCGTATACCTTACCTGTAGAGAGAACAATAGAGACTGGGAGAACCATTCACCTGTGCATGTGCTAGCATGTGCAAATGTCCAGTCTTGACCAGTCTTGACCACTCTTGACCACAGGTAATTTATACAGGTAAATTACTACATTGGATATTACATTTCCGTAAACTGTGTTGAAAATATTGTGGCATTATGTGGACCTGTGCAGATATATGTAGATAAATATAGGACCATTAAAAAAAAAATATGGGCTCCAGTAGCAAGCATTATTATTTTTAATTTTTAAACTTTTTTTTCCATTATTTTTTTTAATTTTTTTCTTCAAATTCTTTTTAAATTTTTGTCTAGTAGCATAAGGTCGTAAGTGCTATATACAGACTATTATCATATAATAAAACAATTATTGACTAGTGAGTCATAGAATATAATCTGATATTCCATGGCTCACTAGTCAATAATTGTATAATATGTTCGGGCCAGTGAAAATTGCTTTCGGGCCCAGGCTCGAGGTCAAGGCGGGACAAGGCGAGGCATTTGATTCCGCGGAATTCTTGTTTACTTATCTCCCTTTGTTGGTTCATGCTCTGATTTCGTATCCAGAGCATAACTCGAACACCCGTTGGAATATTTTTATGCCTCACCACGATAGTGGAGGGGGCATTTAGTGTTACCCTTGTCCGTCCGTCTGTCCGTCCGTCCGCACACACAAATGGGTACTTGTTGTAAGCGTACTGGGATCTTATTGGGTAGGGTTAGGATGGTGTTCGGTACTCTTGTTGGGTATTTTTATACAGTAAAAACCCAACAAGTATTCATTCGTAGGAACGTGCGTCCCGTCCTCCCGTCCGTCCGTCACAAAACTTTAACACTCGGGTAAATGTCTCATAATTTCTTCATCCTTCGACCGATCTGCTTCATATTTCATATACACATTGCTCTGATGGTTCACTACCGCCCTGTGCCAAATCCACGTTCGTCCTGCCCCCGCCAAGCCCAGGGTCAAGGTTACATACTCGGTGCTTCAAAAACTTTAAAGCTCGGGTAAATATCTTATAATTTCTGTTTTCTTTCACGGATCAGCTTCATATTTCATATACGCATTGCTCTAATGGTCCTCTACCGCCCTGTGCCAAATCCACGTTCGTCCTGCCCCCGCCAAGCCCAGGGTCAAGGTCACATACTTGGTGCTTCAAAAACTTTAACGCTCAGGTAAATATCTTATAATTTTTCTTTACATTCACGGATCAACTTCATATTTCATATACGCGTTGCTCTAATGGTCCTCTACCGCCCTGTGCCAAATCCACGTTCGTCCTGCCCCCGCCAAGCCCAGGGTTAACATCACATACTTAGTGCTTCAAAAACTTTAACGCTCGGGTAAATATCTTATAATTTATGTTTTCTTTCACGGATCAGCTTCATATTTATTTATGCCCCCGCCACCGAATGGTGAGGGGGGCATATAGTGTTACCGGCGTCCGTACGTACGTACGCTGGGTAAATGGCTTATAATTTCTGTTTCCTTGCTCGGATCTGCTTCACATTTCACACACGCATTGCTCCAATGGTCCTCTACCGCCCTGTGACAAATCCACATTCGTCCCGCCCCCGCTAAGCCCAGGGTCAAGGTCACAGACTTGGTGCTTTCAAAACCTTAACGCTGGGTAAATGGCTTATAATTTCTGTTTCCTTGCTCGGATCTGCTTCACATTTCACACTTCACACACGCATTGCTCCAATGGTCCTCTACCGCTCTGTGACAAATCCACATTCGTCCCGCCCCCGCTAAGCCCAGGGTCAAAGGTCACAGACTTGGTGCTTTTGAAACCTTAACGCTGGGTAAATGGCTTATAATTTCTGTTTCCTTGCTCGGATCTGCTTCACATTTCACACACGCATTGCTCCAATGGTCCTCTACCGCCCTGTGACAAATCCACATTCGTCCCGCCCCCGCTAAGCCCAGGGTCAAGGTCACAGACTTGGTGCTTTCGAAACCTTAACGCTGGGTAAATGCCTTATAATTTCTGTTTCCTTCCTCGGATCTGCTTCACATTTCACACACGCATTGCTCCAATGGTCCTCTGCCACCCTGTGACAAATCCACATTCGTGCCGCCTCCGCCAAGCCCAGGGTCAAGGTCACAGACTTGGTGCGTTCGAAACCTTAACGCTGGGTAAATGCCTTATAATTTCTGATTCCTTGCTCGGATCTGCTTCACATTTCACACACGCATTGCTCCAATGCTCCTCTGCCACCCTGTGACAAATCCACATTTGTGCCGCCTCCGCCAAGCCCAGGGTCAAGGTCACAGACTTGGTGCGTTCAAAACCTTAACGCTGGGTAAATGCCTTATAATTTCTGTTTCCTTGCTTGGATCTGCTTCACATTTCACACACGCATTGCTCCAATGGTCCTCTGCCACCCTGTGACAAATCCACATTCATGCCGCCTCCGCCAAGCCCAGGGTCAAGGTCACAGACTTGGTGCGTTCGAAACCTTAACACTGGGTAAATGCCTTATAATTTCTGTTTCCTTGCTCAGATCTGCTTCACATTTCACACACGCATTGCTCCAATGGTCCTCTGCCACCCTGTGACAAATCCACATTCGTGCCGCCCCCACTAAGCCCAGGGTCAAGGTCACAGACTTGGTGCGTTCGAAACCTTAACGCTGGGTAAATGCCTTATAATTTCTGTTTCCTTGCTCGGATCTGCTTCACATTTCACACACGCATTGCTCCAATGGTCCTCTGCCACCCTGTGACAAATCCACATTCGTGCCGCCCCCCGCTAAGCCCAGGGTCAAGGTCACAGACTTGGTGCGTTCGAAACCTTAACGCTGGGTAAATGCCTTATAATTTATGTTTCCTTGCTCGGATCTGCTTCACATTTCACACACGCATTGCTCCAATGGTCCTCTGCCACCCTGTAACAAATCCACATTCGTGCCGCCCCCGCTAAGCCCAGGGTCAAGGTCACAGACTTGGTGCATTCGAAACCTTAACGCTGGGTAAATGCCTTATAATTTCTGTTTCCTTCCTCGGATCTGCTTCACATTTCACACACGCATTGCTCCAATGGTCCTCTGCCACCCTGTAACAAATCCACATTCAAATATGCCTTGTTTTCTTTGGCTGCCAGCGGGGGCATTCGTGTGCCGACAGGCCACATTTCTAGTTCATATATGCATTGCTCTAATGGTCCTCTACCGCCCTGTGCCAAATCCACGTTCGTCCTGCCCCCGCCAAGCCCAGGGTCAAGGTCACATACTTGGTGCTTCAAAAACTTTAACGCTCAGGGTAAAAGAAAATTTTGACTTGGAATTTGGCCTCATTTATTATCAAAGCGATATGTGGGACATCCGTGTTCTATGAACACATTTTCTAGTTTATTAAACTTCAGACATGCATGGAAGACGACCCAAAGGTGTGTCACACGTAAGAATGACAACTCTTGCATCGTTAATTTCTTAGTTATCTCCCTTTGTTGTTTCGTGCACTGATTTCGTGTCCGGAGCATAACTCGAACACCCTTTGGAATATTTTCATGAAACTTCACACATGCATAGACCACGACCCTAAAGGTGTGTCACGCAAGAATGACAACTCTTGCATCACTAATTTTTTAGTTATCTCCCTTTGTTTTTTCCGTCACTGATTTTGTCTCCGGAGCATAACTCGAACACCCTTTTTAGCTCACCTGAGCGAAGCTCATGTGAGCTATTGTTACCGCAATGTGTCCGTCGTCCGTCGTCGTCCGTGAACATTTTCAAACGTCTTCTCCTCGGTATCCATTGGGTCTATAGTCACCACACTTCATGGTCATGGTCCTTAGGTAGGGGGATTACAAAATTGTTAAAATGACGTCATTACGTAATCCAAGATGGCCGCCGTCTAAAAATAGCACAAATTCTTAAAAAATCTTCTTCTCAAGAACCGCCAACCGGATTTCAACAAAACTTGGTAGGAATGATCGATGTACATTGCTCTTTCAAAGTTGTTAAAATGGTGACCATGGGGTCAAAAATTGGCGTGGCCCGTGGGGTCAAATTGGGGTCAAATTTTATTTTTGACTGAATATGGTCATTTCATATATCAAATTGAAGGTATCAATGAGGCGATCACTCTGGTGCATTTTTTGTCAAAATCGGATTGTTATGTCATCCAAGATGGCCGCCGAAAGGTCAAAAGGTCGTTCTTTTATTAGAGATTTCAAAATTCTTCTTCACATGAACCGCTTGGCCCATGGTAGCCAAACTTAAAAGTTATGGTCCATGGGTGAAGCCTTTTCAGATTTGTTAAAATGGAGGTCATCGCTAATCCAAGATGGCCACCGTCTAAAAATAGCATAAATTCTTAAAAAATCTTCTTCTCATGAACCGCTTGCTGGATTTCAACGAAACTTGGTAGGAATGATCGATGTACATTGCTCTTTCAAAGTTGTTAAAATGGTGACCCAGGGGTCAAAAATGGGCGTGGCCCGTGGGGTCAAATTGGGGTCAAATTTTATTTTTGACTGAATATGGTCATTTCATATATCAAATTGAAGGTATCAATGAGGCGATCACTCTGGTGCATTTTTTGTCGAAATTGGATTGTTATGTCGTCCAAGATGGCCGCCGAAAGGTCAAAAGGTCGTTCTGTTATTAGAGATTTCAAAATTCCTCTTCACATGAACTGCTTGGCCCATGGTAGCCAAACTTAAAAGTTATGGTCCATGGGTGAAGCCTTTTCAGATTTGTTAAAATGGAGGTCATCGCTAATCCAATATGGCCGCCGTCTAAAAATAGCATAAATTCTTACAAAATCTTCTCATGAACCGCTTGCCGGATTTCGACGAAACTTTGTAGGAATGATCGATGTACATTGCTCTTTCAAAGTTGTTAAAATGGTGACCCCGGGGTCAAAAATGGGCGTGGCCCGTGGGGTCAAATTGGGGTCAAATTTTATTTTTGACCGAATATGGTCATGTCATATATCAAATTGAAGGTATCAATGATGCGATCACTCTGGTGCATTTTCTGTCGTAATCGGATTGTTAAGTCATCCAAGATGGCCACCGAAAGGTCAAAAGGTCGTTCTTTTATTAGAGATTTCAAAATTCTTCTTCACATGAACCGCTTGGCCCATGGTAGCCAAACTTAAAAGTTATGGTCCATGTGTGAAGCCTTTTCAGATTTGTTAAAATGGAGGTCATCGCTAATCCAAGATGGCCGCCGTCTAAAAATAGCATAAATTCTTAAAAAATCTTCTTCTCATGAACCGCTAGCCGGATTTCGACGAAACTTAGTAGGAATGATCGATGTACAATGCTCTTTCAAAGTTGTTAAAATGGTGACCCCGGGGTCAAAAATGGGCGTGGCCTATGGGGTCAAATTTTATTTTTGACCGAATATGGTCATGTTATATATCAAATCGAAGGTATCAATGAGGCGATCACTCTGGTACATTTTTTGTCCAAATCGGATTGTTATGTCATCCAAGATGGCCGCCGAAATGTCAAAAGGTCGTTCTTTTATTGGAGATTTCAAAATTCTTCTTCACATGAACCGCTTGGCCCACGGTAGCCAAACTTAAAAGTTATGGTCCATGGGTGAAGCCTTTTCAGATTTGTTAAAATGGAGGTCATCGCTAATCCAAGATGGCCGCCGTCTAAAAATAGCATAAATTCTTAAAAAATCTTCTTCACATGAACCGCTAGCCGGATTTCGACGAAACTTAGTAGGAATGATCGATGTACATTGCTCTTTGAAAGTTGTTAAAATGGTGACCCCGGGGTCAAAAATGGGCGTGGCCCGTGGGGTCAAATTTTATTTTTGACTGAATATGGTCATGTCATATATCAAATTGAAGGTATCAATGAGGCGATCACTCTGGTGCAATATTTGTCGGAATCGGATGATTATGTCATCCATGATGGCCACCAAAAGGTCCATTTATTCAAGATTTTTAACGTCTTCTTCTCAGGAACCACATGGCCGATGCTGGGTGAAGCATTTTCAGATTTTGTAAAATGAGTCCTCGCTTAATCCAAGATGACCGCCATCTAAAAATAGCACAATTTTTTTAAAACACATGAACTCAATGTCACATTCTCCTCTGGTGTTCATGGAGTCAGTTGAGCGAATTAGGGCCATCATGGCCCTCTTGTTTCAAACTACTTGTGTATCTGGGGAGGGGGATACACATGCGCTTGTCGACAAGCGTCCATTTCTAGTTTTAAATAGATACATGTATACCCTAAGCATATGGAAGAGCGAGTAAATCACAACCTAAATTGTGGGTGGCAGGTGGGAGCACGCGATGGGTAATTTAACGATCGGGGTTCATCCTTACCAGAATCCCGACTGGAGACCTGGTTTGACCCTCACATACGTCTTTGGCATTTTGTATGTGACAGTTGAATCTGGTTATACTCCTTATAAGAGTAATCCTACCGGTATTACTTTTAAATAGGGGAAGGGGCCAAGTGACCTTGGTGCGGTATGGACCTGGCACCAGGTCAGGTTATTCTAATTTCAGGGCTGAATATGTTGTATCTCGATGTAAATATTCCGTTCTGATTTTGGGATTTTCCCCCCAATGCAGCAGGTTAAAGCGGGATCGAACCTGTTTGCCCGGCCTTACATGACCTTAGCTGTTGATAGGCCGTTAAACACCAATAAACAAACAAACAAACATAAACTTAATGTTGGAGTAAATGTCTTTTTAGCTCACCTGAGCAAAGCTCATGTGAGCTATTGTTACCGCAATGTGTCCGTCGTCCGTCCGTGAACATTTTCAAATGTCTTCTCCTCGGTAACCTTCATGGTCATGGTCCTTAGGTAGATTACAAAATTGTCAAAAATGGGCGTGGCCCGTGGGGTCAAATTGTGGTCAAATTTTATTTTTGACCGAATATGGTCATGTCTATATCAAATCGAAGGTATCAAAGAGGCGATTGCTCTGGTACATTATTTGTCGAAATTGGATGGTCATGTCATCCAAGATGGCCACCGAAAGGTCAAAAGGTTGTTCTTTTATTAGAGGTTTCAAAATTCTTCTTCACACAAACCGCTTGGCCCATGGTGGCCAAACTTCACAGTTATGGTCTATGGCTGAAGCCTTTCCAGATTTGTTAAAACGGAGATCGTCGCTAATCCAAGGTGGCTGCCGTTCTTCTCATGAACCGCCAGTCGGATTTCGACTAAACTTCGTAGGAATGATCGACGTAGAATGCTCTTTCAACGGTGTTAAAATGGTGACCCTGGGGTCAAAAATGGGCGTGGCCCGTGGGGTCAAATTTTATTTTTTACCAAATATGCTCATGTCATATATCAAATTGAAGGTATCAATGAGGCGAGTGCTCTGGTGCAATATTTGTCGGAATCGGATGATTATGTCATCCATGATGGCCTCCAAAAGGTCCATTTATTCGAGATTTTGAACGTCTTTTTCTCAGGAACCACATGACCGATGCTGGCCAAACTTCATAGTAAGTTCAGATCCTTGGGTGAAGCATTTTCAGATTTGGTAAAATGAGAGTCA
Source organism: Conchocele bisecta (assembly GCA_029237695.1). Lineage (NCBI taxonomy): Eukaryota > Metazoa > Mollusca > Bivalvia > Lucinida > Thyasiridae > Conchocele > Conchocele bisecta. The sequence continues at coordinate 49,372,170 of CM055268.1, forward strand.
TCGCTTAATCCAAGATGACCGCCATCTAAAAATAGCACAATTTTTAGCTCACCTGAGCAAAGCTCATGTGAGCTATTGTTATGGCAAAGTGTCCGTCGTCCGTCGTCCGTCGTCCGTCCGTGAACATTTTCAATCATCTTCTTCTCCCGAACTGCTGAGCCGATATTGGTTAAACTTCACAGGGATGATATATGGGTGATGCCATTTCAGAATTGTTAAAATGGAGGTCATCGACAATCCAAGATGGCCGCCATGGAAAAGTAGGTCAAATTCTTAAAAAATCTTCTTCTCACGAACCGCCAGGCCGATTTCGACGATACTTGGTATGAATGATCGATAGTTAGCGCTTTTTCAGATTTGTTCATATGGTGGCCCGTGGGTCAAAAATGGGCGTCGCCCGAGGTGTCAAATAGGGGTCAAATTTTATTTTTAACCGAATATAGTCATGTATATCAAATCGAAGGTATTGACGAGACAATCACTATGGAACATTTTTTGTCTAAATCATATGATTACGTCATCCAAGATGGCCACCGATAGTTCAAATGGTCATTCTTTTACTAAAGATTTCAAACGTCTTTTTCTTGTAAACTGCTTGGCCGATATTGGCCAAACTTAACTGTAATGGTCTGTGGTTGAAGCCTGTTCATTTTTGTTAAAATGGAGGTCATCACCAAATCCAAGATGGCCGCCGTTGAGAAGTAGGTCAAATTCTTAAAAAATCTTCTTCTCACGAACCGCCAGGCCGATTACGACGATACTGGGTATGAATGATCGATAGTTAGCGCTGTTTCAGATTTGTTCATATGGTGGCCCCTGGGTCAAAAATGGGCATCGCCCGAGGGGTCAAATAGGGGTAAATTTTATTTTTAACCGAATATAGTCATATAATATATCAAATCGAAGGTATTGACGAGACGATCACTCTGGATAATTTTTTGTCTAAATCAGATGATTACGTCATCCAAGATGGCCACTGATAGTTCAAAAGGTCATTCTTTTACTAAAGATTTCAAACGTCTTTTTCTTGTGAACTGCTTGGCCGATATTGGCCAAACTTAACTGTAATGGTCTGTGGGTGAAGCCTGTTCATTTTTGTTAAAATGGAGGTCATCTCCAAATCCAAGATGTCCGCCGTTGAAAAGTAGGTCAGATTGTCAAAAAATCTTCTTCTCACAAACCTCCAGGCCGATTTCGACGAAACTTTGTGTGAATGATTGATAGTTAACGCTGTTTCAGATTTGTTCATATGGTGGCCCCTGGGTCAAAAATGGGCGTGGCCCGAGGGGTCAACTAGGGGTCAAATTATATTTTTGCCCGAATATGGTCATATAATATATCAAATTGAAGATATCGACTAGTCGATCACTCTGGAGCATTTTTTGTCTAAATCAGATGATTTTGTCATCCAAAATGGCCACCGAAAGGTAAAAAAGTTGTTCTTTTACTAAAGATTTCAAACGTATTCTTCTTGTGAACTGCTTGGCCGATATTGGCCAAACTTAACTGTAATGGTCTGTGGGTGAAGCCTGTCCATTTTTGTTAAAATGGAGGTCATCACCAAATCCAAGATGTCCGCCGTTGAAAAGTAGGTCAAATTGTCAAAAAAATCTTCTCACAAACCTCCAGGCTTATTTCGATGAAACTTGGTGTGAATGATTGATATTTAACGCTGTTTCAGATTTGTTCATATGGTGGCACCTGGGTCAAAAATGGGCGTGGCCCGAGGGGTCAACTAGGGGTCAAATTATATTTTTGACCGAATATGGTCATATAATATATCCAATCCAAGGTATCGACGAGACGATCACTCTGGAGCATGTTTTGCCAAAATCAGATGATTACGTCGTCCAAGATGGCCACCGACAGGTCAAAAGGTTGTTCTTTTACTAAAGATTTTGAAGGACTTCTTCTTGTGAACTGCTTGGCCGATATTGACCAAACTTAACTGAAATGGTTTGTTGGTGAAGCCTGTTCATTTTTGTCAAAATGGAGGTCATCACCAAATCCAAGATGTTCGCCGTTGAAAAGTAGGTCAAATTGTCAAAAAATCTTCCTCACAAACCGCCAGGCCGATTTCGACGAAACTTTGTATGAATGATCGATAGTTAACGCTGATTCAGATTTGTTCATATGGTGGCCTCTGGGTCAAAAATGGTCATGGCCCGAGGGGTCAAATAGGGGTCAAATTTTATTTTTGACCGAATATGGTCATTTTATATATCAAATCGAAGGTATAGCAGTAAATCACATGCACATTCGCAATATATGTTAGATCAGAAGGTACCAACAAATTCTGTGGAACATTTGAAGTTGTAAGTGAAGAGTCTTTGTGAAATCAAGATGACCACTATGGAGGCTTTTAGGTGAGCGATACAGGCCCATTTGGGCCTCTTGTTTTAAAACGCATATGAACTCAATGTCACATTCTCCTCTGGTGTTCATGGAGTCAGGTGAGCGAATTAGGGCCATCATGGCCCTCTTGTTATAACTTCTGTTTCTTTACAGGGAACGCCTTGATATTTCATACATGCATTCAACTGATGATGACCCACCCCGCACCCCTTTCCCCAAGGTCAAGATCACAAACTTAGCACATTCATTAACTTAATGTTGGGGTAAATGTCTTCTAAGATCTGTTTCCTTTCATGGAACACCTTGATATTTCATACATGCATTCATCTGATGATACTCTATCGTGCTATAGCAAATCCATGACCCACCGCCCGCCCCTTACCCCAGGGTCAAGGTCACAAACTTAGCACATTCATAAACTTAACGTTGGGGTAAATGTCTTATAACATCTGTTTCCTTTCATGGAACCCCTTGATATTTCATACATGCATTCCTCAGATGACCCTCTATCATGCTGTAGCAAATCCACAACCCACCACCCAACCCTTACCCCAAGGTCAATGTCACATACTTAGCATGTTCATAAACTTAACGTTGGGGTAAATGTTGTGTAACTTCTGTTTCTTTACAGGGAACACTTTGATATTTCATACATGTATTCATCTGATGATCCTCTATTGTGCTACAGCAAATCCATGACCCACCCACCCCCCCCCCACCCCTTTCCCCAATGTCAAGGTCACAAAGTTAGCACATTCATACATGCATTCCTCATGTGAAGAGCTATCATGCTGTAGAAAATCACCAACTTAGTGGTTCATAAACTTAACTTTGGGTTTTAATTTGGTTTTACTTCTGTTTTCAGGGAGCACATTGATATTTCATACATGCATTCATCTTAATATGCTATATTATGCTATAGCAAACCCACGACCCACCTTGCACCACTGACCCCAATGTCAAGGTCCACCCTTTAACCCAATGTCAAGTTATATAATATTCATGTTTTTTTAATGCAACTGTGCCAAGTTTGACTGAAGGCTGCCAACAGGCGAGCTTCGTTGTCTTCTGACAACTCTTTGTGACACTGGGGCCACCATTTTAACAACTCTCAAACCGCATTTACTATCAATCATTCCTGCTAAGTTTCGTTGAAATCGGTCCAGCAATTCGGAAGATTTTTTAAGATTTTAATTTGGTCTACTTTTCTATGGCGGCCATCTTGGACCAGGCGACGACATCCATTTTAACAAATATAAAAAGGCTACACCTATAGACCATAACTGAGCAGTTTGGCCTGTATCGGCCAAGCCATTCACGAAGACGAGACGTTTAACATCTCTAATCAAAAGATAACCTTTCGGCGGCCGTCTTGGATGATGTAATCATCTGATTTCGACAGAAAGTACTCCAGAGTGAGTGTCTTGTTGATACCTTCGATTTGATATATGACTTGACCATATTCGGTCAAATGTGAAATTTCACACCTCCGGCCCCGGGGTCACCATTTTAACAAATCTTATACAGCGTTGACTATCGATCATTACTGCCAAGATTGGGTTAACTCGGTTTGGCGGTTAGTGAGAAAATTTAAGAATTTTACATACTTTTCCACGGCCGCCACCTTGTATTATGCGACGACCTCCAATTTACAAATCTGACGTCCCCCCAACACATATCATCTTTGTGAAGATTGCCCAGCGGTTTGGGAGAAGACGATTAAAATTGCGGATACAGGCGCCAATGATGGACGAAAAGCAGTAACAATAGCTAACTTGAGCCTTTGGCTCAGGTGAGCTAAAAATCAACACTACACAAAGCTAAAATGTCATCGCTGGTGAACTATCGAGAACAAAACAGCAATCATGTACCCGTGACCTTGATCTTGAGGGGATGACGTCCACGTTCGGGGTTCTTCACATGGTTGAATGTACGTGTGATGTATTGTGAACATCGTATAGACGATAGTCCAGTTATCCCAAAAAAGAACTGCGCAATTATTTTTAGAACCCTTGACCGTGAAGAAACGACATCCACATTGAATGTTCTTCCCACGGCTGATATGAATGTACCAGTGACGTATCGTAAATATAAAATAGACCGGTATCCCGGCCAGACCTGTTTGAAGGGGGCGGGGTCTTTTCGAAGGCCCAAAGGGCCTGATCGAGGTATCTAGGGGGGTCTAAAAAAATGGACCCCCCCCCCCCTTGGCTACGGGCCTGGGTACTCATGTTGTCACACAGAAACAAAATAAATGGGTAATAAACAATAGAAATGCACTAAACAATCTATGTTTGGCATCATTGACCTTGAAGACGCGAAACCCACATGAATAGGCTTCTTCCCATTGTTGATATTAATGTATGTGAAGGGTTCACCATTTTAACAAATTGAAAAAGCATCGACTTATATTTGATAATTCCTGTCGTGTTTCGTCGCCAAAATCGGTCTGGCAGTTGGTGAGAAGAATATTTTTAAGAATGTCATAATATTCTATGGCGGCTATCTTGGATTATGCGAGGACCTCCATTTTAACAAATGTGAAAAGGCTTCACACACGGACCATAACTAAAGTTGACCAGCATCATCACGATGAGACGTTCGAAATCTGTAATAAAATGATGACCTTTCAGCGGCCATGCATTCCAGTAGGGCTCTACTACCATGTTGTGTGTCAAATCCACGACAGTCCAACCACCGCTGATCCCACAGGTGACGGGGAAAAAATCACACGACAATATATATATAGTATATTAGTTGTACAATGATCAACAGACTATCAGATTAGTTGTTCCCATCACCTGTGGCTGATCTCAAGGTCAAGGTCAAATACTTGGTCTCTTTACAAAACTTAACATCGGAGAAATATGTTATAACTTCTATTTCCTTCATCTAAAATGCTTAATATTTCACACATGCATTTCTGTAAGGCTCTACTACCATGCTGCGCCAAATCCACGACCGTCCAACCCCCGCTTATCCCAAGGTCAATGTCAAATACTTGGTCTTTTTACAAAACTTAACATCAGAGAAATATGTTATAACTTCTATTTCCTTAATTGAAAATTCTTAATATTTAACTTGTTTTACATATTTAGGGGTACCTGGGCAAACGCGGGGGGGGGGGGGGGGGGGTATTCCGTAAGCCTCGCTTACTGACCAATCTAGTTCAGTTTATAAAAGGCAGTAAGACAATGCCTAATAGTATGAATTAAAATGTAGACAATGGCTACTTAGCTAAAGCCCTGTTCAAGATACCTGATTCACACACATGTATACATATACACATAAGTATAATTACTCACGTATGCAAATACGGGCTGAACGCCATTTGCATAGGTATGTAAATTTATGTATGAAGTAAATTTTCATGGAGTCTGGAGGTAGTGCAAACGTAAATTTACGTAGCAAAAGGGTTGATATTTTGGGTGATAATTTTGTCATGAAAAAGGGCAGGTGCACATGTTCAATATGTGCTTCCAAGCTACATGTATCTAGTCGGGTCTGGGAGTAAATTTCCTAAAATTTTAGTTTTCGACTGAATGACAGTTTATTTGTGAGCCCAAAATAACTGATTTCAATATACATGTTGGAGCAATGCCTAAAACTTTTGTTTTGCGGGCAACCCGACCCTAGATATTTTAGAAACGTCTCAACTTAGGTCAATTTCGCCATGTAACCATGTATAAAATGGATTTACCAGGGGCGGATCTGGAGGTGGGTGGGGGTCCGGGGTTGCAATCCCCTCCCACGTTCAGCCACGGTGTTTACATAGATCTAAACTGCTTTGAACAAGTCATATGGTGTCCACAATTTACCACCAGTTGGAGTCTGAATTTATGCCGTAAAACACAGGAAAGTGCATTTCCGGACATCTAGATTTCAAATAAGATGCCTCCACAGCACCCCTCTACTATGCCAGAGCATTCATTACACCCCCCCCCCCCCCCCACACACACACAATACAACAGGTTGATAATGGTGGTAATTCCTAAAAGTCGATGGCTGTGGATCGTTTCGTTTTCTTGAACATGTCCAAGATCTCCATTGTGTTCAGTGGAAACTGGTAGAGTGCTATCAATGGTGTTCATGATTGGCTGTCGAGAAGTGAAGCATTCATCAGTAGCGACTTCACCAGTTACGCTTACGGTATTACCAGCCTTCGTCAAGGGGTTGTCCGTCACTGATTCCGGCTCAAATTCAGAATCCTTAAATACGTCTGGATTGGACTTAAACACATTCACTGCAGTTTGCATTGATGCTGCCTTTAGGTATGCTGTATTAAACAACCATGCTATGTTTCATTCGCTAATTGCCTCTCCTGGATGACTTCTCATGAAGTTGGTACATGCATCATAGTAATTATAATACGTATTGAGAGACTTGAACAATGAAACGTCCAGAGGCTGCAATTTGTTGATTTTATGCGGCGGCGATGACTGAAGTATAACCCCATTATTCCTGGCTGTTAATAGCATCTAAATTGTTAGTGTGACTGTCCAGGATGAGCAACGCCTTACGATCTTTGCTACATTTTACATGTATAGCGAAATGCTCCATATATTCAAAGAAGAGCTGACCATCTATGTAGCCTGAGGGGATGTTACGGTTCTCAATCGCGTATGCTGGTGCACCATTAATCAACTCATTCTTCATTCAGGAAAATGAACATGGGCGATACATATTGGCCAGTGGCGCTCATAGAACGTACAACCGTAACGTTCTTCCCGCGTTCCACTTGTAAGAAATGCAACGTTCTTTTTACCCTTGTCAGCCAGCACTGCGTGGCTTTTGGACTGCTCGTGCCCGTTTCATCAATGTTATACATCTGAGAACATGTAAGTTGTTCACGGTCTTGTATTGATCGCTATGAAACGTTGGACTTGAGGCCCTGTAGCGCGAGCAATGGATACCGCCTCTGGCATTCTGGGTTTTATGTCTGCATGGATGTCTCTTTAGGAATCCGTACAACTAGTCCCATCCCTATGGAACGCCAAATCTACATAAACTCAAATAATTAATGCTAGCTTCAAATAATTAGTGCTCTCTCTAATTAAATTTGTGCTCTCTCAAATTCAATTAGTGATATATCAAATTCAATTAGTGCTCTCTCAAATTTAATTCATGCTCTCTCTATTAATGAAATTGAATTAGAGAGCTCAAATTGAATTAGAGAGCACAAATTGAATTAGAGAGATCACTAATTGAAATTGAGAGAGCACTAATAGAATTAGAGAGAGCACTAACTATTTGAAGCTAGCAAAAATTATTTGAGTTTATGTAGATTTGGCGTTCCATACATCCCGCCTTCTTTTTCTTGTCAGAGAACGGGTGTTGGATGTGATTCAACTCACAGAACTGGTAGGCAATGTATCGAGCACCATCGGTAGACGAGCCGAACTAATTTTTTTTTTCAAAATTCTGCCGCCTCACAATTTTCTTTCCGGATATGGAATGGACCAATTTTTATTTCTGAAAAACATTTTTTCAAAAACCAGTGTTATGTACTACAACACCAATAGAAGAGAATATCAACACCCCCCCCCCCAACCTGGTATCTAAAATGTTCATGGGGGAGGACCCCCAGACCCCCCTACTTTACGATTTCACGCTCGCGGACTTGCAATTACAGACCCCCCTGCAATTAATTCTGTATCCGCGCCTGAAAATGTAGCCTACATCAGTACATGCTACTTGAATCTTCAATTGCCCCATGATTCCGGGCATGAAACACCCCATCATGTGTTGGCTCAAGATTACTCATTGTGGTGCTTCTTAATTCTTATGCCCTCCCCATCCAATCACGGGGCGGTACCGTAAAACGGGCAAGGACATGCGGTCTTTACCCACAGCGAGCCTCTCAAATAATTGTCACGTGACCATTTCGCAGCCACGTGACTGGAAAGAGTGAATATTTGTTTACATAAATCTGGTATAACCTACATTTTGAAGTGCAAATAGGACTGCTCTTCTTTTATTTCATATAGTAGAATATTGGGGGTGATTTTGGTTGCAGTGATGGCTCTGTTAATCAATTAAAAGAAGTTCATTCCGCAGTTGTCAAGACGCAACATGAACCTCCGTCGCCATTTTGTCTTTCATCTTGACCGAACCGATTTACGCAAACATCGACTACACATAACTAAATAGTTCCAAACGACACCGTATTTTACAATTAGTTGCAGTCAATCCACGTCATGCGGCAATTGAATACACACAATAATGATAATTATATTTTTAATTAATACTTTATACCGGTATACACTAATAGTTGATACCATAAATCTCTACTTCCGGTGTCGTCACGCGTATGAACACTAATTTGAGTGACGCGAAGAGTCTGGCAACTGTTGCCCTAGGAATAAACGCCATAGACACGGTAGCTGTGACGACTGTTTCCCATCAACGACAAAGGTGATTTTTCTTTCATTTTATTCATCGATTAACGTCACATCATCATTATAATATTGCTGTTTCTTAATAAAAGTCAGACTTGCTTCAATTTTCTATATTTTGACTGAGAAATTGAAAAATATTTGGCCCCTCCTGTTTGTTTGCATAAAATGGCGAGGTTCGTAGATCAGCATTTGCTACGAATGAAATTTGCTGAGGAAGTTGTGAGATATGGCGGCAGTTTCAAAAGTTACTTGACGCTAATGCGATGCTGAAGAAGTTGGAAGAGAATATGGAAACGATGTGTAAATCGTGTTTTATTTATTTTAAGCGTGGCATGCATGATTTGTGATGGGGCAATTATGGTGTCGACAATGATCAAAGCGTCCAAATACCATGGATGCGAAGGCGCTACCATGGGTGAATTAGGTTGCTAAGTGATAAGTTTGGATGGCTAGATAATACTGATTACTCTTTATCAGGAATTATCATGTCATTTTGATTTATCTGTTCGCCTATTTGCATTATAGAACAACTAAATCGCTGTTTATGAAATGATTTGTGAAATGGTGTTCTAAATTTAGTAACATTCAAGTGAAAACATGTTTGAAATTAAAATATTAAATTAATATCAGTTTAATCTTGTTTAAGCACATTACATTTGTATTGCTTTTTAATAAAACATGTTAAATAAAATATTTTGCTTTTATTTGTCCAACTTTTACAATATTTATTCAAATAATTATTATTTTTGGATCCACTGCCAATTGAACTTTTAAACCTCCCACATACCAGGTTGTAATATTAAGGAGTCATTTTTTTTCAATTCTTTAAAGGCCCTGTGTCTCAGATAAGAAATGTGAGGAAAGAAGACCTTAGCTGCACGTTTTCCTCTTTATAAGCAACAGGTTGCACTATATCGCTACACAGTAAAAATGTGCGTAATAGTGTATACTTACTTCGTGCTCTAAAATATAGAAAAAAACTGCAGGGTGTTGACATTTTTATTGAGAGACAATTCTACAATATAACACAAAAATATTAGCATAAACTTGCCAATAGGCTATAATAAATTGTTAATAGGGCTCATCTGCCAAGCATGGAATATGCTATAAATAGAATGCCTAAATCTGACAGAGTAGGACAAACATTCAGGCTTACACACTTTAGTTTAGCCTGCATTAAATGCAGTTTGCATTGTTCTGGACTTACACTGACCATTATGAAAGTTTACTGATGCATGTATTTGTCCTACTATTGGAAATACACAAATTGGTGACGTAGGTGCAGATGAGCGCTATTAGCAAAATTCTTAAGTCACTCTCCACGAAGTAGAAAGTAAACAAAGAACGCTTCAAATGCACATTTGAAAAGACTACTCCATCATAACTCTTATGTAATGCAGTGTAATGCAATATAATTAGAGTTTGAAGTGTTGCATATACCCAGGGCATAAAAATATTCACTTGTACTTGTCCGGCTGTGCAAGTACAATTATAATCTACTCGCCCAGACAAAAAAGCTACTAAAGTAGTAATAGCTGCTTATCTGGAGATCGTAATTTTGATTAAAACACGGGTGCAAATTTTATTTAGAAGACGTTCTACGCATCAATTGTCCAGATGCTTTGTAATTTTATTAAGCAGATTCAGATACACAGATTCATTTTGCAGTGGCTATGTATGCCGCAGCATCTTGAAACTATTTTAATTCGGTATATTCACTGATTATTATTAGCGCAAGTGTTGTAAAAAGTGTGTAGTTAATACAGTACACTTCCAGCGACATGCCCTGTATAAATTGCATCTGTTGATAATGCCCTTACTTAAAAAAACACGAGGCACAATGTCAGCAGAACGAGACCGTGGTCTGTCAGAGCTGCCAACTGTTACGAATTTTCCGTATTTGTTCCGGAAAATACGTTAGAAATACGGAAGTACGGACAACAATTAAAAAGGACGTTTTTAAAAAAATCAATTCTGCCAATACATCTTATTTTTTTATTTACCCGTATTCATACTCGCCTAGGCGCTTACCATTTCAATTCTTGTGTAGTAATAGTAGTTTCAAGCGCTCAGCGATATTGATTTATTCATCACGTAAATTCATAAAATGTCTGCTCCAAAGCGTGCAGTGCAGCCAACGAATTTGGGTATTTTTTATCGAAAGAAGTTAGGAGAACACATATGTTCATCACTGATTACAGCGAGACATGGTCCCATTTGGTCCTGTCGAAGCGCGGTGATGAATTTGCATCTTGCAAGCAGTGTAATTGTGATTTTTCGGTTGGTCATGGTGGCCGAGACGAGGGCCAAGGCTCTAAAAAATTTACTTTATGCATATAAGTGAGTACTGATTTGTGTTCCGGAAAACATATGTGGCGTTCCTGAAAATAGCCCATTTTTCTCTCCAGGTTCCTCATGTGACCGACATGGGGTTGGCAGCTCTGGTCTGTTTTAGGAGTGGGTAAAAAATATCCGCCGAGCGGATACAAACTGTCTAGACGTACAATTGTCTAGTACAGGGATGCTGTAATTGATCAGTATCCCGGTTTCTAATGTAAACATTAAAAACATATCATTTCCGGTTTTGAAATCGCGGAAAGCGTTAGGAAAACCAATAAAAGAATATGCTAATTTTTTGTCAGTTTCAAGTGAATTTTTAAGCCCTGATACCAGTAGTATGTCTTTGTGTCTTATCTGCAGCAAAGCGGTAGTCGGTGGTAACATGCATCATGTGAATCTCTGAATGCAATTACGTCGCTAGTCATGGTTTTTCGATATATCTATGACGCAGTAGACCTACAACCAAGTTCAATTTAGTACGAAATGTCCTGGAGTTGATGTTTATAATAAATTGGTGTCTGCGATAATTACCCGAAAAACGCATGTTTATACCAAGTTGCGATTGTATTCATAGAACAGTAGACTGGAAGCATCCTGTTGTGGTCTCCAAACCTCTCAAAGTTGTGTAAGATATATCTACATATTGCGAGACAACTCGTACCCTGGTGACTTCTCAAGTTTGTCGCATTGACATTTTCACTTTACATACCAGTATTTGCTTGATTTTTGTGATATTGCACAGGTGAGCAATATACTGCCATCATGGCCCTCTTGTTTTAACTTTTGGGCACAAATATAGCTCTAAAATGCATTGGAACGCCGGAAATTGCACATACATGTATAAATAGTAACTGGGGGAGAACTGTCCGACTAATGAGATGGGATACCGGTTACCCCTCTAGTGCTCTCAGTGCCTTCGGCAGGTGAACCGCCCTCCCCACCCCCCACCCCATGTAGTCACAAGAAACACAGTAGGATTTCTCAGCCTTGATGGAGTAATGATGTGGTCACTGATGTCAGTTGCTTGGGCAGGTGATATGTATATATCTTGTAAAAAGTTGACATTGTCATCATTGATTAAGCATTGATGGCTGAGTTATTCAGCAATGCATCATGCTTAAGCCTTGCCAGTCATACTGATGAACTTATTCAGTCAGTTGACGATACTACTTGAAAGTGGTCAATTAGTGGAGGTGTGTCATATATCTTTCAATTTATTTAATTGACTAAATAGGAACCCTTATCACTCAATTGAAACAACAACCAGACATTTTACCTCTATATTGTCTGAATTCAGCATTTATTCAGCTAATATCTTCACATATTGCACACATCTAAGTAACTATACATCATTACACATTCATACAATTACGCTCTCCAGGGATTCCGCTGGGGAAAATGAAAAAATCGCCACTTCAAAAAAAATAAAACAATTGGCGATTTATCTTTTTGGGGGATTTTTTTCTCGAAAATAGTCATTTTTTATCGCCAATTGCGAAAGTGGCGATCGCCAGTGGAATCCCTGCCTCTCTACTGATTGTCCGTCTTTCTGTATATTTATTTGAAAGTTTTTGTAAGAGTTTCTCAAATCACCTATAATTTCTGTTTGCCTTCAGCTAATATCTTCATATTGCACACATGCATTACTTAGTAACGATACATCCTTCCACATTAATACAATTACCCTCGCTACTGATCGTCTGTTTGTTTATTTGAAAGTTGTTGTAACAGTCAAATAGGGGCCCTAATGCGTCGGCAGGCCACATTTTCTAGTATTATTTATAAATTATTATCAAACATGGATTGCCACTCTTGATATTGGGCCGATAACTGCAGTTCAGGGGCCTGTTTCATTAAACTTCGTAGGACTAACAAGTTTGTAAGTGCAAAATGGAAATCCACAATAGCATTTGCTCCGACAGTTGTAGTTGGTAAATCTGCCGTGGACAGGGTTGGCAAAATCCCGGGAAATAAGAGTATTTCCCAGGACGGCGGGAAATACTGGGAAATACCGGGAAATCTGAAGCTTGGTGGTCTTTTTCATTCCAAAATGTCAAGATGAGTCTCTATATTCCCCTATATCTACTATGGTTTATATCTGTGTATACTGATAAGCCTACGGGTAAAACATTCTGCAATAAAAAAAGAAATAATAAGTTTATTTAGAGAAAAAAAACATAATTATTTTCTATTCTAGACAATTCTTCCCTATATATAAGTATATGTAGTATTTGCCAACTGTCTATTTTATTGTATATGAGAACACCCCTCATTACTATAGTAACCTGCCACTAATAAAAGCTGCTTTTAGAATTTTGAGAAAATCCCTGTTGATAACAGGGATAATCCATGTACAGTGTAAGTGTAATTGTTGTACAACTTGACATGACCATATACAGACCACCTGGGTTCTTATTATACAGTATGACACAAAAGGTGTGAGAGAAGGCTGACAATTAACAGCCTGTTGTCATAGTCTGGTATGGTTTATTAAAGTATATTAAAGTCTCATCAATGTACATGCAAATAAGTAGACATTAGTAGGCTTTTGGCTAATTTTAACGATTTTAGGTACTGTATCTCATACGTACCATCGTGGCCCAGTCTTCACGTTAAATAAATGTCATAATAATAATGCAAATAAGTAATACAAATGCAAAGCATAAAACAACAGTACATTGTCAGTCATATAAGACTTGTAAGAGACTATGGGTATGCACATCATGCTTGCTAAGATCATTTATTCTCATTTCTTGATACCGAATATTAGTGTGGGAGAAAGTTGACAATTAACAGCCTGTTGTCTAAACATAGTCTGATCATGATGACGTTATCCTTGTGAATTGTATCTAGCAGACACTCAGATGCTTCCTAAAAAATGAAGAAGTAATTTACAAAAAAATAATACAACCAAAATATAAATGTCATGGTTGCCAAATATTCCACCTGATGAGTACCCCTAGTTGGGAATGAAACATATCTATACATTGTAATTAACCACTATATCTAATTATTAAGTTGTTGGTTGTTTAATTAACTATTACTGAGCTTAAAACTAATTTAAATAACTTTAATTATCAAATAATAATAACGTAAAAAATCATATTTCCCACTTTGGGGAGTATATCCCGGGACGGGAAATACCGGTATTTCCCGCCGGGAATTCCCGCCCCCGGTATTTCCCGGCCAACCCTGGCCGTGGATGTGCTATATTTAACGACATGTGCCCGTAGGTACAAAATTATATCATCATTTGAGAAACACGCTAGTGCTGACTAATAGAAATCTTTCTATGAACATTTTTATCATACATAATTTAGTGAAACAGGCCCTAGGTCAATTACATCTATCTCGACTCTCGAGTACAGTCAATTTGGGACTGGTTTTAGTGTTAACGGTTAAATGTTTTAATTTTTGTCCCGTTTTTTTACGCCATAATTATGAGCTTCACATCATTCACCTTCACCTACGTTTTCCTCATCGATTATTGTGGCCGCCATTATCTGGGGCCAAACATGAGTTTAAATTTACAGCCCATTCCCTTGTACTTTGTGTACGTTTCAGCCATCGAGTGCAGCAGTGTGTGACATGAACATTTTTACTCTTGATATGTCTTTAGCAGCACTGTACAGGGTTGGCAATTTCCCGGGAATACCGGGAAATATGAATCTTGGTGGTCTTTTTCATTCCAAAATGTCAAGATGAGTCTATATTCCCCTATATCTACTATGGTTTATGTCTGTGTAGACTGATAAGCCTACAGGTAAAACATTCTGCAATAAAAAAAGAAATAATAAGTTTATTTAGCGAGAAAAAAACATTATTATTTTCTAGACAATTTTCTTCCCTATATACAAGTCTATGTAGTATTTTCCAACTGTCTATTTTATTGTATATGAGAACACCCCTCATTACTATAGTAACCTGCCACTAATAAAAGCTGCTTTTGGAATTTTGAGAAAATCCCTGTTGATAACAGGGATAATCCATGTACAGTGTAAGTGCAATTGTTTTACAACTTGACATGACCACCTGGGTTCTTATTATACAGTATGACACAAAAGGTGTGAGAGAAGGCTGACAATTAACAGCCTGTTGTCATAGTCTGATGGTTCATTAAAGTATATTAAAGTCTCATCAATGTACATGTACATGCAAATAAGTAGACATTAGTAGGCTTTTTGGCTAATTTTAACGATTTTAGGTACTGTATCGCATATGCACCATCGTGGCCCATAGTCTTCACGTTAACTAAATGTTATTTAATGCAAATAAGTAATACAAGTGTAAAGCATAAAACAACAGTACATTGTCAGTCATATAAGACTTGTAAGAGACTGTTTATGCACATCATGCATGCTAAGATCATTTATTTATTCTCATTTCTTGATACCGAATATTAGTGTGGGAGAAGGTTGACAATTAACAGCCTGTTGTCTAAACATAGTCTGATCATGATGACGTTATCCTTGTGAATTGTATCTAGCAGACACTCAGATGCTTCCTAAAAAATGAAGAAGTAATTTACAAAAAAATAATACAACCAAAATATAAATGTCATGGTTGCCAAATATTCCACCTGATGAGTACCCCTAGTTGGGAATGAAACAGATCTATACATTGTAATTAACCCCTATATCTAATTATTAAGTTGTTGATTGTTTAATTAACTATTACTGAGCTTAAAACTTAATTTAAATAACTTTAATTATCAAATAATAACATCAAAATTCATATTTCCCGGTATTTCCCACTTTGGGGAGTATTTCCCGGGACGGGAAATACCGGCCGGGAATTCCCGCCCCCGGTATTTCCCGGCCAACCCTGGCACTGTACGCCATTTGTCCCAGTTTTGCTTCTCATGAATCCAGAGAGATAATAGTAGGTGGCTGGTGAAAAGTTACATGTACGATAGTCAGGCATTGCAATCTACAACATGTTTATTTCTGTGAGTGTACACATAGGGTGGAAGTACATGCACATGTGTTAACATTAATTTATTGTAATCATGGTAACGCTCACAAAACCTGTCCATTTCAGTTGACTCAGATGACGAACTTGACTTGATGGCCACACAGACATTTGTAACTGACCTACAAGCCATGAATCCTACAGTGGTCCAGGTCCAACACCTGAACCATAATGTAAGTATAGGTGTATCTGATTCTTGGTGTGTTTGATTTTCGGTGAATTGTTACACCCCTATGATGCCTATTAACCAGATACATGTACGTAGCAAATTTCATCAGTATCTTGCTGACATTGGCATTTCTTGACGCAGTAGGTTTTACGAAATATATCTGTAGCTTCCTCACATTGTTGTTTAACAACCTTGAAATGTGTGTTCTTGATAGCAAATATGGTACTTTATTACCGTATATAACCATTAAAGAAACCTATTTGGCTCAATCACACGTGTGAACCAGTTTATAAAAAGTGATATACCAGTACACCAGTAAGAGCGCAATATGCACATGCTCTTACGGATGCCTATTCTAAAATATATACATGTATGTGAAAAATCATCGCCAGATATCGTCGAAGTGTAGGATCGGCATATCATAAAAAGTCCATATTTGTTTATTATATTTTCAAGACAAATTCTCTGTAATGTCACCATGTTCTGTACATGTACATCATGTTTGTTCACAGACAAGCAAGTCACCGGTGTCGTCTCAGTCGCAGGTACAGAAAAGCCAGACAGCCACAATCATACAGCCCAGTCAGACACATGCTGGTCAGCAGCAGCAGTTTATTGTTGCAAGTAAGTACAGCCAATATACAGCCACATTAGTCCATAGGTGGAAGACTCGGTCGGACCTAGGACCCAATAAATGGCTCAATTGAAAAACGTTACACCACCCTCACATTTCTGTACACTATAGTATAGCCTTTTGGCTATACTGTATAGTGTATGGAAATAGGTGGGTGGGGTAACGGTTTACAAGTCCACCTGTGCATTATTCCACACACTGATGTTTGGCTGGAGAAATGGAGCTTATGACATTTCATACTTCTGACCTTACAGCGCTCTCCTGAAACCTGACGTGGATCAAAACTATAACTTAGAAGCATTACGGCATAAACCATAAGCCCCATTTCTCCTGTCGCAGCCACATAATCAATGTACATGTAGGTGAAATGTATACATTCACAGGGATTCTACATGTATGTCATGATATTCTCGCAATGCACAACCGTAACTCGCATGAAGAATTTCTTCGAGTTAACGAAAACAAGTTATTATGTAGGTAAACACGTACTTGGGGCCAAGAATTTTCAGTAGTTTGACTTGAGATTGTGTCGTGGATATATTTAATCTGTCACCAAAATCAGGCAAATGAGACGTTTTGTCTTGCTCAAATTCAGTCCAATGTATGTACATTGTACACTATTTTCGTTCACAGCGTCGGTAGCGAGCACAGAGCAGAACCAGAGCAACCAGGAGGCGATGTCCGTCCAGCAGGGGGGTCAGGTGTACCCCGCACACGTACAGTACGTAGACGGCTCTGACCCCAGTATCTACGCATCAACAAACGGTCAAATGTACGCCCTCACCCACACCTTCACATGTGCACTCCTCTCTCCACTCTTTGTGCTTCCTCCCTGCATGACTGGGTGCTCATCACCCATGATTATAATACCTCGGAGCATATACATGAATATCATGCTCAAAATGAACACAACTAGTTTCACTTAATTGGTTGTGCCTGAGCTGTGCTCCGAGTTTACCAATTTATTTGGTTTTGAGTATCAGTACACGCACATAAAATGTTCTTAATTGCAGGGCCTGCTTTCTGTTCCCTTTCCTAAGCAGCATTTTTGGATGAAGATTCAACAATATTTTCAATTCACAATCATTCCAAACACTTTCACCCATAAGTAACTGGAATGGATTTTAATTGTTAATTTTGCAAGCACTCCAATCGTCACAAAAATTATTTTCAGACTAGTCCATTTATGAAAAAAGGGGTGTTTTTGTTATCAAAAACATGAACATTTACTTTGCAAACAGGTCAGATCCTCATGAGACAGCTCGTCACGAGCCAGCTCATCTGGGTCTACACTGTTTGCCAATACCGCTATACAGGTCTGTGGTGTTGAAGGGGTTAAATTCCATATTCCGTTCAGGCCATACAGTGGGGTCAGCGTGTAAGTGCACACATGAACAAACACGACAGGTTGGTGCACTTACAAGCTGACCCCACTGTAGCCTACAATGCTAGCAAACACATTGGACTGCAACTTGGTGTTATCCGTGTCTACGACTTTGATATCGCATACTAGTCTCCAGAAATTGGTGCATTGGGTAACAACCTTTTTTCGATTGGGCCATTAACTGAGTCCCAGGTCTTTCACCTGTGGAATATGCAATAAATATGTTGTTGTTAAGAAAATGCTGCTTGTCGCTGTTCCAGCTACCTAACACCTGTGGTTTTGGTGCCCACTAACCCCTTGACTGTTGTAAAAATTGTAAACAAAATACGCATATTGCTTCGTATGTAACTAAATGTAACCACATCACACACATATTTTATTAATTCATTCCAGTTTTTGCTGGAAACACGTTTTGAAAGGGCATCTTCAACGCATATGTTTCTCATGTACTCTCAAAGTTAACCCATTGTAGGCTGGATAATCATAAAATTTCCCTATTTTCTATTCAAAAGTATATGTTGTTACCACTCATATGAACCGTCTCGTCGAGATGGTTCAAATGAATGGCAACAACATATAGTTTAATTGTGATAGCGAAACCTCTCTAAACCGGACACCCAGGTAGGTTCCCAGGTTGTCCGGTTTATAGAGTTTGCACTGTAAGTCCGGCATTTTAATCATTCTGAGCCATAGCTGTGTGCTATGTGATTATGAACAGAAATTATCACCTGAGATAAGGCCAAGAAACTCATCAAAAATATTATCACAGGTGTTTTCTTGGTGTCCGGTTTAGAGAGGTTCCATTGTATTATATATATATAATATATAGACTTCAATGGGTTAACAATGAATATTTATTTCCGACATTTTATGGTTAACTCTTTGCAAGCTAGCGGCGAAAATATTCGCCAAACGAATTAGGAGTATATGTTTTATTTCTCTCTGTAAATATGTCTTGAAATTTCATTAGAATTGTGTCCTCTGGACACAATTCTAATGAAATTCCAAGACATATTCATGACATTTATAAGGAGAAATAAAAGAAAATATAATGAATTGTCATCTGCTATTTTTGAACTATTTATAGCCAACAAATTTCCCAGCATGCAACGAGTTAACAACATCCCATACTGGTTATGATTTCTATTATTATTTAGTTGGTGTTGTGTTGCGTGTATTAGTGAGATAGTATAGCTGCAGATACACACATTTTTTGTTTGCAAATCGGGATATGAGCATTGAAATAAAAATGAACGAATTCAAATTAGCAGTGACATTTCAAATAGTCGCAGTTTCAAAAGCGCAGTGGAATTATTTTTTTAACATTGCACTGTGTTCTATAAACAACAAGTGCAGATGGAATTGTCACTGTAAACTTACTGGGGGATGTGTGTATATTTGTGGACAATGTCATTTAGTCTAATAAACATCCCCAGGGTGGTGCAATTTTCGGGAACCGTGTGTAAAGTGTGGTATAAAATATGACATATTTGATACCTGAAATGATGATGCAAACACAGATGTGCAATCACACTGTTCCCTACTATGTCAGTTGAAGTAGTCCTTGGGTCCGTCTCACTTTGTACGTAAGTGCAAATTTAGGATCGTCTGGAAATTTCAATTGATGGATTTACATTTATTGAGCATAGGCTGCATATGAAGTTTAGTGAAACGGCCCCCTGATTTTATTGAACAAACAGGGAACAGGATGGGAAAAGTTTCATATCTGCGACCAGCCAAGCCAAATTAGGGCCAACGTTGTTCGCTAGTCAGTCAATAATGTGTATTTGATATGGTCAGCAAATGGAGTAGACGTTGGTCAGGGTCTACATTTGTTGTGAATGTAGTATGGTCCCTTTTCTCAAATTGTATATTTTTCTTTCAACCCTAATTAACTGGAATGGACATTTGATGTTAATTATCCGACCAATCCAATCGTCACAAAATGATTTTCAGACTAGTCCTATTTCTGAAAAGGGGGTCGTTTTGTTTTCTGAAAAAAATACTAAAATTACTTGCAAAAAGTGTAGATCCTGATGAGACGGCTCGTTACGAGCCGGCTCATCTGGATCTACAATGTTTGCAAACACAACTAGAGGGCTGTAGTTTTGAAAGGATTAGTCTTAGGGCTGACAAGAAGCTACATTGTTGGACCCAGCTTTGCTGAATGGACGTAAAACCCATTTCAGATGTTGTCATAATGTGTATAAGTTGTATAGTGTACTAGTGTTTTGTTCTTGATGTAAATATATCTGTTCTGATTTTGGGATTTTCCCTGCAATGCAGCAGGTTAAAATGGGATCGAACCTGTTTGCCCGGCCTTACTGTTGATAGGCCGTTAAACACTAATAAACAAACAAACAAACTTTCCCAACATGATTGTCAGAACATGAGAAGATGCATAACTGTTCAAAGTTTTGTAAGTTTGAAAATTGGCAAAGATGTTGCAATGTGACCTGTATATTGTGCATTTGGATGAAACCTCCAACATTTAATGCTCTTTACTGTACATTCACAACTCACTTGGGGATAAAGTTACGATGGTTTAAGGCATACTATCTCATGCATGGGTGTTTTAGTTTATAAATAATGTGTGCATGCTATTTAGGTTTTGCTGTATTTCGTTTTGAGCTTGCTTTAATAACACTATTAGATTAACATTTGTATTTTCACATATTTTACTTGATATCATGTTCATATTAGTTTGGTACTGTAACCTCATACATAGTTGGACACATACAGCATTGAACTCACAACTTTTGTAGCAATTGGTCCTCTAGTACATCCACTCGGTAAGGTTAGACTATAATCATTTTGCTGATAGCCAGGGATTCCGCTGGCAATCGCCACTTTCGCAATTGGCGATAAAAATAAACAATTGGCGATAAAAAATTACAATTTTCGAAAATTTTTGAAGTGGGGATTTTTTCTTAATTTTCCCCAGCGGAATCCCTGGATAGCAGTTAGCCTACTTGTGTGACTGGATGGCAAACAGGGTAGTCTCCGATCAGACGGCTATGCTGGTCACCAACATAGTGAGGTCCTTTTTCTCAGCCAGCAGCCCACATGTAATTACAATCCAGGTCTATCAACCCTCAACCCATCCATGTTTGTAAAACTTGATCATTTTTGCGAATTCTGTACATGTAATCAAGCAGTTTGATTAGCTGATACCGACTTTAAACTTGACTTAACCCTTTACAGTGCTCAATTAAATGTTTGTCGTCTGCTTACTTTTTATACCCCCGGCATACAAAGTATATCAAAGGGTATATGGTTTCTGTATTTCTGTCCGTTCGTCCATAAGATCTGTGTTTAAGGTTTCCGTAAGTCGGATTGACGTGAAACTTCATTTACGAAAGTGATTCAAACTTGAGCTTTTTTGAGAAAAATACTAAATGTGAAACAACACCAGATGACAATTTTTGTTTCGCACATTATGGGGTTTAAAATCTGCTCAGTCTTTTACCACTCGCACTATTGAGCATGAGCATCTGGTATATGTTCAAAAAGTATTTTTTCTGAGCACAGCACAACACAACTTGGTCCAGATAACCAAACTGATTTGACTACTGATCTGGGCTACATGTATGTCGACTTTCAATGTCATTTACGGTACTGAATATATTGCAGGTCTTCAAAATCCATTTCAGAAAATTCTTATTAAATGTTGTGATATAAATGTACATGCTTTCTTGTCATGCTCAATATGTGGAAATTTGCTTCTCTGTCAATCGTACGGCGTAATTTCGAGTACTAATACATGTATGGAGGATGTGAGATTTTTGTTCTACTTCGAGAAAAGTTGGGTATCCTCGGCGTGTCAATGGACTCCAAATACAGTCCGAGACTGAACAATGTGAATGATAATGTCCACGCTGGTCAGAAATTCCCGGAGGTCCTTGTTGGCCAGTGGACTACTTTCCAGGAGACTTGATCGTGACTGTGTAGATGAATGGTAGAAATAATTGCATGATTTTATGCTTGTTTGATATAACCCATTGGCCTGAAGACACCAAATAATAAAAATTCCTAGTTCAATTGCATGGCAACTCATAGAAACTGTTGAGCAAATCTAAATTCAAAATCAATTTTGTTTCCATCTCTTTTGGTCAGTATACGTGTATCTGAAAAACTTGGTGAATAATTAAAAAACAATTTAGCATGGTATAGTTCTGCATCAAGAGGGTGTATTCTCTCAGGGTAATATCTGTAGAACTAAAACAAGCAATTTTTACATGTAAAACAAATACATGCTTCAAAAATATTGTCCTCCAGTCCGGTTATTTGAAAAATGGGATGTATTCTGGTATTAAATGCTCCTGTCTGATGTGCATTAAAATTGTGGGTGCCTATTATATCTGCAACCATACGGTCGATTGACAAAGCTTTATGCCCCCGGTCTGTAGAGCCGAAGGCATATAGTGTTTCGACTGTGTGTCCGACAGTCCGTGTGTCCCGTGTTGCATATTAAGAAGTTCACTAGAGTTTCTTAAATATGTCGTAACTTCTATATCCCTTAAAGGATTACTTAAATATTTCAACATAGCATACTTGTGGGCAAATGCCACACATCCATGCTGCCATTAATATGATCTTTACCTTTTGACCATCACAACTTTGAGCTTTTTCACACATCAAGAAGTTCGCAGGAGTTTCTCAATTCTGTCACAACATCTATATCCCTTGATGGATTATTTTAATATTTCAATACATCATACTTGTGGACAAATGCCACACATCCATGCTGCCCTTAATATGACCTTGACCTTTTGACCTTCACAACTGTGCTTATGAATGCTGGTCACTTTTTGTTAATTACCTTTGGCACAGTTTCTCCAATCTGCCACCGGGGGCATTCGATTTTCCGGGGGCATTTGTTTTTATTGGCGTTACAATTTTTTTTATGAGTACTTTATTTCTTGTTTTTAAGTTTGTCATTTTTTTTAATGTTTAAATCTGCCATTAGCTCACAAAAAGATACATGTATTCTATAATCATGTTAATGTCGGTGAGAATTGCATTACTCGATTACGAAGTCTCTATTTAGAAGCATTATCCCGTTTTAATATGCAAATGCTTTTGATCTTCAGATATTCCAATTGTCAAGTAATCCTCATTTTGCCAGACCAACTCTACCATCAAGTACATGTATTGACACACAGTTTCTGAAGCATAACAATATTCTGTGTACATTCTTAGATTTTCAGTTTGTCAGTAACATTAAGTTTTATTTTAACAGGGTTCGGTGGAATAATGAGGGGTAATTTGATTTATTGTGTGTTGTGTATTCAGTTCTCAAGATCAGCAGCAGGTGTCTGCCTTAACCCTTACAATGCTGAATTGAATTTTTGTCGTCTGCTGTTTAGTTTTTGGTTGCCATTTTTCTTGTTGAAACGTGGTTTGACAGAACTTTAGAATCATTTTCTTTGGAAATGATTCTAAAGTGCTGTCAAATCATGTTTTTGTTAAGAAAAAATACAAAATATAAAACAACGACAGTTTTCGTTTCCTGCATTCTAAGTGTTAATTGAAGATGTCCGTACAACCAGGGGAGTCACCCTACCTTTTGGACTGACATCTTCATTTATGGAATAGTTTCCTTATTTCTTGTATGGTTTTGTTGATTTAGAACATAGGCAACTATTGACAAATTAGCTGCTAATTTTGAGTTCTGCTTTTGTTTTGTTTTCATTGGTATTGTAATAAATTTTGTCACAGTTACGTTTGCATCTACCGGTAATTGCATATTTCAGAAGGAGACATATGCTGGTGAGCAAAAGCCAATGGAGTTGCTTTATGACCCAGAGATGTAAAGAGTATTCAGGCAGCACACAATACACTGTTTGGAAAATAGGATCAAAATATGTGATGTTCACATACAAAAGTCATTTAAAGCAATGTTTTAAATGGCTTTTGTATGTGAAAATAACATATTTAGAATCCAAATTTGGAAGAGGGGCTACTATTAGACTCGGAGGGGGCTACTATTATAATAAATATGGTACCTAGTTAAATTTATAAAATAATCCGTTATATGAGTATCCTCTAAGCAAGCATTTTACATTTGCAGACCCATATTTATCTGTTTTCTCTTTGTTTAATTGTGCAGTGAAATTGAACATATTGGAGAGATGACTATAACCTACATGAGAGAGGAATTTCTGTATATGTCTCCAGTTGATATTATGCTTGGTGTTTGATGTGTTGTTCTCTTGCAACATTGATACTTGTCTCCACACCACCAGGGTTGCTGACTCGGTGGGAAGGAAGTTCATCCATTTCATGCCAGATACTGTTTTACTGGTTCGCTCATTATTTTCTACTTTCTCCTCAAAACATACATCATGTTACGGTCGTGAAGAAAATAATTTAGTTTGAACAAGTCAATTGATACATGTGTCTGGCATGACATTTAACCCTTACACCGCTATCTATCTTTTTGTCGTCTGCTGCTTATTTTCTATTTTCCATTTTTATCATCAAAATCATGCTATGACAGCACTTTAGAATAATTTACAACATGCTTTGACAGCACTTCAGAATCTTTTCCATTGGAAATGATTCTGAACTGCTAAACATGTTTTTATTGAGAAATAAGGCAAGATATAATAGCAACAGCAGACGACAATTGTTGTGTGTAGCGGTCTAATGGTTAAGGTAAATATTCTTACTTGTGAGTGTCCCCAACACTGTGGCCTGTGGATATAAAACATGTTCTCATTTCTCGTGTTTGTTATTATTGTGTTCAGATACTTTGATTGTTTCAGTTGTATGTACTCAATCAATCTTGAACAATTTGATTTCTGAAGGATTCTTTTTGTAATCATAGGCCCTGAATGTTCTCAAGTTCACAAAGGGTTATTTTCACTTCTGTTAAAAAAATGGGTATGCTTCTGTTTGTAATACTGACCCAATTGATGTCTGTCCAAGATTTGCATTAACGTTTTCAGCTACATGTACCTACTATCTCTGTTACCGTAATTCAGATTGGAACGTTATATATTCATTTGTCAATATCCATATTTTCATTCTATATCCCACCATGCGACCCCTATGACATGTATGACGAAGGCAAGGGTCAAATAACATATAAATGTGTTTTAAAAATAAATTTGCGTTACAGTTTATGAGGGGTACGTCCGTCTGTCGTACGGATTTCTTGTTCATGCATGTGTTCATTAATAGATGTACCAATGTATACTGTTGTTATTTTACTGCATCTGTATTTCAGTATTGATCTGTTGTGAATACATATACATGCTGTATTTGTCAGTGAAATATTGTGTGACAAATTGAAACCAAATTATCTTGTACGCAGAAAAAAAAATTGATTCCAAATGATTATTGAAGGTATAATTTATATTATAATAAATCTATTAAATATAGTTCTATTCATTCCAGTAGACAGGGGGCCGTTTCACTAAACTTCTTACAAATAAAATGTTTGTAAGTGCAAAATTATGATAGTCTGTAAATGTCACATTAACAATGTTTTCTTGTAAACAATTATTGGATTTACATTTATTGAGCATAGGCTGCATATGCAGCCTATGCTCAATAAATGTAAATCCATCAATTGAAATTTCTAGACGATCCTAAATCTGCGCTTACGAACATTTTAGTCGTAAGAAGTTTAGTGAAACGGGCCCCTGGTTCTTACCCAGTCAGCTTTCTGTATATGCCCTGATATATTCAGTCGACTTGTAATCAATTTTTAGTTGTCAGAGAAAATGAGTATCAATTGTAACCAATAGACCATTGTCATGATTTTTATAGTTTTATGTACCGTATTTATTCTAATAGTAGCCCCCTCCCATATTTGCATTCTAAATATGCTATTTTCACATACAAAAGCCATTTAAAACATCATTGTTTTAAATGGCTTTTGTATGTGAAAATATCGTATTTTGTTACTACTTTTCACGTTTAAGTTTACTTAGCCCGGGAGGGGGGGGGGGTTATTAGAATAAGTACGGTATATAAATAAGATGAATGGGGGAAAAGATAGAAAATACATGTACATGCATTTCCAGGTTGCTATTCATAATGTTCGCTTAGCTGAAGCCTCTGTATTTAGACCGTAATCAGCATGCTCGTCAATGCAGATAGTATACAATGTACATCTACCTTACACATTAATGTTCATTGATGTATTATATTATTGGCATTCTCATTTCCCGTTCCATTATGTCCCTCATCCAGCTATATAATTACATCTGTACATTACTGCAATGATCACATGGTATCTGCTAATGAAATGCCACTATATGTTTTCATTTCCAAGCAAACTATTCAATAATTGCAGTCTGTTGATGTGTAAACAGTAGTGTGATTTAATTTTACCCAATTAAAATTTTGACATACCCAATTGCTTCAGAAATTATGGAGTGACACTACTCAATTACTAATTCCTCATCTGGAGCCCTGATTCATACTCGAGCATTAGAAATATAATGAATTCTTCAATGATCAACTGTTGATATGGAGACAACAGTGTATCTGTGAAAACTAATCATATTTACAAAGACTGTATAACGTGCAAGTCCAATGTTCACATTTGTGTAATTAAATGTTTTTTTGCCTAGAAAGTATACATTATTACCACTCGTTTGAATACTCTTGATGAGACAGTTCAAATGAGTGGTAACAAATACCTTAATGGAGAAATAAACAATATAATGAGATTTTTCAACAAAAAAATATTGTATCCTTAGTCTGTGGTAAGCGCCGGCTGATCTGGGTCTACATTGGGGGGCCAAGGTCATAGGGACCATTTTTACATCGCGATATAGTCAGCACATTGGCGTACGTGCGTCCGGGTTAAATTATTTTTTTTTGGTTGAAGTTTTTCGGTATACTATCAAAGCCTAGGTGGGCGCGACATGCGGGCTGCAGCCATATAGCAGGCATAATCTTCAGCTGATTTCAGATGATTTTGTCATAATTTGCGTTTTCAAAATGATTCTTAACTTTTGGCATGCTAGCGGTGAAAATATCCGCCAAACAAATTACGAGTATATGTTTTATTTCTCTCTGTAAATATGTCTTGAAATTTCATTAGAATTGTGTCCTCCGGACACAATTCTAATGAAATTCCAAGACATATTCATGATATTTATAACGAGAAATAAAAGAAAATATCATGAATTGTCATCTGCTATTTTTGAACTATTAATAGCTCACAAATTTCCCAGCATGCAAAGAGTTAATCAATCTGGTATGCTCAAATTTGATACTTTTGCAGGTGGGATGAGGGGGTTTCAGTGGATTTTCAGATGTTTTCAGTGACAGCCATTTTCATGTCTGCATCTAGTTATTCACAGTAACAGATGACTAAGGTGTTAGAAAAGTAATAATTAGATTCCACTCCAGATTATGATATAACATATTGGGCAGGTGGGAGGCCTATAAGTTTAATGTTTACAGAAATTGATTTAAATCCAGTGTATAAACAATACTTTCTAAAGTACATACCTGTACAAATAAACATTTGTGTACCTTATTTTAAGGGCAAGTGGGAATGGTAATCTGCTATTTAATTATGTCTATTGATTTATGTAGTAGTATATAGGGTATCAGTATGTTACCGTTTTTGATATAACAAGATAATAGAGTGCAGCAAGCACACCACCCCTATAACAAAGCCGTTAAAACACTGATAAAACAGCAGCGTACTAATTGTGTATATCTAGCGTTTGACACCTCTAGAGATGGAAAAAACCCGAGGTAAAATTTTTACCGTCTACAACAAATTAACGCAGTTTTAGATAGAAATATGTTTATGAAAACCCAAAATTATGTATGTCAGTACGTTACCGGTTTTGATATAACAAGATAATAGAGCGCAGCAAGCACACCACATCACCCCTCATAAAATACTGTCGCACCATCATGAGAGATATTACTTATATCTAGCGTTTGACACCTCTAGAGATGGAAAAAAAACCAAGGTAAATTTTGTTTAAAATCCGTCCCCAAATTGATGAGGTTTTCGGCTACCTTTTTCAGCTACTTTCGGCTACCACACAGAATAGGTACTCGATGAACTTTGTAGAACTCCCACACAGAACATGCAAGAAATACCAACAAAGGCAAAACACAAGGAAATGCGGGTATCCATGCTGCCAGCTCTGTAGACTCCAAAAACTATGCAACATTTTCTTTCCAAAAAGGCTACTCCATGTAGAAAAGGTGCGCGCCTCCAGAGGGAGGGTGTACGGAGTCGCTAGTTTCGTTTTTCCATTCGGCGTACCGGACTGTTTTGCGGAGTGCACGAACTGGGCGTTGGGATCTGGTTTGTTCTTCCAGAGTCTACAAGCCTCTAGAGACACGAATGGAAACAATGGTTTGCAAACTGCATACACAGCGAAAGCAATCCCAAGACACCACTTTGCATTCTCCATCGTTTGCCAAATTTCGTGCACCTCCAAGTCTTTTTCGCATTTCGGCTCGCTAGGCTTGGGAGCGCTATCCTCGGATGCACTAGTCTCGGAACCAGTGTCCGAAAACGCGCTAGTTCCGACCTCCACCAAACGGTCTTCTAGAAACCCCAGACACGACTCCAAATTCGCCAGCAAACGCTCCAAACGAAGTTCCACATCCAGTAGCTTGCGATCCAAACGGTTTCCCAAGAAATGCAAACGCGTAGATTCGCCGGCTGGGCGGGCACCTTCTAGAGGGGTATTCGCAAGGGGAGGTTCTTCTAGAGGCCCAGGTGTAGGAGGTGGGTCTACATTCGCAATGGGAGGTTCTTCTAGGGGTGTTGTACTGCTAGTTGCACTACTAGCTTCGTCCAGAATTTTTTGGAGTCTTGCGCTACCAATTCCGTACTTCTTTTTGATGTTGCGGGCTGTGGTCATTCCACGGGTGGAAACAATTTCTCGCATGTTTTTCGGAGACAAGTAGGTTTTCGGCATTGCGTCTTTCTAGACACAGGGGAACATGTGTCCAACAGGGAATCTCAAAGTGCTTGGAATGTGCGAGACGCCTGGGGGCTTTCCCAGGAGAAACATATTTTCTACGATTTTCGTGTTTTTGCTGAGTATTGCTGCGTATTGCTGAGTATTGCTGAGTATTGCTGAGTATTTGATAATTTTGTAAAATTAATTGTTAAACATTACTCAGTATAATATAATACAAAATCTAACTGACTTATTATGAGTTTTTACAAAAAAGATAAAGATTCTCAAAAGATGAATGAAGCTGAAGAAAAAATGTGGCATTATGTTCCTGGTAAACTTCATCAACTTAAATATGCTTCCGAAAACCCTGATAAAATATTAGGAATAAGGAGTATACCTAGAGAAGACTATATGCACTATGTTAGTTTACTAAGTTATTCTGCGCGGAAGTTTGGTTGTTGGGATGAGCCATTTGGATAGCAAACTGTTGCTTATTATTAACTCGAACACAAAGTTGTTACTACCGTGGTAAAGAAATTTATAAATGATGGTGAACTTTGTAGAAATAATGAAAATCTATAAAGGGGAGTAAAATCTCTGTGTAACAAAATTATGGTATTGGGGTTAACTCCATATGGAGACTAGTTGAAATATTCCGATAGAAACTAAATGTATCGCGCTTAACTTTATAAAGGTGTGGTGTGAATACCATCTACATCCAATCTTCTCTTATCATAGTAGGCGGATAGCCCTAGCTTCTTCTGGGTGTAAGTTCTCATACAGCCGTGTAGCATGCGGAAACCTCTATTAGCACCTACATCTTTATGGGTGAGATCAAGCGCTGCCTTATATCTATCCCAATCTAGCTTGTTCTGCCTGGCGTTCAATCCCTTAGCTGAATGCTTGATACCTCCACCTTTTTTCTCAACTACGTAACACTTACTACTTAATGCGATAGCACGATCGCCTCTGAATTCGGTCTTGAAAAGTCTTGGCTCTCTGTTACTCCACTTATCCCAAGCGAGCCATTCTTTTTTATGTTCGTTAAAATCCTCTACAAGGTGCGGTTTGATCACATCTTCCAACGAATTCGGACCACTGATACCCATATACATACTATCCGTATCCATCTGTACTAGCTCAAAGTCAGCTCTATCAACATACTTATCTAGAAAGTCGTAATAGAACTCTAACATTCTCAACTTAGCGTATTGATATACGGCTATACCGCAGTGGAAGGGTCTCGTCATTGAAGCTGATGATTTCCTACTAGATATTTCGTACGCGTCTCCTATTTCTTCGATATCATCGAAATACGCGGATCTTAATGCTCTGTCAACACACGTCTCATCTTTAGTATAAGTAGTACACAGGTGTTTTTCGGGAGATTCTATCATTTTTCCGCAACACGAGTTTCCTAATAGTTTCATAATATCCGCAATCGGGGCGGCTTCAACGTTTACGTCACCTTCTCTACGCGCTGCAGTAACTTCTTTCACGAACCATTCAACGAACGGCTTGCCCGCTTTATAATTTATAATCCTATGCACTCCTGTGATGATTAAACCATGTTTTAGATACCATTTCAATAGCGGCGCGTACAACAAGACTTTCTCCGCACTCATAGCTCCAACTAACTTCTTACCATCTCCTCGATTGCGGTTCGTATCATCGAGATATTTCAACATATGATCCGGAACTTCATCTACCTCCACTACACGATTTATAAAGATAGGTGACATTTCTGAAAAGACGTCGTACAAGTTGTGTGGAACTTCTATATCGACCTCCGCAAACCCGAACCAAGTACCGCTCTTAACTCTGTTGGTGAAATCATCTATTTTAGTTTGATCGTGGGGGTTTTCCTCCCTGTATAAAACACCCTTACCGCAAGGCATTTCCTTACCTAGCGTTGATAGATAAAGAGCGTTAGCATCCAATCCTAATACAGACTTACATTTTTTTCCGTTACCATCTGGAGTGGATCTTAATCTCGTAACATTCGCCTCTTCGTGTCACGTAAATACTATAGAAGGTCCTCCAACTAGTGCACCTTTCAACATTTCATACTCTTCAGCTTCAGGCGCGAACAGTGGTGGACATATCTCGCGAACTTCCGCGCTTTCCTTAGTCTTGTAAGTTTTAACGTGCTCCTTAATCGTTCCTCTCAATATATATTGCAACGCGACTCCCCCCGGTAGGGTAACCGCATCCTTAAACATATCTATACCTTTGAGCGAATAAAAGTTAGACATCTTCTCTAGAGCTTCTAGAAATGGTGAGACATCTAGATCGTTGTAATATTCCAACCAATCTTTGAAACTTTTCATCCCTCTCGCTTTATAAGTTTCGACACACGCGGCTAACTCATCGGGTTTAATCTTATTACTAGGTGCTAGCCTATTAGTCCAACATTCGATAGGTGGTAAACCCTCATAATTCAACTTGTCATAATTATCGAACCACTCGTACGGAAAGAATGATTTATTACATTCGCAACCGTATGCGCGTACCCATTTATCGTAGGTCACCCCTGGAGATAGATACATTCTCACATCTAAAAACTTTAATTTTGGAGTCATCAAATAAACGGTCGTATTTGTTTTCTTACCAACCATTACTTTCTCTGTAGTATCTGATAGAATCCCTACTAGATATCTCTTAATGACATTCAAATCGTATGATCCACAGTTGAAACCTAATGTAGGAACCTGCGAAATCCATCTCGTAAGTTCTTTCTGCTGGACAGTTGGAAGTAGATCGAAATCGGTTGGAAAACCGTAGACCGAATTCTTACCAACTTCTTCTCTTATCTTATCTCCTCGCTTAGATACTTCGTCCATAAATCTCTTAACTAAGCTCTCTGGATCTGTATCACAAATGTGCACTGCACAACTTCTCTAGTTAGCGTATCACCCACACTTACACTTACCGGAACGTGAGTATCAATCACATCTAGATTTTTTACGGGCCTATCTGGATCGCTCTTAACCAGTAAAGCCTCAAAATCATACACTATCTTATAAGGGTAAATTACTGTTGGAGGTGTTGGAAGCGGTGCGGTTACCGCTCGCTTTCTCTGTCGATCGTACTCGCATTCCCAAATTGTAACTAAATTATACGAAGCTCTAATTATTGTATCTCGTACGAGCGTGTTTGCATACTTATCTTGTCTATTCTTACTATGTCGTGGGCAACCGTGCCAATAACAGCCGTGAAATTGATAAACTGTGTTGGTTTCGGAACAATATCCATCAACTGGTCGCTTTCTTTATTACTCTTTCTCCACCGTGTCCGCAAACTGCTGTGTGAATATGGTTATCTGTAAATGTATTCATCCACTCTATAGATTTCTTACTACAATGAGACTTAGGATAGAAAGCTTTCTCGAATGCGGATTGTGGCCTGTCTATTTCGTTACCCTTACAAGATACTTTAGTTAATCCGCGATTGCAAGTTTGCGCGTGTCTCGCGATGCAGTGAGACTGAGTGAATCGTTGTTGACAATTAGGACAACAGTAATTTTTTGTGGCTCTTCATATCCGTTATAAGAAACGCGTGATTGTTGTAAATACCTATCTTCATTTTCATAACACCAACTTCATCATAATGTGCGGCTGTGTGTCTGATATACCAAGTGCCATTTTCTTCGGGCTCGTACGCTTCAATCCCAACTTTAAAACATTCTTCAACCAGCTTAAGCTCCTCAAAACTTATAGGACTATCTTTCCTGCGCTTCCCCGCAATGAAATCTTGATACTTTTTGTTCAAAGATTTTATCTCTCCGATTGATCTATCCGCTCTCAATGATGTATCTTTATATAAAGCTAGACATCTGAACAGACATAAATTATCGTTGAAAGTATCTAGAGGTTTTATTCCCTTCTTATTTCTCAGCCAGTCAGGAAGCCTTCCACCTCCTAGTACATTTACTCGCGTATCACCAGCTGTAACTTGAGTAGTATAAATAAGCTTAATTGTTGTGCTTAACCATCTTACGAACACCCATTTTGTATTGGGTCTATCTATTCTACCGACATCCAATCTATTTTCTTCCTGCATTTTAACCCATTGTCTTACACCCGCAGACCCTTCGAAAGTGGGGCTTCCTGAAATGTTTCTACCATATGTTATTGTGTTCGGCTTGCCCGCTTCATCAACCTCCTCAATATGTTGTAGCTTATACGCGTATGAATATCTTAAATAAAAGCTACCTGTCATCATCTGATTATCGAGCTGCTTCATGAGTCTTCTAGATGAGTTACGGTTACGGTTTCTCTTTATTGTGATCGTTACAACTCGTCGCCCTCTCTCTATATTAACGCCAAACCCGTCTGTATCTTCGAGTATTTCGGGCCCCTCATTCACTAGCTTCCTTACTAGTGAGGTGTTAATCTTACGCTTCGGTTTTTTATTAAGTCCAACGCCTTTAGATAACAGTACAGCTTGCGCTTCTGAAGCTATTCTGTCTGATATTTTCGTTACATCTTTATTTTCAATACCCTTAAACACTCCCTTAGCTGCGGCTCTCCGCATTCTGCTCCATAGTATATCATTCTTTCCCTCATTTATCAACCCTTGAAGTTTTTTCTCTTTCATCTTCCCGCTAAAAGGTATCCCCATTTTTGTTAAATCCCTCTGCAAGTTATCAATGTTGGGTTGCCCTTCTATATCGTCAACAAGTTGTTGATATACTGCAGGATTCTGTCGTCTCAGATTTCTCAAGTTCGCTTGTGTCATGTTTATTGTTGTTTATGATTATAGATAATTAATGTTCAATTGGAAAATGAGAATTTTACTTCATTTTTATCAATACTTTTTATTGCGTTATTACCACTTTCTATCACTACCTCGCCTATATTTTAAAACCCCCGAACGTACCAAATTTTCTCCATATTTTTGGTAGCCGAAAACCTCATCAATTTGGGGACGGATTTTAAACCGCGTTAACTTGTTAGACGGCAAAAATTTTACCTTGGTTTTTTTTCCATCTCTAGAGGTGTCAAACGCTAGATATAAGTAATATCTCTCATGATGGTGCGACAGTATTTTATGAGGGGTGATGTGGTGTGCTTGCTGCGCTCTATTATCTTGTTATATCAAAACCGGTAACGTACTGACATACATAATTTTGGGTTTTCATAAACATATTTCTATCTAAAACTGCGTTAATTTGTTGTAGACGGTAAAAATTTTACCTCGTTTTTTTTCCATCTCTAGAGGTGTCAAACGCTAGATATACACAATTAGTACGCTGCTGTTTTATCAGTGTTTTAACGGGTTTGTTATAGGGGTGGTGTGCTTGCTGCACTCTATTATCTTGTTATATCAAAAACGGTAACGTACTGATACCCTATATACTACTTATGTTCCTATTTGTGGCTGTGACTGGCGAACTGGGGCTTATAGGATTTGTGATCAGTGTAGCTCCTTATCAGATAGCACACTCCTGTAGTCTGATAATGATCAATATTGCTTTTTAGAAGCATGATGGGTGGATGCAAAACCCATAAGCCCCATCAGGGATTCCGCTGGCGATCGCCACTTTCACAATTGGCGATAAAAATGAACAGTTGGCGATAAAAAATTACAATTTTCGATTTATTATATTTTTTTTTGAAGTGGCGATTTTTTTATTTTCCCCAGCGGAATCCCTGCCCCATTTCTCCAATCACATGGTGGCAGCATGGGTAATTTAACGATCGGGATTCATCCTTTCCGGAATCCCAGCCAGAGACCTGGTTTGGCCCTCGCGTATGTCGTCGGCATTCTTGTATGTGACAGTTGAATTTGGTTATACCCTTATATGAGTATTACGATTATTCGTAATCCTATTTTAGGGGCCAAGTGACTGGTGTGGTATGGACCTGGTTCCATCCAGGTCAGGTTAATCTAATTTCGGGGATGAATATATTTGTTTTTGTTGTAAATATTCTGTTCTGATTTTGGGATTTTCGTCCCAATGCAGCAGGTTATATACGGCCTTAAATGACCTTAGCTTTTGATTGGCCGTTACACACCAATGAATAAAATCAAATACATGTAAATCAAATCCAATCACAGCCACATATTATTGCTTCCCATAGATTGTCATATGAAGTATTCTCAGGTTGACTTTTTCTTGCAGACAAAATTACCAGACGGACTATGGCCAGACGACAGTGTACAATGCAGCGTCTGGAACATACTATCAAACCTCCGGTGCCCAGGTACCAGTCTTGACTTGCGTAATAACCAGGGATTCCGCTGGCGATCGCCACTTTCGCAATTGGCGATAAAATTAAACAATTGGCGGAAAAAAAAATACAATTTTCGAGAAAGAAAATCCAAACAATTTTATTTATTTTTCCTCAGCGGAATCCCTGTTTATGTGACTTTTGATACATCCAACGTGTTCTACATATCAACAAATGTTGTTGTAGCCAGACCAGGCATTAACTCTTTCAGCACTACAGATCTCGATCCTAAGTCAGTGATAAATAAAATCATATTTCAAATATACACAAGGACACCCACCTGGCAAACAACCTGGCCATACAGAAATCTTTCAAACACATATACTGATGAAATGTGACCTATTTTGTAGGTGGGGTCTGGACTTCCGGTCAATATGGGCACGACGACCCAGACGATGTACAGAAATTATTAAAACACACATCCTGATGAAATGGAACATATTTTGTAGGTGGGGTCTGGACTTCCGGCCAATATGGGCACGACAATCCAGACGATGCAGGGCCATATACTGACCCAGCAGGGCGGGGGCACATTCCTGATCCAGGGCGGCACCATGGACGGAGAGGGCACGCCCCTCACCCACACAACCCGCGCCTCGCCCGCCACGGTACGTCCACTCTCACTCTCGTATGTCGCTGTCACTGCTGGAGACATGGGGCGCCCCTCATTTGTGACCAGTGTAGTTGATTTAAACAATATTTATTTTAAGAGAGATAAGTGATATACATACATTTAATACATACAGTTTGAAACAGGATTAGAAAACAAGCTTTTACACATTCTACTCCTGTGACCAGTGTAGTTACTGATCGAATATCATACTCCTGTAGCCTGATAAAGATCTGTATTTCTTGTTTGAAGCATGATGTTTTGTTGATGGAATGGCGAACAGTACAGATCCTGATCAGACTTGCGGATGCACAGGCTGATTTGGATCTGTACTAGTCGCAAAACCCATAAGCCCCATTTCTCCAGACACAGCCACGTATAACCAGCACCTTCACGCCTCTCTCTAGTCTACTTGTGCCTTACTTACTGCACGTCCCGTTTTATATTGACATTTAGTTTGCTTGTAGGATGTAGTCAATGTTAGTAAAAACAGCTGTTTTGCATTTGCAATCAGTATATGTGACTGGATAAATGGGGCTGATCAGTTTTTGCAATCAGTGTATATCCAGATCAGCTTGTGCATCCGCACAGTCTGATGAGGACTGCAGACTGTTCGCTATTCTATCAATGAAACACAGAACTCCAGATAAGCTGCGTATTTGCTTAAATACCCAATTAAAATTGCTGTAGCGAGTATCAAAAAGCAATTACAATTTTCTGGTACATTTATCATGCTGCAGAAAGCAATAAACGGACCACAAATATAGCATATTTTTCTTATTTTCCATGAAAACACATCTTGGTATTTCAAGGAGACAATTCTAATGAAGTACCAAGACATGTTTTCATTTCGAGGCAAACTATTCAATAATTGCTGTCTGTTGATGTGTAAACAGTAGTGTGATTTTATTTTACCCAATTAAAATTTTGAAATAGCCAATTGCTTCAGAAATGATGGAGTGAAAATACTCAATTACTAATTCCTCATCTGGAGCCCTGGAATCATCCGTCATGATTTTAACGAGCAATCCGGTTACACGAGTATGCTATTTGATCAGGAGCTACACTGGACTCAAATCCCATAAGCCCCATTTCTCCAGTCATAGCCACATATCTGGAGATGACACCTCTCGGTCCGATTTTGAAATATAATTTTTAATTCCTCTAATTTTTAATGCGCACTTTTGTGATAGCGAGCGATTGAAGGAAACCTGTATTGCTTTGTTCTCCTAGTTCCAGACAATTGATTAGCCATGTTCATTGATGTCACCAAGTTTATTATAAGTTTATTCTTTATACCATAACTTAAATATATCTTTTAGGATTACTTTATTTATTCAACAATAAAATTAAGTGAAAATGTCAAACACAGAAATCACAACATTTTGCTTTATGTAAGCTTCATCAGGTACTTATAAATAAATTTAAACAATTAACACAATTACAGACGTCAACAAGTTTCTCCTGTCTTCGTAGTCTAATTATATGGTAGCGGGTGTGTGGGGGAGGCACGGCATTACCATATTACCCATGTTAAAATATTGCTATTTCATTTTCACTGTTTGGATCCCTTTTAAATTGTAAGATTTGGCAATTTAGTGAAGAACCTTTTGGCATATTGCCATTTTATTTTGTATCAAAGATTGTATTGCAGTAATTCACAAATTTTCATATCGACACTTCATCGTTAAAGTGTTGCCAAAGTTCAGCAAACACATTGATAGCCATAACAATACCATGACGGATACATGCTAAGCTATATATATAGTAACTGCAATAATAACTGTGGATGCACAGTCTGATCAGGGGCTATGCTGGTCGCAAACATAAGGGCTCTTTTGTCAGCTGGCAACCCATATAATTTATATCTCTAGATGTACATGTTTACTTTACACTGTGGCATAGAATGGAAATTTTACCTATTTCACTGCGTCTATTCATGGTGTCGGTTTGTGATATGTTTTCATTTAATTCACATTATTATCCTCTGGCTTGCTTCACTCCTGGTGATACTGCAATTGAGTTATCCCACCTTGGTCCTTATAGTTGTATATTGAGCCAAATCAGTGACGTGTTGAGCAGGTGTCAGTTGGTGGATATTGAGAAGATTTATTTTTGTTATGAACAAGCAAATTCTTAACTAGCATACATTTGTACCTTCTACATTTACCCGTTGGCCCGTCCTTAAATGACCTTAGCTGTTGATAGGCCATTAAACACCAATAAATCAATCAGTCTCGTAAAGCAATGTATAACACCTCAACTATTGTAACTAAATAAGCACCACATGCATTGTAAACCGGTAAGCATTTTGAGTTGTTATATGTGTAATTATAACTATTTGAATCATCTGCTGGACAGGGCACTGTAACTAGACTAATATTATGTGTATTGGCCAAGCTAACATAAAATATAGTGTATATTTGTACCATGCACACACTGACAGTTTGTTTATTTCTTCTGCAAAATGCACAGGATACCATGATACAGGGTCCCCATAAAAGTAATATTGCCATCTTAACCCTTTTACCCCTAAGTAACTGGAATGTATATTGATATGTTAATTTTGCAACCAATCCAATCGTCACAAAATGGTTTTCAGACTAGTCCATTTATGAAAAGGGGGTATCTTTTTAGTTTTCGAAAATATGAACATTACTTTCAAAAAGTGCATTATCCTGATGAGACGCCTTGTTACGAGCCGGCTCATCCGGCTCATCTGGATCTGCACTGTTTGCATAAACCGCTGTAGCTGGCTTTAGGGTTCAATGGGTTAAGTCTGGTATAGTTTCAGTGTTGTACACCAATATAACTGGTTTCTTTTTAATGATGACTATATTCAGCAGTTAACACTACAAGTCTGGCAATTCCAAATTTAGCAGGATTACTTCCTACAGTTAATTTGAACATTTTGTAGAGATTTTTTCGGATAAACCCACCGAATGTTCAGACTAACTGCAGAATTCATGCTGTTATATTTGGTATAGGGTTTACCTCGCAACTAAATCATGGGCGCCACCATTACGCAAAACCAAAACAATAGTGATCTCACACCGTGTATAATCATTGAGAGAGTTATGTTACTTATCTGGAGCCCTGTGATGATTTTTTTCTCACTACCAATGTCCATCTGAGCCATGTGCCAAACGAAACTTATTGCATTGACGGCCAGCTTAACTCTGTACTTATCGGCTTGAACTTGCACGATGTTGTTGCTACATGTATGACACGTAAGACACAATCTTAACCCTTACAAAAATGCTGCCGAAAATTTTATTGTCTGCTGTTTTATTTTCCCATTTTTCTCATCAAAAACATGGTTTGACAGCTGGTTTAACAGCACTAAAATGCTGCAAAACCATGTTTTTACTGCGAGAAAAAAGAAATTGTGAAACAACAGCAGATTTTCTAAGCATTCTAAGGGTTAACCGCAGTGTGGCCTGACAGTGTCCATGTGCAATATGATCTCGGTCTAATCTGGTTACAAATACCACAAGCATTGTTTTTTCAGTTCATGACTTATAATAATTCTGTTGCCTTATCAAAATATAGGATATGTTTATATAAATTTATATTCCATGTAGTATCCATTCTATTCTTCATGAGAAGATCTTGACTATGTTTGTGGCGTACATGTATTCTGTACATCTGTATAATATCTGTGTCATTTATGTGACCAATTGTGTGAAACGCGTGGTTGTGTATTTGTAGGATGACCTGTATAATCGAAGCCAGGAAGTAAGTATGCCTATTTCGCACGTTTATATTGTCGTAAGTTGTGATGTTGGCTATAATCGCCACAAACATGAAGTGGCAGCCTGCGCTCCATCATGTTTGTCCACATATATTTATACTGTCACCTGTTGCTGTCCACTTCATGTCATCCATTTACATGTTGCATGCTATTCCTTCCCGTGATGGCTATGCACACTTATAGTTCACCCTTCTTTCTAAGCCAATTGCTGGGCAGCATTGTGCTCCACTTATTTCACATGTTGCAACGTTTAACCCGAATAAGTTATATATTACCAGATCAATACTCGAATGGGACAGAAAAAAGGGGCACATTTGGGGTGTAAACCTTGAAAAAGGGGAACATTCAGCATGCGAAACAATGTTTTTTATATTACTTGAAAAGACATCATCATGAAAAAAGGTGAATCCCAGTAAAGAATAAAAAGTGAAGTTTCAAATTTTGGTTTAATAATTATAATGCCTGTATTGGCATCTGATGAAATTGTAATAATGTAATAAAAAAAATATTTTGTCAGAGAAAACTGCAAGTCGGTGGTTGTGTTAGTGACACTGTAACAGACTCTGGAAACTCACGCATATTTAAATATCATTGCAGAATAAACATGTCCAACTTTCTACATCTTGTAGAGGAACATTTGAAATATTCCTTTTTAGAAAAAAAACAACACCGGAGATACGTTTAAGCAAGTTCTCATAAAACTAGAATTCATTCAATTGTTTTAAAACATCCAGTCAAGTATGCTGCTCATCTGACCTTTCATCTACTAGCCTTAACTTTGCATGCTGTTACACATCATTGCATGCTTATGCAATTAAATGTGACAGCGGTGCCACATTAACCAAGTCTATGCACAGCACAAGTCTTTGCTCCTTGTCAAACGCAATAATTGAATGCATGCATTTTGTTATACCACTGGCATACACAGTATACTGTGAAGTTGTTATGGGTGTTATATTTTTAAAAAAAACAAGCGATAAGTAGCTTCTGTTCCATTGTGTCTTCAGTATTTTTGTCTTGAAGGCGTAATATGTGCATTAAAGGTTAAAAGCTGCTTATATCTCTGCAAATATACGTTGGATTATCACAAAACTTCCTATGGTTGTTGATCACTAATATTGATATTATCTAGACCGCCCATTCAGGGGCATGTTTCACTAAACTTCGTACAAATAAAATGTTTATTTTGTTTGTAAGTGCAAAATTATGATAGTCTGTAAATTTCACATGAACACTGTTTTCTTGTAAATAATTATTGAATTTACATTTATTGAGCATAGGCAGCCTATGCTCAATACATGTAAATCCATCAATTGAAATTTACAGACACTCATAACTTTGCACTTAACTCTTTGCATGCTAGCGGCGAAAATATCCGCCAAACGAATTAGGAGTATATGTTTTATTTCTCTCTGTAAATATGTCTTGAAATTTCATTAGAATTGAGTCCTCAGGACTCGATTCTAATGAAATTCCCAAGACATATTCATGATATTTAAGGTGAGAAATACAAGAAAATATGATGAATTTTTGTCCCACAAGTTTCACAGCACATTTTAGTCATACAAAGTTTAGTGAAACGGTCCCTGCTTGTGTGCAAATTATTTTGTTTTTACAAGGATTTGTCTTTCAGTCTCACAGGGCTAGGGGGTCCTGCAAATCATTACTCACTTGCTGTAGTGTTTGCAAGTGCATCAACATGTTGGACAATGAGTCATTGATGACATTGCTCTGTACATTGGTCTGTATCACACCCAGGTTAAAATTGTTTGTCAACATTCTGACTCCGGGTATGGAAGGTGTTCGAGCCAATTCCCACCCTTAAATATAAGCCAAATTGAATGTGACTTCAATACTGTTTGGTCTACAGCCACCATACTTGCACACTGTCTGTTGTCACCAAGTGGTGTGCATCACAAGGATTTTCCCTCCATACATGTACTTGAACATGTACATGTACTTGTACATGTAATATATGGGATTTAGTACTAAACCCATTGACCCGGCCTTAAATGACCTTAGCTGTTGATAGGCCGTTAAACCCCAACAAACTTTTCATTTTCGTAGTTGTTTTTCTTGGTTAATGCCAGTGGCGTGCATAACAAATCCAAGGCCAATTGAAAAACAGATATGCTATGACATACGTTTTCCATGTCACTGGCTTGGTAACTTCAACATATATTGTGACTGGCACTCTTGTTATCATTTTCATAATCAGCTGGCTATTGTTTGATACAAATCTATAACATAGAAAACATCTTTAGTTAATTTGGTGTGTACATGAACTATAACAATACATGAACAGGGCTCCAGATAGCAGCATATTTAATTGTTTATTTTTTTATAAAACAAAAATCCAACAGCATTTGGTGTGTATGTCTGCGGCATTACCTTGTCTCTGGAGATGTGGCTGGCAACAGTGACATCAGTTTGTTCACTCACATCTGAGACACACCATGCAATTTTGTACCTTAGAACATGTGTGATATCTCAAGAAAAATATTTACGATAATTGCCGTAAATGCTGTCTGAAGTTGACGTGCCATTTGCTATGGAAATATCGTCATCTATCGATGTCATTTGCAGAAAATATCACAGTTTTTTTAAATATTTTGCATGAAAAAATTGCACATGTACTTAGTACAAAATCACATGGCGTGTCTCATCTGTCGATCACACCATTGGTGCTAGATGACGAAACAAAGGAAATCATTCCTTAGCTGCATGCAATACAGACAGGGAAACAAACTCGCACTATCCAAATTTAACCAAAATAAAATAATAATGTATGCCATTGTGCTGAACAGTATCGCCAAATTTAAGCGAATTGTTGCATTGACAACTTTGTAAATGGTAGATTTATTATTCCGCATTGGTGTGATTGTTCCAATATGAGATACGCCATTTGATTTTTTACCTAGAAACACATGCAATTTTTGAAAAAAAATATTTACACAAACTGTGATAGTTTCCATAAATGACGTCAAAAGATGATAAATTTTCATATGCAGAATAGAATTCCGCTTCTGCTATGAAATTTTCGTTAACTTTCGGCATCATTTACTGAAAATATCGTAAATTTTGTAAATATTTTTTATTAGATACCACTGAAGATCTTTAAATTGCAAAATCACATGGCATGTCTCTTATTTATATTAAAGACCTTGTAATATTGTGTAATTGTGAACATTGTTAGACAGCTGCAGGTATCCTATGTTTTGATAAGGCATCAATGGGAGATCTGGGGGTGTTCTTGTTTGTCTTCCACTCACACTGTTACCATAGTTACTGTATATACTTGCCATCACTCTTGCTTCTTCTTCAATAATGCGAGTGACATTTTAATTGCCTGTGTAATTGAGCTTATTGCCTTTCTATCCACCCGTATTAACCAATACCAGGTCGTATTCTAATTTCAGGGCTAATCTTTTTTTTTTTTTTTTTTTTTTTTTTTTTTTTCTGTAAATGTTCAGTTCTGATTTTGGCATTCCCGCCCACAATGCACTCCCCCCCCCCCCCCCCCACCCAAATCTCAGCAGGTATTATATGGGTCGGACTAAAATGACCTTTGCTGTTGACAGGTTAAATACCATTAAATAAAATAAAACATTCTCCCAAAATCTGTATCTTGAAGATATTCCGATTTGAATATTTGGCTTTGTATTGACTGTTGTCTGGAAAGAGAAATATTCCAATATCACCCTGCTATCAGAGCTCCAGTTAAGGTGCGTAATTTGGAGGTAAATTTCTTATTTCTCCATGAAAAATGGCAAGTTGGGAGTCCTTTAGAATCGTCTCAATGAGACGATTCTAAAGGACTCCCAACTTGCCATTTTTGATGAAGAAATAACAAAATTTCACCCCAAGTTAGTCAAATTACGCACCTTAACTGGAGTTGTGCCTGCAATGTCAGTACATAACGTACATGTACAATGTACACTGGCAACTTACGATGGCGAGTATATATCTGCCCACGACTGAGAAGAGATCGATGTGTGCGACCAACTTAGCCCCAGATCAGCCTGCACATCCGTGCAGCGCATACGTGCAGTCTGATCAGGGTCTAAGCTGTTTGTCAATCAGTCACTGAAGTTACGCTGCTACAAAATGATATGATCACAATCCGACTGTGAATGTCCACAATTTTTAGAATACATGTACACATGTTTTTCAAATGTTGTAAGGTCCCTTTTGTCAGCAGGTGGCTCATGTGGCGGTGCCAGGAGAAATGGGGATTATTTGATTTGTGACCGTTGTAGTTCATGATCAAATATCAAACTGTTGTAGCATGATCACATCACAATCTGAGGGATTCCGCTGGGGAAAATAAAAAAATTGCCACTTCAAAAAAAATAAAACAATTGGCGATAAAAAATTACAATTTTCGAAAAAAAATAATAAAAAAAAAAATAAAAAAAAATTGCGAAAGTAGCGATCGCCAGCGGAATCCCTGCAACCTATATTGCTTGTTAGAAGCATGGTGGGTGTTTCAATGATGGAATGGCGAACAGTGCAGATCCTGATCAGACTGTGCGGATGCACAGTCTGATCTGGATCTACACTGATTGCAAAACCCATAATCCCCATTTCTCCAGTCACAGTCCCATATACATCCTAGCAGGTGGCACTAGTACTGACACTATATATCAGGAACAAAGTTGTGAATACATGCATGGTAGTCGTAAATAAATATATCTACATGCACACAAGCATATACATTTTCATATGCCCTTAACTTGACATTCTAAACATTCCACCTCTCACCCATTGAAGCAATTTCATTCCAGTACTCAAAATAGTTAATTCAGATCATCACACATTTACAATTAATTTTTTTAGTTGATAAAAGCATGTTGTCGTATACATTGGGAAAAGTGACATTTTCACAATATTTGACAGGAACGAAATGTGTTTGCTGGTTTCCTCTAGCCTTTGTGTTGGGTTTACTTCAATTTTCTTTCATATATTATTATTCTGACAGTACCGTGACAACCCTAAATATTCGGACACCATTTGTTTTGCAAAACCCCTACA
This sequence comes from Conchocele bisecta, assembly GCA_029237695.1. NCBI lineage: Eukaryota > Metazoa > Mollusca > Bivalvia > Lucinida > Thyasiridae > Conchocele > Conchocele bisecta. The sequence continues at coordinate 49,416,959 of CM055268.1, forward strand.
ACGGTATTTCCCAAAACACATTGTATCCAGATACATGTTTTTGTGGTAAGCCAGTACTAACCATAGCAGCTGTTTGTTTGTGGGAAACAATATATCAGGGCCTGGTTGCTCAAAACCTCTGTTAGCTTAACAGACTGTTAAATCCTTAGCAATGCTAAGGATTTAACAGTCTGTTAAGCTAACAGAAGCTTTGAGCAACCGGGCCCAGAATATTAGAATACATTGTGTCTGAATATTTAGGGTTATTACGTTAGTCTATAATTGTATTTGTAATCAGTGTAGGCTGTCATTCAGTTGGTGTCTCAAGTCAGCCACTGTTACGCTGTGCTTAACCCTTAGACCGCTATCTTATTTGTTTTGTCCTCTGCTGTTTATTTCCATTTTTATCATAAAAAAACATGGTTTGACAGCACTTCAGAATCATTTCCATTGGAAATGATTCTGAAGTGCTGTCAAACCATGTTTTTATTGAGAAATAAGGCAAGATCTATATAAAAGCAACAGCAGGCGACAATTGTTGTGAGTAGCAGTCTGAGGGTTAAGGAGGAATCCATTGCACAGTTGTGCAGTGTGTGTTCGATCCTCACCAGAGCCATGCTGGTCATGACCTACACCGACGCCAAATCACAACGCTGCCACTGTAGTAATCAATGGCTTGTTTACTAATATATCCTTGATGTGCATCACCTATAATATATTTAACCCATTCAAACTCATCTCCATATTTACGGAAAGACTTCACCCGTTCAACAATAAGACCTATTTAGCTGTGTTTGCAAACAGTGTAGATCCCGGGGCCCGTTTCACTAAACTTCCTACGACTAAAATGTTCGTAAGTGCAAAATTATGATAGTCTGTAAATTTCACATTAACACTGTTTTCTTGTAAATAATTGTTGGATTTACATTTATTGAGCATAGGCTGCATATACAGCCTATGCTCAATAAATGTAAATCCATCAATTCAAATTTGCAGACGATTCTAAATTTGCGCTTACGAACATTTTAGTCGTAAGAAGTTTAGTGAAACGGCCCCCAGATGAGCAGGATCTGTACTTTTTGCATGTATATTTTTTTTTTTTTTTTTTTTTTTTTTTTTTAATTACAATTATTAGCAGAGCAGACTATCGTCATGATGCAGGGATGTACTATCTACATGGGCCTCCACTGATCGCAAAGGCCATTGGCCCAATTTCTCAATTTCCACATACATGAGATGCAATAATCCTGAGAGGATGTCGTACCGTATTCCCCTATTTACTGCATCATATTTAATTTTGTGCATCATCAAATTGTAAATTATTTAACCCATTTCATACGGAGGATATGCCATTTTGTTTGTGGAAAATCCTAAATTTTTCTTTATATGTGCTCACAAGTATATGTTGTGACCATGATTTGAAACAAGACGGTTCAAATGAGTGGTTACAACATATACTGTCATTGAGACAAAAATAAAATACTTTTTAAAAATCATACCCGTAAAGGTGTATTCCGCATGTAATGGGTGAATATTGCCTGGTGCAAATCCAATATACCAGCATCATTGATCATCTAGCTCCATCTAGCGCAGTTTATTAGATGCAGAAACCCAGTTCAGCTGTAAAATATTGTATTTTATTTGCAGATCATGCTATATTTTAAGTTTTAATTGCTTTTTTTTTTGTTCCAAACAAAAGATCAATAAATTTCATTTCAGCCACATATAGCCATATACCGGTAGACATTTTCATTATTTGCAATTTTTTTGTTGCTGCTTGTTTGAACTAATTACAAATGTCTAATATATCCTAGTGTCACTTTGTCAGCTGGTAGCCTAAATGTCCAAGCGCAAGAGATGGCTCTCTTGTAATCACGGCTCCAGATAAGCAGTGTATTTCCTCACAAAGTTACATATAAGGTGACAGTTCTTCAAATGAATTCTCAACTTGTATGGTTTCTATATGGACTCTTGTGTTGATGGGCCGTTAAGCACCATTTCATTCCATTCAATTCTATATGGACTCACCCTGTAACAACTAGATAACCAAGCAGAAATCCACAAGTAACTTCGCTTGGAATAACTGGGCAATGTGATGTTAACGCTATACACTGTAAATTCTAATATACAATGTACTATGTATATCCTGAAAAACAAGCCATCATAAATCAAGGTCCCATCTGTCTATTAGTGTACCTTCACTTCTGCGAAGCAACAAACCCTGCTACCCAACCACACACTAAATGAGACACGGCATGTGATTTTGTACCTTCGGACATCTGCGTAATTTCATTAAATATGTTTACAAAATTTACAATATTTTTCATAAAATAAGTCAAAAGTTGAGAAAATCTACGTAAATATTATAAATTTTGTAAAGTTATTTCATGAAATTATGCAGATGTGAAGGTACAAAATTGCATGGCGTGTCTCTAATAATGATCAGGATCTGTACTAGTTGCCCATGTCAAAGGTCACTGGTCAGCTGACGGCTCACAGGACAACATGTGGAAAGCAACTACGATGACCCCCACTGCTTATGTGTAACTGTGTGTAGCTTATTGTTTTGGTTTAAACAGTATTTTATTTTCATTTGAATAAGCACATGTCATATATTATACACATTAGTATTGGAGGATTGAGGTGAAAGCAAAAATGCTTGTATAACACCGTATTTATTTTAATATTAGCCCCCTCTGTAATAGTAGCCCCCTTCCCATATTTGCATTCTAAATATGTTACTTTCACATACAAATGTTATAAAATAATGTTTTAAATGGCTTTCGTATGTGAAAATAACCTAATTATGTTACTTTCACATACAAATGTTATAAAACAATGTTTTCAATGGCTTTCGTATGTGAAAATAACATATCGATGGTCTAGTAACATAAGGTCGTAACTGCTATGCTAAAGCATAGCAGTTACGACATGTTACTAGACCATCGATATTTTGATCCGATTTTTCACGTTTTGCTGCCCACGAACTGCATAGCCCCGGGGCACGTTATTAGAATAAATACGGTCCCTCTTTCCTAACACAGAGCTCCAGATAAGGTGTGTATTGGTGTATTTTACGCACTTATTTTAGCAGAATACACATTGATTATCAAAAGTGGGAATACAAAATACTCACAGCAATGTGAACATACGCATTGATTTTCAAATTGAGTAGTGAAAATACTGTAATAAAGTGGAAGATTTACGTCGTTGAGCTGCAAAAAGCAAAGCAAACAGTGTTTGCTTTTTGCAGCTGAAATAAGTGAATGTTTAACTTGTTTTATTTTGTTCCCTATTTAATAAGGAAGTCGATCAATAATGCATTTGTAAAAGTAAAATCTGCAGTGAATTTTAAATATGGAGGTAAAATACTCTTTAGATACAAAACTTATCTGGAGCCCTGCTAACATACTGTTTTAACGTTGCAGCAATCGGCTCTGGCCCGCTACGCCAGTAGTCTGGAGTCTAAGGGTAGTAGCTCTGTAAACCTTGATGTCCCGTCTCTGAAAACCGGGGTAATTACTCCTTCCTCTTACATTTTGATGAGATATTGTTTGTCGTTACTGTGAGAATGAATTATACAATGTGCACCATTTTATGTTGCATACATGCTCAAATCAGTGCTCCATTTTAGCCATGTTCTTTTGTTGTCAGATTTGTCAACCCAAAGATTTGTTTCATATTAAATATTCAGTTCTGATTTTCGGATTTTTCCCCATCACAACAGGTGACATATGGGATTCGACTCCCATTAACCTGGCCTAAAATGACCTTACATGTAGCTGTTGACAGGCCGTTCAACACCATTAACTCTTTGCATGCTAGTGGCGAAAATATCCGCCAAACAAATTAGGAGTACCCCCGTACATGATTTATTTCTCTCTGTAAATATGTCTTGAAATTTCATTAGAATTGTGTCCGGAGGACACAATTCTAATGAAATTCCAAGACATATTCATGTCATTTATAAGGAGAAGTAAAAGAAAATATAATGAATTGTCATCTGCTATTTTTGAACTATTTATAGCCCACAAATTTCCCAGCATGCAAAGAGTTAAATAACTAAATAAATAAATAAGTACATATTCAGGACTGCATCTGCAACATAAAAGTAGTTAAAATTTGGAATGTTTCAGTCTACAAGTCTACAACAATTCACCTACGGGTGACAATATAGGGTTGAACTAAGTGATATTTTGCATGTGCTATGGGCACCTGCTACTAGATCATGATGTTGTTAATGCAGTGCTGAATTTGCACATTCCCAAGATATCTACCCATTTCAGCCTAAGGATATGATCATTTTTGTTGAAAAAGTCTCATTATTTTACTTATTTATATATATGTTGTTACCACTCGTTTGAACCGTCTCGCCGAGGTTTCCAATTACCAGTCTGAAAAAAGTACTCGATCCATCGACCTGGGTGCTGTTTCACTAAACTGTACAACTAAAATGTTCTTAAGTGCAAATTTATGAATATCTGGAAAGTTCAATTGATGGATTTACATTTATTGAGCATACACTGCACATGCAGCCTATGCTCAATAAATGTAAATCCAATAATTGTTTACAAGAAAACATTGTTAATGTGAAATTTTCATAATTTTGCACTTATAAACATTTTAGTTGTACAACGTTTAGTGAAACCGGCCCCCTGGTGTCTTTGTTTGTTCCTAGAATGTTTATGGAGCAAAGACAAATTTCTTGACAATTAATTACACAGCATAACTGGAGCACTGAAAGAAATTGACATACTGAGTTACAGAAATAATATGTGAACAACAGGTATTTATCATAAAATATCAATATCATGCTTTGAATATTTGTCTTAAATTAGTTTCTGTAATTGTTCAAATACACCTCGCCAGGGCTATATACTTTTCTGGAAGTTGTTCGAGTAATTTTATTGCGGTAATGTAGAAATATTGATGTTTGCATTGGACATTCAATGTGAAAATAACAGTTTTGCTTAACCTTTACACTTCTGAATTAAATTTTGTTGTCTGCTGGTTGTGTTGTTGTTTTTTTTCAAAGACATGGGTTGACATCATTTTAAACTGAAGTGCTTCCAAACCATGTTTTCATTGAGAATAAAGACAAAATATTAAACGACAATTTTTGTTTCCCACGTTCTAAGGGTTAAAATATGGGCGAGTAGAACTATCTATGTTTGGAGAGGGCCTTCTATTAGAATAAATACAGCATATTCATAACCTTTTAAAATGATGTTGATTTATTGTGAAAGGTATCTGTTGTGTTGTGTGTGAATATGCCAGTATTATTTGGAAAGTTGTTAATGATAAGATGGGCTATTGTGGTGAAATTCATTCAAATTTGGATATTATTATTGCTAATGACATTGAATGTTGGCAACACCTTCAGAGGACATGCTTGAAATGTCATTCAACAATACATACCAATTATAATTTTTACAAATAGTGTAGATCCAGATGAGACGGCTCGCTACGAGCCGTCTCATCATGATCTGCACCATTTGTAAATATACATGTATTCTTATTTCTGAAAACAATACACCTTTCCGATAAATCAAATAGTCTGAAAAAAATAAATCACGGGAGTGTCCATTCCAGTTACTTAGGGGTGAAGGTATTCTAATGTGCTTTTGCCATGTTTGTATTGTGATAGAAGACCAGTATAAACCAGCAGCAAACGGCAATTTTCATTTCCGACAATCTACGGGTTAATCTGGCAGGGATTCCGCTGGCAATCACCACTCGCAATTGGCGATAGAAATAATGACGATTTTTTTTTTCCCCAGCGGAATCCCTGATCTGGTATATTCGTAGTTTTTCTTGACACTACCTGTATGAACTCAGTATGTCGATACTATACTGTAAATGTAATCCACTGTTGTGAATAGTTGAGATATTGGCATAAAGCATAAGCTTTTTATTTGCCTGCATGACTGTTGTTGGTAATTTCATATCATGTTATAAATGTTTGCAAAGGATCCAAGCATGTACTGACCACTACTTTCCTTGATTTAAGGAATAAAACTATGGTATGTTGTGTTTACTGTGGTATGGAAAGCATTTGGTCTGCGACAAAGTATGTGCAGTCTGATGGATAGATTAATGATTTTCCAGACCACAGTAAACACAACAGCCCATGGTTTTATTAATTATATTTATATTGTGTTTTCTGATAGTTTCAAAAATGTTAATAGCCAAATATGGCGTTCAAATTATGAATCCTCTCCTTTCATGATTTTGTCTCAATTTATGCAACAGGCATGTTACCGGTCAATAGTGTGCTGTTTATTGACAATATTGTAGAAATTAATAACATGAAACAAACTTTAACTAATCAACAATGTCGTCCGACGTCACATAGGGCTAATGTAAACTTTGAGATATAAATAAAATATTCTAGATGGTCTTTTCCATTATACATTTATGGAAGGTATACTATTTGAGCGTATGTGCATAAGCAATATCCTGTGGTTAGAGTTCATGCTTCTATGTTTTGCATTCATAGAGCCCAATATGTGCGAATAAGTATATGCATGGAAACATGTTTGATGTTACGAGAATCAGTGACTTGAGTTGTTATTGTTAAATAATTTTATACATATTTTGACATGGACATAGCTTAGTGACATTCTCCCAACCCTTTCAATACCACAGACCTGTATATTGGTATTGGCAAACAGTGTAGATCCAGATGAGCCGGCTCGTGACGAGCCTGTCTCATCATGATCTGCACTTTTGCATAAATGGACTAGTCTGAAGATTTTGTGACGATTGGATTGGTTGCAAAATTAACATATCAATCAAAATCCATTCCAGTTATTTAGGGGTGAAAGCGTTGAAGATTTATATCAGATTAAGACCCAATTCTAATGAAATTCCAAGACATATTCATGACAATTACGGGGAGAAATAAATGAAAATGCAATGACTGCTATTTTTGAACTATTTATAGCCCATACATTTCCCAGCATGCAAAGAGTTAAGGAGCTACATAACAACTGTCTATATTACAGACAAGTCTCGTTGGCTGTCACAGCATGCTATCTTCAATGTAAATAGAGAGTAAAAAGACAACAAAATACAGCAGTGTAAGGGTTAATTAAGCCTTGTTCTGTCAAAATGTGTTATAGCATGGCACTGAGTTTCTTTGGAGGACATGATAGGAGGGTATACTCATCTTAACGGTGAATCCATTCAAACCAGTAGCCTATTTCACCAACATTGCAAAGTATACTTATTTAGCAAAGTATACTTTGAGGGAGAAATTATTAATTTAGGGATAAATTTATTACTTTTATTATACTGAATTTATTACATTATCACAGCCATTTTGGCTGTGATAATGTAATAAATTCAGTATAATAATTCTGCATACTTTTAATCATCAACTATATGCAGTCATTAGTTCTATATGAAATAATGCATTTCGGGGAAAAATAAATGATTACTCCCTCAAAGTACTTTGCTAGATAAGATACTTTGCAATTTTGATGAAATCGGCTACAGGATTGATACCAGGATTCAAACATCAACAGGGAAATCTTCCTGTCTGGGATTCAGACTTGGGTCGTTGTGATCTGGTGTGTTTAGGGCACCTGCACCCAATCAGGGTATTGCAATTACTTTACTTTTATGTGACTTTATGTGAAACTATTAGAATGGATGTGTTGGCTCTCATGAATCGTGCATGCATTTCATTACGAGTGAGTGTGCTGTATTTTTACTGCCTGGTATGATGTTACAAACTACCTTGAACGTTTAGTATACCGTGCAAACTTTCATCAGTGATTATCAAACTTTGAGCATGTACTCGATGATCATGCTAAAAATCAGGATATATTATTGGTTGAGGCTGAGCAGAGCTCAGTCTCGAACAATCATTCTGTGCGATTTCAAGTACAAAAAGTACAAGGACTGCAGGGATTCCGCTGGGGAAAATAAAAAAATCGCCACTTCAAAAAAAATAAAACAATTGGTGATAAAAAATTACAATTTTCGAAAAAAAAATATAATTATTTTTTTGTTTTTTGTTTTTTTTTTGTTTTTTTTTCGAAAATTGTAATTTTTTATCACCAATTGTTTTGTATTGCCAATTGTAATTTTTTATCCCCAATTGTTTATTTTTATCGCCAATTGCGAAAGTGGCGATCGCCAGCGGATCCCTGTGGGACTGATTGTTCCAGCAACAGGTAAGGTCATAGAGACCAGGCTTTGGTTTCAAGTCTGATCCGAATGACCAGTGAGATGGAAATACTATGAAAGTAGTTTATCATGCCTAAGTCATGGATTGAACCGACCCACAACCTTTGATTTAGAAGTTCAATGCTTTATACACTAGTTTATCAAGCCATCTTGATGTCAACATTTTGAGTATAAGTTTTGAGAACATGTTCAGAAAGTATTATAATCGCAGACCCTGTTTTCAGAAGTCTACAGGCTGATTGGAGTTTACACATATTGCTAATTGCAACTATTTTACATTGACATGATATTATATAATATACCTGTAGTGTCTAGGGAGAATACGGTATGTTTCATCTATTGTATGTTATGCAATATATTGCTTTCATTTCGTGTCCTGAGAATTCCATTCTTTGTGCCAAGAATCGACAACAATGTCTCATCCTAGAATCTGTGTCGTATCATTTCCCCATTGCCAGTGTTGTGCCTAGGCTGCGTTTTCAAGTCTTAGATTTTCACTCTTTGCATGCTATCGATGAAAATATCAGCAAACAAATTATGACTGTTTCTCTTGGTCCTCTGTGTAAATTTGTCTTGGAATTTCATTTGAATTAATTCCAATACATATTCATGATATTTACAGGGAGAAATAAAAGAAAATATATTGAATTTTTGTCTGCTGTTTTTTAGCTATTTATAGCCCACAAGTTTCCCAGCATGCAAAGAGTTGAGGAACATTGACATTTTAAAGTGCGAAAATACCCCTTGTGCACGGTCTAGGCACACCACATCATTGCTACCACTAGTAGTCCGCATGCTTTTAGGTTACATGTGCCTGTGGGGACGCACAGGTTACGATGTCCTGGTCAGCATTTATACAGTTTGCATTGATTAACCTGGGCTGCCAACTGTGAAAAGGAACCTTGCGACATTAGCAATAATTGAAGATCTTTGTCCCTCTTGCACATGCAGTCAGTAGGTTTAGAATCTTCTTCAGTTATTATGCCCCCTATACAAGGGGGCCATGTTGCGTTGCTCTTGAGGTTCCGTCCGTGTACATTTACGTCAAAAATATTGTCAGAATTTCTCCAATCAAGATTCCAGTATGCCAAGGGGGCATATCCATGTTTTACAAACATAATGTCTAGTTCTGTCTGCTTCAGTGGTGAATGGCGAACAGCGTTGGCCCTGATCAGACTGCGCAGATGCGCAGTCTGATCTTGGACTACGCTGTTCGCACATGCCGTATTACCTTTTATCATTCAAGGGTCCACAATGTAACACGGTATAGATGCTGAGCCAGTTGTACAGATCGTGGTTGTGTGTCCGGCAATGGCCCGTGTGCGATAGTCGGCCTAGCTAGATCTAGTCACATAGCTTGTAGCATGAATATGGAGCATGTATGATGGTGGTTGGAATTTGCATGATCATTACTCTGTTAGTGCATATTGAAAAGGTACACCTTCCATTTACAGCCAGTACAGACATAGGTCTCTTCATATTTGTCTAGTCTGGTCAGGTTTACTATTGTTGATTTCTTTCTATGTATTTCGAGAACAAAAATTGGGCTACGTATAGCTGCCACCCTGTGCATCTGTCTGTGCATCTGTCTGTCTGAGATTTGTGTTCGGCTGCCTACTATCTCTCTTACTGAAAGTATGATTGGCTTGAAACTCATATACTTATTTGTCATCATCCATGATTTCAATGTATAGCCCACCCATGAGGCTTGTGTGTTCAAAGTCAAATGACTTTGAGTTAAAAGTTTTTGACGGGTACATGTACATCTTCCATCAGTGTTGCTGAATTTTTTGTTTTATAGATGACAATTCTATGCAACACATGTACAAGTACAGGGCTCCAGATAAGCTGCGTATTTGCTTAAATACCCAATTAAAATTGCCAAAAACCCAATTGAAATCAGAAGTAATGAGTATCAAAAAGCAATAACAATTTTGTGGTACCTTTATCATGCTGCAGAAAACAATAAACAGACCACAAATATAGCATATTTTTCTTATTTTCCATGAAAACACATCTTGGTATTTCATTAGAATTGTAGACAATTCTAATAAAATGCCAAGACATGTTTTCATTTTGAAGCAAACTATTCAACAATAAATGATGGAGTGAAACTACTCCATTACTGATTCATTATCTACAGCCCTGCAAGTACATTGTATACCATATGTCTTGCCTGGTTGCCAGCATAATTACTGTGCACAATCCACTATGTACCTTATCATATGCACTAGCTGCTTCACTGTGATTTGTTTTATTGCCCATTTTGAGCATTACAGATGTTAAGTAGAACATTCAGAATCACAACGTTTGCCGTTTCTATCACCCATAGTGATGTTCCAGGCTCTGTTTCATGTTCAGTCACTCATTGATCCTAATTGGACTAATATGTGGCTTTGACTGGAGAAATGGGGCTTATGGCATTTGTGACCAACCTTGACCCAGATCAGCATGTGCTTCTGCAGGTTGATCAGGCTTGGACAGTTTGCATTCAGACAGTGAAGCACTTGTAAAGCTTGTAACAAAGTAATAGCTTCTTTGCCGTCTTCAATAGTGTGATTGTTGATCAGGAACTAGACTGTTCATAAATACCATCAACCACATTTCTCCAGTCACAGTCATATATGCAGCATTGCACAATTCGGCAAATGTTTTATTAATCTTTATTGATTGTCAGCTGCTTATAAATGTATAAAGGGACTATGGGAAATGTCAGTACTATATTTGGACAGCTTTAACTATGTATGTTATATATAAAACTTACATATTCATTGTTCTGCATGTAAATGTTTATCTTTGTTGACATTACATACAATTTACTGGGCTGTTTAATACCATACATCAGCATTATGCAAGCAATTTCGTAATTGGATTGTTATTTAAAGGTACATGCCCACTCAGTCGGCACAAAATGTTCCTTATAGACATTAAATAGGTGTATAATTGTGTAACTATTCCACCAGTGCTAAAAATTACGAGTGTCCGCTATACAGATATAATCATTTAGTATATATTTTACTGATAGTGGCGCGTGGTGGTTGCAGTCTATTTTCATATGCAAATGAGGCATGCTATTTTTTAATTATTTATACTAATCAAATGTGTCATCAGTGTGGACATTTACGTCTGATATAAAATGTATAATAATGCTAATCAATACGTGGGGAAATGGTGAATAAGTGTTTATTTTGCCAGAAAATGTCTCTGGTGATGTCTTTGATATACCTAAAGAACATTTTGTGCCTACTGAGTGGGCATGTACCTTTAATCTAAAATGTGTTGCACTCGTAAATATTAGCAAAGTCTTCATATTTACATGTCGCTTTGAGTGCATATTATTATTGTTCATACTGGATAATTAGCCAACTTGAACAATAGGTAATTTCTGACCTGTATTCTGACAAAAACTGTAGAACTAAAATGTGGTTGTGACTGGAGAAATGGGGCTTATGTGCATTGCGACCAGTGTAGATCCAGATCAGATTGTGCGTATGCACAGTCTGATCTGGATCTGCACTGTTCGCCATTCCATCAATGATACACCAATCATGCTTCTAACAAGCAATACAGATTGTTATCATGCTTCATGAGTGTGGTGTTTGATCAGGAGTTGTGATTTCTAATTGTTCTTCCTGTTGATGTGGTTTGTAAAAGCAATAAGTAACCTTGGATCGATTGGATCTGCTTGCTTTGCCATCAAACTCCAGATCTGTGAATGCGTCATTGCAGTTGATCATGGTCTACCTTGTTTTGCTATTTAGTTAGTTAGTGAACCATTCTGAGTGAGGTTAATAATCACAAGCTACACCGACCTACATATGGTAACCTCCATTTTGCCATGATGAACTGTATTGACATTGTATTGTATTGAGCACAATTGGCAATAGGTGAACAGAGTAAAGTAAAAACCTCACAAGATAACGGTTTGTCACCACACACCAGACAAACGGACATCCTGTTCCCTATTCTAGGCTGATCTGGATCTACACTGCAAAACCAATAAGTCCCATTTCTCCAGTCACAGCCACATAATTATAGGGCCCTATTGAATGGATGTAAAATCATGTTCCTGTGGGAGGTAGGTGGGAGTATGCGATGGGTAATTTGATGACCGGGGTTCATCCTTACCGGAATACCGACTGGAGACCTGGTTTGGCCCTCACATGCATCTTTGGCATTTTGTATGTGACAGTTGAATCTGGTTATACCCCTTATGTGAGTATTTCGATTATTCGTAATCCTATTTTAGGGGAAGTGGCCCAGTGACTGGTGTAGTATGGACCTGGCACCAGGTCAGGTTATTCTAATTTCAGGGCTGAATATATTTTTTCTCGATGTAAATATTCCGTTGTGAGTTTGGGACCCCCACCCCCCCCCCCCCAATGCTGCAGATTAAAACGGGATTGAACCCGTTTGCGGTTGATAGGCCGTTAAACACCAATGAACAACAAAATCATGTTCCAAACAAACACCATTCATTCAATACATGCATAAGTATATAAGTGCTAAGTACTTGCCTTATTGATGCAGCTTTCAGGTAGTGTCCCCAATACTGACCCGTCTATATGACCTTAACCCTTTCAACACTAGAGACCTCTTTTCCTAATATTTACAAATAGTGTAGATCATGATGAGCCGGCTCGTAACGATATTGGATATTTTTAATGTTTACAAAATGCCCACTTTTCTGCATAATTGAACAGTCTCAAATTTAACATGAAATAGTCCCAAGTCAGTGGCTTTGAGGTGAGGGTTAACCCATTTCATGCTGAGGAATCCTAATCCCAAATCCTAAATATTTTCTTTCTATGAGCACAGAAATGTATGTCATGACCACCATTTGAACCGTCTCATTGAGACGGATCAAATGAGTGGTCACAACATATACTTTCATTGAGAAATAACAAAAATCAGAATAAAATATTTAAAAAGTTTCATACCCGTAAAGTTGTATTCCGCATGTAATGGGTTAGCTGTTGCTGGGATGTTGAAACACTTTCCAGTGTTGTGCCTTGATCTCAGATCCAGACAATTTTAGTTTTGAGCCCAATTTTAAGTCGATGGGAGATTCTCATAATTTAAGTGACATGGGCAGTTTCAGGTGGGAAAATGTCCCCCGTGCTCGCTTTTAGGCACAACACTGTTGAACCTTTCACTCCCAGATTCTGCACGGTACGACGTCTCCATTGTAGGTGCAGTGGCTGATCGACAACTACGAGACGGCGGACGGTGTGAGTCTGCCACGGAGCACCTTGTACAACCACTATCTACGCCACTGCCAGGAGCAGAATCTTGACCCAATGAACCCCGCGTCCTTCGGCAAGCTCATCAGATCCGTGTTCCTTGGTCTACGCACCAGGAGACTCGGAACAAGGTTTGGCTTCAGAATTGATGCCTGATACCAATCACTTGCTTCTAAAATGTGGCTGTGACTGGAGAAATGGGACTTATGTTTTGCGACCAGTGTAGATCCTCACAGCCTGATCAGGATTTTGACTGTTCACCATTCCATCAATGAAACACCCATCATTCAATTTAGATGATTAGCACCTTGCGGGGAGCATAACATAGTCGTAACAATGACGTCCGTGCGTTGTGTGTGCGTCCGTCCGCATTCTATGTTACTGTTTTTACATACCTTATATCTCCACAACTCTTACTCCGATTTACTTCAAACTGCAAATGCTTCTTTAGCATCATCATTATTTTCATTCTATAGTCCACTTATATGGCCCAAATGACCAAAGTCATGGTCAAATGACGTAGATATTTGCGTTAAAGTTTTTTCATCCCTTATATCTCCATAACCTTTACTCGGATTTACTTCAAACTTCAAATAAATACACTGTGAGACCATTATCTTTTATTGTTTAGAACTACATGTCTATGAGTGTGTATTGTGTTTCAGGGGCAATTCGAAGTATCATTACTATGGAATCCGCATCAAGGCCAACTCGCTGCTCAACCAGTTTACCGACGACCAGACGATGGCCATGCGACAACAGCCTCTATATCAGGGCAAAAAGTAAGCACCAGTTGACACAAAATCCAATATATTTTGGTATGGAGTGTCTGCGATCCATGTTGTAAAACTATGGAGTTCAATTTTGATGAATCCCCATCTGTATGAGACCTACCGATTGAAATGATGTATAACTCCAATAAATCGATCGATCAATCAATAATGTGCTGTTCACATTCCGAAGTCTCCAGTCACAGCCACAAATACTAACAAATAAAATACATGAAAGTTTCTACTTTCTTCATCTACATAGGGATGGGATGTGGCCTGTAAGTCAGGGTACTGGACTTCAATACCAGTAGCCTATTTCATCAACATTGCAAAGTATACTTTACTAGCAAAGTATACTTTGAGGGAGTAATCATTTATTTTTCCTGAAATGCATTATTTCATATAGAACTAACAAATGCATGTATTCATGATTAAAAGTATGTAGAATTATTATACTGAATTTATTACATTATCACAGCCATAATATTTGTGATAATGTAATAAATTCAGTATAATAAAAATTAATAAATTTATCATAACATTGAAAATTTCTCCCTCAAAGTATACTTTGCTATTAAAGTATACTTTGCAATGTTGATGAAATAGGCTACTGAAGTTGTGGTTTCATCCCGACCTGGGCATAAAGAAATACTTTCAAAGTATTTACATCCCACTGGTCTTCCAGATGAGACTTGAATCCGAGGTCCCGTCTCTCTATATGTGTCTGTGACTGAAGATATGGGGCTTTTGGTATTTGTGAGTTTCTGGAGATATAGCACATCCTGTAGCCTGATAACAATATATATTGCTTGTTAGAAACACGCTACATGTTTCATTGATGTAATGGCGACGGTGCAGATCCTGATCAGACGATGCGGATGCATAGGCTGATCTGGATATACACTGGTTGCCAAACGTATAAGCCCAATTTCACCAGTCGCAGCCACATATGACCTTAGCTGTTGCAGGTACATAAACCCATTCGCTTTCACCATGAATGTTGCCATGTGCAGGTTCCGGCCGAAGGTGGAGGGGTCGGACGCGGGCTATGGTAACCCGGGCACCCCATCGGCGGCCCAGGAAGGCCCCACCACCCAACAACAGCAGCACCAGCAGTTCCTCGGTGACGCCTCTGGTGCGATCCCCAACTTTGGCGAGATCGACGTCACCACCCAGCCATTGCCCGAGGGCATCACACTCGACCATATTGTCATCTTTCAAAAAATGTACAGGGAACATGCAGAGGTGAGTTAACACTTCTGGCACCAGGAGTTCAGTCGGGAATGAGTTTCGTTTTGCCTGCGTAACGGGCAATACTTGGGTTATGTTTTTTGCAACATCAGCATCCGACGCTCGTCAACATTTTGTCTGGTTTTTGGGATGATATTCTTATGGAGTTATGGATACAATAGTTTATTGGAAAAATCTGATTATTTTATTTCTCAATATGACAAAAGTATATCTTGCTGCCACTCATTTGAACCGTCTCGCCGAGTTGGTTCATATGAGTCGTAACAACATATACTTTTGAACAGAAATAGAGATAATAGCAAAATAAAATCTTCAACATTTCAGACTACTGTAATTGTATCTGGCCTATAGGGTTAACATACACCTATCGCCTTCATATTTGCTACACACCTTCATTATAAGATATAGAGGACCGATCAGGGTCGGTGTGTTTGCCATTTAGAAGTGCATTATTAAACCCAGTACATGTTGAGGCTACACAATTTTTTTGCACATAAAAATAATTCATGAAATTATACACCGTTCTAAGTATATGATGTTACCACCCATTGGAACCGTCTGGCCCCATTTTGCCAGTCGGACCCACACATGTAAATCGGAATATTTATTCCTTTTCAGGCCATTGTTGATGTTGTGGTGAACCTGCAGTTTTCCCTCATTGAGGCCCTGTGGCAGGGATTCTGGAGGAACCAATCTCTCGATCAGAGGTACGACATGCACAGTCACAGACGATGGACCCTAATTTACTTATTTTGACCGCATAAAGGCACTAAAAAAACATAAATTTGAGTCGGACATCCTTCCATAACCATGAATTGGCATTCGCAGTTTATTAACACAATTAATTAAGAATCATAATACCTTAATGTAATAAATATTAAATTTTTTATTTTTTATTTATTTTTATATTTTTTTAAATATTTATTTTCCCCGTAATAGGTTTGTGGTTGGTCGGGGCCATCCCCCACAAACCGTACATAATATACATGCAATAATCGGGTACAACTACAAAATGTACAATTACAGATATTCACCCTCTTTTACTCTTGCAGTACTGGGTAGAAATCATTGTTCTAGTATGTTTTACGACTTCATAGTTGAGTGGTACATTAGAATCGTCACTAATGAGAGACCTGAATTTTCAATAAAAACTTGCCCATGTTATTAAAATAAAACATTAATACGTATAATATACCCGCAGATGACAATTTCGCAGATAAATATTCAAATTAGGCCGATACAGAAAACATGATGGATGATCAGTACAGTTTCAATGTATGATATTGTGCTTATGCAGTAAACATAATCTAACATTTGTATTATTTATTAAACTCGACAGATTTCAGAAGAAATTCGGCATAGCTCACTCATCACCCGTGCAAGGTGCTATATCACACATTGTTGACCCATTCCCAGCAAGTACCAAGCGTATAAACTTGTACCACTGTTACAGCCCTGATAACGACTACGAGAGACGACTACCGCGAGACAAGCTGTACCTTATGTGTAAATACGAGCCCATACACAAGTATGTCCGTAAATCCGACTATGCCTTTTACCAAGCGTTAGTGGAGGTGCTCATTCCCGACGTTCTCCGGCCCATTCCCAGTAAGTACCAAACCCATTGCTGTAATAACACTGTATATTTGTACACAAGTTGTCCTATGTTGAACTTGCAGCACAACTTGGATGGACTGTGTGTGATATGTTAATTCAAGGACCAATCCAGTCATCGCACAATTATTTTCAGACCAGTCCATTTATAAGTGCTAAAAGTGCAGATCCTGATCTGGATCTACACTGTTTGCAAAACAAATGCTGAAGAATTGAAAGGATTAAACCCAACTCAGTCGGCCTATCTACTGCTCTATTTCACCACAGCCAATAATATTTATGAATGGAGTAAAACCTGATCAGGCTGCATATATTCATTTTGTTAAGCTAGTTCCAATCTATTGTATTGTTAATTGTCTGCATCCAAAAACATGTATGCTCGGGTCATCTGCTGCTCAGTCGGTCGGTGTTAAATTTGGAACATATTCTCAAATATGTTTCAATGAATATTTGACATGTGCTTTTGTACCTAAGAAGACGTGCAAATTTTCTTGGGAACAAAATGACATTCCTTATCTCGTTATATTATTGTCCGTGTGTAACCAGCATCTGACTATTTCAGGTTCACTGACCCAAGCCATCAGAAATTTTGCCAAAAGCCTGGAGAACTGGTTAAAGGGGGCCATGACGGGTGTGCCGGAGGAAATGACGAAAACTAAGGTGAGTCATGGGTCCAGTGGCTTGCACTCTGACTGGAGAAATGGGGCTTAATGTGACTGTGATCAGTGTAGCTCCTGATCAAATAGCACGATCATGTAACATGATAACGATCTATATTGCATGACGAACAGTCCAGATCCTGATCTGACTACTGATTTGGATCTACACTGGTCACAAAACATATAACCCCATTTCTCCAGCCGCAGCCACAATTGTTGAGTTGAATTGCAATTGCTATTGCGATTGACTCCACATGTCATTGTACCTCTAGGTTGGCACCAGTATTTTGAAATTACTATCCAAAATGAACTGTTAACCCTTTCACCCCTAAGTAACTGGAATGGATTTTTATATGTTAATAACCGGACTGATCCAATGGTCACAAAATCATTTATGAAAAGGGCTGTGTTTTTATTCTCAAAAGTATGAAAACTACTTGCAAAAGGTGTAGATCCTGATGAGATGGCTCGTCACAAGCCGGCTCATCTGGATCTACGCTTTTTGCCAATACCACTATACAGGCATGTGGTGTTGAAACGGTTAAAGCGTAAAAACAAATACAATACTATTTTACATTTGCTCTTGACAATATTTGTAAAATATCACACTTTTTCAAATAATTTCTAAAATTTTCAGTAGCCAAAATGGCCATTTCTGAAATACCATTAGTGTCATCCTACTGTCTGTTCCACATTATTTCTGCAAAAAAAACATGGAACTGGCAGTAATAGTTATGACAGGGTTCCCACTGGTCCTGAAATTCCTGGAAAGTCATGGAATTTGAAAAATGGATTCCAGGCCTGGAAAGTCATAGAATTTGCCTCTTTTTCTGAAAAGGTCATTGAAAGTCTTGGAATTTGGATTCCAGTCCAATTATTGGTGTTGCGGAAAGTTCAGTGCAATTTCGTGATTTTCGAGCCAAACGATTTGATGTGGTAAGGGTACCTGGTAACAAATCGGGATTTTGTAAATTCAGAACTGAATTACTACTTCTTTCCCCAACACAGTTGTATTCCAGGCTCGAAATGGCTCAAGTTATGAGTCGATAAGCCATAAAACACCGTTTCATCAGCATCATCCATGCAAATATGGGTCCTTGATTTCGAAAACAGGGCCTTGAAAGTCATGGAAAATTCATGGAATTTGGTCTTCCCCAAAGAGTGGGAACCCTGTTATGACCTTGAACACGTTTTCTATTCAGCTTGGAGCTGTTGGTGCCTTCGCCCAGACGTTGCGTCGCTACACATCATTGAATCACCTTGCTCAAGCAGCCCGGGCTGTCCTTCAGAACACTTCACAAATCAACCAGATGTTGACGGACCTAAACAGAGTGGACTTCGCAAATGTTCAGGTTCGTTTCATACGCTGCAGAAATAGAGAATAATAGGTTAGTGCCGTGAATGGGAAAAAATATCTGGCAAGGCTTAGGAAATGGGATGGGCGAGGCTCTACCGAGCACATCCCGTTTCCGTGCCGCGCCAGATATTTTTTCCCATTCACGGCACTAACCTACTATTCTGTTTATCCCGTCAACACCTACAAATGGCTTTAAAATGCAAAACAATAACCCCAGCCACCGCACATATTCATACGCAGTGATTAGTCGTATTGACAGGATATCAAAAATGTTTCACGGCATCGTGTTTCACTTCACATACGCACTGTGTTGATGGGATAAATGGAGATTATCACATATCCAACCAGAGTAGACCAAGATCAACCTGCACAGTTTGATCAGGATCTGCATTGTTCGCCATTCAGTTTGTTGTGCTTCTCAAGCAAGGAGATGTTCATCAGGATGCAGACTTGTGCTAGCAAATCAGTAGCCAGGCTTACTACTGCTCAACCCTTTCATCCCTAAATAACTGGAATGGATTTTTATGCCACCGGGTTTCGAAGAAACGGGTGGCATATAGTGTTTGGCCCGTCCGTCCTTCTGTCCGTCCGTCTGTCCGTCTGTCCGGGCACACATTAGGGTACTTATGTGGCTAGCCCCACAGGGTTGTGGACTTGGTAAAGGATAGGGTTGGTTACAATTAGCCACCTAAAAAATCCTTTTATGTGGCTAATATTTAACATGTGATAAGCCACATAAGTACCCTAATGTAAGAACGTCCGTCTGTCCGTCCGTCACACTTTTCGGTTAACCACTTTGTCACAGTTTCTCAAATATGCTGCAGGTGGCATCCGCGTTCGACAGACGCATTTCTTGTTATATGTTAAATTACCGACCAATCCAATCATCACAAAATGTCCATATATGAAAAAAAGAAATTTTGTTCTCAAAAATGTGAAAATTACCAATACCACTACAGGGCTCCAGATAAGGAATTAGTAATTGAGTATTGTTACTCCATCATTTCTGAAGCAATTGGGTATTTCAAAATTTTAATTGGGTAAAATAAAATCACACTACCGTTTACACATCAGCAGACCGCACTTATTGAATAGTTTGCTTCTAAATGAAAACACATCTCGGTATTTCATTAGAATTGTCTCCTTGGAGACAATTCTAATGAAATACCAAGATGTGTTTTCATGGAAAATGAGAACAATATGCTTTTTTGTGGTCTGTTTATTGTTTTCTGCAGCATGATAAATGTACCACAAAATTTCTATTGCTTTTCGATACTCGCTACTTCTGATTTCATTTGTGTTTTTGGCAATTTTAATTGGGTATTTAAGCAAATACGCAGCTTATCTGGAGCCCTGCCACTATACAGGCCTGTGGTGTTGAAAGGGTTGTGATGCTGCAGGCCTGTGCAATATACAATATTTATTGCACTCTTGCACATTATTTGCACCAGTTTCGCTGTGAGAGAAAACCTGTAAACAACTCCTTACAAATAATACACAGTGAAGAGAACACCCGTAGTTGCGCGCCTGTTTTCTTGGAAACCACAAGCTACCATGTAAAATGTTTATTTTTTATTACAGTGAAAATAAAGTTTAATATTTGAAAATTTGGAAAGGGTCTCGACTATTAAATCTAGAATGTTGTGATTGAACACATTCCAAACATGCACTCAAATATATCTGGTTCATAGAAACAGCTGCGTAATTTGGATTTCAAAAAGTTTACATGATGTTACATTTGACGTCGCACAACATAACGTCAAAACGTGGGAAAACACATCATTGTATAAATATTCATGCACACATCACAATTAATTGATTATAATCTCAAAAATGGACTAAATGTGCATATGTATCTGCCGTGGAAGTTTAATAAATAATATATTCCATCGTACATGTTTGAATAGCTTGACACTTGTGTCCGTCGGCGTCCGTGCAAGCAACGAGTGAGCGTAGCGAACGAGTTGCTTGCACGGAAGCCGACACACACTCGTGTATTATTTCCCGCTATTCAAAATCTACGATGGAATATCCTCTATATAATGATCACCTTCACAGATGTAAAACCAGTCATTGATCAATCGGTCATATGTAGCTGTGACTGGAGAAATGGGGCTTATGGGATTTGTGACCAGTGTAGCTCATGGTCAAATAGTGATCTCATTCTGTATTCCTTGTTAGAAACAGGACGGGTGTTTCATTGATGGAATTGCGAACAGTGCAGATCTAAACTGGTCGCAAAACCCTCAAGCCCCATTTCACCATTCACAGCCACATGTTGTGGCATTATGGGTATAAAACACTTTACAGCCCAAATATGAGCAACTCCCATTGCTGAGGGATAGGCCGTGGCCTAGGGGATAGATCTGTAGCCTATTTCAACAACATCGCAAAGTATGCTTTCCTAGCAAAGTATACTTTGAGGGAGCAATCATTGATTTTTCCGAAATGCATTATTTCATGCAGAACTAACGATTGCATATATTTGATGATTAAAACTATGCAGAATTATTATACTGAATTTATTACATTATAAATTGGCTGTGATAATGTAATAAATTCAGTATAATAAAAATTAATAAATTGATCCTAAAATTGAAAATTTCTCCCTCAAAGTATACTTTGCTAGGAAAGTATACTTTGCAATGTTGATGAAATCGGCTACTGGCATTGGACTTCAATACTGGAGGTTGTCAGTTCAATCCTCACCCTTGGCGTGAAAAATACTTGCATTGTATTTCCATCCCACTGGTCTGTCGGATGAGATGTTAAACTGTGGTCCCATTTCAATAGGACCTTAACTGTTGCTGGGACGTTAAAACCATTCACTTTCACTCGCATTGCTGTGTCCATAGGAACAAGCGTGCTGGGTGTGCCAGTGCGAGGACGGCATGGTGCAGCAGCTGGAGCAGGACTTCAAGAAGACGTTACAGCAGCAAAACTCCCTGGAGCAGTGGGCCATCTGGCTGGAGGGTGTCGTCAACCAGGTCCTCAAACCCCACGAGGGCAGCCCCGGCTTCCCCAAGGCTGCCCGCCAGTTCCTCCTCAAGTGGTCCTTCTACAGGTATGTATAGCAGGGTTGGGAATTTTCAGGATATATCCAGTAGCCTATTTCACCAACATTGCAAATTATAATTTTCTAGCAAAGTACAATGAGGGAGAAATTTTCGATTTTTGTCACGCCTGCTTTAGCAGAGGCGCGACTATAGTCGGAGATTTTTCCGTCGTCCGCGTCGTCCGCGTCGTCCGCGTCGTCCGCGTCGTCCGCGTCGTCCGCGTCGTCCGCGTCGTCCGCGCTTCGTCCGCGTCGTCCGTTTTTTTTGTAAGGCAAATGCGTTAAAGTTATTGTTTTTTCACAATATCTCTTTAACCCCTTGCCAGACATTGATAATATTTCACATCAATGTTTGTCTAGGGATGATGCTTCATTACGCACACCACAACATCCAAATTCTCAAGGTCAAGGTCATTTATTTACTTGTAATGTTCACCGGTTTTGTACCAGAAATGCGTTAAAGTTATTGTTTTTTCACAATATCACTTTAACCCCTTGCCAGACATTGATAATATTTCATATCAATGTTTGTCTAGGGATGATGCTTCATTATGCGCACCACCACATCCAAATTTTGAAGGTCAAGGTAATTTATTTACTTGTAATGTTCACGGTCAAATGCCTCGGCAGGCGCGACACCGCTTCTGTGGCGGAATTCTTGTATGATAAATTTATTAATTTTTATTATCCTGAATTGATTACATTATCACAGCCAAAATGGCTGTGATAATGTAATCACTTCAGTATAATAATTCTACAATCTCTTAATCATCAAATATATGCAGTTGTTAGTTCTATATGAAATAATGCATTTCAGGAAAAATATATGATTACTCCCTCAAAGTCCCGTCCTTAAATGACCTTAGCTCATGCTGGGATGTTAACCCTTTCACCCCTAAATAACTGGAATGGATTTTGAAAGTTTATTTGCCGCCCAATCCAATCATCACAAAATGATTTTCTGACTAGATTTCTGAAAAGGGTGTGTGTTTTTTTTTTTTCCTAAAAAATATGCATATCCTGATGGTCGGCTCGTCGCATCTGTCTCATATGGATCTATGCTCGTTGCAAACACCGCTATAAAGGTCTGTTGTTGATTACTTTGTACATACGTGTTACAGCTCAATGGTTATTCGGGACCTGACGTTACGCAGCGCGGCCAGCTTCGGTTCGTTCCACCTGATCCGACTCTTGTATGACGAGTACATGTTCTATCTGGTCGAGCACAAGGTCGCGTCGGCCACCGGCGAGACGCCCATTGCTGTTATGGGAGAGGTAAGTTTTATCTGAATACTGGGTTGCGAGTTCAATCCTCACCCTAGGTGTGAAACATATTTCCATCCCACTGGGGCCTTTTTCACTAAACTACTTACGACTAAAATGTTCGTAAGTGCAATTTTAGGATCGTCTGGAAATTTCAATTGATGGATTTACATTTATTGATTACATTTATTGAGCATAGGCTGCATATGCAGCCTATGCTCAATAAATGTAAATCCAATAATTATTTACAAGAAAACGTTATTAATATGAAATTTACAGACTATCATAATTTTGCACTTACGAACATTTTAGTCGTACAAAATTTAGTGAAACGGGCCCCTGGTCTGTTGCATGAGACTTGCGAGACCGTAGCTGTTGCTGGGCAATTCTCTTTGCACTTTTCATCTTCGTACAGGGATGAGTTGTTGTCTAGTGTTAAGAGCATTGGACTTTTATGCCAGATTGTGCGTTCAATCCCCGATTAAAAACATTTATACTGTTTCCATCCCACCGGTCTTTCGGATGAGGTGCCATCTCTATGAAACAGCAGGGACAGTAAACCCATTCTTCTAAATATGGACCTGGTTGTGGCATTACCTCCCTTATCATATGTTGATATTTTGCCTATATTATTATCGCGCCCGCTGGTGGACAGCGCGATACAGTCGGTACATTGGCGTACGTCCATCTGTACGCAACTCGTACATACATCCGGGTTATAAAGTGTTTTTGTCAAGCCCACTTGCGGAAAGCGAGATACAATGATGACAATGACGTCCATGCGTCCGTCCGAAATCTGCGTTAAAGTTTTTAAATACCTTATATCTGTGTAGTCCTAAGCCACATTGAAACTTCATATGCTTATTAGTCATCATCTATATATTCATGCTGTATCCCACTCATGCGGCCCCTGTGCCCAAGGTCAAGGTCAAATGTCTTTAGCTCACCTGAGCGAAGCTCATGTGAGCTATTGTTACCGCAATGTGTCCATGTGAGCTATTGTTACCGCAATGTGTCCGTCGTCCGTCGTCCGGCCGTGAACATTTTCAAATGTCTTCTCCTCGGTAACCATTGGTCCTATAGTCACCAAACTTCATGGTCATGGTAGGGGGATTACAAAATTGTTAAAATGACGTCATTACGTAATCCAAGATGGCCGCCGTCTAATAATAGCACAAATTCTTCAAAAATCTTCTTCTCAAGAACCACCAACCGGATTTCGACAAAACTTGGTAGGAATGACTGATGTACAATGCTCTTTCACAGTTGTTAAAATGGTGACCACGGGGTCAAAAATGGGTGTGGTCCTTGGGGTCAAATTTTATTTTTGACCGAATATGGTCATGTCACATATCAAATCGAAGGTATCAACGAGGCGATCACTCTGGTGCATTTTTTGTCAAAATCGGATGGTTATGTCATCCAAGACTGCCGCCGAAATATCAAAAGGTCGTTCTTTTATTAGAGATTTCAAAATTCTTCTTCACATGAACCGCTTGGCCCATGGTATCCAAACTTAAAAGTTATGGTCCATGGGTGAAGCCTTTTCAGATTTGTTAAAATGGAGGTCATCGCTAATCCAAGATGGCCGCCGTCTAAAAATAGCATAAATTCTTAAAAAATCTTCTCGTGAACCGCTAGCCGGATTTCGACGAAACTTGGTAGGAATGATCGATGTACAATGCTCTTTCAAAGTTGTTAAAATGGTGACCCCAGGGTCAAAAATGGGCGTGGCCCGTGGGGTCAAATTTTATTTGTGACCGAATATGGTCATGTCTGTATCAAATTGAAGGTATCAACGAGGCGATCACTCTGGTGCATTTTTTGTCGAAATCGGATGGTTATGTCATCCAAGACTGCCGCCAAAATATCAAAAGGTCGTTCTTTTATTAGAGATTTAAAAATTCTTCTTCACTCGAAGCGCTTGGCCCATGGTGGCCAAACTTCACAGTTATGGTCCATGGGTGAAGCCTTTTCAGGTTTGTTAAAATGGAGGTCGTCGCTAATCCAAGATGGCCACCATCTAAAAATAGCACAAATTCATAAAAAATCTTCTCATGAACCACCAGCCGGATTTTGACGAAACTTGGTAGGAATGATCAATGTACAATGCTCTTTCAAAGGTGTTAAAATGGTGACCCCGAGGTCAAAAATGGGCGTGGCCCGTGGGGTCAAATTTTATTTTTGATATGCTCATATCAAATTGAAGGTATCGATGAGGCGATTGCTCTGGTGCAATATTTGTTGGAATCGGATGATTATGTCATCCACGATGGCCGCCAAAAGGTCCATTTATTCGAGATTTTGAACGTCTTTTTCTCAGGAACCACATTGCCGATGCTGGCCAAACTTCATAGTAAGTTAAGATTCTTGGGTGAAGCATTTTCAGATTTGGTAAAATGAGTCGTCGCTTAATACAAGATGACCGCCATCTAAAAATAGCACAATGTTTTTAAAAACTCATGAACTCAATGTCACATTCTCCTCTGGTGTTCATGGTGTCAGGTGAGCGAACTAGGGCCATCATGGCCCTCTTGTTTTTTGTCCAAATTTGTGTTAAGCTTTTCACATACCTACTATCTCTGTAGTACGGATTGCTTCAATATTTGGACACTTGATACATGTATGCATTAGGAACACATTCATGCCGCCAATTCACATGACCTTGACCTTTTTTACCTTCAAATTTTTGCTGAAACACGTAGCCGTTTTTTTGTGTCAAAAATATTGTACAATCTTCATGCTATAACTTTAATATTACTTTACGGATTGCTTTAATATTTGGACACATGATACATGTAAGCATTAGGAACACACTCATGCCACCAATTCACATGACCTTGACATTTTTAACGTTAATATACTTCAATACTGGAGGTTGCTAGTTCAATCCTCACCCTAGGCATGAACAATACCATAGAATTTCGATCCCACTACTTTAAACTGTGGTCCCTTCTCTGTATGACCATAGCTGTTGCTGGTACGTTAAGCCGTTGACCTTTTCATTGCCATTTATTACAGTTCATGGATTTAAGCAGTGCAGTGGCAATGAGCTTTAACGACACAGAGAGCAACACGGTGAAGGTATCGGCGATCAGTAAACCCGCCGCCACAGTTACCTTGGCCATGGCCCACAAAGCCACGCCCGGCATCGTCCATTCGACCGTGGGTCGGACTCCAATGGCTGCCACGTCCCTCATATCCAAAACTAGTGACAATTCTGTGGGTTCGGGTGCCACAACATTGATGGTCCTCACGACGTCTAGCTCAGCGGTGGCCGGCAGCCAGAACGGCACAATGGTAGCACCGGCCTCCATGGCCAGCATGGGAACCACACATCTTGCTGTGAAGACGGCTGGTACCCCTGGCAACCTGGCTGGCACCAAGACGATCGTCGTCATGCCCGTCTCCAACACACTGGCAGGTGGAGACGGAACAGTCACAAAGAGGTTCAAATTAGAATAATTCCAACTCCAGTTTCGTACACGATTCCGAGTACTTTCATCTACTGCGAGCAGCTACATTCGGGCACATGGCAAGTGCATACATGAATAAATTCCAGTTGAAATTTTGTATCGATATGAAATTTCAAATGCAAGAAACTCAATATGGTAAAAGAATACCATAAATTGGGTTGGAATTATAAGGAAAATGCATCGGGGGATATATACACTTAAAAGTTCCAGAAGTATAATTTTATACCCCAATAATTTCTCGAACAAATGCTATAGTTACATAATGGACTGTGTTGGGATTTCCACTATAGGCCAATGGAACAGGTAATGTGTAAGCAACATCCGATTTGTGATTCTTCATCTTTCTGCACGGGAATACAGGGGCCCGTTTCACTAAACTTCTTACGACTAAAATGTTCGTAAGTGCAAATTTAGAATCGTCTGCAAATTTCAATTGATGGATTTACATTTATTGAGCATAGGCTGCATATGCAGCCTATGCTCAATAAATGTAAATCCAACAATTATTTACAAGAAAACAGTGTTAATGTGAAATTTACAGGCTATCATAAGTTTGCACTTATAAACATTTTAGTCGTAGGAAGTTTAGTGAAACGGGCCCCAGGAAGCTTCACATTGTTGTTGACGGTGTTGGTGTCCCGGAAATATGGCCACCAGACAACAGCGATAAAGACACGGGCGATCCCTGTGGATTTGCAGTTTAATCAAGGTTGGACCTGTTTGTCAGCAGCAGTAATGCATTACAATGGTGAGCAGTCCCAATTCAACTTGTCGTGCATGCAAATTAAATTTCGAGATGTTTGATGTATGATCATCATTGTACATCTGATAGGCCAATATTTTTGTTTTTCATTTGCGATTTCATAAATAAACGGCAGTACTGTTCGTAGTTTAATGTTTGTTAATCCATCAAATGCCATATATTGTTTATCCCTCAACACTACAATTTGTTCATGTCCATTTTATCACTATGCATAGTTTGTCGTCATTGTGTTGCCTATGACAAGTGTAATTATTTCACCTCTTGAATGATACTGATTTTTGTCGCGATATAGTCACATTGGCGTACGTGCATCCCGGTTAAAGTTTTTCGATATACTATCAAAGCCTCGGTGGGTGCAATATGCGGGCCTCAGCCATCTAGTTAGGTAAGCAAAGTGTTTTCAAGCGTTCATATTCTTCATAGGTATATGTTGTCACCACTTATTTGAAACGTCTCCGAGATGTTTCAAAGAAATGATGACAACATATATTCCTTGTTTCTAAGAATGCTTAGCATAATGAATTATCGTTTCTGGTATTGTACCGTCATATCTTCACAAATTCATGAATACACTATAGGTGATTGGACAAGACTGCTTCTGATTTCTTGTTCGACTTACAGTTACCAATCACAGACTGGCAGATATTTGTTACATTGGTTCATTAGTCCGTTTCATTTTTTCTTTGAATTTTGTTTGTAGTAAAACAGCGAAATGTGCTATGAATTTGGTGTATTTTTGTACATTTTTGATTTTCATTCATGATCATTTTTTCGTCGTGCATGTACAGTTTCAGATTCCATTTTTGTGACAATTAAGCAGATGAAATCTATTTTTCTACCCGGTACTGATTTTGAAAATTTCGCGAAAAATGTTAGCATAAATTTCTGATATGCTTGCTTTCTGATATTCTAAATCTATATCAGTGACATATATATCGAGGTGTTTAAATGTGTGACCCACACTCACATAACGGGTGGATTGAGTTTTCGAACGGTGTAGCTACTGATCGTTTAGCATTCCTGTAGAGCTTGCAGCTAATAATTATAAACATCGGGTGGCGGTTCGCGGTGGTTGTGGCCGAGAGATAGAACACTGGGGCCCGTTTCACTAAACTTTGTACGACTAAAATGTTCGTAAGTGCAAATTTATGATTGTAAATTTCAATTGATGGATTTACATTTATTGAGCATAGGCTGCATATGCAGCCTATGCTCAATAAATGTAAATCCAATAATTGTTTACAAGATAACAGTGTTAATGTGAAATTTACAGACTATCATAATTTTGCACTTACGAACATTTTAGTGGTACGAAGTTTAGTGAAACGGGCCCCCAGACTTCAATACCGGAGATAGTAAGTTCAATCTCCACCCTAGACAAGACAAATACTTTCGTAGTATTTCCACTCCATTGGTCTTATGGATGAGACTTGAAACAAACCGAGGACCCATCTCTAAATGTCCTTTAAGCTGTTGCTGGGACGTTAAACCTTTTCACAGGCCGTGATCAGACTGTAGACGTTTAGGTTGATCAGAAACTACACTGCTCACAAACCATCAGCCTGTTTTTCTTATGCCGATTTGCATAATCTCCTGGGTTCAGTGGAATAAGAAGGCTAACTCTCTCGTGGAGTTGGCCCCTTTCTTCCACCGACTCCTTCAATTATCCAGTGCTACCATGCATGTTAATTTTGTCATATTATTCATAGGGCATTTCACATACATAATGGGGCTGTGACTGGAGAAATGGGGCTTATGTATTCGCCATTCCATCAATGAAACACCTGTCGTGCGTCTAACACCGGCCGTACATGACCTTGGCTGTTGATAGGCCGTTAAAGACCAATAAACAAACCAACAATCAATATAGATTGTTTTCGGGCTACAGGAGTGCTATTTGATCAAGAGCTACACTGGTCACAATGCCCATAAGCCTCATTTCTCCAGTCACAGTTCACAAATCTCGTATCGGGATCATTATACACATCCATAATGTATATCATGTTTTGTGCTATTTTTATTGTCCAGCCATCCATGACGCCATTGAATAGTCAGTTCTTTGTAAATAGAAACATGGTCATTTCAATCCATTGTTATTCAAGGTGTATGATCACGTGGTTACAACAACAACAAGTACTGAAACTTCCAGAAGCCCTCCAGTTCAAAGCACGTATTCTTTTATTTTGTTCTTATTATGTAACGGATTTTGATGAAATATGGCGCATCAAACACATCTTGTTAAGCCGCATTTGGTGGTCTCGGTACTTTGGCTCAAACTTCTGTCGTTTTTGCGAAGAACTCACCGGACCACCAAATGCAGCTCATGACGCGTTTGCTGCGCCATATTGCATCAGAATCCGTTGCCTATTAAGGAAAATATAAAATAATACTTGCTTTGGAGTGGGTGCGCTTTCAACACTTTCAGCCATTGTTGTTGCTGTTGTAACCAACTTGTTATTTATAGTTGTGTATTGTTATGCACAGGACTGGATCAGAATGCGTTCAGCAATATTTGGGTGTGATTTTCTAAATTTTTGTGACGCATTGCAGTCACAATTCCGACATAGACATACATCAAAATGTTGCATATCTCCTGATATGTTGGTTGGAACTTTGCAAAAACTTTTTCAGTATCTTTCTCATATTGATGGTTCACCGCCCTGTGTCATTCTGGTGACATTGACCTACTTTTTGTGGATGAGACGCTCGCTGATCGCATTGTTGCTATTTGTTTAGCATCATTTGAAAAGATCTGAATTGTTTGAAACAGCGGACAAGGTTCATATTAGTATATAATCAGATGCTGGTATATGATCTACATATATATACATAGCTCCAGTTGAGGTGCGTAATTGGACCAAATTTTCCAGATATTTTTCTCATTTCTTCATGAAAAATGGCAAGTTGGGATGCTTTAGAATCGTCTCATCGAGATGATTCTAAAGCACTCCCAACTTGCCAATTTTGGCAAAGAAATAACGAAAAGTTTCCCCAAAGTAGAATCGAATTACGCACCTTAACTGGAGCTCTGTATATATGGTGATGGAATTATCTCATTTAGTCATTATCTTTGAAGAAATTTAATAAAAAATTAAAACAGATTTCTCATTTCTTTTCGAAAATATATGTTATTCAAATGAATTATCACAAAAAACATTTTGGAGGAGAAATGAGAATAAATTGTAGAAAATATTTTGAAATTGCTATATCCCTGCTTCAGTCTAGAATGTGATCTGATTCAGTGTTTTGTGTTTTAGTTCTCGTTAACTTATGATGTACATATATTACCAATGTATATTACAGTAGGGCCTGTCTAAGTTAAACCAGACAACCAAAAATGTGTTTTAATTTTGATGGGTTTTACTGTATTAATTTGCATAATGTCTGTTCATGATTGCAAAGATAATATGTTCTCACATGCCTGAATACAATGGACACCCTGGGGACCTTCCTGTTCACTATCAGTTCACTGACTGACTGACTGACTGGCAAAAAGTGCATAGTTTGTTTTGCTCTTTCTGGAGTATGAGAAGGGTAAATTTAACCCTTTCACCTCTAAGTAATTTTAATGGATTTTGAAATGTTAATTTCCGGACCAATCCAATCGTCACAAAATGATTTTTTGACTCGTCTGTTTATGAAAAGGCGGCATTTTTGTTCTCAAAAATGTGAAAATAACCACCAAAAGGTACAGGTCCTGATGAGACGGCTTGTCACGAGCCGGCTCATCTGGATCTACACCGTTTGCCAATACCACTATACAGGCATGTGGTGTTGAAAGGGTTAACTATGGGATTCATCCTTACCGGAATCCCTGGTTTGGCCATTAGGTACCAGTCTAGCTTTCTTGTTACTTGACAGTTGAATCCGGTTATACAATTGTAAATGTAGTAGGATTAGTACTAATCCTATTACTTTTAGGGAGTACGGCAAAGTGATTCTGGTGTGGTGAGGACCTGTTACCAGGTCAGGTTAAAAGTTCTGATTTTGGGATTTCCCCCCATCCTTGCAGGTGAAATATGGGATTCGATGCCGATAGCCCGGCCTAAAATTATCTTACGGCCATTAAATAATTTACCCTGTGTGGATGTGCACAACCCCCATTTCTGCAGTAAGTCGCCTATGTGTGTCTCGTATACTATATTCCCAGGCATGAACACGACCATATACCGGTAGTAGTCTGTAAATATATTTTCTACCTGTACAGAGTGATTAGAAATTGTACAGTATTTTTATTAAAAAAATTGTTGTTACATTTTAAAAGGTTAATTTCTTGTAATGTGGCTGTGTTAAAGAAAACCAATTTAAAGTGGTCAGTAGAAGAAGAGGGCTAAGTCCTTTATGGACTTGGCCCCCTTCTTCCACTTACCACTTTAAAACTTGTATGCACATAGTCCCCTTCTTCCAATGACACTTTAACCCTTTCAACCCTAAGGAACTGGAATGGACTGTGATATGCTAATGTTCCGACCAATCCAATGGTCACAAAATGATTTTCAGATTTGTCCATTTATGAAAAGGGGGTGTTTTTGTTCTCAAAAATATTAAAATTACTTTCAAAAAATGCAGATCCTGATGAGACAGCTCGTTACGAGCCGGCTCATCTGGATCTGCACTTTTTGCATAAACCGAAATGACATTCAATTAGAGATTGTCTTTTGATATCAAGTTTATCAGATGAGACTAGGAGCCATATAAGTGGATGTAGGTGGACTTGTTTACATTGCATTGTTACTCTTAATCATTCAGTAACGTTTGACCAGGTCGGGTTATTTTAATTTCTGATGTAAATATGCCGTTCTGATTTTGGCAGTTTCCCACAATGCAGCAGGTTAAATGCGAGATTGAACCGTTGACCCGGCTTTAAATGACCGTAGCTGTTGATAGCCCGTTAAACACCAATAAATCAAATCAGTAACGTCCTTTGACCAACGAAATCGGTGAAAGTAGTTTTAAAATATGGATTGACCGTTAAGGTGCATAATTTGACCAACTTGGGGTGAAATTTTGTTATTTCTTCATCAAAAATGGCAATTTGGGAGTCCTTTAGAATCGTCTCATTGAGACGATTCTAAAGCACTCCCAACTTGCCATTTTTGATAGAGAAATAAGAAATTTACAACCAAATTACGCACCTTAACTGGAGCTCTGGATACATTGTGTCCATGTCAATGCCTGATTCCACATTTTGGTATCGGTAAGCGTGTATTTGGTCAATACATAGCTGATTGCCTGATACAATATTATACTTGCACATTCCATAACACGTTCCAAAACATTAGCATCTGTCCTGGTTGAAATTGATATTGAAAGACATAGATTCACATACAGCTAGCTGGATATTGAATTGCCTTGCTCTCGCACTGTTAGTTTTGGAAATGGGAGACTTGATTGGGTTTCATTAACTCTAGCCAACAATACAAATGAGACTAGCCATATGATTTTATACCCAAGAACACATGCGATATCTCATGAAAAATATTTACAAATTATACAATATTTTCCATAAATGACATTGAAAGTTAACAAAATTTTCACGTGCAATTTTTCCTGAAAAATATTTATAGAAACTGATATTTTCTGTAAATTCCGCATTTGATATGAAAGTTTTGTCAACTTCCGATGGGAAATATCTAAATGTTGTAAATTTTCATTAGATATCGTTATGTTCTTAGGTACAAAATCACATGGCGTGTTTCAAATGTGTCAACATGATCGCATGTGCATTATATGTTTGAACAGAGTAGCCGTGTAGCTAGTCATCACAGATTGCCCTGGCCTGTCATTATAAAGATCAGAATCTACACCATGATTATAAAGGTTTTGTAAGCATTCACTTCAACTTCAATCTCTAATTTAAACTGTGGTTGTTGCTGTGACGTTAAACCACGTTAAGCCCATTACATTATAATCACCGGCACAGGGCAGTCTTAATTTATACTACAAGTTGGTTTGTATAACAATAATTTATGAATGTACAGTTAATTTGTTGAAAATTTCTTGTTTTACTTAATTCACTTTTCACAACAGTTGATTGTGGCCACCCAGCATCACCATTTATTTCTGAGGGCTGCAGCTTTCAGTCTTGTCCATCTGATTTACAGTTATTAATTATATAATTATTATACTACAAATAGGATTTAGTGGGTGGAAGGTGGGATCATGCGTAATTTAACGATCCAGGGTTCTTTCTTACCGGAATACCGACT
The DNA here is from genome assembly GCA_029237695.1 of Conchocele bisecta. Lineage (NCBI taxonomy): Eukaryota > Metazoa > Mollusca > Bivalvia > Lucinida > Thyasiridae > Conchocele > Conchocele bisecta. The sequence continues at coordinate 49,450,794 of CM055268.1, forward strand.
GGAGACCTGGTTTGGCCCTCACATACGTCTTTGGCATTTTGTATGCGACAGTTGAATCTGGTTATACCCCTTATGTGAGTTTTGCGATTATTTGTAATCCTATTTTAGGGGAAGGGGCCAAGTGACTTTGGTGTGGTTTGGACTTGGCACCAGTAGCCTATTTCATCAACATTGCAAAGTATACTTTAGTAGCAAAGTATACTTTGAGGGAGAAATTTTCAATTTTATGATAAATTTATTAATTTTTATTATACTGAATTTATTACATTATCACAGCCATTTAATGGCTGTGATAATGTAATAAATTCAGTATAATAATTCTGCATACTTTTAATCATGAAATATATGCATTTGTTAGTTCTATATGAAATAATGCTTTTCGGGAAAAATAAATGATTTCTCCCTCAAAGTATACTTTGCTAGTAAAGTATACTTTGCAATGTTGATGAAATAGGCTACAGGTCAGATTATTCTAATTTCAGGGCTGAATATATTTTTTCTCTATGTAAATATTACGTTCCGATTCCGTCCCTCCCCTCCCCTCCCCCCACAATATTTGTTTATAAATGATAAGGATAATTGATGATTAGTATACATACATTTCATCATAGTGCAGCTGCATGGATTTTATCAATTTTAATATTGTTGATGTTCACATTGTTACGAGCACAAACAAATCAAATTTTATTTTCAACAGCAAAATACTGTGTTAAATATTTTGTGATATGCCTAACGTAGTATTCACCCTAGAAACCATGGCTACCATGGCTAGCATTGTACAGCTTATTCTGTATGTTTCTTATTTCTCAACAATACTGGCAGATGTTAATGTACATTTGTATTTACAATGACAAAATAAGTTCAGAATAAGCAGTACGGTAATTGAGGTTAGTCCTAGAATAATAGTCTTGTAGAATGCCACCTTTGTCTTAGAACCATTACCAATATGTTCTGCAAATTTACAGCATAGCAGTACAGTTTGGATGCACCCAATGTAGCCTATTTGAGACGCGCCATGTGATTTTGTACCTAAGAACATGTGTGATTTTTTCATTAATTGTACTTACGGAAACTTTTTTGTTGTATTTACGTCGAAAAATGATGGATGGCGAAATTTTCATAGCAAATTCGGAAGTTGCCATGTCAACTGTCGACGCCATTTACGGAAAATTCTCGTAATTTTTCAATATATTTTTCATGAGATATTGCACATGTGTAAAATCACATGGAGTATAAATTCCAGGTACATGCCAGAGTTACATCCAGTTGTATAATATATTGGGTAGTGATCTTGGTCTTGACGGGGCTGCTGACACCAGCTCAGGATATTATGATCTGTGACTGGAGAAATGGGGCTTATGGGTTTTGCGACCAGTGCAGATCCAGATTAGCCTGTGCATCCGCACAGTCTGATCAGGATCTGCACTGGTCGCCATTCCATCAATAAAACACCTGTCATGCTTCTTCTAACAATCAATGTAGGTCACTGTAAGGCTACTTACTATACAGGAGTGTGCAATTTGATCAGGAGCTACACTGGTCACAAACCCATAAGCTCCATTTCTCTAGTCACAGATGCATGTATGTTATGTGAAAAAGATTGTATCGGTAATTGATACAGAATAGGCAAATTGCTTCATCAGCCGTGTATCCAGGCAAATATGTTATAGTAACAGTCTCCGCGAAAGTCGTCGGTCCGTCGGACATGTCCGTTAAAATTGCCGCCGGACCGATGGTAAACCGGAAGCTTCACTGGTGCTAGCTAGCTTTTTTTTTTCAATTTTATTTTTTTTATAAAAAAAATTTGGTCTGCTAAATTTTTGTCCGGTCTGGTAAAATTTCAAGTTTACCAGACCGAATGTCCTGTAAAATTTTGGCAGTTTCGCGGAGACTGTAGTAATAAATGTAATACCCTCTAAAATGTGTTCAAGAAATGTTATCATCTGTCGAAGTAGATATTTGATCGATTGCAGTAAAATTGTGTATGCATTGTAACTACAGAGATCATTCTTTTTGTTTCGTCCTCATTTTCTGTTGGCATATTCTCAGATACTGTTGAAATGTATTGCAGGTATTTTCATTTTGTTTTGTTGTATGTTGTTTCCAGGGCGAAATAATCATTTTGATGGACTGGTTTTCACGCAATTGTATTTTGTTGTAGTGATATGTTTTGGATGAAATAAATTTCTCAATTATTTGATTTATGTTGTGGTGTTTTGTTGGCGTTAAGAATTATTTGAGCCATAGCCTTAGAAACATTTGTGTTTTACTTGGCAATCTGGGAAATTTGCAGTGTATGCAGCAGCATACACTGCAAATTTCCCAGATTGCCAAGTAAAACACATTGCATATCTTGATGAATCTGTCATCCCCAATAACAATAAGACATGTCTTATTGGTCCTGTCATGTCATGTCATGTCTACGGAGCCCCACAGGTGACGTATAATTCTTTTTATTAATTCGTTCCCACGAAATAACAATTACATGCGGGATTGAACCCGGGATTGAACCCGGTCTTGACCTTAGCTGTTGATAGGCCCTTCAACACCAATAAATCAATCAAACCAATGTACCAAAATTGATAAGTGCACTAATCTATGTCGGTGCACCCGAGTAACTACTTATTTCTGATGAAATTCATCATTTCGTATAAAACGTACATGTAAGCCCCAACTATCGCAGAGATACTTGTAAATTCTAATTTTGTTCTTGATCCAGTTCTCCACACTGTTTAACCCTTGGAAGGTGGGAACCGAAAATTGTCGTCTGCTGTTGTTTGATATTTTCTCTTCTTTCTCAATATAAACATGGTTTGACAGCATTTTAGAATCATTTTCATGGGAAATTATTCTAAAGTGTTGTCAAACCATGTTTTTTATGAGAGAAAAAAATGGAAATAAATAATAAACAGCAGACGGCAGAATTTAATTCGGCATTGCAAGGGTTAATTGTTTAATTTCAGTGTTATTGTTTTTGATATTAGGTATATATGGCTGTGACTGCAGAAATGGGACTTATGGCTTTTGCGACAAATGTAGATCCAGATCAGCCTGTGTATCCACACCGTCTGATCATGATCTGCACTGTTCACCATTCCATCAATGAAACGCCCGCCGTGCTTCTAACAAGCAATACAGATCGTTATCAAGCCACACAAGTGCTATTTGAGAAGGAGCTACACTGGTCACAAATCCCATAGGCTTCATTTCTCCAGTCACAGCCACATATATGTAACCGCCATGACAAAATGGGGCTTATTGGGTTTGTGACCAGCGTAGTCCCGGGGCCCATTCTTTTTTATTTGATGTAAATATTTTGGGATTTTCCCCAATGCAGCAGGTTAAATACGGTATCGAACCCGTTTGGCAAGCCTTAAATGACCTTAGCTCTTGATAGGCCGTTAAACACCAATAAAAAAATAATGCACCAAAAATCTGATTTTGAGCATGAGAACAAAGTATTTGCTTGAAAATCTCCGCATCATCTGCCGAGGTGGCCCCTGATGTAGTACCGTCTATAGTCTGTTTCACGAAAGCTGCCCAAATTTTACGGCTATATAAACAATTCAAAAACAATATTTATTTCGACAATATTAAATTAAAGGAAAATTTAAGAATGAGCCTTCTTTTTATTTCATGAAATTTGGTCAAATATTGATTTTATTACGAAAAATTGATTTGTCTATGGGAATTTAACATGGGGGGAAAAAGTGGTGAGGAAGTGTGGGAGGAGTCAAAAAACGACTAGATAGCTTGGATATGATCTAAGAAAACAAAAGTTAAATTTTAAAAATCGGTGCAGTATTTCTGAAATTCAACAAAATTTCCCCATGTTAAATCCCCATAGACTTCACTCACTCCGTTAAGATGTCTATGGGGATTTAACATGGGGAAATTTTTTTTCGCAATAAAATCAATATTTGACCAAATTTCATGAAATAAAAAGAAGGCTCATTCTTAAATTTTGATGACATTTAATATTATCAAAAAAAATATTGTTTTTTAATTGTTTATATGGGCGTAAAATTTGGGTAGCTTTCGTGAAACAGACAGTAGATCAGTGCCTTCAATGGCTGATTGGCTGACTGTAATTCTCGTTTTTTAACCACAGTCGCTGGCTTTCACATTGTTAATGTGTACCTTTCATGCATTTGGCAAGCATAAGCGACACGGACAACAAATGATATAAATATATTTGCACCCTCCTGTGGTTCTGTATTACCCGGGTACATTGTACCTGAATTTCATGCTGAAAAGTGTTCATTTGAGCATTACTCTCCTCAACACAATCATTCTACTTGATTTTGTGTAGATGCTTGTGATGTTTTATGGTCGCAGGTTAACCCTTTCAACTTAATAGGATGTTCCATGCCAATGTTTCACGCTATTTCATTTTGTTCATTCAAATTATCCCATTCTTCTAAAAGGGTAATCTGTACGACGTTTAAAATTATTAACAAACAGTGGAGATCCTGATGAGACGGCTCGTTACGAGCTGGCTCATCTGGATCTGCACTGTTTGCAAACATTGTCTCTATAGAGGTCTGTGGTGTTGAAAGGGTTAAGGGGGCCGTTTCACTAAACTTTGTACGACTAAAATGTTTGTAAGTGCAAATTTAGGATCGTCTGGAAATTTCAATTGATGGATTTACATGTATTGAGCATAGGCTGCATATGCAGCCTAGGCTCAATAAATATAAATCCAATAATTGTTTACAAGAAAACATTGTTAACGTGAAATTTACAGACTATCATAATTTTGCACTTACGAACATTTTAGTTGTACAAAGTTTAGTGAAACGGCCCCCAGGTACTGTTCACCATTTACTAACGGTTACACATTATCAGTGAAATATGTTTATTCTTACTAGATTGCAGCAAGTTCAAACCCAAGTTCACACATTTTCTCATGGCACATCACATGTTATTTATTTAAGCATGTTTGGGTCGCCGGCAGACAAAAGCGACTGCAACATTTGTAACAAGTGTAGATCTGACCATCCTTCACATGCCTGTAGATCAGGGACATGCTTATAAATCGTTCTGTGCACGTTCTCCGTATTCGTATTCAGACAGTTTGATTGGCCGAGACTCGGTCTCGACCAATCAAACTTGCTGATTTCTAGTATGTGCTCGGTAAGTTTTACAAGTACGAGCCCTGGGGCCTGTTTCACTAAACTTCATACGACTAAGAAGTTTGAAAGTGCAAAACTAAAATTTACGACAGAGTTTGCATTATTGGCCGATTTGGAGAAAGTATTTGTGAATTTGTTCAGCTTTAATGACCTCTGAATGTGGGTGGACAATGATAGCATTAATGAACCACATTGTATTTGAAGTAAATTTATTAAAATCTTTGTTCAAACATTTTTGTCGTACACAGTTTAGTGCAATGGTTTCTGATCAGGGTGCCGTTTCACTGAACTTCCTACAACTAAAATGTTCGTAAGTGCAAAATTATGATCGTCTGTAAATGTCACATTAACAATGTGTTATTGTAAACAATGATTTGATTTACATTTATTGAGCAATGGCTGCTTATGCAGCCTATGCTCAATAAATGTAAATCCATCATTTGAAATTTCCAGAAGATCCTAAATTTGCACTTACGAATATTTTAGTCCTACAAAGTTTACTGAAACGGGCCACTGTTTATTGGAACTGTGAAGTATGGACGCCCATACTGACCTTGGGCTGCATGGTCAAAATGCCGCATAAGTATGTTTTGTCAGCTCGTGATGTATTTATTTATTAGCATGTTCATGTTGGATGTTGTAAATAACTTATTTCAACACAAAGATGTGATTGGTAGACTGTGCTGTATTTGCTGATTCAGCGAGGATCATGTGACCTGTTTGTATCTGTGTCCAGTGTACAAGTCAAATCCTTCCCATGTGGAATGTCATTTGCAATGTCCTCTTACTTCATTCTATACAAGTGGGCAGCAGTTGGGAACACATGAAGGGTAATTTAACAATGTGTTTCATCATTACCGGAATCGTGATATTCCTGGTTTGGCCCTTGGCTACTTTATTGGCTTTCTGGTACGTGAGATTCAATCCGGTTATTTCCATTCTAAGAGTAGCAAGATTAGTACTAATCCTATTATTTTTAGTGGATGGGAGTAAGTGACTGGTGTGATGAGGAACAGGCACCAGGTGCCGACTTCATCAAAATTGCAAAGTCTACTTATCTAGCAAAGTATACTTTGAGGGAGAAATCATTTATTTTTCCCCAAAATGCATTATTTCATATAGAACTACCGACTGCATATATTTGATGATTTCAAGTATGCAGAATTATTATACTGAATTTATTACATTATCACAGCCAAAATGGCTGTGATAATGTAATAATTTCAGTATAATATAAATTAATAAATTTATCCTTAAATTGAAAATTTCTCCCTCAAAGTATACTTTGCTAGATAAGTATACTTTGCAATGTTGATGAAATCGGCTCCAGGTCCGGTTATTCTAATAATGTATATTTTTTATGTAAAAATATTCAGTACTGATTTTGGGATTTTCACTATCTTTACAGTTAACTACTGCTTAGTAATGTCACTAAATTTTGATAGTTTCCGTCCATCATAAAAATATGCCAATTGTATTCTAATAAGAATAGTTGCCGGCTATATAAGCCTGTTTCTCAGGTTTTATTGTATCTATAAATATAGCCATTGTTGTACGTACCGTAGTAGCAAGGGTTGACACTAACTTTTTGAGTAGGCGGTCTGCAAGACACCCTACATGCAAGGATAATAGGACATTCCTAAATTTCTAGGGTGTCTGAAGGACACCTTGCCATATTGAGTTTGGAAAGTCAAGTGGTCCTTCTGAAAATCTGCAACAGGTTAAATACGGGATCGAACTCGTTGGCCCGGCCTTAAATGACCATAGCTGTTGATGGGCCGTTAAACATCAATGAATCAAAATCTGGTGGTTTTGGACCACTGTACACCTGTTAGTGTCTACCCAAGTAGCTGCTACCACAGGTTGAAGTAACGGACCGAGGTCTATAAATACATTAAATATGCCTAAAAGCATCAATAAATGAAAAAAAAAGCTAAAATCTTTGTTTTTACTCCCTCCATATAGACTCCATCCATATGGAGGGAGTAAAAAAAGAATTTTAGCTTTTTTTCTTCATTTATTGATGCTTTTAGGCATTTTAATGTATTTATAGACCTCGGTCTGTTACTTCAACCTGTGGCTGCTACGGTTCAGCAGAGAATTGAAATAACCAGCAATACTATCAGTCATACAAGGCTCAAGGCTGTATTATAGGTAATCTTCATTAGTCATGTTAGTCAATACATGTGTATAAATTTCTTGCTGTTTTTCCCATATCTCCTCAAAAGTATTTGTCATGGTCACTCGTTTGGAAGTGCTCAACCAGTGGGCACAATATAATTTATACTTTCCAGGAAAAATACAAGAACATTTTGTTCTGAACAAAATCCTAAACTCATGAAATTTGTTCACTTCACTAAGGTGTTACCTGTGCTGGGGTACCTCAATACTGTTTTGTCGTTTGGTTAGTCGGGAGTATGATTACTGTCTGTTCCACGTTTTGTTGCCGACAAACATTTGGCTATTGAACACATTCAATCTTAAAAATATTAAAATGTAAGTACTTTTTCATCAATAACAAAAAAATCGCCCTCCCCAAGTTTGTTATTTTATGAAATTCCATCAAATAGTTTATTTTATTGCGAAATAACTATTTTCCTATGTGACTTCAACATGGGGCAAAACTTGAAAGGGAGCTAAGGGGGTGTCTTCGAGGGTTGAATTTTTTTTATAAATTGAACAAGACTCCGAAACCTATATAGCTATATAGCTTGGAAATGATGTAATTAAGAAAACAAACGTTTGATTTTGAAAATCGGTCCACAAATTCCAAAATTATGTCCAAAAATTCTATTTTTAGCTCCCCTGTGTATTTTCCCTATAAAATCAATATTTGTTGGAATTTCATCAACTAAAAACTTTTGGGGAGGGTGACTTTTGTTATTGGTGAAACAGTACTTGTTTCTTAGATTTAATGTGTTTAATAGCCAAAGGTTTGCCGGCAGTAAAACGTTGAACAGACAATAGTGTGTCACCTCAGTTGCTGCATATCACATCTATGTAGCGTTTCACATATGCAACATATTTCGGCATTCTTTTTTCCTTAACCCTTTCACTCCTAAATAACTGGAATGGACTGTAATATATTAATTTTCCTACCAATCCAATCATCTCAAAATGATTTTTCAGACTACATGTAGTACATTTATGAAAAGACGGTGTTTTTGTTCTGAAAAATAAGAAAATTACTTGCAAAAAGTGCAGATCCTGATGAGACGGCTCGTCCCGAGCCGGCTCATCTGGATCTACACTTTTTGCCAATACCACTATACAGGTCTGTGGTCTTGAAAGTGTTAATTCCCAACTGAAACTGGCAAGTTTGAGGCTTGTCGAGAGCCCTCAGGAGTTAGCCCCCTTATTCCACTGACCCCTTCAATTGCGAAGAACTCAAACACCTTGCATGTTTTTTAGAAAGACTAAACAAGAAAATTGAAATATGTTGCTTACATGGATCGCCGAATGTTGAACTCTTGTCCAGTATTACTCCGTCTATCGTTATGCAAGTTAGAATATAGATGTATGTCGTAGTCGGTGCACAATGTAATGGCCAGTTGGCATTTCAAACCGGAATCCAGCGTGTCCGTCGTATGATGAACCACTGTTTGGACCATCAATCTGGCAAACAATTGGTAATGTTCATAATACCACGGAACAAAATATATTATCTAACCCCCTGCTCCATGTAGATAATGATTCATTTGTTGGTCGAGTTTAGACATATTGCTCTGGTTCGACAATATTCATGTAAATTGATGATCTACATTATCTGAACCAGTTGGTTGACATAATATTTTCATTGTTAAATGAAATGTGACTGGCTGGAGAAATGGGGCTTACGGGCTTACGGGCTTTGCGATCGGTGTAGATCCAGATCAGCCTGTGCATTCGCACATTCTGATCAAGATTTGCACTGTTTGCCATTCAATCAATGAAACACCAGTCATGCTTCTTTCTAACAAGCAATATAGATGGAGATCAGGCTAGAAGAGTGTGCTATTTGATCAGGATCGACACTGGTCACAAATCCCATATACCCCATTTCTCCAGTCACAGCCACAAATATGGTGCGGCTACCCACATGAGCGATAGTGTTGCTGTGGTCCAGTAAATATACTATATATACGTTCATACAATTTAAATATTTTAACCCTTTCAACACCACAGGCCTTTATAGTGATATTAGCAAAGAGTGTAGATCCAGATGAGACGGCTCGTGACGAGCCGTCTCATCAGGATCTGCACTTTTTGCAAAAACATCCCCTTTTCATAAATGCACTAGTCTGAAAATCATTTGTGACGGTTGCAAATAGGGTTAAACAAATGAATCTAATCACCGAGTTGCCAGTATGAGATAGAAATGCCTGATGGTTGTTGTTTTGTGTGCTGGTTCATTTCTCTCATCTATGTAAGCAGTAACCTGTACGAAAGTCCATGTCTTATTTTTGTGAATTTTAATGCAATTCTGTATTTTAAGAATCAAAAGGTAAAAAAAAAAAACAGTGTACCATCTTTGATTAAATGTGTACGAAGTACAGTGTTTTGTCAGTTTTTGAAACCCAGATTGTTGTGCCCACAATTACATTGGACAGTAATTTCCAGTAGACATGGCGACAGATAGGGATACATTTATGTGACCCATTATGTGACAATTGGTCTATGTTTGCATCAGAGCAGACCGGCGTCATCATATGAGACGTGCCATGTGATTTTGTACCTAACAACATGTGCGAATATATGTCCCCACTTTAATTAGTCGTAACTCGTATTCCACTCGTTTGAATACGGGATCGAACCTGTTGGCCCAGCCTTGAATGACCTTAGCTGTTGACCGCCAACAACATCTCCCAATTTGTACTCAAAATCAAGCATTTTCAAGGTCCAAGGCTGAGCTAAGCCAATGAAACTTCCTGAGTTTGTGCATGAAAAAGGAGTACAAGCTCAGAAAGTGTTATAATGGGCCCTGGAGTGTCGGTGGTTTGGACCTCGTATGTGGCTGTGACTGAACAAATGGGGCTTATGGGATTTGTAACCAGTGTAGCTAATAATCTAATAGCACACTCCTGTAGCCTGATAACGAGCTATATTCCTGTTGAAAACATGCAGGGTGTGTCGTTGATGGAATGGCGACAAGTGCAGATGCACAGGCCGATCTGAATCTACACTGGTTGCAAAACCTATAAACCCAATTTCTCCAAACACAGCCACATATGTATGTGGCAATGTTCTCATGACCGGGTGTGGCTTGCAGTGATTTTTTTGTTTGTTTATTGGGGTTTAACGGCCTATCAACAGCTAAGGTCATTTAAGGCCGGGTCAATGGGTTTAGTACTAGTTCCCATATATTACCTGTACAAGTAAATGTACATGTTCAAGTACATGTACAAATGGGTGGAAAATCCCAAAATCAGAACTGAATATTTACAATAAAAAAACACTATTATTCAGTCCTGAAATCAGAATAATCTTGATCTGATGCCAGGTCCTCGCCACACCAGAATCACTTGGGCCCCCTCCCAAAAGCAGTAGGATCAGTAATAATCTTACTACTTTTATAATGGGCAATAACCCAACACAACTCCCATGTAACAAAAGAGCCAAAGATAAAAACATACTGGAGGGCCAAACCAGTCAAATTTTGATTCCTTTAAGGAGTCCCCACCATTAATTTACGCCATCGCGTTCGCCCGACCAACCACCCACGGCTTGCAGTGAAACTACGAATAAATGCAGATATACTGGTTATTTGAACACAGTAGTTTATAAATATATACATGTGTACAAAAAAAATCACAGACACTAAGATATAATACACCACAGTTTGCACCAAAATGGGACGTCTTCTAAAAATAATATAGTCCGACATAATGACACATTTATGCCCTTCAAGCTAAGTAATTGACCACTTACTATTTTGAATAGCATTTTCTAAATCACCAGTAAACAAAGTACAATTAGTAACTTCATCATATTGCTAATGGTAAACTTGTTACAATGTCGCTGCATGTACTACATGTTTTTAATTTCTCCTTGCAGATAGGCAAGATAGGATAAAACATTAGTCCATGTTTGTGTGTATGTGCATTAGTATCACCAGTTATTTCTTAACAACTGATGAACCACTTAACTGATTTCAATAATATTTGGCCACAATGACTGTCATGGGATGGTGCTTTGTTTCGCATACACCATACGTCTGAACACCCAAGGTCAAGATCACCAAGAACTTGTTTTAATTTTATTATCAAGGCTACCAGTGAGGGTATTAGCTCAGTGATGACAAGCTGTTGTTACACAAGCGCTCCTTGAAGTCACAGAGCCTAACATGCTCTGTGCCATATTTACAAGTGATTTAAAACGGTCAACCAAAAACCACAAAATGGTATATGATCAAAGTATGACTAACAAAAATCATATCTGTGAGAAATGGTACTTATAGCATTTGCGACCAGTGTAGACACAGACCAGACTGCGCTTCCGCGCTCTGCTCGGGGTCTGCACTGTTCGACATTCAATCAGTGAAACCCTGATAATGCTTCTAAAATCAGCGTCAATCCTTATCAGGCACAGTAGCTCTAGCAGATCAGTAGTCGATTTCACCAACATTGCAATGTATACTTAATATCTAGCAAATTGTACTTTGAGTGATACATTTTCAATTTAACCCTTAGACCACTATCTTAATTTTGTTGTCGTCTGCTGTTTATTTTATATTTTCCATTTTTATCATCAAAAACATGCTTTGACAGCACTTTAGAATAATTTACAACATGCTTTGACAACACTTTAGAATCATTTCCATTGGGAGTGATTCTGAAGTGCTGTCAAACCATGTTTTTATTGAGAAATAAGGTAAGATATAAAAGCAACAGCAGACGACAATTGTTGTGAGTAGCGGTCTAAGGGTTCAGGATAAATTTATTAATTTTTATTATACTGAATTTATTACATTATCACTTTTGGCTGTGATATTGTAATAAATTCAGAATATAAAATGGCTGTGATAATGTAATAAATTCAGAATAATAATTCTGCATACTATTTCGGGAAAAATAAATGATTACTGCCTCAACGTACAGTGTGTATACTTAGTTAGATAAGTATGCTTAGCAATTTTTGTGAAATAGGCTACTGGAGTCAGGCTGGCAATACATCTCATAAGCCCCATTGCTCCTGTCACAGCAACTTATTCCAATTTACTTTAGATTAATTTAACTTTTAACTTCGACATAAAATACGAGGTGGTCCATTACTTAGTTTGAGGGCTACAAAAGGAAGGAAAATAAACTTTCAATGTAACACAGACATCGCTTTATAGCAAATAAAAAGTTAATTGGTTATTTAAATTTCAATAATTCCCATAGAGCCCAATGCTGCTGACAGTGCAGAAATAGACATCTTGAAATGGCAACTTTGTAATTAACGAGTGCTGTATTGTATATTTAGCAGCGCTGCCTCTCTAAAAGAATGGCAGTTTTAGTATCCTCCATTTCTACATAACCTGCCACTGTCATTACTTGGTTATGTTCCATAGTACTTATATGCAGTAAACTACAAATGTAAGTTTAAACCAATGTTCCGTAGTTCAATTATAAATTGATTGAAACCAAATACAGTGAAACCTCTCTAAACCGGACACCCTGGGAGGACCCCAGGGTGTCCGGCTTAGAGAGGTTTCACTGTAAATCAGGCATTTGATCATTCTGACAATTGAAGGTGATTTGTTTCAGGGTGGTTTGTGCTGCACATCATTGGCTTGTGTTAGTGTGCAAGCATGTACTATTGAAGATAAAAGCTCAAACAAAAACTTCAACAATTTGACGGATGAACAAGGGCACCACTAAATGACCCCTCCACTGTAGTAGTGAGCATAACAATGGCCGAAGATAGCAGGTTCACCAACGTGGGTGACGACGAGATCTCCCCATTTAATAGTCTAGCTAAAAATTCAGTTCATCTATGTACATACAGTTTTGAGTATTACACTATTACACTATCAACCTGTCGTGTTCGTTCGTGTGTGCACTTATACGCTGACCCCACTGTACAAGTTAATATGGTTCTACACTGCAAATACGGTGTGACTCATAGTGTCCATCTTAAACACGTCATTACATGTAAACACATCCACTTAAACATTTCCGACATTGGCTGTCGGTGTATATGTTATTAAAAAAATAAATTTTGCACTTACAAACTTCTTAGTCCTACAAAGTTTGGTGAAACGGGCCCCTGCAGCGTATCAATTTAAAGACTGTGGATAGTTTCTGATATTTTATGTTCACAAAATGCACCCTTTCCTGATTATCGTTTGATTCAAATATAATTCTCGGTAAATGTGAATATGTGTATATCATAATACTGCCTCGTTACTGTATCCTATATGTTACATGGAGTTGGCCATGTTTGTGTGTTCCAGCCTGCAGCCCATTTCACCTGTTCTGCCATTTGACAAAGAACTCAAAATGTGAAGTAGAACATAATGATATAATGTAACTAATCACATGTAGACAAGCCAAGAGAATGGACTTGTATCAATTATATTACACCAAACTGTAAAATATGTTAGTTTTCTGGACAGGTTTGTGCCTGTGTTTTTAACAACATGAACAACCATTATAAATAGCATCATTCACAGAAAATCGCAGTGTATCACTTTTATCTGGCAAACCACACAACACATACCATATATACCCACTACTGTACTCTGTTATTAGCTATCAAATCCAGTGACATGTAAGCAGTTACCTGAGTGTATTGTCCCTGGTGTCTACTCACCTTCTATGCGAATAAATATGGCTTTACCTTTGGGTAACGTGGACACTAACATAGGCTGTGCATCAGATCGAAAAGTTTACACATCAAAATTTATTTTGAGATTGATGGAGAAATGCTCAAATATTTTGTCTTTTGTATAGTTTGCTGGCATAATATTTATAGCTTGCCGTTGTCATATCTGTCTATTATGTATTGCACCAAATTTTATTTGGTTTACTATCATATTATTTGCTGAAGTTGTAAAATTGTACGATGGCTTGTACATACAAAGATGGCAGAGATGGCAACTCAATCAGGTATTCCGCTGGCGATCGCCACTTTCGCAACTGCCGATAAAAATAAACAATTGGGGATAAAAAATTACAATTTTCGAAAAAAAAAAAAAAAAGTAATTTTTTATCCCCAATTGTTTAGTTTTATCCTATTGGTTATTCCTTTTTTTTGGGGGGGATTTTTGTTATTCTTTTTTTTTTTGTGGCGATTTTTTTATTTTCCCCAGCGGAATCCCTGCTCAATGTACCATATACTATACAGTAACAAGACAATATTCACATATGTAGTATTCATATATCACATCACACTTATGAATCAATTATCATTGAAGTTGAGTGTATCTATCTATGACCTACCACCGTAATGGACTAGTCTGAATAAATAACATGGAATATTTCATTCACACTATATAGGATGAGGTATTTGACTTCCACTATCTGAGGCATAATAGAGGAAAGTAGCATTTGAAAACCACATGTTACAGTCTGGATACTTTTGGTATTGCACATTAAAGAGAATAATAGGGAATATGGCAAATACTACCCATCAGTGAATGATCAACAAGATAAGTTTTATATTAACCCTTTCACCCCTAAGTAACTGGAATCGACACTCCCATTTTATTTTTCAGACTATTTCATTAATGAGAAAGGGTTCATGTTTTTAGAAATAAGAAAATATCTGCAAATGGTGTTGGATCTACACCATTTGCAAACAGTATGATACTGTTGTGTTGAAAGGGTTAACTAACACCATCTGTAGCCTATTTCATCAACATTGCAAAGTATACTTTTCTAGCAAAGTATACTTTGAGGGAGTAATCATTTATTTTCCCCGAAATGCATTATTTCATATAGAACTAACGACTGCATATATTTGATTATTACAAATATGCAGAATTATTATACTGAATTTATTACATTATCACAGCCAAAAATGGCTGTATTGGCTGTGATAATGTAATACATTCAGCATAATAAAAATTAATAAATTTATCCTAAAATTGAAAATTTCTCCCTCAAAGTAAACTTTGCTAGATAAGTATACTTGCAATGTTGGTGAAATTGGCTACAGTATAGTACCATGTGACTAGTCATAATGAAACATTGCAAAGTATACTTTTCTAGCAAAGTATACTTTGAGGGAGAAATTTTCAATTTTAGGATAAATTTATTACTTTTTATTATACTGAATTTACGATATTTTGGCTATGATAATGTAATAAATTCAATATAATAATTCTGCATACTTTTAATCATCAAATATATGCAGTCGTTAGTTCTATATGAAATAATGCATTTCGGGGAAAATAATGATTACTCCCTCAAAGTATACTTTGCTACAAAAGTATACTTTGCAATGTTGATGAAATAGGCTACTGGCCTCGACAAATCCAGGGATGGGTTGTTGCCTAGGGGTTAGAACACCTGACTTCCAATCCGGAGGTTGTGGGTTCAAATCTCGCCTTTAATAGGCCATCCCACTAGTCTTTCAGATGAGTTTGTTTGTTTGTTTATTGGGGTTTAACAGCCTATAAACGCTATGGTCATTTAAGGCCGGGTCAATGGGTTTAGTACTAAATCCCATATATTACCTGTACAAGTACATGTACATATTCAAGTGCATGTACATGTACAAATGGGGGGAAAATCCCAAAATCAGAACTGAATATTTACAATATATATATTCAGCCCTGAAATCAGAATAATCCTGATCTCATGTCAGGTCCTCGCCACACCAGAATCACTTGGCCCCCTCCCAGAAGCAGTAGGATCAGTAATAATATTACTACTTTTATAATGGGAAATAATCCAATTCAACTCCCAGGTAACAAAAGAGCCAAATATAAAAATGTACCTGAAGATCAAACCAGGCATCTCGTGATTCCTATAAGGAGGAACCCATACCGTTAAATTACGCCATCGCGTTCGCCCGACCAACCACCCACACTTCAGAGGAGGCTTGAAACCAAGGTCCCGTCCCTAAATGACCTTAGCTGTTGCTCCAATGTTAAACACGTTCACTTTTACTTTTTAGCACTCGCACTCGCCAATGATGAGTGTTTGTTCTAAACAGTAATTTTAGATGTGGACAAGTGGTGGTGGACAGTGCGGCATAAACATATAATATATAGGTATGTGGGAGCTTAACTCTTTGCATGCTAGTGGTGAAAATATCCGCCAAACAAATTAGGAGTATATGTTTTATTTCTCTCTGTAAATATGTCTTGGAATTTCATTAGAATTGAGTCCTCAGGACTCAATTCTAATGAAATTCCAAGACATATTCATGATATTTACAAGAAGAATTAAAACTATGATGAATTTTTGTCCGCTAGTTTTGAACTATTTATAGCCCATAAGTTTCCCAGCATGCAAAGAGTTAAATCCAATCTGGACGAGTGGAATATTAAAAAATTGTTGAGGCCCGTCGATCCTGATAAACATTGCTAAATTGTTCATTATCAATATTCCGGCCTTACATAACCGTAGCTATTGATCGGCCATTAAACACCAATAAATCAAATTATTACCTGTATCAGGAATGTTTTGCCGACATTTTTCCAGTAGTTTCAGTATATTTATAGGTTTATATTTGATTTGTAGGATATATTCACGAGTTCTGCAGTGTGCTACATTGCGCAACTTTAGGAGCGCAATATCGTTGTGCAGAGGAATGAGTGGCATATATCCACATACAAATCAAATAACCTTTTTTATTATATACGTACAGCACTCACAATTTATATGCGCCTCAACAAATATACAACATATAAATAAAATAAGGAAATTACTGTCTGTTCCACGTTTTGCTGCCGACGAATTTTTGGCTATTAAAGTCATTAAATATAAAAAATATTTAAAAGTAAGTACTTTTTCATCAATAACAAAAAAGTAACCCTCCCCAAAAAAATTTGCGTGATGAAATTCTATCAATTATTGATTTTATTGCGAAAAAACGATTTTAAAAAACGAATTTAAAATGGGGGAGTCAATTTCCAAAAACCTTGAAAATGATGTAATTAAGAAAACAAAAGTTAGATTTTGAAAATCGGTCCACAAATAAAAAAAATATTTAAAAAAAATCTATTTTTAGCCCCCATGTTTAATGATGATTTAGAACTAATTGACAAGGTGAAACACAGTTCCAGCAGTGACCAATATCAACTCATGAAACGTCAATATGGAAAATTATTATATACGTACTTTAGTTCCCCATTGAAACACAACAGAACGCAATACGTCAATATTTTTCCATATCGACGTCTCGTGTATTTATTTATATTGGTTCAGTGCCGGAACTACGTTCGACCTCATAAAATAGTTTCTTCTAATTTATAACAAATTTGTTTATTTTATTTACATTTTCTATAGCGTTTGAGGCGCATATAAATTTTGAGTGATTTACGTATATAATAAACAAATTATTTGATTTGTATGTGGATATATGCCACTCGTTCCGCCACGCAACGATAAAGACGCGAAAAATCGCACACTGTGGAACTCGTACATATATCCAAATGCAAATCAAATAACCTATAAAAATTGACGGCTTGCGTTTCATTGAGTTTCAATGGGAAACAAAAATATGTATATAATATACCACTGTATATAATATACCACATTTTGCCATGTATATACCACATTTTGCCATGTATATAATATACCACATTCCACATTTTGCCATGTATATAATATACCACATTTTGCCATGTATATAATATACATACCACATTTTGCCATGTATATAATATACCACATTCCACATTTTGCCATGTATATCATATACCACATTTTGCCATGTATATAATATACCACATTTTGCCATGTATATAATATACCACATTTTGCCATGTATATACCACATTTTGCCATGTATATAATATACCACATTTTGCCACGACAAGTCGCATGTACATGTAGTTTTAGTATATCTTTGGTTACTGGTTATAACAGGTATATCTGGTTATAGCGCCGACTTACTAGACTAGATCTAATATGCACTCCAAGGGCGGATTCAGGGGGGGGGGCGGACCCGGCGCGCGCCCCCCCCCCTAAAATTCGCCGAGTAAAGATTTTTTACAAGTTACAAGGCACGTTTCTACGTTCGCAATGC
The DNA here is from genome assembly GCA_029237695.1 of Conchocele bisecta. Lineage (NCBI taxonomy): Eukaryota > Metazoa > Mollusca > Bivalvia > Lucinida > Thyasiridae > Conchocele > Conchocele bisecta. The sequence goes on from CM055268.1 coordinate 49,469,093, forward strand.
GATGTAGATTTCAAAAAAATTCCGGACCCCCCTAGCGTATTTGATAATATAGTCAACCCTAACCCGAAATCCTCGATCCGCGCCTGCACTCTGTGCGCTATACGGTCACCAGGGTGTAATACACCATACACACGTTGTTCATTCATTGGTAGAAGATGTCACATTGAGTTAGTAATCCCATTGTCTACTTGTAAAATCAACTATCAATCGGCACCAATTTTACACAGGTATACTTTTCTTTTTCCGATGAATTCATGCACAATTAATTATGTGTTGTGATTCTCTTACAATGATCAATTAATAGTAGTTGTCTGCTGTTTATTTTTCATGTCTGTCAATAAAAACATGGTTTGACAACACTTTAGAATCATTTCCAATGGAAATGATTCTAAAGTGCGGTCAAACCAAGAAATGGGCAAAATAAAAACAAAAGCAGATGACAATTTTATGTTTTCTGCATTCTAAGGGTTACACCATTTCACTGAGGTGGTTTCACTATTAAAGAGACATGAAAAATGCCCACTATTTGAACAATATTTTGGTACAGGTGCTGTTGAATGGAATAATGCAATATTGAGACATCGGACTACAATGGAATAGCAAACCAATATCTGACATCTCCCCACATACGGACACTATAGACGTCTCTCGGCTGTTCTCTGCCTCCGTGGCGTGGACTGGTCCTTCAATTTAGAACTACAATAAAAATGGTACGAGTGTCACTCAGGGGTTCACCAGTCGGCTACTGAATCGTGATTGAAAGTAAACATATTGCAAATATAGACGGTGGCAGTTTTTGTAGGAATATAGTACCGCAATAACCCTAAATATTCCGACACACATTCTACACTTGTTTACTTATTATCCTGTCAACACAGTGCGTATGTGCCGTGAAACACGGTGCCGTGAAACATTTTTGATATCCAGTCAATACTATTTTTGCATTTGACAGCCATTTGTAGGTGTTCACGGGATAAATAGAATAGTAGGTTAGTGCCGTGAATGGGAAAAAATATCTGGCGCGGCACGGAAACGGGATGTGCTCGGCAGAGCCTCGCCAATCCCGTTTCCTATGCCTTGCCAGATATTTTTTCCCATTCACGGCACTAACCTACTATTCTCTATGAGTCCAGGGGACTGAGGGAAATAGTGTGAGTTGACAAGAGTTATTAAATACGAATACATGCACTTGGAACCAAAAAATGATCAGTAGTTTGATGTATTACAGAGAGTTTGAGGCAACAAGTGTAGACTTTATTCTAGGAAAGCCGTATAAATATCTGGGCCCAGTTGCTCAAATCTTCTGTTAGCTTAACAGACTGTTAAATCCTTAACATTGTTAAGGATTTAACAGTCTGTTAAGCTAACAGAAGCTTTGAGCAACCGGGCCCGGGCTTCCCACAACAAAGTGTGTCCCAATGTTTAGGGTTAGTATGGTTGTAATGATTTATCGCAATAATAATATATTTGGATACAATTTGTTCTGGGAAACCCCTACAAATAGTGTCTGAATATCTAGGGTTATTACGTTATGTTATATGATGCTTGATAAATCGACAAACCCACTATTCCAACATTTGGTCAAAAGGCCTTTATCAAGGGTTTAGATGACTACTAAAAGCCACAGGTTGATGTAACGACCGAGGTCTATAAATACATTAAATATGCCCAAAAGCTAAACAAATTTGTTTAATACTCCCTCCATATAGACTCCATATGGAGAGTCTATATGAAAGGAGTAAAAAAAAAATTTAGCTTTTTTTTCTTCATTTATTGATGCTTTTAGGCATATTTAATGTATTTATAGACCTCGGTCCGTTACTTCAACCTGTGCTAAAAGCTACAATGTAAGAGGCATCAATTTTACATATCCACGTTCAGTAATGTTTGACAATGAAACTGAATGGCATCTTTACCATCTGTCCCCGGGAAGTTTTCTCATACGCTAACACTAAAGGCCACAAAACACTGCAGATCCTGATGAGACGGCTTGTTATGAGCCGTCTCATCAGGATCTACAGTGTTTGCAAACGGTTGCTTTGTGGCATTGCACTTCAATATCTGCAGTGTTTGTCATTACTGCTCAATGTACGGTAAATGTTCGACAATGGAAAAGGGAAAGTGAATGGTTTAATGTCCCAGCAACAGCCGAGGTCATATCCTATACGGACGCGACCATAGTTTAAAGTCTCGTCATCGGAAGGACCAGTCGGATGGAAATAATTGTAAGTATTTTTCACTCCTAAGGTGTGGATTGAACTCACAGCTTCCGGTATTGAAGTGCAATGTCACAAAGCAACCGTTTGCAAACAGGATCTGCAGTGTTTGTCATTACTGCTCAATGTACGGTAAATGTTCGACAAGGGAAAGTGAATGGGTTTAATGTCCCAGCAACAGCCGTGGTCATATAGGGACACGACCACAGTTTAAAGTCTCATCATCAGACAGACCAGTGAGATGGAAATCATTGTAAGTATTTTTCACTCCTGAGGTGTGGATTGAACTCACAACCTCCGGTATTGAAGTGCAATGCCATATCCCCTATGCCATAGTCCCTCCTTGTTTGACAATGGAAGTGAACGTCAAGTCTACCATCTGTGGCGGGCAGTTTCTCGTACGCTTAAACTACAGACCACGAAGCAATCGCTTGCAAACACGGCAGATCCTGATGAGAGGACTCGTAACGAGCCGTCTCATCAGAATCTGCTGCGTTTGTCATTATTGCTCAATGTACAGTAAATGTTTGACAATGAAACTGAAAGGCAAGTTTACTGTCTGTCCCAGGGCAGTTGCTCGTATGCTAACATTAAAGACCACAAACCAATCATTTGCAAACTCTGTACAGGGTGTCTAAACAAGAAATCCGCCACGGAAGCGGTATCGCGCCTGCCGAGGCATTTGACTGTGTTGTGAATAAACAATAACTTAACGCATTTGCCTTACAAAAAAAACAGACGACGCGGATGACGACGACGCCGGAAAAAGCGCCGACTATAGTCGCGCCTCTGCCAAAGCAGGCGCGACAAAAATGGAGACCTAATTCAAATAGCTAAACACAGTAAATGTTTGACAATGGAAGTGAACAACAAGTTTACCATCAATCTCGGGCATTTTTTCGTACGCGACACTGCTGTGGCGATACAAGCAGTAGTGCTGAACCATGAAGAGCATGTCAAACAGGATGGAGAAAAACCCAAGCCCAAACTTTGTCGGGTCCCCGAATATAGACGACCAATCATCTGCAACATACAAGTGAAAAAATGAAATGAATGGGATTTAATGTCCCAGCAACAGCTAAGGTCATATAGAGAAGGGACCTCCGTTTAAATTCTCATCTGACGAGTGGGATGAAAATATTATGAAAGCATTTTTCATACCCTACGGTAGTTTTTGAACTCACAACCTTCAGTATTGAAGTCCTGGGGTGCGTTTCACTAAACTTCGTACGACTAAATTTTCGTAAGTGTAAATTTAGGATCGTCTGTAAATTTCAATTGATGGATTTACATTTATTGAGCATAGGCTGCATATACAGCCTATGCTCAACAAATGTCAATCCAATAATTGTTTACAAGAAAACATTTTTAATGTGAAATTTACAGACTATCATAATTTTGCACTTACGAACATTTTAGTCGTAAGAAGTTTAGTGAAACGTGCCCCTGTATTCTACCCCTGACTGACAGACCATCCCAACATACAAGTGAAAGTGAAGGAGTTTAACATCCCAGCAACAGCTAAGGTGAAGAACTGACATTGGTTTCAAGTCTCATTTGAAAGACAAATGTGATGGAAATACTATGATTTTTATTTTCAGTGATGGAACCATACAACCTTCGGAATTGAAATCCAATGCTCCACAATGAGACCATGGAGCCATCCACAGTAACTTATATAGAGACTAATCGGTTAGTACCGTGAATGGGAAAAAACATCTGGCACGGCTTAGGAAATGGGATGGGCCTTGCCCATCCCGTTTCCGTGGCCCGCCAGATATGTTTTTCCATTCACGGCACTAACCTACTATTCTATTTATCCCGTCAACACTACAAATAGCTTTAAAATGCAAAAAAATAACCCCTGCCGCATTCTCAAAATCGGAGATTCGACTAGTATGACAACCGCACATATTCATATGCAGTGATTATGTCGTATTAGTGATATTGACAGGATATCAAAACTGTTTCACGGCACATACGCACTGTGTTGACGGAATAAAATAAACTTTATCCCGTCAACACAGTGCGTATGTGCCGTGAAAAACGGTGCCGTGAAACATTTTTGATATCCTGTCAATACAATTGGAAAAATATCTAGCACTAATCTACTATTCTCTATATATGGCACCCGGACATTATTTTTGGGGTACATAACAACTTACTTAGGTCAGCTAACAAGAATGGATCACACATGTTACTAGCTGGTGTTTTAATTACATACATTTCAATTTGCAAACTTATTTTTCCAATTTGCTATTAAATAATTTTGTTAGCTCACTGTTTTCAATTGTTGTGAACTGTTATTTATACATAGCAAATAGCAAATACATAGCAAATAGTTGCTAAGCACAACCAGTGCCAGTGTCTACAGCATGTACAAGGTGTATGATCACATGGTTACAACAACAGCAACAAGTACTGAAACTTCCAGAAGCCCTCAAATTCAAAGTAATGTACGTATTATTTTATTTTGTCCTTATTATGTAACAGATTTTGATGAAACATGATTACAATATTGATCACATCCCCGGTAGTCTCCTTGATAAGAGATTAATATAAAACCCTTATAATACTCAATTATATTTTCTTATCTGCCATTTATTTTCCATTTCTCTTAAAAAGAAAACAAGTTTTGGCGACAACATATGAAACAACAGCAGACGACAATTTTTTTTTCATTTCCCGTATTAATGATAATGACATACCACGATTGCAATGCTCATTTATATTTTGTTGTCTACCATTTATTTTATATTTCCCATTTTTTTTTCAACAACAAAAAACCTACATTGGCAGCATTTTAGAATCATATGAAAGAACAGCAGACGACAATTTCAATTTGCCGTATTAATGATAATGACATACCACTGTTATAGGCCAGCAGGAACATTTGAACGAGGCTGAGAGATCCACCGGTGCAATCCAGTAAAACGTTGCCTATACTCCAGCCATCCGTACTCTTACGACGAAAATTCATGTATGCCTGAAAATAACAGTAAATTTTATTGGGAGATGACCACAACAAGTTAATATGTTTTCGGTCAAATCCAATGAATTATTGAATTGTATTTAACCCTTGCAATGCTGAATTAAATGTTGTTGTCTGCTGTTTCTTCTTTCACTCCCATTTGTCTCAACAAAAACATGATTTGACAGCATTTTAGAATCATTTCCATGTCCATGCCAAACCATGTTTTATTGAGGAAAAAGACAAAATATAAAATAACAGCAGACGACGATTTACAGTTCCCGCATTCTAAGGGTTAACTGAATTAACGTTATTAAATATAAATACAGTAGAAGATCGATCTCTCGAACCGGTCTCTGTCAAACACTCCGGAAAATTTTGAACTCGTCCTGTGGTCCCAACAAATTTCCCGATATAAATCATATATTTTTCTACCTAAAACTCGAACTATGACAAAGTCGAACTCTCGAACCGAAGTCACAGTCTCTTGGTCAGTCAATCAAAGTAAGTGCTATTGATAGCTCGAACAGGTAAGTCTGTCGCCAGCTGATCTGTTTGCCTAATGAGGTGTGGATATCACGATTGGCGGTCTGTTTGATTTGTTTCACTTTTAGAAATATTCATGGACGTTTTAATATGAAGGGACATGTTCGTATTTGTATTCCTGAGTGACGAATGTTTAGAAAATAATATTCAGCCTTTAACATTTTTAAATGCCAAATTGTGCAATTTTGTTTAAATTTTATTTGTACAGTTTGTATATTTAATAAACCAATGTGGTATTTATAGACACATTCTTGGGATATGATGTTTCGCACCTGTCTACTTTCGTTTATTGAATGTTATTTTACGCCGATCTTTTGAAACACTGTACTGCTTGTGTATGCAAATGATCTGTGATAAAAAAACATTCACTAACAATAAAAAGTGTGGTTGTTAAGCTTAATTATAGCATAGTAAAATAAACACGTTTACAATGGGAATGTTGCTCACGACAACTTCTGGTTTCGATATGAAAAAACAAAACAAAGAAAAGTCGGTGTGTACTATTCAGTTTAATTAACAGTTATTTATTTACGTATGCATACATGTTCATATTGAAATAAAATAATAAATTCTTTATATTTGTTTATTTGATATTTCTTCCAGAAGGCCATAGTCCCATACAAACATCAATCAATGGTGTCATTGCTAAATGGAATGAAATCACTGACTAGTATTTATTTTCTTTCACTCGAACTACGCCTGACCCGAACTTTTATTCCAGTCCGTTGCCGGTTCGAGAGATTGATCTTCCACTAAAGTAAAAGTAAATTCCAGATCATGTTGTTCAGTTTCATTCTATATGGCTGCGACTGGAGAAATGGGGTTTATGACTTTTGCAACCAGTGTAGATGCAGATCAGCATGTACTGTATGTACATCATACGCACAGCTGATCAGGATCTGCACTGTTCAACATACCATCAATGAAAGACCTGTATTGCTTCTATCAAGCAATATGGATGGTTATCAGGCTACAGGGGTGTGCTATTTCATCAGTAGCCTAGTTCATCAACATTGCAAAGTATACTTTAGTAGCAAAGTATACTTTGAGGGAGAAATTTTCAATTTTATGATAAATTTATTAATTTTTATTATACTGAATTTATTACATTATCACAGCGAATTTGGCTGTGATAATGTAATAAATTCAGTATAATAATTCTGCATACTTTTAATCATGAAATATATGCATTTGTTAGTTCTATATGAAATAATGCATTTCAGGAAAAATAAATGATTACTCCCTCAAAGTATACTTTGCTAGTAAAGTATACTTTGCAATGTTGGTGAAATAGGCTACAGAAGCTACACTGATCACAAATGCCATAAGCCCCATTTCTCCAGTTGCAGCCACATATACTCAGTGGCAATGGAAACCGCACAGTTTTAAAATAGCACAACTATATTTTGAAATAAACAATTTGTAACATGTTTTTCTATCAAATCCACTTTTAGAGCAAAATATTGAAATGATACAATACATATTATGCCAGAGCTCCAGATAAGCTTTGTGTCTAAAGCATACTGTACCCCCTGATTTTAAAATCATTGCATATTTTACTTTTACAAATAGGTTATTGATTTTCTTCTTATTAATAAATAGGGAACAAATGATAAAAAAATTAAAAAAATTAAACATTGATTTATTTGAGCTGCAAAAAGCAAACAGTATTTTCACTACTCAATTTGAAAATAAATGCATATTTTCACTACTCAATTTGAAAATCAATGCATATTTTCACTACTCAATTTGAAAATCAATGCATATTTTCACATTGCTGTGCGTATTTTGTACTCCACCTTTTGATAATCAATGCGTAATCAGCTAAAATAATTATACCCCAATAATTCCAGCACAAAAATATTTACACAATTCCCTAACATTTGATTGGCCCGTAGCAAGTCTCTGTCCAAAATTTATACCCCAGTAAACTCCCATATGCCAAACTACTTTCCGTAACCGTCAGGCGCAGTTAAAATAATTCTTAAGAAAACGGAAAATAAACACATTTTCTTGATGAATTTATTTAAAATGCTGGAATTATAAGTAATGAATGGCCTTTTTGTGGAATTTATCCTATAATACGCACCTTATCTGGAGCTCTGTTATGCCGACTGATATTGAATAGTCGCATGTGTGTTAACAATTCCGACCCGTGCATAGTTACGATTGAATAATTCCGTGCAAAATGTTTGTTATGCACAGATAACTGAATAAAACCATGAGGTAAAATGATAATCCAAAATGAAGTGCTGAAATAATGACCTGATCATGTAACTGATGGCATCAGGTTGTTTCATCCGCTGTATTCAGTAGAATACATTTTCATGATTGCTGTTTAACCCTTTCACCCTCAAGTACATTTGTAACTGGAATGGCTTTTGATAAGTTAATTTTGCAGCCAAGCCAATAATCACAAAATCATTTTCACACTAGTCAATTTATGAAAAGGGGGTATTTTTTGTTCTCAAAAATATGGAAACTACTTTCAAAAAGTGCTTGTTACGAGTTGGCTCATCTGCATATGAACTGTTTGCATAAACCACTACAGCAGGCTTTCAGGTTCAAAGGGTTAACCTCTGTATTCAACCCCTACCTCACATGCTGATGTACTATGGCATGCAGGCGTGGATCCAGGATTTCGGGTTAGGGGGGGGGCGTAACTATTTTGCAATACTTGACTATATTATCGAACGAGCTAAGCTCGTTCGATAATATAGTCAAGTATTGCAAAATAGGCGAGATAGCGCTTAGGGGGGTCCGGGGGCATTCCCACCCGGAAAATTTTGCAAATCTACATCGCATTTCCTGCATTCTGGCGCATTTTGGAGCAAAAATATTGACACTGTCACAGTATGTTTAGACATGATTTTTGATTGAAAACGTTTAAATTTTGAAACAATAAGAAAACGACCGAAAAATGCATGGAATACATGGCACTTGGCATGAAACGTGCCTTGTAACTTGTAAAAATTCTTTACTCTGCGAATTTTAGGGGGGGCGTGCGCCGGGTCCGCCCCCCCCTGAATCCGCCCATGTATATTATCATCTCTGCTACATGTTGTTCAGAGTAATCCATTTTATCTCACAACTCGTATTTTTACAATAAATCAGAAGTCATGGTTAACCCTTTCACCCCTACCCCTAAGTAACAGGAATGGATTTTGATACATTATGATTTTCAGACTAGTCCATTTACGGGTCCGCCCCCCCCCCCCCCCCCCCCCCCCCCCCCCCCCCCCCCCCCCCCCCCCCCCCCCCCCCCCCCCCCCCCCCCCCCCCCCCCCCCTGAATCCGCCCATGGCATGCTTTAGTGATGTGAATTAAATAAGGTTGTTGAATAAGTGTTAGAGAACAAAACAGTTGCTCCCCTTGCTATCATAGTGGGCGAAAATAGAAGTCAAATGACATGTTTTGCCTGTGAGACATATTTGATGTCATGTTGAGATTTTTACCTGTATTTGATGTAAAGTTGAGAGTTCTACCTGTGGTACATATTCGATGTCAAGTTGAGAGTTTTACCTGTGATACGTATTTGATGTCAAGTTGAGAGTTTTACCTGTGATACGTATTTGATGTCCAGTTGAGAGTTTTACCTGTGGTACTTATTTGTGTCCAGTTCAGAGTTTTTTTACATGTGGCAATATTTGATGTGTCAGTTGAGTTTTACCTGTGGTAAGTGAGAGTTTTACCAGTAGTACATATTTGAGTCCAGTTGAGAGTTTTACCTGTGTTACATATTTGATGTCCAGTTGAGAGTTTTACCTGTGGTACAGTTGAGAGTTTTACCTGTGGTACATATCTGATGTCCAGTTGAGAGTTTTACCTGTGTACATTTTTATGTTTGATGTCAGTGAGAGTTTTTATTTTGTTACACATGTGTCATTGAGAGTTTTTAGTGGTACTGTGTGGTACATATCTGATGTCCAGTTGAGAGTTTTACCTGTGGTACATATTTGATGAGTGTCACCCCAAGCTTGATGTATGAGAAGTAGTAGAGGTATGTCAGCCATGTGATCTTGTGGCTGAGCGTCACAACCAGGGATATAGCAGCAAACAACCACGAACCGGACACCAGTATCATGGTGATTTTAGACAGTCTTTGTCCCCCTCTCTGGAAAACAATAGTACATATAGAGATTAGTAGGTTCGTGCCGTGAATGGGAACAAATATATGGTAAGGCTTAGGAAACAGGATGTGCGAGGCTCTGCCGAGCCCATCCCGTTTCCGTGCTGCGCCAGGTATTTTCCCCCATTCACGGCACTATCCTACTATTTTATTTATCCCGTCAACATACAAATAGCTTTAAATGCAAAAAAAAACAAACAAACTCAGCCGCATCCTCAAAATCGGAGAATCGACTAGTATGACAACCACATATTCATACGCAGTGATTAGGTCGTATTGACAGGATAACAAAAAGGTTTCACGGCACCGTGTTTCATGGCACATACGCACTGTGTTGACGGGATAAAAGCAATTCCATGACAGCTGTAGGAACAAGGGCATCATTATCACTAAGCTAATCAAGCCTTGATAATAAAAAACAAAATTAAACAATGTGAACATAAGTCCTCAGTGACCTTGGTTGGTCATTAGTGGGTCGTATGCAAAACAAAGCACTCACCCTAGACACACATTGTGGCCAAATATCATCGGTGAAGCGGTTCATAAGTTATTGGAAAATAAATATCGATGAGGGGATAATAAAATACATGTACATGCTTATTAACTGGAATTTGTCTACACAAATAAAAGTTACAACCATGTATGACCAAGTACACAATTGTAGCTATTACATACCCAGTGGTATACACTACATACTGTATGCTACTACATACTACATGTACTGGTATTTGTGGCTGTGACTGGAGAAATAGGGCTTACAGGATTCATTACTACATGGCTCCTGATAAGGAATTAGTAATTGAATATTTTCACTCCATTATTTTTTAAGCAATTGGGTATTTCACAATTTTAATTGGGTAAAATAAAATCACACTACTGTTTACACATCAACAGACTGCAATTATTGAATAGTTTGCTTCGAAATGAAAACATGTCTTTGATAATGGGAAATAAGAAAAAATATGCTATATTTGTGGTGTTTATTGTTTTCTGCAGCATGATAAAGGTACTATAAAATTGTTATTGCTTTTTGATACTCGCTAATTCTGATTTAAATTGGGTTTTTGGCAATTTTAATTGGATATTTAAGCAAATACGCAGCTTATCTGGAACAGGCTGATCAGGATCTACACTGGTCGTAAGTTTCTCCAGTCACAGCCATAGTTATCACCATAATCGGCAATAGAAGCTATCCAAGCCATTTAATCGAACTATCTGTAGTTTAGCATGAAGAGTCAGTCGAGGTGTTATCAGACATACACATGTACATATAGACACATGGATACTTGAACGTCATAGCGAACTCTGTTGAATAATCAAAAACAAGCATTTCATTGTTTGAGACGAGCATCACAGGAAACATGTCACATATTAAAGGTACATGCCCACTCAGTAGACACAAACTGTTATTTATATCAGAGACATCATCTGAGACATTTTCTGGCAAAACAAACATTCATTCAGCATTACCCCACGTATTGATTGGCATTATTATATATTTCATATCAGACGTAAATATTCACACTGATATCAGGGGCGATAACCATGTTTCCTTAAAATGTTAACGGACATTACTATTTATTATCTGTATTTATTTTTTGGTGCGCAATGATCATACTTTATAATATGTCAAAAATATTATTTTTTCGGGCGACGCATTTAAATAGTATAAATAATTAAAAACTATCATGCCTCATTTGCATATGAAAATAACCTGATACGACTGCGCGTGACTGTCAGTAAAATAAACATTACTAAATGATTATACATTGTATCTGTAAAGCGGGCACTCGTAATTGTTAGAACTGGTGGAATAGTGACACATTTATTTAATTCCTATAAAGAACATTTTCTGCCTACTGAGTGGGCATGTACCTTTAAGATAGTTTCTCATGACTCAACTAGTTGGTGATCAGATACATATTTTGGGACTGGGGAAATAGAGCTTATGATATTTGTCACAAAACATGGTTCGCTAATTAACCATTTAAATCACTATTTGTACTTGCATTTTGACTTGGGTTATGCATTACATTTGCCACCAGCACTTACGCACTTACAATGTCTATTATAGGAATGAATGGCCTTTTTGTGGAATTTATCTGGGTATAATTCCAGCATATGAAATAAATTCAGCAAGAAAATTTGTTTATTTTCCGTTTTCTTAAGAATTATTTTAACTGCGCCTCACGGTTACGGAAAGTAGTTCGGCGTGGGAGTTTACTGGGATATAAATTTTGGACAGAGACTTGCTACGGGCCAATCAAATGTTAGGGAATTGTGTAAATATGTTTGTGCTGGAATTATTACAGATTAGTCTCAAATCAGGATGCAGACTAATCAGGGCCTACATCGGTTCACTGTTCCATCATTCGAACATGACTGACATGTATGCACATGAATAACAATATCAACCTCTGACTGTTGTAGCACATATAATGATGATCTACACTGGCCACAAATGTCATAAAGTTGCTTTTCTCATCTGGGGCCCGTTTCACTAAACTTTGTTCGACTAAAATGTTTGTAAGTGCAAATTTAGGATCGCCTGGAAAATTCAAATTGTTGGGGGGCCGTTTCATTAAACATTGTATGACTAAAATGTTCGGAAGTGCAAAATTACACATTAACAATGTTTTCTTGTAAACAATTATTGGATTTACATTTATTGAGCATAGGCTGCATATGCAGCCTATGCTCAAAAAATATAAATCCATCAATTGAAATTTCCAGACGATCCTAAATTTGCACTTACGAACATTTTAGTCGTACAACGTTTTATAGTGAAACGGGGCCCCGGTGCCTAAAACCAACCTCATACATAAAGGACTGGGTGGTCTGTTGTACACGCAGCGCATATGCACAAGAGTGAACAGCTGTGTTCTCTAAGTGTATCAGACTGAAGTCTGTGTTGGCATATATAGTGCAGCACATGGAGTTGTGCTTCACTCGAGGTTCACACATGGTTTACACGGAATTGTTACACGTTATTTTCCCTCCCACCCGCCTTGTTTAAAGGGGTGAAAATGAGTTATTAGCTTCTGATATTCTCATTGCAGACAAGATGATGCATGCTTGATTTTGTACCTTACCAACGTGCTGTGTTAGCTATATAGTGCGAAGGTGGTGCTGAACGATTAAACTTTGTTGTTGTTGAATTTGTTAATATGTTGTTGGAAGAATGAACTATAGTCTGTTTCACGAAAGCTGCCCAAATTTTACGGCTATATAGACGATTCAAAAACAATATTATTTTCGATAATATTAAATTAAAGGAAAATTTAAGAATGATCCTTCTTTTTATTTCGTGAAATTCGGACAAATATTGATTTTATTACGAAAAATTGATTTGTCTATGGGAATTTAACATGGGGGAAAAAGTGGTAAGGAAGTGTGGGAGGAGTCAAAAAACGAAAAAATTTGGAAATTGACTCCGAAACCTGGCTAGATAGCTTGGATATGATCTAACTAAGAAAACAAAAGTTAAATTTTAAAAATCGGTCTAGTACAGTGGAACCCCTCTAAACCGAACACCCTGGGGACAGACCGAAAAGTTCGGTTTATAGGGATTTTCGGTTTAGAGGGGTTTTCTATTTCCAGTTAAGGAAATGTATGTTTTCCATCATTATCTCTTGGATTTGTATAGTACATGTATATACCATTATTACCATATTGAAAGCATATGTACACATTTTTTCAATAAATATGTCAAGTTTCTTTTTATTCTGAGAATTGATATGATGACTTTTTCATTGGAAACAAACAAACAAATAAAAACCAGTGTTTTTTTTTATAAAACTACGCGACAAGGTGACAGCTTAGTTGTGGACCAGCCACCAGTATAGTAAATTTGTGGAGTATTTTCATATTTCTCCACCCGAAAAAGTTAAGTCCCAATGAGACGATTCTAAAGCACTCCCAACTTGCCATTTGTATGGACAAATAAGAAATGTACCCCCCAAATTAGCACCTTAAAGGGGGCTGGGCTACCCAGTTGTGTTTTATCATGTCGACATGTGTAATTCCCAATAAACAGAGTGCAGATGACATGGGATAAAGGCCCCTAAGTATTTTGTGCCACTGTGGAACTTTCTCGATCAGCTGGAACGCTCTTTTAAGACCAGAATGTGTTTTTTTATTGACATTGCAAATAGTGCAGATTCGCAAGGGTTATAGCAAATAGTGCAGATTCGCAATGTCTACGGTCTACACTGGTCGCAAAGAGCATATGACACATTTCGCGTGTGCTGTGTAGTTACCGCGAGCTGCTGCAATAGCCCACAGGCTACAGTCACGAGTTTACAGCCTCGTTAAGTTTATTAGATTATCTCAATTAATCGGTCGGTTGGTTCACAAATAATGTGCCGATTATTTTATTTCCGTAACAGCAAACATGTCTCGTATTTAGGTCGGTCGCATGTATTGAATAGATTCCTAACTTTGTAATGCCGTTATGAAGTTAAAAAAACACGCCGCTTAGCGTGCGTACAGAGCTCAAGTTAATGTGTGTAATTTTATCAATTTTGTTATTTCTTCCACACAAATGTCAAGTTGGGAGTCCGTTAAAATCGTCTCATTCTCATGGCTCCGAATTTTGGGAACCAGAGCTGAACAATACTACCGGGAACCAGTCTATTGTAAACACGGTGCGATTTTGAGACCGGCTTGAAACAACAACATTGAAATTGGGCGCGGTGTATTTATTGGATGACATCTTGACAGGTGACCGTGTTTCCGGTTTTCCGGGGTTATTTTAACGCTGAAATATGGTTTTTGGACTTGAAATTGCGTCCGGATTACGGAGTAGAGGGGTTCCGGAATAGAGGGGTAGAAACTAATGTGTTTATATAGCAGAATATTCCGGACGTGGTCGTATGTTCGGTATAGCGCGAATTCCGGTATAGAGGGGGTCCGGTTTGGAGGGGTTCCACTGTATTTCTAAAATTCAAAAAAATTTCCCCATGTTAAATCCCCATAGACATCTTCACGGAGTGAAGATGTCTATGGGGATTTAACATGGGGAAATTGTTTTTTCGCAATAAAATCAATATTTGACCAAATTTCACGAAATAAAAAGAAGGCTCATTCTTAATTTTTCCTTTAATTTAATATTATCAAAAGAAATCTTGTTTTTGAATTGTTTATATAGCCGTAAAATTTGGGCAGCTTTCGTGAAACAGACAGTAGATGGCCATGGCCCGCATGTCGCGCCTGCCAAGGCTTTGATAGTATACCGAACAAATTTAACTAAAAACTTTAATCCGGACGCACGAGTGGACGTACGTACGCCAATGTGCCAACTATATCGTGCGCAAGCGGGCACGACAATAAACCATGTCTGTAGCCTGTGCAACCACTCCTATTTATGTGTTGCGTCTATTTTCATAGGACAACAGTGAAGGTTAAATGATAAATAAGTTATGTATGTCTGAAAGAATTGAAAGAGAACACAATGTACCTCGTATATGAAGCACTGGAATATGGTGATGAGTGTGACCGCGACGGCGTGCAGGGTGAAGATCACGTCATTCAGCTGCACGGGGTTGATGCCCCGGGGGTGTTTATGGTAGTACTCGTCCTGAAGGATGAAGCAGTATTTAACGTGTACTGACACATATGTGACACACCATTTGATTTTAAACCTAAGAACATGTGCAAGATATCATGAAAAAAATGTTTACAAAATTGACGATATTTTCCATCAGTGATGCCGAAAGATTAGATATATTCATAGCAAATGCGGGATTCTATTCCACATTTGCTATGAAAATGTTGTCATCTTTCGACATCATTGACAGAAAATATCACAGTTTCTGTAATATATTTCAATTAGCCATCACATATTCAGTTTAACAACCAGATGGTTCAAATGAAGACACTGTAAGACTTGTGGCAAGAAAATCACAAAATAAATAGTATATACAGTGGAACCTATCTAAACTGGACACCCTGGGAGATACACAGGCTGTCCGCTTTAGAGATGTTCCATTGTTAATCAGACATATATCAGAGCTCCAGTTAAAGTCCGTAATTTGGAGGTAAATTTCTTGTTTCTCCATCAAAAATGGCAAGTTGGGAGTGCTTTAGAATCGTCTCAATGAGACGATTCTAAAGGACTCCCAACTTGCCATTTTTTTATGAAGAAATAACAAAATTTCACCCCAAGTTGGTCAAATTACGCACCTTTACTGGAGTTCTGATATATGCACTCAAAGACATCATAAGTTTATGCTTTGTCAGCAGAAACACCCATCATTCTCAGAGACCAATTACAATAAATCCCATCACAATTAATTGATTGATTGTTTCGACTGATTGAATGTTTATGTCTGTTCAACAGCATATATCATATATAGACGGGACCATCACATTTCAGCACACATATCATTTCTGGGTGTCCAGTTTAGACAGGTTTTAATGTGTAACAGTATCATCAGTTACACAGCCAGAGTACACTATGCAATTATGTATGTATAAGTTATTGTTCACATGTTGGATTTTTAAGGAACTAAATGCTGCGGTCGCTGTCACTCCCTCGCATTTAGTTCCTTAAAAATCCAATATGAGAAAATAACATACTTATAAATAGCCAGGTGTATAATGCAGTCTCCCATCCGCGTATTGATTTTACATTTCCTGTTGAACAGGTAGTCATTAAATTTGTAATTTAACTTATTGGAGTTAAATCTTGCAATATGTGAAATAAGTGGAGCGGGATACTGGCCAGCGATTGGCTTAGAAAGTAGGGCGAATGATAAGTGGGTTGATTACCTTTACAGTGGGTACCCAGAACATGCCCACATTGAAGAGGCCATATGCCACAAAGCCGGTGATGTTGTACAGCAGGAAGTCAAAGTTGAGGCCAATCACACTGAAAATGCAAACATAATTGAAGGGGTCAGTGGAAGAAGGGGGCTAACTCCTTTAAGGAGTTAGCCCCTTTCTTCCACTGACCCCTTCAATTATGTTTAACTTAATTTATTTTGCAACGATTACAAACAAGCGCAATAGCACTTATACAAATGCTTTTATTGGCACAGATGGCGTTCCTTATCAGAGCTCCAGTTAAGGTGCGTAATTTGACCAACTTGGGGTGAACTTTTGTTATTTCTTCATCAAAAATGGCAAGTTGGGAGTCCTTTAGAATCGTCTCATTGAGACGATTCTAAAGCACTCCCAACTTGCCATTTTTGATGGAGAAATAAGAAATTTACCTCCAAATTACGCACCTTAACTGGAGCTATGATAAGGGTGATCCTTAATGTGGGAGAAAACCCGAGTACCTGGAAGAAACTCAGGGCTGTCCGGTCTGGCAACTACCGTACCATACCATCTCACCCGTTCAATTGTGACTGTAACTTGACAAAATGGGGCTTTGTGAGCGATCTTCTGTCTGTTTCACGAAACATGCCCAAATTTTACGACTATACATGTAATTATAAACAATGCAAAAAACAATATTTTTTGGATAATATGAAATTAAAGAATGAACCTTCTTTCATTTCGTGAAATTTGGTCCAATATTGATTTTATTATGAAAAACAAATGGATTTTTTTCTAATTTCAGAAATAGTGGACTGATTTTCAAAACTTAAATTTTTGTTTTCTTAGTTACATCATTTCCAAGCTATCTAGCCAGGTTTCGAAGTCAATTTCCAATTATTTATTTTTTTACTCTTCCCCTAGCTCCTCCACCTCCTATTCCCCCATGTTAAATTCCCATAGCAAATCAAGTTTTCATAATAAAATCTAAATTTGACCAAATTTCATGAAATAAAAAGAAGGCTCATTATTAAATTTTACTAAAATTTAATATTATCGAAAAAAATATTGTTTTTGCATTGTTTATATGGCCGTAAAATTAGCGCAGGTTTCATGTAACAGATAGTAGTTTCTGATATGCGACTGAGGTAATGGGGCTTATGGCACTTGTGGCCAGTCTAGTTCATGTAGCCGATTTCACAAACATTGCAAAGTATACTTTTCTAGCAAAGTATACTTTGAGGGAGTACCGGTAATCATTTATTTTTCCGGAAATGCATTATTTCATATAAATCTAACAACTGCAGATGTTTGATGATTAAAAGTATGCAGAATTATTATACTGAATTTATTACATTATCACAGCCAAAATGGCTGTGATAATGTAATAAATTCAGTATAATAACAAGAAACGAGGCAAAGCCACGAAGGCCAGGTTTTTTCCAAGCATAGAAACTTGGATAACATAATTACCGGTATATACACTTTTTGTAGACTAGATGGCATGTCGCGCCTTGGGGCGAGGCATGGACACTAACAAAATAGATATAGTAGATGGAAAAACTTTAACGAAAAAACTTTAACCGGACACACGGACGTACGGACGTACGATCGTACGGACGGACATATGCCAAAATGCCGACGATATCGCGCTTTCCGCAAGCGGGTGCGACAATGATGATAAACACCCATGTGAAGTATCAAGGTAATGGGTGAAGCAGTTGCAGAGATATAGTACACAAAAAAACTTTAACAAAAAAATTCAAAGTAATTGACCTTGACATTGGGCACAGGGGCCGCACGGTTGGGGGTTAGAATCAAAATATGGATGATGATAAACACCCATGTGAAGTTTCAAGGTAATGGGCGAAGCAGTTGCAGAGATATAGTATAACGAAAAACATTTAACCAAAAAATTTAACCAGACGTACGTTAAAAAGTTAACATTGAAAATGGCTAAGTCAATTACGTAGAAATAATAGTTGAAGGTAAAAAAAATGGTCACATGTTGGATAGTTGTATGTGGTAGGCACCCATTGGTTATGAAGCTGTGAAAGTTTGGTGGTCCTAGGTGGTACAGTACCAAAGAAATGGACTTAAACACGAAAACTTAACATTGTAAACGCGAAAACTTAACATTGAAAATGGCTAAGTCGACTGCGCGGAAAAAATGGGTCAAGTTAAAAATAAAGTAACATGTTGGATAGTGATATGTGGTGGGCACCCCTTGATTATGAAGCTGTGAAAGTTTGGTGGTCCTAGGTGGTACAGTAACAAAGAAATGGACTCAAACACAAAAACGTAACATTGATTGTGGACGCCGCCCGCCCGCCCGGCTTTCGCCAATCCAATAGCCTGGATTTTTTTATTCAAAAAACCTGGCTAAAAATTAATAAATTTATCATAATATTTAAAAGTTCTCCCTCAAAGTATACTTTGCTAGAAAAGTATACTCTGCAATGTTGGTGAAATAGGCTACAGATCACAAGCCAAAGAGGATCTACACTGGTAGCAAAGGCCCTAAGGCCACAGACATTAATTAGCACTTAGCACATACAGAGGACAATAATCTGTAATTACAGAGAAAGAAATATGATTTTCACCAGCAACCATAGTTCCGAAAATCTCTGACATAATAGATAGTAACAATTATATTTGACGAAGTACTAAATGCTAAGTGTGGCCTGTCAATACACAAATGTCCCCAGTGGAAAATATTGAGAGCTAATAAAGAAAATATTGAAGTTGCATATAGTACCATACATGTATGTTAAATATACTCACCCAAACATTTTCATGTGTTTTAGTGACCTTGTGAAAAGATTACATTCACATTAATGGTAGCATCTGTTTGTCGCATATGTTTTTTTTTTACTTCAACATATCAATGAAACTCTTAGCCATTATGGCTAAGAGTTTCATTGATCTGTTGAAGCAAAAATAAATATGAAGTGTGCACATATTTAAGAACGTTTTTAAGGTAGGCTGAAGTTGTGGCTGGTTCACAACATTCAAACAAACTTTTGATCTAAAAGTTGAACGCTACATAACAAGAAGTTGAGCCTTGTAATCATGAACAGTTTTGCCCAATGCCCATTCATGATATAATACAGTGATACCTACGAGAACTCCAGAAAATAAGTTGTGTATCTAATGAGTATTATACCGGCCCCATATTTCAAATTCAATGAAAACTTTACTTTTACAAATGCATTATTGATTTTCATCCTTATTAAATAGGGAACAAATGATAACAAATAAAACAAATTAAAAAATTCATTTATTTGAGCTGCAAAACGCAAAACTGTTTGCTTTTTGCAGCTCAATTAAGTAAATTTTCAACTTTATTACAATATTTTCACTACTCAATTTGAAAATCAATGCATATTTTCACATTGCTGTGATTATTTTGTAATAATCAATGGGTATTCTGCTAAAACTAGATTGGTCAGTAAGCGAGGCTTACGAAATACCCCCCGCGTGGGCCCAGGTACCCCTAAAATATGTAAAAATTTCCAAGTGTGTGGGCTTGTGACCTTGACTCTGGGATTAGCGCGAGCGGCATGAACGTGAATTTGTCACAGGGTGGTAGAGGTCCATTGGAGCAATGAGTGTGTGAAATGTGAAGCAGATCCGAGCAAGGAAATAGAAGTTATAACCGATTTCTCTGATGTTAATTTTTGTAAAGAGACTACCGTATAACCTCGAATTAACGCCACGGGGGCGTTACATTTTCAAAAAGGGGGTGTTTATTAGACACTAAAAAAAAAAAGAAATAAATAATAAAAAATAAAAATAAAAGAAACTTACCAAGGACCGCCAATTTCAAACACAAATAAGGATTTAAGGATTATTTGTGTTTGAAATTGGCGGTCCTTGGTCATATTCTTTTCTTTTTTTTTTTTAATTTGGAGGGGGGCGTTTATTAGGAGGAGGGGGGGGGGAGAGGGGGCGTTAATTCGAGGTTATACGGTAAGTATGTGACGTTGACCTCGAGATCAGCGGGGATTTGTCACAGCATATGAAATATTAAGAATTTTCAATGAAATAAATAGAAGTTATAAGATATTTCTCTGATGTTAAGTTTTGTAAAGAGACTAAGTATGTGACCTTGACCTTGGGATCAGCGGGGGTTGGAAAGTCGTAGATTTGTCACAGCATGATAGTTCAACCTTAGAGGAATGCACAAGTGAAATAATAAGAATTTTCAATGAAGGAAATTGAAGTTATAAATTATTTCTCTGATGTTAAGTTTTGTAAAGAGACTAAGTATTTGACCTTGACATTGGGATCAGCGGGGGTTGGACGGTCGTGGATTTGGCACAGCATGGTAGTAGAGCCTTACAGGAATGCATGTGTGAAATATTAAGCATTTTAGATGAAGGAAATAGAAGTTAGAACAATATTTCTCTGTTGTTAAGTTTTGTAAAGAGACTAAGTATTTGACCTTGACCTTGGGATCAGCGGGGGTTGGACGGTCGTGGATTTGGCACAGCATGGTAGTAGAGCCTTACAGGAATGCATGTGCGAAATATTAAGCATTTTAGATGAAGGAAATAGAAGTTATAACAATATTTCTCTGATGTTAAGTTTTGTAAAGAGACTAAGTATTTGACCATGACATTGGGATCAGTGGGGGTTGGACGGTCATGGATTTGGCACAGCATGGTAGTAGAGCCTTACAGGAATGCATGTGTGAACTATTAAGCATTTTAGATGAAGGAAATAGAAGTTAGAACAATATTTCTCTGATGTTAAGTTTACGGACTAAGTATTTGACCTTGACCTTGGGATCTGCGGGGGTTGGACGGTCATGGATTTGGCACAGCATGGTAGTAGAGCCTTACAGGAATGCATGTGTGAAATATCAAGCATTTTAGATGAAGGAAATAGAAGAAATAACAATATTTCTCTGATGTTAAGTTTACGGACGCACGGATGCACGGACGGACGGACGGACGGACAACCTGACTCCAGTATACCCCCTGCCCCCCCCCCCACAACTTGTTGCGGGGGGTATAATAAGCGCATAAAATACGCCAATACGCACGTTACCTACCCCTATTAAGCATACTGAGGTCTCCATAATGTTCTCAGTATAGAGGGTATTATTAAAGTTTACCTTTTGCGCTTGAAGTTGATATACACCTGTGGGTAGAATGACACGGACCATGCAACGAAGTAAATCCAGCCAATTACTGCGTTGATTGTCACCAGTATCGAACTGTGTACCAGGGTCACCCGTACAAACACCTCAGAAATATTACTGAAAACAGATATGTGGCCGTGACTGGAGAAATGGGGCGTATTGGTTTTGCGACCAGTGTAGATCCAGATCAGCCTGTGCATCTGCTCAGGATCTGCACTGTTTGCTATTTCATCAATGAAATGTCATGCTTCTAACAAGCAATACAGATCCTCATCAGGCTACAGGAGTGTGATGTTTGATCAGGAGCTACACTGGTCACAAATCCCATAAGCCAAATTTCTCACAGCCACATATATATGTGTGTACGTAGACGATATGGACATTTTTAATGAAATAGTTGTATCATGTATTAAACAAATCGCTGGTATTTCAAAACAAGAAATGAGGCAGTGGTATATATGGAAGTGTCCTAGCGTCAATGTTAAAATATATTTATCTCCTGATTAGGAGATACTATCTCCTAATTAGGACGTAGTATCTCCTAATTAGGAGATATTAAGATACCAACTCCTAATTATATTAAGATATACTATCTCCTAATTAGAACTTAGTATTTCCTAATTAGGACTTAGTATCTCCTAATTAGGAGATAAAACATGTTTTAGCTTTGACATAGATATCAAATCCTAATTAGGAGATAGTAAGTCATAATTAGGAGTAGCTAGGAATTAGGAAGGAGTTACTATCTCCTAATTAGGACTTATTATCTCATAATTAGGAGCTACTATCTGCGAATTAGGAGTTAGTATCTATATTTTAGCATTGGCACCAGGACGCTTCCACAGATATATACAAATAATGGCAGCCAAAAAATTGTTGGGGCTTAAAACCAAATGGTGCAACCAACATATTTACTACTGGTAATTAATAATTTAGGATATATTCCAATTGTCACTGATTAAAGATATTGAGGCAAACTTTTGGTGTAAAAACGTAGCAAAGTTTCTTCAATGGATTCTAAAGGTGAAAACTCTTGTGTTGCCCATATAATGAGAGCTGACGTTAATAGCGTCACACAGGTGTGTTTCTTTCAACCAATGAAATATTTTTCTCAGACACGTTAACTGAATCGCGAGGCGGTTGCCTTCACTATGACCCTCCTCTGGAAATTAACTCCCCACCATATTTTATACTGGATTCCTTTTCTTTTTATAAAGATTGTGTGTGAAATGTAAGCAATTCTAAGCTTATCATCATGAAATGTGGCTGTGACTGGAGAAATGGGGCTTATGTGATGTGTGACCAGTGTAGCTCCTGTAGCCTATTTCATCAACATTGCAAAGTATACTTTACTAGCAAAGTATACTTTCAGGGAGTAATCATTTATTTTTCCTGAAATGCATTATTTCACATAGAACTAACAAATGCATATATTTCATGATTAAAAGTATGCAGAATTATTATACTGAATTTATTACATTATCACAGCCATTAAATGGCTGTGATAATGTAATAAATTCAGTATAATAAAAATTAATAATTTTTTAAAAAAATTGAAAATTTCTCCCTCAAAGTATACTTTGCTACTAAAGTATACTTTGCAATGTTGATGAAATGGGCTACAGATCAAATAACACACTCCTGTGGCCTGATAACTACATGTATCTCTGTTGATTATTAGAGAAGGTCGAAAATTTAATATAATAAAAAGAGTGACTTTAAAACAATGTGTATTAACTGTGCTTCCCTTTGAAGGTTATTGGAAATTACTATATCTATTAATATTGTAACTACACATCGACGCATTTGAATTTTGTACATGTCCATTGTTTAGAAAGGTGTTTCATGTATATACAAACAATAATTGAACATCCAAGACATGCTAAAAGCACCTGTGGTCATACCTAAACAAACTCTACTCACTACGCTCACTCATTCACATGTGTTTAGCAGAATGACCCAATCACTCAGGCCTTATTTATAACTTTTATGTGGATTTAATATGCAGAGCTCCAGATAAGGAATTAGTAATTGAGTATTGTCACTCCATCATTTCTTAAGCAATTGGGTATTTCAGAAGTTTAATTGGGTAAAATAAAATCACACTATTGTTTAGACATCAACAGACAGCAATTATTGAATAGTTTGCTTTGAAATGAAAACAAGTCTTGGTATTTCATTAGAATTGTCTCCTTGGAGACAATTCTAATGAAATACCAAGATGTGTTTCCTTAGAAAATAAGAAAAATATGCTATAGTTGTGGTATGTTTATTGTTTTCTGCAGCCTGATAAAGATACCACAAATTTTTCATTGCTTTTTGATACTCACTACTTTTGATTTCAATTGGGTTTTTGGCAATTTTAATTGGGTATTTACGCAAATACGCAGCTTATCTGGAGCTCTGATATTTATTAAACGTGCTATGCCTCATTTCTTATGATATCAGTAAACTTGTATTACTCATCCATCACATTAACACCAGCCACATGCTGGTACATCAGAGCTCCAGTTAAGGTGTGTAATTGAACCAAATAGTCCATGCAGTTTTCTTATTTCTTCACGAAAAATGGCAAATTGGGATTGCTTTAGAATTGTCTCATCGAGACGATTCTAAAGCACTCCCAAAATGCCAATTTTGGCGAAGAAATAACGAAATTCTCCCCAAAGTTGATCAAATTACGCACCTTAACTGGAGTTCTGGTACATGTTTAAAAATATAATATTGTATAATAAATATATATTAAATCGTCACTCATGCAAGATCCTTCAACCCTTTCAACACTGGAGATCGCTTTCCTAATATTTGCAAATGGTGCAGACCATGATGAGACGGCTCATAACGAGCCGTCTCATCATGATCTGCACCATTTGTCGTTATTATTTAATTTTCAAAATGACCTGTTTTCTGCAGTTTTAACCCTTACACCGCTATCTTAATTTTTTGTCGTCTGCTGTTTATTTTTGATTTTTATCATCAAAAACATGTTTTGACAGCACATTAGAATAATTTACAACATGCTTTGACAGCACTTCATAATCATTTCCATTGGAAATGATTCTGAAGTGCTGTCAAACCATGTTTTTATTGAGAAATAAAGCAAGATATAAAAGCAACAGCAGACGACAATTGTTGTGTGTAGCGGTCTAAGGGTTAAAGTTCACATGCAATAGTCTATCTCAGTTACTTAGAGGTGAAAGGGTTAAGTATAAATTACCCAACTAGTTCCGGTGACTTGCTGCCTAGTCCGACGACGATGTGACCCCCCTTTAGTCCGGTAAACGACACATTGCTGGCCACCCGCGTCTCAGCGGGCACTGTGATATTCGGCAGGCTTTTTATGTACATATGGGAGCCCTGAGTCATCTGGGGAACATCATTGCCAACTTGGTATGTAAACCACAATGTTGTTTTATTCTGCAGAGATTCACTGCAAACAAATATTGATTTATTGCTTGAAAACTAGAGGTGCCATTGATACAAGATGCATGATCACGTGGTTACAACAACAACAACAGTGGCTGAAAGTGTTGAAATCTTGCCCACTCCAAAGTAAGTACATGTATTATTTTATATTTTCCTTAATATGCAACGGATTTTGATGAAATATGGTGCAGAAAACAAATGCGTCTTCATGAGCTGCATTTGGTCGTCCCGGGAGTTTGGCACATATATACATGTACATGTACTTATGTCGTCTTTGCGAAGATTCTTCGCAAAAACGGCAGTAGTTTGGGCCAATGTACAGAGACCATCAAATGCAGCTTAACAAGACGCTTTTAATGCGCCAGATTTCAGTACGTGTACTTGCTGTTGTTGTAGTAACCATGTGATCATACACCTTGTGATAGAAACAAATATAGAACATATACTATCGGAAGAAGAGAAACAAAATTGTGAAGGCATGTTATCTGAATATGAATGTAAGAATTGCATAAAGGAAATGAAAAATAACAAAAGTCCAGGTTCAGATGGTATTACGGTTGAATTTTACAAACTATTCTGGAATGATATCAAAGAGTATTTTATAAATTCCATGAATTATTCATTAGAGAAGGGAAACTTGAGCGAATTACAAAAACAGGGAGTAACATTAATACCAAAACAAGAGGCCCAAATGGGCCTGTATCGCTCACCTAAAAGCCTCCATAGTGGTCATCTTGATTTCACAAAGACTCTTCACTTACAACTTCAAATGTTCCACAGAATTTGTTGGTACCTTCTGATCTAACATATATTGCGAATGTGCATGTGATTTACTGCTATACCTTCGATTTGATATATAAAATGACCATATTCTGTCAAAAATAAAATTTGACCCCTATTTGACCCCTTGGGCCATGACCATTTTTGACCCAGAGGCCACCATATGAACAAATCTGAATCAGCGTTAACTATCCATCATTCATACAAAGTTTCGTCGAAATCGGCCTGGCGGTTTGTGAGAAGATTTTTTTGACAATTTGACCTACTTTTCAACGGCGGACATCTTGGATTTGGTGATGACCTCCATTTTAACAAAAATGGACAGGCTTCACCCACAGACCATTACAGTTAAGTTTGGCCAATATCGGCCGAGCAGTTCACAAGAAGAATACGTTTGAAATCTTAGTAAAAGAACAACTTTTTTACCTTTCGGTGGCCATCTTGGATGACAAAATCATCTGATTTAGACAAAAAATGCTCCAGAGTGATAGACTAGTCGATACCTTCGATTTGATATATTATATAACCATATTCGGGCAATATAATTTGACCCCTAGTTGACCCTCGGGCCACGCCCATTTTTGACCCAGGGGCCACCATATGAACAAATCTGAAACAGCGTTAACTATCAATCATTCACACCAAGTTTCGTCGAAATCGGCCTGGAGGTTTGTGAGAAGAAGATTTTTTGACAATTTGACCTACTTTTCAACGGCGGACATCTTGGATTTGGTGATGACCTCCATTTTAACAAAAATGGACAGGCTTCACCCACAGACCATTACAGTTAAGTTTGGCCAATATCGGCCAAGCAGTTCACAAGAAGAATACGTTTGAAATCTTTAGTAAAAGAACAACTTGTTTACCTTTCGGTGGCCATCTTGGATGACAAAATCATCTGATTTAGACAAAAAATGGTCCAGAGTGATCAACTAGTCGATACCTTCGATTTGATATATTATATGACCATATTCGGGCAAAAATATAATTTGACCCCTAGTTGACGCCTCGGGCCACGCCCATTTTTGACCCAGGGGCCACCATATGAACAAATCTGAAACAGCGCTAACTATCGATCATTCATACCCAGTATCGTCGAAATCGGCCTGGCAGTTCGTGAGAAGAAGATTTTTTAAGAATTTGACATACTTCTCAACGGCGGCCATCTTGGATTTGGTGATGACCTCCATTTTAACAAAAATGAACAGGCTTCAACCACAGACCATTACAGTTAGGTTTGGCCAATATCGGCCAAGCAGTTTACAAGAAGACGTTTGAAATCTTTAGTAAAAGAATGACCATTTAAACTATCGGTGGCCATCTTGGATGACGTAATCCTATGATTTAGACAAAAAATGTTCCAGAGTGATTGTCTCGTCGATACCTTCGATTTGATATAGTACATGACTATATTCGGTTAAAAATAAAATTTGACCCCTATTTGACCCCTCGGGCGACGCCCATTTTTGACCCACGGGCCACCATATGAACAAATCTGAAACAGCGCTAACTATCGATCATTCATACCAAGTATCGTCGAAATCGGCCTGGCGGTTCGTGAGAAGAAGATATTTTTAAGAATTTGACCTACTTTTCCATGGCGGCCATCTTGGATTGTCGATGACCTCCATTTTAACAAATCTGAAATGACATCACCCATATATCATCCCTGTGAAGTTTGACCAATATCGGCTCAGCAGTTCAGGAGAAGAAGATGATTGAAAATGTTCACGGACGGACGACGGACGACGGACACTTTGCCAAAAAGACAGTGATTTATCCATTCTTACAAACTGGAGACCGATATCCCTTCTTAATGTCGATTATAAAATTGCTACAAAAGCTATTGCAAACCGGCTGAAAAAAGTATTACCATCAATAATAGATCATTCACAAACTGGATTCATTAAAGGGAGATACATTGGAGAAAACATCATAACATTATGCGAATCGGTAGACTTTTTGAATGAAAGTAATTCTCCGGGTTTATTATTCTTTGCAGATTTTGAAAAAGCCTTTGATACAGTTGAACACGAATACCTTCTAAAGGTCATGCAATATCTTAATTTCGGCAACGATATTATTAATTGGATTAAACTTTTTTATTCAGATGCAAAAAGTTGCGTTACAAATAACGGTTTCTTATCAGATTTTTTCTCAATAAGCCGAGGTGTCCGTCAAGGCTGTCCATTATCACCATACCTATTCATAATTGCAATAGAATTATTATCAAAAGCAATAGACAATGAAAAATATATAACTGGGGTAAAAATAAGTAACATAGAACTTAAAAAGACAATGTTTGCTGACGATGCTACATTTATATTAGATGGTACACAAAAATCATTCGAAACATTAGTATACCTTATAGATGAATTCAGTAAAATTTCTTTGGGCCTCAAACTCAATACAAAAAGTCTACAGTTCTTCGGGTGGGTTCCCTAAAAAATACACACTAATTTTTTGCCCTACAAAGCATTTTATATGGACATCAACAAGCGCAAAGACATTAGGCATTACTTTTTCAAATGATAATAAAAATATGCACAAACTAAACCTTACTCCGAAGATAAAAGAGTTTGTCAAAAGTCTTGAGACATGGAAAAAAAGAAAACTAAGTTTATTAGGTAAAATTACTGCGATCAAAACATTTGCTCTTCCGAAACTGATATATCCATTAACAGTCTTACCTGACCCACCAGATAGCATAATTAAAACAATTAAAATGAAATTGTTTGATTTTCTCTGGGATGGAAAACCCGATAAAATAAAGCGGAACACAATAATTCAAACATATGAACACGGGGGTTTAAAGATGGTCGATATAGAAAGTTTTATAAAACGATTATAAAGCATATGGGTAAAAGAATATGTGATGATAAAAACCATGGCCAGTGGAAACTGCTATACACACAGAAACTTGAACCATTTGGTGGGAAACTACTTTTCGAATGCAATATAAAACCACAGGATATAAAACACTTATGTAAAGAACATACTTTCCTATTCAATGTTTTGGCATCATGGGCTAACATCAATTTCTCAGAAAAAAACAAAAGTATATCAAAGGAAATTATATGGAATAATTCTAACATAAAGTATCAAAACAAAACAATATACATCAAATCTTGGCACGAAAGGGGTATTACATTTATAGAACAGTTATATGATTATAGAGTAAACAAATTTATCGGTTTTAATGGTTTTGCGGAAATGTATAATATAAGGGCAGATGATTTTATCAAATACCAAGGTTTAGTAAATAATATTAATCTGCAATGGAAAGAAAAAATTAAAACAGAAAACATAAATACCGTACAAACTCTGAAACCTATTTTACAAAAAGTACAGACAAGCAATGGAGCAAATAAACTTCTATACACTATACAAACAAACAAAAAAAACATAGAATCAATAAAATCAGAGCAGAAATGGACGAATGAATTTCCCGATTTTAATTTCGAATGGAAAAATATATACACAACTTGTATGCAATTTACAATAGATACCACACTACGGAATTTTCAGTATAAATATTTAATGAGAATCATAGGCACAAATAAATTATTACTTAATTGTGGCATGGTACCAAGTAGTTTATGTGATTTTTGCAGCATGCATGAATGTGGAAAATATAAAACATTTATTCTGGGAATGCTCAAACGTACAACATGTATGGTCACAACCAAGAACATTCTTAAATGAAAGAGGTGTGATTTACGAAAAGAACTTTAATACGATTTCATTTGGTGTAAACCAAACAAACCTTATCGCTAAACAATTTAATTTCATTATCATACTTGCAAAGTATTTCTTTATTAAATGTAAATATGAAAAACAAGAATTGTCATTTAACTTCTTCATGAAATATTTGAAAAGACGAATCAATATTGAAAAAGAAATAGCCACAATGAAAGACAAGCTAGATCTGCATATAATAAAATGGGGTAATTTCAACTTTTAACACCCACAAACGAAATATTAATAAAATAAAAAGACGATCAATATGTACCAAGCGTAGCAAAGTTAATAATTACATGCTTATTAACACTATATGTCAACTATATTATATTATTGACATAAACGTTATACATCACATGTATTACGAATTATGAGAACAGAAGGAAGACCTCTTTATCTTTTTTCTCTCTTTCCTATAACTCTCTTCTTAAAAAACTCTTCTTAAATAAGCTCACTTTATAAATACATTATGTATGCTCTTTTCTAGTAACATGTCATGTGATTTCAACTATGTTTTGTTATTCAATATGTACATGATACATGATGTATTTAAAAATTGAAAATAAACCATTTAGTAAAAAAAAAAATAAACAAATATCAATGTATCGATTATACTATTGATACTGTATCAATACATATTTTGAAATATTGATACACAAATGTGGTGGTATGGCAATGAGTTTGTACTTTGTTGTACTCACATGTGGTATAAAGTTATTTTAATGTTCCAATATTTTGTTTGAATAACTGAAACTGAAGAAAATATGTATGGTTGTACTAAATGCTTCAATAATAGTTTTTATAATATATGAATTATATGTCAATATGTTTAATAGCCTACAAAAAAAACTCTACATGTATCAGTGCTCCAGATAAGCTGCGTATTTGCTTAAATACCCAATTAATATTGCCAAAAACCCAATTGAAATCAGAAGTAGCGAGTCTCAAAAAGCATTAAAAGATTTGTGGTACCGTTATCATGCTGCAGAAAACAATAAACAGACCACAAATATAGCATATTTTTCTTATTTTCCATGAAAACACATCTTGGTATTTCATTAGAATTGTCTCCAAGGAGACAATTCTAATGAAATGCCAAAACATGTTTTCATTTCGAAGCAAACTATTCAATAATTGCCGTCTGTAAACAGTTTTGTGATTTTATTTTACCCAATTAAAATTTTGAAGTATCCAATTGCTTCAGAAATGATGGAGTGACAATACTCAATTACTAATTCCTTATCTGAAGCCCGTGTATACAGTCTTGTAAGTGTAATCTCTATATTTCTATCTAACAATCAATTAATATATTGATGTATCATCAATATTTTAGTTTCAATATATATCGATATGAAAGTTTCAATCAATGACACCTCTATTGAAAACTAATCTGACCCTCACAAGGTGGAGGTAAATTTTGTCACCTGCTCTTTATTTTCTATTTGTCTAATGAAAACAAGTTTTCAAACCAAAAGCCAATGTTTTATTGTTAAGTAATATGGAATATGCAATGACTCTCTCCTGCCTAATAAAGTCACTGTGTCTCAGATGGTACCTCCAATGGAAATGATTTTAACCCTACACTGCTGAA
This sequence comes from Conchocele bisecta, assembly GCA_029237695.1. Classification (NCBI taxonomy): domain Eukaryota; kingdom Metazoa; phylum Mollusca; class Bivalvia; order Lucinida; family Thyasiridae; genus Conchocele; species Conchocele bisecta. The sequence goes on from CM055268.1 coordinate 49,500,404, forward strand.
TTATATACTGTGCAGGCCCGTAGCCAGGGGGGTCGGAGCGGTCGGACGACCCCACGCCCAGCCTCGAGGTACACTTTTTTAGCCTCGAGGTCCACTTTTTTAGACCCCCCTAGATATCTCAGGCCCCTTGGGCCTTCGAAACGACCCCCCCCCCCTTCAAACAGGTCTGGCTACGGGCCTGCTGTGGTGTGCTGTTTATTTCATTTTTTCTCATCAAAAACGTGCTTTGACAGCATTTGATGGACAGCATCCAATGGAAATGATTCTAAAGCGTTGTCAAACCATGTTTTTATTGAGAAAGAAGGTAAAATATGTAGTAACAGCAGATGACACTTTTCGTGTTCAGCAGTCTAAGGGTTAAAGTGCTGTTTATTGAGAAAGAATACAGAACATAAAACAACAGCAAATGACAATTTTTGTTGCCTGCAGTCTAACGGTCATTACGTTTTAGATGAGAAATACGATAAACAGGAAATTTAACACTTTGCATGCTAGCGGCGAAAATATCCGCCAAACGAATTAGGTATATGTTTTATTTCTCTCTGTAAATATGTCTTGAAATTTCATTAGAATTGTGTCCTCCTCCGGACACAATTCATGAAATTCCAAGACATATTCATGACATTTATAAGGAGAAATAAAAGCAAATATAATCGATTGTCATCTGCTATTTTTGAACAATTTATAGCCCACAAATTTCCCAGCATGCAAAGAGTTAAAATAATAATTTCAGTAGTTGCTGTGACTGGGGAAATTGGGTTTATGGGTTTTGCGACTAGTGTAGATCCACGTCAGCCTGTGCTGATCAAACAGATCTCGACCTGTCATGCTTCTCACTAGCATTATACATGTAGATCATTATCAGGCTAGAGGAGTGTGCTGTTTGATCAGGAGCTACAATGGCAGGGATTCCGCTGGCGATCGCCACTTTCGCAATTGGCGATAAAAATAAACAATTGGCGATAAAAAATTACAATTTTCGAAAGAAAAAAAAAAAGATTTTTTTTTTTTTGAAGTGGCGATTTTTTTATTTCCCCCCAACGGAATCCTTGCAATGGTCACAAAACCCATAAGCCCCATTTCTCCAGTCACATTTGTATTATTAAATCTACATGTATGTTACAATTACCAAATTCGCAAAGTGTTTGTCAGCTGTACAGTTTTTAACTGTATTATAGTTACGCCTTCCATGAATTCATAATGGAATCGCCCATTCAACGTATTGTGTTTCAATCCCAATAAATTACATTAGCCCCATGTGATGTCACGCAACGTTGATTTGTTATAGTTTGACGTCATTAATTTCCACGATCTTATCAATAATGGCACGCTATTGACCGGCAACATTGCTGTTCCATGAATTGCGACAAAATGATGTAAAACAATATGATTCTTAATTTTAATGCCATATTTGACCATTTACACAAAATTTCAAAACTATCAGAATATGCATTCAGACTCAACACACATTAAACAGACCAATAATGCATAGGCTGTGGAACTTCCCGTAGGATTTTTATGTGCCCTATGTTTGACATTGGATTCGTGAACTAGACCATGAACCATGTCAAAAAAACTTGGGTAGACATTTGGTACCCCGGCAACGAATGAGAAATTCAAGATGGCCGCCGGTGGCCATTTTTAATTAGTATCTCATTTAACTTTGCAACCAATGGGTCTAGAAACATAAATAACACATCATTTCTGACTCATTTCAGGACGAGGAACCTATTAATGTGGCTATATTCGCGATTGGAGATCTTTTTGACTTATTAATCCAAAATGGCCGCCAAATATTGTGCGGAAAATGCATGATTTGCTTAAATATTTGTGATAGTCATTCAAAATGAGTGTATGTGCAATTGTATAATATGCATAGTATATTACCCTAGTTGGAAACATTTTGATGTGGTTGTCATGTTACATTGAAGGTTTCCATGGCAATAGTTTACCTATATATTATAGATTTGTTGGAATGTACGTTTAGGAAATTTCATAAACATGGATTTGCAGACCGACGTTCTACTTGTTTTGTTTAACCGTTACTGTTTCTTCGGGACACAACATTATCGGCATCCAATTCTAGAAAGGAGCAGGTGATGAAATGGGGTTTAACGTCCGTTCAACGGCTTAGGTCATATACAGACGGGCATTGAAAAGCAGCGACACATTTACAAAAGCATGGTAAAAGAGTAGAACGTCAGTCTGAAAATCTGAAAGTCAAACATGTATAATGGAATATCATTGTTCTAGATGACCTGTCATTTCAAAGCAGTTGGTGCAGATATGGCACTGGAGCAAACCATCAACAAATCACAAAAAGGTAGCTCAGGCATAATTGGTAGTTCTAGAAAAAAGAAATTTGTTGTCAAATGGGAATTCATATACCATGAAATGTTGGCCAATAGCAACCTTCACAGATAATTAAGCGGGGCAAGAACCAGCGCGTATGACCTGACCGTGAATCATGGGCGAGAAGAATGTTCAGGCCATTCTGACATTCATTGAGAAATATGAAAATCCATTCAAGGTGGACGCCGTTCAACCCAAACTCCACAACATTGTCACACAAGAAGTAATGACAGACGATATTCGGCATCAACTATTGCATGTGACGACAATCGGAAATGCAGCATATGAAAAGGCCGTTTTGTGGAGAAGACAATGCGTTTCTGTGAAACAATCCATCGAACCAACCTGAAGACCTTTCTAAGTATACATCATTCATCAAGATAATGCAAATCATCAGTCAAGATATGACAACGGAAGGAACGAGGGCAGCAACAGAGACTTCTTGAGGTAGCTAGGGTACGGGGAAGTACAATGGAAGAACTGTTGCAGTATGACGTCACACCGAACCGAATCATGTCTCTTTGATCAGGAAGGTTTAATGACAAAGGCAGTGAAAGATTCCATTGTGCAAGAGCTGGAACATGAACTTACAGCAGATGATCCGAAATTCTCAAACAGACATGACACATTTCACACAACGTTTGTCGTAGACATGATGGCTAACATTAGAAAGATAAGGACAAAAGGAATCAAAGACTTTGGCGAATATAGCAACATAATATTGGACTATCTTACGAAATCAACGATTGGAGCTGATAGAATTGACTTCATCTTCGATTCCTACATCGATAAATCAGTTAAAGACTCGGAAAGGAAACGTCGACAGACGACTTGTCCTATTGAACTGAATATCATCAACAAATCACTACCAGTTGAAATGGATCGATGTTGGTCTTCTGGTAGTAACAAACGAGAGCTGCAGCTGTTGCTTCATCAGCAAAGTATTGATGGACAAAATGACACACAGTCATCATTACAGGTTACTGAGGTATTTGTAAGCAATATGTCAGGAGAACAAACAGTTCCGTGTATCTGTGTTTCTAATGGGAAACAGAATATCATCAACAAACACTATCAAAGAGTTGAAATGATCCTTTGGTCTTCTGGTAGTCACAAACGAGAGCTGCAGCTGTTGCTTCTCACAAAGTATTATGGACAAAATGACACAACAGGGCATCATTACAGTAACTGAGGTATTAGTAAGGCAATATGTCAGGAGAACAAACAGTTCCGTGTATCTGTGTTTCTAATGGGAAATCACAGGAAGTACCCGAATTACACATTGAACTGGAAGGAGCAGATACCCGGATTGTACCTCATGCTATGCATGCAGTGAAAAATGGAACCAAGCGAATTGTAGTCATATCGTCAGACACCGATGTGTTTATACAGATGATGTACTGTTTGAGCGAACTCAGTAAACACGACCTTCATGAAATCTGTGTTAAGACCGGCGTCGGTGATTCCATTTGTTATATCCCCATCCATACATTGGCAGATAGGGTTGGAGAGGATTTGTGTAGCGTACTGCCAGCTGTTCATACTATCACAGGTTGTGATTACACCAGTAAACTGGGTACTAAACATGCAGGCTTGAAGTGTAACCCAACTGTGCTTTTGAAGGACTTTGGTATACATCATAACACTTCCAATATGGACAATGTAATGAAATAAGCCGAGTTGTACCTGGTCCAGGTGCTTAAAGGGGGTAGTAAGTGTACCACAATGAATCAGTTACGGACATACATGTACCACCACAGCAGAAGGGACTATCACTAGACCAGCTACCTCCAACTAGTCATGCTATTAGGGGACACATTCTCAGGTCATTTTATGCAACATATCAGATGACATATCTGCTTTGTATGGAATCAGCGGTGTTGGATCCGACTCAGTACGGGTTTTTAGATGTAGAGGAGTTGTTCATGCCCGATGTATGCAGAACACCGATACTGATACATGTGCACAGATGTGTACATGCACAAAGTGTGCAAATATCAGATTATATGATGAGCATGCAAACGTTTAGGATCTTAGTGTTAAAGTGACTGTCTCAAATAATCAATATGCATATGTCTCATATAAACACAGTAACATACACATTCACTTTTGTTATTCGAGACAGGTGCTTAAAGTATCAACATTTATTGACAGTTATAAGTGTTTCCTAATATAATTATGGATGTAAAGAACAGTATTCAAAGCTTTAATACTCAAACGTACAAATATTACAGGAAACTGAACACAAACAGCCAATTAATAGGTAATACAGCATGCCAAAACGTACTCCTTGGCATTTGGGATCAGTTTAAACTATACACAATTTGCCAAAATTAGTAAAGTGGACACTGCCCACATTGAATGCAATCAAATTGCCGGATGTATTAGACTGGTCCCAACTGACATGTTGCCCATTTTTGCATACAGCCTCGTTTGGTACATAGTTATGTGTCTTCATATACATGTAAATGATACTAATAGTTTGACTTAGTTAGATAATAAATATTACTAACAATGTTATAAGTTGCTATATTTTGTTGACCATTATATCATTTACATGGCAGTAATAATGATGTCAAAATTACAGATTTAAAATACTACAACCAGAAACTGACATTTGCAAAATGACATTTGCCATTTTAAGACCTTATTAAAGACAGTATAATAAACATAGGAGTGCATATAAACATATTTCGTTAGAATTCAGAAACATTTCAAGCAAATTATACATTTGTAACATAACATTTGGCGGCCATCTTGGATTTCTATATCAGGGAGATCAACAATCCCAAGAATAGCCTTACTAATGAACTTCCCGGCCTGAAATTAGTCAGAAATGATGTGCTGCTTATGTTTCTAGACCATTTGGTTGAAAAGTTAAATGCGACAATAATTCAAAATGGCCGCTGGCGGCCATCTCTGATTTCTCATTTGTTGCCGGGTTACCAAATGTCTTCCCAAGTTTTTTCGACATGGTATCTGTTCTAGTTCATGAATCCAGTGTCAAACATAGGGCACATAAAAATCCTACGAGAAGTTTGTCAGCCGATAGACTACAAGGTTTTTCATACTACACTACAGTAAGCGCAATAACCCATGGTTTTATTCCTAAAAGACAGTAACGGAATAATGTACCTTGAAGTGAGCTTCACGACTGACAATTTGTCAACCTGCAACTGGATATCTGTTTCGGAGAACTTCAACTTAACTTCTGTCATTGCTGAATATAAACAAGAAATGTGGCTGTGACTGGAGAAATGGGGCTTATGGGTTTTGCGACCAATGTACATCAAGATCAGCCTGTGCATCTGCACAGTCTGATCAGATCTGCACTGTTCACCATTCCATTAACCCTTAGACCGCTACACACAACAATTGTCGTCTGCTGTTGCTTTTATATATTGCCTTTTTTCTCAATAAAAAACATGGTTTGACAGCACTTCAGAATCATTTCCAATGGAAATGATTCTGAAGTGCTGTCAAAGCATGTTGTAAATTATTCTAAAGTGCTGTCAAAGCATGTTTTTATGATAAAAATGGAAAATAAACAGCATACAACAAAAAATAAGATAGCGGTGTAAGGGTTAGTGAAACGCCTGTCATATGCTTTTAACAAGCAATATAGATTGTAAATAGGTGGCGACAGGAGTGTGCTATTTGATCAGGAGTTAGATGTACACTGGTAGCACATCCCATAAGCCCCATTACTTGAATAGGTTGAACATCCCAGCAACAGCTAAGGTCATATAGAGACAGGGGGCTAATTATAAGTATGTTATGGTTCACATATTGAATGTTTAAGGAACTAAATGCTATAGTAGCTAACGCTCCCTCATATTTAATTCCTTAAAAATCCAATATGTGAACAATAACTTATATACATATACTGGTCTACCCGGTTTTCGTGCATTTAAGCCATCCACAATTCGATGATAAAAACATAGTACAGTCTCCGCGAAAGTTGTCGGTCTGTCGGACATGTCCGTTAATATTGCCACCAATCCCACGTTAAACCGAAAGTTGCCGGACCGAACGTCAGACTATAAAAAATAAATAAATTTAATTTTCTATTCTAAGCTTCAATGAAATCACCTTCCTTTTGTATATGCGCTTCTGGTGCTAGCTAGCTTTTCTTATATGACTTATATACTTAACATTGTTTTATAAATATATACATATATATGTAAAGAATAATTGAAGTCTTTCAAAATAGTTAAAACTGCTCGTGAAACGAAAACCAAGTGCCATCAATTACCAGGTGTCGGACTACCTATATATAGCTACTTCAATTACTTTGTACTGCATGTACTATATTAGTAAGTATATAAGGATAAGCTGGAAATAGAGTAGTGACAATAATTTGGCTGTAATAATATACATGTATCTGAAACATATTAGAGCAAGGTACGTATTCCGCAGTTTCAATCCGCTTACTGTTTCGCTCGGATCGTACGTAGCGGTTAAAATTCCTATTCATTTGTCTAGAAACATATGATACATATATATATATGCCAATATGGCAAGAAAACATGAAGGACTCAGAATATTTCTTCTTCAATCAATTGTTTTAGAGTTGAAGTAGTGTTATGTTTCCATAACTAAAGAAAAGAAATGCGTTGACAGATGACCGCAATAGCGAAGTGGTGGGCACGTCGGACTGTAGAATGAATAGTCATACTTCCGCTCGGTAATAGCCGATTACCGCTACGCATATTGTAGCTAGTCGGACTGCTGATCCAACGGTCGTGGGTTCGAGCCTCACCGGAGGTGTGCGTTGTGTCCTTGAGCAAGAGATTTTATCCACACTGCTTCAGTCCACCCAGCTGCAAATTGTATGTACATGTATATATGAAATAAAGTATAATCTACATCTCTTAAGTCCCCAACAGGGGTTCGAGATTAATGGAAGATAGACATTTACCTGACAAAAAGAGCGCATGGAAAACTAGCAATCTGTAGATCATTTTGAAGAATTTCCTCAGTCTCAATTAGTCTTGTGATAATTGTATGTTCCAAGTAAACATAGGCTAGTCTTGTGATAATTGTATGTTTATGTTCTGTAAAACTGCTGTCACATGACAGGTCACATGATCCCAGTATATGGTATTGCTATAAGCGGCTTATACATATGGTAACGATTTACATAAATTCACAGAAAATTCATTTCGTGTTTATAGTAATTATTTAAATAATTATTTTAGCGCTTATTTACGGTGTGTTTGTTTAGAAATAACATGATTAAAATATAGACGTGTGAAAAGGGCATAAGCGCCATCCATCATGGCCGCCCTTGCTCAATTTTCAAGGTAACTCTGAAAAAACATCGTCATTTCTGCTCAATAGACATAAATTGTATGACTTTGACAATACAATTCAAAGCAAACTGTCCTTCTGTTATATGGGTTTCATTAGTTTACATGTCGCGGACTTTATAATGCACAATAATTTATAGTGTTATCGGTTTTCGTAATCGAAAAGTAAAGTTATCATTCAGTTTCGGACCATGGACGTTTCGGACCATTGACGTGTTGTATCATAATTTCACTTTTTATGCCACCGTCATCGGATGGTAATAGGTGCTTATAGTGGTAGGGTTGTCGTGGTTTAACAATCAAGGATCTACGTCGAGTGCTTATAGTAGTCGAGTTGTAGCCTCGCGTTCACATGTTCACATGTATCGGTGGTCTTGTTGTTTAACGTTATGTATTTAATAAAATGTATACAGACAGTATATCTGTGTGTGACATTTCACGAGTCAACCTTTTCTTAATATGTTCTAGCAATGAATTTGTCTGTTCAGACTGCTGTGTTGACACATTTCTGAATCGGAAAGCCCATGCTCGGTAACCAAGGTCAGATCCGGTTGTTCACTGATATTGAGGCAATATAAACTTGGAAGATTTGAGGCCCTGCAAGGCTTTTGAAAAATGGGCCAATGGATTCCTTCCGAAATGTTCTTGTATATTAGAAACAAACAAAAAAATAGGCCATACATGGATTAGACAATTACATTTCCTTTTAGAAGTGGAATTCATAGTTGGACGCTCTATACCTCTCGCGAGGTAACATTTCGGAGGCGAATTATTGTAGCTTAGTTGGACGTTGATCCGATGCATGCGAGGAAAATTATGCGCTTGAAAGCAAATACACCGATACCCGTGTTAACCCGATACGCGTGAACGTGGCTATATCAGATGTTAACCGCTCCCTACCCTGTCTACCCTAGGCACGTGATCGCTCCCATATTTGGATTTTGGGATGTATTGTCGAGACTGGTTTTCTATTCTATGATTTGGATATGCTTCCTCTGTGTTAATTGTAGGAGCACCCAGATCATACTGACCTGGTGATTTGACATGTTCATGCAGTTATATACAAACAATATTAATACATGTATAACATAAGTTAACCCAATGAAGGGATGGGTTGTGATCTAGGGGTTAGAACACCTGACTTCTAATCTAATTCATAGTACATTTTGTATTTCCATCTCACTGGTCTGTCGGTTGAGACCTTAAACCGTGGTCCCATCTCTATGTGACCTTAACTGTTGCTAGGACATTAAACCCATTAAATTTCACAATACACAATGGGATAAATTCATTACATACATATGAAGGGTGCAAGTATGTATACTAGCTAGCTCTTAATGGTAGCCCAATGTCTGCCAACCCTCTCTTAGCCCATACCAAAGTAACCAAATCCATGCCCAAAATCAAACAGGCCAACTATGGCTGAGCTTTGCTGAGGCTAATTTGACCAGTCCGACAGTCCAATCCTGAGCAGAAAACCCAGTGAATGCTATAGAAGTGGGGCAAACATCATAGTAATAAACATACATTTCTAAAGAAATGCCAAATCAATCGCATTATACACTGCATATACAGATGAGTGATCATGTGTGTGACTGAAGGGCCAAACTTTGACTGAGAACTGAACTGTGGAATCCTGGAGGACTATATGTGACACTCGGACTGTCCCAGGTATGGGGTAATCTTGTTTGACTGAGGGACTAAACTGTGACTGAGGGAGGACTGTACTGTGACTGAGGAATCCTGGAGGACTATATGTGCCACTCGGACATAATTGAAGTTCAATTATCACTCAAGATTGTCCCAGGTGTTTGGGACAATCCGGCTTGACAATTATTACGTCATATTGTTGAAAAGGTAAAAACAAATCAGTTATATTTTCATTTATTTACCATTGGTATTGTTCCACAATAGTGTCTTTATATGCAAGTACTCAGTACTCAGTACTAGAACGAAGACATGAGAACTACTTTATGGTTTGGGAAATTGTTGGATTTAGCGAGTTAAATTAGTGTTTTGGTGTATTTGAACCTCTGGCATTTTTTGGAACTTCCCGCATGGCTGGCAATGTTGATCCGCCACTGAATAATGAAATTTGAGAGCTTTAATACCTGAACAGAGTATTATTTCCGAATGACATCTGTCAACCGAAATTGACTGGGCACGAACCTTTTCATAATTTTCATTGGTAGACAATGATACAAATCTACTGTGAAATGCTGTTTTACGAACCATTTTGCTCGCATTTCATCCACTTCTGAGACACGAGGCATTTAACAGCCAGCTCCCGAAAATGTTTCACCAACGTGCCACAACTGTGAAGTTTGGTCAGATTCATCCAAGTTTTTTGAAGATTTTTGAAGCTGATAATAAAATAAAGACCTGTGTTTAAGATTGTCCGAACATTAGAATAGGTCCATGTTAGATAGTTGGGGGTGGAAGGACCAATTACACCACCGCCTGCGCTACTGTTGCCAATATATGTTTGTATTGTTTAACACTATTGAATATTGTGCTTGAAATCAAGCAGCTCCATTGGCTGAGCCTGGTCTGTACTACAGCTCAGGCACAGCCAATCAAACTGCTTTGCCAAAATATGTTCAGAAACGTTGCCATCTTGTCTCCGGTATTGTTACATGATTGCTGTTGTTCGACACTGCTCACAGCCGTGTTCAAATGTACAGCACGTGCTGTTTGACCATGGCTGTAGACAATATGCTCATTCCGGGGCAAAGCCAACACCGATGTAATGCATGTGTCTCATGATGTTATTAGAACGCGACATTACGTCACCAGACCAGTTCACAACGGTCGCACTGAGATATTGAAATTGATGTGGCTGCATCACGCGACATGTTCTGCGGCCGCGGAATATGTATGATTAAATCAGCTGTTTGAATGGAGCAGATTATCAAAGTACCAAAAGTACTGCATAAATACTCAAATTGCATGCTATTTCCGACGGCCAGGACCTTGGGGTTCAAACAGTTCCGTCGTGCCACGGCAAACGTTTACGAGTTGTGTGGGGTATACTGACAAATCTAGTATTATCAGCCAGCAGACTGTTTGCTGCATGTTTCAGATACAATGTCCTACAACCGCTCCGCTGCTGTGCCTGCTTGCAGCTGTTCACACAGCGCCACAATTCCAACAAGGCTGTTATCAGAAAGCCAAAGAGATACGTGTATGTTCGACAGTTTCCAACAATGGTCGTACAGCCGGATGGCTCCACCTTTACTACCAGATATCATGTACCGCGCAGAATTATTACAGTAAGTTAAAGGTACATGCCCACTCAGTAGGCACAAAATGTTCTTTATATCAGAGACATCATCTGAGATATTTTCTGACAAAAGAAACATTCATTCACCATTACTCCACGTATTGATTGGCATTATTATACATTTTATATCAGATCTAACTTTCCACACTGATATCAGGGGCGATAAGCATGTTTCCTTAAACTTTTAACGGACATTAATATTTATTCTCTGTATTTATTTTTTGATGTACAATTATCATACTTTATGTTTTCATGTGACGCATTTAATTAGTATAAATAATTAAAAAATACCATGCCTTATTTGCATATGGAAATAGCCTGATACCAATGCGCGTCACTATCAGTAAAATAAATATTACTAAATGATTATACATGTATCTGTATAGCGGGCACTCGTAATCTTCAGAAATGGTGGAATAGTGACCCAATTATACTCTTTATTTAATTCCTATAAAGAACATTTTGTGCCTACTGAGTGGGCATGTACCTTTAAAAATCTTCTTGTATCAAGTTCAATTGGTCTTTCGGATGAGACTTGAAACCAGTGTCCCATCCCTAAGTGACCTTAGCTGTTGCTGGGATGTTAAACCAATTCACTTTTCAGACAGTATTCTTCACCACAATAGTGGAACTTTTAATGGGAATAGTTGCCGGTATACCTTTCGTCAAGCCCGCTTGTTGAATGCTAAACGTCAATATATAATCTGTTTTAAAGGTTTTAGCATACTTATACATGTAACTCTGCAACAATATGTTTGGATTGACTGGACATTCATATGCATTCTGGATCCACAGCCATGTGTGAAATGGGGCTTATTTGATTTGTGATCAGTGTAGCTTCTGATCTAACAGCACACTCTGGTAGCCTGATAACGATCTATATTGCTTGTTACAAGCATGATGGATGTTTCATTGATGGAACGGCGAACAGTGCAGGCCCTGATCAGACTGTGCGATGTGCAGGTTGGTCTGGGTCTCATTTCTCCATTCGTAGTCACATTTTCATTCCATGGCCCACCCAAATAGCCCACATGCCCAATGTCATGGTGAACTGACAGTCATTTGCATTAAAAGGTTTTGCAACATTTTTGTTTTAACTCTTTGCATGCTGGGAAATGTGTAGTCTATAAATAGTTCAAAAATAGCAGACGACAATTCATTGTATTTATTTTTTATAATCTCCCTTAAAATATTATGAATATGTCTTGGAATTGTATTAGAATTGAGTCCAGAGGACTCAATTCTAATAAAATTCCAAGACATATTTAGAGAGAGAAATAAGAAATGCCTCGTAATTAGTGGAATGTTATTTTCACGGCTAGCATGCAGAGTTAAGTACCATACTGTATATCTATAACTATAAGTCAGGTTGACATCAAACGTCATCTTTATCATTATCATGCACCCGAGTGATGTGAGAATATCTGTTATACATGTAAATCAGTTGTTTTCCATTTCAGCTGCCGTTAGATATGTCAACCTTATCAGACAGCGAAAAGCTAAAACGGCTAGTGAGACGTCGACCGAAGCAGGTCATTCAGGTGGATGAGGATATGGACGATTTGTTTGACAAAGACTCCTATAGTCATTTGTGGAAAAAATGAACTCTAAACCATTACTTACATGTAAATTGTGTCGTCTCCTGTGTTTTGTCACGCCCTCTTGTGGATAACACGATATAGTCCGCACATTGGCGTACGTCCGTCCGTTAAAGTTTAAAATGAAAAACAGTAGATGTCAATATTCGGTTCCAGCATTTTGAGGGCTTATATTTGTTATTAGTGGAAAACATTAACTAAATATCATGTTAGTCATTTGTGTAAAAGATGGCCTTCTGTACAGTCAAATTTATATGTGACTGGAGAAATAGGGCTTATGCCATTTGCTACCAGTGTATACCCAGATCAGCCTGCACATCCTCAGAGTCTGATGAGGATATACATTGTTCGCAATTCTGTTATGATTCTAGGCAACAGTGTAGATCCTTAGAACACTGCCAGATTTTGCTAGCAATTCAGGGGGCCGTTTCACTAAACTTTGTACGACTAACATGTTCGTAAGTGCCAACTTATTATAGTCTGTAAATTTCACATTAACTCTGTTTTGTTTGCAAACAATTATTGGATTTACATTTATTGAGCATAGCCTATGCTCAATAAATGTAAGTCCATCAATTGAAATTTCCAGACAATCCTAAATTTGCACTTACGAACATTTTAGTCGTACAAAGTTTAATGAAACAGCCCCCTCGAGCTTGTCTGAACATAAGCCCCATTTCTCTAGTCACAGCCACATATTACATGTAAGTAATATAATGGAGTCGCAGTAGTTGGTCACTTAATATTGAATGTTGGCACTACTGTCATAAGAGATGTTGAATTATAATCTTCTATACAAAACATTACATTTCTTACTTTTTTATCCAGCCTGCTTGCAGAAAGTGTGTTATGTACTCAGGGCCCGTAGCCAGACCTGTTTGAAGGGGTCGTTTCGAAGGCCGAAAGGTCCTGAGGTATCTAGGGGGGGGTCTAAAAAAGTGGAACTTGAGGCTAAAAAAGTGGACCTCGAGGCTGGGCGGGGGGGGGGGGGTGGGGGGCAGGAGCACTGTAAATTTGCAAGTTGTGATCGGTGTCCTAAAATAAGTTTACAAAACCTTAATTTATGACATAATGATGTGATAGACATTTATAAGTCATATCATGGTTGCGAAAACTGACCAATTAAATCACAACAATAATCTTAAAATGTTCTTGTGTATGAATGTCAGAGTGCTAATACCATACCGTCTCATGATACCCCTGTTGGTGTCTGCATCCGTTTGTCCACCTGCAGTCTGGTCAGGGGCTATACTGGTCCCAACTATTGTCACAGGTGGAAGACTCGGACCTATGACACCAAAAGAAAAGCCTATTAAAGAAAAATCTGATTACCCCACCCACTTGGTCTCGGTAAGTAGTAGTAAGGGAGTCAAAATGATACCACCTACCGTGATATCATTTATAACCCTCTATAATACCCCCACCACTCCCGAAAATCAAAAAAATTGGTTAACGAGGAAAATCGTCTCCCGACAGCAAATTTATGAATTTTTGGAGAAAATAATTTTGAAAAGAGGGAGTCAAAATGATACCACCTCCAACCAAAAGTTGGTGGTGGTATTGTAGTCCCAATTATATTGGTAATTGACTTTTGAAAAAATGGTTATAATAAAATATTATTAGAGAAAATGGATAATACAATACAATTGGAATTGAAAGTTTTTAATGCCTGTGTTGAAGAAGTTTATGAAGAATACGGGGGTTATAGTCCTATATATAAATTCTATAAAATGAGAACACTAGGCGATATCGAATACATGAAATACCAGCGTAATTTATTACACTCTGATAAAAACGTTGCATTTACAATATTATACCGACAATTATGTCAACTATACAAGAGGCAAATACAAACATTAAGACGGATAATGCGTATCGGATATGAAACTAAGGTGTACTATATAAAATTATTAAAACCCAACGATTCGTTTACGAAAACTACTTATTAATTTATAGCCGAGTGTATTTTCCTTATCGAAGGTATGTAAACGGGCTATCTGGAATTATTTTTCATCAACCTCGAGCGGTCTTATAGGAACACCGTTGTCATACTTTGAATGTATTTTTCCTTATCGATGGTATGTAAACTGGCAATCTGAATTTATCAATTTTATCAACCTCGAGCGGTCGGATAGGAACGCCCTTGTCATGCAGTTGTTTACCACAGCGACCACATTTATAGGGATAGAAATAAAAAGATTTAGCTCCCACCGAGGCTCAAACCCACGACCCTCGTCTCTATACATTATCACCTTAACCCACACGACCACGAAGGCTGTTATGATAAACATTACCTTGTGTTGTACAAGTATCGATTTACACAGGCCGTGTGTACACAGGTTATTTATAAACACTTAGAGAGGTTAACGAATTTACGGGATGGTTCATTATTTCATTAATAATTTTATAATTTTCTTTAAATTAATTATAAAATTATTAATAACTTAAAGCTGAACATCCCCTATAATTACATAGAAAACATAATAATTAATTAATATGAGAAAACAAATAAAACACAACTATTTTCACCAACAAAGTCAGGGGTTTGCTGGCGCGGGTTCGAGCCTCGGTGGACCTAAAACATTTTTTTTTTTAATTGTTAATAATTTTCCTAAAATTAATTAATAAATTGTTTACTGCACCAATATAATTAATTTTATAATTAATTTTATAATTAATTAAAGAAAATTATAAATTAATTATTTAATAAAAATATTAATTTCCTCCGACTTTATCTCCAAGTTTTACCCTAAATTTATCCCAATCAGTACACTCAAGCTTTGGCATGGTGGCGCGTGCTTTGATTCTAATATAATTTTTTAATTTTTCATATCTCCCCATTTCTTCGACTACGGATTCAAACTCTAAATTTGATATTTTCTTATCGGCCAACGCTTTGGACACTATAACGTCGATGCTATTTTTCTTAGACCTGGCGAGAATGGATATTCTATCATGTTTTCTACATTTTTTCTCGAGTTTTCCACCCGACGCCCTAATTACCATACAAAGTATTCCAGATAAAACGGTAATTCCACTCAAAACCCCTGCAAGTGGAACCGTTACAATTGTAGATAGCGTTGCAGCAGTTCCCGCACCACTCATTACATATAAACTTGCCAGAACCGTACTAGATGCTTCAGCTATATTCGCCGTTCGCTTATATTTTTTAGCGTGTCTTTTTCTATTTCTATATTCTCTAACTAAAATATCCTGCATAGCGACGATATTATTCAACCTAAAATCTGAACTTCTTTCGTTAATTGTACACAGTGTTGATGGAGTGGTATTGACAATTGGAAGCGGTGATTCGTTCATGATTTTCAATATATTAGTATTTACAAAATAAGTTCAATTAACAATGAGACAATAGTGGAAGAACTCTCTGGGTCACCGATTTTCGTAACAAAGTTAATAACACTCCTTGGGAAAGTCTAATTCGATCATAACCGGAGAACGAAACCACCGTCGAACTATCTCCAGCGATTTTAGTGACTCCAACCCCCTGTTCTTCCCCATCAACTACAATATTTATCGCGACCGAGCCCACAGGTTTACCACTAGCATTAACCGAGCAGACCGCCATTCGGATAACTTCACCTGCAGCTGTCATAGTGTATCCCCCACATTTATTGCTCGCTTTGGCACCGAACGAGTATTCATAGTGCCCCTCAACCAATGGGCCCCGCTTCTCAGCCCAAACTGTTATGGCACGTTTTAGCGTTTTCATTGTTCGCACTATTCCGGCAAGCGCACTGTTTGAGGTATATGCCTCAGTACGAATCTTATAAGAGGCCTCCTCAAGAGCTTTGGTCACGGCTATACGATCATGTTTCAGTTTATCGGAAACTTCGGTTATCTTTCCGTCTAGTTCGGTAAGTGCCGCTTCTCTGCTGAGAGAGTCCTCTAAGCGCAACGCATCATAAGCCTCAGTAATGGTCGCCTGGTGCCCTTCTAGGGCTTTCTCAACACCCGACTGGGCCTCTTTTTGAAATTCGGTTATTTTCCCGTCTAGTTCAGCAACCGCCGCTTCTCTGATGAGAGAGTCCTCTGAGCGCAACACCTCATAAGCCTTCGCAAGGGCTGCCTGGTGGTCTTCTCGGGCTTTCTCAATACCCGACGTGGCCTCTTTTCGAAATTTGGTTATTTTTTTGTCTAGTTCGGTAAGTGCCGCATCTCTGATGAGAGAGTCCTCTAAGTGCAACGTATCATAAGCCTCCGTAAGCGCCGCCTGGTGGTCTTCTCGGACTTTATCAATATCCGACCTGCTCTCTTTTCGAAATTTGGTTATTTTCCCGTCTAGTTCGGTAAGTGTCGCTTCTTTGCTGAGAGAGTCCTTTAAGAGCAACGCATCATAAGCCTCCGTAAGGTCCGCCTGGTGGTCTTCTCGGACTTTATCAATCCCCAACCGGGCCTCTTTTCGAAATTTGGTTATTTTTTCACCTAGTTCGTTTAGTTCCGTATGCGTTTCTTCACGACTTTGTGTATTCACAGCCAGGGCATATTAAAGTTCTATTGATCAAGGCCTTTGTTTTTTGGGTAGTTAAAAAGTCGCCCTCTGTCGGGATGAATCCCCCTTCTCTCGGTTCCAAATTCTTTGAATTTGTCACCCAATCGGAAGAACTACCTGGTCCGTATATACACATTTCAATAATTTTGATAATATATAATAAATTACGAACATGCGTTTAATTGTATCCCCCGGACTACCGTCGGGGGATACTATGGATTTGACAGCGCGCCGCGTCCGCGTCCGCCGCAGACACTTCTTGTCCGGAGCATAACTCGAACACCCTTTGGAATATTTTCATGAAACTTCACACATGCATAGACCACGACCCGAAGGTGTGTCGCGCACAAGAATGACAACTCTTGCATAGCTAATTTTTTAGTTATCTCCCTTTTTTGTTTCTCGCACTGATTTCGTGTCCGGAGCATAACTCCACCACCCTTTCGAATATTTTCATGAAACTTCACACATGCATAGACCACGACCCGAAGGTGTGTCGCGCACAAGAATGACAACTCTTGCATAGCTAATTTTTGAGCTTTCTCCCTTTTTTGTTTCGCGCACTGATTGACCATAACTCGACCACCCTTTGGAATATTTTTATGAAACTTAACACATTCAATTAGACCACGAACCGAAGGTGTGCCGTGCACAAGAATGACAACTCTTGCATAGCTAATTTTTGAGTTATCTCCCTTTTTTGTTTTCGCTCACGATTTTCCTGTCCGGTAGCATAACTAACTCGACCACCCTTTGGAATATTTTCATGAAACTTCACACATGCATAGACCACGACCCGGAGGTGTGTCGCGCACAAGAATGACAACTCTTGTGTAGCTAATTTTTCAGTTATCTCCCTTTTTTGTTTTGCGCACTCTACAAACTGGACAATAATGCATGAAGACCTGTTTTCTCGTCTGCTCTGTATACCTTTTCTCATGTGCTCTGTACACCTTACCTGTAGAGAGAACAATAGAACTGGGAGAACCATGTGCTAAGCATGGGCTAGCATGTGCATATGTCCACTGCTTGACCACTGCTTGACCACTGTTCTGACCAGGTAATTTATACAGGTAAATCACTACATTGGGTACTGTGTTGACAAAATATTGTGGTATTATGTGGACCTCTGCAGATATATGTAGATAAATATAGGATATTAAAAAAAAATCTGGTCTCCAATAGCAAGCATTATAATTTTTAAACTTTTTTTTGTAATTTTTTTTTTTTTTTTTTTTCATTATTTTTTTTCGTTTTTTTTTTTTCAAATTATTTTTCAATTTGACTGGGAAAAAAAATCTGGGCTCCAGTAGCAAGCATTATTATTTTTAAACTTTTTTTTTCCATTTTTTTTTTTCATTTTTTTTTTTCAAATTCTTTTTCAATTTTTGTCTAGTAGCATAAGGTCGTAAGTGCTATATACAGACTATTATCATATAATAAAACAATTATTGACTAGTGAGCCATAGAATATAATCTGATATTCTATGGTTCACTAGTCAATAATTGTATAATATGTTCGGGCCAGTGAAAATTGCTTTCGGGCCCAGGCTCGAGGTCAAGGCGGGACAAGGCGAGGCATCTGATTCAGCGGAATTCTTGTTTACTTATCTCCCTTTGTTGTTTCGTGCTCTGATTTTGTATCCAAAGCATAACTCGAACACGCATATACGCATTGCTCTAATGGTCCTCTACCGCCCTGTGCCAAATCCACGTTCGTTCTGCCCCCGTCAAGCCCAGGGTCAAGGTCACATACTTATTGCTTCAAAAACATTAACGCTTGGGTAAATATCTTATACTTTCTGTTTTCTTTCATGGATCATGGATCATCTTCATATTTCATATACGCATTGCTCTAATGGTCCTCTACCGCCCTGTACCAAATGCACGTTCGTCCTGCCCCACCAATCCCAGGGTCAAGGTCACATACTTGGTGCTTCAAAAACTTTAACGCTCAGGTAAATACCTTATAATTTTTATTTCCATTCACGGATCAACTTCATATTTCATATACGCGTTGCTCTAATGGTCGTCTACCGCCCTGTGCCAAATCCACGTTCGTCCTGCCCCCGCCAAGCCCGGGGTCAAGGTCACATACTTAGTGCTTCAAAAACTTTAACGCTCGGGTAAATATCTTATAATTTCTGTTTTCTTTCATGGATCATCTTCATATTTCATATACGCATTGCTCTAATGGTCCTCTACCGCCCTGTGCCAAATCCACGTTCGTCCTGCCCCCGCCCAATCCCAGGGTCAAGGTCACATACTTGGTGCTTCAAAAACTTTAATGCCTCAGGTAAATATCTTATAATTTTTCTTTCCATTCACGGATCAACTTCATATTTCATATATGCGTTGCTCTAATGGTCCTCTACCGCCCTGTGCCAAATCCACGTTCGTCCGCCCCCGCCAAGCCCAGGTAACATCATATACTTAGTGCTTCAAAAACTTTAACGCTCAGGTAAATATCTTATAATTTCTGTTTTCTTTCACGGATCAGCTTCATATTTCATATATGCATTGCTCTAATGGTCCTCTACCGCCCTGTGCCAAATCCACGTTTGTCCTGCCCCCGCCAAGCCCAGGGTGAAGGTCACATACTTGGTGCTTCAAAAACTTTAACGCTCAGGTAAAAGAAAATTTTGACTTGCAATTTGGCCTCATTTATTATCAAAGCGATATGTGGGACATCCGTGTTCTATGAAACATTTTACACATTTTCTAGTTTATTAAACTTCACACATGCATAGAAGACGACCCTAAGGTGGTGTTCGCACCGTAATGAATGACAAACTCTTGCGTTCGTTTTAATTTCTTTTAGTTAATCTCCCTTTGTTGTTTCGTAGCCACTGATTTTCGTGTCTGGAGCATAACTCGAACACCCTTTGGAATATTTTCATGAAACTTCCCAAACGACTACTGAATTATTTTCATGACTTTCACACATGCATAGACCACGACCCTAAAGGTGTGTCCCGCAAGAATGACAACTCTTGCATCACTAATTCTTTAGTTATCTCCCTTTGTTTTTCTGTCGAACACCCTTTTTTCAAACTACTTGTGTATCTGGGGAGGGGGATACACATGCGCTTGTCGACAAGCGTCCATTTCTAGTTCTAAATAATTTTCTTAAAATTAATTAATTTGAAATTTCTAAGACGACCGAAATCGTGAAATCGTTTTTCAACTCTCGCCCTTTATCATCAAGAATATAAATCTTCAACTCGTGGATGTGTCCCGATTCCAAAACTTTCATCTCGGGGTGTGGGAAGTCTAAGGTCACAGTCTCCCCAAAGAAACAATCGCTGGCTGGCACAGTTTTCAGTAATGTGCTGGTGGATCCGTCTACCATGTTGTACGATGTGTTCACCCGATCCAGGTGCACCCCGAGAGTTTTCGTGACGGTGAAGTTTACTGGGGTATCGCCGCGGTGCACTCCCACGGGGAAGACAAACATCAACGGGGTACTAAACCCTTCATCCTCGTCGTAAGGGGGTGCAAATTTAAATCCTAACATTGAGGCCAACCCCCGGGAGATCTCTAATTTTTTATCAACAGACAATGTCGCAAGCCCCGTGGCTTTTTCGATTGCGAGAGTGGCCATAATAGAAATATTCGACGCGATTAAAGCTTGGAGATCTCCGAAACCCCAAAGGCCAGGAAGTAATGAGACACTTGATTCCCGAATGCATCTCTCTACTTCTGCATGACTATCGGCGGTCTCTAGATCTAAAGGATCTAAGGGTCTGATATACTCGTACGTTTTGAGGTTTTTCCACCCGACCGTGAACGTGATTGATCTGAGGCCTACCCGGCGTTGTCCGCAGCAGTTGTCTATTAACTTTTGAAGTTCACAACTCCCTTTTTGAACATTAGTGATAGTAGCAAACATAATAATATCTTTCAATGGATACCAAAGCATTTAGTTTTAATTCTAATGCAAAGTACGCGGTCGGTGGTAAATACACGCAAAAAGACGTTGTTAACCGCCTTGTACACCCAACCGTAACGGTTAGACCGGACAGTGGCAAAAGCCACTGTCACCAATTTCCCTAACATCTTTGAACAATATAGGCTGCCCAAGATTACTACGATGGAGGCGGTAAACTGGTGGAAAGCAACACCGATGCAGTTTTGGCAGGAACCAAATAAATTTCGCTGTATGGAGCGCAACAGCCGGGTGTGGAGTTTCACATAAAGACCATCTGACATCCAAGAATGTCATGCTCCGAAGTGTCTACAACTTTCACGCGTATTATACTATTAGGAGGATTCTCAAAGAACTAGGTATTTCTCTACCTCAAGACGACGCCTGGGACCCCATTTCCAACGCATACGACCGTATGGCGTTTGAAAGACTGTGTAACGAATTTAACGTTTCAAAAGACGCGGACTGGAGACAGAAAGCATTTCCTACCAGCACCGGCCTCGGGGACGTTCTCATTCGGGGCCAGTCCGGGAATTGGACGCAGACTGATTTTAGACACGATCACTCCGGTGACCACATCGTCAGTCGGAACGCCGGGAATTTTGACCCCGCGACTATGACTTTCGGGCCGGAAGTGTCTAGAGGTCGGCACTGTGGCGTGTTTTCTTGTAAAATGTTACCTCCGAAACGGGCTCACGTCGATTACATACAGCAGGCTGCTGAGGTTCAGAACGCGTGGGGTACATTTATGTTAGATAAGGGTCTAGGGTTCACGCAGGCCGGGGTTACTCGCGTCAACGACTCCATTCGCACGTACGTCTGGGCCATCCTCGGCGCAGTGAAGCAAACTCGCAGTTCTATAATAGGAGTCGGAACGGCGTTTGATGCACAAAAACAATTCTTGGCATTTGTAGAGGACGCCATCTCAGCTAGGGTGGATCTGGAGAAGGCGATCCAGAATTATCAAGACGTTTTGCAGAATGCCAGCACCCCGGTAGACTATGTATTTGGAATAGGTCTTTATATGGCGCCGAGCAATATGATACTACAAGACGACCCAGTTGACGGTTACAATAATCAGATCGTAATCGCCACCGCCAATAAAAAAATCGGCCACAACGGTAACGTGAACACGGATATCATCAAGCGCACCCCCAACATGATCGGGTTCAACAGTGTTGAGGTTGTAAGTGGAACCGATTTCATAAAACGCCCAAAACACAAAATGGATACACCTCCCTCAACACAATCGAACCCAGTACCCCCAATTCGTAAATTGGATGCACCATCGAGTTCCCCAAATCCAATCATCAACAATGTTGAAACACCAATCGAGATTGGAAGCACAACACACGAGGAGGAGAAATTAGGGCTCGTCGTTGCCCTCCTGGCGATCGGATTATTTACGCTTTGGTTTTAGGAACTCTCTGGCGAAGAATAGTAGGAGACCGGCGATTGCCACGATTAAAGCCCAGGTATTTTTGGCTAGCCATCCGGCCGTTTTTGATAATATAGATAGCAAGTAAGAAACGATACTTCCGATCAGTCCAGGTAGTGCGGCAGCCGCCTTTTCGGATAATTTAGCCAGGAGACTGGCGAGGGCTTTTAGTTTTGTTTTTTTACCCACTCCTTGGCTCCACCGGATGGCACGGGTGGTGGTGTGGGTGCTGGCGTGGGTGGTGGCGCCGCACCACCAGTGAAAGCTAGAACTATGGTCGATATAGTCATGCTGATAGCAAGGAGGATGCTTGCTATCGTGAGACCCTGCTCTCTGAACAGAATGCGAAGACGCTCACCGAGTGTCGTCTCCTCCTGCAGGACCCTCGAGATTGTTTCGCGGATCCGACTTATTTGGGTGCGGAGAGCCTCATGGTTAGTCGATGCAGCCTCCAAGCGAGCTTCTCTTTCGTCCCGCAACGACCGCAGGCGTTCGATGATCCGCTCGGTAGATTCTCTATCGCCACCCGCTTCCTCCAGTTTTCTTTCTTTTAGCGCGATATGTTCATCCAGCGACGAGAGTTTGGCGGGGTTAAGGACCAGTTCGCCCCGGACCGTTTGCATAACCTTATCGAGGCCCCGGAGTAAGCGAAGAGGTAACGGTGAGTCATTGATCGTCCTGAGTATTTCGTCTATCTCACTTTCGTTGAGCTCCATCGTGTTAATAGCGTCGGTGGCTACTCGAGGGAGTTCGCTGAGCTCAACAGTTTCTATATCGGCGGCCGTCTTCGCCATCGTTTCGTCGGTAGACTGTAGGGCCTCTACAGCGCGGGTCGACATAATTTTTTTACCCTTCTTCCAATCTACGAATCCTAGTTCGCTCCTTATGATTTCACCACCGCCCCGGTTTCCGGCAATGGTGCTCAGCGCTAGGGGTTTACCGGTCATCGTGTTGACGATCGGGACATTTGATGCTTTTAGTCGCAATCTACCGTGCAGATCCAATTCGAACTTGGAGTAGTCGCGGCCGACAGATGGGACCACACCTTTGTCTGCCAAATTGTTGTAGAAGTCGTCTACAGCGGACTCGACTAATTCCTGACTTAGACTAATGGTGTTGGTAGCGCCACCTAATTCCCCCGATTGCGATCGGATTGGAACTGGAGGCTGTATCAAGGGTGTTTCGTCATTATAATCATCACCATCGAGGTAATCGTCTCGGTCGCCCGTAGTGAGATCGTAGTTGTCCATGTTAAAATCATCCATCTTTATATTTTTTCTTAAAATTAATTATGTATTAAAGACAAAACCATACGGGTTTAATATAGTTTCACTAAATTATGTCTTCGAGTCAATACGGTCGCAAACTCAATCCATACCGCAGACTGTGTGAGCCCCTCGGGGCAAAAGGCGTGAGACAGAGTGTCGTTATTACGAACAACCCATCGACGATCGACCAGAACCAGCAGCTCTTGGTCCGCTTCCCAACCTCGGAGCTGACGACGTCATTGTGCCGGGGACTGTTCGCCTCGCTTTCACTATTTCGCTGACGTCGACGGACGAGAACCGAACCATCGTTCAGAACCTGGGTCGTGCCATAGTCAAGAAGACCATGACAACGATTTCTGGTAACGAGGTGATGTCGATCGATGACAGCGACGTCTACCATTGTTATCAGGACCTATGGAAGACGGAGCAAGAGCGCGAAAACGCTGTCTATCAGGGTATTGACACCAGCAAAAATAAGAACGTAACCAAACTTAGAATCGGGGCTGCTAACAAGGCAGATAACAACGCGAGCGACAATGCGGTCTCGGGCGCTTACGGCAACCGCTTCTACATCCCGCTCGACTTTGAGTTGCTGGAGAGTCACATGCCCTACTATCAGAGCGCTTTGGCTGACCGCCTCGAATACGAACTAACGTTCAACGACTACGGCCGAGTTCTCATAGCCAGCTGGAGTACGACATGGTCACGATGCCTGAACTCGCGCGATTGATCAGAACCCAGTACGCCGGGCGCGTTGCCATACTTTACGACCGAGTTCTTCGCCATCGCAAGATGACGAAAGACAAAGGTGACACATTGTGGAATATTAATGTCAACATACCCGCCCGCTCGATGAAAGGTATACTGATGTTGTTCGAGGATGCTCGGTTCGCGTTCGGTGCTAGAAAAACCGACAAATTCTATAACCCCAAAATCACGAAGGTAGAGGTGACGATCGAGGGAGTCCCCTATCAACTCTACAGCGCGGGTCTTCGCGTGCACCAGCAGTGGGATGAATTAAGAAAGCAGTTTGCTGCCGGCTCTAAGCGCTCTCTGGAGGTTGCAGCAGTTGCCAAAGACCTGCATCTCTCGGCCGTCTCCCTCGCGGAGTTCCTGAATACCAAATACGCATTATGGTTAGACATGCGAGCCAGCGACGACGACCAAATACACGGCAGCGGACGCCAAGTTGAGAACCCTAGTGAGGGTGTGACGATCCAGATAACCAAAGAGGCGGATGGAAATGGCGCATTGAACGTGTACTTATATATAATTACAGACGCACAACTGAACATTGAAGATGGCCGATACGTCTCAGCACTCTACTGATTTAATAAAAAAATCATCTAACGATTTATTAATTAATAAATTTGAAAAAATTAAGAAAATTATCAATCAATACCAATTCACGATTGGAGATGCCCACTCTGCCATAATATGTGGGCAGACAGGATGTGGAAAAACGGTTTTCATCCTAGACTTGCTCGAGGGCTCCTACCGCGATGCCTTTCGTCACATTGTGATCCTGTGTCCCACTGTGCGGCACAATGATACTTATCAACGGCGCCCGTGGATATGGACCGACCCTGAGGTATACGTTATTGACCCCGGTGATAGGCCTCACGATTGGCTGCATGGTTTATACCAAAGATTCCAGGGTGAGCCCACCCTATACGTGATTGACGATTGCTCGGCCAAGGCGGCGATGACCAAAAAGAAGGACATGCTCTCCGAGCTCGCATTTTCTGGCCGCCATGCTAGGCAAAGCGTATGGATATCCACTCAAAAGTACAACGCCGTCCTCGAGGATCTGCGCGAGCAAACGAAATGGGTCGCCCTCTTTCACTGCAAGGACCGAGACTCATTCGATGACTGTCTTCGAGAGAATGACGTTATCCCAACGCGCGAGGAGCGCCTGGAGGTTCGACAGATGCTTTCGGAAACTAAGCACGCGAAGCTTCTGCTAAAGACTGATCAACCAACTGCTTACGAAGTTATCAATTAATTTTATAATTAATTAGCAATTACTTAACGCTCGTTAGTAATTGCCGAGTAAATGCTTAACAATTAATTTTAAGAAAATTAGCAATTACTGAACAATGCTGAACAATGCTGAACAAATGCTTAACAAATGTTGAACAAATGTTGAACAAATGCTGAACAATGGTTAACAATGTTAACAATTTGGTGCTCCGCTGCGAGCTTTGTTGCGAGCATAATGGTGATCATAAGTATCGGGTGGTGTGCTTGGCAATATGTTAAAGTGATGAGACTTGTTAGAATAGTTAAATTAATTTTAAGAAAATTAGCAATAATGAACTGCGACGAACTTCTCGATCAGCTAATAGAAGAAACTTCAACTCCGACTGCCAACATCCTGAAAGATAATGATCCGATAGAGCAATCGGAATCAACTCCAACTCCAACGGCGGTTGGTATTGGGTTGAGTGCAACGACTCCGAATGAAAATGAAAATGCGGCGCGACGAGAGCGGCTAGCTGCGCTGGTTGCTGGGGGACAATCGGAGCATTATCTCGGTAGGCGTCTCTCAGTTTTTCAGGTGGATAAGATTGTCAGATGCGGAGATCGATAAAATGTATGCGCGATACGAATCTAGGTTAGGTGCGGAGATGACAAAAACTCTTGGATCGGCGGCTATTCATTTGTACGCAACCACCGTTAGTATACTTCTCCCTATACCAAACACCGCGGGATTGATTGACGATCTAGAGACTGACCATTTTATAGGTCACACTCTTAGAACAGCCTGCTGCTCAATTTATCACAAGTTTAGAATGTACTTAGCTCCGCTGACAACCGCGTTGACCACGGGTAAACACTGTCAATTTGGATATATATGCCCACGAACTATAAGCCCTAATATTAATATCATAAATGATGACACAAGACACACCCGCGAGAGTGACGGAACAGCAATCTCCAACAGCGTTGGGGATTGCTCCAACCCAATCGAACCCGATTGCAGCACTTCCAACTCCGATTGATCCTCCAACCGAATCGCGATTGGAGTTGGGGGTTGCACGACATA
This sequence comes from Conchocele bisecta, assembly GCA_029237695.1. Taxonomy (NCBI): domain Eukaryota; kingdom Metazoa; phylum Mollusca; class Bivalvia; order Lucinida; family Thyasiridae; genus Conchocele; species Conchocele bisecta. Next base: position 49,527,142 of record CM055268.1, read on the forward strand.
AAAACCCAAAAAGGCAGGCAGCTGGGAGGGCGGCGGCTGCCACCCGAAAAGTTAAACAAGATAAAATACTCGCCGAGCTTCGAGAGGCTAAACAGTCGTTGCAATTGGGGACGGAGACAGCAAAACATCTGAAGACAGAGTTGAGTACAACAACACCCCCAATTCACGAATTGGAAGCACACTCAACACCCAATCGAGGTTGGGCGAATCCGATTGAACCCAAATTTGTGAATTGGAGTTGGGTTGTTGGTGGTGGTCTGGCAGTTGTTGGTGCCCTGTGCGTGTGGAAATACCCCCTATTACACCAATCCTTATCGAGAAAACAACCCCCATCAATTCATCAAAAAACAGTTACGAAACACCAATCGCGATTGGATGCGCCCCATTTAAACATTGATCGCGACCCCTTTTATATGCAATAATTATAATGGCTGAACAAGATGGTAAAATGTTAGTGAATGTGCTTTATCACGCCGTGGTGATATCGGGTTTCAGTATCGGGTATGCTCGACTATCAAAGATGGCCCTAGGAGGGTCCGCTCCCAAATTAGACTTTACTGTGAGAGACGTAGGGCTCGCGACCTTAGATGTAGCGGCCGCAGTTTGGACCCGAGATTATCTAGTTAAAGCTGGAATTCTACCAGTTAATATATGGAAATAAATGGCTTCAATCGCAGTAATAGTAGGTGGTGCGCTTGTAAACGCATTGGCGGTCAGCGGTAGCAACTTTATATTCTCTAAAATGAGAAGCTCGAACGTGGATGAGGAGCGTAAGCGTCACAATTTAGCTGTAGAACAACTCAATAGCGCAAAGTAAGCATGGCATGGTCGAAAAAACAAACCGCCCATCTGGACTGGGTCAACGAAGAGCTTCGCCGCGAAAATCACGCCGCACAAACTTTTCAGAACGTTGAAGAAGCCAACCGCGAGTACGTGCTGGCATATCCGCAGAAAAGTCTCGCGCCGCTGGATCGCGAGCCCCAACTTTCAGATTTCTATGTACCGTCAGAGCCCCAAAAATACCGCGAGATCGCGTTCATCGTCGTGGGAATGGGTGTGGTGGGTCTCGTCGGCTACTATATTCAATCGAGATTTTAAATTAATTATAAATATATATATATATATATATATAGAACGATGTCAGTTGACGAACTTTATTTTGCTATGATTGATGTAGGCTACACTGCCTTTAAACACCGCATAGCTGGCGCAGGGGGTATGATTCGTCTGGCCCGAGATTCTCTCGACACGTGGTGCGAGGATGAAAAAACGGCCACACTTTTCGCAAAGCGGATGTTATATTCCTCCACCAATCCTGGGGGATTGGATTTTCCCAAGTTCCTTCAGAACTTAACCCCCAATCGCGATTGTACTTCCAACAAAGGTTTATTATTATCGACGCAGTTACCGGACGATCTGGCGAGGGCATGTTGGAGATTGTCCGATATATTAGAATACATCGCATACGATCAACACGCGCAAACTTGATACCAAACTATCGGTTCGCCTAACGCGCAAGCTAGCGAACACGTACTATAGCCCCCACGGGTACTGGAAGGGACTCGCGGCCATAAAGAACCTCGCGGCGGCGACCAAGGTTTCAGAAAACGCTGTCAAGGAATGGCTCAAGAAGCAGGCCATCTGGCAGATCTATTTACCCGCGCCTCACAATATTCCGCGCCCGAAATTCGACGGTACCGAACCAAGTTCACCAAGCGGATCTCCTGTTTCTCCCTCACGATCGCATCGGTCGCAAGACGTACAAGTACGCACTGACAATCGTTGACGTAGTGAGTCGTTATAAGGGGGCTGAGCCGTTGGCCACTAAAGAGTCTAAGGAGGTGGCCGAGGCTCTCTCTCGAATGTATAAGAGGAGTCCTCTCAAATGGCCGAATCTTCTCCAGGTCGATCCCGGCCGTGAGTTCATGGGCGCGGTCTCTCATCTATTGTCTAAGCACGACGTTTCTGTCGGACGCGGCCGCGTTAACATCCACCGGGACCAGGGGATCGTGGAGCGCTTCAATCGAACCCTGGCTGAGAGTCTGTTCGGACACCAATACGCTAAAGAACTTGTAGACCCTCATTCGCGATCGACCGAGTGGGTGGCCAGACTGCCCGCCGTGGTCTACGCACTGAACGGAGAGGTGACCAGATTGATAGGTAAGAAGCCTGTAGATGCTATCAAGTTTAAAAGGGTGACGAGCAAGCCCTCTGCCGTCTCGCGCGGGCGACCCGTTGGTTTAGAGGAGCAACGGCTTCCATCGGATATTGACGTCAGGTACCTCTATCAACCGGGAGAACTCCAAGGTGGCAGCCGCCGTGCGACTGATCCCGTGTGGTCTCTCAATGTATATCATCTAGATCGATCTATTACCAAGCCCGATGAGCCCGTGCTCTACTATTTGGATGATGGGCCATCTCGAGGGTTTGTTCGCGAAGAACTTCTTATGGTGCCTTCTGACACCCAGCTACCCCCGGATCGTCAGAGTCTTTAGATTGCTAATTTTGTTAATTTTTTCAAAATTATTAATTAAATAAATCATTAGAGAGGTTCTGTATGTATTCCGTCTGGTAACACGCGTCTTTTATCGTAGTATGCCGAGAGTCCTAATTTTTGTTGACAGTACGTTTTCATAACGCCGTCTTTCATTTTAAATCCTCTATTTTGTGCTACATCTATAATGTGTTTTCCATCTTCTGTAGTTTCACTTAGTACTCGTTTATATCTATCCCAATTTAAATTGTTAGTTCTCTTGGACATTCCTTTCGCAGAGTTTTTATTAATAGAATTAATTTTTTTCTACAAAATAACACTTACTAGATAACGCTATCGCCCTATCTCCGCTAAATTCCATTTTGAAAAGTCCGGGCTCTCTTTCGCTCCATTTATCCCAAGCCAACCATTTCTTTTTTTTCTTTTTCAAACCCGTCTAGTAAGTTAGGTCTAATCAATTCCTCTATCGTTTTTACACTAACTCCTATATACATACTATCTGTATCCATCTGTATTAATTCAAAGTCTTCTCTTTTTACGTATTTGTCTAGAAATTCGTAGTAAAATTTCAACATTCTCAATTTAGCTAGTTGATAAACCGCTATTCCACAATGGAATGGTCTCTTTACCGCACACCTGGGTTTTCTTGAAGATATTTCGTACGCATCTCCTATCTCTTCCAAATCGTCAAAGAATGCAGATCTTAATGCTTTGTCAACACAGGTTTCGTTTTGTGTATATGTCGTATTTAAATGTCTCTCCGTTGCCTCTATCATTTTTCCACAACACGAGTTTCCTAATAATTTCATTATGTCGGCTACTGGTTTTTTATTTGGTTCTACATCACCTGTTCGTCTTGCGGCTGTAACTTCTTTTGCGAACCATTCAAATGGTTTTCCGCTAATATAATCTATAACACGATGGACTCCAGTTATTTCTAGGCCGTGTTTTAAATACCATTTCAACAGTGGAGCGTACAGCAATACTTTAGTGGCGGTCATAGATCCCACCAATTTTTTTCCATCTCCTCTTGTTCGGCCAGTATCTTTTAAATATTTTAACGTGTGTGGGAACTTCATCAACCTCTACTTCTCTGTTTATAAATATTGGGGACAATTCAGAAAACTTATCTTTTAAGTTGTGTGGAACTTCTATATCCACCTCCGCAAACCCAAACCAGTCTCCAGATAAAACTCTTTCACAAAACTTTTTAATAAATTTAGGGTTATGTGGGGTATCTATATGGTGTATAGTTTCTCTCCCACACGGCATCTATTTATTTAACGTAGATAAATATAACGCGTTTGCATCGTACCCCAAAACAACCTTGCAAGGTTTGGAACCCACTCTAATATTTGAAACACCAGCTTCTGCATATCGTGTAAATACTATTGATGGACCGCCAACTAGAGCGTCCTTCATCATTTCGTATGTTTCTTCTTTTTTGGTGCATATAGAGCATCCTCCGGTATAATCGTCTTTGAAAATTTTTGTTCTTTAATGGTTCCTCTCAATAAATATTGTATAGCTACTCCAGGTAGTGTTACCGCATCTTTGAAAATATCCACACCTCTGTGTTTATAAAATTCACACATTTTTTTCCACCGCTTCTAGGAACGGTGCTACATCTAAATCGTTATAATATTTCAACCAATCTCGGAAAGTTTTCATATTATTTTCTTCGAAAATTCTACGACATTTACTTAATTCTGTTTCTTCTATTAACATTTTATTTTCCCAGATAGTTTGGAATACCAATTCTCTATATCCGGTAGTCCTGGGTAATCCAGTTTGTCTGGAGAATCGAACCACTCATAAGGAAAGAAAGATTTCTGTCCTTTGCATTCGTAGGCTTTTATCCAACTATCTTAACTTACACCAGGTCCTAGATAAAGTATTACATCAAGAAATCTAAACTCTGGAGTAAATAGAAATATTATTGCGTTTGCACGTTTTCCGACCATTACTTTCTTTGTTGTTGATGCCAGTTCGCCTACTAGGTATTTCTTTATTAAGTTTATATCGTACTTACTGCTGTTAAAACCTATAACCGGTACTTGCTCTATCCACTGTTAGATATTGGTGATTTGGTTTTTACGTAAATGTTCTGTATTAAACCCATATCTTGACCACACTTCTTCTCTTATAGCTTTTCCCCTGACTTTCAAATCTTCTACGAATTTTTCTATGTTTTGCGGGATCTTTATCACAAATATGAGTTACTGTTCCTGAGAAATTATCTCCTATACTAACGCTTACCGGAACGTGCTCGGCTTCGTACTCTAGATTATTACCGAGAGTTTCAAATTCTAGGTTGAGATATGCCTCAAAATCGTATACTATCTGATATGGATAAAGAGTAGTGTCGCAACCGATCTTTATGTCTTTACCCGTTCTTTGAAATTCGCATTCCCACATAACTACTATGTTGAATTCTTTGCTTCTTCTAATAAATGTATCTCTTCTCATAGTGGATGCGCGTTCTTCTTTCATATGCTTTGCATGAATCTCACACCCGTGCCAGTAACAGCCGTGATATTGATATACGGTATTGGTTTCCGTACAGTATCCATCTACTGCAGCTCCTAAAACCCATCTTTCACCCCCGTGTCCACACTGTTCGTGGTGAATGTGAATTCCCTCGCGCTTTTCCACAGAGTACATCCAATCGATCGCCCCATAACTGTTAGAACTTTTTGGGTAGAACGCTTTCTCGAACGACGAACGCGGGCGCTCTAAATAATTACCATCACATATTACTTTTGTCTCACCTTTCATACATGTTGGTCCGTGTCTCTTCATATTACTCGCTTTCGTGAATTTCTGCTTGCAATTATCGCAGGCGTAAATTTTAGATAGGTTTTTAAGTTTTTTTTATCAGAAATGCGTGATTATTAAACAGTCCTATTGTCATTGGTTTATTACCTATTGCCTTATAGTGTGCTGGTACCTTCTTCAACCACCATACGTTACATTCGGTGGGTTGATATACTTCTATACCGATTTTAAAAAACTCTTCAACCTTTTTCAGATCTGAAAAAGGAATTGGTGAAACCACATTACTACCAAAATATTGCTTACTAAGTTCTTTCGCCTTTTCTGTACATCTGTCGGGTCTTTTACCTGTCATATGCATAGCTAGACACCTGAACAGATAAAGGTCGTCATTATACTTATCTAAAGAATACATACCTTTTTTTATTCTTCAGCCATTCTGGAAGTTCTCCTGCTGCTTCTTTGGATTGTAGTCCCAAATCTATTCCCCTACTACCCTGTATTAGCTTTACGAAAACCTCTATCCATCTTACAAACTTCCACTTTGTATTCGGTCTGTCTATTTTATCGGACATTATTCGTGTTTACTCCTTATCTGACAGCCATTTTTTAACGGTTTTCATTGATGATAGTGGTTCGCTACCGAGATTTTTGTGCATTATTATAGTTACAGGTTTTCCATTTTTAGTTTCCTCCATATGTTCTAGCTTGTAAGAATATGAATATCTCAAATAAAAATTGGTTGTTATATAAGGAGCGAGTTTATCGGACATGCGTTCAAACCCGTTAATGTCAATGTTTTTACGAAAGGATAATGTAACTACCCGTCTTCCATTTTCTACCTTTTCCAATGTTTCATCGTGAGCCCCCAATATTTCTTCACCTTTTTCCATTATCGCGCGAACTATAGATCTTTTCTTATTATTTGGTATTTGGTCACCTGTGTGTCTAATTTGAGACAAATTATTGGTGCTTGAAGGTTTTATTACACTAGCCCTTAACTCCGCAATACTTTCTTTTTTGATTCTGTTACCAACTTCCTCTGCTTTGGATATATCATTAAATGCCCCTATTTTATAGGCGCGGGTAAACCGCTTCATAAACACCTTATTCTTTGTGGCGTTTATCAGCTTTATCAACCCCCTAACTCTCAATCGTTTACTATAAGTAATCCCTAGAGATTCGGCTTCTCTTCTCAAACTTTCTATTTCTGCTCTAGTTTCTGGCGTTATCATATTTTCTGTATATACTTTTGTATACATGTATATACTTTTGTATAACCTATAAAATTTATCTGTTCAATTGAACGTCAAAAATGTACATAATGTTTTTTTCACGTCCAATTGAACAGATAAATTTCATAGGTTATATACATATATAATGGAGTGTGTGACTTGTTGTAAGACGTTTACGTGTAAAGACTATTGAGATCTACGAAGGCATCTAGCGAGACGTAGAAAGTTTCCTTGTGTCCCCCCACAATTTCAATGCCCCAGATGCCCTTGTAAATTCGTTAGTGCTCAAACTCTTTGTAGACATAAGCAATTACGCTGTCAGGTGGCTAAAGGTGAACGTGGTAGACTAGAGCTGGTAGAATTAGTTGCTGATCTGCGAAATAAATTAGCTATATCGGAGGAGAAAAATGAGGTGTTGGAATATAAACTATTGTACTTGCATGAATGATTTCGACTTTTTTCAAAAGTCAATTACCAATATAATTGGGACTACAATACCACCACCAACTTTTGGTTGGAGGTGGTATCATTTTGACTCCCTCTTTTTAAAATTATTTTCTCCAAAAATTCATAAATTTGCTGTCGGGAGACAATTTTCCTCGTTAACCAATTTTTTTGATTTTCGGGAGTGGTGGGGGTATTATAGAGGGCTATAAATGATATCACGGTAGGTGGTATCATTTTGACTCCCTTACTACTACTCAGTACAGTACCATCTTATGTACGAGACCAAGTGGGTGGGGTAATCAGATTTTTTTAATAGGCATTTTATTTTGGTGTCGTAGGTCCGAGTCTTCCACCTGTGACTATTGTAAGCTACTTTTGCTCAGCCGGCGGTCAACCGAATTACCCAACATGGCATATCACAAGTCATTTTCCTCGGAACAGCTTCCAGAGTACATGTACCTCTACAATCGGTATTGGGGTAAGATTAAGTTTGGTGGGTGGCAGGTGGGAGCATGCGATGGGTATTTTAACGATCGGGATTCATCCTTACCGAAATCCCGACCGGAGACGTGGTTACGTACTCATGTACGTCTTTGGCTTTTATCATGTATGTGAGAATTGAATCTAGACTGGCTTATACCCTTTATCATGTTTATATGAGTAATTTGATTATTCCTAATTTTATTACTTTTAGGGGAAGGGGCCAACGGCTTTGGTGCGGTAAGGACATGGCACCAGGCCAGGTTGTTCTAATTCCAGGGCTGAATATATTTTTATTTCAATGTAAATATTCCATTTTGATTTTGGGATTTTCCCCATGGATTGTGGCCTAGGAGTTCGAACACCGGACTTCCAATCCGAAGGTTTGGAGTTCAAACCTCTCCTTAGATTTCCATCCCACTGATCTGTCGGATGAGACTTTAAACTGTGGTCCCGTCTATATATGACCCTAGCTGTTGGTGGGGCGTTAAACCTGTTCACTGTCACTTTCCCCCAATGCAGCAGGTTGAATACGAGATCGAACCCGTGGGGCCCTTGATCAGCCAATGATTCATGCATAATTACTACGTAAATGTGATATAAGCATAACATACATGTGAACATTTTCTTACTATATCTTACTATACTGAGCAAAACTAGAAACGTCCCTCCATGTTTAAGGAAAGATTCATAAAAAACCAAAAGGGTTACTTTTAAAAATCAAAATGGAAAAACAAGTTCATTCATTTCTGTATCAAAGCCAATAAATTGCATTTGGATATCTTGTTAAATATTCGAGAGACAACCGGCCAAGGGCGGTAGGGGTCAAAATCAAAAATCACAAAAACTCAGAAATGTGTTACTTAATGTTTAGAGATGGAATTTCAATAAGTAATGTGGCAAATTCAGTAAATCTCGTTAGTACCGAGTGTGGCCACCATTTGCATGAATGCATGCAATGATCCTACGCCGCATCGACGTGACGTAACGCAATACCAGTGCGTTGGGCAAATTCCTACATTCCCGTTGTAACGCCCGTGTAAGATCGCGAACATTGTCAATCTGATGGTTAGCTCGTGCTTTGCGGCCCAGCTCATCCCATATGTGCTCAATGGGATTGAGATCCGGGGAGACCGCGGGCCATGGCATGACGTCGACGTTGTTTTGCTGTAAGTATTGAGTGGTGACCCTGGCTACGTGAGGGCGGGCATTGTCGTGCATCAATGTCACACCAGGACCATGCTGACGGATAAATGGTAAGGCATGTGCATTTAGCACATCTGCAACATAACGTTGTGCATTGATGTTGCCCTGTACAACAACCAAATCTGTCTTCCGGTTTCCCATGATCCCACCCCAGACCATTACGCTCCCTCCCCCAAACCTGTTCTTCTCAACAATGCAACAATCGGTGAATCTTTCATTTTTACGCCTGTATACCCGTAATCTTCCGTCAGCATGACTAACTGTGAACCGAGATTCATCGGTGAACAAAACTCGGTTCCAGTCAGCCCTTCTCCAGTTCAGATGACGTCGCGCCCATAACAGTCTGGCAGCACGGTGACGTTGGGTCATTATCTGACCAGTGTACGGGCGGCGTGCCCGGATTGGTTGGGCGTTACGACGTAACCGGTTGCGAATGGTCTGCCCTGAGACACCGTATCGCCTAGCAGTGACTGTGGCTGCCAATCGACGTTGACGTAAGTGCGTCAACGTAATATAACGATCGGCTCTAGCCGTCGTTACACGGGGCCTACCAGGTCGCTGCCGGTCGTGAACAGCCCCAGTCTGCTGGTACCGGGCTGCAAGACGATCAATCGTCTTCCGACAGCAACCAAACCGAGGCGCGACCGCCCTGGCGGCCATCCCACCAGCAAGCATCCCAATTGCCTGATTTCGCTCGTTTTCGGAAAGCCGTGGCATATCGAAAACAGTGAAAAATTAAAAAAGTTTTTTAATTTTCCGAATAGCCCCTATCGCATGAATGGTACGACATGAACTGAATCACCTTATCGATGACAAGTATAGCGTGCACGTGCAAAAAGTGGAAATCAACGTTCCGGTCACTGGCCGCTATGTAAACCGTGTGTATCGGCTAAACTCTACACGATCGTATTCTGAACATCGCCACGGTTTAAAATACATGTACTTTGAACATGTGGTACATACATAGACAGAGCTACACCGGCTATAAAACAGGGACGTTTCTAGTTTTGTTGAGTATACATTACAGTCTTTTCAAAAGGCTGTAAGGCATAGTGTATGGAAATGGGTGGGTGGGGTAACACTTTCCAAATGAGCCAAGTATTGGGTCCTAGGTCCGAGTCTTCCACCTGTATGTCTCGCCTGTCCGTCACTACCGATAGGTTAAAGTTTTTGTTTGAGCTTGTATCTTCAATAGTATTAATTAGGCCTACATTCATCATACTTGCACACTATGGTGACACAGTGATGTGCACCCGACCGCAACCCACAGTGGGTCAAATTACATTTCAGTGACATTGACCTATAAATGCAATATTTACTTAGTTTCCATGGTCAAGGTTTTCATTGACCTTTTACTTTCAATGCTATGAGGCATACAGCCATTATACATGCACATGACGTGGAAGACTCTGACCTCTGACACGCAACAAAATGCCCATTAAAAATCACATTACCCCACCTACCTGGTGTTGTACTGTACTGTACTATGTACACGGTGTCATAGGTCCGAGTCTTCCACATATGTATACATGCACACTATCATGAGCCAGTGATGTATGCCGCAAACCACTGTGAAACACATGACCTCCGAGTGACATTGACCGGCAATTGCAATATTTTCATAAGTATTTCCCAAATCTTACGAAATAAAAATAAGGCTCATTGTGAAATTTTGATAACATTTAATATTATCGAACAAATATTGTTTTTGCATTGTTTATATAGCCTTATATGCGTACAATTTGGGCAGGTTTCGTGAAATCAGGGATATTTTCTTTGGTTAAAGTGTTTCGTTGACCTTGTATGTTGAATGATCATATTACTGTCTGTTTGACGAAACCTGTCCAAATTTTACAGCCATATAAACAATGCAAAAACAATATTTTTGTCGATAATATTAAATTAAAGGAAAATTTAAGCCTTCTTTTTTATTTCGTGAAATTTAGTCCAATATTGATTTTATTACGAATTTCATAAATGGTGAACCGATTTTCAAAATTTCACTTTTGTTTTCTTAGTTAAATCATTTCCAAGCTATCTAGCCAGGTTTCGGAAGCAATTTCCATTTTTTCAATTTTTTCATTTTTTGACTGCTCCCTCAGCTACTCCACCTCCTTTTCCCCCATGTTAACTTCCCATAGAGAAATCTATTTTTCGTAATAAAATTAATATTTGACCAAATTTCACGAAATAAAAAGAAGGCTCATTCTTAAATGTTGATAAAATTTAATATCGAAAAACTATTGTTTTTTTCATTGTTTATATGGCCGTAAAATTTGGACAGGTTTCGCTAAACAGACATTAGGCATACAGCCATTATACATGCACTCTACCATGCGCCAGTGATGTATCCCGCAAACCACCGTGAAACACATGACCTCCATGCAGGCCCGTATTGCAATATTTTACGGAGCTCCGCAGGGGACGTAGAATGTAGATATGGCGTTCCATAATGATGGTCCGGTGATAGCTACACTGTTACATACATGAGTAAGAGGCACCTTATGTATACTGTGGATTTCAACTTATATTTTATCTTTTCCAACTTCACTAACAAATATTTGGTACTCCACTTATGTCTAATTATTTACTCTTTTCACTCAACAATTCTGACGCGTACTATTTTTTTCTGCCCATAATTACAACACAGTCGCCGACGAGTGCTGACGGGCGGTCGTGGAAATCGGAAGATAATTTTAAAGGCTGGCAAACGTGCAAATAGACACGCGGCTGAATACAAACACACAATTGACATAACTATCATTTAGGGAATATAGTTTCGCAATTATTTTAGTATACATAAGTCAATTATGACATGATTATGCTGAATTACAGACAGTATCCATAAGCTGAATTGATAGTTTATAATTTTAAGAAACTACTACTACTCACTGTGCTTGTGTAAATTCAAGCTCCTGGAACGATACAGTCGTGTTACTGTTACGGTGAAATTATATTAAAATATTTCGTCTAAAGAAAAATGGTGAATTTTATATTTCACAAAGCGGGTTTCTTGAAACTGAAACTTGTTCGGGCACGAACTTTTTGTAAATGTGTATTGGTACAATTGAATACACAAGTTGAATACACAAAAAGTTAACTCAACGTAATCCGATCAAGCTGGACAATCACAAGCGATTGAATGAAACTATTCCAGTGCTATTAACCATTTCAATGATGGTTTATGTTTGTGAATAACTGAATATGGTGATTGTTGTTGATGAAAAACAGTTTAAAATGATTTTCATGTTATGATTTTTATTTTTAATCATTTTCTTTTGTTTTTGATGGTGGCATATTTCTGCCATCTTCATAACATGATAACGTGATAGCTAGGTCTTCCAACTACACCTTACAAGACGTCTTAACTACACAATTATCGCTTTAAGACGTCTTGCTAACTGGTCGAGACGAAACAAATTGGACTCGTAATTAGCACAAAATCTTGTCCAAAACTTGTTCAAAACTTGTTCTGAGTACATAATTAATTATTACATTGCACTACATAATACAACCTGTTGCCTATAAAGCGGAATATGTGCAGATAGTCCAAACATGATGATGCCCACTGGTGACATGGATTTTTATTTTAATGTCTTCAAATTTTCTTGTCGTATAATGACAATAAGACGACTTACCGGTAATACAGTTTATCCCGTCGTGACCAGTTAGTACGACGTCTTGACGTGATAAGTATCTTGTCAAGACGACATATTCACCGATCAAGACCAGATAAAAATGATATCAGTAGTGGGCAGTATCACGTTTTTGACGACATTTAATTTTATTTATCTCGTCCTGGCGTGATAATGATCTGTTAATACGACTTGTAATATGGCATATTAAGATGACTTAGCTATCACATTAAGTATCAGAAGTATGCCACCATAGATTTTTGATAATTTGAGCTATCATCTTTTTATCTTTGTTATGCTTTGAATTTACAATGGCCGAACTGTGCTGCATGCAGAAATAAATCTGCATTTTGTACTTTTAGACTTTAAAATGTTCATCTTCGAGAACATCACCGACTCAATCAAGTTGGGTTGTGATATGGCTGCTATTTGTATATTGGCATTTTTTATTTTCAATAAAACTGAACATATACAGCATCTAACTGTATAAACACTTGGATTGAACCGTGGTTTACATTTAAAAACATACACCAGCATGTTATATTGTTGATTTCAATACAATTTTTTCAATATATTTATGAATTTTGTCAATAAAAATGACTTTTTATTTCTATAAACATTAAAAGCTTAAAATATTTCACGACTACTATTTACATGCATATTGAAATACCAGTAACCCACAAGTTAAATTTGATACTTTATCACTGTTTTTGAAAATTCCACAGGAAAATTTACAAGAGTAAGCCATCATGACTGTATATCAAGACAGTCATGAAGTCGCAACTACTTCGGTCCTTGTTCTTTCCAAATATGCATTTGAAGCGTTCTTTGTTTACTTTCTACTTTCTGGAGAGTGACGTCGACCTCATAATTTCGCTAATACACCATTTATTAGCCTTAGGTAAGTTTATTGTACTATTTTCATGTCATATTGTAGAATTGTCTATCAATAACAATATAGCGAAGGATGAACGTCAATACCCTGCAGTTTTTGTTCTATATTTTAGTGCGCGAAGTGTAAATTATGCTATTACGCATATTTTTACTGTGTGGCGTGGTGTAGCTATATAGTGCAACCTGTTGAAGAAAAAAGCGGGAAAACATGCAGTTTGTTCCGAGCTAGTTCTATAACATAAAACGTATATGTTCAATTATTTTTCATCTGTTATTTCTGATTTAATATCACTCGGGTCCATCAGATAGCAAAATTACCTGAGGTCTAATATTATTGGACTAGTTCCGAGCGAATTATTCGTAATTGCACTACTTGCAGTATTTTCATCATATTTCAAACATGTTTACAATGTCTTTGATTCTTTTGGATACACATTTTAATAAATCGCATTTCCAATTCGTAAGTAATAAAGATCACATTTGCATCATTTTGACCCTTTGAATCTATTTGTCTCCTGGAATTTTCATCACTAGTCAAATACCACATTTTTCAGATTTGACTCGCTAATATTCTGAAATACATGTATATCATTTTTCCACAGAATGATTTTTCAGAAATAGTAATTTTGACTCACTGGCTAAAAATTGTAGATAAAACACTGCATCAATGAAACACCCGTCATGCTTCTAACAAGCAATATACTTCATTATCAGGCTACAGGAGTGTGCTATTTGATCAGCAGCTACTGCCACAAATCCCATAAACCCCATTTCTCCAGTCAATGCCACATATAACATGTCCTTCTAAGCATTGCTATTTTGTCTTCCAGGTTACTGTTGAAACAGATTTGCGATGATACCCTATAGATAATGTAATCAGCAGCAACATTCATACATATGGATGGGCAAATAAAAGTTGTGGACAAGATTGAATGACAACAAATATACATGTACTGTAAATCATGCTGCACTACCACATCTTAAAAACTGGTAACGCAATTAATGACTTTGTTGAAAGTTGTTAGTACATTAATACATTTATGACCCCTTTCCATTGAAGAGGTCAGTGGAAGAGGGAGGTTTAGCTCTCCCTCATGGAGTTAGCCCCCTTCTTCCACTGACCCCTTCAATTATAGCTCTATACAGTGTTCAATCTTGGAGGTGTCGTGGGACAGGTAGACCTTATTTTTCATAAGTGGTTCCTGAAACATAGAGGCCATTCAGTGGCCATTAATTATAACACAAGAATTAAAAAATAATTTTAATCTGTTAATATGCTGAATAAACTGATGGTTAATATTTCAATATCATGGGTGAACATGATTTATAATTTGAAGCTTAAGAAAGTATTTGCATTGTTTTATTACAATTGGCTGAAATTAATAATACTCCACATTCCATTGCTGATTAATATAATACTATTTCAGCTAGCCTGTTTTAAAATATGATGCAGCCAGTGACCCCTATCCATTGCATCCTAGATTGAATCTTGTGTATACCAGTTGATTTATACACGATTCGTGAACATGGAGTTCTGTTACATGGACTAGAGTGATTGTTTCGTGTCGACGGTCTCGCAATCACAATGGGCGATGAACTGTTCTGTAAGCGGATACCTGTGGTGTTCAAGAGCCAGGATCGCGAGGATCGGCGGGCGTCTGTCTACATCCGTATGGAGCTGGTCTCCATCACAGCGCCAAATGCTAGAAAGGTAAATGTGGATTTGATCATACGTATTCGTTATTGTTCACATATTAAATTTTTAATCCTTTCACCCCTAAGTAACTGAAATAGACTACCGTACCTGTATTTCATTTTAAGTTGGTGACTGTTCCATTACACAGAAAAGATAGTT
This sequence comes from Conchocele bisecta, assembly GCA_029237695.1. Classification (NCBI taxonomy): domain Eukaryota; kingdom Metazoa; phylum Mollusca; class Bivalvia; order Lucinida; family Thyasiridae; genus Conchocele; species Conchocele bisecta. The sequence continues at coordinate 49,542,163 of CM055268.1, forward strand.
ATTTTGTAGAAATTGAAAAATATACACAACTAGTGCAGATCTTGAGGAGACAACTCGCTGCAAGCCGGCTCACCATGATCTACACCGTTTGCAAGTATTAGGAGTGACGTTACAAGTGTTGTAATGGTAAAGGAATTAAATGCGAGGGAGCATTAGTGACTGCTGCATTTCGTTCCTTAACAATCCAATATGTGAACAATAACACGTGGATGATTAGCCAGTTTTATAATGCAGTCTTCAATGCAAGTATTGATTTTCCATTTTGTTAGCAAATCACGAGCTTGGCCAGCCACAAATGTCGTAAGCCTCATTCATGCCGTCCGAAAAGAGATTTCGATATGTGTAGCCAGCATATACCCAGACAGCCTGCGCGACTGCACAGTCCGATCAGGGTCTATGCTGTCCTCTATTCAATGAATGAAATAGCTTTGTTGTCAACAGTAACAACATTAGATCCTCATCAAACAGTTTAACTATACAATATGTCAATATCAGAGCTCCAGATAAGCTGCATATTCGCTTAAATACCTAATTAAAATTGCCAAAAACCCAATTGAAATCGGAAGTAGCGAGTATCAAAAAGCAATTAAAAAAATTGTAGTACCTTTATCATGCTGCAAAAAACAAACAGACCACAAACATAGCATATTTTTCTTATTTTCCATGAAAACACATCTTGGTATTTTATTAGAATTGTCTCCAAGGAGACAATTCTAATGAAATGCCAAGACATGTTTTCATTTCGAAGCAAACTATTCAATAATTGCTGTCTGTTGATGTGTAAACAGTCGAGTGATTTTATTTTACCCAATTAAACATTTTGAAATACCCAATTGCTTCAGAAATGATGGAGTGACAATACTCGATTACTAATTCCTTATCTGGAGCCCTACCATATCATCAGGAAAGTGAAAGCAAAAGGGTTTAACGTCCCCTCATCAGCTAAGGTCATCTGAAAGACTACGGTAGTGGGGTTCCATTCCTCTAGTCTTTCGGATGAGACTTGAAACCGAGGTCCCATCCCTATAGATCCCTATAAATTGTTGTAAATGTTGCAAGGTTCATTTTCTCAGCCGGTGGCTCATATACATGTACATGTGTGTGTACTTGCAGGAGTTGGTTGTGAGACTGACGGATGAACGGGACCTGTTTTTCCTGTACACACTCCGACTCGGAGAAGAGGATTTCCAGAGGTCAGTTATAGCCCTTTACATGTGAAGGTCAGTAGGGGAACTCTATTGATTGTGGGGTCAGTGGTCAAGGTTGCAATAACTTTGAGCCAGTTAGATCATGTAATTATAAACATTGTTTCTGTTAATTAACAATTTGTGGCTGTGACTGGAGAACTGGGCCCGTTTCACTAACTTTTGTACGACTGAAATGTTTGTAAGAGAACATTTATGATCGTCTGGAAATTTCAATTGGATTTACATTTTTTGAGCAAATATAAATCCAATAATTGTTTAATACAAGAAAACATTGTTAATGTGGAATCATAATTTTGCACTTACCAACATTTTAGTTGTACAAAGTTTAGTGAAACGGCCCCCTGGTGCCTATGACCTTACCGACAGACTGGTGTATATATATATGAAGATCGATCAGCCTGTTCATCCGTGCTGTCTGATCAGTGTCTACACTGTATGCCATTCAGTCTGACAATCACCTGTCGTGCTTCTAGCAAACAACAAACTATAAAGACCATTATCAGACTGCCAGTTTTGCTAGCAACCGGAGCAGGATTGGCCACAGATGCCATAACCTCCATTTCTTCAGTCACAGCCACAGTTTTGTTTTTAGCGTGTCATGTTCAGAGAGCATGTTATTTGCAGCCTGGAGAAAGACCTGTGGTATGGAAATACTAGGATATGAAAGTATTTTTTCCTGCCATAAGTATGACAAAAAAACTTGTATTGTAATACAATTCTGCAGGTTTTTCGGATGAGATTTGAAACTGAAGACTCGTCTCTACATGTGGCCGTGACTCGAGAAAGGGGGTTTATGGGTTTTGCGACTAGTTTAGATCCTGATCAGCATGTGCTTCCACACAGTCTTATCAGGATCTACACTGTTCGATATTCCATTAATAATGCATTCATCATGCTTTTTACAAGCACCTTGCTATCCGTCTACAAGAGTTATTTGATCAGCAACTACATTGTCACAAATCCCATAAACTCCATTACACCAGTCACAGCCACATATGAGACGAGTCATGTGATTTTGAAGATTGCGATATTTCATGAAAAATAGTTTAATACATAAACTGTGATATTTTCTGTAAATGACGTTGTTAACTGTCAAACTTCACTTATGGAAAATATATAATCACCACAAACACTGTACTACCTTAACACACATTGTACATGTATGACAAGCAAAAATAACCAAATTTAACATTGCGAGAACTGAATGTTATTGCTGATGTAGTCGATGTTATAGTGTCTAGTCAAATCAAGTTTGTGATGTGACTACATCTGCTGGAAATATGCCTGCTACATTTAGCAAACGCTAGTTATTTGTTCCATAAATGTTATGAACCACCACGATAGTGGAGGGGGCATTTAGTATAACCCATGTCGATCCCGTCCGTCCGTCCGTCACCAAGCTTGTAACACGTAAAACTTTTAAACCATAAACATGTAGCTTCCTTATGATGAGTAAGTGCGCAGTAGATTTATTTTTCAAATTAGAATGTGCTTAGTTTACTATCAAATCGGTAGGTGGGTTCATCCGTGTTCTATGAACACATTTTCTTTTTATGCCACCGGGTTTCGAAGAAACGGGTGGCATATAGTGTTTGGTAGTCCGTCTGTCCGTCCGTCCGTCCGGGCACACATTAGGGTACTTATGTGGCTAGCCCCACAGGGTTATGGAATTGTTAAAGGATAGGGTTGGTTACAATTAAAAAAGAGCACCTAAAAAAAAATCGATTTATGTTGGCAAGGTAAAAAAATCGTGTCCTGCTACTATTTACATGTGTTATGGCCACATAAGTACTACCTGTAAGGTAATCGTCCGTCACCGTACGTCCGTAAGTGACCGTCCGTCCGGGCACACATTAGGGTACTTATGTGGCTAGCCCCACAGGGTTATGGACTTAGTAAAGGATAGGGTTGGTTACAATTAGCCACCTAAAAAATCGTTTTATGTGGCTAAAAATCGTTTTATGTGGCTAATATTTAACATGTGATAAGCCACATAAGTATAGTATTGTAAGAACGTCCGTCCGTCCGTCCGGGCACACATTAGGGTACTTATGTGGCTAGACCCACAGGGTTATGGACTTAGTAAAGGATAGGGTTGGTTACAATTAGCCACCTAAAAAATCCTTTTATGTGGCTAAAAATCGTTTTATGTGGCTAATATTTAACATGTGATAAGCCACATAAGTATAGTATTGTAAGAACGTCCGTCCGTCCGGGCACACATTAGGGTACTTATGTGGCTAGCCCCACAGGGTTATGGACTTAGTAAAGGATAGGGTTGGTTACAATTAGCCACCTAAAAAATCCTTTTATGTGGCTAAAAATCGTTTTATGTGGCTAATATTTAACATGTGATAAGCCACATAAGTATCCATTTGTAAGAACGTCCGTCCATCTGTCACACTTTTTGGTTAACCACTTTGCCACAGTTTCTCAAATATGCTGCAGGTGGCATCCGCATTCGACAGACGCATTTCTTGTTTTTTTAATTTTTACTTTCTTTTTTCAGGTCACCCATAGGGTCATTTATTTTCAGAAAAATCTACTGTGAAATGCTCGTTCACCAACTCACTGAACTGTTTTGCTCATATTGCACCCACAACTGAGACCAAGTCCTTTCACTGTTGCAGTCTAAAGATGCAGCAAGGCCTGCTGGTGGACTTCGGTGCCTTCCCCCAGAAGTTTATAGACCTGCTGGAGATGTGTCTGAAGGAGGAACACAAGGATGTACCCAAGTATGTGGAACTTCTCTAAACCGGACAGTTTCCAGGGTGTCCGATTTAGAGATGTTCCATTGTAAAACAAACAGATGACTATATCAAGATGTATTTGAAGGAGAATCGCCCAAGTATAGTGGAACTTCTCTAAACCAGACACCCTGGGAGGTTCCCAAGTGTGTCCCGTTTAGGGATGGTCCACTGTAAAACAAACAGATGACCATGTCAAGACATGCGTGGGTGCTTTGTGATCAAGAACAGACACTATCATTAGTGATAAATGGCAATGAACCCGATCAACTAACTTTTCTCTGTGTCTGGTGTAGAGAGTTTGATTGTAACCATATATACTTGTGTACCAAAGCACAGGTGACGGGAAAAAAAATCACATGACAGTATATATATAGTAGTATCTATACAAGTAACAACAGACTATCAGATTAGTTGTTCCCATCACCTGTATAACCATATACACATATACCTATCCCTGCACTGTTGCACATAGGTCTCAGATCCAAGGCGACAATTTACGGATTTGAGCCCCTTTCCCATTATCAGTGAATATATTGGCATTCTGGGTGGGAACTTTCCCCCAGGCCCGCTCTAGGCACCACACTGAACATGTAGTCGAAGTTACAAAAATCATTTAGTAGTAGACTTACAGCGAGTAATTTTTGATTTTTGGAGAAATTTATTATAATCTAATGTCTTCAATGATATAATAAATATTATTGCACAAATGATTTTATTCATGAATTTTAAGCAACGGCTTGTTTTATATGAAATAATGTAATTCAGTACACTTAAATAAATACATGTACCAGTAATTAATCCCTCAGCCAGTCAAATTGTTCTATTTCAAACCCAACGCTTTACTATGTAAAGAGGTTGTTAATCAATAAGAAATTATCCTTTCATTATGTCTATACCAGGTTTATGTTTATGCCAGGTTTATCCTTCACATGGTGAGCCAGGGAAGTTTCGCGGGTGACCGTTCGACGGCCCTACTCAATGTGATTGAGACGAACCCTTTCAAGCACCTCACACACCTGTCACTCAAGTTTGTGCCCGGCGCCGACTCCGACGTCAAGAAATACCTTGCTGATTGTCTCAAACAGTTTAAGGTACGACAACACATACTGACTTTGTTCACCATCTGACAACACTGGCGTATTTCCTTTTCATGCTACCGGCCTCTGTAGCGTCGGGAGGCATATTGTGTTTGGACTGTGTCCGTCCATGTGTGCGGTTAATCGTTTCAACCCTAAATAACTGCAATGGACTGTGACATATTAATTTACGGACCAATCCAATCGTCACAAAATGATTATCAGACTAGTCCATATATAAGAAGTGGATTTTCTTTTCTAAATATATTAATATTACTTGCAAAAGTACAGATCCTGATGAGACGGCTGTCACGAGCCAGCTCATCTGGATTTACACTATTTACAAACACCACTATAGAGGTCTGTAGTGTTGAAAGGGTTCAGAAGTTTGCCAGAGTTTATCCAATCTGCATTTTCTTGTTGAGGGTCTGGGTCCCGTTTCAGTAAACCTTGTACGACTAAGAAGTTTGTATTAAAGTGCAAAACTGAAATTGATGACAAAATGCACATTAGCTGCCACATCTTGATGACTTTTTGCTGAATTAGTTCAGTTTTAATGACCCCTATATGTATGTAATAATATTATCTGGAGCCCAGGGCTCCAGATAAGGAATTAGTAATTGAGTATTGTCACTCCATAATTTCTGAAGCAATTGGGTATTTCAAAATTTTAATTGGGTAAAATAAAATCACACTACTGTTTACACATCAACGGACAGAAATTATTAAATAGTTTGCTTCGAAATGAAAACATGTCTTGGCATTTCATTAGAATTGTCTCCTTGGAGACAATTCTAATGAAATACCAAGATGTTTTTCATGGTAAATAAGAAAAATATGCTATATTTGTGGTCTGTTTATTGTTTTCTGCAGCATGATAAAGGTACCACAAATTTTTTATTGCTTTTTGATACTCACTACTTCTGATTTCAATTGGGTTTTTGGCAATTTTAATTGGGTATTTAAGCAAATACGCAGCTATCTGGAGCTCTGGCATTAGTTAGCCACATTGATGTCTTAAGTAAGATTATAAAAATCTTTGTACAAACATTTTTATCGTACAATGTTTAGTGAAACGATCCCCTGATGTGAGAGTATTTGTATTGCATCTGTGAACAGATTCACACATGCTGCCAGGTAATCTAGTATCGTGTGAGCACTTGGTACTAGATCAGGATAGCGATTAGATCGCTGGAAGAATATTGTAGTCCCTCTGCTGAACTTGTGAGTTTACCTGTACCTACATACAGGTGTATTTCCTTTCTGTATACACCTTGTTGTTATGAAACCAAGATTCCATTATATCTTTTCTGAACAGTGTAGATCGTGATCAGACAGCACACTCATGCATCCCAATGGCAGTCAATATTATTTGTTGGACACTTCAGTTAATGGTGAACTTTGTAGACACTGATCAGACACTGGCTGAATGTCAAACAGTGCAGACCCTGATCAGACTGCGAATGCACAGGCTGATCTGGGTCTACACAAGTCACAAATGTCATAAGCCCAATTTCTCCCATCACTGCCACATGACAGGTGTCTTACTAGCTAAATGACGTAAAGTGCAGACCTTGATCAGACTGCGAATGCTCTGTCTGATCTGGGTCTAGACTGGTTATAAAGTTTGTTTACACAAGCCGTAGTCTCATTTTGCCGAGTGCCATTTTTGTGTTAAACTGCCGCTTATGTTCCAGGAGACAAACAGTCTGTTACAGCAGAAGTTGGAGCACACCGATGCTGACTTAAACCGCAGGCTCCATCAAACACAGCAGGTACGTATACTTACTCACCTGGGGTGCGTTTCACTAAACTTTGTACGACTAAAATGTTCGTAAGTGTAAATTTAGGATCTTCTGTAAATTTCAATTGATTGATTTACATTTATTGAGCATAGGCTGCATATGCAATGTGGAATATTATAATATATTGCGCAGCTAGCTGTGCAATGACCAAATACACACAGATGCTGGCTTAAATCACAGGCTGTATCAAACACACGAGGCACAACTGCTTTCTAACTTAGTCTTCACTCCATCATGACCCTGTGTGCTATGTTGTGTAACAATCTATCGGGTAGCTGGCCACACTATTATTCAAAAGAGAATGGTACACGTGATGTGATATTGATAAATTTCCAATGAGCAGTTTATTGTACATTTCTTTAATACACAAAACAGACTTATTAAAAAGTTACACTATGGGTAGTAGAAAGTGTCGATGGTAGCTAAAATACGATTGTCATGGCCAATTTTAGAAGACCAGGTAGTGACTAATGGGATGATCTTCCTCTGTCATGAATGACGAAAGCCATTCTGTCTGATAGTATTTGTGTGGATAGTCCACATTGGCAGTAGACTGTTCGGTACTATTTCAGTCCCTGACGTCCAAGACTATAGAACTAGACAACCTGAAGGCTGAGTGGACGGCCAAACTGAATGACCAGATAGCGAAGCACAAGCAAGAAATGGCCACTGAGAAGGAACGAACATATCAGGTGTGTGTTTTTTTTTTATCCTTGTAGAAAATCATCAAGCAGGTTTTGTCCACTCTATGAAAATCAACATGGGTGTGTTGTCCACCTTGTAACAATCATCAATGGTGTTATGTCCACCTTGTAAAAATCATCAAGGGTGTTTTGTCCACCTTATACAAATCTTCCAGGGTGTTGTCACTGTTATTTCCACCTTGCCTTTCCAAATCCACCAGAGGGGTTTTGTCCCTATATGCATTTTTACACCATGGGGGTTTGGGCAAGGGGGTTTTGTCCTACATGCTAACGACTAACACAATTGTGTACCGTGTCCAGATGCAGTCGAGCAGCCAGCAGCGAGTGGAGCTGGACCGGAAGGAGTTGGAGCTGTCGCACACCAAGGTTCTGCAGCAGTTGGAGGATCGATTGTACGAGGCGGAAACCTCCAATAAGGTACATCAACCCTTTGCATCCGCACAGTCTGATCATGGTCTTCACTTTTCGTCTTTTCGTCATCCTTTCAACAAAGATTATAGATCATTACTGATTTCACCATCATTGCAAAGTATACTTTTTTGGCAAAGTATACTTTGAGGGAGTAATCATTTATTTTTCCTGAAATGCATTATTTCATATAAAACTAGCAACTGCATATATTTGATGATTAAAAGTATGCAGAATTATTATACTGAATTTATTACATTATCACAGCCAAATTGGTGATAATGTAATACATTCAGTATAATCAAAATTAATAAATTTATCCTAAAATTGAAAAAAAAATTCCCTCAAAGTATACTTTGCTAGAAAAGTATACTTTGCAATTTTGATGAAATCGGCAAGTGCATGCTTGACTGGCCGGTCACAGCCACATATAACTCTAAAACCAATGTAAAACCTTCTAAATTTCACTCGTGGCCATTATCGGGAGGTTGGGAGGGTATGCATGTCTGAACAATGAATCCATCCTTCGAGATTCGTATCTTAACGGTGAACCATTCATGCTTGGCTAAGTGATCCGGTGTAGTAAGGGTGCCTGGCAACAGAACAGGACACTGTCTTTCAGTGCCATACTTTTTTATACTCCCCGCCTCAGTAGAGCTGGGAGGCATATGGACTGTTTGTTCGTCCATCCGTGTGTCCGCTTGCCAAGTTTTCCAGAGTTTTTCCAATCTTCAACTGGGGGTATTTGTTTGCCGACAGGCTTCATTTTTTTGCTATTGTAATTTCATTGCTGAACGTCTGTTGCTTCCCCTGTGGGGGGATTCCTGTCTGCCTGATGTCAATCTATATTACATGTTACATGGCGAACAGTGCAGATCCTGATCAGACTGCGGATGCACAGGCTGATCTGGATCTACACTGGTCGCAAAACCCATAAGCCCCATCTCTCCAGTCACAGCCACATATGACCTTGCTGTTGAACGGCCGTAAAACCAGAATCAATCAATATTATTATGACATAAAACATTACCTGATCAGATAGCCACCAGCTGTCATTGTCACATAGTAACAACCAATCAGCTTACAGCAAAATAGCGAGAGTTATCCACTAACAAATGTTTGTATAACATCGACATACACATCATTGATTTCTATCAAAGTTAGCACTGAATAATGGCAATTACAGGACCTGACCAAACGGTGGTACACGAACGAGTCGACAGATTAGTCGTAAAGGGATGTTTCTACAATTTCTACTTAAGTTAACACTGAATAAAGGCCATTACGTGACCTGACAGAATGGGTGTACAAGAATGAGTGGAGAAATTAGTCTTAACGGAATATTTTTACAATTTCTATCAAAGTTAACATTGAATATTGGCCATTACAGGACCTGACAGAACAGCGGTACAAGAATGAGTCGAGAGATTAGTCTTAAAGGGATATTTCTAGTAATTCTACAATTTCTATCAAAGTAAACACTGACTAATGGCCATTATGTGACCTGACAGAACGCGGGTACAAGAACGAGTCGAGAGATTAGTCTTAACGGGATATTTCTACAATTTCTATTAAAGTTAACACTGAATATGGCCATTACAGGACCTGACAGAACAGCGGTACAAGAATGAGTCGAGAGATTAGTCTTAAAGGGATATTTCTAAAATTTATATTAAAGTGAACACTGAATATGGCCATTACAGGACCTGACAGAACGGCGGTACAAGAACGAGTCGACGATCCGCGACCAGCGCTCGAAGCTAGCGACGCTAGAAGAGGAGCATGCGCGGAGCAAGCAGGAGGTGGGGAGCCTGCGGAAACAGAATGCGTCGCTAGACGGGGAGTACCACGAGCAGGAGAAGGTGATTAACCAACTGAGGATGCGGGTCGCCGTCATCGAGCAGGAGATCAAGGACAAGGAGCAGGTGCTCGCCAAGTCCACCGACCTGCTCGGCTCCGAACAGGAGAAAAAGGTACCTATACCTATATGTGACACTATAGCCTGCTCTATCGAGTGCTACAGAGTACTTACAACTAGTTTGACATTGTATCTCACCACAAACCAGTTTAGCACTTGTTGACACGGAAATTTTCGTCTGCTGTTTTTTATTTTGCCTTAATTCTTAACAAAAAAAAATGTTTTGACAGCACATGAGACGATTCTCAGTGGAGACGATTCTCATGTGCTGTCAAAACATGTTTTGGTTGAGAAATATTGAAAATAACATATTTCCAGCAGACGACAAAATTTAATTCAGCATAGTAGGGATAACATTCTCGATTCCGAACAGGAGAAAAAGGTATTTGTGTGATTGTACATAGGGAATAACTGACTAGTGTCTTGGTATTGAGATTATCAGGTGAGGTTAGAAAACATGTAGGAATTCTTACCGTTTCTGAGTCTGATGAGCTTGATAGTTCTTACACAGATAATACCACCAGGGCCCGGTTGCTCAAAGCTTCTGTTAGCTTAACAGACTGTTAAATCCTTAGCATTGCTAAGGATTTAACAGTCTGTTAAGCTAACAGAGGTTTTGAGCAACCGGGTCCTGGCTAGTGTCTTTTGATAAAAAGTTAACAGGAATTCATCAACGGGCCTCGGAATTCCTACGTTTTAGAGCCGAGTTTGATAAACTTGACACCAAAAGACACTATTTATCGTAGTGTTTTATAATAGAGGATGAGAAATATACGATGACCTTGATATTTTTTGCACAATGAATACCAGGCTAGTGTCTTTAGGTTTCATGTTTATCAGGCAAACTCACTGAGGAATTCCTACCATTTCCCAGTGAGCCTGATATTTTTGACACAGAATACCAGGCTAGTGTCTTTTGATTTCATGATTATCAGTCAAGGCTAGGAGACGTGTAGGAATTCAGAGGCTCGTCGAGGAATTTCTACAGTTTCTGTGGCTCGAAATAAAAAGAATTATGCAGTTCCATGGGCATTTGAGGCATCGCGATTTCACTGTGCAGTGGAACCTCTTTAAACCGAACACTAAGACAACCTCTGTGATCTTATATTTGATGTGTTTCTTTATCATTTATCTGGAATGTTAATGTATTTTCATGATTGCAAAGCACGCCAATACATTAAAAAATGGTCATATGCCTGATTTTCTGCAGAAGCTGTCCAAACCGGAAACCCTCCGGTGTAGAGAGGTTTCACTGTATATACATATAGATAAATCTGTCTCAGCCAGTTTGTAGGTGAGAAACAATGATCCAATATTCTGTGTGTATGGCATTCCACCATCGACGTTGTGTTGTAGAAGCGGTATGAGGACGACATTGAGGACCAGAAGCGGGAGTCAGCGCGCCTTACCAACAAGATGAAGGCCATGTCTGAGGAACTCAACAAGGGCAACGAGATCATCAAGAAACTCCAGTCTGAGATCAAAAACTACCACGGCAAGGTACACCACCACTTAACCCTTTACATGTTTCACAGACTGCACGTTTTTTTTTTTGGTCCACACTGGTCGCAAATGTCATATGCCCCATTCCTCCAGGCGAAAACAAAAAACTAGCACAGCAAGGTACCCAACTACTTAACCCTTTCACCCCTAAATAGCTGGAATGGATTTTTGTTTCACCCACGATAGTGGAAACTGAGACGTAGCGGTCACAATTCTGGTATGTAAATTTTGGACGAAGCCAAATTTCCCATCATCTTTCATCACAACCAAACTTCATCAATAGCTTCCTCACATTGATAGCTATCCATCCAGTGTCATTCGGATGACCGTTAACACGGTGACCTTGACATTGGCATTAAACACATTAAATCTAAAAAATATTTAACTGTAAGTACTTGCTCACGAATAAAAAAAAAGTCACCCTCCCCAATTTTTTTTATTTGATGAATTTCCATCAAATATTGATTTTATTGCCAAAAAAAATAATTTTCGTATGGGAATTTAACATGGGGGCTAAAAAAAAAATTGTATTTGTGGACCGATTTTCAAAATCTATCTTGTTTTCTTAGTTACATCATTTCCAAGCTATCTAGATAGGTTTCGGAGTCAATTTCCCAAAAAAAATTTTTGACTCTTCCCCCACTGCTTCCTCCTCTTTTTCCCCCATATTAAATTCCCATAGGAAAATCGATTTTTCGCTATGAAATCAATATTTGATGGAATTTCATGAAACAAAAAAAATAGGGGAGGGTGACTTATTTGTTATTCGTGAAAAAGTATTTACATTTAAATATTTTTTAGATTTAATGTGTTTAATAGCCAAAAGTTTGTCGGCAGAAAAACGTGATCCGTTAATTGGATCATCTCCAAACTTCATCAATAGCTTTTCACATTGATGGATATCTGCCAGTGTAATTCGGCTGACCTTGACCTTGGTGACCTTCACCTTGGTGCTAACAATTTTGGATATACGTCCAAATGTTGAATATCTCCTGATCCTGTCATATCATTACTAAACTTCATAAATAATTTCCTCACATTGATAGCTGTCCACACAGCGTCATTTGTGTGACCATGACCTTGGTAACCATGACCTTCTTATAAATTATTTTGGACTTCCTCATATTATGACCTTGACCTGTGTGACCGTGGCCTTGTTTGGTGGGTAAGAACACTCCCCGGCGTCACTCCAATGTACATCCGCACAGTTAAATCTGGATCTGCGCTGTTTTCCATTTCATACATGAAACAAACACCTGTGATGCTTCTAACAAGCAATGTAGATCACAGTCAGGCTACAGGAGTGAGTGTGCTATTTGATCAGAAGCTACTCGGGCCACAAATCCCTTTGGCGCCATTTCTCCAGTCACAGCGACATTTCAGATCAAGTTGAGGAACCAGATTGCCACGGAGCAGGAGAAGTTGCTGACGGAGAAGGAGCAGGAATTGGAGAAGATCCGCCAGGAACTCGCTGCCACCAAGAACAGCCTCAACCACAACGTCACTGAGGTAGGTGCTGCCACGTGGATCCGCGGCCTATCACCAAATTTTTCAACTGTTATTTGTATGCTTCCCTAAAATTGTTCGGGGGAGCATATAGTTACCGCCTTGTCTATGCCATGTCCACCGTCCAGCCGTACTATCCTTGTCACCACGATAACGTGAAGGCCTCGTCCAGTATTCCCGCGACTTTTCCAAGTTTATATCCCCGATAAATTCCACAAAAAGGCCATTCATTCCTTATAATTCCAGCATTTGAAATGAATTCATCAAGAAAATGTGTTTATTTTCCGTTTTCTTCAGAATTATTTTAACCGCCTCACGGTTACGGAAAGTATTTCGGCGTGGGAGTTTACTGGGATATAACTTTTGGACACAGACTTGCTACGGGCCAATCAAATGTTAGGGAATTGTGTAAATATTTTTGTGCTGGAATTATTACATTATGTGGAAGCACTATGTTTCAACACATGATGTCATATTGTTTCCATTAATCGTGTAACGTTTTTCATATTTTCAGAAAACTACATTGAGTGAGAAGTACGATACGACAGTCCAGAAACTTGAGGAATGCAGAGAACTGTTGAAGACCAACGAAAATGGTACGAAAAACATTCAAATGTCTCCCAGACCATACATGATAGTAACCACCACAAGATCAAGCTCTTCAAGAGGCAGACATCATTTCGAACAAGCATTGCGAAAATAATTACATGCTTACATGTAATTATTTTCACACTCTTCAAGAGGCAGACATCATTTCGAACAAGCATTGCGAAAATAATTACATGCTTACATGTAATTATTTTCACACTCTTCAAGAGGCAGACATCATTTCGAACAAGCATTGCGAAAATAATTACATGCTTACATGTAATTATTTTCGCAATGCTTGTTCGAAATGATGTCTGCCTCTTGAAGAGCTTGATCTTGTGGTGGTTACTATCATGTAATAATATCTGTGTGTGCATCCATGTGTGTGGCCTTTTGTCATCCATCTAAAATCAGGATTTGTTTTTTTAGTACTTCAAACATTTTTTATCGCCACCCTTTCTGACCCTCTGTTGCATTAAAGCTTTCGGCTACCTACTATCTTTGTTGTCGTAAGTTGGGTTGGCTTTAACTTTATACTTGTATACATATTTCGTATCGTCCATATTTTCATTCTATACCCACCATATATACATCCATCAGTGTTACTGATTTATTGTTGTGTTTGTCCCCTATGTGATAGCAATTTGTGTTGCTCTTGATGTTCCGTCTATATGTATGTCTGGTCAAATGTGCATCTGTGGTAAAGTGTGTACTAATTTTTTCATCATACCATTTAATACTGTTTTTTGCTTTAAAGATTATTTTTAACGCATGGACACATATTATATCTGGCTATGTGCGACACACTCATGCCATCATTAACTTGTCTGATTTTTTGAACTTCACAAGGTCTGTATCGCTAAGCCATTTTTACAGCAAAAGTTTGTAAGTTCCTTTTTTGCTTAGGCCAGTTTGCCATGGGGGGCATAGCCATGTTTTATAGTCTTGTTTTACTTCTGAATTGTGGCTGTGAATGGAGAAATGGGGCTTGTTGGCTTTGTGACCAGTGTAGCTCCTGATCGAATAGCACACTTATGTAGCCTGATAACTATCTATATTCCTTGTTAGAAGCATAATGGGTGTTTCATTGATGGAATGGCGAACAGTGCAGATCCTGATCAGACTGTGCGGATGCACAGGCTGATCTGGGGCTTGACCCTTCAGCCCCATTTCTCCAGTCACAGCTACAATTGTAATGCTCCTCGCGTACAGGTTAATTCCTGTCTGTATATGACTGTAAACCCCCATTCAATCAATCAATTGATCAGATACATAGAGAATATTTGAGTAGTGTCTTTTGATTTCTAGTTTATTGGGTGGGGCTAAGAAATGTATAAATTCCACGGATCATTGAAGAATTCTTACCGTTTCCGAGCCGAGTCTGATAAACTTGATATGAAGACTCGAGCCAGGTATTCTGTATATTGGGTAACGATTTATGCTACCAAATGTGGTATCTGTTGATATGTATTACGCCAATACAAAGCTCATTACTGATAAAGTGCAAGCTATGCTCATGACTTCTTCTGAAAAGTATACATGTATATTGTTACCACTCATTGGAACCGTCTAGTCGAGGCGGTTCTGATGAGTGTTAACAACATATACTTCTGTGCGTAATTAAGAGAATTATTTTTAATTTTTGTGAAAAAAATTGTGTAGCCTCCATATGTACTGAGTGTAACTGTGTGAACAATTTCAGTGATCCAGTGGCTGAACAAGCAAATCAACGAGACCCAGCTACAGCACCAGCGAGTCGGGGCCTTCGAGATGCCCGGGCCCACAGGTGGCAGCTTCAGGCCCTCGGGTGCCGCCCTGGTCAGTGTTGATGGTGATGGTGGTAGATGTAGGGCACTCTGGCGGATATAAAAGCCCTTAGCTTTGGGACATATATGGCTGTGACTGGAGAAATGGGGCTTATTGGTTTGCAACCAGTGTAGATCCAGATCAGAATGTGCATCTGCACAGTTTGATCAGGATCTGCACTGTTCGCCAGTCCATCAATAACACACCCATTAAGCTTCTAACAAGCAATATAGATTGTTATCAGGCTACAGGAGTGTGCTATTTGATCAGGCGCAACACTGGTCACAAATCCCATAAGACCAATTTCTGCAGTCACAGCCACATATGTGACATGTCTGTATTGTACTCGTGGTATGGTTTGAATGATACTTGTTGATCAAGATTACAACATTATTGAACTGAAACCAATGTAGGCTCAGATCAGACTGTGAAGGTGCAGGCGGATCTGGGACTATGCCAATCGCATATATTGTAACGTCCCTTTTCTCTAGCAAAACCAGGCTTATTTCATGTCTACACAGTGTAGATCCCGATCATTCTGTGCATTCATGCAGTCTGAATATAGTCACAGTGAATGGTTATCTCGCTGAACAGTGAACAATGTAGACCATGATCTCACGAACGATGATGGTCACAAACGCAATATGTCCAGTTTTTCTCAATTGTAGCCTACATCTTCCTCGGCCTGCATATTGAGACATCCGACTCAAACTCTTTTCTCCATTTATGTTTTGAATGTTTTCTTTGCTCGAAATCAGGCAGTTTGATTGACTTCACAACACAGCCGTTAAAAATCATTAAGATTTCTAGCATGAGCAGAGCTCCAGTTAAGGTGCATAATTTGACCAACTTGGGGTGAAATTTTGTTATTTTTCATCAAAAATGGCAAGTTGGGAGTCCTTTAGAATCATCTCATTGAGACGATTCTAAAGCACTCCGAACTTGCCATTTTTGAGAAATAAGAAATTTACCTCCAAATTACGCATCTTAACTGGAGCATTGATGAGAACGGAGTATGAATACTTATAAGTTTGTGACCTTGCTTCCAATACCAGTAGCCTATTTCACCAACATTGCAAAGTATACTTTAAAATATCTAGCAAAGTATACTTTGAGGGAGAAATTTTCAATTTAAGGATAAATTTATTATTTTTTATTTTACTGAATTTATTACATTATCCGTGGCCATCTAGTCTACAAAAAGTGGGTATAATTATGTTATCCAAGTGTCTATGCTTGGAAAAAACCTGGCCTTCGTGGCTTTGCCTCGTTTCTTGTTATTGTACTGAATTTATTACATTATCACAGCCATTTTGGCTGTGATAATGTAATAAATTCTGTATAATAATTCTGCATACTTTTAATCATCAAATATATGCAGTCGTTAGTTCTATATGACATAATGCATTTCGGAGAAAATAAATGATTACTCCCTCAAAGTATACTTTGCTAGAAAAGTATACTTTGCAATGTTGGTGAAATAGGCTACAGAGCTGTAGTTAGTGTTAAGTCTGTTTTTCAATTTCAGAAATGCTGAAAGCCTTCATTCTCATTATCATCTAATTCTTTTCCAGCATAATTTTAGTGCATCCAGTTACGGTTCGACAAATTCCCATCATCCCCCTGATATTGGACGGGGCCCCGGCGTGGGCATACCCAGAAACTACCCCAACCCACACCGGCAACCCCAGGTATGCAATATTACAGGGACATGTGTGGTTAATTGGGCAGCCATGGTTTTATTGGCTGTCGAGTTAATGCTGATTTGTGACTGCTGCTTCCCCGCACTTCGAGTCTTAGACTGTTACCCCGTCTCCTACTCCATCACACTGGTTCCCATGGCTCTGTGTAGCCATGCGTAACAATACTACAGAGAACTAGTCTATTTTAGGTATCGCGGCCTAGTTGAAAGCACTTTTTTTGTCTCGCGGCGGGGCCTGCGCTGACACCGCGATCAGACCACTGCTCGCCCAATTACAAGTCACATAAAACAGCAAAAAGTCAGGAACAGCGTCATCACCATCTAGATTTTTTGATAGTTGTGGGTGCGCGCCGAACACCGGAATGTGGGCCGCTATTTGCACTCTACCAGAAACAAAATGTCGCTCATCAAACAAAGTTAACCTTTTGACAAAATTACAGCTACATGTATTAATCCAAACAATGTTTTGAAGATTAAAGAATGCGACAAAAACGTGAAAAATAAATTCAGTTTGAAATTGTTTGAAAAGACAGTCACAGTAAATGTTGGTAAATCAGATAAAATTGAGACGACCGTGTGCATTGTACATGACTTTGTCAAAATTGAACTCCCAGGCCAAGCATCCTGTAAACTTTGTTCAAAGCAGTTCAATTATGAAAGTCGCGGGTATGTTGCCTTGGAAGATCATGCTAAGTCATGTCAACCAAACACATAGATTTGCTTAAAGAAAAGTTATCCAGTCACAGGTATGAATGGGGTGTCTGAGGTTTTGTCAACTCACCGGTTGAAAACTATTTCAGTTTGAGAGAATCATAACCCAAATAATATACAAGGTACATGCATGTGTAGCATCACTATGCTCCCGCAACAATTTCATGAAAGATGAAATGTGTGCATTTCTAACAAAATGTGAAGGTTGTATTCACACACAAACTGTATTATATTATGAAAATGCTTGACATAAACAGGAAATAAATTGTAGGCCATTCACAACTATGCCCGCTTAACCCCCGCAGAAATGTTCCTCTTTTTTTCACATTTTACTGTTGCCATCCCATCGTAGGCGTCATCATAGGCGTCAACAATTACGTCCAAATGTTGAATATATCCGGATTCCTCAGTCAGATCAGTACCAAACTTTATCAACAACTTTCTTATATTGATGGCTATACACGCAGTGTCTTGGGTGACCTTGACGTTCGTGGGTGTGCCACTCACCGGCAATCTCCTTGTGTAGCATAGAATCACTTGTTTCATGTACAAGATCAATTTGTGACTGGTGTATAGAGAATACCAGGCTATTGTCTTTTGATTTCAAGACTATCAGGCAAGGCTACGAAGTACATAGAAATTCCAACTGTTTCTGAGCCGAGACATTGGACATTGCAGACTTGTTTACTTTGTGGCATCATATGTGACTGTGAAACTGGAGGAACGGGGCTTATTGGTTTTGGGCCGAGTCTTGATCTTAATCTGCTAGCACACGCCTTGATAATGATCTATACTGTCTGCTACAGGCATGATGGATGTTTTCATTGACTGAATGGCGAACAGTAGACCCAGATCAGACTGCGTGGACATGCAGGCTGATCTGGGGCTACGCTGGTCGCATAGCCCATATGCCCCATTTCTCCAGTCACAGTCACAGTCACATATAATGCCATTTCCATGCCATTTTACATTACAAGTGCCCAATGAAAACTACACTGGTCACACAAACATGCCCTAGGTTCTTCATCCCAACAGCGGCCCATCTATGTAACCAGTCCCCCCTCACAATGTCTCCCTACAGGACTGGAGGATGGGCGTGTACATGTATGAATGAATCAATTCTTAATCATATTTTAAACGGTGAATTTTACTGGGATTCACACACTTCAGACTAAGTGATCCGTTATAATAAAGGTGCCTAGCACCAGATCAGGACACTGTTTTCCAGTGCTGAAAGTTTCTATTGCCACATTACCAGTGCAGTCCCTCTTATATGTGGCTGTGACTGTGACGCATGTAGCTTCTGATCAAGTAGCACACTCCTGTAGCCTGATAACGATCTATATTTCTGGTCAGAAGCATGATGGGTGTTTCATTGATGCAACTGCGAACAGTGCAGATCCTGATCCGACTGTGCAGATGCATAGGCTGATCTTGATCTACACTGGTCGCACCATTTCTCCATTCACACCCATATGACATTGCTGTTGAATGGACGTAAAACCCAAACCAATCAATAAATCTCCCTACAGGTGCAGTACAACCCGGGTAACCCCAAGAAGAGTTCGCTGCCCCTGCCCGTATCTGCCCCACAGAGGCCCGGGGCTCCACCCATACCCGAGGAAATCCGGCCACGTAGTTCACACAATTCTCCGGGATCCAACCATTCGGCCGGCGATAAAGAAAAGTAAGGGGCTGCTCGTGTAGTCGCACCTCTCCAAGCCGGACACCTGTAGCCGATTTCACCAACATTGCAAAGTATACTTTTCTTCTAGCAAAGTATACTTTGAGGGAGTAATCATTTATTTTTCCTGAAATGCATTATGTCATATAGAACTAACGACTGCATATATTTGATGATTAAAAGTATGCAGAATTATTATACTGAATTTATTACATTATCACAGCCAAATGGCAAATGGCTGTGATAATGTAATAAATTCAGTATAATAAAAATTAATAAATTTATCATAAAATTGAAAATTTCTCCCTCTCAGTATACTTTGCTAGATAAGTATATATATTGCAATGTTGGTGAAATAGACACCTGGGGATCTTCATATGTGGCTGTGACTGGAGAAGTGGGCTTATGGGATTTGTGGCCAATGTAGCTCCTGATCATGTAGCACACTCCTGTATGTAGCATGATAACGATCTATATTGCTTGTTAGAAGCATGTTTCATTGATGGAATGACGACCAGGGCAGATCCTGATCAGACTGTGCGGATGCACATGCTGATCTGGATCTACACTGGTCGCAAGACCCTTCAAAGTTCCCCACACCTGGAAAAAGATAATGTGGGATTAAAAGTGTTTTTTCTAATCTTACTAGGGCTGTTTTGTTCACAACTGCATCTGCTATTTGCATGATTCTATCACAGTCTATTATGTTCCACATGTAATATGTTATTGTCACAAGAGAACATGATCGGCATTTATTGGTCACAAGTTGACATTTTTGTCAGCCAGTCTACAATACAATGGGTTCAATACTCGCCATGGGCATGAAAACTACACTCGTAGCATTTCCATCCCACTGATCGTTTGTACGAGACTTGAAACCTTGTCTTTATTTGTGGCTGTGACCCAATTTCTCTAGTAACAGCGACCTATATTACTTTAACTATTTGTTTATTTATTGTTTAATAGCTAACTTTAGCTTGGATATTCATTTTCTACTATCTATGTGTGATTTCAGTGACCCGCCGTTAGACCCGCGATACCTCCAGAAGAGGGACGATGCAATATCTATGCGAGGTGTTCCCGGGGCCACTGCCGCCCGCAGCCACTCGCCACCCATCATCCAGTCTACCCGTCTCAGTCAGCAGCTCATCGTGCCCAAACCCACACACCAACACCCGCCCCTCGCCTCCGCCTACTTCCCTGGCCAGAAAGGATCCTGATGTTGAACACCACCCGATCTGCACCCGTGATTGTAAAACTTATGTACTCTGTTCTCATGCTTGAAATCAGAAAGTTTGATTGGTCGAGACTGAGCTGAGCTCAGTCTCGACCATTCACACTGCCTGATTACGAATTTGGAGAACATGCTCGGAAGGTTTTATAAGCACGGACCCAGGTCCCCGAATATACATACCAACTGCACCATCTAGGTGTCCTGATACAGCTGTGCTCCGTCTGTGCTCAGTCTCGCTGCCTGACTTCGAGTACCGTACTCGGAATGTTTTACAAGCACCAGCCCGGGTACCAAAATATACCTACAAACAGACGCGTTCAACCTTGATGAGAAGATGTAGGGGATTACATGGCTATACTGTATGGATATGGCCATTGCATTGACTTCTCGAGCTTAATGGTAGCGTACTGCTGAACGGTGGTGGTGACGGTTGCATTGGGTGTTTTGCAACAAGGACGATGTGTTCTATATAAATCTGTCTGTATCTGGCCTTGTGTAAAACCCCAATCATTCAATATATATAACTCAAGAATGACGAGCTCTGACAGATGTGTATTGAAACGCACATTCATACCAAGTGAATACATAACGCATCCTTTTTTTTTCTTCAAACGGGTGTATGAATTGAAAAGAACGTTTATAATAAACCTGACTCATTATTATACTGGGCAGCGAGCTTCCAGGACGCAACAATACGTGCAACCAGAGTAGTCCCAAATCGGCAAGTGCTATTTCTGTCATTGTATTCAGTATTCTTACCGATGGATCATGCGCCGTTGTGAGGGTACACCCATCTTTAATGATGAATCCATCCTTGCCCAGATTCCAACCTGCAGCCTATTTCAACATTGCAAAGTATACTTTTCTAGTATAATTTGAGGGAGAAATTTTCAATTTAAGGATACATTTATTAATTTTCATTATACTGAATTTATTACATTATCACAGCCATTTTGGCTGTGATAATGTAATAAATTCAGTATATTAATTCTGCATATTTTTATTCATCAAATATATGCAGTCGTTAGATCTATATGAAATAATGCATTTCGGGGAAAATAAATGATTACTCCCTCAAAGTATACTTTGCTAGATAAGTATGCTTTGCAATTTTGATGAAATAGGCTACTGGTCTCGCGGATGATACTTAATTCTGTATGACTAACTGCTGCTGGGACGTTGGACTATTTCACTTTTCCTGTCAGTATATGATCTTGTTGAACAGATCTACCCCCATTACAACAGGTAACATATGGGATTCGACCCCGTTAACCTGGTCTAAAATGACCTTAACTGTTGACAGGCCATTAAATACCAATAACTCAATAATAACAATAACACTTGTAAAGTCCCAATAAATCGGCATACTCACCAACTTAACTTAACTTGATGTGACATGAGTGAATTTGCATGTGGATCAGGGTATACAACTACTGCAATGAAGTTGTGTCTTCCCATGTGGCAGCTTAATTGTGGCTGTGACTGAAGAAATGGGTTTTGTGACCAGCATAGCTCCTGATCAAATAGCACACTCCTGCAGTCTGATAACGAGCTATGTCACTTAATATTAGAAGCATTATGGGTGTTTCATTAATTGATGAACAGTGCAGATCCTGATCTGGCTAATCTGGATCTACACTGGTCACAAAATCCATAATCCCCATTTATCCTGTCACAGTGATGGGTTCTGGCCTATGGGTTAGAATACCTGACTTCCAATCTGCAGGTTGTGGATTTAAACCTCGCCTTGGGCATCAAACATACTTTCATAATATTTCCATCCCACTGGTCTTTAAACTGTGGTCCCGTCTCTATATGACCCTAGCTGTTGGTGGGACGTTAAACCCTTTCACTTTTTTTTTTCAGTCACATGAAGAAACATTCATGTACCTTGAACATCCACTCTGTATGATTAGAATCTCATCATTTTGCCGTTGGTAGTTAGCCTACTTAGTGACTGAATGGCAAACAGCGTAGGCCCTGTGATCTGAGTCTACTCTGGCCGCAAACGTCGTAAAGTATTTTTTTGTCAGCCCGTGGCAATGACCAAAATGAGTGATCAACTTGTCTGATCAAACAAGCACAGGAACGCCCTTTTCTACATGTGAACATATCTGCAATTTCCATGTGCAATCTCATTTTCATGTTGGATGTCTTGTTACGAGTCGATACATTGGCCAGTAATGCAAACTGCCTGCTGTTTATCTGTGAACAAAGCATTGTTATGCCCCACATCACCGAATGGTGACTATACGTTAATACATTACCAGTATCAGACCACCACAAACACGTTCGCATACTAACTTGTATACCAAAGGAATCTCTGAATGAAAGTTTGCATATGCATTAAAAGTGAAGACCATTTCATCTGTTCTTCATAAATCACATGGCACATGTGGGCACTGGCTTACTTGACGAGGAGTCGAGTGATTTTGCTGGGGGTAATGATGGTGTCTGACTAGATTAAGAGGCTGCATATTCATTCTTAGATTTCACATCTACCCTCTGTAGTGGGTGGTGGTCGGGAGAACGCGACTGCGTAAATTAACGGTATGGGTTCCTCCTTATAGGAATCACGATTTTCCTGGTTTGGCCCTCCGGTACGTTTTTATCGTTGGCTCTTTTGTTACCTGGGAGTTGAATTGGGTTATTGCCCATTATAAAAGTAGTAAGATTATTACTGATCCTACTGCTTTTGGGAGGGGGCCAAGTGATTCTGGTGTGGCGAGGACCTGGCATCAGATCAGGATTATTCTGATTTCAGGGCTGAATATATAGTTTTTTTATTGTAAATATTCAGTTCTGATTTTGGGACTTTCCACCCATTTGTACATGTACTTGAACATGTACTTGTACAGGTAATATATGGGATTTAGTACTATACCCATTGACCCGGCTTTAAATGACCTTAGCTGTTGATAGGCCATTAAACCCCAACAAACAAACTTTCCTCTGTAACAAGCACCGGTTCTACTCGGATCCGGATGCTGTGCCCAATATGACCTAGCTGTTGCTGGGACATATTATCCAGTCACTCGCTCCAAGAGCTGTCTCTCCTGGTTACCCACTTTACCGGTTATAACATATTAACAAATGCTCGTATATCCGGTTGATTTATCAATTCTCAGTAACAGCATAATCTTAGAATGCGGGAAACGAAAATTGTCGTCTGCTGTTTTTCTATTTCGTATTTATTTTTAATAAAACAAATATGGTTCAACAGTACTTATGATTTTAAAGTAAATAGCAGGCGATAGTCAACAAATTTTATTCACTGTTGTGAAGGTCTATTAATTTATGTATACATATAACAACGTTTTAAAGGCAAATAAGAAATTACTATTTTTGAGAAGGCATTCTCTGGCCTGAACGTGTGTTAAATAATTTGCATTCAGCATAATCACTGAAATGTCATACATTACTTTTGTTTATTTTGGTAATCGGGTACTTATTATTATTCCTTCCAGACCTGTTTGCCGTATGCTAGGAACCATCAGCAGACAAAGTGCCACCTATACAAATGCATGTATATAGTGGAATCTCTCGAAACTGGATAGGTTCCAGTGTAGTTCAGTATCTATCAGCATTGCAGGACATGTGAGACATGCCATGTGATTTTGTACCTAAGAACATGTGCGATATATCGTGAAAAATATTGACTAAATTTACAATATTTTCCTTAAATGACATTGAAAGTTGATGAATCTGCATTTAACTGTGAAAAAAATGTCATCTTTCGACGACATCATTGACAGAAAAAGTTCCTGTTTTCATGAACAATCGCACATGTTCTTAGGTACAAAATCACATGGCTTGTGTCATATATGTGTACAGAGACCACCAATACCGACAAATTGTAGTGAAAACAATGTTGAACAAATTGAACACACTAAAAAATTCCTGGCACCCAGTTGTACTTGTATGAGTAAATAATCTTTCTGGTAATACACAATATATTGGAACATCATTTGTTTTGTTATAATAATTATAAAGTTAACACTGAACCGACATGCACTATTTCATGCCAACTTCATACTGTTCCATTATGTAGACACGGGGGACATTTTGTAAAAATAAAAAATAGCCACAAATGGTGCAAATCTTGATGAGACAGCTCTTTATGAGCCGGCTCATCATTATCTACACTGTTTGCAAATATTAGGAAAAAGGTCTCTAGTTGAAAGGGTTAATAGTGTGTGGCCAGTGCAGTCACTTGTATCTATTTGCTTGGCAATAAGTACCAGGGCCATCCTAAACCATATAGAGTTTTGTAATATGTGGCTGTGACTGGAGAAATGGGGCTTATTGATTTTCTGACCAGTGTAGCTCCTGATAAAATATTGCACTCGTGTTATATCGCTTGTTAGATTATGATGGTGTTTCATTGATGTAATGCTGAATAGTGCAGATCCTGATCAGACTGTGCGGATGCACAGGCTGATCTGGATCTACACTGGTCGCAAAACACATGATCCCCATTTCTCCAGTCACGGTCACATATAAGGGGCACAAGCTGAGAAAAGTGACCTTAGAACATTTGTCACCAGTACAGATCCTGATAATAATTGTACTCCATAGTCAATAGATCAATCAAAAACTGTTATTCATGTCCATAATCAATGTTAATATTAACTGAATGGTGACCAGCGTAGACCCTGATCAGACTGCGCAGATGCACAGTTCGATCTGGAGCTAGGCTGGTCGCAAACATCGTAAGGTACCTTTTCTCAGTGGGATGCCCATGTATGGTCATTATGGTAATAAGACGCTCATTCACTTTATGTTGCTTATATGTTAGCATGTGCATGTCAATGGAATTCTAATTTATTAAATGATTATTGCATTGAATGCTATTTTAGTCCTTTACTGTGTGTGCCATATAACGGGTTACAGGGGTAAATGGTGTGTTGTCAATGTGAGAGTGAAGATCCAGATCACCCATAAATCTGTAGTCGACACTGTTTATACTGGATGTGGATATGGGTCTATGTTGGTTGCATACATTGTATGTACCCCTATTCTCAGCCAGGGGCTTATTTGTGGCTGTGACAGGAGAAATGTACTTGATTTGGAGCTACACTGACTGCAAACTCGATAAATCTCTTTTTGTAATGGTGTGTCTCATCTATGTGGCTGTGACTGGATAAATGGAGTTTATTAGAAACAAAATTGCTATCCCACTACGATATCTCTCCACCAGACCACTTAGATAACCATATCGTAGGTAACTCTTGTAGCTAATGGCTATGTGTTTTGTGAGCAGTGTATATCCAGATCAGCCTTTGCATTCGTACAGTCTGATCAGGATCTGCACTGTTGCCATTTCGTCAATGAAACGCCCATCATGCTTCTCGCGAGCAATATAGATTGTTATCAGGCTACAGGAGTGTGATATTTGATCAGGAGCTACACTGGTAACAAATCCCATAAGCCCCATTTCTTCAAGTCGCAGTAATGTTTAAGGGTTGGAATTGGCTTGCAGACCTTGCACTAGATATCAGCCTGCATGGGTTCAATTATGGTAGAAGATCCAGAGCTAGAATTCCCAACAATGTCTGCTTCATTTCTCCAGCAGTCACATAAAGTGAGCTAGGCCGTTCACAAATGCAGTAAGCGCCATTTCTCCAGTGACGTATTCGAGGTTGACTGGTAACAGATGACACAATCTCTAAGGCATATATCAGGAGCTAGACTGGCCATAAATGCCATACTACCCATTTGCAGAGGCAGTCTGAATAGGAGCTAGACCTGCTACAAATGATTGCAATTGGTCTCATTTCTCCCGAGTTCTGGGGCCCGTTTCACTAAACTTTGTACGACTAAAATGTTTTTAGCCCAAGGTGTAAACTATGGGTTGCAAAAAGAATTTCTGAAGTTTTAGAATGAACAGTCCAACATTATTGTGTTCGCATCATCACACCGATGTGGGGCCGGTTAGCTTAGAGGTAGAGCTATGGACTCGGAGCGAGGGATACCGGGTTCGATCCTCAGCCAAAGTTTCAGCTAAAGGACTGAAATATCGACTACAGCAAAAACAATTGAAATCGAATGATAAATAACGAAGCTGACGTCACATCCGTTTGCTCTATTTTGAAAACTTGAAAAAATACGTTCATCTTTGACATCGAATAGAGCCGTAAGTAGTCAAGATATAGCTCTGAAAATTATCATCTTTCATGCGGCTGACACTCCCCTATCACCCTGGCAAGAAATTATGTTGCTGACAGTACTGTACAAATTGGAAAACGTTTGTAAAGACCACCCGTTATCAGCCGAAATTCGGCAAAATCGTTGAAAAGTATGTACATTTTTCAACTTCAAATGCATATAGCTCTTTTATTTGAGCAGATAGCCGAAAACTGTCAGTCAGTTTGACAGAGAATTTTATCAGCTTTCCAATACAAAAATAATTCTTGAAATGGGTTGGAAAATAAGGAAGTTATAGGAAGTATGACGTCACTTCCGTTTTCGTGGAAAGTAGCATTAATAGATATCTGAAAATCTCTGAGTCTCTGCTCACACTTGATCCGAATCGGCATGCAAAATTTGAAGTCGATCCGACCAGCGGTTTGGGCTGTAGACTGAACGGCTGAATAAAATAAAAAAAAAAAAAAAAAAAAAACAAAAAAAACAAAAAAAACAACGAATACAATAGGTTTTCGGCGCAGCTGAAAGCCGCCTCAAACCTAACAACCACAATACTACCACCTCCTAAAGAACCACTAAACTAATCACGGTCATGAAAGAAATAAGCTAAGCACACCGATTTAAGGTAAAACTAAGACAGCAAGTGCAACGCTTTGGAACGGTCAGTACACAATATCGTCCACGTTGGTGTTGAACCTGGTTTCTGTAATCTGGTTTCCTTCCATCACACAGACACATAGGAACAGAGATTAATAAAATGACAATAAACGACATGACGAGAACTGGTATGTAAGTAAGTATCTCACATATGTATGATTCACAGGGTCTTGTGCTGGGAAATGCTTACTGAAAGTCCAATTCGGTATAGAGGCGTCCCTTGGAAAATAGCATCTGTACCGAATCGTACTTTCAGTAAACGCTACCCAGCACAACGTCGGATCCATATGGTGTGTCACCGCGAACAAGGTCAGCATTCACGAACGTGTGTACACATGTCGAATCTAAGACAATGTCGGATCGGAGAAAGGTCGGTATAACTATACCTCAGTTTTAAGCTTTTTATTTTCGTACATAGTTATATACAAAAAATACATGAGTTGCAAGCAATTTAACAACATGCATTTATAGGTTACAATCATTGTTTACAATTAACTACGAGTATTGTAAGTAATTATAGAATATAACGTATTGTTCATACATAGATGAGGGAATAGAGTCGAAATAGTATGTAGAGATATGGCGAAGATGGTTTAGTGAATAATAATTGAGCAACACAACACGACACGATACGATACTATTACGGTATATGCTGTTATAGCTAACTGTAATATTTATATGTATGATCAGAAGGTACGAGTATCTCCAAATGAGTGTTAGTCTAATTGGATATCCATTGCAATTTCTTTTTCAATATTTTGTGTTGCCTTTATATATAGGTAAAACATAAACTCTGGCAATTTAGTTTCCGTGTTTCGTAATTTACATGTATATATAAAGTATTTTCCTAGAATAATACACAAGTTTAAAAACTTGTTGTCTTGCTCATATATTGCCCAAAGCAAACAGTGTGCCAATCAAAATTACATACAATAGTATTATTGTTTAAAACGGTATTCAGCTGTGACCAAAATTGTTGGCTTATAGTGCATTCACAAAAAAAATGTGCTTAATTAATTGTTTCTGGAGCCATGGCGCAAAAATCACACAAATTTGAGCTGACAATGTTACACTTATGTAAATAATCGTTTGTAGCGACAATTCTCATCAAAGATTTGTACTGAAAATTCCTAAGTTTAGAACTTATAGTGTTTGTAAAATGGTTTCTGTAGACTACCTTCCAAATTATATTTTTATCCGCAAATTCGGAATCCCATTTTGTCTTGGCTTTATGCACAACCGGTTTCTGTTGATTAAGAAACATGTTATATAGCTTCTTATTACATTCGGTCGTGGTTTTTATTTGTTCCATTAATATAATCTTTGTATTTACTGTGTTTATTATTTCATTTTTAATTCGTGTTCTCCAGTCTTGAGGAATGATCGAAATCAGTTTGAAGTATTTTAGGTAATCGTTATTACTAATATTAAATAGTTATTTTATTTCTATAAAATTAAAGAAAGATGTAGTTCTATAATCGTACAGTTGTTCTATATATTCAATTCCCCTATTAGCCCATTCCTTGTAGTAAAACATTCTTCCATTACCTTTTATTTTTGAATTATTCCATAAAATTTGCTTTGATATTGTTTCTGGATTATCGCAGAAATTTAGCTTGCACCATTATTTAAGAACATCTGTTAAATTCTTTTTTTTATCAAATGTTTTACGTCTATTTGGTTTACATTTGATTCAAATATATGTACACCACCAACAAAGCTTTAAATAGTTTAAATATAGTACTTTCCATTTTCCGTGATTTTCAGTTTGTGCAAGTCGTTTGACCCATGTAGCCTTTAGTGCATCAATTAACGATTCTAATTCTATCATTTTAGCCCGCCTTCTTCGAACAATATTTGTTCTGCTAATGTTATCAGGCTTTGAATCCCAGAGAAAATCAAACATAATGCGTATAATTTGCTTGATAGTCTCCTGCACAGGAGTGTCTAGAACTGTTAAAGGGAATATTAATGTTGGAAATGCAAAACTTATAATGACAGTTATCTTGCCTAGTATGGTGAGCTTTCTTTTTCCAGCATCCGGGCAGTCTGATCAGGACCTACGTCACTCGACACACAACGAGCTTTCGCTCAACTTCTCCATTAGATGGAAGCCGGAACGGGTTA
The DNA here is from genome assembly GCA_029237695.1 of Conchocele bisecta. Classification (NCBI taxonomy): domain Eukaryota; kingdom Metazoa; phylum Mollusca; class Bivalvia; order Lucinida; family Thyasiridae; genus Conchocele; species Conchocele bisecta. The sequence goes on from CM055268.1 coordinate 49,571,697, forward strand.
TGTCCAGTTAGTATGGATTGACGGATGGGCGGACGCTCAACTATTTTTGGTTTATGTGTCCATTGTTTGAAGGTCAACGAAAAATACCCTAAGCAACAATAGAGTATATAGGCTTACGGACTAAGGCAAAGGAATATTTTGTGGTAGACCACGTTCAGTACTACCCCTATAAGTATAACCCATATATATTTTGCAGGACGGCGGACGGACGTCACTTATTTGATATGTACATTAATTGTTTTCAAACAAACGAATAATTACCACCTAAGAAATAACAGGATAATATACATAGAATATGACAGGATGAAGTGGTTACATAATAAATTGGATTGTGTTATTTTGTCTTAGACACACCTCAACCACCTATGCCTGTCTGTCGGTCTGTCTGTCTTTCTCTCTATCTCTCTCTCTCTGTCTCTCTCTTTCTCTACCTCTATTCACCATAGTCATTGCTACACCCCATATATGCATTATGTTGTCCATGACAGGATCGTGTTAACTTAGAATGACATTGTGGTGTTTTTATTTATTTTTTTTTTTTTTTTTACATACTGTGGTGTCTCCATTACACATGTCTTCGGACGTGGCCAAATCGAATATGAAAAGACGAGACGGGCGGGTACGATATGGACGGCAACTTTTATTTTTACCCAGAATGCAGTACGGCATATTTGTTCAAGTATGGCGCCGACTGTCGAGGTAGTCTGAATTCCGAGAGATTTTATTGCATTGCACCAACCATTGCCAGTAATCACCTTTCTATTTCACATTTCCTTACTCCTTAGTCATTATTGCTTCTAACTAGAAGTATCTGATTCCATGGGATACCCACACAATGAAATAACCGAGCGTAGTCAAGCACGCTGTTTTCAGAAAAAAGCAAACCTTTGTTATTGTTGGTGGGTGGGGTATGATTTTCGGTAGCATATCATATATGACACTGTGTCCTGTTCAAATGTGTTAATTGCCGGCAGGGTATTTTAAATCAGTTTCGTAAATGGTCTAGTACTTAAGCAACACTAGTTAATAGTTCCAAGTAAAATATCGCCTGTACGAGATATCATGTGAACTCTTAGCTTAGAAAATCTCAGCTCTACGGATGTGTTTTACTATTTCATCTGTCTTTTATATTTTTTGTATCCGTGAGAGCTGAGACCCTTATATTGTAAAATTTAGTCACAATAACAGCCCGTACAATAACACAATAATTTCCATTTTTTGAAAATCAAAAACCCACTTACCATAATTTAACATAGATGGTCAAGTCCGGTAAAATTTCCCAAAAGTTGCTTTCAAATCGGTAAAACTTAGTGTTTATTTACAAGCAAATAATCCGGAAGCTGTAATCCTCGCATGCAATCAATAATTGCGTTGCGGTAACTCTCATACCCTTTTAAACTGCACTTCCGCTCATGCGATTCGATGTGTATTCGTTATGACCGGTAATCGATTATCGGATATCGGTGAATTGCACATTGTGAAATAAATTATTTCAGAAATTGCAATGAAATGTACTTCAGTGTATTACCGAGGATCTAGTACTGTGTCCCAGATAATACATCGGCCCGATAGGACTTCGTCCCTCTTTACAGCTAGGGGACGTTATAATAATTAGCAATCTTACTCCCAGGTGTTTACAACACAGAAAATAGCACCGCACTCGTATATTGAGTTATTTAGAGCAAGTTTTATTATTATTTATTTCTCAAAAAAACACGCTCATTTAAATGCCCCCTTTTCGAAAAATGCAACGCCCCCGGGGCGTTTAAATGGACGATTACGGTATGTCAGATGAAATCTATGACGATCAAGATGATTTTAACATTAATTAATTGCAAATTACAATAATGCGTGAACATTGACACTGCGAGCATTGGCATATCCACTCTATGATTAGGTTTGGTGACCAGTGCTTGTGATATTTTTCAATAGTTTTCAAAATAAAACATGCACACAAGAAATATGTTTGAGCCCAAGGCTGCAGGTTCAAATCGTTCCTGTTTGCCATGTCAAACGCTTGCCTACAGCTGGACATGGTCTAACGTTATTGTTACATTTCCGTAGGAAATATCATGTAATTTGAGCATATATGCAGTGCTTTTGGTAATAGGATAACCTGTTTCATTCAAAATGCTGATTTACGCATGCATATGCAGTACACGTCGAGTGATGCAGGTGCCCCATCATCTGCATCAATTTTGGACAATGGCGGACAATCTCGAATCGAGAGAACTTTTGATTACGTTTTCAGCAATATGTACCGTGTCAATGGTAATTTAGTGTGATTACTTGTCGTAGCAAGCGATGAATAATAATTCTGTGGTTACTTTACACACTCTTTCTCCACCAATTTCCTAGGTTAATGAAACTTCATGAAACTGCTCTGTTTTCAAGCAATCTTATGTCAAACTCCACCAATTCTAACTAAGAAAGAGAAATTAATAATGATTTTCCAATTTATGTGACCTACTTATAAGACCGGTCTATTGCAGAATATGGAGGACAAGAGCCAGAGGAATGCAATTCTCTTCAATGCTACCAAGAAAGAACTCTTCACACCGAACAGCGGATTTAAAGCCTTGAACAGAAAGCTTCGTTCCACATGGCGAATTATCACGTATGTATTTCAATATGTAACAAGTTGCAGTCTCCGCGAAACTGCCAAAATGTTACAGGACATTCGGTCTGGTAAACTTGAAATTTTGACCTGACCGGACAAAAATTTACCAAACCAAATTATTTTTATAAAAAATAAAATTGATTTTGTGTGAAATTTAAGAGCTTTTTAAGTATATCAGTCATTTAAGAAAAGCTATCTAGCACCAGAAGCGCATACCAAAGGAAGGTGATTTCATTGAAGGTTAGAATAAAAAAGTAAAAACAATTATTTTTTACTTTTTTTTATAGTCAGACATTCAGTCTGGCGACTTCCGGTTTACCGTCGGACCGACGGCAATTTTAACGGACATGTCAGGCGGACTGACGAATTTCGTGGAGACTGATGTGGAGTGTAAGGGGTATTAAATCTTAACAAATCCACCAACGATTTCCCAAAAGTAGCTGCTAATGACAACTTTGATGTACATTTTAGTTTTGTTCTTGCAAACTTCTTAGTCGTACAACGTTTAGTGAAACTGGCCCCTGTTGGTTAGTTAGTTGAAATCAAAATTCATTCAATGAGTTTAAACATGAAGTTTCCGATTTGTAGTCAGTCGCAAATGTCTTACTTCAAGCATATGCTTAGAATGTTTATGCAGACATGTACATCAAATATTTGCAATCAATATTGGTTAACACTTGAAGACCAAGATCAGCTGTTGCAGACAAAATAGATTGGATTTTTGATTTGTGCTATTTAACAAGTGAGCCAGTCTCGATTAAGCAAAGACTTTTCCTCATGTCACTACAATGTATTTAAATGTCATGCCAAAATACCCACTTCTTATCTGGGGTGTCATGTCATATCTATTTTATTGCACAGAAATAAGGAAGAGATATCTGATGAGCGCCTGGCGGGAATTCGGATATTTGTGCTGGCTGGCAGTAGAGACAAGTTTTCCCAAGCCGAGGTAACTCATACCAATGACATGCTCCCAAGTATTCATACATGATTCTATTCGGCTTACATTTAAGGGTGGGAATTGGCTCGAACACCTTCTATATCCGGCTCATTCATACATGATTACATGTTTGATATATGTGACTGTAATTGGAGAAATGGGGATTATGGGTTGTGTGACCTGTGCAGATCCAGATCAGCCTGTGCATCCGCATCAGGACCTGCACTGTTCGCCATTCCATCAATGAACCACATGTCATGCTTCTAACAAGCGATATTGATCATTATCAAGCTACAGGAGTTTGATATTTGATCAGGAGCTACACTGATCAGAAATCCCATAAGTCCCATTTCTCCAGTCACAGCCATATATTAGTTTTGATTCATCACCAAACGTTATCTGTATCTTCTGTACATTTTATCAATAGTTTCTTGCCATTGATGGCTAACCACTGTGTGTCATTTGGGTGACAATGACCGACTTTTCTATCACTGAGACACTTTTTGCGACCAGTGTAGATCCAGATCAGCCTGTGCATCAGCACAGTCTGATCAGGATCTGCACTGTTCGCCACTGCATAGCGATTGCCTTGTTGATTATAACAGCCTTGCGCTGTTGTTGATATTGGAAGTGAGAGGGGGAAGATTATCTGTGTGCACTAAGACAGCAGACTAGATTGATGTAATTTAACAAAAGTTTGAGAGTAATTGGTTGTCTTTTTTTTTATTACTAGAATTCTATTACTAGAATAATTGGTCGTCTTTTTTTCTTTAAAAAAGCTGTTAACGTGCATGTCATTATTTTGCTATGAAATTCTTTGGCAGCAATTTTTGCTGTTGTCCTTCAAATTGTGCTTTCTGCCATCAGTTATGAACCATTAGTCTCAGATCTTGTGTTCCGTGTTGTCAGTTTGACGTGCTGAAGCGGTACCTGGACGGTGGGGGCAGTGTGCTGGTGATGATGGGGGAGGGGGGCGAGTCACGCTTCGACACAAACCTCAACTTCTTCCTCGAGGAGTTTGGAATCAATGTCAACACCGGTAAGGCCAGTGGAGATTTATTTGTATTTTCTCGTCCCTACCAGTCATTCGGACGAGACTTTAACCCTTTCAACACTATAGACCTCTATAGTAGTGTTTGCAAACAGTGACGAGCCATCCCATCAGGATCTGCACATTTTGCAAGTAATATTTATATTTTTTATGGAAAAACATCTTCTTTTCATAAATCAACTACGGTAGTCTGAAAATCAATTATGACGATTGGATTTGAAACAAAATTAACATATCAAAATCCATTCCAGTTAGTTAGGGGTGAACAGGTTAAACCGATGGTGGGATGGGTTGTGGCCTAGGGGTTGGAACATCTGACTTGCAATCCAGTGGTTGTGGGTTCAAGCTTCGCCTAGGGCATCAAAAAGTTCTTTCATAGTATTTCCATACCACTGTTTTTTTTTCTCCGAAATGCATTATGTCATATAGAACTAACAACTGCATATATTTGATGATTAAAAGTATGCAGAATTATTATACTGAATTTATTACATTATCACAGCCAAAATGGCTGTGATAATGTAATAAATTCAGTATAATAAAAATTAATATATTTATCCTAAAATTGAAAATTTCTCCCTCAAAGTATACTTTGCAATGTTGGTGAAATAAGCTACTGGCGACAGACTGAAAAGTTTGGTTTAGAGGGGTTGTCACTTAATAGAGGGGTTTTCTAATTCCATTAAAGGATTTCTGTTTTTCATCATCAACTCTGTCTATGTATGTTATTAACCCTTAGACCACTACTCACAACAATTGTCGTCCGTTGTTGCTTTTATATCTTTACTTATTTCTCAATAAAAACATGGTTTGACAGCACTTCAGAATCATTTCCAATGGAAATGATTCTGAAGTGCTGTCAAACCATGTTGTAAATTATTCTAAAGTGCTGTCAAAGCATGTTTTTGATGATAAAACTGGAAAATAGAAAATAAACAGCTGACAACAAAATAATTATGATAGCGGTCTAAGGGTTAAGAAAAGGTGTATGCATAAAAAGTACTTTCAAACGCTATAGATTCTGGTGAGGTCTCATCAGGATCTACCGTATTTACAACTGTTGAATTTATAGCCTGTAGTGCTGTGTTTTCATATTCATGCTACCTGTAGCACGTGTGAAAATATGATGCATGAAATTTATAACCATGTAAGGTACAGAGACAGGGCTAGAAACAAGGACATACACAGAGCTCCAGATAAGCTTTGTGTCTAAAGCGTACTATACCTCCTGATTTCAAAATCATTGCGTATTTTACTTTTACAAATGGGTTTTTGATTTTTTTCATTACTAAATAGGGAACACATGACAAAAACAATATACCCGGTAACAAATGTAAACATTCACTTATTTGAGTTGCAAAAGTGTTTGCTTTTTGCAGCTCAACTATAAGTGAATTTTCAACTTTCTGACAGTATTTTCACTACTCAAATAGAAAATAAATTTTCACATTGAGGTGCGTATTTTGTACTCCCACTTTTGATAATCAATGCATATTCAGCTAAAATACGCACCTTATCTGTAGCCTATTTCATCAACATTGCAAAGTATACTTTACTAGCAAAGTATACTTTGAGGGAGTAATCATTTATTTTTCCTGAAATGCATTATTTCATATAAAACTAACAAATGCATATATTTCATGATTAAAAGTATGCAGAATTATTATACTGAATTTATTACATTATCACAGCCAAATTGGCTGTGATAATGTAATAAATTCAGTATAATAAAAATTAATAAATTTATCATAAAATTGAAAATTTCTCCTTCAAAGTATACTTTGCTACTAAAGTATACTTTGCAATGTTGATGAAATGGGCTACTGGAGCTCTGATACATGTACACACATAGTCTCTGTCTTGCTGTAACATTTCATTCAACAATGGTACATACAAAATAAATAAACGGACACCACAGTACAGTACAGTGGAAGCTCTCTAAACCGGACTCCTGGGAGCTCTCTAAACCGGACTCCTGGGAGCTCTCTAAACCGGACTCCTGGGAGCTCTCTAAACCGGACTCCTGGGAGCTCTCTAAACCGGACTCCTGGGAGGTCACCAGTGTCTGGTGGAGAGATGTTCCACTGTAATTAAGCATTCCATGAACAATTTGTGCTATTTTCAGGAACAGACACGGCAATATAATATATTACAATGAAACACCAACTAAATTAAACACAATGGGGTCCCCATGGTGTCCGGCTTAGGGAGATTTCACTGTATTGTTATTCCTTCGCTGTGAATGTTGCTTGAGTTTGACTCCATATTACAGATGCGGTTGTGAGAACATCATACTACAAATACTTCCACCCTAAAGAGTGTCTCATTTCTAACGGCATCCTGAATCGAGCCATCAGCCAGGCCGCCGGGAAAAGCCTCACCATGGGGGACGATGAAAACAACTCACAGTAAGCTTGTCAGGTTACCCCAGTACAGGCAGATGGTTGGTTGGGAGCATGCGAAGGATAAAATTAATGACTGATTTCAACCTTAACGTAATCCCGATATCCCTGGTTTGGTCTTTAGGCACGTTTTATTGTCCTACCCACATAGCGGTCACAATTCCGGCGTCGGTGTTGTCATCAACAATTTGGAAAGTAAATTTTGGATGTAGCCAAATGTCCCATATCTCTTGATCCGTTAGTCGGATCATTACCAAACTTCATGAATAGCTTCCTCACATTGATAGTTATCTATCTAGTGTCATTCGGGTGACCTTCACCTTGGTGACCTTAACCTTTGTGAGAGGTAAATATTGAACAGAGCCCAAATTTTGCTAGTTTCCGTTAGTCGGATCATTACCAAACTTCATCATAGCTTCCTGACATTGATATCTATCCATCCAGTGTCATTATGTGGGTGACCTTGACCTTGACCTTGGTGACCTTAACCATTGTATCAATAAGTTTGTCCATACATCCAAATGTTGAATACCTCCTGATCCGTTAGTCGGATCCTTACCAAACTTCATCAATAGCTTCCTCACATTGATGGCTATCCTCCCAGTGTCATTAAGGTGACCATGATCATGGTGACCTTGACATTGATGTCAACAATTTTGGACGTACGTCCAAATGTTGAATATCTCTTGATCCATTAGTCGGATCCTTACAAAACTTCATACATAGCTTTGTCACATCCAACCAGTGTCATTCAGGTGGCCATGACCATGATGATCTTGACCTTGGTGTCAACAATTTTGGACACACGTCCAAATATTGAATATCTCTTTAGTCGGATCATGACCAAACTTCATCAATAGATTCCTCACATTCATAGATATCCATCTAGTGTCATTCGGGTGACATTCACCTTCACGTTAGTGACCTAGACCTTCATGTGAATATGTCTTGATCCGTTAATCGGATCATCTCCAAACTTCATCAATAGCTTCTTCACATTGATGGATATCTGCCTGTGTAATTCGGTTGACCTTCACCTTGGTGACCTTCACCTTGGTGTCAACGATTTGGACATACATCCAAATGTTGAATATCTCCTGATCCGTTAGTCAGATCATTACCAAGCTTCATAAATAGCTTCCTCACATTGAGATATCCATCCTGTCATTCTGGTGACATTGACTGCCACCTTGGTGACCTTGATTTTTGTGTCAATAATTTTGGATGTATGTCCAAATGTTGAATATCTCCTGATCTGTTAGTCGGATCATTACCATACTTCATTAATAAATGCATATCAACCCAGTGTCATTCATGTGACCTTGACTTTGGTTACCGTGACCTTTGAATCAATAATTTTGGACTTCCTCATATTGTGACCTTGACCTTATTTTTAGCAAAAAAAGAAAAATGTTTTGGCAGAATTGTCTACATTGGAGTGAAAATGGACTGTGACTGGAGATTTGGGGCTACCAAATAGCAAATAAATGGGAGACAAGATTTTACTTCTACAATGTACATGTACATTGTAGAGCCCTACAGTTCCTGTATCCGTACGGCGCCACAGTGACGGTGATGAAACCATCAGTGGCTGTCCTCTCCACAGGCAGTGTCTCCTTCCCCCTCAACAGGCCTGTCTGTGCTTTCTACGCCCCTAAAGTAAGTCAAATTAGTGTCCAATTCCCCATCTCCACCCTGCAAGAGGCCCGTCTGTTATTTCTGCTCCTGAACTGAAGTTTTTGTCACTCATTTTTATGTACCCCAAAATTGTTTTTATACCTGGGTGCATATGAGACACTCCATGTTATTTTGTAGCTAAAAACATGTGCGATATTTCATGAAACATATTAGCAAACTTTGCGATAGTTTGTGTAAATGACGTCGAAACATGACAAATTTTACAGAAAATATCACAGTTTCTGTAAAAATCGCACATGTTCTTAGGTACAAAATCACATGGCGTGTCTCATATATTTGCCACTGTGTTCATCTGTCTGAGATTTGAGTTAAAGTTATCAGCTACCTACTATGTCTGTTACCATAAGTCGGATTAGCTTGAAAAATCATATACTTATCAGAGCTCCAGTTAAGGTGCGTAATTTGGAGGTAAATTTCTTATTTCTCCATCAAAAATGGCAAGTTGGGAGTGCTTTAGAATCGTCTCCATGAGACGATTCTAAAGGACTCCCAACTTGCCATTTTTGATGAAGAAATAACAAAATTTTACCACAAGTTGGTCAAATTACGCACCTTAACTGGAGCTCTGCTTATTTCTCATCATCCATATTTACATTCCATAGCCCATCCATGTGACTCCTGTGCTCAATGTCAAATTTGCATATAAGTGTTTGAGGGTACCTCCATCAGTGTTACTGATTTCCTGTATTTTATTTTGCCCCACCACGATAGTGGAGCGGGCATTTAGTGTTGCCCTTGTCCGTCCTTCCTTCTGTCCGCCCGTCACCAACCGTGTAACTCGTAAAACGTTTAAACCGTACTAGCTACAGACATGACACTTGGTATGTAGCTTCCTTATGATGAGTAGATGCGCAAAGTTTTTTTTTGATTTTTGATTTTCCCCCCTTTTTAGGCTCAGAATTTTGTCTCGTTTACTATCAAATCGGTATGTGGGGCATCCGCATTCTATGAACACATTTTATAGTTTTCTGTGAAAATGTTATGCCCGTAGCTGCTATTTTAAGAAAAATATTGTAAAAACCTGTCTACATGTTGTGTTGCAGGGGAAGGGTAAGATGACGGTGCTGGGGTCGGTCCACATGTTCCAGGACCAGTACATCGACAAGGAGGAAAACAGCAAAATTCTGGTGAGAACAAGTCGGATCTAGCTGAACATTGGGCAGGTTTAGTTCTGTGCGTTTCACAAGGTTACCCCTTTCAACACTACAGACCTCTAGGAAACACATGTAACTACATGGTATTCACATCTCAAATATAAGTATAATGCAAATGCATTTTATTATATACCTACCCATGAAATACATAGTTATACGATGTAAATAAAAGTCATATGTTCTCATCGATGAAATAAACAACTTCCGGTGAAAATACGACTACTTCCGCTATCTATATTCATAACGCGCACCTGCAGTGCCGGACTGCAAATAGGCTGCAAATACACATTCATTACCGTATACAGTTTAGAAAACTGCTAATTTCCATGCAGCGGTATATAATAAATAGAATATTCATAATGGCACTCGTGAAATATGGACATTCCACACCACTCGATGAACATATATGTCATATTCGTTGCAAAAATATGAATATCCTCCATATAGTTTGGCACGCATGTTGAATATGCATGTATTTACTAGTGAATCAATACATACTTCACCACTGTTTGTCGTCTTGTGATAAATATTGTGTTGTATTATATTGTATGCTCAAGGGCGAGTAGCCCTATTGTTGAATAAACATTACATTACATCTATTGTATTGTTTGCAAACAGTCTAGTTACTTAGGGGTGAAAGGGTTATGCAGTTGTGATACAGGAATAAATAACATCTTTGAAGAATAGTGGGATGTAAACTTTTAACCCTTTCGACCCTAAATGACTGGAATTGACTGTGATATGTTAATTTTTCGACCAATAAAATGGTCACAAAATGATTTTAAGACTAGTTCATTTATAAGAAGAGGGTTTCTAAAAAATGTGAATATTACAGGCAAATAGTGCAGATCCTGTAGAGATGGCTCATCATGAGCTGGCTGATCTGGATCTACATTGTTTGCAAACACCGTTATAGAGGTCAGTAGACTTCAAACGGTTAACATTCCAATCATTATATCAAATTTGTCCTTGTGATTGACATGATTTAAAATTCTGTTTTTCTCACTTTTTCCAGATTTCAATAAAAGTATATGAATGCTTACGGCCATTCGTTTTATATGTCACATCAAACTCAGTAACGTAATGTCAAAATAACAATATGATGGAAACCAGTACCCTATTTCACCAACATTGCAAAGTATACTTTGCTAGCAAAGTATACTTTGAGGGAGTAATCATTTATTTTTACTGACATGCATTATTTCGTATAGAACTAACGACTGCATATATTTGATGATTAAAAGTATGCAGAATTATTATACTGAATTTATTACATTATCACAGCCAAAATGGCTGTGATAATGTAATAAATTCAGTATAATAAAAATTAATAAATTTATCCTAAAATTGAAAATTTCTCCCTCAAAATATACTTTGCTAGATAAGTATACATATGTACTTTGCAATGTTTGTGAAATGTGGGACAGAAGGTTGCTTAGAACAAATGAAAATGAACAAGTAATTACTTGAAATCTTGTGTGTTTCCTTTTCAATCGATTCAAACATTTCAACTTGTTCTGGATTTTAGTCCATAATTAATAAAAAAGTACTTTGGTTCTCAGACGCGGAGTTTTCTGAAAGTGACACGAGAGGGCAATTTTTTTTTAATATTTTTTTTTTTTTATCAGATTCTTGTCTCTGACCTGTATTATTTAACCTCTTTAGACATGAAAAACACTTTTTTAAGACGTCATTGTATTCAACATGTTTTTGCTTGGTAGCGATCATGCTGCGAATTTTCAATATTATGTTTTTATTTGTCCTTGATGATAAAAAGTTCTGACACGCAGGGATTTTTCTGACGCATCAGTGTCTGAGAACCAAAGTTAATTTTTTTATGGCCTTATTCATGTATGAACTCTTGCCATGTGATGGACAGTTTATTATGGATTGTACATTGCAGGACGTGATAATACGATTCCTCACCACAGATGAAATCAAGCTGAATGCTATAGATGCAGAAGATCCAGAGGTATTTATTCATTCCTTCAGTTGTCATATAGCCCCGTCTGACAAATGGGACCTTACGATATTTGCGACCACTCCAGACTTGGTACCAGCAGCAAAATGTGTGACCGTGACAGAAATTGGGCTTTAATATGGATTTTGCGACCATTGTAGATCCAGATCAGTCTGTGCATACGCACAGCCTGATCAGGATCTGCACTGTTTGCTATTCCATCAATGAAACAACTTTCATAGTACAGGAGTGTGCTATTTCATCACAAGCTACACTGGTCACAAATCCCATAAGCCCCATTTCTCCAGTCACAGCTATATATCATGATCTAACTGTGAATATGCATCTACAAAATGCTATCAAGTCCCTTTTCTTAACGATAGGCCTGTATGAATCCGTCCATGAGCCTTCATACCCTCGTCACATCATTGTTACTTGATTTGATAGTCAGGGATGGGCCATGGCGTAGGGAATATGGCATTGGACTTCAATACTGGAGGTTGTCAGTTCAATCCTCGCCCTAGGCGTGAAAAATACTTGCATAGTATTTCCATCCCACTGGTCTGTCGGATGAGACTTTAAACTGTGGTGCCGTCTCTATAGGACCTATTTTTTGCTGGGATTTTAAACCCATTCACTTGAACTTTGTTTAATAGTGTTGCTGGAATGAATATTTATATATCAGAACCATTTGTGAACCTTTTGTAGATGCTAAGACCGTCATCACACCATTAATTTATATTGTGAGCCATATTAAAATGTTTATTTTCTGTCTATTTTCAGATATCTGACTACAATATGTTGCCTGATATCGCCAAGATCTCCGAGGAGTTGAAGACTTGTTTACAAGAGAGTGATGACATTCCCCGAGACATCACGGCACTGTTTGATAATGCTCTCTTCAAGTTAGACACGAGTCTCGTCCCCAAGTCAATAAAGTAAGTACTATGGTTGATAATGCTCTAATCAAGTTAGACACGAGTCTCGTCCCCAAGTCAATAAAGTAAGTACCATGGTTGATAATGCTCTCTTCAAGTTAGACACGAGTCTCGTCCCCAAGTCAATAAAGTAAGTACTATGGTTGATAATGCTCTCTTCAAGTTAGACACGAGTCTCGTCCCCAAGTCAATAAAGTAAGTACTATGGTTGATAATGCTCTCTTCAAGTTAGATACGAGCCTCATCAAGTCAATAAAGTAATACTATTGGTTGATAATGCTCTCTTCAAGTTAGACACGAGTCTCGTCACCCAAGTCAATAAAGTTAAAGTACTATGGTTGATAATGCTCTCTTCAAGTTAGACACGAGTCTCAGTCCCCAAGTCAATAAAGTAAGTACTATGGTTGATAATGCTCTCTTCAAGTTAGACACGAGCCTCGTCCCCAAGTCAATAAAGTAATTACTATGGTTGATAATGCTCTCTCCAAGTTAGACACGAGCCTCGTCCCCAAGTCAATAAAGTAATTACTATGGTTGATAATGCTCTCTCCAAGTTAGACACGAGTCTCGTCCCCAAGTCAATAAAGTAAGTACTATGGTTGATAATGCTCTCTTCAAGTTAGATACGAGCCTCGTCCCCAAGTCAATAAAGTAAGTATTATGGTTGATAATGCTCTCTTCAAGTTAGACACGAGTCTCGTCCCCAAGTCAATAAAGTAAGTACTATGGTTGATAATGCTCTCTTCAAGTTAGACACGAGTCTCGTCCCCAAGTCAATAAAGTAAGTACCATGGTTGATAATGCTCTCTTCAAGTTAGACACGAGTCTCGTCCCCAAGTCAATAAAATAAGTACCATGGTTGATAATGCTCTCTTCAAGTTAGACACGAGCCTCGTCCCCAAGTCAATAAAGTAATTACTATGGTTGATAATGCTCTCTTCAAGTTAGACACGAGCCTCGTCCCCAAGTCAATAAAGTAAGTACCATGGTTGATAATGCTCTCTTCAAGTTAGACACGAGCCTCGTCCCCAAGTCAATAAAGTAAGTACCATGGTTGATAATGCTCTCTTCAAGTTAGACACGAGCCTCGTCCCCAAGTCAATAAAGTAAGTACATTTGTACTATGGTTGATAATGCTCTCTTCAAGTTAGACACGAGCCTCGTCCCCAAGTCAATAAAGTAAGTACTATGGTTGATAATGCTCTCTTCAAGTTAGACACGAGCCTCGTCCCCAAGTCAATAAAGTAATTACTATGGTTGATAATGCTCTCTTCAAGTTAGACACGAGCCTCGTCCCCAAGTCAATAAAGTAAGTATTATGGTTGATAATGCTCTCTCCAAGTTAGACACGAGCCTCGTCCCCAAGTCAATAAAGTAATTACTATGGTTGATAATGCTCTCTATACGAGTCTCGTCCCCAAGTCAATAAAGTAAGTACTATGATTGATAATGCTCTCTTCAAGTTAGATACGAGCCTCATCCCCAAGTCAATAAAGTAAGTATTATGGTTGATAATGCTCTCTTCAAGTTAGACACGAGTCTCGTCCCCAAGTCAATAAAGTAAGTACTATGGTTGATAATGCTCTCTTCAAGTTAGACACGAGTCTCGTCCCCAAGTCAATAAAGTAAGTACTATGGTTGATAATGCTCTTCAAGTCAATGAGTATCCCCAAGTAACTATGGTTGATAATGCTCTTCAAGTTAGCACGAGTCTCGTCCCCAAGTCAATAAAGTAAGTATTATGGTTGATAATGCTCTCTCCAAGTTAGACACGAGTCTCGACCCCAAGTAATAAAGTAAGTATTATGGTTGATAATGCTCAATTACACAGCCCGTCCCCAAGTTAATAAAGTAATTACTATGGTTGATAATGCTCTCTTCAAGTTAGATACGAGTCTCGTCCCCAAGTCAATAAAGTAAGTACTATGGTTGATAATGCTCTTCGATGGTCATGGAGACGTATGCGGCTGTGATTGGAGAAATGGGGCTTATGAGTTTTGCGAGCAGTGTATATCCAGATCAGACTGTGCTTCCGCACAGTCTGATCAGGATCTGCACTGCTCGCCATTCCATCAATGAAACAGACCTCATGCTTCTAAATAGACGAGTTACACTGTAAAATTCTCCTTCCCACCAGAGCTCCAGTTAAGGTGCGTAATTTGGAGGTAAATTTTTATTTCTCCCTTAAAAATGGCAAGTTGGGATTGTTTTAGAATCGTCTCAATGCGATGATTCTAAAGGACTCCCAACTTGCCATTTTTGATGAAGGAATACAAAAAATTCAACCCAAGTTGGTCAAATTACGCACCTTAACTGGAGCTCTGCTTCCCACGTCACATTCCACATTCCATTGTCTGAGAACTAAATTACTTTTTATGGCCTTAATGACAAATCCTCTTTTTTCATGACTGCATTTTGTTTCATTAATGTAGTATCTTTTGTGATACGGTATGGAACTTGTGGGCGGTGACTTACTGGGCTGGTGATTAACAGTTGGCAATGGCACCTGGCTTAAAATCAGAATGTGGTGTTTTCTCCTGCAAATGGCAATGGTTGTATTTAGATGATGGATGACATGTTAATTTAGGGGCTATTGCATTGGGCTTCAATACTGAAGGCTAACTCCCTTTCGTAGTATTTCCTTCCCACTGGTCTTTCGTATGAGACTTGAAACCGAAGCTCCGTCTCTATATGACATTTAATAGCTGTTTCTGTGAATTCAAACCATTTCACTTTCTTTACCTAGATATCTGTTCCATTTACTTAGTACATGACAGGACATTTATCACTAACATTTATTCCCATTTGTATAGGACCCTTGTAAAATGGATGTAATACCCCAGTCAGTTGGTCGATCTCACATGTACACCTTTGTTGCAGAGCGTATGAGCAGTTGAGTGTGAAGCATGAATCCCTGTCATTAATTACGCCGTCATTTGAAACTCCACTACCACCATTACAGCCAGCGGTATGTAACATTTTAGTGTCTTGTCCATTCACATGCTGTAACGTAGTGCCCCATCTCTTGTAAAACTTGTCCACTTCTCTTATAAACGAACACAAAATGTAGTAATTTGCTTGGCAGTATTCTATTTTGTTACTATATCAGGGGGCCGTTTCAGTAAACTTTGTGCGACTAAAATGTTCGTAAGTGCAAAATTATAAATTTCACATTAACAATGTTTTTTTGTAAACAATTATTGGATTTACATTTATTGAGCATAGGCTGCTGCAGCCTATACTCAATAAATGTAAATCCATCAATTGAAATTTCCAGATGATCCTAAATTTGCACTTACGAAGATTTTAGTCGTACAAAGTTTAGTGAAACGGCCTCCAGGCTAAGAAATGTCATCCTTTTCGTACAGCAACATCAGTCATTAATTCATAAACGATCATGACTATGTATATATTTGTTCGGAATAATGAGAGGTTTTCCATATTCTATTGTCATGGTAATGGCTGTCTTCCCCTATTATTATAATGTTTCTAATGGACCTGGATCAGTAATCAGCCCTCCCGCTGTGAAGCCTTGTTTCGGGAGACACACATTGAACATCGATACAAACAGACCTAGCAAGCACTTTTCGAACATTTTGATAGTTTTTACGCTTCTAGTGTTGGTAGTGTGTGGCTTTTTTGTTGGTAGTTTTTTTTAAAGTTATTAAATAGTATATGATCATGGACATACAGAGCTCCAGATAAGGTGCGTATTTGCTTAAATACCCAATTAAAATTGCCAAAAACCTAATTGAAATCAGAAGTAGTGAGCATCAAAAAGCAATGAAAGATTTGTGGTATCTGTATCCTGCTACAGGAAACAATAGACAGACCACAAATATAGCATATTTTTCTTATTTTTCCCTGAAAACACACTTGGTATTTCATTAGAATTGTCTCCAACGAGACAATTCTAATGACATACCAAGACATGTTTTCATTTAGAAGCAAACTATTCAATAATTGCGGTCTGCTGATGTGTAAACAGCAGTGTGATTTTATTTTACCCAATTAAATTTTGAAATACCCAATTGCTTCAGAAATGATGGAGTGACAATACTCAATTGCTAATTCCTTATCTGGAGCCCTGGAAATATGTTTAAGAAGTGTTTTGTTATTAAATAAATGAATGCTTAGTAAATGTATTGTGTTTAACTATTTCCAAGGACTATACCCAGGCTCGAACACACCAGGCCGTCTGTGTCATTATACATGTGTAGACATCCCTATGACCATCATCTGTCATTCTGTGAGTGATCGATGACAAACTGCTCCCTGTAAACTCAACGTAGAGTAACTTTCTTGTAGTCTTGTACACAACAATCTATGGCGACCAGTCTGTCGTTCAGTCACAAATCTACTACACTGGACCCTCTGGCTGTCCAGTTTAGATATGTTCCACAGTATTTTGATCCGACACATGCATAGTGTTTTGTAATTGTGACCAGACAGTATCGGTAGAGCCGCATTCAACACCACATACCTGTATAGTGGTATTGGCAAACAGTGTAGATCCAGATGAGCCGTGACGAGCCGTCTCATCAGGATCTGCACTTTTTGCACGTATGTTTCGTATTATTGAGAACAAAAACACCCACTTTTCATAAATTAATTAGTCTGAAAATCATTTTGTGACTATTGGATTGGTTGCAAAATTAACATTCCATTCCAGTTACTTAGGGCTTAATTACTTTTTCCCCAGCAAAAATTACTGTATAGCCATTGGCAGGCCGTTAAACAGCATTGCCCTTTCAACTATACAGCCCTCTATAGCAGTGTTTGCATACAGTAGATCCAGATGAGCCAGGGTGTCCGGTGTTAGAGAGGTTACACTGTGCTATTGTAGGTGTTCCCACCGACGTTCCGGGAGTTAACTCCCCCTGCCCTCGACCTGTTTGACCTGGACGAACAATTCTCGTCAGAGAAGGTGCGGCTGGCACAGCAGACCAACAAGTGTAAGTGGCGGTCTCAGCGAGACACGGGTCATAGCTGCCAGGTCCCAGTTGCTCAAAACCTCTGTTGATCCATTACAGACGGGATACAATTATAGTAGTATGAACCTTTTGAGAGAAAAAAATATCACTGTTTTCTTTATTTCCTTTCGAACGTATATGTTGTTACCACTCATTTGAACCGTCTCGATTTTATTGAGAAATAAACAAAATAATGAGATTTTTTTCAACAAAAATAATCATATCCTTAGGCTGAAATGGGTTAACAGGTTTTGAGCAACCTGGCCCAGCTCATTAAGAGTTTGTGCAGTATTTCATTTTAGAACTTCACCGAAACTGCTTCAAAACTCGGGTGATATTTTCCATAAATGATTGTCTGTATTTGTGGCTTTGATTGAAGAAATGAGGCTTGCAGTTTATGCACAGACGACAGTTTATGCATTCAGGGTCTGTGCTCAGTCTCGGCCAATGACTGTTTGATTTCAATAACAAGTTTCGAGAACGTTCTCTGCCCAGGTTTATAAATTTGACATTCATAACTGTCGGACAAGCTCTTCTGACCTCTAATGCCAACTAAAGCACATTGATTAATACTTGATCATGAATATAGAGTCAAGCTCAACCAATTAAAATGCTTTTTTTATCATGCCCGCTTGCGGTCGGCGTGATATAGTCGCCTCTTTTGGCGTTCATCTGTTCATCCGTGCGTCTGACATTTGCGTTAAAAGTTTTTTAGTACCCAATATATATACAGAACCCCAAGTCTGATTGACTTGAAACTTATCATACCTCTTTATCATCATCCATATTTTAATTCTATAGCCCAGCCATGCGGCCCTCATGCCTATGGTCGAGGTCAAATTACTTTTAAATTTGCGTTTTTTTTGTAGAATCTGCGTTCAAGTTTTTAATTACCCACTAATGGCAATATCTCCACAACCCTAAGTCTGATTTACTTCTCAATGAAATGCCTGTCATGCTACTAACAAGCGTTATCAGGCTATATGTGTGCTGTTTGATCAGGAGCTACATTGGTCACAAATTACATTACCTGTTGACAGGATGTTAAACCCATTAACGTTTTCAGGCATGAGAATCTTCAGCTGATCAGCTGTTTTCAGATGATTTTGTCATAATTTGTGTTTTCAAAATGATTCAGAATCAATCTAGTATGCTCAAATTTGATACTTTTACAATGGGGTGAGGAGGTTTCAGTAGATTTTCAGAAGTTTTAAGCGAGAGCCATTCTCATGCCTGCGTTTGTCTAATTCTTATAATCATGGTGTCATGCGACCTGCAGGCTCAGACGATGACCTGGAGTACTACGTGCGAGAATGTGGGGACATTCTGGGTGTGACCACAAACCTACCACAAGACAAACGGGACGCGAAACACATGCTCGAATACGTCTTCAGTCAAGTGGTCGAGTTCAAGAAATTGAATCAGGTAAGCGTTGGTTCTGTCGACCGTTTCAGCAATACAGACCATAATGTTTGCAAACTGTTTATTCCAAATGATCAGCTCATAAACAGCCGTTTGCCAAGATTTAAAAAAAAATTAAACTTAATTATTAACCCTTTCACCCCTAAAAAACTGGGATGGATGTTGATATGTTAATTTTCCGACCAATCCAATCATCACGGAATGATTTTCAGACTAGTCCATTTAAAAACTTTCTTCTTTTCCTGAAAGATATGAAAATTACCTACAAAAGTGCAGATCCTGATGATTTTGCAAACAGCGTAGATCCAGATGATCCGGCTCGTCACGAGCCGGATCATCTGGATCTACGCTGTTTGCAAAAACCGATATAGAGGAATGTAATGGGTTAAGCAATACAGACCATAATGTTTTATTCCAAATCAACGGTTTGTAAGCACCCGTATTGTCAAGATTTTTTTAAAACTGAATTATTAACAGTGTTAAAAAATTTACATACAATACTTTGGAGTGAAAGGTCTAACTTGATCAAAAAGATATTTCTAATATGTAACCCACTTGTAGGAATTGTAATTACTAAAATCCATATTTTGATTTTCAAATACACCAATGTTGGCATATCAGAAAGTTATGTAAAATGATTTGATCCAATTTGGTGTAACTGAATTTTTCATTTTCATTCACATGCTAAGTGTTTTGTCTTATTTGTTTACAGGAACAGGATTTTGACACAACGAGGTTTGGTGGTGGTACGGACGTGGTCATGTGATACAAGACGCCTCTGAAGGACATGCAACAGATCTGAGTGGAAGATTGGATCTTGTGGCTGTGGCTGTATGTGAATGCGACTGAAGAAATGCGTCTTGTGAGATTTGTGACCAGCGTAGCTCCTGATCAAATAGCACACTCCTGTAGCCAGATAATGAGCTATATTACTTGCTAGGAGCATGCCGGGAATTTATGGAATGGCGAACTGCAGATCCTGATCAGACTGTGCGGATGCACAGGCTGATCTGGATCTACACTGGTCGCAAAACTCATAAGCCCCATTTCTCCAGTCACATCCACATATCACCAGAGGACAGCTGAATATGATTAGCTATAGGTCCGACCCTTTATAGGGTCACTGCAGGGACCTACTGACTGCATCATCTACCACCTCGTCTGAACTGGATGTTCTTGACCCTTTAATAACAGATGGGAACTGAATATTGTCGTCTATTGATTTTAATTTTTAGCATATTTCGCAACAAAAACATGTTTTGTAGCATGTGAGAATCGTCTCCATTGGAGATGAATCTCGTGAGCTGTTAAAATATGTTTTCATGGAGCAAAGTGGGTTTAAAAGCTAAACAGATGACGACAAAACTTCATTCACTGTTATTGGATGCTATCACTTTCAACATTGCAGACCAATGACAATACAGTGCACAGGCTGGCTGAGGATATGCCATTTTGATTGGGGAAAATCATAAATATTTTCTTTAAATCTGCTTAGAATTATATGTCGCGACTACCACTTGAACCGTCTACATCGAGACAGTTCAAATGAGTGGTCGCAACATATACTTTTATTGAGAAATAACGAAAATAAAAATAGAACACCTACAAAAATTCATACCCGTAAAGGTGTATTCTGTATTATGGGGTTACAGCTGATCTGGGACTGCACTGGACACAATCACAGTAAGCCCTTGTTTTGTCATGGGTTACATGTATCTGCTGGCAGAATTCACCCGTTGCTTGCTGAGGATGCATCATTTTCCTCTCCGAGAATATTTAATATTTTATTTCTTCTTGGAAGTATATGTTGTGACCATCATTTGTGCCATGTCGAGCAACATATACATTGGATGAGAATAAGTAAAATTTGTAATAATTATTTTGAATTTCTCATATCCCTACAGGGGTATTTTTCGCAGGTACATTTAATGGTTAATGAATGATCAGTGACATATGGCGCACTTTGGTCAGAGGCTCTCTGGGTGAATAATGTCTTTATAGTCAGATTGCGGCCTGCTTACAGTATCTGTGATAACTACGCTTCATGGCATGAACTTGTGTGTTTGTGACTGGAGAAATCAGGCTTATAGAATTTGTGACCAGTGTAGCTCCCAACCACTTCGCACTCCTCTGACCTGGATAATTAGTTATATTGCTTGTTGTTTCATTGATGGAATGAGGAACAGTGTCGATCCAGATCAGACTGTGCAGATGCACAGGCTGATCTGGATCTACACTGGTCGCAAAAAAAACCCCATCATGAGCCCCATTGCTCCAGTCACAGCCACAAATATAATAATCACCATGTACTATGTAATATGCCCGATAGTTCATGAGGCTTGATCAGGGATTCCGCTGGGGAAAATAAAAAAATCGCCACTTCAAAAAAAAGTTTTTTGTTTTTTTTGTTTTTTTTTTGGAATTTTGATTTTTTTTGATTTTTTTTCGAAAATTGTAATTTTTTATCGCCAATTGTTTATTTTTATCGCCAATTGCGAAAGTGGCGATCGCCAGCGGAATCCCTGCTTGATCATACAACATTTCACATAGGAACTCATCAGCAGCTACCCATTTGGCGCCTTTGGGATTCAACTCTGTAAACCCTGTCTAGAATGACGTTAGCTGTTGATAGGCCATTAAGCACCATTAAATTATATCAAATTATTCCAACAATATAAATAGGAGTGGGCCTTTTAGTTTTAGTCAGAAATTGTTTTTGTTATAGTCGCAAAAATTGTACATTTTTAGCAGAAATAGCAGGAACATGTCACGATTTTTTAATCGTGAAAAAAGTGGTGCGATTTTCATACATTTTGTGGAAAAACTACTTTTGGCTGGTGAAGGGGCAGTAGGCTACTGAAACTACAGTAGGCATGTGACGTCCCGTCTTTCTGTCGATATTCAGTGACATACTCAATTGACAAAGATAACAAAATTATTCTTTTTACAATTGTTAATGTTGTGTAGCAATGTGTAATGGTTGGCATGCTCGACTAAAATCGCAATAGCGAATAAATGATAACACAAAGAGGATAGATAGTGACCTGGGCCCGGTTGCTCAAAACCTCTGTTAGCTTAACGGACTGTTAAATCCTTAGCAATGCTAAGGATTTAACAGTCTGTTAAGCTAACAGAAGCTTTGAGCAACTGGGCCCAGACTGTGAGAATCAGTATGGGATCCATACTTGTCCATGTCTTCTATGAGATCATAGAGTAATGTTATAATTGTCACTTGCACAAAAATAGCTGAACAAATGTTTGAAAAGTTTAAAGCTAGTTTCCCACAGTGAGTATAATTTTCATACTGCAAATAAACATGTACATAATTGTGGTGGTGACTGGAGAAATTCAGTCAGTTGAACATCCATCGTGTTTCTCACAAGCATTAGAGGTCCTTATCAGTCACAGCGAGCTGATAATGAACTAGGGTAACACAAATGCCATAAGCCCCATTTCTCCAGTCAATAACCATAAATGTGTAACTGCTCCGCCTGTGGAAAATGAGATAATGAGATGAAGTAATGACAATATCTACCACAGGTAATTGAAAATGAACTGTCATTGAGTAGATAAAATACTATAAGGAATGACGGAAGCATATGTACTGATACAGTGTCACCTCCTGTGTGGGAACCTAGGGTTAATTGATATATTTATTGTACATCACAAGAAGGCCTAGAATTATAGAACTCCCCGAGCGGGTATGCTATGTATTGTGTATCTCGGGGTCGAAATAAACAGTTTTTCTTGTCTATAATGAGCTTGCTCAGGATTGGCAATTCAAATGGTTGATTTACCATTTAACCCTTTCACCACTAAGTAACTGGAATGGATTTTAATATGTCAATTTTGCAACCAATCCAACCGTCACAAAATGATTTTCCGACCAGTCCATTTATGAAAAGGGGGTGTTTTTTATTTAAAAAATATGAAAGTTACTTGCAAAAAGTGTAGTTCATGATGAGACGGCTCGTCACGAGCCGGCTCATCTGGATCTACACTTTTTGCCAATACCACTATGCAGGCATGTGGTGTTGAAAGGGTTAAATATATAATGTGTTTTTAAGCTGAGGTATATTCCTAGCAAATCGTTCAATCCTGTGCAGAAAATCACTCCGTTCAATGGTTGAACATTGGCCAATCTGTTTTCAATTCACATATCACAATACTTGCTCTGAAAGTTCCATAATGATCGGCGTTTACTATGTATATTTTATGGACACTCGTGTTTTGACATTGGAGAAAACACAATGAAATGTTTCTCTGTATACATGTATATTATGAATGTGCCATTGGTTGATGAGACACGACGTCACAGTTGCCACTAGTGATAATCCAGGTCGGCCTATGAAGTGAACATCTGTCACAGTCACATAGAGAATACCAGGCGAGTGCCTTTTGATATGAGACACGCCATGCGATTTTGTATCTTCAGACATCTGCGTAATTTCATTAACTCTTTGCATGCTTGGAAACTTGTGGGCTATAAATAGTTCAAAACTAGCGGACAAAAAAATCATATTTTCTTTTATTTCTCCTTGTGTGTAAATATCATGAATATGTCTTGGAATTTCATTAGAATTGAAATTCCAAGACATATTTACATGTCCAGTTGTAGGTAAACGTTTGCAGTTGGCGTGGCACTCGGGAACTGTGTGAACCCGCGGCCTACGGCCTTGGGGTTCAAACAGTTCCCGAGTGCCACGGAAAACGTTTACCAACGGCTGGACATAGTTGAACGTTATTGTTACATTTCCATCAGAAATATTGTGTAATTTGAGCATATATGCAGTACTTTCGGTACTTTGATAACCTGTTCCATTCAAACAGCTGATTTACACATACATATTCCGGAGCCGCAGAACACATCGCGTAATGCAGGTACCCCATCCTCCGCATCAATTTAAAAAGTTTGGTGTGACCGTTGTGAACTGGCACATGCATTGCGTAGCTGTTGGCTTGGCCCCGAAATGAGCATCATCTACAGCCATGGTCAAACAGCATGCGCTGTACATTTGAGCACGGCTGTAAGCTGTGTCAAACAATGGCAGTCGTGTAACAATATGTATTCAACCAATGGAAATTGTGTTACCTGATAAATGCTAGGTCCTGATTTAACTGCTATTTCTGATATGATAATTGGTCAGGATCTACACTGGTCCAACATGGTATATTGCCATTTGTGTCTCCCAGTGGCCCAAATGTAAAATTAATTTATTGAATCACATTCTATCATGCATGCGGCATAAATAGAGAATAGTAGGTTAGTGCCGTGAATGGGAAAAAATATCTGGCAAGGCTCAGGAAACGGGATGGGCGAGGCTCTGCCGAGCACATCCCGTTTCCGTGCCGCGCCAGATATTTTTCCTATTGACGGCACTAACCTACTATTCTATTTATCCCGTCAACATTACAAATAGCTTTAAAATGCAAAAAATAACCCCAGCCGCATCTCCAAATCGTATTGACAGGATATCAAAAATGTTTCACGGCACCGTGTTTCACGGCACATACGCACTGTGTTGACGGGATAAATTGACATTTTTATTTAAAGCATGTTAAATTTATTTTGTACAAACTATCCATGTTAGATAAACTGTATGATTACCCATATATTTGTTATTTATTGTCGTCTCGGGAGGAAGAGTTTCTGTTGCATGTTTGTTTTAAAATTTGTCAAAATAGTGACTGGCCATTTGTGGCTGTGACTGAAGAAATGGGGCTTACAGGTTTTGCGACCATGTATATCCAGATTAGCCAGTCCATCTGCACAGTCTGATCAAGATCTGCACTTCACTTCAATGAAACCCTTGTCATACAATATAGATCATTAGCAGCTTCTTGAAGTGTATTATTATATTATCAAGAGCAACACTGGTCATAACTCTCATAAGCCTAGTAGCCGATTTCATCAAAATTGCAAAGTATACTTCTCTAGCAAAGTATACTTTGAGGGAGTAATTATTTATTTTTCCAGAAATGCATTATTTCATATAGAACTATATGCAGAATTATTATACTGAATTTATTACATTATCACAGCCAAAATGGCTGTGATAATGTAATAAATTCAGTATAATACAAATTTATCCATAAATTGAAAATTTCTCCCTCAAAGTATTCTTTGCTAGAAAAGTATACTCTGCAATGTTGGTGAAATAGGCTACTGGTGGGGGTCAGGTGAAAGCATGCGATGGGTAATTTAACGATCGGGGTTCATTCTTACTGGAATCCCGACTGGAGACCTGGTTTGGCCCTCACATACGACTTTGGCATTTTGTATGTGACAGTTGAATCTGCTTTTACCCCTTATGCGAGTATTACGATGATTCGTAATCCTATTTTGGGGAAGGGGCAAAGTGGTTTTGGTGTGGTATGGACCTGGCACCAGGTCCGGTTATTCTGTTGATAGGCCGTTAAACACCAACCAACAAACAAACCCATAAGCCCTGTTTCTCCAGTGACAGCCACATTTATGTTTATCTCTCTATGTCTGTGATTCCATCTGTCCATCTGTCATATTGCTTTATAGAACATATTCTTTTTGTTTGAGATGTTCATCTCTGATTTTTTAAAAAAAATTCTGAGATGAACATCTCGAACAAACAAAAGTAAAATATATTTTAAAAATCCGCCCTCCCGCTTCACATTCTGCTTCACATTCTGCAAACCCCATGTCTGAGAACGAAAGTACTTATTTTAAAAAAAAAAAAAATCTCGAAATAGATATTCCAAAATATGTAGATGTGAAAAGGGAGGTAATTGCAGAGCTGGACCCTCGTGTACCGTAGGACATTTTCTACATTTGTAAATCAATACCAACCATTGGGATATAATCAATATGCTGAGAACATTACGGCTGAATATTTACACTGTCCTTACATTCATAATGGAAACAGTATATATCCCAGTACATTTATACTTTAACCCCACGTAATGTTCGCGCGACGTTGATTCGTTAAAGTTTGTTTGACGTCATTAAAATACAAGACGTTCATCGCTATTGACTGTGGTAACATTGCTGTTCTGTCAGTTGCAACTGACGTAAAACAAGATTATTCTTAATTTTAACGCCATATTTGCTTATTTACATTCTTGAATCTATCAGAAAATTCAGTGTAACTATAAGTAATAAAACCATGGGCTGTTGCGTTTACTGTTGTGTATAATACATTTGGTCTGTTTAAAGTTTGCGAGGTGTCGTTCGGACTGTATTGTACACCCCAGTAAGGACTCCACGCACTTTCAACAGACCAAATATATTGACACAACAGTAAACGCAACAGCCCATGGTTTTATTCCTTACACGGTGAACGATGTAGGTCCTCGTCAGACTGCACGGCTGTGCAGGCTGATCTGGGACTCCAATGGTCATAAACGTCATAAGGTACATGTTCTCAGCAGACGGCCCATGTTTAGTAGTCAAAATATGTGACCCGCCATCACAGAAAGGGCTTGTGGAATTTGGATCAGCTTAGCTGCCGATTAACTACAATACAAATACAATGTACTCTTAATATGGATCGGGGGCTCATTTCACTAAACTTCGTACAACTAAGAAGTTTGTAAGTGCAAAACTAAAATGTACAACACAGTTGGCATTAGCAGCCAGTTTTGTGAAAACCTTGATGGCTTTGTTGAGATCTAATGACCTCTAACTGTAGGTAGAAAATGCTAGCATTAATGAACCACATTAACCCTTAGACCGCTACTCACAACAATTGGTGTCTGCTGTTGCTTTTATATCTTGCCTTATTTCTCAATAAAAACATGGTTTGACAGCACTTAAGAAGTGCTGTCAAAGCATGTTGTAAATTATTCTAAAGTGCTGTCAAAGCATGTTTTTGATGATAAACATGGAAGATAGAAAATAAACAGCAGACGACAACAAAAATAAGATAGCGGTCTAAGGGTTAATGTGTGAATGAATTTACAAAAATCTTCGTACAAACATTTTTTTCGTACACAGTGACAGTGAAACGGGCCCCTGACATTTTGTTGGAAGGCACAATAATACTTCACAAACTCTAGAGCAAGCAGGCTGATCTGGGGTTACATACGTTGCCAACTGTATTAACCCTTAAACCGCTATCTTAATTTTTTGTTGTCTGCTGTTTATTTTCTATTTTCCATTTTTATCATCAAAAACATGCTTTGACAGCACTTTAGAATAATTGACAACATGCTTTGAAGTGCTGTCAAACCATGTTTCTATTGAGAAATAAGGCAATATATAAAAGCAACAACAGACGACAATTGTTGTGTGTAGTGTCTAAGGGTTAATTGATTGTGGCGAGTCTGAGATTGGTTACAGCCTAGATATTAGATCACTGGACTTTAACCCTCATTTCGCCGGAGACGAAAATTGTCGTCTGCTGTTTTTCATTTTTGCCTTAATTCTTAACAAAAAACCTGTTTTGACAGCACACGAGAATCGTCGTTTCCAGTGGAGACGATTCTCATGCGCTGCCAAAACAGGTTTTTATTGAGAAATATTGAAAATAAAACATTTCCAGCAGACGACAAAATTTAATTCAGCGAGTAAGGGTTAATCAAAGGTTGTGGGTTCAATCCCCGCCACAGGAATAAAAAATACATCCATGGTATTTCCATCATATTTAGTCCCGTGCAGGCACCGGGGCGGGATCAACTGATCCTGAGAATAGTGCTGCAGTAGCCATTGCTTGTCGTAAAAAGGCGACTAAACTGGCTTAACGATTGGGTTCATACTTTCCGGAACCCACTATACCGGATTTGGCCCTCATGTACATTTTTGGCTTTCTTGTATGTGAGAGTTGAGTCAGGCTATGCCCCATATATAAAAGTAAGATTAGCGCTAATCCTATTACTTTTAGGGGATGGGATAAATGATGCTGGTGTGGCGAGGGCCTGGCACCAGATCAGGTTGTTCTAATTTCAGGACTGAATATATATTTTGATTGTAAATATTGAGTTCTGAAGTTGGGATTTACCCCCCTCGGACAGGTGGATACGGGACACGACCCCGTTGACCCGTCTGCGTGTAGACTCCCTGAGGCTTGTACCTCTATGTCAGAAAAGCGGACGTTAAACCCTATTCACTCACTCACTCCATC
This sequence comes from Conchocele bisecta, assembly GCA_029237695.1. Taxonomy (NCBI): domain Eukaryota; kingdom Metazoa; phylum Mollusca; class Bivalvia; order Lucinida; family Thyasiridae; genus Conchocele; species Conchocele bisecta. The sequence goes on from CM055268.1 coordinate 49,599,950, forward strand.
ATATTTATCTTTCGGATGAGACTTGAAACCGAGGTCCCGTCCCTAAATGATCTTAGCTGTTATGTTACAAACTTAATCACTTTCACTTGTGGCGAGTCGCATATTATAGGAATGAATGGCCTTTTTGTGGAATTTATCGGGGTATAAACTTGGAAAAGTCGCGGGAATACTGGACGAAGGCCGGAAGGCCTCGTCCAGTATTCCCGCGACTTTTCCAAGTTTATATCCCCGATAAATTCCACAAAAAGGCCATTCATTCCTTATAATTCCAGCATTTGAAATAAATTCATCAAGAAAATGTGTTTATTTTCCGTTTTCTTAAGAATTATTTTAACTGCGCCTCACGGTTACGGAAAGTAGTTTGGCGTGGGTATTTACTGGGATATAAATTTTGGACACAGACTTGCTACGGGCCAATCAAATGTTAGGGAATTGTGTAAATATTTTCGTGCTGGAATTATGGTGTTATAACTTGCAACTCTTGTCATAACTTTATATCAATACCGTCCAACTTTTGGCATATTTGCTGTATATGGATGTTTATGTACAACTAAATTATACATGCCATATGGAAATAGAACATTTTAAATACATCAATGTGTAGGTGTAACTCTTTTAATAAGCCTGTTGATGTTAGTGACAATCCCATGTTAGTCGTATTTACCCCCATCACAACTATACAGGTGAAGTATGGGATCCGACCACGTTCCCTGTTCTAACACATCCATAGCTGTTGACAGGTTGTCACAATTAAATTACTAAATACTCATATGTATTTGATATGACCTGAGAAATTACCCTGGAACCTGTCGAAAAAGAACAACGTAGTTCTGTAAGCATACTTTACTCATTGATCGTAGCCTAAATATCCGTCCCGGGTTGGCATCAGTGCCCAAACTGTCAGATGGCGACCACAAGGCGACCCCAGCATAAGTCGGATCAAAAGGGTCAATCAGCAAAATTGAGTGTATAGCGTTACTGAGCACTTTGTACATTGACTACCCATATCGAACAGGCGGCTTATCGTATATGAAAATCAGTGTTGTAACCAGTGCAAACTGGCTTTCACCAGTCTGCAGTGAGAAGTACTTTCAGCATATTTATATGCACTCGCTAGCACTCGATAGAGCAGGCTATACGGTTGAATAATTCCAGCACAAACATATTTACACAATTCCCTAACATTTGATTGGCCCATAGCAAGTCTATGTCCAACATTTATATCCCAGTAAACTCCCACGCCGAACTAATTTCTGTAACCGTGAGGCGCAGTTAAAATATTTCTTAAGAAAACCGAAGATAAACACATTTTCTTGATGAATTTATTTCAAATGCTGGAATTATAAGGAATGAATGGCATTTTTGTGAAATTTATCGGGATATAAACTTCCGGCCTTCGTCCAGTATTCCCGTGACTTTTCCAAGTTTATACCCCGATAAATTCCACAAAAAGGCCATTCATTCCTACATATTAAACTAACATTAAAATCGTGAACTTCAGCAGGGTAACACAACTTCAAAAAGGCAGTAGATAATTAAGAGGTTATATGCAACTCGAAAGAGTTGCGGGGCTTCACAATTGTAGCAAAATTACAAAAATGTAATAGCATATCAAAAGGATGGCACAACTTCAAAATGGTAGCCGACGCGCATGGTAGTTAAGCATCCAAACGGCATGCAAACGGTAACACATGAGCGCCTAAATGATACTACATAAACGTCAAACGGGTACACATGACTATCAAACATGGCACCTCATGATCATCAAAAGGGTACCACATGACTGTCCAAAGGGGTACACATGGCCGTCTAAATAATACACTGGGCCCTCAATATGGCTCACGGAACCGTACCATTCAAATGGTACGCGGTACTGTACCGTTACAATGTTACAATCGTACACGTGACCGTCAAAATGGTACAAAATGGTACCAATTGATCGAGAAAATGTATCACATGATCGTAAAAATGGTACCATATTACCGTTAAAATGGTACCTCACTGCAGAATTGTACGACATCAGCATTATAAGGATACCATGTGACAGTGAAAATGGTATACAAGAGACGTCAGAAAGGTACTACATGATTATGAAAATGGTACCACCTGACCGAAAATCAGTTAACAAATGAGTGGGTGGCAGGTGGGATAATGTGATGTGTAATTTAACGATCAGGGTTCATCCTTACCGGAATTCCGACTGGACACCTGGTTTGGCCCTCACATACGTCTTTGGCATTTTGTATGTGACAGTTGAATCTGGTTATGTGAGTATTACGATTATTCGTAATCCTATTTTAGGGGAAGGGGCCAAGTGACTTTGGTGTGGTATGGACCTGGCACCATTTTTTCTCGATGTAAATATTCCGTTCTGATTTTGGGATCCCCCACAATGCAGCAGGATAAAACGGAATCGAACCCGTTTGCCCGGCCTTACATGACCTCAGCTGGTGATTGGCCGTTAAACACCAATAAACAACCAACAAACAGTTAGCAAATGTCGCCTAAGTGATAACATGGACTATCTCGTGGACAGACCCGAAGCAGTTTTTCTATTGACATACGTACCGAAACGGTCGATAATCAATCACATGTCACGCATAAAACAATAACAAACTAACAAACCATGTCACACCTTTCACTTCCGAGTGACCGCGAAATTCGTCCTGTCACATGTGAAAATGTAATCTGTTTGCAAAACGACAACATTACCATTGCATTTTAGTCTATGCAACACGATGGAGAACCATGTGATAAGAGGGTACATAATACACAGTGAAACCTCTATAAACCGGACACCCTGGGACGTCCCCAGGGTGTCCGGCTTAGAGAGGTTTCACTGTAAATCAGACATTATGAGCCATAGTAGGCCGCTATTTATATGCGTTCACGAACAGACATTATCACTGGAGATAAATGACCAAGAAACCCACACAAAATAAGATCACAGGTGCTTTCTTGGTGTCCGGTTTACAGAGGTTCCACTGTGATGACGGCTGAACAGGGCCTACAACTTTGCGTGCATACCATTCATTTGCTAAAGTATCGCCACATAGCCTGGTCTGGGATAGTACATAACTATAATTACATTACATCACATTGCATTACAGTGGGTGGCAGGTGGGAGCACGCGATGGGTAATTTAACGATCGGGGTTCATCCTTTCCGGAATCCCGACTGGAGACCTGGGGCCCGTTTCACTAAACTTCCTACGACTAAAATGTTTGTAAGTGCAAAATTATGATAGTCTGTAAATTGCACATTAATAATGTTTTCTTGTAAAAAATTGATGGATTTACAGACGATCCTAAATTTGCACTTACGAACATTTTAGTCGTAGGAAGTTTAGTGAAACGGGCCCCTGGTTTGGCCCTCACATAAGTATCGTCCCTTCGTAGCGAAGTGACGGAAGTTTAATTATTAAATTTTCTCGTGAATTTTGTATGTGACAGTTGAATCTGGTTATACCCCTTATGTGAGTAATACGTTATTCGTAATCCTATTTTAGGGGAAGGGGCCAAGTGACTTGGTGTGGTATGGACCTGGCACCAGGTCAGGTTATTCTAATTTCAGGGCTGAATATATTTGTTCTCGATGTAAATATTCCATTCTCATTTTGGGATTTTCCCCCCAATGCAGCAGGTTAAATGGGATCGAACCCGTTTGCCCGGCCTTACATGACCGTAGCTGTTGATAGGCCGTTAAACACTAATAAACAAACAAAACATTGCATTACATACGTGTTATTTGCGTTTTAAGCGTTCTTTGTTTACTCTCTACTTCGTGGAGAGTTAGCTATGAATTTTGCATATACACACTTTATTATGCGAGTTTATGATACTATTTTGTCTCATATTGTATAATTTTCTCTCCATAACAAACGAAGTATGAACGTCAACGTTCTGCAGATTATTGATATATTTTAATGCGCGAAATGGAAATGTTATTCCGCAAATTTATACCATTGACTGGTGTAGCGATATAGTGCAACCTATTTCCTATAAAGCGGAAACCGTGCAGCTAGGTTTGGGAATATAACCTGATAACTGACTGGGAAGTCACAGATGGTGTATGCTCTGTTATTGATATAATTACTGTCTGTTCCACGTTTTGCTGCCGACGAAAATTTGGCCATCAATAACAAAAAAGTCACCCTCCCCAAATTGTTTTTGATTTTATTGCGAAAAACAGATTTTCCTATGGGAATTTAACATGGGTAGTCAATTTCCACAAATTTTCGTTTTTTGATCCTGAAGATCAAAAAACGAAAAATTTGGTAAATTGACTCCGAAACCTGGCGAGATAGTTTGAAAATGATGTAACTAAGAAAGAAAACAAGTTAGATTTTGAAAATCGGTCAACAAATAAAAAAAATATTTAAAAAAAAAATATTTTTGGCCCCCATGTTAAATTCCCATAGGAAAATCGTTTTTTTCGCAATAAATTCAATATTTGATGGAATTTCATCAAATAATTTTTTTTTGTTATTGATAAAAAAGTACATACTTACTTTTAAATATTTAATGTGTTTAATAGCCATAAGTTCGTCGGCAGCAAAACGTGGAACAGACAGTAGATGTATAGTATCAGCCATTGTCTTTTATGCCCGCACCATCGCAGCAACAGTTTCGGTTTCTGTGTGGGAGTAGGGATGGGGTATAAGCGTCTGGAGGGAAGGGGTGTTGATCCTCGTTGCGTTTTGTCTCACCCACGTTAGTGAAAAGTGAGATGTAACGGTCACACTCTCATGGTTCGTAAGTCGGATCATTACCACAATTCATCAATAGGTTCCGCACGTTGATGGCTATCCAACCACCCACTGTCACTCCGGTGAGATTGACCTTCGTCCGTATGACCCAGTCCTACTCATGATCAGTATCCGGGGGCCGTTCCACTAAACTTCGTACGACTAATATATGCTCAATAAATCTAAATCCAATAATTGTTTACAAGAATACGAATGTGAAATTTACAGACTACAGACTATCATACTTTTGCACTTGTTTAGTCGTACGACGATCAGTGAAACGGCCCCTAGAACAACAGTGCGGTAGGCACAGAACTAAACATGGCACATATACGATTGTTAGTTCGAGATACCATGCGTTCATTCGTCGCGTAGAAATAACAATTATGGCCGAAAATCCTTCGTTTCTAAAGTTCGTTCCTTGGTTTCCACGTCGCGCCAAGACGATGACTAAGACCATTAAGTTTTGTTCCTTCATTTCTACTCTGCGTATAGACGAAAATTAAAGTTCACTAAGTTTCGTCTCTACACGGCGTAAAACCGAAGAGATGAGATGTCTCTAACTTCGGTTATTCATTCGGCACCAGGGAGGCGTTTCACTAAACTTCGTACGACTATAGTGCAAACTTATGATCGTCTGTAAATTTCACTGTAACAATTATGATAGCGTGAAACATTGGCATGGAACATCCTATTAAGTTACTTGGTGTTGAAAGGGTTAAACGTCAAGACACCAACTAGTATACGTCGCGGCATTACCGAACAGCCGCAGCATGCAACAAGTCCAGACCTTTACAAGTCGCATACATAGAGAATAGTAGGTTAGTGCCATGAATTGGAAAAAATATCTGGAAAGGCTCAGGAAACGGGATGGGCGAGGCTCTGCCGAGCACATCCCGTTTCCGTGCCGCGCCAGATATTTTTTCCGATTCACGGCACTAACCTGCTATTCTATTTATCCCGTCAACACCTAAAAATGGCTTTAAAATGTAAAAATAGTATTGACTGGATATCAAAAATGTTTCACGCCTCTGTGTTTCACGGCACATACGCACTGTGTTGACGGGATAATTTATTATTATATCCTCCAAATGTACACTCTGATATTATATGTGTAATAAAATTAGTCATTTACATACAATGTTTCTATTAGGCTTTTCTATTATGATGATTCATAGTTTCATTATATGCAATACACATGAGCTCGGCCCTGGTAATACCTGTCCTATTGCCTCGCTGATTTTGATTTCGAAAAAATATCAATGATTTCAATAAATTACGTCGAAAGTTGGCACAACATTCAGAGCTAATGTGGATGAGCTCTGAATTTGTTTTTACCTTTCAACATCATTTACGGAAATATAATACGAAGGGAGATAATAAAAACACCGGGAAATGTCTTTAAACGTATGCAAATACATGTATACCGGTAGCCGTGTTGTACATATCGCTGACAATGACAGCCCTGGGCGACACTCCATCTCAGATCGGTGTGCTGTCACAGTAATTGTCCGGTGATCATTAGACTAATTAAGAAAAGACAACACACAGTTGGTAACATACAGGCATGTGCATAAGGTGACACACTGGCGAACAGGATTACTATTTCAATAACAGGAGAAGGTAATATTTTACTATATTTTGTTTCAATGTTATCACGTGTGTTGAGATCAGCGTCATTGCTGCTTTTGTTCTGAGCATTGTTGGCGTGACTTTAGCGTCATGGGTTATGGGTTAAGCTGCGTTCCAGGAGCCCGTTTCACTAAACTTCTTACGACTAAAATGTTCGTAAGTGCAAAATTATGATAGTCTGTAAATTTCACATTAACAATGTTTTATTGTAAACAATGACTGGATTTACATTTATTGAGCGTAGGCTGCATATGCAGCCTATGCTCAATAAATGTAAATCCATAAATTGAAATTTACAGACGATCTTAAATTTGAACTTACGAACATTTTAGTCGTAATAAGTTTAGTGAAACGGGCCCCTGTATTTCAATAGAAGACTACGGTCAGGATTATGCAGGGGTATTTGTGTCATTTGATTAGGGTACATGGTACGATTTCAGGAATCATGGCAACTTCAGCACTGGAACCACAATATACTGGGTATTTGGTTTCAGTGCAGCATTTGCAATGCCCCTGCCCCACTCCTCATATGGTGGTTCGTTAGGGACGTTACCATGGCGAAAAAAGCGAAGAAACGAAGAAAATTTAATAATTAAGGGACGATACTTATAGCGCTATAAGGTCAATAAATTACTTCCTTTCGTCGCCTTCATGACGCTAATTATCGTTCCTTCGCCACGTAGGAACGAAGAGACGAATTTTAGTTTCATTGTCACGCTGTCTGTCGTTATCAGGCTTCAATAGTTTATTTGATAAGGAGCTACTCTCGTCACAAATCCCATAAGCCACATTTCTCCAGTCACAGCCACATAAGACATTGCTGCTGAACGGGCATAAAACACCATTGACTTACCTATTTTGTTTAATCGATAATTACTAATCGTGCTAATGTATCGCACATTTTGATTGACCGATTGCCCTCAGGGAACCAACCAACGGTTGTGAGACAATATACTAGTAATGAAGGATCTAGCAGAGGTTTAGCAATGATACCCCATCCATCACCTTTGTAAGTTCACGGTTGTATGTCGTGTGTGCCTGTTGACCTCGGTGTGTATAAGTATACCCAGTGTATCGTCTAGAGCTACACGGAGACCCAAACACATCAGTGTGTTAGTTTGTATGGGTTTCACTGGCTGTTGTATCTGACGATCATCGCTGTTTGAGATTATAAAGTGCAGGAATAAGTCTTTGAGTGCTTATACATGTACAGGGAAACCTCTCTAAACCGGACACCCTGGGATGTAGCCTGGGTTTAGATATGTACCATATTCACATATGAAACACATTCACACATGTTATAAACATAGCACGTACTACGGATCCCTGCAGGAGACGTATAATTTTTTTTTTTATTAATTCGTTCCCACAAAATAACAATTCGTTCCCTCAATTTAACAATTCGTTCCCTCTAATTAACAATTCGTTCCCACGATATAACAATTTGTTCCCACCAATTAACAATTCGTTCCCACGATATAACAATTCGTTCCCACGAAATAACAATTCGTTCCCACGTGAACGAATTGTTAATTCGTGGGAACAAATTGTTATATCGTTGGAACGAATTGTTAATTCGAGGGAACGAATTGTTAAATTGAGGGAACGAATTGTCATTTCATGGGAACGAATTGTTAATTCGAGGGAACGAATTGTTATATCGTGGGAATGAATTCCCCTGCGGGGCTCCGTAACAGACGGAGAAACGGATGCACCAGATATATGGTGGTTTATTAAGGACATTTCATCTCTTCGTTCCTTCGCTGCCTAGAAACGAGGATTAATAACTTTAATGAATACAGTTCGTTCTTTCGTTGCCACGCAGCGTAGAGGCGAACAAGTGGCGTTTGATGCACACCCTCCTACACTTTTGCATATGCGACCATTGTAGACACAGGCATATGTTTACCCTAGGAGTCCTTCATCAAGCGGCTAGCGGGTAATGTGACCGACATGTATATAATAGTAAATTTGCCATGGGAAGACAAAACGAAGGTCTCAATTTTGGTCATATTCCTCAAATCAAGTCGGCAAGGAAACATTATGCCACATCCAAACTGTCTAAGTAATACATGAAGTACATTTACTCAAAACATGGAAAGAGAAAGCCGATTCTATATAGTACATGCATTTGTATATTCTGGACTGTTGCCCGCATTACATTTATTTTATCCCATCGCGTAGCGAAAATGGGATATAGGGATGTTCAAGTCGTCAAGGTTAAGGTTGAGGTCAAATAACTTATACATTTGCGTCCAGTAACTACTTTACTGTACAGCCAATTGGCATGATACTTCATGCGCGTGTTCTTTATCACCCATATTTTCATTTCCCATCCCACCCGTGCTCTTGTCATGCCCATACATGGTCAAACAACGTTCAGTAAATGCGAGCGTGTGTGCGTTTCTCCATTCTCTTATAACGTATTTACTGTATGACCGATTGGCTTGAACTTTCATGTGCATATTTATTATCCATATTTTCATTCCCCACCCCACCCATGCTCTCCCCATGCCAAAGGTCATGGCCAATTAACTTTGAAGCTTCGTCCAGTAGATGTGTGTACGTTTCCCCATTCTCCTATAACTTCTTTACTTTATGAACGATCGACTTCAAGCTTTATGTGCATGTTTCCCCATCATTCATATTTCATTCTCCGCCCTATGCGTACTCCCCCTTGCCCAAGTTCGATATCAAATAACTTTGAACTTTTCCGTCTAGTAGAGACATGCGAGTTTCTCCGTTCGCTTATAACTTCCTTATTGTATTCTCTTAACACATCATGTACCTGTTTGTCATCATCTCACCCCAGGTCAATATATGTAAACGCATTCACCGTTTTGTATGATTCAATTTCAAGTAATTATAGTTGTCGTCTCGCACTGCATGTGTCCCTTTTTCAAAATATTTTACGCGCCAAATGTGCATTTTTTTCTGGCCTTACCATGCTGCTTTTTGCTCCTGGATTGAACCTTTATTTTTGTAGCGAAAATGTGTGACCAATATTGTAGCTCCAGATCTATATAACGATATATATTGCTAATTGATAGTAGCATGGCGGGTGTTTCACTGATGGAATGGCGACATTGTTTGTTCAGTCTACCTCCTGTCATGTGATACTATGACACCCACCTCTAAGAGTCGTATTTGCTCTATGATTATGGCGTCAGCTGAAACACATTTTACGCTTACAATGCAGTTAAATATGGATACTTTCTACAATTTAAGTGTTAACTCTAACACCGCTATCTATTATTTTTTGTTTTCCATTTTTATCATCAAAAACATGCTTTGTCAGCACTTTAGAATAATTTACAACATGCTTTGACAGCGCTTCAGAATTATTTCCATTGGAAATGATTCTGGAGTGCTGTCAAACTATCTTTGTTATTGACAAATAAGGCAAGATATAAAAGCAACAGCAGACGACAATTATTGTGTGTAGCGGTCTAAGGGTTAAGAAATTACAAGATGTTTGGTGTTATTATTTATATCATGTTTGGTGGATGAAAGTTATGGCACATTCGATGATGCGACTACAAACACGTGTGTGTGTGTGTATACATATTGCCAATGAGTGTTGTATTTGTGAGGGCAACGGGAATGCCTGAAACACTGGGAGTATCAATTTACTCACACACGAATTACTGCTATTGCCAATTAACTCTTATAGGGTATTTAGTCAGAAATATCTGAGATATCTCTGTCTAAATACCATGTGATAGTGAATTGGCAAGATATCTCTGTCTAAATACCTTCTGAGAGTAAATTTGTTAGATATATCTCTCTCTAACTACCTTCTGAGAGTACATTTGTAGCATATATATCTGTCTAAATACCTTCTGAGAGTACATTTGTGGCATATATTTCTGTCTAAATACCATGCGAGAGTCAATTGGCAAATATATATATGTCTAACTACCATGAAATAGTGGTTTGACAATTACATTGCCCAAATATCAGTTCACTTGTCCGCGTTGTCGAATGCTGCGTAGATGTTAGTGATTTTTATCCTACATTCCAACACGTATTACTAACTTAAGAACAAGGCGGCAGTGGGCTGGCAACATTGCTGACGGGTTTATGGCTGCAGTTATTGGTGTAATTAACAAAGGACATGTAATGTCATTGATTGTTGACATATTTACAAGCTGTGCACCTTAGTTATTGGCGGCAGAACATTGGAACATAAAGACAACACCTGACGACAATTTACATGCAAATGGTGCATAGCCAGAAAACAACGATCGATTTCGCTACTTCAAAGATATGCTCAATTAACAGTCATTTACAATGGTACTTATACATAATGTAAACGGATAGACATGTTGTAACGTACGAGACATAGGCATATGCTCTACTCTCTGTATCAGGAAACCTTCGCAAATTATACGGCTATATAACCAATGCAAACAGAATATTGTTTTGATAATATTACTTTTTTATCAAAATTTAAGACTAAGCCGTCTTTTTATTTGGTCAAATGTTGTACTACTGTCTGTTTCACGAAACCTGCCAAACGTTTACGGCTATACAAACAATGCAAAAACAATATTTTTTTCGATAATATTAAATTATAGCAAAATGAGCCTACTTTTTATTTCGTGAAATTTTTATCAAATATTGATTTTTATAAACAAGTTCCCCATGTTAAATCACCATAGAGAGTGAAGATGTCTATAGGGATTTAACATGGGAAAGTTTTCAAAATTTCAGAAATAGTGGACAGATTTTCAAAATGTAACTTGTTTTCTTAGTTAGATCATTTCCAAGCTATCTAGCCAGGTTTAAGAATATTTTTTTCCCATGTTAAATTCCCATAGAGAACTCATTTTTCTACATAAAATCAATATTTGACCAAATTTCACGAAATAGCCTGAAAGATGGCTCATTCTTAATTTTTTATATAATTTAATATTATCGAAAACAACATTGTTTTTGCATTGTTTATATGGCCGTAACATTTGGGCAGGTTTCGTGAAACAGACAGTAGTAAATCATGTTTACCAACTGGTTGCTAATGCATGAGCCATACGGACGCCATAAAATCGATTACATTGCACGGACTGCACTATTTAACAATGGATGATTGTCCTAGAACGTTCGTCTGCCATAACGTATGCACATCATCTATATTTACATGAACTATCTCATACCTTTAACTATAGATTTCGCGTTAACTATTTTATTTTCAGTATAGCACGAATTCTTACATTTTAATTGTCTGAATATGCCATTAATCCGAAAATATTACTATATGTAGTACATGTACTGACGTTCTTTAAAACGCCAGAACATATAAGAGATATAGAGAATAGTAGGTTAGTGCCGTGAATGGGAAAAAATGTCTGGCAAGGCTCAGGAAACGGGATGGGCGAGGCTCTGCAGAGCACATCCCGTTTCCGTGCCGCGCCAGATATTTTTTCCCATTCACGGCACTAACCTACTATTCTATTTATCCCGTCAACACCTTCAAATGGCTGTAAAATGCAAAAATTGTATTGACTGGATATCAAAAATGTTTCACGGCACCGTGTTTCACGGCACATACGCACTGTTTTGACGGGATAAAATAACAATATATCCAAGAAATCAAGAATGTAAGAAGATTAGACTAGAAATAAAGTACGTGAGAAGCTAGAAGCTTATTTCGGCATTGGATACAGTAAGACAACAGCAATAATATAAAAAAAAAACAGTGCAGATCCTGATGAGGCGGCTCGTTACGAGCCGTCACATCTGGATCTTCACGGTTTTTCAAACATTGGCCGTAGTGACAATACGGCATGTTTTCTATGGGGAACAGGCGATTTATTTGACAACAGTCAATAACGGAGCAGACAAATTGCTTGTTGTACATCGGCAATAATGTCCAGAACTTCTACACCAGCCACATATGTGAGACGAGACTATTAATTACGTGTACATACATGATGGTCGATGTTTGTCAAATCGTTGTTGGTTCTGTTAATGACGTGTACATACAGTGTGGTCGATGTTTGTCATTTCTTTGATAAAATCACTAACATCAACGCAACCTTCGAGAACACAGACAACGCGGACACGTGGACTGATATTAGTTCACTGTGATTGTAATTTGACTCTTACATGGTACGTTTACGATAATTCGTAATCATATTTTAGGGGAAGGGGCCAAGTGACTTTGGTGTGGTATGGACCTGCCACCAGGTCAGGTTATTTTAATTTCAGGGCTGAATATATTGTTTCTCGATGTAAATATTCAGTTCTGATTTTGGAATTCGCCCCCCCCCTCCCCCCCCCAATGCAGCAGGTTAAAACGGGATCGAACCCGCTTGCCCGGCCTTAAATGACCTTAGCTGTTGATAGGCCGTTGAACACCAATAAACAAACAAACAAACTTACATGGTACGTTTGGCGATTATACAGGTGACAATAAGCCACCTTGTCATTTGTTATGGACTACTGTTTGTCCCACTCAAAATCCGCCGATTGCGATTGGCGCAATATACATATTAAATATAAAACATATGAAACTTCAGGCATTTTATTTTTAATAGTATGTTACCTATTCCATTTATATTTGGCGAAATTCTATTCAAAGTTATATTTTCTCAACTAAAATATAAATAAACTGTAACTGACGGCAGCCATTTGAGGGCATAGAATTTTTGAATTCTCAGATTCAATCAGAAATATATGTGTCAACTATTAATATATGCAAAGACCATGCACATATCTGCCAACATAATATTCAAAGATGACACGTAATGATCACCAAACGAATACACTGATTGTTAATAATGAATTGTTGCACAACACTACGTCATGGCGACGTAACGACGCGTTATGCAGCGTTTCACCTACATCTGTCAACGTGGGACCGTGTCCGGATAGCGCGCGTCATTTGTCACCGCGGAACTAGGCAACGGACGCGGTGACGCGGGTCATTTGTCAACTATTTCACCATACAGGTGGATAAAGCGCGGCCGTGATGGTATAAATAGAGAATAGTAGGTTAGTGCCGTGAATGGGAAAAAATATCTGGCAAGGCTCAGGAAACGGGATGGGCGAGGCTCTGCCGAGCACATCCCGTTTCCGTGCCGCGCCAGATATTTTTTCCCATTCACGGCACTAACCTACTATTCTATTTATCCCGTCAACACCTACAAATGGCTGTAAAATGCAAAAATTGTATTGACTGGATATCAAAAATGTTTCACGGCACCGTGTGTCACGGCACATACGCACTGTGTTGACGGGATAATTATTAGACATAGCATAGGATAGGATCTCGTTACCACGAGTTAGCTATGTCGTTCCCACGAGACAGCATCTCGTTACCACGATATAGCATCTCTAACTATTACGATGACGGATAGAAACGTGACGGATATACGGACTAAAGACAGACGGACGGACGGGCAGACGGACGGACACCCGTGACGAAAACTAATGACATATTTTCTTTCAAATACACTATACACTACCGACTGCGCTAAGGTTGCCAATATTTGTCAATATTTGTCAATTGTTTCATTTCAAAATACTTGAATATTGTGCTTGAACTCAAGCAGCTTGACTGTCTGAGACTGAGCTGTGCTACAGTTCAGGCTCAGGCAATGCAACTGCTTGATTGCTAGTTGAGATTGCCTATAGACGTTCAGAAACATGGACATCTGTAGCGTATTTCACCAACATTGCAAAGTATACTCATCTAGCAAAGTATAATTTGAGTTAGAAATTTTCAATTTACGGATAAATTTATTAATTTTTATTATACTGAATTTATTACATTATCACAGCCATTTTGGCTGTGATAATGTAATACATTCAGTATTATAATTCTGCATACTTTTAATCATCAAATATATGCAGTCGTTAGTTCTGTATGAAATGATGCATTTCGGGAAAAATAAATGATTACTCCCTCAAAGTATACTTTGCTAGAAAAGTATACTTTGTAATTTTGATGAAATCGGCTACTGGGAAAGATTACCGCAGGGGGTGGTGTAACTATCTGGCCAGCTTGTTCAACTACAACGGCAGATATGAACTGTACACAGTCTTCAACCAACGACTGCAGCACAATGAGGCCTTCTTGTATCACAAAGGATGTTTCATCTCTTCGCTTCTACACGGTATAGATAAAATATTAAGGGACGTACATTTCGTTTTTTCGTTTCTATGCGGTGTAGATACAAATATTAAGGGACGTACATTTCGTTTTTTCGTTTCTATGCATTGTAGATACAAATATTAAGGGGCGTACATTTCGTCTTTTCGTTTCTGTGCGGTGTAGGTACAAACGAAATGTCACTGACTAGCCACCACATCCTTGAGTTCTATAATTATTTTCTCTGTTCCAGTAGCAAAGACGAACCCCAGAATAATGAGTCACGCCATAACGTTGACGGTCGTGTATTTCCTGATAGGGGCGGGGATCAGGGTATGCTGGGGCTACAGCACGGGGGCACCGACAGCCGCCTGCGGGGACATGACCCCGGGGCACGGATACCCAATCAACACGGGCGCCACGCCCTACTTAGTCGAGGTCTCCAAGACCCAGTATAGCCCAAACGAACGGATATACGGTGAGTTAACATAAATGAGACGTGCCGTATGATACTTACCTTAGGACATTTGCGTAATTTCATTACATACGTTTACAAAAGTTGACAAAATGTTCAGAGTACATGCGGAATATGAAATATTGTAAAAAATGTAAACGTATTTCATGAAATTACGCAGATGTCCGAAGGTACACAATCACATGGCTTGTCTCCTATGAGTATGCCAGGTAGATGCAAAGGGATACATCGTGACAGGGATGGTGAAATGGTTAAACATGTCATAAATGGGGCGTATGACCAGTGTAGATCCTGATCCAATAGCACACTCCTGTAGCCTGATAACGAGTTACATGTATATTGCTTGTTAGATGCACGACGTGTGTTTCAATGATCGAAATGCGAACAGTGCAGATCATGATCAGACTGTGCGGATGCACAGGCTGATCTGGATCTACACTGGCCAGAAAAGCCATAAGCCCCATTTGTCCGGTCACAGCCACATATGAGTATGTCAGATAGATGCATAGGTGGATAAAGCGTGACAGGGATGGTAACATGGTTAAACATTTCTTAAATATGTTTAGAAACCAACAGTAACGTAGAGAAATAAAAGTGTCCATGGAAACAAAAATCGCACCTAAAGTCCGCTAATAGAGAGTCAGAGAGATACAAATTGCCATTCAAACTAAAAATCGCCTCTAAAGGCCTATTATTAGAGGACTTTACAAGCGTCTTGTTTGTTGTCATGGCAAATTTTATTTGTCTGACTTTCTGCTGGCTTCTATTTCTTACAAGAAACGTGACAGACGGACGGACGGAAAAACGGACGGACACCTGTGACGAAAACAAGATACCTTTTATTTTCTTAAAAAACAACAACCCGAATATAATCAGTAAATCGTATTGTATTTTTTAAGAAAGACAATCGTACATAATACAGTTACAGTAGCGAATGCGGTAGTAGACCATACTTAATTTCACTAATTGTTGACGGTAAGTCACATCGGTATTAACGTGTTTGTTGACGTATACGATGTTTGTGACATTGCCGGTGACCAGCCATAACATGGACCATGTGTTCATCAATCACCATTCACTCACCGGCTGCGGCTAGATTGTCCTTCTCAATTGCTTTTATTTTGTTTTGCAATTGGTAAGTGTACATACACACACGTGACTTATAAACAGACAAATTGAATAAATGATCTGTGACGTGACTGAAATGTTGTTTATCACTGTTTACAAATTCATATACTTGATGAGACGATGCTCTTTTTTATTAGTATAAAACTAATTAATATTCCCAACATAAAAGCTAAACAACCTTTTTCTGTTTAAAAGACACGTACATTAAACATGCCACATTCTGTCATTTCTACACCACACACAAAATTACCATGACTGCAAACATAATCCGGACTAGCCGTCTCATCAGCATTGTTTTATATTTCACTTATGAACTATATAGTACAGTCGAACCTCCCCAAACGGCCACCTCTCTACAACAACACCCTCTCTATAACAGCCGCTATTTTATATCCCAAATGGGTGATGTCCTCTGTATCTAACCATTAGATTGCTGTGCACGAAAATTGCCGTCTGCTGTTGCTTTGCCTTCTTTATCAATAAAAACATGTTTTGACAGCATTTTAGAATCATTTCCATTGGAAATGATTCTAAAATGTTGCCAAAGCATGTTTTTATGAGAATTATCGAAGAAAATAAATAAACAACATTAACCTCCCTACAACAGCCACCTCTCTACAACAGCCAGTTTTGCGTCTTCCCATGGGTGGCTGTTGTAGAGAGGTTGCACTGTATAGTGTGACAATTAACATGACACATTCCATACCATGATACCCTTATGATACAGAAATAACAAAAGAAAATGTTTAGATTCTATATCTTCATTCATAGGAAGACTTTCATTTTTACAAGTATAGCAAAACATGGAATGGTCTATGTTAATTGTTTGTATGAATCGAAGATATAGGATCTAAGCATTTTCTATATCCTTTCATTTATTACATAGCATATGGCATCGACTGTTCTATGTTAATTGTTTGTATGAAGATATAGTATCTAAAACAAATATGCATCATCCATTTATTACAAGTATAGCACGACGTGGGCTGTTCTGTGTTAATACTTTAACATAGCATGACATAGTTGCGAACATTAATCCTTGCAATCTACTCCCGTACACAGTACACAGTACGGGAGTAGATTGCAAGGGTTACTGTTCACAACTGAGCATGACATCGACTGTTCTATGCTAATTATTGTATAAATATATAGGAACTCTGCATGTTAGTCACGTCCGTCCGTTCCAAGTTGTGGTTATTCATTCCAGTGAGGATCCGAGCGTGCGGACAATCACGGTTTAAGGGCTTCATGATCCAGCCCCGGTCGGCGATGTTCCCCGATAGACCCGCCTTCCTGGGCGCCTTCCTCAGGGTCAGGGGCACACGGCACGAGTGTGTCCGCTCGGGGGTGAGTTTCGGGGGTGGGGGGGGGGGGGGTCTTCCTCAGTGGCACGCAGCACGAGTGTATTCGCTCGGGGTAATTCCCGGGGTCAGGGGCACGCGGCACGAGTGTGTTCGCTCCCCCTACTCTCTATAGCACCATAACAGAAAAAGAAAAATGTAATATTAATACAAAATAAAAGTACACAACCGTTACGATATAGAGACATGGCATGTTAGTCTTCCACTGTCTGCAAAACCAACATGTATCTTGTTACTATTAGAGTGGGTAACAGCGAGTTTGCTCAATTTAATGTTGGGAATGAACTCATTCATTGAAGCTCATCATAATTTGTGACTGAGACGAAACGATTTGGGCATTTTCAATAGTGTATACACTGACCATGGTCTGTACCGTTCATTATGTACCGTACATTGCATTACACCCTATAACACAAATGTGTTCAATTTCATGTGTTACACTTTATATCCTCTCTATTAATAATGATATTGACGGGTAAGAACATAACACTATACATTGAAGTGCTTATATACTTGAATTACATTGAACCTCTCTATACCGGACACCCTATGAGGTTCCGAGTGTGTCCGGTTTAGAGAGTTTCCACTGAAGTACATAGGGAGTCCGGTTTAGAGAGGTTCAACTGAGGTCTCTAATGTGTTCGGTTTAGAGAATATGAGGTCCCTACGGTGTCCGGTTTAGAGAGGTTCCACTGAGGTCCCTAGTGTGTCCGTTGGACACACTAGGGACCTCAGTGGAACCTCTCGACACATTGACCATGTGGTCACTATGGATTTTGTCCAGGTAAGGTGGCCGCGAAAGTTGGATATGGTTTTGAGAGATTCAACTGAGGTCCCTGGGATGTCCGGTTTAGAGAGTTTCCACTGAGATCCGTAATGCGTTCGGTTAGAGAGCTTCCACTGTACATGATGGTGTATATTTGTAGGCCGTGCTGACCCACAACAGCTCGGTAGACAAACAGTCCGTCACGTTAACGTGGATCGCCCCGCCAGGTGCCGCCGGTCACGTGGTATTCAGGTACGTCGCCGGCAGACTGGATATAGTGTTATAGCCGTACAGACGAACATATACATTCGTACATTCATATGAAGGCACACTGAAGCCCAGCCACAGTAATTGCTTGTTAGAAGCATATCTGTTGTTTCGCTTCTGAAGCCTGATATCGATCTGTATTGCTTGTTAGAAGTATGGCCGTTGTTTCATTGATGATGTGGAATGCCAGTGCAGATCCTGCGGATGTACAGGCTGATCTTGGGCTGCACTGATCGCAAAACCCATAAGCCACATATCTCCAGCCACTGTCACATATACACTTTGTACATCTATTTGAATGCATACAGAAATTCAGCCATTGGAAAATAATTACAACAGCTACTGCAGGTGAAATATTTGTTGAAATACCTTGCACTTCTGGTCTTATTTTGTATTGTACTGAAATGAGCTATATTTGGGTATCTGTACACACCATTTCTCGTAATTATATAATGCACGGCAATTGTACAATATTTGTATTGTCTATATTTTATGTTCATACTATTAAATGGTTATATAGGCGCTAATTAAGCATTAATTTTCTATACTATATCACCACGCGTGATTTCGTGAATTTATAGCATCTTTTCCAAGGATTGAATGAGATGTGATGAATATACAAATGACACTTCAAATATATAGAGGCTATTCATATTCATGCAACTAATATGACATGCATGCTCATCGAGTGGTGTGAAATGCTCATGTTTCCCTCGTGAAATATGGACATTTCACACAAATCGCTTAACGCATCGAGTGGTGTGAAATGCTCATGTTTCCCTCGTGAAATATGGACATTTCACACAAATCGCTTAACGTATATGTTGTATTCGTTGCAAAATATGAATATTTTATTTATTATATACCTCACCCAGCATTAGTCAGTACTAATATTTCATCGGAAGATATTTATTTCATCGTAAAACTATGTATTTCATGGATAGGTACAATTAAAACACCTTTACTGCTATGTATTCTGGTGTCTGGATAATACCGTTCCCCATACACTCAAATTAACCACTTCAGAGCACTTTCCCAATGTTTGCAAACAGTGTAGATCCAGATGAGCCGGCTCGTAACGAGCCGTCTCATCCGGATCTGCACTATTTGTTGATACATTCTTATTTTTGACCCTTGTATGATTAATGGAATACACGTAGTTAAAATGGATACATGGAGGAGTCCATACCAGGGGTGAAAGGATTAAACACAAACCGTGCCAAAAGTTACGACTACGTTTCCAGAGTGACGTTCGTGCAGTCGTTCACCAACTACTGGGTGGCCATCAACTCGCCCGTCGTCTACGATGGCGTGTCACGCGACCTGAGCATGATGCAGGTGTTCAGCCTCCAGTCACCGACGAGTCAGACGTGTATGTCGGGGAGCGCCGCGACAACGGCAGCCGTCAACACCACGGTGGCTACATCACCACCCACCACCACCACGGTCCCTACCACCACCACCACTACACCCACCACCACCACCACTACATCGCCTACCACCACACCAACCACAACCACACCCACTACAACCACACCCACCACTACGACGCCGTCTACCACTACCACAACCACTACTGTACCCACGACAACGACGACAGTGGCCACGACCACGACTACTGCATCGACCACAACTGCTGAACCAACGACCACATTTGTCTCGTGGTCGTCAACAGACTACTGGGCAGACTGGTGGGAAACGACGACAGGTGGGCTACCGGCGATAGAATCCACGCCCCTAAATCCAACAACAACAGGCCGAACTACTACAACCACAACTCCACCACCTACAACAACATCGACAAAAGCCACACCACCACCACCAACAACAACTACAAAAGCTACAACTACAACAACAAAGGCCACAACAACAACAGCTACAACTACTACAACATCAGCAACCACAACGAGCACGACAACGACTCCGCCCACGACAACCACCACTACACCTACCACTACTACAACTATCCCGAGCACTGCTCCGACCACAACAGTTCCAACAACAACTACCACTCCACCAACAACAACTACCACCTTGCCGACCACAACTACCACTCAAACAACAACAACAACTACTACTAGAAAACCCACCACCACCACCACCACTACAACTACCACTTTACCGACAACAACCGTTGCATACACTACCGAATATATCCCTGTTGAAATGACAACTGCGTACTCGGAACCCGCCTACTATGACATTGGCTTTGGCATTTCTGAAACAACAACAGCAGCACCAACGCCAGTCACCACGTACAGAGCACGCCCGGCAATGACGCGGCAACACACGACTTCCATGTTCCTGGATCTCACGTTTCCGCCAATCACGACCCCGCCCACGGAGCCTCCCAGAACGACACGCGCCACCACAACCAGTACTCGCCGCATCACCACCGCCGCCACCACCACCACAGCCAGGACAACAACAACCAGATCCACTACCACACCGCCACCCCACCACCCCCGGCAACCACCGAGTTTGTGGGAGACTTGCCGCTCACACCCGACCCCGGCTGTGGAGTGACACAGGGATGTTTCGACGACTGTAAGCACGGGGCCTGTAGCTTCATCGTTGCATGGAAAACAAGGCGCGACTCAACGGAATTCGAGATCAGAACGAAACCGACATTGGACAAACCTTGCTGGGCAGCCATTGGATTCAGCAACGACAGGCAGATGGTATGTGCGAAATAATGTGTTTAATTTTCGAGTTCTTAGTTACGTCTACAAGGATTATTTAAAGTCACATGTTTCTTCATATCATATTATTATTTAGTTGGCATTAACCATATATATTCATATATATATATTATCATTTCACATACGTTTCTACTGGAGATAATTGGATATTTGTAGACATTAATGGTGATTTTCCCTACACTCAAGGAAGCCCTGATATCTCCATTTTAAATGCTGTTTTATTTCACATGACTATTGTTTGTTTGAGGCAATTACTTAGCCAATACGTCATAAATGATCAACGGAACGAACGCCTGCTAGCATATCGTGGTTGGCGATTATCATCGATCTGTTGACATTGTCCTGTAATTTCCTGGCGTTGTATTTGACAGGGGCTGGACAGCGTGACGGAGTGTCTGTGGGCGGCCGACGGGCGGGTACAGGTGCACCAATCGTACAACCTCGACTACTACCGCAACCTCCGTCTCACCAATGTAGGTGGCGCATACACTGATGGTGGATTGTGGCGTCGGGGAAACCGAGGGGTTGGATGGGGGTGGGGACGGGGATTGGCTGAGGAACCCATGATTATAAAACTTCCGGATACTATTCGCAATCTCACGTTTGCAAGCAAACTGACTGATCAATGAGGAACCATGCTTAGTGGTGGCCAATCACGATTTTGGATAGATTGCATGAACACTGTAATAAGCTCGGAACCGTGATGATGAAACTTTCGGAGCAAGGTCTCGAAACACATTATCGAAGTTTGATTGGTCCAGGTTATGTTGTGCAGGCCCAGCCAATTAATTTGCTTTTAATATTCCAATTCCAAAATATATGAAAGTTTGATAATCAGGCGATTTAGCCAGGTTATCTCATAATATTATACATTGAACAAACAATGTTACACACAAATACATGTAGTCACAACTTAGTCCATGAAAAATCACTACTGCCGTTAATGATATTAATATTTATACGACAATACTGTATATGCAACCCATGAAAAATCATCTATGGCACTAATGATACTGGGGCCCGTTTCACTAAACTTCGTACGACTAAACTGTTCGTAAGTGCAAACTTAGGATCGTGTGTAAATCTCAATTCATGGATTTACATTTATTGAGCATAGCAGCCTATGCTCAATAAATGTAAATCCAATAATTGCGTACAAAAAAACATTTTTAATGTTAAATTTACAGACTATCATGCACTTACGAACATTTTAGTCGTACAAAGTTTAGTGAAACGGGCCCCTGGTTATTAACGGTGGTAAGGCTGTATATGCAACTGTAAGTAACCATGATCTACACTGGTATATGTATAAATTGTAGTTATGTGATGTTTGTGAGGTTAATTCACTTTGACTGGTTCAAAAAAACCTGCCAAAATTTTACGTCTTCACTCTTCTGGGGAGAGTGAAGTAGTATATAGCGATTTAACATTGGGAAATTGTTTTTTTGTCGCCATAAAATCAATATTGGAACAACATTTCACGAAATAAAAGAATGCTAATTCTTAAATTGTGATATAAATTAATATTATCGAAGCCAATATAATTGTAGCATTGTTTACATAGCCGTTACATTTTGGCAGGTTTTGTAAAACAGACATTAGTATTAATAATAATAATAATTTTCCCTCTGTAGCCGAGGTTGGGCCTATCGGAGGAGTACGGAGGGGTGAAGAACGGAATATTCCACTGTAGCTTCACGAGGGCAAACTTCGTGGCGGGCGAGAAGGACGTGTTCGACCTCACTAAGGACTGGTACATGATGTTTGCCGAGGGACCCGCCATTAATGGTATATTTCAAACATGTGTATAAGTGCGTTTGTTGTTAATGAATGAAGTTTAATCTTCAATGGTATGCTTGTGTCGGGTCTTCCCAACTAGACATTGTTTAACCCTTTCAACCCTAAGGAACTGGAATGGACTGTGATATGCTAATGTTCCGACCAATCCAATGGTCACAAAATGATTTCCAGATTCGTCCATTTATGAAAAGGGGGTGTTTTTGTTCTACTATTAAAATTACTTTCAAAATGTGCAGATCAGGATGAGACGGCTCGTTACGAGCCGGCTCATCTGGATCTGCACTTTTTGCATAAACCGCTATAGCGGGATTTCGGGTTCAAAGGGTTAAAGGGGCATAGCAAGATTTTGTGAAAACATACTATAAAAAAGCGTTCTCCTCATACCCTTGTGGAAAATGGTTTAACCCTTAGACTGCTACTCACAACACTTGTCGTCTGCTGTTCGTTTTATATCTTGCCTTATTTCTCAATAAAAACATGCTTTGACAGCACTTCAGAATCATTTCCCAAGGAAATGATTCTGAAGTGCTGTCAAAGCATGTTGTAAATTATTCTAAAGTGATGTCAAAGTATGTTTTTGATGATAAAAATGGAAAATAGAAAATAAACAGCAGACGACAAAAAAAAATAAGATAGCGGTCTAAGGGTTAATTGAAGATATATCAACGATACTAGGACCGCTGATTGTTTTTCAGGATTACCTTACCATCGCTCTAGCCGAGTTTAAACCGGGCACGAATACACACCGTCTTCTCATAGTGACTTACGGTGACATAAGTATCAGATTTTCTATCTTGTTGAAGATAGAAAATCCGATATTTATGTACCTATATGGGTGAAAATAGAAGCAGGCATGCGGTCCTAGTATCGCCATATATCTTCAATTAAACCACTTTATACAGGGCCATGATGAAAACACTTTTGTATTTTTATTATGTTATGTTATCACGTTATTATGCCCCTTTAATGTACGCAATATATGTGCAGTGCATGTATTTATACTCTATGAATCTATGATGTATGTGTTTGTTTGATTTCATAGCCTTGATGGGTCAATGGGAGAAGGGACCTGGCTCCATGAGGGAGTCAGCCCCCTTCTCCCACTGACTCCTTCAATTATTATTTAAGGGATAAAGATCCCGCACAGATATGACACCATGCCACCGGTGACGCGACAGAGGGTGGACCTGCAGATTTATCCGCCCACTCATGTCGTCTATGATCACGAACTGGAGCACAGACTGAGCCTGAGGGTCAAAGTCGACCCAGCCCCACCCACAGTCCCAGTAGTGGTAGGTTCTATACTTAATGACAGTTCCACGGCAATAACAGACCACAATCCCAGAAGTGGTAGGTTTCTTTCTTACTAACCGTTCCATGGCGATACCATGTTGCTGCTCGGGACAACATTATGTGTCTTATTGGATGGAAAGTTACACAATATACACCCACAGTCGCAGAACTGGTTGCTTACTCACTGGCCGTTCCACGGCGATACCACATGACTGCCCGGGACAACATTGCATTTTTATTAGATGGAAAGTTACAACATATACACCCACATTCCCAGTAGTGGTAGGTTGTTTCTTACTCACTGACCGTTCCACGGCGGTAACATGTTACTGCGTGGGACAACAATGCGTTTCTGGGAATTGCTGGGAAGTTACAACATATACAGTTCCGCACCGCTTACCACTGTTTGGTATTAATTGAGTCCAGATGTGGCTTTGACTTGAGAAATGGAGCACATGGGTATTACTATCAGTGTATAACCATGTTAACATATTACCATGACTACGGGCATGCAATGTATTGTCTGTGTGGTATATTTTAATCTCGTGCATACGTACATGTACGGGGCGCCAAGTGGGACATGGCTCAATTTTGTCAACAAAATTCCTTTTTGTGCCGCAAAACTCAATTCTGTGTCACAAAATTCACTTTTGTGCCACAAAACTCAAAAACTCAATTCTGTGTCACAAAATTCGCTTTTGTGCCACAAAACTCAATTCTGTGTCACAAACACAAAATTCACTTTTGTGCCACAAAACTCAATTCTGTGTCACAAAATTCAATTCTGTGTCACAAAATTCAATTCTGCATACGTTTCGTATACGTATTTGCATACGTTTCGATTCTGTTGCCCACATATGGCACACGCATGTAAGAAGGACTACTATTGGTCAGATACAGTATGACAAAAATGTGGCCTGAATAATATGTATACAAATATATCAGCAACAAACGTGATGGAACTTGGATGTAAAATAACATTTTGTGAATTGGTTGCCATGGCAACCGTTTATTGTAATTATGTATTGACTATGTACATTACATTTAATAACGCTATCCCAATGTTGGTTACTTGAAATAAAACGATGCTATTGTTAAAATGTTTATATAAACTAGTTGTTATTGGTCAGATACAGTATGACAAAAATGTGGCCTGAATAATATGTATACAAATATATCAGCAACAAACGTGATGGAACTTGGATGTAAAATAACATTTTGTGAATTGGTTGCCATGGCAACCGTTTATTGTAATTATGTATTGACTATGTATATACATTTAATAACGCTATCCCAATGTTGGTTACTTGAAATAAAACGATGCTATTGTTAAAATGTTTATATAAACTAGTTGTTATTTGGCCGTCCTGGCATCCGCATACATGATTAGTCACAATAAGATTCTTGGATAGAACTAGAGGTATATATTTTTTATCATAATATAACCAACATAACTGTCCATAAAGAAGTATAATATTGATATATTGGGTTATATTTTCGCATTGAAATATTTAAACCTGCAAGTGTACTCCACCATCTAGTAAAATGGACTAAGACCGATCTCAACCAATCAACGTAGAGATGACATAGACAATAAGTTACGTAAACTAATTTTTGTGGACAAAACTGACTTTTGTGGACAAAACTGAATTATGTCCCACAAAACTGAATTTTGTTCACAAAACTCAATTCTGTCTTACAAAATTGAATCCTTTATAACAAAAATGAATTTTGTATATCAGAAATTTACATAATTGGATTTTGTGATTTTTAGTGTTACAAAACTCAATTTTGTCTGGACAAAATTGGTTTTGTACACATAATTAACCTGTCCTGCTTGGCGCCCCGTAACATGAACATATAGATGTAATTCATCCAGAAGTTGGTTGCACTTGACTGCACTGACCTCAACAACGGCGTTGGCTAGCGTTATTAACAGCATACCCGTTTTGTTTTGCTTTAGCAAAGGCGTATCGCGGCCGACGACCACTGCGGCCAGACCCATTCATGTTTCCAGGACTGCACCTCCCTGGGGTGTAAGTTCATTGTGTCGTGGGTGAGCGAGCCTGACCACGTGTCGTTCACGCTGCGGGCCATGCTGAATGACACACAGAATCAGTGGATCGCCATAGCGTTCTCACACGATGACACAATGGTGAGCTTTGATGGTGGGTCGCCGGCTGGGGAAATGTAGCTTACGATATGTACAACACTTGTAGGTATCGGACCAGTCGTGCACAAGCGCCCAGTAGGATTCGAATCTAAGCGTTTGCTGATGAGAGGCATATGGAAAGCCAAATATACATCAACTCAAATAATTATTTCTAGCTCAAAATACTTATAGCTAGCATTACATATTTAGAGCTAGCTCCAAATGATTTAGAGACATTTTCAAATGATTTGGAGCTAGCTCTAAATATTTAATGCTAGCTCTAATTATTTAGATCTAGCATTAATCACTTGAGTTTTGTATAAAGTACGCGGAATGGGGCCGAATGATGTTGAACAAACACGATGGTACCTAACACTGCGGATATTCTGGAAGCACTTCTCGGACGTTGTTTAACCCTTACCATGCTGATAAATTTTGTCGTCTGCTGTTTATGTTTTACTTTCGATTTTTTCTCATCAAAAACATGGTTTGACAGCATTTTAGAATCATTTCCAAAGGAAATGATCCTAAAGTGCTGTCAAACCATGTTTTTATTGAGAAACAAGGCAAAATATAAAGCAACAGCAGACGACAATTTTCGTGCTCAGCAGGCTAAGGGTTAAAACATCTATGTGACGGCTCCTAAATGTGTCTATATATAAGAAATCACACTTTAAGAGATCAATGGAAGAATGGGGCTACCTCCCTCAGTTAAACTCAATATAAACGATGTAAACGGTTTGCATGCTGTATTCCTATTTGGTGAAGTAATAGTATGGTTCCTGATTAGTATTATCTGTGCGTCTATTGCCAGGGTGATGATAGCGTTGTACAGTGTGTCTCCGATGAGATGGGTGATATCACCGTCTCACATTCCTACAACAAAGGCAAGAACAACATCAGGCTGGAAGACGTAAGTGGTTCTTCTAAGACACGTGTTGGAAGTTCATGTTCTTTTATTGCTGCCCGTCGCATGTCTACAACGGTTTCATGAAATGGTGGGATCGCATATAGTGTTTTACATCTACGTTCATATGGGACTGGCCATACAGTGTATGTTGTTTGCCTCTGCGTCTAACATGTATGGACATACATACATGTTATTATTTCACATTATGGCTTGATAGTTTGGTTATCTTCCAGTTTAGAATGAGTTATGAATACGCCGATTACAAATGAGACATGCCATGTCATGTTGTACTTTCGGACATCTCATCTGCGTAATTTCATGAAATACGTTTACAAAATTTACAATAATTTTCGTAAATGGCTTCAAAAGTTGATAAATTCCGCATGTACTGGGACAATTTTGTCGACTTTTGACTTTATTTATGAAAAATATTGTAAATTTTGTAACATATTTGATGACGTGGCGTGTCTCTAATGTGGTGGTTTCCCTTTCTCAACCAGTTTATATTTTACGCAGCGCTATTCAATAGACCAGTCTTACAAATACGCCACCAAGCTTGGAGGTTCCGGGGGTGGGGGGAAGGTTCCAAGTTCGGTGACCTATTTATAAGACTAGGCTATACATATCTACCAGGCTGACGTGGGACTGGGAAACATCAGCACCTCTTTCGTGGATGGCGTCTTCGAGTGTTCCTTTGTTCGGGACAGATATATTGGAGACACCGAGAGGATATTTAATCTGGATAGAGAGTGGAATATCTTATTCGCACATGGAAGGTCAAAGAAAGGTGACTATGTTCATTATTAGTCATTATGTATTTGTGTATGCTACATACGATGCAATCGTCAAAAATGCAACTGTCTAGAAATCCGCTTTTTTTGCAGATTCTTTTTCTGAAACCCAATTATTGAGCTATATTACTTTAAGCAATATGTATTCATTTTGTACTTTAAGAGGCAACATGTAATCCACTTTACAATCTGTACATACACGTTGCAATGGATTTAGAAAACACTCTTAGTACACACTTCATTTATTTTATTCAATTACATCTAGAGGCTACGTCCATTTACTGATAGACAGTCTATGGCACACTAATTCCTCAAAATCGTGTTTGTGGTGTTGTTGTTTTCCTTTGGCTTGCCGTATTAGTCCCCCTATGTATGTGTCCTTTATCACCTACTTCATTCATAAACATTACAACAACGAACATTGCTGCACGTTTTCTCCTTTATAGGCAATCCGTTGCTCAATATTGCTCTTATGTAATGCACTGTAAAGTAACGCAATTAGATATACAGTGGAACCTCTCTAAACCGGACACCAATAATACATATGTGATCTTATTCGTGATGTATCGTGGTCATTTATCTCAGGTGATAATGTCTGTTCGTGATCGCATAGCACACAACTATGACACAGAATGATCAAATACCTGATTTACAGTGAAACCTCTCTAAGCCGGACACCCTGGGGACCTCCCAGGGTGTCCGGTTTAGAGAGGTTTCACTGTATATACTCAGAACCACCACGGACCTTTAGCATAGATTAAGTATAAATGTCATACATTACTTGCGGTAATGATAGTTGATTAATGATGTATGATTGTTCCATGTGTACACCCTGTTCTATATCAACTCTATACAGGTATCATGCTGCCCCACAGTTTCGCGGACCTTCCTCATGTCTCCGACAGTCGGGTGGACTTTACCAAACTGCAGCCATCACTGATCACCGCCAGCAGTCTGTACATCAAGATACACGGTAAGGTGACCATTGATTGATCACTGGCCAGATTATAATAAGTATATAATATATGGGCCGTCAGCTGATGAAAGGTACCTTTTCAACATTTGTGAATGACGACCAACAAGCAGGTGCATGTCATTGGAATAAATATAACCGCTTTGCTGAGGACGGTCATGCGACTTTCGTGACTTGAATGGTGAACAGTGTAGACCCTGATCAGACTGCGCGGATATCGCAGGCTGATCTGGGGCTACTCTGGTCGCAAACGTCGTAAGGTATACTTTCTCAGCAAACCGCCCATATACATGTATGATTATTTGTCCTCACTAAAAACGCAGGCCTCGATAAGATGAAAACATGTCAAGAAAGTGCGTACATTCTTAATGTTAACTTGGTCATACTGATGTGATGGAGACAGCGTTGAATAGGTATGAGCACTGCAATTATACAGGCATGTAATCACTATTCAGTACACTTATCGACATATGTATACATTTGAGTGTGAAAACAGAATGCCTGTTATACAGCTCGCAGACATAGTGTTTTGAATCAAATATGTATGTTACAGCGGGTCTGATGATATTCGCCTGGGTGCTCTGTGCGTCTCTAGCAACTCTCGTGGGCCGGTACTTCCAGCCTTTCTGGTGGGGAGAGAAACGCTTCGGTAGCACGTCCTGGATAAAGGTATTTATGCGTGTATTTATGTAATTCGATGGTCTAGTAACATAAGGTCGTAACTGCTATGCTTTAGCATAGCAGTTACGACCTTATGTTACTAGACCATCGGTATGTGTTAAAATGCGTGTCAACTTCTAATGTCAGTTTAGGCCGAGTTAAAGGTACTCAGTCCACTCAGTAGGCACATTCTGTTCTTTATATCAGAGACATAATCTGAGACATTGTCTGGCAAATTAAACATTCATTCACCATTGCCCCACGTATTGATTGGCATTATTATACATTTCATATCAGGCGAAAATTTTAACACTGATATCAGGAGCGATAACCGTGTTTCCTTAAAATGCTAACGGACATGACTATTTATTATATCAGTAAAATAACTATTACTAATATCGCGGGCACTCGTAGCTTTTAGAACTGGTGGAATAGTGGCACAAATATACACTTGTGTGTGTGGGGGGTCGAAACATCATAACTGAATAGTTAAAGGTACATATCCATGCAGTAGGCACAAAATGTTCTTTATATCAGAGACATCATCTGAGAAATTTTCTGGCCAAATAAACATTAATTCACAATTACCCCACGTATTAATTGACATTATTATACATTTCATATCAGACGTAAATTTCCAAATTGATATCAGGGGCGATAACCGTGTTTCCTTAAAATGTTAACTGAAATTACTATTTATTGTCTGTATTTATATTTTGATGTGCAATGATCATACTTTATAATCTGTCGAAAATATTATTTGTTCAGGTGACGCATTTAATTAGTATAAATAATTAAACAATATCCTGCTTGATTTGCATATGAAAATAGCCTGATACCACCGCGCGTCACAGCCATTTTGGCTGTGATAATGTAATAAATTCAGTATAATAATTCTGCATACTTTTAATTATCAAATATATGCAGTCGGTAGTTCTATATGAAATAATGCATTTTGGGAAAAATAAATGATTTCTCCCTCAAAATATACTTTGCTAGAAAAGTATACTTTGCAATTTTGATGAAATCGGTTACAGGAGTGTGCTATTTGATCAGGCGAAATACTGGTCCCAGATCCCATAAGCCACATTTCTCCAGTCGCAGCCACAGTTTAGACACGCCATGTGATTTTGTACCTAAGAACATGGGCGATATTTCATGAAAAACACTTACACAGTTTGCGATATTTTCCGTACTATAAAACGACTTCGAAAGCTGTCAGATGAAATTTTCATAGCAAATGATGAAGAGAATTACGCATTATAATACGGAAAATATTTCGTCATCTTCCGACGTCATGTACAGAAATATCAGAAACATGTGTATCACAGTTTGTATAAATGTAGTACATGAACAATCGCACATGTTCCTTGTACAAAATCACATGGCGTGTCTCATTAGTATCAAGGACGGTGTCTAGTATTCCACGAATTCGTGTCATTCCGGTTACAGGTCCACTGGTTGTTCGTGCTGCTCACGTGTATTGCCGTGATTACAGGTTTCGTGATCATCTTCTACGGCGTGAAAGGC
The DNA here is from genome assembly GCA_029237695.1 of Conchocele bisecta. Classification (NCBI taxonomy): domain Eukaryota; kingdom Metazoa; phylum Mollusca; class Bivalvia; order Lucinida; family Thyasiridae; genus Conchocele; species Conchocele bisecta. The sequence goes on from CM055268.1 coordinate 49,631,232, forward strand.
ATCAGCAGGCTCTACACGGTAGGACTTGTCAGTTTCTATATACATGTAGCCGATTCCATATGCCGCGCCCTGTCCCACTTATGAAAATTGGGTGTTTTATTTCTCTAAAAAAAATATAAGAAATTTACTTGCAAAAAGTGCAGAACCTCATGAGACGGCTCATGAGGATATGCACTATTTTCAAACTGCAAAGAGCAGTGCATGCATTTGGATTCTTTTCAATACCCGATGTTTCAAGTGGTATTAGTACGCTGTTTAATTTTTTTAGCGCCCTCTTGCGGACAGTACGGTATAGTCGGCATATTGGCGTACGTCTGTACGTCCGTACGTACGTGCGTGCGGGTTAAAGTTTTTGGTTAATTTTTTTGTGGCTGAATTTTTTCGGTATACTATTAAAGCTTTCGTCGTGTTCGTCACGCACGCACGCACGCACGCACGCACGCACGCACGCACACATGCGCGCATCCTAAAACTAAGACGTTTCAACAACTGTTCTGTTTGTGTCTGTTTAACTGCTCATTTTTGTTTAGTTTATAGTTGACGTCGCAGATATAAAATGGGTGCATGTTGCACGCCCGAGTTTACTATGCACACATGGTAACTTTCTGACAATATTCTCAAAATGTATTAGGACAGTGTTCATGTTGTATCACAAATTAAAGCGTACATAAATGCGCAGTTTAAATAAATATAAGGCGACGACATGAGATCCTTGGTAACGGTCGATCACAATCACGATGAAAATATAATTTTATCCCGTCAACACAGTGCGTATGTGCCGTGAAACACGGTGCCGTGAAACATTTTTGATATCCAGTCAATACAATTTTTGCATTTTACAGCCATTTGAAGGTGTTGACGGGATAAATAGAATAGTAGGTTAGTGCCGTGAATGGAAAAAAATATCTGGCGCGGCACGGAAACGGGATGTGCTCGGCCGAGCCTCGCCCATCCCGTTTCCTAAGCCTTGCCAGATATTTTTCCCATTCACGGCACTAACCTACTATTCTCTATATATTGTATTTATTTGTGTCGCTGTATTTACCAGTAGTGTCATAGTCCTTGCGATAAACGCATCATATAACCTACCCGCTTAAGCTGAACACTATTTTGTGGCTGTGACTGGGGAAATGGGGCTTATCGGAGCTATGAGCAGTCTGGCTGCTGATCTTCTGGTACAGTGCTGCGACTTTGGTAAGGACATATGAGACACGCCATGTGATTTTGTACCTTCGGACATATGCGTAATTTCATTAACGTTTACAAAATTTACAATAAATTTCATAAATAAAGGAAAAAGTTGACAAAATGTTCAGAGTACATGCGGAATATAATTCCGCATGTACTCTAATACATTTGTCAACTTTTGACGCCATTTACGGAAATTATTGTAAATTTTGTAAACGTATTTCATGGAATTTCGCTGATATGCTGTTTGGTATAAGCAGACCAGGAGTTTCACTGACTGAATAGCGATCAGTGAAGATCTTGATGAGACAGTGTGGATGCACATGCTGATCTGGATATACACTGGTCGAAAAACCCATAAGCCCCATCTTTTATAGTAATAGTTACGTTTATAAAGAAGTGGCTGTGACTGGAGAATTGCGGCGTATGTGTTTTGCGATCAATGTAGGCCTAGATCAGCCTGTGCGGATCTACAATGTTCCTCATTCCATCAATGAAACACCCGCCATGATTCTAACAATCAATATAGATCGATATCCTGCTACAGGAGTGTGATATCTGATAAGGACCTACACTAGTCACAGATACCATTAATCCAATTTCTCCAGTCACGGCCACATTCACATGTATGCCACTTTCCCATCGTTGTATTTGCAGAATTCAAACGCCAACTTCAATGACTCGCACCCGGTAATGGGTCTGATTGTTACCCTACTGACGTTACTCCACGTAAGTACAGTCCACGGAACGCCAACTCTATATAATTCAAATAATTAACGCTAGCTCTAAATAATTAACTATTTAGAGCTAGCTCCAAATCATTTGAAGAGCTATATAAATCATTTGTAGCTAGCTATAAATAGTAATGCTAGCTCTAATTATTTAGAGCTAGCAATACGTATTTGAGTTTATGTAGATTGGTGTTCAAGGAACGCCAAATCTACATACACTCAAATAAGTAATGCTAGCTATAAATAGTTAATGCTAGCTCTAAATGTAGCATTAATTATTTGAGTTTATGTAGATTTGGCGTTCCTGGAACGCCAAATCTACATAAACACAAATAATTAATGCTACCTCTAAATGTAAATAATTATACCTGGCATTAACTATTTAGACCTAGCTCCAAATCATATTGAAGTAGTCATTTAGTAGCCATCCATAAACATTTAAACTCAAATATCTGAAATTTATTGTTCTATTCTCATTTCTGGACTATTCCATTAATCAGATAATGACATTGTGTTATTGGCAATTTAGTTCATGATACTTACAAACGTTTGCCAGACTATCGCCACATCGAAAGGTTACCCATTGAAAAGCCTATAAGGCGACTGATGACGCCAATAAAAGCGGTTTTATGAAATTATATTTGTTATATAAAATGAGCGTTTGCAGTGTAATAACGCGATAATAATGTACCAGTGTAATAAATATGGACATGAGACAACTACAGAAAACGCATTAGATGACCAGTACAACCTATATGCATGATACTGTGATTATGCATACAATTGCATACAATCTAACTTCGTGATGACAACCCATTCCTGTCGGAATATTTTATTTTTATTTTTGTTGTTTCTCAATAAAAGTATATGTTGTGACCACTCATTTGAACCGTCTCGACGAGACGGTTCAAATGGTGGTTGCGACATATACATCTGAGCGCAAAATATTTAGGATTTTCTGCAACCATAATGGCGTATCCTCAGCATGAAAATGGTTAATGCTGTATTTATTAAACATATTAACTGATTTCATAATCAACTCGGTATATCCTCGTTTCATATCAAGTCACTAAATTTTTATAATAAATCCATAAATAATCACTCATGTCAGATGATATTAATTAGTATGTATATTTCATGCCAGACATACGTTTGCCATGTGCTTGTTTAATGAGTCACACGTTACTATCAAAATAAATGTTGCTCTGCAGCCACTACTTCTGCTACTGCGGCCCTCAGAAGACTCGCCTACGCGGGCGTTTTTCAACTGCATGTACTGGATAGCGGAATTCGGAGCCCACGCGTTGGCTGGTATGTATGCCCACCACCATTTCTGTGACTTATAAGTCACCTCTTAACCACACATATACAATGTCCTTCAGTTGCTCACAAATGGATGACATCAGTGTATCATTGCGTATGGTGTTATTCCATTTCAGAAAAATTAATTGAATACAATAATACTTACTATACATATAGTACATGTATCACATTATTTAACTTAGCATATATGTTCATGAAACTGTTTAAAAATTGGTATGTCAGATGGAAGTACACAATATGTGTTTATGTGCGTACATTCGTCTTTAGCCACGATGAGAACTTGCCATTATCAATTTAATATTACAAATAATGGATTACTCATAAATGATTATTAATGATATTAATGATTATTAAAGAAATTCAATTGGCATCTATATGTTACTTGCAGTGATAACGATATACGCAGAGCTACTATATATGAACTTGAACATACCATTGAATGGTGTATCTATTTGTTATTTGCAGTGATAACGATTTACGCAGTGACGCTATAAACGCAAACATTCACAGGGGTACTATTTCCTGCGCGAACATTCAACTTTATTTATTTTAAAGCGATGACAAACAAGCGCGACAGCACTTATGCAAATGCTTTCGTTGGCACAGATGATGGCGTAAGGGCAGTCAATAATGTGGAAGGAAACGCACTTGTCCGATCTGGCGACCACAATACCACCTCACATATTGCTCCGGCTGAGGATCGAACCCGGGGCCGCATTGGTGAGAAGCGCGCTCGGTACCGATTGCGCTAACCGGAAAATGCGTGAACATTCAAAGGGGCATTTTCTATTTGCAGTGATAACGATATATGCGGGGTTTGGACTGGTTCCGGAACTCGTACCTGGATTCCTGGCATACGTGCTGGTCGGGTTCGCCATCTATCACATACTCGTGCTCCTGTTCATGGAGGGACTCAAAAACTACGACGCCAAGAAGAGTAAGTGGTATAATATAGTGTTAACTGTATTGTAATTTTCAAATTTGCGGCGTATATTATAAGAATGAATGGCATTTTTGTGGAATTTATCGGGGTATAAACTTGGAAAAGTCGCGGGAATACTGGACAAAGGCCGGAAGGCCTCGTCAGTATTCCCGCGACTTCTCCAAGTTTATATCCCCGATAAATTCCACAAAAAGGCCATTCATTCCTTATAATTCCAGCATTTGAAATAAATTCATCAAGAAAATGTATGTATTTTGACAGACGGCAGCCATTTGTTTACATTGACAGCACTGACAGCGCACCTGTAGAAAGTAGTTCGGCGTGGGAGTTTACTGGGATATACATTTTGGACAGAGACTTGCTACGGGCCAATCAAATGTTAGGGAATTGTGTAAATATTTTTGTGCTGCAATTATCACAAAATGGTAGGTCGGACACTCTGTTTAATGGCGACCCGCTAGCGGAGCCATTAAACATGTTTTCCGATCTATCATTTTCTGATATACGCCTCAAATTTCAAAATTACGATGCGGTTAACCTATTTCTAATGCACTCCTTTACTACTGGCGTAGGAATACATATTGAAATAATTTGCGACCGTTCATCAACAATGATATACATGTAATGTAATTGCGTGTAATCAGATTGCGTGATATTTATAGAGTGCATTAGAATGTGTCGTGATATGCGATCTAGTTGTACGGACACATGACTTAAAATGTTTTTGATGTGCATGTCCGCAACTAACCCGAATGTTCTGCCTGTAACGCAGGGCGACTTAATTGTAATTATGTAGACCATCACCGCGTAAAGTTTCAAGTTGTTCATACCATAGCTGTTCTAAGGTTCATAATACTGATAGGCATGCAACTACATTATTGTCGTATGTTTTGTATCATGTACTAGATATGATATAGTATTGTATTTGCGGATTCGTGCCACGAATGGTTTCGAAATAAGTCAGTTTTGGGTGATACCAAAGGTTGCTGAACGTATATTCCAAACTGACTCCATAGTTTCAGTAATAAATGTGCAAGAACTACCATGTCATACCTGTTCAATGCAAGTAATACCTTCACAATTCGTTTACATCTGTTTATGTCTTTAGATGTTTCTTAATTGTTTTCGTTTTATGATACACATATTGGTGACACATTTTATGATTTTTAAGCTATCGAGAAGAAGAAGATGTACTTGTATGAGATGCAGATCCGACCGTGGAATCCCCGACGTAACAACAGCGTTGTCAACTACATGCAAGTTAGCCACTCCGTGAGTATCACATGCAACCAACGAATCCTCACGGCGCAAATACTTACTGTCTGTTTCACGAAACCTGCCCATTTGTTTTCTTAGACCATTTCTAAGCTATCTAGCTAGATTTCAGATTAAAAATCCAATTTTCTTTCTTCATTTTTTGACTCCTCCCACAGCTCATCCATCTCCTTTTCCCCCATGTTAAATTCCCATAGACAAATACATTTTTCGTAATAAAATCAACATTTGACCAACTTTCATGAAATAAAAAGAAGGATCATTTAGGATCGTCTGGAAATTTTGAATTGATGGATTTACATTTATTGAGCATAGGCTGTATATATGCTCAATAAATGTAAATCCAATACTTGTTTACAAGAAAACATCTTTAATGTGAAAGCTACAGACTATCATAATTTTTCACTTACGAACATTTTAGTCGTACGAAGTTTAGTGAAACGCTCCCCAGTATGCTACGGAGCATATCCATGTTTTACAAACATAATGTCTAGTTACACGTATATTTTATGAAAAACCGCAAACTCACATGGCGTGTCTCATATTATGTCTTTCAGAGTCAAAGTCTGAAGAGAGCCATCCTTTCGACTCACTTCCTTGTGCTGACGTCGTTGACGGCGGTTTTGTTGTTGATAATTAGTATTACGAAATGAACCTGTACTCCCACTAAATCCTACTGTCTGTTCCACGTTTCTGCCGACGAACTTTTGGCTATTAAACACATTAAATCTAATAAATATTAAAATGTAGTACTTTTTCACCACTAACAAAACAATTAAATTCAATCAAATATTGATTTTATTGCGAAAGAAAAACGCATGTTCTATGGAAATTTAACATGGGGCAAAAACGAGCTGGGAGTGACGGTGGCGATCGCAAGTGACTCAGAAACCTGTCTAGAAAGCTTGGAAATGATGTAACAAAGAAAACAAAAGTTAGATCAATGATAAAAACAATGATTTAAAAGAATCTATTTTTTAGCCACCATGTTAAATTCCCACCATGTTAAATTTGTATTTTCGCTATAAAATACATATTTGATGGAATTTCATCAAATACATGTACCTGTTTTGGGGAGAGTGACTTTATTGTTATTGATGAAAAAGCACCTACATTTAGATATATTTTTTTATTTAATGTGTTGAATAGCCAAAAGTTCGTCGGCAGCAAACTGTTGAACAGACAGTAGTTGCTGGCATGTAGCTCTGCACTGCAATGCACCTCCACCCCACGTACCATCATTACCCTGCTACAGACGGTGCGTGAGGTTTGCCAGAGTTACGCACCGCAACTAACTAAATCCACCCATTGGATGTGACTATGTACTGTAGAACCTATCTGAATCGGACACCGAGAAAACCTCATTGTTCTGATAATTTCCATTGTCATTCTTTTCATATGGTAATAATTCCAGCACAAAAATATTTACGCAATTCCCTAACATTTGATTGGCTCTGTCCAAAATTTATATCCCAGTAAACTCCCACGCCGAACTACTTTCCATAACCGTGAGGCGCAGTTAAAATAATTATTAAGAAAACGGAAAATAAACACATTTTCTTGATGAATTTATTTCAAATGCTGGACTTATAAGGAATGAATGGCATTTTTGTTGAATTTATCGGGGATATAAACTTGGAAAAATCGCGGGAATACTGGACGAAGGCCTTCCGGCCTTCGTCCAGTATTCCCGCGACTTTTCCAAGTTTATACCCCGATAAATTCCACAAAAAGGCCAGTCATTCCTATAATATATATTCATGATAACAAAGCACACTGTTGTGCTTATATGCTTGAATCACTGTGAAACCTCTATAAACCGGACAACCTGGTGTTCAGGGTGTCCGGTTTATGGAGGTTCCACTGTATATGTAATTTGTAGAACATGTACTCTAATTCAGGGTATGTATATGTCCAAACCTGGACCCAATGTTATAAAACTTGTCTCGCAGGCCGTCTGTTCGGAATCAAATATAATATAGTACTTTGATATGTTTATCATAACCAAGTTTTTATGTTGCCTTCAAAATATGCGTATTTTATACTTGGGCGTTGCTTGTTTATTGCCTATATCGTATACACATGATACACTGTTATTTTTGTCAATTGAGTGATTTATTTTCAGTCGGATAACTTTTCGTGTACGAATTGCATATAGCCCTTCGGAAAGAATTAACATTCGCAATCAAATTGTTTGAACTTCTAAGAAATGACTTAGTAAAATAGGCCCTGATATCGCACAGGATTTTTGAACATGCATTGCCCCCTGAAAAAGTAATAGGTATGTTCTTAATTTGTATAATAAGAACATACCTAGTCCTTTAATGCATTTATAACACTGTTGCTTAAAAGGTGTTGTTTCTGATCGCTGGTTAACCAAACAACAAGTTTGAAGTAATAACATTTTTCTCTCAAAAACGAACTTTCTAGACCAAATTGCGCGTACTTGACAGTCAGTCTGGTTTGGCTTAGGGGAGATGACTCTGGGCCTTACTAACATACTTATTACAGTGATAACAACTTTCTAATAAACGTATACAAAATGAAACATGCTATATAATCTTAATTAAATGTTCCTTTATAAGGTGGACCACTACCAATTTGTTTACTATAAAACTAACAAATGACCAAACATTTTGCTATTCAACAGTTACATAGAAATTTCGGTTTCGTCCTAGGCTTTTGTTGATTACCACACGTGTCGCCAAATAGTTGCCAAGCTCAAACGCCTGAACATATTTATACGACTAGATATCAAGTAGGGTAATTTCCAAGGAATTTGTGACGGCCATTTTGCATTGGGGTCCCCCTTTCTGAAATAGGTAGAGGAACTCATTTTTCTAAAAAATGGGTCTGGTAGCCCAATAAATATTTTAATAAAAAGGTAGAAATACGTATATTCGTCCGGGAATCCTTGGCAATAACGGTACTAACCAGAATGATATCCAAATAACACTCGCATTCTAAATGAAGCTTTATCTACGCATTTTATAGCATTTGCAGACAAATGTAACATGTAGAACATACACATTTGAAAATGGGCTGATGGTGCCTTGCATACTATTTTATCAACACATAGACACTAGTACATTTTAATAATTAAAACATAATGGTGTTGCCATATAATTAAGAATTGATATGTCTGTACGAAAATGGTACACACAAGGTTAATGGCTTCAGCTTAGCTGTCAAGGTGCATGATTACGTGGTACTAACAACAACAACAAGTACTGAAATTTCCAGAATCTATCTGATTCAAAGTACGTATTATTTTATAGTGTCCTTATTACGTAACGGATTTTGATGAAATATGGCGCATCAAACGCGTCTTGTTAAGCTGCATTTGGTGGTCTCTGTATTTTCGACCAAACTTCTGTCGTTTTTGCGAAGAATAGATTTCCGTGTCGGGGACACGGAAATCGATTCTTCGCAAAAACGACATAAGTCTGTGCCAAACTCCCTGGACCACCAAATGCAGCTCATGAAGACACGTTTGCTGCGCCATATTTCATCAAAATCCGTTTCATATTAAGGAAAATATCAAATAATACTTTCAAGATTTCAACACTTTCAGCCACTTTTGTTGTTTTTACAACCACGTGATCATGCACCTTGGCTGTTATAGGGTTTGCATCGTCAATCACGACATTGTTTATGTTGCTGATATTCTAACCACTAATTAGATTAGATTCTACCATGCAATTTTATTTAATTTAATGTACCCACGTTACTTGGAATACAAACTGTAATGATATACAACAATGAAGAGACGAATTGATGATGTTTTTGTTTTCGAGTAATGTGCATATTAGCATACGAACAATATAATACAGATATACATACATACTAGTACATTTTACCAGTATAATAATATATTTTACACATGTCACTTCATTTTCGTTATGTTATTTATAATTTACTGATGTGGTTTATTGCAAATACGCTTCAACATATAGCTACTGAGACAGATACGCCACTATCGAAACACACATACGCCTTCTTTTCACGTACATCAGTATACCAGAATCTGTCAATATAATTATGTTTGACCTTATAATGAGTGTTTGTATGCCCATATTCTTACGCTTAGTATTGTCAGGATTCTTAAGATAATGCATATTTGTTTAACAATATTGTTGTATATATTATACATTATGTTTTTATACAGTTTGTAAATTTGTAAATGCTTGTATAATAAAGTATTGAAAGTTGATTTCTCTGATTTCCGTGTTGATTACTTTGTGTATATATTGTGCGGATATCCTGTCTTGATCTGAACCTGTGCTTATAAAACGTTCTGAGCACGTACACACGGTACATGCTCTTCAAATCAAAACCAAGATCGTTTCATTGGCCGAGGCTGATCTGCCTAAATGGTCTGATTTCAAGCCCTGATAAATAAATGCTTGGATTTAACGACGGCACTGGCTAGATGACCTTGCATGTCGTTTCCCAAGAAGGGGAGAACGGAAGGAGGTGGATACAGAGGAAACCGGCCCAAATGTTCTTAGAATGGTTCTTTAACGTGCACAGACTCTCCTTCAAATCTGATACACGGGACCGCCTTTTAAAGTCCCCATCCGAAAGGACTAGTAGAGCAGGAAATACAAAGTATCTCAGAAATACTGACGTCCGGGAACTGAACCCTGAATCGAACCCGGGCCGTCAGCGTGGTAATCCGACGGTGTTACCCCTCAGCCACGGTCTGCTCATACGAGCCCTGATGTCGCACCATTACTACTGTCTGTTCAAAGTTTGCTGCCGACGAACTTTTGGCTATTAAACACATTAAACCTGAACTTTTATAGCGAAAAAATACAATTTTCCTATGGGAAATTAATGTTAAATTCCCATAGGAAAATCATTTTTTCGCAATAAAATCAATATTTGATGGAATGTTATCAAATAATAAAATTTGGGGAGGGTGACTTTTTTGTTATTGATGAAAACGTACTTACATTTAAATATTTTCTAAATTTAATGTGTTTAATGGCCAAATGTTCGTCGGCAGCAAAACGTGGAGCAGACTACAGACACAACAGGGGGCCGTGAAACGGGGGCCGTTTCACTAAACTTCGTAGCCTACGAGTAAAATGTTTAGTTGTAAACAAGTATTGGATTTACATGTATTGAGCATATGCTACATATGTTCAATACATCTAAATCCATCTACTGAAATTTCCAAACTATCCTAAATTTGCACTTACGAACATTTTAGTCGTACGATTGTTAATGAAACGGGCCCGTGGTCCCTGGTGACTGATGGCGCGGTGAAAACAGTTGTTAATTCAAACAACGCTACTGGTTTTTGATGCGTTCGTACGAAGCCCCTTCTTCGGGGCCAGCCTGAATTTTCGTGGATATGACTGGAGCTACGGGGCTTATGGGATCTATGACCAGTGCAGCCCCTGAACATAGCAGACTCCGGTAGCTTGATAACGATATATACATATTGCTTGTTAGAAGCATGGCGGGTTTTATTAATGGAATGGCGAACAGTGCATAGCCTGATCAGACTGTGCGGACTAAGTGACACCAGAGCCTCGCCCATCCCGTTTCCTAAGACTTGCCAGATATTGTTTCCCATTCACGGCACTAACCTACTATTCTCTATAACACTCTCATAATGAAGCTTTATCTAGCATGGCAGAGAAATGTAAAATGTAGAACATACACCTTTTAAAATGGGCTGATGGTGCTTTCCATACTGTTTTAATCAACACATAGACATGAGTACATTGTAATACATCAAATATAATGGTGTTACCGCATAATTAAGAATTGAATGTCTACGAAAATGGTACAATGCAACCTCTTTACAACAGCCACCATTGGGAAGACGCAAAACTGGCTGTTGTAAAGAGGTGGCTGTTGTAGAGAGGTTAATGCTAAATTAAATTTGTCATCCGCTGTTTTTTTTATTTTCTTCGATAATTCTCATCAAATACATGCTTTGACAGCATTTTAGAATCATTTTCAATGGAAATTATTCTGAAGTGCTGTCAAAACATGTTTTTATTGAGAAAGAATGCAAAGCAACAGCAGACGACAATTTTCGTGCTCAGCAGTCTATGGATTAGATATAGAGGAAATCATCCATTTGGGATATAAAATAGCGGCTGTTACAGAGAGGGTGTTGTTGTAGAGAGGTGGCCGTTCGGGGAGGTTCGACTGTATATACATGTACACGCTGAAGGGCTTAAGCTGAACTGTAATATCGTAATACACACTTTATTGAGATACTAAAATGACGAGATGAATTGATTATAGGAATGAATGGCCTTTTTTGTGGAATTTATCGGGGTATAAACTTGGAAAAGTCGCGGGAATACTGGACGAAGGCCGGAAGGCCTCGTCCAGTATTCCCGCGACTATTCCAAGTTTATATCCCCGATAAATTCCACAAAATGGCCATTCATTCCTTATAATTTCAGCATTTGAAATAAATTCATCAAAGAAATGTGTTTATTTTCCGTTTTCTTAAGAATTATTTTAACTGCGCCTGACGGTTACGGAAAGTAGTTCGGCATGGGAGTTTACTGGGATATAAATTTTAGACAGAGACTTGCTACGGACCAATCAAATGTTAGGGAATTGTGTAAATATTGTTGTGCTGGAATTATGATGCTTTCATTTTAGACTAATATCAAGGTGTATGATCACGTGGTTACAGCAACAACAACGGATACTGAAACGTCCAGAAGCCCTCAGATTCAAAGTATGTATTATTTTATTTTGTTCTTAGTATGTAACGGATTTTTATGAAATATGGCGCGTTTCGTTAAGCTGCATTTGGTGGTCTCTGTACGTTAGCCCAAACTTCTGTCGTTTTTGCGAAGAATCTATTTCCGTGTCGGTATTTGCAAAAGTGACATAAGTATGTGCCGACCTCACGGGACCACCAAAATGCAGCTCATGAAGACGCTTTTGCTGCGTGATCATGCATATTAGCATACGAACAATATAATACAGATATACAGACATACTAGTACATTATATGCATGCCACTTAATGTTCGTTAAAGTTATGTACACGTACTTTCGTTTATAATTTACTGGTGTGGTTTATTGCAAATACGCTTCAACATATCGTTATAGCTACTGACACATATACGCCAATATCAAAATACATGTATACGCCTTTTATTCACGCACATGGTATGAGTACACCGGAATCTGTCAATACATGTTTGAACTTATAATGAGTGTTTATATGCCCGTATTCTTACGCTTAGTCTTGTCAGATAATGCATATTTGTTTAACAATATTGTTGTATATATTATACATTATGTTTTTATACAGTTTGTAAATTTGTAAATTATTGTATAGTAAAGTATTGAAAGTTGATTTCTCCGAGTTCATTGTTAATTATTTGGTGTATATATTGTGCGAATATCCTGTCTTGATCTGGGGCCAGTTTCACTAAACTTCGTACTACTAAAATCTTCATAAGTGCACATTTAGGATCGTGCTCAATAAATGTAAATTCATAAATTGTTTACAAAACAATCATTGTTCATTTGAAATTTACAGACTATCATAATTTTGCATTTTAATCGTACGAACTTTAGTGAAACGGGCCCCTGATGTCGCACCATTACTAGGCACAACAGGGGGCCGTTTCACTAAATTTTATAAGACCAAAATTTTCAACAATGCACAATTATGATAGTCTGTTTTGTAAGCAATTATTGGATTTACATTTATTGAGCATATGCAGCCATTGTTCAATGAATGTAAATCCATCTATTGAAATTTCCAAACTATCCTAAATTTGCACTTACGAACATTTTAGTACGAAGTTTAGTGAAACGGCGTCCAGAAGGGATGTCGTATATACGTTTAACCTATTCAACCCTACAGACCATAGCGCAATCGTCGACGAGCGCTATATATTGTAACAGGCCATCTCAGGATATTACGGAAGCCCATTAGGGCCACTTCATTTTGTTTGTATTATTTCCAATTATTCAAGAAAAGATCTTGAAAATTCATGATCTTTTCTTGAGATATTTTCTTGAATTTTCAAGAGATCTCACGGATACAGATACTATAAAAGACAGATGAAATAGTAAAAGGCATTCATAGACCTGAGATTATCTAAGCTGACAATTGTATAGTTCTATGTGATAGAACGGCTGCAAATCTATTTTTGCAATCTGTTATTTCTCTTTATTTGCACACCGTTCTATCGCTAAAGGCCAAAAACCGTTAGCAAAGTTCCGCCATGAATCGAGGGCGGAACGTATTCATCAAGTTTTTTTTAACTATTTTAGCCACAAATTGCTAAACCCATTTGTAATCATGTTCTAGAAACTTTATTTAACAATATTACTGCTTACCGTGGCAAAATCGGCATGTATTTTGATCTTAAAACGTGGATTATAACAGCAAGGTACAAGAAATACAAATCTAGGTCACCCATTTACGAGCTATTTACCTATTTTGATCACGCGAAGATAAGGTCATGTGTATTTTGCGAATTATTTAAACGAAATGAATATTACCGTACTTTGAAAATAGGCACTGCCTATCAACGGGCAAAAATATGTGATAACTGTTCATTGTATTACTGTAGGTTGGAAACATACCACATTGTATTCGGATGTATTGGTTGCTTGTTGGTTCTTTCAACAAACACAGCACATGCTGTGGGGCTCCAGATAGGGAATTGGAAATTTGGTACTTACTGCTACGCTATACTTGTGAACAACTAAATTAGGTATTTAAAATGTCCTCTTTAAAAAAAAAAACACACCTCATATTTTGTTTATTGGGTATTTCAATACGTTTTGTAAAATAATTAATTAATAAAGTTCAAAATAATTTCGAAAGTGAAGTTCCATGCCAACTTTTACTAAAGATGATTTGTAGGTTCAGATTGAGGCAGATAATTGATTGTTTTGCACGCTTTCTTCATATCAATACACTGTAGGGACATGGTACTGTAGTTGTTGTTTTTTCACGTCACGGTGGGTTATCATGACTGGCATACATTGATACATGTACCATGCCAAAAGTTCTGATATAATAACTTCAGAAATACCACAGTACACCCACAGCTATATTTTCATTTGATTACAGTAAAGAGTTTCATTTGATTATTAAAATAAATATTTTGTAAATTCCGCTTACATGGTCAATTTGATTATTTCAATAAATAATTTAATTTTTACAACTTACCACGATCTCTGATGCATGTCTGAATGTTCACAATTGTCATTAGTTTATGATTGTCGTCTTCATACACAAGGAACTTGCTTAGTTAGTTATAATTCACAATAGTTTGTTGACATTTAATGTATGTGTTGAATGCAACCACCATCTTTGCTGGTTCTGCTTGTCTTGGCTCGTGTCTGGTCGGAGCTTTCCTTTTACATAATCTAGCCAATCACTGGCAAAACCTATAAATAGGAGTGCAAACTTGTAAGACCCTAACAATGTTATCCTATTACTCACCGACGATATTACCCATGGTCCGTTAATCGTTAGATATGATGATTTGAATGTGATTCTGGCATTATTGAATATTAATACTGGGTGTAAATATGACAATGCCAATATCCCATTACCCTACCCACTTTTCCCCCATTGCGATGTGATTCCCGATCCATGTTTCGTGATCCCCGGCTGTGTGACTCCCCACCCTAACTTCGTGCCCCCCTCCCACCCCCGTTATCTGATCCCCATCCCATCGTCATGAGTCCTAGCTGTTGTGTGTACTCCCTCCCACCCCTGCTGTGTGATTCCCGATCCCCGATTCGTGCACCCCTGCTGTGTGACTCCCCGCCCTAGCTTTGTGACCCTCCCATCCTTGCTGATTGATCCCCCATCCGTTATTCGTGCCCACCTACTGTGTGACTCCCCACCATCGCTTCGTGTCCCCTCCCAGCCCCGCTGGGTGACTCACACACCCAGTCGTGATTCCCGCTGTATGACTCCAACCCAACATTATTCCCCTCCCCCAGCTTCGTGATTCCTGCTGTGTGACTCCCCACCCTAGCTTCGTGCCCACTCCCACCCTTTATGTATCTGCCTGTGCCAACAGGAAAGCATTTGGACAAGTTTCCTCATGATTGTTTGTAATAATTGTAAAATAAATACAGTTTTAAACTAATGTGCATGACAGCCAAGTATATGCATAATTAATTGACAGAGTCATTGAGTGAAATATGCTGACAGTATGGGTACCTATGTACATCTATTAGTTGTTCAAAATGTAACCCTGATTTACATGTACTCCCCATCATCGGTAGTAGAGCTATAGTGCGGTCCACAGCATTCTCCTGCACAGTAGTCTGGAGTATAATCAGTGTTCAGTTTCCACAACTATATCAGAGGGTGATGGTGTAAATAGGCACGCGCGCATAATGAACGGAGTTAATTGTGACCATAGATATTCGGGAAAATGGAGAGAATTGTAACTTTCATATTCCGTAGATTAGCCAATTTACACCATCAGCAATCATATGTAAATTCTTTCAACTAAGTGGAAAACAAACATATTCCAATTAACACTGAACATTTACGTTCACCACAGGCACCTTTGTTTGTGAATTTGTGATTTTGTTTTCAAGACATAGTCAAGCGATCCATGATAATCAGTGGACATGACTAACAGAAACAAGAAAACATTGCAAGTGCGGTTTTATCGCACCTGTTCAGTTGTGTCACGGACTGTGCTATATTCACAGTCAAAATGTGCTCAAAGACCATCAGGGATGGAGAAAATAACTCAATAATTTTCAACAACTTCCGGTATTTTACAACCTGCCAAATTGGCGATTAATTGCGCAATTAATTGATTGGTCGACATGGACCAATCAATTATTGTCTTTGGTGTTTCAAGGGTCATAGAGGTTAATCCTACAAACCGCTATATAAGCGCTGTTCGTGCTATGTACCTGGTCAGCTTATTGCAGACTAATACAGTGATCACATCACTTCAGACCTCTCTCTCTCTTGCTCACTCGCTCGTACCCGGTAGGTTTCGCCCCCAAACTCGCTCATTATTCGGTCGCAAAATACCTTTTCCACTTAATATATTCATTTTTCTCACTCGTATTATTTGCCCTAACGCATTATATTTCGTGTTGTCTTCTTGTGTATTCAAATAAATTGCTATTGAGCTAAGCTATCGGCAATTTATATATACAAACGCTTACGGTTTGGTGAAATTATTCTTCCAGAAACCTGTTTATTACGTTTCTGGTTGGATGTTTTCATCCTACTGACTTATCAATAAACCGCCAGCCTTTACGAACCTTACGATTACGGCCTATAGTAGGTCCCTAAAAGCGGCATTGAACAACCGAAGTACTCGTTCCCCCTACCACGCGGACCTACTACAGTACCATTGATACATGTAGCATAACATCATGATAAAGCTATAAATTTTTAAATTTAGTTTCATACACCAACGTCGCCCGCTATACATGTAGGTAGGGCCTGTTTCATATTATTGTTGTTGTTATCTTACTAGTAGCTTTCCACGCGCTTTCATTTAAAATCTAAATGAATTCGTTTCGTTAAAATTTAGATTTTTCGTTTTGTATTTATCCAAAATGGCAGGAGCTGGAAGTTTTGAAGACACCGGTTTCAATTTAAATCATTTATTCTATTAAGATCTACATCTACCAGGAAAGGATACTTGCATTAACACTTCAGATTTATGGTTTTATGAAATAGAGTAAGTTTTGGAGGTGGCAGTGGCATATTTTGAAATGGCAAAAATGCTAATGGGCTTTCATACCGATGAACAAAACTCAGCAACAACAACACACACACAGTTGCTGAGACTTTGTCACACAGAACTAACAATTGTACTGCTCATTCGACACATTGCGTATCAGTGAACATACATAGAGGATCTTACATGAGTGATGCTTGAATATGATATTTATTAAACGAGTTCACTGATTTCATAAGAGACTATGCTACAGTGGGATCAGCGTGTAAGTGCACACACGAACGAACACGACAGGTTGGAACCAACCTGTCGTGTTCGTTCGTGTGTGGACTTACACGCTGACCACACTGTATGCCGAGTTTCTTATGAAATGAGTCAAAGAGTTTAATGTACTACCTTATTAAATCATCACAAATGATAGATTGTATTTATTTCATAAACACATGGTCATACAGTGAGCTGTGCTGGCCACCAACCGGTAATGTGTAACAAACTAATTTGCATATGTATTACACTAGTGTATTGCGATTTTATTTACACTGTGTTAACACACTACCAGTGCCCATTTTAAGCAATAATCAATGTTAGATTGACTGAATGGCCGCCAGCATTGGGTTGACGATTTTTGTCCAGAAAAACAGAAACTTGATAATTGCTTTACTCATATGTGGATGTGACTGGAGAACTGGGGCTTATGGGATTTGTGACCAGGGTAGCTCCCAATCAAGTAGCACACACATATAGCCTGATAGTGATGTACATTGCTTGGTGGAAGCCTGTCGGGTGTGTCATTGATGGAATGGCGAACAGTGCAGATCCTGACATCCTGCACAGGCTGATCTGGATCTCAACTGATCGTAAAACCCATAATCCCCATTTCTCCAGTCACAGCCACGTGACATGCATTGTACTCCTCCGTTAGAGTTTTAACAATATTGATTTCTGAACATTTATTTATAGCCTAAACCCCACTTGATCAAAAGCCTCAAAACAAAAGTTTACCCTACACGATTTGCCCCTTAAGGTTTGATGTCATTTTACTTTAGCTTATTGGTTGCCGTCAATGAATCGGGACGGTGTATAACATTTTAGCCCGGCGAAAGTGTCCAAAATGGCGGAAATCCAAGATGGCCGCCAATATTTGTGATTTTTTATAACAATCAGCATAATTACAGCAATCGTCAGTGTATATGCATTTTCACTGATTTTATGCTTTGAAAATATTAATATATATATCATTAGTATTCATGTATAAAATTAACATGTTCAAATGATTCAATATGGCGGAAATCCAAGATGGCCGCCATAATATCCCAATTTTCTACATATTCTAATATTGTGTATTATATAGAACACGTTTACATTGGGTCGTGACTTATTGGGTTACGTATTTACGTATCTTCGTACACGTCATCATACTCTGCCTAAATATAGAAGGTTTCGGTAGCTTAAAAGGAGCCAAAATGGCGGAAATCCAATATGGCCGCCATAATGGTTTTACATAGATAATAAACAGAAAACCGAAAACAACGTAATTATATTAGCATCTCCATAGCATGTTTGCTTGACCTGTGTCATGACCAGGTTAATAGAGATTTGGCCCAAATGATCTTTAGGTGGTACTGTTCAAGAATGTTGATGAAAGCAATCTGAAATTTTACATTTACTGCCATATTTTAGCCCAAATCCAAGATGGCCACCAACAAAACCTTCATCGGTATATTTACGCATTCAGTGCACAAATGTGCATAAACTCGGTATCGATTCTATGGTTTTCAATGTCGCTGAGTATTTTGGCACATGCCTGAACCCGTTTCAGGGTCAAGGTCACGTTCTATAAGTCAAGGTCAATGAAAAAACATTACCCACCCACTTTTTAGACATGCATTAAATTATTACATTATTATTTGGAAACATCTGGTTAAAAATGTTATCATTTGAGATATATTCATGAAACTTCACAGAATGAAAGCAATCACTATAATAAACCATATTATGTGTTGAACAGTTATAGTCATGGCTACTCGTTGTCAAGGCAACCGTTAACCAAACCGAAATTAGGGAGTTTTTATATTTAATTAGCATGCTTCTGATTCTCACAATATGCTCTATTTTTAATCCAGAATTTCAAAGATGTTTTCAAAAATAACTCGACATGCTTAGCTGAAGTTCAATATAAATTATTAGTATGTTGCTGCAAATCAATATAGTTTGAGTATTCTCCTTCCTGTGGTAGTTTTCTACGGATTAATGAGGCGAACAGAGAGACAGAGACAAAAAGTCAGCGGCTGGAGTTTTACTTACAACAACAACAGCAGTAACAACAACAACAACATACGTAGTCTGCTAGACTATTTCGTTCGTATTGGTAAGTTAAATGGTAATTAAATTGTAATAGTAATCACAATTTTCATTAAAGTGACTGTTCACACAATCCTCTCATACCCATATATGTCCCATTCGCAATATTACTGGAATAAATAGCAAAATTAAATATGCCACAAACCCCACCCCACCCACCCGTCCTCCACGGACCATACCACATACATGGCCCATCTCTGAAGTTTCTGGAATAAATGTCTAAAACACATATATGCCCACCTCCCCTCGCCAATTATTTTTCTAGCATGTTGACTTAGTTTTATATGGACCCCCACAACAAATACCCCACCCACCCACGTATACCACGGGCCATGTTATGAAGGACATTTGTGCTAAATTTGGAAAAGTTGTCCAGATGTGCACATTTATTACATTAGCATCAATTCTGGATGAAGTACTTGGCTATGATGGAAACACTTCTACTGTTCATACACGCTGAACGTGAGGCTATATGGTCTGACCATCTGTCCGCAACATCAAATATGACCAAAGTTATAGCCGCCGCAGATCATCTTAAGTACACAAAGGTACTTGTCTCGTACCTAGAAGAAATGAGAAACCTACCAACACAAGCACCGGAAGTAGAACAAGAATTTCAGAATGGTAATTTCACAGTGAAAAGGTCATCTAGAAAGCTTAACTCCATATGGAAGGACATGGCATTGGAATGCTCGCAGAACTGCGACGCAAAGGGTCGCAGTGGTCAGGCTGGGTTGAAGGGAATAACGCTGAAAGAGAAGACACAGGAAAAATGGTTTGTGACACTACCATTCTCGGCATCTACGACATCTGCCCTGAAGACCATGTTGAAGATGGATGCCTCAGATCATTTACACCATGAAGACAATCTAGCACAGGAAAGAAGAGAACATGCACAGTGTGAAGCGACGGATGACGCTCTGTAGCAGCACGTCTTGCTGGCGATATACCAAGCCACGACATGGGTTCGCGCTGACCAGTCGACACCATCAGTCATCAATCCGTTCGACTTCGGGTGGACATCAACATCCGGAGTTACGAAACCTGTACTGACGATAAGAAGCCAAGTTCCTGCAGATTTAAAAAAGGATGCCTTCTGCAGGTGTAAGAAAATGTGCACCCGTAGCTGCTCATGTAACAAAAAGGGCATCAAATGTGAAAAATCATGCCTGTGCCGCGGCCAGCCTGCTACTTGTTCCAGGACACAATTTGAAATGGATGCATTAATGGAAATTGAGCCTACGTAGTGCATTGTTAGTTTGTAGTTCCCAAATGGGAATTTGTAGCGAATTACGTTCCGTTGGAATATGTATAATGATCCGGCCCGTCCATTTATTATAGCTTTAATTTCTTCATAAAATTTCCAAAACATACTCGCTAGTTGCATAAATGCATTGTATAGTATTTCTTACCAGTGTAGACCCAAAGCAGCCTGCCCATCCGTGCAATCTGAACATGGCCTACAACAGTCACACTGTTCACAGTTCGTCTTTAACATTGCAAATAGTGTAGGCCATGATGAGACTGCACGGACACTCTTGCTGACCTATGTATATGCTGTTCGCGAATGTATCCATTTAATTAGACAATAAGCAATAAACTGCACTATGTTGCCAATTTGCACAATATGTGCAAACACTGTACTGAGTGACGAGTCTGCTGACATGGGTTAACATTGCTTACGGCATAGTATAATATACACATTTCATTATGAATTATGGATATTCTAGAGCAAAGATGCTGCAATGACTAGATGCGATTATCAATATTGAGCTAACGCACTGATCAGACTGTATGATAGAGAAAACTTGTCAGTACATACACTGGTCGCAGAAGTTATATTATCCAGAAGATAGATCATAACGTGCTCTTGTACATACATGTAAGTTGAGCTTGAACACACAACATATGGGATTATGGTTGCACATGTATATAGCAAATCGTCGCATTAACTAGCCAGCGTACATTCTACAGTGTATAAAATGTCATTAAATAATGGCGGCCACTTTGAATGTTTGTCCAGTTATATATCTTAACCAGGTTAAATATATGTATCAACTAGTATATAAATATATACAATCTCAGAGCCAATATCAATATTTTTTGGAAACAAATGGCGGCCATCTTGAATTTCAGACATGTTGGATTCGTCAATCCGTATTCAATTTGATACTATTATCTTACAAATATATGAACTCACTGTTGGCAGCTTAAAATTTCATAAGACGTGTATAGTTTGGTAGGTTCAGGTTTTAAATCTAAAAGTTTTAAATGACGGCGGCCATCTTGGATTTCCGCCATTTTTAATTCAGTTGTAGTTTTATTTTTGTTAATTGTCATATAATATATATGATTAATAGATGTTTACAATTAATAATTTGCCACAAATAAAAGGCATAACTAAATTGTGTCGTGTTGTTTGACATTTTAGCATTTTGTATAAAAAAAGAGATATTGGCGGCCATATTGGATTTTCTCCATTTTAAACGGTTTTCTTCAGACTAAGCCATACCAAAACCTCCAATATATGTATAACATATATTAATCTGTATGAAAATTGCATCCATTCATTTTCAATCGCTTATATTTTTCTGCAGTAGTAACTAAATCATCAGCAAATGTTGAATTTCATGTAATAACGGCGACCATTTTGAATTTCCTCCACGTTGAATGATTTTGATGGAAACTTTATATTCAGCAGAACATGATTATACATCGTTTCCAGTTTAAAACATTTCAAAAAATCGAGTGTAAGAATACCTATGTTCATATGATTGATTTTAGAAATATTTGTGAAATTTTGGCGGCCATCTTGGATTTCGGCCATTTTGACAACATTCGCCGGCCTAAAATTTTATACACCGTCCATATTTGTTGATGGCAGATATCAAGCTACATGAAAATAACATCAAACCTTAAGGGTCAGCTCGGGTAGGGTAAAGTGAAAATTCATCGACTGGGGCTTGGGCTATTAACCCTTTCAACACCACAGGCCTGCATAGTGGTATTGGCAACAAGTGTAGATCCAGATGAGCCGGCTCGTGACGAGCCGTCTCACCAGGATCTACACATTTTTAAAGTAATTTTCATATTTTTAAGAACAAAAACACACCATTATCATAAATGGACTATAGTCTGAAAATTATGTTTCGATGATTGGATTGGTCGGAAAAATAACATATCAAAATCCATTCCAGTTACTTAGGGGTGAAAGGGTTACAGTGGGGTCAGCGCGTAAGTGCACACACGAACGAACACGACAGGTTGGTTCCAACCTGTAGTGTTCGTAAGTGTGTGCACTTACACGAACACGAATGGCGAACAGCGCTCAGCTGTTTACAGTGGGGTCAGCGTGTAAGTGCACACACCAACGTACACGACAGGTTGGTTCCAACCTGTCGTGTTCGTTCGTGTGTGCACTTACACGCTGACGCCGCTGTTTACGCATTTCGCGTACATACAGCAAATTAACGATCTGGATCAGGATCCCCGCTGTTCGCCATTCCATCAATGAAACACCCGACAAGCAATATACATTGGAACCTTTGTAAACCGGACAACAAGAAATTTTGATGGGTTTCTGGGCCATTTATCTCGGGTGATAAAGCCTGTTTGTGAACGTATAGCACACAACTATGACAAGGAATAATCAAATGCCTGATTTACAGTGGAACCTCGCTAAACCGGACACCCTGGTGACCTCCCAGGTTGTCCGGGTTAGCGAGGTCCCACTGTAGCTCGTTTTCAGGTCACACGAGTGAGCTATTGGAGGAGCTACATTCGCCACAAACCCCATACACCCCCGTATTTCAGTCACAAGCAAGCACACGTATGAGGTGAGACTCATTCACAGATAACTCGTTGAAACCACAGGTGGAAGACTCGGACATGTGACACTAACAAAAAGCCCATTACCAAAAATCCATTAACCCACCCACTTGGTCTCATACAGTACTATCTTCTATTATATATATCTTCCATTAAAGGTACATGCCCACTCAGTAGGCACGAAATGTTCTTTATAGGAATTAAATAAGTGTATAATTGTGTCACTATTCAACCAGTTCCAAAAATTACGAGTGCCCGCTATACAGATATAATCATTTAGTAATGTTTATTTTACTGATAGTGACGCGCGGTGGTATCAGGCTATTTTCATATGCAAATGAAGCAGGATAGTTTTTAATTATTTATACTAATTAAATGCATCTCCTGAAAAAATAATATTTTCGACAGAATATAAAGTATGATCATTACACATCAAACAATAAATACAGATAATAAATAGTAATGTTCGTTAACATTTTAAGGAAACAAGGTTATCGCCCCTGATATCAGTGTGGAAATTTTCATCTGATATAAAATGTATAATAATGCCAATCAGTACGTGGGGTAATGGTGAATGAATGTTTATTTTGCCAGAAAATGTCTCAGATGATGTATTTGATATAAAGAACATGTTGTGCCTACTGAGTGGGTATGTACCTTTAACGTAATGTACAGTACGATACCAGGTGGGTGGGGTAATGGGATTTATTTCAATAGGCATTTTGTTTTCCACCTGTGATTGGAACGTGCGTACATGCTGAATTAATGTCAACTAGTACGTGTATGTACATGCATGCACTTTGCACTAGAACATTGATGAGTAACTATTATATGAATAAGTGCTGACTGCTAAATGCCGTTTTAAAATTACACTTTATAAGTTTTCATCATCTATGTTGAATGATAAACACAAACTACTCATTATTGTATTAATTGTCAAAATCGTATACTGCGACCAGTGCAGATCCAAATCAGCCGGTGCATGCGCACCGTCTGATCAGGATCTCCACTGGTTACCATTGCATCAACGAAACAGCCTTCATGCTTCTAACAAGCAATATAGATCGTTAGCAGGCTACAGTAGAGTGGTATTTGATCGTGAGCTATATTGACCCTTAGACTGCTGAGCACGAAAATTGTCGTCTGCTGATGCTTTATATTTTGCCTTCTTTCTCAATAAAGACATGGTTTGACAGCACTTTAGAATCATTTCCCTAAACTGCTGTAAAACTATGTTTTTGATGAGAAAAATCGAAAATAAAAAATAAACAGCAGACGACAACATTTAATGCAGCAGTGTAAGGGTTAATCACACATCCCACAAGCCCCATTTCTCCAGTCGCAGTCACATATCGAAAACATACGCGCCTGAATGCTATAAGGACAGCTGGGGGCCGTATCACTAATTAACAATGTTTTCTTGTACACTTATTGGATTTACATGTATTGATCATAGGCTGTAAATCCATCAATTGAAATTTCGAGACGATCCTAAATTTGCACTTACGAATATTTTAGTCGTGCGATTGTTAATTAAACGGGCCCGTGGTCCCTGGTGACTGATGGCGCGGTGAAAACAGTTGTTAATTCAAAGAACGCTACTGGTTTTTGATGCGTTCGTACGAAGCCACTTTTTCGGGGCCAGCCTGAATTTTCGTGGATATGACTGGAGTTACGAGACTTATGGGATCTATGACCTGTAGCCGATTTCATCAAAATTGCAAAGTACAATGTATGCTTTTCTAGCAAAGTATACTTTGAGGGAGTAATCATTTATTTTTCCTGAAATGCATTATTTCATATAAAACTAACAACTGCATATATTTGATGATTAAAAGTATTCATAATTATTATACTGAATTTATTACATGTAAATGAGGCAAATGCAAATGGCTGTGATAATGTAATAAATTCAGTATAATAAAAAATTAATAAATTTATCATAAAATTTAAAACATAGTTCGTGTGTGCACTTACACGCTAACCCCACAGTAAGTAACTGGAATGGATTTTGATATGTGAATTTTGCAACTAATCCAACAATTACAAAATGGTTTTCAGACTCGGCCATTTATGGAACGGGTGTGTTTTTGTTCTCAAAAATATGAAAATTACTTTCAAAAAGTGTAGACCCTGATGAGACGGCTCGTTACTATATAGCGGGCATTCGGGTTCAAATGGTTAACACGAAATAGGGAAACAAGATGAAACAATGTAGATGCAAGTTCAGACGTTAGATGTATGCGAAACAAGGCATAGTTCCTAGACACATATTGTGGTTAATATTGTCAAAATGTGAGAAGATGTTAAAAAGAAATAGAGAAAAAAAGACGAACGCATTTAAGAATATGTATTTGCCTTTTCAAACAATGTGAATATACGTCGTTAGTGACATTGGGTGTTCAGACGTACGGTGTACAGTGGGGTCAGGGTTCGTGTGTGCACTTACACGCTGACCCCACTGTATATGAAGCACATCACTATTGTGTTAAAAAGTGTTACTAACGTGTGTACTGTCATTTCGGCTAATTCTGGGCATCGGCTAATGCGCAATTCACATCAAATTTATCCATGGGTACATGATTATAAACTATTAGCCTGGTAGCGGGAGGCCGATTTTTGGCCTAACCCAAAATGCTCTGGTATAGTTTTTTTTATTGTTGATTATTCATCACTGGGTATTTGGTGAATGAAATCCACTGCGATGTGGTGAGCATTTTTTTTGGCGGCAATTTTTCCAAATGGCCGCTATCCAAAATAGCTTTTGTCAATATCTCGGTCTGGGGGACTCGTAGTCATAATTTTGGTGTCTATACCTAGGTTTTCAGGGTCAGTGAACATGATAAGAACATCAATAATAACATTGGGTGATGTAGTTAAGTCAGCCATCTTGAATTCCAAAATTGCTTTTTTCAATATCTCGGTCTGGGGGACTCATAGAGCAGGGTTCAAGCTATATGCTCTGGGTGGTACAATGGCCGGCAATGGGGACAGTACAAGATTACCTGAATCTGTTCCGAGGGCACATCCAAACTCGCTTGAAGATCAGTGATGTCTACCTCGTTTTCGATCGGTATGTATAATACAGCGGCATAATTGTATACGGGCACAATATATTCACTCCTGGGAGTCGCTGAATACCACACCCAGGAAGAAGATATTGCGCCGAGCTGTTAATTTGTGTCACATACATGGCCAGTAAATACACCTACTACAGTTATCAGTATTCACAAATTCCCTGCATCTTGGTCTATAACACTTATTTAACTACACTGCCAAATGAAAACAGTACAGTGGTGCATATTTATTTCGAATGCCAGCATCTAATATGAGTACATGTATGTTAATTTAATCATGCTAGCTGTGTTCAGGAATTTGAATGGAGTAACATAGACTTTGTCGTCCTGTTTTTCTGATCTCATGATTAGTCCGCCATATACATGTATATCCATGCATAGAGAAAAATCGGAAGGGACAAAGGGGCCAGCATTGCGCACTAGTTCTCGTCTGCCCGCACAGAAAGTGATATTGACTGCCACTACCAACAAATCCCAACTAATTGATCTCATCTGTGAAGATCTCATAGCACACAAGGACGGACGACTTCACACTACATAAGTTAGTTCTACCCAGCAACGACCCAGTGCCAGTCGAGATAAACAATGGACTAGTTATCAAACGAAACGATATGATCACTACACGCGAAGAAGCTGATACCATTGTAGTACAACACGTGTCCAGTGTGGGGGCCAAATCAGCTTTAGTAATTGCTGATGACACGGACATATTTGTATTGTTGTTACATTTCTGCTACAAAGGTGACCTTCCAAGCCAAGTAAAGATGGTTTCTCCGTCGCACGGTCGAGCAGTTATTGACATTAATGAAACAGTGGAAAAGCACAGAAACATTTTTCCAGATATATTAGCTGCTCATGGTCTCACTGGATGTGACACAGTGGCCTCGTACTATGGGATTGGCAAAGGCGTGGCTCTGAAAGTCTCAAAATCCAGGTCGTATTAACTTAGCTACATTGGTGACAATGATATACCTCTATTAGACGCAAAAGCTCAAGCCACGCCATTTATGTTGGCCTGCTATGGTCAGACTCGATGTAAATCCCATATGGAAGCCCAACACAAAGTATGGACTTCAACAGTAAGCCGGAGTGTCGAGTGTGCACCAAAACTTGCCTCTCTACCCCCGACAGACGAAGAATTCAGAGAGAATGCCAGAGCCCACATGCAAGTTGCAGTATGGAGCAGTTCCTTAGAGCCAGATCCACCAGCTTTAGATCCAGCTGTATATGGATGATCCAGAGAAACAACACACAACTCACTCACCCCTACCATTGGCACATGTGGAGCTGTTGAAGCTGATACAATGTTCTTGTGCCAGTCACATTCCATGCAAAACTCAAAAATGGGGATGCCAAAATTCGAACTTGTCGTCCACTGTTTTCTGTGCTTGCCAAGGGGGACAGATGTGTTTAAATGAGAGAACAAAACAGGTCCAAGATGCAGATGATGATGAGGACTAACTAACTATTAAGTACATTAAGTACATTAAGTTCTAAGTTGAACGAGTTGATACTGTGGCTATTACCACCATCATCAGTCATGTTTTCGGATATCCCATTGTGTCTTGTATGTCATAGTTAGCCATCTGTATACGTTCCAATATAACTGAACATACAATGTTCTACATTATCTGAGTTACGTGCCTATTTACTTTGACATTGTGTAATACAACATGAATCACTTGGCCTTTTTGAGTGATTATTAGTCATATATAATGTGCATTGTGTAATAATATTGTACCATTGAGATGTATTGCTTAGTTACTAGTCATACGGGTGTGTAATAATCAGCCACCATTGAGATGGATTGAGTGATTTCTAGTCATATATTATATATGTGTATTGTGTAATAATCGGGCCACCATTTAGATGTATCATGTGATTAATAGTCATATATATATATGCATTGTGCAATAATGAGCCACTATTGAGATGTATTGAGTGATTTCTGGTCATATATATGTGCATTGTGTAATAATCAGCCACCATTGAGATGTATTGAGTGATTTCTAGTCATATGTGCATTGTGTAATAATCAGCCTCCTGATTGAGATGTATTGAGTGATTTATGGTCATATATGTGTGTTGTGTAATAATCAGTCACCATTTAGATGTATTGAGTTATTTCTGGTCATATAGTGTTGTGTAATAATCAGCCACCATTGATATGCATTGAGTGATTTCTGGTCATATATATGTGTGTTGTGTAATAATCAGCCACCATTGATATGTACTGGGTGATTTATAGTCATATACATATGTGCATTGTATAATAATCAGCCACCATTGAGCTGTATTGAGTGATTTCTAGTCATATATTTAGTGCATTGTGTAATAATCAGCCACTATTCAGATGTATTGAATGGTTACTAGTCAATTATGCCTCCACGATTCCCCCAGACCGAGAAATTGACAAAAAACAGTTTGGATGGCGGCCATTTTGAAATTCATGATGGCTGCCTTAACTACATCACCCAATGTTATTATCGATGCTCTTATCATGTTCACTGACCCCGAAAACACCAAATGTATGCATCTATGAGTCCCCCCAGACCAATATATTGACAAAACAAGTTTGAATGGCGCCCATTTTGAAATTCAAGATGGCTGCCTCAACTAAATCACCCAATGTTATTATTGATGTTCTTATCATGTTCCCTGACCCTGAAAACCTAGGTATAGACACCAAAAGTATGCCTCTACGAGTCCCCCAAACCGAGATATTGACAAAAGCTATTTTGAATGGCGGCCATTTTGAAAAATGGTCGCCAAAGAAAATGCTCAAGGGTGAGAATCCACATCGCAGTGGATTTGATTCACCAAATTCCCACTGTTGAATAATCAACAATAAAAAAAAACTATACCAGACAAAAAGGGGTTACCCACTCCCGCTGCCAGACTATATGTGGGTTTTGGAATAAACAAGTTGATTATTTGCTACACTGTGGCACAATTTTATCACATTCCGATAGTTTGGTAAAATTTAACTCTAGTCTCTGTGGCTGTTGAGAGATTGTGGCGAAAAATAAGCGCCTGAATTATAGACATACAACAACAGCAACAACAACAACAAAATTTTGTCTGCATCATGAAAAACTCTAAAGATAAAAGCCAACGGAAGTTGGACTCCTACTTTGTACCCGGGTAAATGATATTTTCATATGTGTACATATTCATCCCCCACCCAAAAAAAACACATCTACAGCCCCCACCCCGCTCCCTGGCCAGTTTAAATTCATGTCGTGTTTGGACCCCACCACCTAGACACGACACGCGGCAATTCCACTACGATTCAACAACCAAAATAAATATGGTCCTAAAATCAGAGTTTAAGCATCAGCAATACGACAAACTTGCGTCTCAGACAACTCCTATCACGATTCGTGATAAGAGTTGTATGAGACGCAAGTTCGGGTCGATTTCCTTGGAGGAGTGTTGAAAGTCATTTTCTACGATTTATCTAAGATTTACAGATATTTTTCTTACGGAAATTCGGTGGTGCGATTGTGGAAATTATAGCTCTAAAATACATTAGAACGTCGGAAATTGCACATAGAAATCAAAAAAATTCCGGGGGAGGACCCCCATAACCCCCGTCTAATGAGAGTGGACACCCCTCTCGTGCACTCCCCGTCTCCAGCCTTCGGCTGTCGGCGTCTACCGTTGGTAGACGAACCCCGCTGGAAAATTCCTGGCGACGCCTATGGTAATGCCATATAAATTTATTAGGAAAGCCTTACATAAAGGTGCGCAGAATTAGCCGACACCATTGTACTACCTTACTAACGTACTGACGTGCATATCGCTATATCCCCGCTAGCGATAAGATACTAATATATTAGTGGGGCTGCTATGTGCACAACTATGCTAGAATACTGCACTTTTGGAAGAGTCTGCCAATTTTTGTGTATATGTTAAAAAATATGTGTGGAACATTTTCAGAAGGGTGGGCAAAAAAAATATCCTCCAGAATGACCTCATTTGCATAAATCCAAGATGGCCGCCGTCAGAAATGACCCCTAGACTAAAACTGGCAGATCTCTGCATATACTTGGCAGAAACAAATATTCTTGGAGTCAATAGTTATAGTTCTTTGAGTGGGCAATCAAATTAAATTATATTCATGACCCTCAGAGGTCAACTTGACCGGTCAATGTCAAGGTCATATACCAAAATCACTATTTTCAGTTTTTTTTGTAATTTCTTTGCATATCACTGCTTCTAAATAATATATTAAGATAATATTAGGATCTAGTATGATATTTGTATGTGTGACCAATCGATTGGGCTTAGTTGCAGGTACCTCGGAGTTCAACTTCACTTCGCGGCCCAGTGTCAAGGTCAAATGCTAAAATCACAATTTCAGCCATTAAACCAGTTTTGTTCTCTCACAAATTGTTGCTTCTATATTGCTCTAGAGTACTATAATCAATCAATTAAAGTTTGTTTCAGGACATACCCCCTCTCCTTCCTCTGCTTTGGGTTGTCAAGTTCACGGGTCATTGTCAATGACAAATGGTGAAACAACCAACACAATGACAATACTACATTTGCTTGCACCCTTGTCAAATCATGTTTTTGTGCGAGAATGTTTCAGGGAAACTCCGTATCGAACGATGAATAATCAGGGTTCCAGGAAAAGTCACTGGATGAAACTCTGATATCTTCACCTTCAACCAGCGAAAAGTTTGAGCCGAAAAGTCAGCGGCTGAATTATAGACATACAACAACACAACAACACAACAACAACAACAACAACAACAGGAAAGTTAACTTGGCGGCTGATTTTGATTGTGAATTTCATCATTTAGTTCACCATTATATGTCGGAAACATGTAGGTAAGTTTGTCAAATGAAACTAGTATATAACCACAGTACCAGTAAGATGTGGACTAATGTAGATGGAGAATAGCATTAAATATCCACCCACCTCTTTTCGAATCTGATACACTCTCCCCACCCACCACACTTTACACGGGTCAAGTTAAAGGATCAGAAATAAAATTGAAATGGCTCCGCCTAAAGACCACCCCTGGCCAATTTTTTTTTAGGTTTGTACTTGGCCATTTTTAGCTGGGGCAGCAGACGGGGTCCTAAATTATTTAGAACAACCTCCCCCACCCGCCACACATTACATGGGCCAAGTTAAAGTAAGAAAAAAAATTGAAATGGCTCCGCCGAAAGACCACCCATAGCCAATTTTTTTTTAGGTTTGTACTTAGCCATTTTTAGCTGGGGCAGCAGACGGGGTCCTAAATTATTTAGACAACCCTCCCCCACCCGCCACACATTACATGGGCCAAGTTAAAGTCAGAAAAAGAATTGAAATGGCTCCGCCCAAAGACCACCCATGGGCAATTTTTCTTTAGGTTTGTACTTAGCCATTTTAGCTGGGGCAGCAGACGGGGTCCTAAATTATTTAGAACGACCCTCCCCCACCCGCCACACATTACATGAGCCAAGTGAAAGTCAGAAACAAATTTGAAATGGCTCCGCCCAAAGACCACCCATGGCCAATTTTTTTTTAGGTTTGGACTTAGCCATTTTAGCCGGGGCAGCCGACGGGGTCCTAAATTATATAATTAATTAGTATACACCCCCACCCACCACAAGTTAAAGGGTCAGAAAAAAATGAAATAGCTCCGTATAGTATGCGCTATTCGCCGTACGGTGTCTCCTGACCACGTGCCAGATAATGAATGTGACAGCTGATCAGAATATTGTAAATCCAGAACTAAATATCTGACTCATCTCTTATTGGGAAAATAATCATTGTTCATTTTCAAATGAAGTTGTAGAAACTTGTATTTACTTGCAACTGACCGTGTAATTTTACGATTTTACCAACCATAAAATATCGCCTTTGTCTTCTGCATTCAGGACGATGCACAGCAGACGACCACTTCTAGATGAACAACCCGGAAAATACTTCATTCCTTCGAGACCAATCCTAAATTCAGAATGGACTGGTCGAAATGCATACTGTGCCGAGATGATATTGGTGATAACTTGCGCTGCCCAGCAAATAACAACAACACTGCGAATATACAAAAAGACTATGCTGCGTTTGCAGACAATCTTCAAAGTTACATTGACGTCGCTCCGTTGCCATTTGACAGTGAAAGTATAGACATTCTTGACAAAGGAGATGGTGTGCCCCTGACTTTATGGGAACATAGTGCCAAGTGGCATTCATCATGCAAAGCCAAAATTAAGAAATCTGAAATAGACAAACTACACGTTAAGACCACAAAGAAGCGTCTTGCCTCCACTCCATTAGCATGTAATGCCCCAGCGCCTAAATATACACGAAGTAACTGTGAACCATTGCTTTTTGAATTGTACAACTGAAACAAGCAATGACAATCCACTCCGACAAGTAATGACAATACAGCTAGACTGTCGCCTACGGGAATATGCCAAATTTATTGAAGACGACGAGCTAATCACGAAGCTGAGTGCTTCCGGAGATCTGATAGCTCAAGAAGCGAAGTACCACGACCGGTGTGCCCTAAACTTGTTCAATGCAGCAAAGACAAAGCTTAGAAAGGATCTCATAGGTTCTGAATCGTGCCATTCATCAACACACAGTTTAGCCTTAGCAGAATTACTTGACTATATTGAAGAGGGTCGATGGGACGCTGACTGTCCACCCTTCAAACTAGCTGAACTTACCATGCTGTTTGTAGATCGCTTGACTAAATTTGGTGTCTCCGACACATATGTGCATACAACCAGACTGAAGGAAAAAATTCTGAGCAGGATCCCAGATATTAGATGCTATAAGCAAGGTACATTTGTGTAC
The DNA here is from genome assembly GCA_029237695.1 of Conchocele bisecta. Taxonomy (NCBI): domain Eukaryota; kingdom Metazoa; phylum Mollusca; class Bivalvia; order Lucinida; family Thyasiridae; genus Conchocele; species Conchocele bisecta. The sequence goes on from CM055268.1 coordinate 49,664,452, forward strand.
TTTGCATTCGATGTTCAGATCAGTGCGCTTATATATGGTAAACTGCATGACAATGAACATCAGGATGACGAGTCTATCACCTTGCTCAAGGCATCTAATATTCTGAGACGTGAAATGTTTGATCACGATCAACCATTTAATGGCGAGTTTGGACATGATTGCCAAACCAGTTGTGTGCCTGATAGCTTATTGTCCTTTGTGAATATGTTGACACGAGGTAGTAATATACACAACAGTGAGAGCGAGGATGGTGGGGGTCTCATTACACAACAGCTAGTGTCAGTATCTCAGTTGATCATGTTTAATAGCTATAAGCGATGCCGGACTTCCGCGTCATCACATGCAAACCAAAAACACAATCGCGATCGTGAAACTGCCTTACCCGTGTATGTTGGCCTGAAATTGCATGCTACTATAGGAAAGAAAGATGTGGTGGATGGAATGTATGCACTGGGCTTATCAGTATGTTATGATCGAGTAATGCAAATACGTAAGAGTCTTTGCAGTCAGGTGAGCAAGAGGTATTGTGATATTGGTCTGGTCGTCCCTCCTCTATACACCGCCTTGTTTGTTCTGGCGGCCATTGATAACATCGATATCAACTCGAGTTCTACCACAGTCATGACAAATCTACATGGTACAGCTCCCTCACTGTTCCAGTGCCTCTGTCCAAACTACACAGGTAGGATTGAAGGAGAAACCCCAAATATGAATAGTTCTGAACATGCAGGTATTGTGGAACTCCCCGAGTATTATACATCTATTGAGCCCATTAGTAACAGTGCGGTAAAGACGGCAGACATACCATTGATAGACGACGAGGTGTGCTGTACTGTATCTGTTCTACACGATGAATTGCGGGTGGAAAATGAGTGGCTGGCCAATGCAACAGCGTCTTGTAGTGACAAAACTAATCACACTACAAAGGACAGCGCCATTTTATGGGCAGCATTCCATGCACATCGACAAGTAGGCACACAAGAAACTATGAAAACCTCAATTCTTCCGCTGTTTACAGAATCATCTAACAGTCCAGCAATGATAAAGCATGCGATGACCATCATCAATGCTGCGGTGAAGCATCTCAATCCGGGCCAGGTACCAGTGATTACCCTTGATCAGCCTCTCTACGCAATTGCAAAAAGTGTACAGTGGACATTTCCAGAGACCCACGGAGAGGACAAGTATGTGTTACTGATGGGGGGATTGCACATCGAGAAAGCAGCGCTTACCCTGCCTGGTGATCTCCTAGAGGGTAGTGGATGGCTCGAGGCAATTGCAGAGGCTGGCATCTTCACATCCGGTGTCGCCGAGTCCTGTCTCAGTGCCACACACATCAAGCGAACTCGCTACGCCCATGAAGTGACTGCAGTAGTACTCTATTCCATCATGATGAAGCAGTATACAGAGTATCGGCACTCGATTCTGCCAGATGATACACCACATGACATTGATACATGGACTGCTGAAATGTCAGCCACACATCCGCAATTTCAGTACATGCACCACGTTCTTCAACTTGAGCTTCTTGCCTTGGTGTACACGCGATCGATCAGAGAGGCGAAATTCGACCTTTACACATCCAGCTTGACAGGGCTTGCCCCTTGGTTCATGGTGCTCAACCATACCCACTACGCTAGATGGGTGCCAGTGCACATACGTGACATGGTTACACTATACAAACTACATCCTGAGATAGCTGCTGAATTTGACAACAAGCACTTTACTGTCAACAGAGGGCGTCCGTTTTCAAACATGGCAGTTGACCAGGCACACGAACAGAACAATGTCACAATCAAGGGAGACGGTGGTGTAATCGGGCAGACACATGATGTCGATGCTCTCAACCGTTGGTCTCTCGCTTCACCCGAGGTTGCACGCGTCATCACAGACTTTGAGGGGACTATGACCACCAGCACCAGTACTGCAGAGTATGCAACAACTACAACACACCATGAACAAACGAAGGCATTCCAAGAAAAGTTCTTGAAAGATGTCAGATCATTGGAACAAGGGATTAGTAACATGTGCAACCCCTTTGCTGATAACGGCAATGTCCTGTTCCGCATGCACACGATGGAGGTCCTTCCAGAAGCCGCAGTTCTCTGTTCACAGAAACTTCACGATGCAGGCTTGGAACAGTTTGAGGCATATGTCAACAATCGTCTGAAGGCACACACCGAATCTGTATCCAAACTAATCCAGAAGAACAAGCTTCATCTCATGGCCCCTACTACTACCAGACAAGTAAAAACGCCCCACGGGAGAAGGCACTTCAAGACACATGCTCTACTCTAGCCCAATTATATGTGTCTAGTGCAGTGCGTGTAGGGAGTCCAGATGAATTCTTTTCCCATGAAAACCAGATACATCCGCCGTCTATCTCAGAAAACGGAAATCTTCGGACGACAACAAAGAGTGACATTGTCTCGGTCCTCGAGAAGACGGCTAGCACCACTCCTATAGCAGCTACTCCTAAAGCAGATGTGCTTTTGATGGATGGGGCAGCAGTTGTCCATTACCTGCCACCGACTAAAGGCAAAACATTCGCCGACTACATACACAGTACATTCCTACCTCACATCCGGCGTCAACTTGATAAATACCTCCGTGTGGATATTGTATTTGATGTGTATAAAGAAGACAGCTTAAAGGAAGGTGCACGAAAATCTCGTGGGAAGGGTGTGCGCATCAAAGTGTCCCTTAATACACCGTTGCCGAAAAGCTGGCCTCTCTTTCTGAACGATCCCGACAACAAGTCTGAACTTTTCAGGCTTCTTGCTGAGGAATCATTGTCATTGTCTCTTCCCAATAAGCAGTTGATCATGAGCTTTGGAGACAGCGTGGTCTGTGTCCCAGACCGCGAGAATACACATAGTATCTGCCCATGCAACCACGAGGAAGCAGATTCGAGGCTGATGGTGCACCTGGCTGATGCAGTTGCTGAAGGATTCAAGACATTCATGCTTCGGACGGTTGATTCTGATGTAGTGGTCTTAGGCGTGGCAGCAGTGCCACGCCTAATTCTTTGTCAGTTGTGGGTGTCTTATGGTACTGGGAAAGATCATCGTTACCTCTCTCTACACAATATTTCGACGGCCATCGGTACTCAGAAGTCTTTTTTCCCTGCCATTTTCCATGCATATACTGGTTGTGATACAGTATCAGCGTTCCATTCCATTGGAAAAAAGACAGCTTGGAGCACCTGGTACTCTTTCCCTGAGGTAACTGAAGCTTTCCGTTTGCTGGTTGAAGGACCTACTGAAATCAGTGACGAGACCATGCAGCTCATAGAACGCTTCATCGTCTTACTTTATGACGGCACAAGTGAATCAAACAGTGTCAATGAAGTTCGAAAGCACCTATTCACTGCAAAAGGCCGTACACTTCAGAACATTCCCCCAACTCTATCTGCTCTTGAACAGCACATCAAACGGGCAACACTGCAAGGGGGTCATATCTGGGGTCATGCTCAAGACGTACAACTGCTGGATGTCTCACCAGATTCGTGGGGATGGACTAGCGAGTCTGGAAAATGGCAGCCACTATGGTCCTCCCTCCCAGTTGCTAGTGTGTCGTGCAGGGGTCTCATAAGATGTGGCTGCGTGAAAGGGTGCACTGGTCGGTGCAAGTGTGTTAAGGCAGATGTACTGCACTATGTCTAGGATATAAATGGGTATGTCAAAACAGTGCAGCTTAGTCCAACATACATACAGTTTTGGTACATATTTGACCACTTGACACCCTGGAGCCATGTGTATTATGGAGTGCATTATGGATGAATGTACCATGAGGGATTACCATGATATATTATAATATTGTCTCAATCCGCCAAGTAAAATCAATGATATGCAAAATATAGCGAAAAATTGCTGAAACTAGTTATTTTTTGCATTTGACCTTGACCTTCATAGATGCACTTGACCCCTGAAGATCAGGAATTCAATACTATTTGATTGGCCACTTAAGGGACTATCACTATACAGCCCATTATCCTCTCAATTCGCAATGTTTAGGCAGTTATATGCAAATATATTGCAAAAAAATGCTGAAATAGTGATTTTAGCGTTTGACCTTGACCTCGGAGCATTCAATTGACCTCTGAATGCCATGAAACTAGTTTTACCTGATTGGCCAGTCGAAGAACTATGAATACTGACATCAATATTGTTATAATCGGCCAAGTAGATGCAGAGATACGCAAGTTTCAGATAGTGTCTGATTTTCGATGGCGGCCATCTTGGATTTATGCAAATGAGGTAATTCCCGAATAAATTTTTTTTGCCCACCCTTCTGATTTTTTTTTTATTTGTTCTAACGAACATGTATGCAAATTTTGGCAGACTCTTCCAAAAGTGCAGTATCGTCGCACATAGCAGCCCCACTATATATCAGTATAACATATGAATGTGTAAAGCATTCTCCTGCTATGTTTGTGCCAACGTCGTCACTCTATGTAATACGCAAACGTGTATGTGTATGGATATATGTGCACACTCGCATGGTTCCTATCGTATGCGAGCACTCAGTATGATCATGATCGGCACATGCTCCAGAGGAGACGTGATTCTGTTATCATACCAACGGCCTTTACATGTAACTATTGATAAGAAGTGCACGCATGTGCAGTGTCAGTTTTGTTTCAGTCTGAGATACGGAGATGACCGTCGTATTGGCGATTATAGCCCTACTGTGCTGCCATGCCGCCACAACGGGCGCCTTCATTCTCGATCATGTAGTGAAATTCTCCGGAAATGGAGAGAGTAAGTGATTGCAATTAAATAACATAATTTCATATTTTGTTTTGTTTCTTAAACTGGTTACTATCAATGTTTTTGAGAATTTAAACTTTAGCAACATATATATTAGACATTTAAAGGTACATACCCACTCAGTAGGCACAACATGTTCTTTATATGAATTAAATAAGTGTATAATTGTGTCCCCATTCCACAAGTTATAAGTGCCCGCTATACAGATATAATAATTTAGTACTAAATATTTTGCTGATTGTGACGCGCGGTGGTATCAGGATATTTTCATATGCAAATGAGGCATGCTATTTTTTAATTAGTTATACTAATTAAATGCATCACATGAAAATATAATATTTTCAACAGATTATAAAATATGAACATTGCACATCAAAATATAAATACAGACAATATACATGTATAGTAATTTCCGTTAACATTTTAAGGGAACACGGCTATATATAACATTTTAAGGGAACACGGCTATATATATCAGTGTGAAAATGTATGTCTGATATAAACTGTATAATAATGCCAATCAATACGTGAGGTAATGGTGAATGAATGTTTATTTTGCCAGAAAACGTCTCAGATGATGTCCCTGGTATAAAGAACATGTTGTGCCTACTGAGTGGGCATGTGCCTTTAAGAAGTGAATTCGCACGGAGTGGAATCACACCGAATGCAGGCGTGCGTTTTGGATATATGAACAGCAATGCAGGCTGATTTCGCCTCGATTCTGATATTATTTATATTATAACCTCCTTATTAGTCCACTGACTGCGATGAAATAAAGCGTGTGCACGAAAGCTGGCAAACTGTGTAGAATCCATGACTGCTGTTTTGACAATTTATCACGCCAATTTCAGACTGTTTTTTTTTTAAACTTTTCCAAAGAAAATATCAGGAAACCACCATCAGTGCCGAATTCTACGCGACTTAGCGCATTCCGTGTGAAAAAGTGAAATAATAAGAAAGTTATAATAAAAATACTACCAGAGTCGAGGTGAAATTGGCCTGTTTCACATCTCCAAAACCCGCGCCTGTATTCGGGTTGATTCCTCTCTGAGATTCTATCAGCTGACCCCAATCGAACACTTCATAAGTTTTTACCCATCACAACCTCGTACGTCATGTCTGTTATTTACATTGACAACAAATATAGCCCGAGATTATCTTGCATCACCACCACGTATGAGTACAGTGGGGTCAACGTGTAAGTGCACACACGAACCAACCTGTCGTGTTCGTTCGTGAGTGCACTGTACTATCAGATAAGGTAGAAACATAACGTGAAACATAACATGAAATACAGTGGGGTCAGCGTGTAAGTGCACACACGAACGAACACGACAGGTTGGAACGCTGACCCCACTGTATTTCATGTATAAAACAAAAATGTAAATATTTTTCTGCATTTTTTCTCATTTCGCATCAAAAGTGTATGTTGTTACCACTCAGTTGAACCGTCTCGGCGAGACGGTTCAACTGAGTGGTAACAACATACACTTTGGGTGAGTAGCGAACCATCCTGTCGTGTTCGTTCGTGTGTGCACTTACACACTGCCCCCACTGTATGAGTATGTACTAACAGCTCTGCTGATGACAGCGCAGATTCTTCAGTGACAGCAAAGACCCTGACCAAACTTAAGCTGCACCGGTCGCAAACGTGATAAGGTCTATTTTCTCAGCCGGTGACCCATACAAAGTTCGTACGAAATGTTTTAACACTTTTAACACTAAGTAACTTGAATGGATTTTGATATGTTAATTTTGCAACCAATTCAACTGTTACAAAATATTTTTTAAACTAGTCCATTTATGACAAGGATCTATTTTTTGTTCTCAATAATATGAAAATTACTTTCAAAGAATGCAGGTTATAATGAGACGGCTCGTTAAGAGCCGGCGCATCTGGATCTGCACTGTCTGCATAAACCGCTATAGCAGGCTTTCGGGTTCACAGGGTTAATATTTAATTCTACTTGCTTCGATAATGGTACCATTTTCCACCGATATGTAAATGTACATTATCATTAAATGTGTGTATGCCTGACGAAATAGTCCTTATGGGTTTGCGACCATTGCAGATGTAGATCAGCCTGTGAATCCGAACAGCTAATCCGGCCAGCGAGTGTAAAATTTCCCTTATATTTAAGGGTGGGAATGGCTCGATTACCTTCCAGTGGAGCGCCGTGGCGTAATGGTTAGTGTGTCGGACTACTGATCCAAGGGTCGTGGGTTCGAGCCTGACTAGCGGCGTGCGTTGTGTCCTTGAGCAAGACACTTTATCCACACTGCTCCAGTTCACCCAGCTGTAAATGGGTACCGATAATTCGTAGTTGCTCTGTAAATACGAATTACCGGCTTCTCTCAAAAATCTCTACCTCCGTTCTTTCTCCCATTCTTGGGAGACGGCATGCAAGGTCATAGAGCCAGTGCCGCCGTTAAATATAAGCTAAAAAAAAAGATTACCTTCCATACCCGGACATATATGTCCAAAAAGGCCGATTTGCAAGTGTTTTATGTGATATATGTGAATGTAGGGCGGACAGATGTGTATAAATGTGTGCCGAAATGGGACACTGCTTAGGTCCAATACGGTCCTGTAATTCCGCGCAGTGTCCCAGTGCACGGGAGGCGGGAAGAAGATATGGACTAACTGGGTAGAACCAGTGGCACCAGTGATGCAGAGCAAAAATGGGTCCCAGATAGAACCAATCCACCCCTGGCGGCACTCGACACACAAGTTGGTGCCATATAATCGGTAAAGATATGTGACACTCGTTCACCGAGTTGCAACATCCCGGCTGCACCTCAGCAAGACGGGGCCAGAAGCAGGCAGATGAAAGCAGCATTCAGTTGAGCACTAGTATAACCTAGCGATGATATATTGTACTGAGCCATAGTTTTATTCCAGTGGGTTCGAATATGATAAAAGCCTATCAGAAGTCGCCTGTTGCGGTGGTAATACGCGGGACCAGTGGCACTTGGCGATCCGTGTTACCAGGGTCCGTCAAATGCCACCGTAACACCGCTAACACACCACAGCCTAATATAATAAGAATACACCGTGGCGATTACTGATGGCGATGGTGCATACTTGTGGCAAACTTGAATCTGTTGGGAACCACTTTCTAACACCACGTTCTCCAACACCACTTTCTCTAATACCACCAAAGTAACTGCGGATGGAAACAAATCGGCTCCCAAGTGTCAAACTCGGTTGGTCCATTGGTCCCAACCATTCTTTCCTAACGGTTCTGCATACATTTCTCCATGTAAACCTGAAGCAATGCTTCAACGCAGAATAACAATAGTAATACGAATAGTAAGAATACGATCTTTTCTCACCATCTCGGCAGAGAGAACAACAGGCGACTGACTTCATAAATATAGCTCATGCTCAACAGAATACCACCCACACCGAGCCCACCCAGCCCCGACTTACCTTAGCACATATCCAGGCTACCACAATGCAGCGAAAAAAGAATAACACAATGGAAATACGAGTTAATTTCCAATCGTTTAGATGGCCGCCGCCGGTAACCTTGAGATAATTACCGGCCGATAAAAACACGACCTGCTCAGTCCAAGGTCGCCGTTAGAATCAAGCGACTGTCTAAATGAATCAGCCTTTTATACCCTTGGTAAAGATCCTCCTACTCGTGATCAGCGCCATCTGAATACGTTACGTCACCAGCAACCAATAGTATCTAAGCGACCAGCAAGTATCAAAAACAGCATTCAGGTTTGACCACACCAAATGGTTTTACTATATAATAAGGCCAGTCTCTCATACTTTCACTATTCGTATGGATGTTGTGGGACCTACTTGTATATGACCTGCAGCCAGTCTGTACTGGTTCTGCATGAATTAAACAATAGGAAAAATCCAACCTCGTGATATCCCCAAATATTGTTTACATTTTTTTGGCCACGGAAACTCTGTTTACATCACGTGACCAACAGGTTCAGTGTTTGATTTTAAATGCTATACATATGCTGAACACTGGTGTTAAAGGCACTCCAAAATGTTCCTCAAGTGACACTGGGTAGTAGTGGATCACGATTTGCAAGCAAACTGTGTCTGTGACCTCAAAACGGCCGCACTAATTTTTATACCGGAATACTTCTGCGATTTCGCGCCATTTGGTATTGTCTAACCTTCAATGGGATTAACGTACAATAATGCAATCCTTGATATTTGGTAGTCACCAATTTGGGAAGGTGCCAGAGTCTAATGCGTTGTAAGATTAACAGATGGCCGTTGTTTGTATGGCTTATGCTACAGTGGTACACTATCCTCACCTCCTGCGATCAATCATTCAGGTGCAGTTCAACTACCAGATGTTAAATTGTATTCGCATAAAATGACATAGCAGCCGAAATACAAGTGAGAATATCATACATCCCAAACTTAACACCTGTAGCCGATTTCACCAACATTGCAAAGTATACTTTTCTAGCAAAGTATACTTTGAGGGAGTAATCATTTATTTTTCCTGCAATGCATTATTTCATATAAAACTAACAACTGCATATATTTGATGATTAAAAGTATGCAGAATTATTATACTGAATTTATTACATTATCACAGCCAAAATGGCTGTGATAATGTAATAAATTCAGTATAATAAAAATTAATAAATTTATCCTAAAATTGATCCCTCAAAGTATACTTTGCTAGATAAGTATACTTTGCAATGTTGGTGAAATAGGCTCCTGCACTGCTTGTGACAGCTGCAATGTTATACAGCTCCCGACTTCTGGAGAAACCAGGCGAAGGCAAATATACAGCACCGCCTGCATGTCACCCCGAATGTGGGCATGGCCAAGAACGTGATGCTGTTCCTGGGGGATGGGATGAGCATCCCGACGATAACGGCCGCCAGGATCATGAAGGGCCAGCTGGCGAACAAAACTGGCGAGGAGACAGTGCTCAGCTGGGAAACATTCCCGGCAACTGGATTCTCAAAGGTGATGCTTAACCCTTTGTACCCGAAAGCCCGCTATAGCGGTTATGCAAACTGTGCAGATCCAGATGAGCCGACTCGTAACGAGCCGTCTCACCAGGATCCAAACTTTTTGGAAGTAAATTTCACATTTTTGAGAACAGAAATATCTACCCCCTTTTCATAAATGGACTAGTCTGAAAATAATTTTGTGATGATTGGATTGGCTGCAAAATTAATAGATAAAAATCCATGACAGTTACTTAGGAGTGAAAGGGTTAATGTTAGAAATTACGTACTGAATATCTGGATCATCGCAGTCTGAAATGGACCAGCCCCTGGGAAACACATTCCATATTTGAACTAATACAGTATATCCATATCCATATGCAAGAGTGTGATAAAGTGTGCTAGCGGACCAGCTAAAGCTCTGGATTTGCCCAAACTATTACATGGCCCATTTCATCGGCCATTGTCACAAGTGCATAGATAACTATATTTGACGTGTTACAGTGCAATTTACTTATGTATTAAACTTTGCATTATGCGCTAACGTTTTAAAATAACAAAATCAAGACGTTCCAAATGACGTTCGTAATGACGCGGCATTATACAAATCAATTACACGGTAACATTGTTGAAATGGTTACTATAGATCACGTTTGGCAATAAATTTATCTACTAAAATATGGAATTTGTATAACATTGTCATTGCTAGTTTTAAAATTAATTTCTCTGTGGATATTTTAAATAGGCAATGGCGTCTACTTATCGAAACGCATTAGGTACCTCCAAGTGTTTCCATTTGATATGAGATTTATGAAAACTCATCAGAACTATTACTTTAATGCACCTCGCCAGATACTCGATGGATAAATTATACCCGAGACGTTTCATAAATATCATATCACATGGAAATACGTTTGAGATCCTTTATTTATCACACGAACATAAAAGTGAACGCACCCGCGTCATGGGATCTGGAGCGAATTTGATGGTTCGACCGCATCACCATCATTAAGTATTCGTAATATACACTAACGTTATGGCAACTGAACAAAAGGAAGCAGCATAACAATGACATTCATACTGGCGTGACAAATCTATCAGTTAAACGTAAAACTTGTATAGTATGTGTTCCCGTTTAGTATTAGTAAGTGTCTATAATGTACAGGTACCCTTAGCATGTTATTACAGTTTTATTGCTTGACCGAACCGGAATGGATATATCCATTTGTTCTGCTGTTTGGAAAGTGAGTGCATGTGACGGAATCTCATATTCTGTTCTATTTGATATGAAGTTTATGAACATCGTCAGCCATCTCGCCTTTCATAAGTACTCATTGATTCCTTTCATTAATTTAATATCAAATATTCATCATAATCCTCTAATTATGGCTGTTATAACACGTATGTGCAACGTTAGAAACAGTCATGTTTAATGTTTGTGCAGACGTACGCCCAGGACAGCCAGGTGACAGACTCGGCGTCCTCTGGCACCGCCTACCTGTGCGGGGTCAAGGCCAACAAGGGAACCATCGGTGTCGACGCCCGCACCACCCCGGGCGACTGTGCCAGCTCCAAGGGTGCCGAGCTTACCAGCATCCTAGACTGGTCCGTCGCCGCAGGTAGGCCACCGCGTTCACCCATCCATCGCCGCAGGTAGGCCCCGCCGTGTTAACCCGTTCATCGCCGCCGGTAGGTAGGCCGCCGTGTGAACCCATCTATCGCCACAGGTAGGCCGCCGTGTTTACATGTCCATCGCCGCAGGTAGGTCACCGTGTTAACCTGTCCATCGCAGGTAGGCCACCGTGTTATATTAATTAACCTGTCAATCGCCGCAGGTAGGCCACCGTGTTAACTCGTCCATCGCCGCATGTAGGCCAGCGTGCTAACCCGTCCATAGCCGCAGGTAGGCCACCGTGTTAACTCGTCCATCGCCGCATGTAGGCCAGCGTGCTAACCCGTCCATAGCCGCAGGTAGGCCACCGTGTTAACCCGACCATTGTCGCAGGTAGGCCACCTTACTAACCCGCCCATCGCGGCAGGTAGGCAACACAGGTGGAAGACTCGGACCTAGGACCCAATAAATGGCTCATTTGAAAAACATTACACCACCCACCCATTTCCTTACACTATTTTGTATATCCTTTCAAGGTGGGCAAGAGCTTGAGACAATGCCCTAGACAATGCCCTAGACAGGCTTAGTTCGGGCTCGCTCAAACACCCAACGTTTAAAATTGTCTGCTGACTTACACCTCTGTCCGCAAATATATTCACTTTAATCATCTGTGTTTAGTATGTTGTTAGTTACACACGTTTTCGCTACCAACGTTACAGAGAAATATCTCTTTTCTCAAGCTCTTTCCTACCTTGAACACGATATAATATCTATTGTACGGAAATTGGTGGGTGGGGGTAACTGTTTACAAATGAGCCATTTATCAGGTCCTATGTCCGAGTCTTCCACCTGTGGTAGGCAACCGTGCTAACCCGTCCATCGCCGCAGCTAGGCATCGTGTTAATCCGACCATTGCCACAGGTAGGCCACTGCGTTAGCCCGTCAATTGTAGCAGGTACAATGTAGGCTACCATCTTAGCTCGTTCACGGCCTACGTGCATACAACACTTTCTCTTTCTTTCTACACACCAAGGATTACACTGCAAAATAATCCACAGAAGTTTTCGCAAAGGGGATATATAATGAGACGGTTTACGATATTTGTATATATATCTAAATCTCTGAGGTTGGCCCCCTCCGCATCTGAAAAGGGAATACAGTGATAATTATGCGCATTGGTTATTGTCATAGCTTCTGCTATTGTAACTAGCAACACATACTTCATTCCCTGTGTACACGAATATTGATTATTAAATTAAACATATGCCATTTCCCGTACATTTCAACAAGAAAACGAACATATGCAAAACATTAGAATAAGCCACAGTTTTTTCTTTTGTAAACTTGTACAGTTATTTACCATATATATCGCAGATGTGTACACTTGCAGCATACTATGTGATAAGCCAGAAAGTCTCATAGAATGCCCCATACCGTAATTCTGACCTTCCAAGAAGGTGACGTTTACTACAGTTCACAAATCTCAGTGATTAAGGTATGACTGTATACTTTATTGTATCATTTCAAAGTCAAAATTGTCCAACATAAAACTGTGAAAGTACCTCATGTAATATACCAAAATATTCGTTGCAATGTGTAGCAGCTCATAGTAGAAGTAGGTATAATTTGCAGTAATGCAAACATTTTAAACTGTGGGTGAAAATGGGGTCTTTTGGCGTTTGAGGTTCAGAGAAAAATGAGCAATAGGAACTGGAATAAAAAATGCATAGAAACTGCTGCCAGTGACCAAGGTACAGCAAGCTATCATTTATTACAGTTCATGTAATTGAGGTATTGGCCAGTATCTGTTTGTGCAATTTTGAGAAATTGTCAAAAAATGATCTCCATTTTGAAAGTAGATCCAAAAATGTATGTATGGTGGTCAATAATTGGAAAAATAATGTTAAAGTTTTCTCCCTTGTTTAAATAATACATTATATATGCATCTTATACAGGTTTGAATGTACAGTAAAATACAGCAACACATGTGATCCATGGCAACATAAACAATAATAATACCTTTGTATTGTAAATGCATATCTAGAAGAGACAACCCATGTAAATTAAAGAAAAACATGATTAAACTGCAATATAATTACATGTATGTGGCTGTGACTGGAGAAATGGGGCTTATGGGTTTTGTGATCAATGTAGCACCTCAGACTGATCAAATACATATAGCAAACTCATTTAGCCTGATAATGATATATATTGCTTGCTAGAAGCATGACAGATGCTACACTAATGGAATGGTCACCAGTGCATATTCTGCTCAAACTGTGCGGATGCACAGGCCTATCTGGGTCTGCACTGGTCCCATTTCTCTAGCCACAGCCACATATAGTTTCCAAACAAAAACTAATTGATCATTAATAGACATCTCGGAGTTTTTCATGTCTAACTGTAAGGCTAATTGTGGCATGTATCTGTGTGTACATTGAACATGGAACTGAATATATACTTATCATAAACATCGTAATGTCACACTGTGTCCGCACCACACAAATATTAAGTTTTTAAATGTGTAGATTGTATGTATTTGTGTTTAACGGCCTATCAACAGCTAAGTACGTGAATCAGGTTTCTGGTCACAAACGTCCTATGCTGATGTTCAGTTGCATCATTGGCAGTAAGTTTTCCCAGAGACGTCGTCCTGGTGATTGCGAGCGTGTTCCAGCATGTCCGACACCACAGAGCAGCGAGACGCAGTTGACTTCATCGACACGGAGAGAATGACATCGTTGCTGTTGTACATGTAGTCGTGTAGTTGTATTAGTATACGTGTACCTGCAGCATAGATAGATGGGTTAACAATAACATTGATTGACTGTGGTACCATTTGGTGTTTTGCCAGCCCTGCAATGACAGATTCATGGATAATCGTTTTAATTCACTATTACCTAATACTAAGACCAGGGTGCGAAATGAAGGTATCAGTTGAAGCAATGGCCTTAAATCAAGGTAAAGCCATTCTTGAATGAAGAACTTCATTACAATTGCGAGTTTATTGTTGGTAAATACTCAGGTACAGAAAATGCTAGGATGTATGTTCATCTCACACAAGCCCAGGGTACATCATTATGAAGTTACTCTAAGCATATTACCAAAATCTTAATTAAAAACAGATGATTCTACTGCTTTTAACCACACGTCTTGATTATATGCGCGCTCAGAATGACTTGATCATCCAATCCCCTGTTGACAAAACAGGCCCTGTAGTTGCATGCAGCATACACAAAGTGCCATATCAGCCGGCACATACAAGCAAAGTATTGAGGGCGTACACAACAGTGAATCTGCATGAGACTAGGTTTGATCACGACTTTAGAGTACATAGTCAAACCATTATAGCATGGGTCCTGATTCAGGATTATACAATCCTTGTATAAAATGTAAGCTTACACAAGGATTGATTTCATAGAACACCATCCTTTGTATAGCGGAAAATATTGAATATTTGTATAAAATGTATCTGACCCTATTCTTCTTATTGTACACTATACAGTGCATTGAATTGCTCTCTGAGCCATCTTAACATGGACTGGACAAGCTATCACCTCGTGTAGCGTTTGACACAGACAACTCAGAATTTGACAGATAAACTAAATACATTTTTAGTGCAATAAGTTCTAGAAAGATGTCTACCCGTCTTACCCATTATATCTTGCCCAAGCCAATACCAAGTTTGATTTTAAACGATAAATATAGCCATTTTTTAAAACACAGATATCTCTATACAGGCTATCTAGAGTGCACAGTCATATAGGCTATCTTACCTGGACACAGAGTATTTAGCATGTATACTGCAGTGAGAGCAACAAGGAATATTGATTGTGTATGAACTTGTGCTGCTATCATAACGGTGTAGCTAGCAGAATATGTGTGGTACACCTGTCATACATGTAGTTATATAATTAGGTGAATGGAGTGAGCTGATGGTTTAAACAATGTAACATGGTCATTGTCGATTTTGGAAATTCCAAAACTAATAACCCAGGTATCAAACATGGTGTACACAGTGACATGCTATAATTGTTAGCACATTGTAAATAATAAATAATTAGCTGTGGAAGATGGTATACCAAACTTTATTAGAATATCTGTAACATATTTTGCTGTCTGTCAAACGCTATAAGAGGTGAAACTGACTTATGGCTTGTGCATATTAAGATGGTTGAGACGGCAACTCCAGATGCCTTATAGGATGCAGGAACAAGAGAACGTTCACATATATGTTATACATATGTCCCATCACATTTACAACGCAATTATAGTTGAATCAAACGATGCTCAGGAATGTAGCGGGTCCATAAGCCAATTGGTTGTCCGATCATGAAGCCAGATGTCGGAACACGTACCTTGGTCTATGTTCCAGATAGCATCTGGTGTTGATTTGTTGTACTTCTGTCCAAAACACTAATTACTTCACTGATAGCTCCCAGCCCGCCTGTAATACATGTACACAAGATGTGGGTGCCTGCATTGATTTGGATGTTAATGTGGGTCCAATTTGCCCTTTAATAGGCCAGTGGAGTTAGTACTGCATGTATACCAGGGCATGTGTTTATACTGTTGAGTACACTTTCTGATCAAATACATAGTTTGACGGCCAGGACTGAGCTCGGCTCAGCCTTAACCAACCCAACCTCATATATTTTGCTATAGCAACAGGGTGTGCAGAAAAAAACATAATTGAAATGCCAATCATGCTTTTAACAAGCACTATATATCGCTATGAGGCTACAGGAGTGTGTTGGAGCTACATTGGTCACACATCACAGAAGCCCTATTTCTCAAGTCACAGCCACATACAAATCTTAATCGCAGTATTAGTACAATGAAACCCACGAACATTTTTCACACACTGTTTTTTTTGCATTTTACAGGGGCGGATCTGGAGGGGGGGGGGGTCCGGTGTTGCAAAACCTCCGTTCCCCAAATGCTGGATCCGCCCCTGTAGTACTGTGTAACAAAGATTACATACACGATACGCAAAGGGGGACTTAATGTGCGCAAAGGCCCTAATGGGCGCAATGGCCATACAACAATATCATATCCATTATATTACAGTACCAATTAACACTGCAAACTCATGAAAATATTCCCGTATCGTCCCAGAGTTACGGTGCTCTCCATATGTATCCCCTGCAGAGTAGCGAATCCGATCAGATTCGCACTTTAGCTGTTCATTTTGGTGTAGTTCTATACTTATTCAACAGAAATGAAGGTCAGTATTATGAAATGAACATATTCCAATAGTTCTGTCATAAATTTACATATGTAGATGGGGGTGGGGTCCAGTTACTGGAAAGGCAATATTTAATTTTCTAGTCCTACTACAGTGATAAAATTTATTTCAAAATTAAAACTTTGTTTTTAAACTTTTACTTACCGACATTTATTTCAATTGAAAAATACAGAAAATATTTCACAATTAACAGTTAAAGTATGAATCAGATCAGATTCGCTACTCTACATGGGAAACCTATGGAGAGCACCGTAAGTCTGAGTATGGACGATATGCGTGTATTCTGCAGTTACTTCCCGCAACTATACATACCAAGGCTTGGACCAAGTTTAGAATTAGAATTATGTAAAATTATGTAGACTGTACATAGACAATACATATCTAAGATCAATAGTTGGCTTGTTAATAATGTCACTATACTCTATTGTTATTAAATTTGGCAAAATAGTTCAGTATATTACATGCATTGCTGTCCAGTGATGTACTGTGATTCTGGTAGGATTTATGTCCTTGAAGCAAAGTTTTACTCCTAGACGTTCGCGAGACGTAATTGACGTCACGTTAACGGTTTTGACGTTATTTCCGGCTAAGAATTTAAAGAAATAATTCATACGCTAACATCAAAATTGTCAATTTTTACATCGTTATAGGCTGGTCTAAGAGCAAATTTCATATTTTGCGAATAGCATGTAATATACAATTTATTCCACTACCATTCTGTCAGCTTTACAGATGTCTCGGGGAAATAAATCCGGTATTTCAACATGACAGTTGAAGCGTAATGATGTATACTATTTGACACTATTGACTTTAGTAGGACACCATACAACCATGTGCTGCTCACTAAAAAATATTGCATGTAATTTTAATATATTCTCTCTAGTTCAACCATCTTAAAATCTATCTTAACAACTTGCATAGACATAATACTGAATTTTACGGGATATTAATAATAACATTTATAAAAAGAAAATTGTATTTCCTCCCTTCCGGTCGTCTACACAAGACATCGTTAGATAAAATGGCAAACTTTGGACTATTTAACACTTCCGATGTCTAATAAAATATACGAAATACATACAGAGGCCGGAATAGTAGGTTAATTTGGCGAAACTTACCATTTGTAATGCACTTTGTGTAGTTGGCGAATGTCTACATTTTGTGTTTACACTGGAGACCGAATTACACACAACAATCAGTTGACTTCCGTTATTTACGGTTAATACACTAACAATAATCCAAATTTGTGGCATATATTGTATACAAAGATCTTGATGGAAAAACGTGAATTCGCAAAGCATCGTCTACAGTGACATACATTTATGACAAATAAGGTCAATTGTTACGACATTTCTAAATGAATATAATTTTCATAATTTTATATTCCTACACTAAATCAGCTACTAATTTCGAAAGATTCAAAGAACCCGGAAGTGTTTTTGTTTGTTTTATTACTTTAAATACACAGATATTTAAGCATATTTAGACGACAAAGACATGCTAATCATTTTTATCGTATACTGTATATAATTACATAATAGCCAAATATTTACCCGCAACTGTTAACCGATTTCACACAATGAACATTTATGCAAATTCTGTCTATGGAGGCCACTTCGCCATTTCTAAAATAAGGTCAATGGACAACCCGTATTTACTCCGATAAGCAGGTATATCCTCGAATATAACGCATAGGACGGTGTACTTATGTTTATTGTGATTCATTTGTAATGTTTTATTATTTACGAACTTGTCTTACAAAAGCTGTCTTTGTCAAACGCCAACATGACTCATTTTCTTAATTCAAAAATTAAATTGCATTTGTTTGGTAACCGATGCTGTGTATGAAACCGCATCATGCCAAGTAGTAAATTTGGGTTTTGGTAAATAAGTACTGGACGGGAAATCCCCTCCACTCATATGTAACTTGCTGAAAATTTCGACTAAATTTTGACCTCATTTGAAGACAACTTCCATACAATGGGTCCTTAATACTGTATGTTCTCGAAGCAATACAACTGTTCCAGTCAGGATTTGCCATTTGGTTTGACTAGCGTGCTATATGAATTTGACAACTATAGGCAAGTCGGTTGGCATCGTGACGGTGACTCGGGTAACTCACGCCACCCTAGCGGCAACATACGCCAACGTGGCTGACCGGTCGTGGGAGGGCGACCACGACACCACTGCTGACCACATGACTGGCGGCTGTCGGGACATCGCAGCACAACTTATCGAGGACTATCGCAACGTACAGGTACGACGACAACTACACACATCTGGAATGTATTCTCAATATATCTGAGGTTTTCGTCAAAACATTAACCATCTGTCAGAGCATATACGAATAATATAATCGTTTCACCACCAATTAATGTATACTTTCAGTTGAGAACAATGTTGAATTTAATCGCTGCAGGTGATAATGGGCGGCGGGCGGAGATTCTTCAAGCGGTATGACCAGCCGGATCCGGAACACGGATCGAACGCCCAATATGGACGGCGGGACGGACGGGACCTAATAGAGGTAAACACCCACTATGGACGGCGGGACGGACGGGACCTAATACCGGTAAACACACACTGTGGATGACGGGACGGACGGGACCTAATGCAGGTAAACACCCACTATGGACGGCGGAACGGACGTGGCCTAATGCAGGTAAACACCCATTATGGATGACGGGACGGACGTGGCATAATGCAGGTAAATACCCACTATGGATGCCGGGACGGACGTGGCCTAATGCAGGTAAACACCTACTATGGATGACGGGACGGACGAGACTTAATGCAGGTAAACACCTACTATGGACGGCGGAACGGACGTACGTGGCCTAATGCAGGTAAACACCCACTATGGATGACGGGACGGACGTGGCCTAATAGAGGTAAACACCTACTATGGACGGCGGAACGGACGTACGTGGCCTAATGCAGGTGAACACCCACTATGGATGACGGGACGGACGTGGCATAATGCAGGTAAATACCCACTATGGATGCCGGAACGGACGTGGCTAATGCAGGTAAACACCTACTATGGATGACGGGACCGACGGGACCTAATGCAGGTAAACACCTACTATGGACGGCGGAACGGACGTACGTGGCCTAATGCAGGTAAACACCCACTATGGATGACGGTACGGACGTGGCCTAATAGAGGTAATAAACACCTACTATGGACGGCGGAACGGAGTTACGTGGCCTAATGCAGGTGAACACCCACTATGGATGACGGGACGGACGTGGCATAATGCAGGTAAATACCCACTATGGATGCCGGAACGGACGTGGCCTAATGCAGGTAAACACCTACTATGGATGACGGGACCGACGGGACCTAATGCAGGTAAACACCTACTATGGACGGCGGAACGGACGTACGTGGCCTAATGCAGGTAAACACCCACTATGGATGACGGGACGGACGTGGCCTAATAGAGGTAAACACCTACTATGGACGGCGGAACGGACGTACCTGGCCTAATGCAGGTAAACACCTACTATGGATGACGGGACGGACGTGGCCTAATGCAGGTAAACACCTACTATGTATGACGGGAAGGACGTGGCCTAATGCAGATAAACACATACTATGTATGACGGGACGGACGTGGCCTAATGCAGATAAACACATACTATGTATGACGGGACGGACGTGGCCTAATGCAGATAAACACATACTATGTATGACGGGAAGGACGTGGCCTAATGCAAGATAAAACACATACTATGTAATGACGGGACGGACGTGGCCTAATGCAGATAAACACATACTATGTATGACGGGAAGGACGTGGCCTAATGCAGGTAAACACCTACTATGTATGACGGGAAGGACGTGGCCTAATGCAGATAAACACATACTATGTATGACGGGACGGACGTGGCCTAATGCAGATAAACACATACTAGGTATGACGGGAAGGACGTGGCCTAATGCAGGTAAACACCTACTATGTATGACGGGAAGGACGTGGCCTAATGCAGATAAACACATACTATGTATGACGGGACGGACGTGGCCTAATGCAGATAAACACATACTAGGTATGACGGGAAGGACGTGGCCTAATGCAGGTAAACACCTACTATGTATGACGGGAAGGACGGGACCTAATGCAGGTAAACACCTACTATGGACGGCGGAACGGACGTACGTGGCCTAATGCAGGTAAACACCCACTATGGATGACGGGACGGACGTGGCCTAATAGAGGTAAACACCTACTATGGACGGCGGAACGGACGTACGTGGCCTAATGCAGGTGAACACCCACTATGGATGACGGGACGGACGTGGCATAATGCAGGTAAATACCCACTATGGATGCCGGAACGGACGTGGCCTAATGCAGGTAAACACCTACTATGGATGACGGGACCGACGGGACCTAATGCAGGTAAACACCTACTATGGACGGCGGAACGGACGTACGTGGCCTAATGCAGGTAAACACCCACTATGGATGACGGGACGGACGTGGCCTAATAGAGGTAAACACCTACTATGGACGGCGGAACGGACGTACCTGGCCTAATGCAGGTAAACACCTACTATGGATGACGGGACGGACGTGGCCTAATGCAGGTAAACACCTACTATGTATGACGGGAAGGACGTGGCCTAATGCAGATAAACACATACTATGTATGACGGGACGGACGTGGCCTAATGCAGATAAACACATACTATGTATGACGGGACGGACGTGGCCTAATGCAGATAAACACATACTATGTATGACGGGAAGGACGTGGCCTAATGCAGATAAACACATACTATGTATGACGGGACGGACGTGGCCTAATGCAGATAAACACATACTATGTATGACGGGAAGGACGTGGCCTAATGCAGGTAAACACCTACTATGTATGACGGGAAGGACGTGGCCTAATGCAGATAAACACATACTATGTATGACGGGACGGACGTGGCCTAATGCAGATAAACACATACTAGGTATGACGGGAAGGACGTGGCCTAATGCAGGTAAACACCTACTATGTATGACGGGAAGGACGTGGCCTAATGCAGGCCGATAAAAACACATACTATGTATGACGGGGACGGACGTGGCCTAATGCAGATAAACACATTACTAGGTATGACGGGAAGGACGTGGCCTAATGCAGGGAGGTAACACTTACTATGTATGACGGGAAGGACGTTGGCCTAATGCAGGTAAACAATACTAGGCTATGACGGGAAGGAAGGACGTGGCCTAATGCAGGTAAACACCTACTAAGGTTGACGGGAGGACGTGGCCTAATTCAGGTAAACACCTACTATGTATGACGTGACGGACGTGCCTAATCAGATAAACACATACTAATGTATGACGGGAAGAGACTGGCCTAATGCAGGTAAACACCTACTATGTTGACGGAAGGACGTGGCCCTATGCAGATAAACACATACTATGTATGACGGCCGACGTTGGCCTTTATGCCGATAAACACATACTAGGTATGACGGAAGGACGTGCCTAATGCAGGTAAACACCTACTATGAATGACGGGAAGGACGTGGCTAATGCCAGATAAACACATACTAAAGTATGACGGGACGGACGTGGCCTAATGCCAGAAAAACACATAAAGGTATGACGGGAAGGACGTGCCTTTTAAAAATGCAGGTAAACACCTACTATGAAATGGACGGGAAGGACGGGACCTAATGCAGGAAAACACCAACTAAGGACGGCGAACGGACGTACGTAGCCTAATGCAGGTAAACACCCCAATGGATGACGGACGAACGTGGCCTAATAGAGGTAAACACCTACTATGGACGGCGGAACGGACGTACGTGGCCTAATGCAGGTGAAACACCCACTATGGATGACGGGACGGACGTGGCATATGCAGGAAATACCCACTATGGATGCCGGACGCGACGAGGCCTAATGCAGGTAACACCTTACTATGGAAGACGGGACCGACGGGACCTAATGCAGGTACAAACACCTACTATGGACGCGGAACGGACGTCACTGGCCTAATGCAGGTAAACACCCCACTATGATGACGGGAACGACGTGCCCTAATAGAGGTAAACACCTACTAAACTATGGACGCGGAACGGACGTACCTGTCCTAATGCCAGGTAATACACCTACTATGGATGACGGACGGGGACGGGCCTAATGCAGGTAAAACACCTACTATGTATGAACGGGAAGGACGAGGCCTAATGCAGAAAAAACACATACTATGTATGACGGACGGACGTGGCATATATGCAGATAAACACATACTATGTATGACGGTACGGATGGCCTAATGCAGGTAAACACTTACTATGTATGAACGGGAAGGACGTGGCCTAATGCAAGGTAAACACATACTATGAATGACGGGAAAGGACGTGGCCTAAAGCAGTAAACACCTACTATGGTACGGGAGGGAAGGACGTGCCTAATCAGGTAAACACCTACTATTTATGGACGGGAAGGACGTGGCCAATGCAGATAAACACACTAAGTAATGAACGGGACGGACATGGCCTAATGCAGATAACCACTACTAGTATACGGGAAGGACGTGGCCTAAGCAGGTAAAACACCTACTATAATACGGGAAGAGACTGGCCAATCAGATAAACAACCCATACTATGTATGACGGGAAAAGGACGTTGGCCTAATGCAGTAAAACACCTACTAGTATACGGGAAGGACGTGCCTAATGCAGGTAAAACACAAACTAATGTAATGAACGGGAAGGACGTGGGCCTTAACAGGTAAAACACATACTAGGAATGACGGGAAGGAACCGTGGCCTAATGGCAAGGGTAAACACCTACTATGAAGACGGGAAGGACGTGGCCAAATGCCAGGTAAACCACCAACATGTAAGACGGGAAGGACGTGGCCTATCAGGTAAACACTACTATGATGACGGAAAGGACGTGGCCTAATCAGTAAACACCACTATTATGACGGGGACCACGAGCCTAATGCAGGAAAACACCTACTTGTATGACGGGAAGGGACGTGCCTAATCAGGTAAACACCTACTATGTATGACGGAAGGACGTGGGCCTAAATGCAGGGTAAACACCCACTAAGAATACGGGAAGGAGTGGCCTAATGCAGGAAAACACTACTATGTATGACGGGAAGGACGTGGCCTAAATGCAGTAAACACCTACTATGGATGACGGGAAGGACGTTGGCCTAATGCCAGGTAAACACCTACTATGTATGACGGGAAGGACGTTGGCCTAATGCAGGTAAACACCTACTATAAGACGGGACGGGACGGAGGCCTAATGCAGGTAAACACCCACAATGGTGACAAAGGAAGGACGTGGCCTAATCAGGTAAACACCTACTATGTATTGACGGGACGGACGTGGCCTAATGCCGGTTAAACACCTACTATGTAAGGGACGGAAGGCGGGTTGGGGGGGGGGGGCCCCCCCCCCACCACTAATGCAGTAAAACACCTACTATGGATAACGGGAAGGACTGGGCTAATGGCCAGTAAAACACCCACAATGGTTTCGGGACGGACGTGGCCTAATCAGGTAAAAACCACTAAAAGATGACCGGGAAGGACGTGGCCTAATGCAGGTAAACACCTACTATGGAGACGACGGACGTGGCATAATGCGGTTAAACACCTAACTTTATAAAGGGATGAACGGGAAGGAACGGCCTACATGGGCAGTACAACACCTAAAAACTATGTAAGAACGGGACGGACGTGGCCTAATGCAGGTAAACACCCACTATGGATACGAGACGTGGGCCTAATGCAGAGTAACCAAACAATACCTAGGTATTGGACGGGAAGGACGTGCCTAATGCAGGTAAAACACCCTACTATGGATGACGGGAAGGACGTGGGCCTAAGCAGGTAAACACCTACACCATGTATGACGGGAAGGACGTGGCCTAATGCAGGATATAAACAACCATACTATGTATGACGGGAACGGACGTGGCCTAATGCAGATCAAACACCATACTATTTGTATGACGGGAAAGGACGTGGGCCTAATGCAGGTAAACACCTACTATGTTAGGACCGGAAGGGAACGTGGCTAATTCAGGATAAACACCATACTATGTATGACAGGGAAGGACGTGGCCCTAATGCAGGTTAAAAACACCTACTAATGTATGACGGGAAGGACTTGGCCTAATGGGCAAGGATAAACACATACTATGTATGACGGGAACCGTGAACGTGGCCTAATGGCAATAAACACCCATAATATGGTATACGGGAAACTTGGCCTAATGCAAGGTAAACACCTTACTATGTATGACGGGAAGACGTGGCCTAAATGCAGGGTAAACACCCTACTATGTAATGACGGGAACGGACGTGGCCATAATGCAGATAAACACCTACAATGTAATGACGGGAAGGGACGTGGCCTAAATGCAGGTAAACACCTACTATTATAGACGGGACGGACGTGGCCTAATGCAGGTTAAAACACCTACTATGTATAACGGGAAGAGAACGTGGCCTCAATCAGGTAAACACCTACTATGGTAATGGACGGGAAGGGACCCGTGGCCAATGCAGGTAACACCCCCTATGGATGAAAACGGGACCGTACGTGGCCTAATGCAGGTAAAGCACCTACTATGTATGACGGGAAGGGACTTGGCCTAATGCAGTAAACTCCTACTATGGATGACGGACGGGACCGTGGCAAATGCAGGTAAACACCTAAACTATATATGACCCCGGGAAGGACGCTGGCCTAATGCAGGTAAACACCTACTAGTATACGGGAACGGGACGTTGGCCCTAATGCAAGGTAAACACCCACTATGGATGACGGAAGGACGTGCCTAAATGCAGGTAAAACCCTACTATGTATGGGACGGACGGAACTGGCCAACTGCAGGTACAAACACCTACCTATGTATAAAATAACCGAGGGACGGACGTGGCCACAATTCAGGTAAACCACCTACTATGTATGATATGACGAGGGAAAGGACGGGTGGCCTAATGCAGGTAAACACCGACTATGGATGACGGGACGGACGAGGCCATAATGCAGGTAAATACCTACAATGGATGCCGGGACGGACGTGGCATAATGCAGGTAAAAACCTACTATGGATGACGGGACGGACGTGGCCTAATGCAGGTAAATACCTACTATGGATGACGGGACGGACGTGGCATAATGCAGGTAAACACCTACTTTGGATGACGGGACGGACGTGGCCTAATGCAGGTAAATACCTACTATGGATGCCGGGACGGACGTGGCATAATGCAGGTAAATACCTACTATGGATGACGGGACGGACGTGGCCTAATGCAGGTAAACACCTACTATGGATGACGAGACGGACTTGGCATAATGCAGGTAAATACCTACTATGGACGGCGGAACGGACGTGACCTAATGCATGTAAACACCTACTATGGATGACGAGACGGACGTGACCTAATGCAGGTAAACACCTACTATGTATGACGGGAAGGACGTGACCTAATGCAGGTAAACACCTACTATGGATGACGGGAAGGACGTGGCCTAATGCAGGTAAATACCCACTATGGATGCCGGGACGGACGTGGCCTAATGCAGGTAAACACCTACTATGGATGACGGGACGGACGTGACCTAATGCAGGTAAACACCTACTATGTATGACGGGAAGGACGTGACCTAATGCAGGTAAACACCTACTATGGGTGACGGGACGGACGTGGCATAATGCAGGTAAACACCCACTACGGATGACGGGACAGACGTGGCCTAATGCAGGAAAACACCTACTATGGACGGCGGAACGGACGTGACCTAATGCAGAGAAACACCCACTATGGATGACGGGACGGGATGACATAATGCACGTACGCTTTGACATAGGATATCTACGGAAATATAATGGCGCACACCACGTGCTTATTGTAGCGGAATTTAATAAATCTATTTTATTTATTAAGATCACTGAATAGCATGTTTTGATTAAGTACATGCTTCAGTATACATACTGATAAATGTAATACATGTAATAAGTGCACGAGTGCAGTTGTAACAGCCGAACACCCATGTCTAAAGATGTTACCTGTCTTTATGTGTTCTAGGAATGGAAGGCGGGCCAACACAGCATGGGCAGAAACTACCACTATGTCTGGAATGAAACAGAATTTAACAGCGTGGACCCGGCAACCGCCGATTCCATCATGGGTCAGTAGACCGTGAAGTAGATTTATTATGTGCAGTATATATCAATACATATATTGACCATGTCAAAAATGTAACGAATATATTAGACTGTTTACTGTATATACCATTTCATGTATATGCAAAAATGTGTTATGTAATTGAAAGTAAAAAACATAAACTGATTGTTTGGACTATGTGGTTTAGGCTACTAGTAGCGTTGAACAATTTGTAATTGGTAGATGGATATTTAGTTCAATATTTTATTCACATTTTGACACAGATACATGTAATAACGTATATACAAATATATCAATCACGACAAAGCGGTGCAATTTGTAAAAAGGATTCAGTAGTAAGCACAAGCGCTTATAAACACTGTCTCCTTAAATGCATGGAACAAAATAAATTAATATCATGACAAAATGTGTAACAGAACATAGTTTATGAAAGTGTGATGAAAACTAAACTTCTGACAATATATATGTTTGGAGAGAGATGGGGGTGGGTGGGGATGGGGGGGGGGGGGGGGGTGGAGAGGCTGTAGTAGCAGTAATATTTCTAGTTGGTGAAATTAATTGGAATATATATAAATAAAAAACAAAGTTAAACGATGATTAGCGAATGAGAATAGAATATGAAAATAAAATAAAATGGAGAGACATCAAACGCTGATAACCCGTTCATCTCAGCTGTCGGGATAGACCTCACATACTGCAGTGATATAGTACAATACCAGACTAGAGTGAAATATACTCGAACTGTTTAGAGAGTGTGATATAGACATGGGTGAACCTGAAAATCACCGTATTTGAGTCATCTTCAACTGATGGACAACCATATAAAAGTATGCGAACGTCATCTCTCGCAATATTCAGTTATGTTAAAGTATTGTTCAACTGTGCTCGTATATCGGTGTACAATGGACAATGCAAGAAGAATTGTTGAGTGTCTTCCAAAAGCCCCACATCTGCAGCGTGGACAGTCCACTATGTTCTTCGAGAAAATATGTTGGTTTAAGCAGCTGCAATGTGTGCGGATGCGGGTGTGGAGAATTTGCGTTTCCCTCTTACCAGAGTAGTAATAGTTAGGAGGTTTAGTAATATTCGAATTCAAATGGGTTTTGAATACGTTTAGTGATGGTGAGTTGCGAATATCGGGTGTGAGCTGATTCCATTCCTGAACTGATGATGGTAAAATGAGTTCTGATAGAGCTGTGTCTTACATGGTAGGGAAGATGTGTTTTCTGCGTTTCTGAGATTGTAGTTCACTGTGTCGCCTACGTTTGCTGGAACAAGAGATGATAAGTAGTGAGGGGATAGTCGGTTATACATCTTATAGAAAAGAACTAATGTGTGCTTCCTGCGTCTGACTTTTAGTGTTTCCCAGTTTCTCGATAAAGTGCTTCAAAAGATACAAGTTTAGTGGTTCCAGTTACAATTCGAGCTGCCTCTATTTGAATTTTTCCAGATCATGTTCTTCATACCTTGTACAATTATCCCGAATTACATCAGCATATTCTAAGACGGGCCGAATAAAATAAGTATACATAGTTTCCAGAGTATTCCGATTGAGTCGAAATCTTAATTTTCTCATCATGTTGATGCGCTTCCATGCTTTTGTCTTTGTGAATTCGAAATGAGAATGCCATGTTCCATTGTCAGATAGACAAAGACCAAGATGCTTATGATAACCAACGTCTTTAATGATAGTGTAATTCGTGAGTAGCGGAAGATGTTGAGGTTTGTTAGTTTTCCGAGAAATCAAGAGGGATTCAGTCTTGGAAGGATTGAAAGTTACCATCCACTTATCTGCCCATTCTTGTATTTTTGCAAGGTCAGAATTCAGAGTGATTGCTGCCTCGTCAGGATTGTCAACGACAACATAGAGAGATTTATCATCAGCAAAAGGTTTGATAGTAGAGCGAATGTCAAGAATGATGTCGTTGATATAAACTAAGAATAATAGAGGTCCAAGAATAGAGCCCTGTGGAACGCCAGCATAGATAACCGCAAAATCAGAAGTATAACCTGGTAATACAAGTCGTTGTTTGCGACACTGAAGGTAGTTGGTGAACCAGCTTAACAAAGGACCTGTGATTCCAGTCACTTCAAGCTTCAGTAAGAGGCCCCTATGCCACACTCCATCGAACGCTTTGGAAATGTCACAGAAAACAGCACGGACCTCTTTACCGGCATCAAGAGTCTTACATAATGTGTTATATACAGTAGTCATTTGGAACAAAAAGGAGAAGAGATGCAATTATTATTGTTGAAAAAGTTGAATATATGCAGTATTTTTTCCATTACCTTTTCCATAGTACACAGAAGAAAGATAGGCCGGTAGTTAGAGACATCAGATGGGTCGCCTTTTTTAAGAATTGCACAGACAGATGCCTCCTTCCACAAATTCGGAACTTCAGCTAGATGTAGAGAACGGTTGAAAAGATCACATAAAGGTTTGGATATTTCGAAAGATAGTTCTTTGAGTACTCTGTTATTGATGGAGTCAGGTCCGGCAGCCTTTCCAAGTTTCAGTGTTTGTAGTACAGATTGAACTTCAATAGGCATAATAATTAAAGAGTCGAGTTAGGGTCGATTAGGGTCAATAACAAATTCCGGAAGAGTTCTATGATCATCACCGATGTGGGTTTGAGAGGCGAAGAATGTATTGAGAAAATTAGCTTTGTCAATCCCATCAGAGTATATTCGATCATTATAGTTTAGCGGAGGAATAGAGGAAGAAACAGCAGGTTTAATGAATGTTTTCATAGTTGACCACCAATTGGAACTACGTGGGGATCCAGAGTTGAGTTCATCAGAGAGAGTATCATCTTGGTGCTTTTTAACATTGCGAACAAGAGTGTTAGTGTCATTTCGCAGTTTCCGGTATGCTGACCAGTGTTCCGGGTTATTGGTAACTTTGGCTTTGTCGTATGCCCGTTTCCGTTTTCTCATCATTTTCCGGATCTCATTGTGAAACCATGGTGGATCTGAGGGTCTAACAGCAACAACCTTGTTTGGAATAGTATGGTGTGCTAATTCGGACATTTTAGAGGTGATGTTTCCTGCGTATGTGTCAATATCATGATGAAAAAGAGTATCCCAGTTGAAATTGCCAGCCATCTGTTGAAGTGTTTGATATTCGCCTTGGTCGTATTTCCATATTCTACGAGTGTATGTGGGAGTGTGTGGTTTTGCATAGTTTAAGAGAATGTAGATTGGGCAATGAAATCTAACATTTTGATCTAAGAAGGGATCTCCAACACCGGATAATGCTACCTGAACATCTGATGCAGTGACGAACTGTTCTCAGTGAAGTGGGTTAGTTGATCGATCACCTATGTGAGACTGTACTCTTATGCTATGCTGTTGATCTTGACTGCGGGCTGTTGTTTTAGCATATCAAGGTTCATGTCTCCTGTAATTAAAATATCTGAGATACCAGTGTCGTCAAACGCCAGACCAATATCATTTTCAATTGATGCCATTAAAGAGGCTCTGTTGAGTTTGGAGGTCTGTAAAATGTACCAATCAATGCCCGTGTATTCTGCTGACGGATCTCCAAAAATACACATTCAATTCCAGGAATTTCCAAGTCGTCCCGCTTAGTAGCATATAGCTGTTCGTTGACATACACCAATATACCTCCATGGTCATCTGACGCACTGTCCTGTCGAAATGGGACTTTGTATCTCTTAAGAAGTAAATCGTCTGAGGAAGTGTCACCTGAAAGCCACGTTTCCGTGAAGCAAAGAATATCAAAATCAGAAAGTTCCGAATATAGAATATCCTTTTTGCGCAGAAATCTTTGGAAATTATAGTGTACAACGGAGAGTTTGTGTTTAATCAATTCAGTAACTTAGGTGCCAGCAGAAGCAGATACAATTGGGCCTGGGTTCGGGTCTACATCACCACAGCGCAGAAGCAAGATGGCCAACCACGTGCTAAGTTCGAATGTCGTGAAACACTTAACTCCCATCATCCGGTACGCTATAATGGCAAATAGGCCTATCTTCATCCTGTACGAAGCGATGTCAGCATACATTATGTTATTCCAAAGTCAACAATGAGAGAACAGGACGAGAAGCTGAGAATGAACGGGTAAGCATTCGTTTGTATATTTAAAAACAAAAGTGGGGTATGATGATGAAAAATTGAAAGAGAGTAAGTAATAGTACCAAAGTAATCAGAAACATGCTAGACAGAAAACATATTTTGAGAATGAACATTTACAGGAATCGAAATACAATAATATTTAGTGAGTTGCAGAAACGCGTCAGCAGATCAGGAGCCAGACCGGTCAAAAGTGCCACAAGTGCAACATCTCCAATCACTATCACACGTGTCAGTCTCGAATTTTACATGGTACAATTTCACTGACTTGGTATAAACATATTTATTTACTGCATTCACATACAAACATGTACATAGGTATTAGTTTGTATTGACTTGAAAGCTTATACAACTTATTGAAATCCTCTCCAATACATTATGCAACATTTACATTGGCGACTTGTGAAGTGATTACAATACATTGTTCATACATGTGTACACCGTTAACGATGCATGCAACATAGTGTAAGATACCAGTATTTTTCATCTAGGTATGAATATACAAATTTCTACTTACTGTGTCATAATATCAAATATTAATTTTATTTCATTCATTAAGACAAAAATACTGTGTGCTAATCAGTCAAAACAAAGCAACGTGTTGCTCTGGTAACTTACCATCAAGAATAAAGATGTTAAATCTACCGATTTTATAACTGACTTAGTATGAGAAAATAAGGGAGTGGGATATTGGTAGGGTAAAATAAAAAATACGAAAAGAAAGAAAAAGAAAAGGAGACAAATAAAATGTGCAGATACACAAACAAAGGGATTGCAAAATAAAATGCAAGGAGGGGAAACGAGACAAACACAATTACATATTTGGAAGCAATCAGGCTTCTCAGCTAAACGGTATTCAGAAACGTTTAGACATTTCAATATATACGAAAACATCAGAAAATATTGACGTATTATCTTCATAAGACAACGCTGGATTTCCGTTCAAGATTACTTCCAGTGACAGCGTACAATATCTGGATATGTTATCAAACAGTGTTTGTCTAATGTGATTATAATTTTTGCAATAGAAGAAGTAGTGTCGGGTCGTCTCATTTGTCCACAAGTACAGCTTGGTGAGTCAATTATGTTTTTTTGGAAAACAGATCATGAGAAAGGGAACTACAATTTATCCTTAGTCTAGCCAGAGGTATCTGAAACTTACGTTCGCCAAACAAAAAATGTTTCGGTACGTTTTTATGACTAGAATTTAGCATGCTTTAGATGTATGTTATATATCGGCTGGAAGGACATTGAACTCTTTAACAACAGATGGAAGAAAATAATGAGAATATAAAGCTGTACGAGCCCGTGGAACTTGGAAGTCATTTGCATTTCTCAAGCTGTATCTTGAAGCTGTGGCAACAGTGGGTGGAACAAGAGAGGAGAGATATTCTGGAGTTAGACCTTTGGTCATTTTAAAAAATAGAAATAATTTATGCTTACGTCGTCTGCTTTCCAGTGTCTCCCACCCTATCTCGTCCATTAACTTCTGAATATATACAAGTGTTGTGGTACCAGTAACGATACGAGCAGCTTCTTGTTGTAGTTTCTCAAGTTCTTCATTTTCAGAGCGCGTGCAGTTATCATATAATACATGATCATATTCAAGTATCGGGCGTATGAAAGAGATATTAATGATTTCCAGAGCATCTCTGTGAAGACGAAATTTCAGTTGCCGCATTATGTTTATTCTAGCCAAAGCTTTGGATTTTATATACGCAATGTGCTGGTGCCATTTAAGATCGCTGGATAAAAAAAGACCAAGTTGTTTATGACAATTTACATTTACAATAGTTTCGCCTGCCATATAGATTGGCGGATGGACTGTACGTGTTGTTTTGCGAGAAAATGTGATAGTTTCGGTTTTCTTTGGGTTAAAAGTTACCAAACATTTCTTCGCCCAGTTAGAAATAATACTAAGATCTGAGTGTAAAATGCGCGCTGCTACATCTGGATATTCAACAACAACTGAGAGACGTGTGTAATCAGCAAATAATCGTATATTGCCACCTCTGTCATAGACTATATCAATAATATAGACCAAGAATAAAAGTGGTCCCAAGATGGAACCCTGCGGTACACCAGCCTTTATTTCCGTCCACGATGAATGAACTCCGGGTAATACTACTCTGTGTCTCCTATGAGATAGATATGAAGAGAACCAATTAAGAAAACAACCTGAGATACAAAAGGATTGTAATTTGAATAGAAAACCTTTATGCCAGACACGATAAAAATCCTTACTTACTAGATGCATATCAGGCTGCACAACACACCAATGAAAATACTGTCCAGATCAGGCTGCAAAATATACCAATCGATTCGGTGGCAGATATTTGTGTGTAAGGTGACCAGACATATAAGCAGTATTTGAGTTGGGGTCTAATCAGGGTTTTGTACGCTGTATACTCGAGTTATTATGAGTGTAGTTTGATGTTTCGTTTTAAGAAACCTAGTGTTTTGTAAATGCCTGCTTTGTGATTTTGCTAATGAGTGTGTTCCAAGACAAATCAGATGTGATGTCTACCCCATGTATTTAGCTGAAGGTACTGACTCTAGTGTGGTGTTGTATAGCTGGTATTTTATCGGAATATGGTGTTTTGACTAGGTGATGGGTTGAATTCCATATTCCACAGTTGTTCTCAGTTTTCGAGATATTCGATGTCATTTTGCAGGGCTTTGGGTTGACCTGCATTGTCTAAGGGTACATGTATATAGATGGCAGTGTCATCAGCAAAGAGTCGAGCGGTGGGTGTACAGTTGTTGAGGAAGATCGGTATATGTATCTGGCGGTGTGTAATCAATGCAAGTAATTACCAATACGCCATGGACAACGGTCTTTCACTGTTTTTTTATACGATGAATACGAGGGGTGATAACAATACGTGGACTTTTACTATAGTTGGTTTATTACAAGGTGCAGAATCATAACATTTTACACCGACGTGCATCTAGCAATTCTGCACAAATTGACATAATCACATTTAAAAAGGCTTGAACTGTGCACATTACATGTGCATTTCTGTAGCCATAGTAACTCGGCACCGGCGCAACCCAAATGTTCAAATGTTTTGATCTGCAATAGTACACTATGAAGTATAGTATATGACAAAAAACTTCCACTGAACGTCGTCTGCTGATAGAGATCACACATATTAAACGTTTCTATTATTGTAGATGTCATGGTAAGTGTAGTAATAAACTGAACAGCGATTTTAAAACGGTCGCTAAATGTTATTACGCAGCAGACTGTGTCGTCAGAATGGCCAGAAACAAGCACAGTGAAACACTTTTGCGTGGATCTAGAGATAGCCTCAATGCAAACCTTTGTTGATGAAACAGTTCAATAATACATCATCGGTGTGCCGATCGCTGGTATTTAAGTGATGTAAACGATTTTTAAACGAGCCGGAAGTGCTTGCGAACAGCAGAGGGAAAGGACGTATGCCAAATTGTTAACGTAAAACACGTACCACCAACATGAAACAACAATTAAAACAACCGGATGTTCACGATATGAGGCGTCTTCAAAGTAGATCGACGTCCATTACGGAACGGTACAGACGACATTGACAGAACATTGGTATATGCTCCATGAATTCCATTGTTAGTGACTGATACAGAAAGAGAATGAAGAAGGTAACCTCAACACAGCCCAACGTCAATCACCAAGACGTGGCGCTCTGACGTCAGTAACGTCACGGGGTTGCGCCGACATGCATCATATGTATGTTTTCAAAACGTCAGTGTAAGATAACTGCATGTAATTGCGTAAAGTTCATAAATGTTCTCAAATAATTCAATATTCAATTTCTGTATCACATAAAATGTTCAATATATAGCAAAAGATCACGTATTATTTGATCACCCCTCGTATGTCTAATCCGCTGGGGGAGGGTTAGTTGCGATGGGGAATGGTGGTGTCACACCCACAATGGCAAAAATAAATCACATCTCCAGTGGCAGCAATGAGAGATACCCAAATATGCCCTCGGATGAAAATATGCGTATGTAAGTATATATGCACATGTCCAAATGTTTATTCCCGAAGTATCGGCTCTATAAGGACACGCTACTCACACACACGGCAAATTACCACCTCAGAGAGTCGGTAGGCATAACATATCGTATTTTAATTGATCCAACTAATTACTGGTGGTTTCCCGCGCCACCCAACGTCACTCCCGACAAGGAACATATGTATTGGTGCTTTAACACTGCAGTGGTCTGACACTTTAGAAATATGCATTCCAAGTTACTATCAAGCGGACCACTTGTCTTTCCAGGACGTGAATCCACAGAATGATGAGCATGTGCCACGTGTCTATTGCAGCCCTTTTCTCGGACTCGCACATGAACTACGATTACGAGCGGAAGGACCCGAACCATGAGCAGGCGGGCGAACCGTCTCTCGCCGAGATGACGGACAAGGCGATCAGGATACTCAGCAAGAATCCCAAAGGCTTCTTCCTGCTGGTCGAAGGTAGGTTCATGCATGCTAATCGAGGAATTATTGGAGTACAACGTCGTCAAAACATGTCATGTTTAACAGAGGCGTCGGAAGCAAATTAATATTGGGGAGGCGAATGTCGACCCGAGCAAAGCGAGTTAGCGTTAGGGATTGGATTGCGGGGGCATGAACTCCCGGAAAATGTTTGAATTCAAGATGCCATTTCCTGCATTCTGTTGCATTTAAGAGACACCGTTTACTTTTGGTCAAAATATTGGGGCGACAGTCGCCGCCCCTGCCGCCCCACTTCCGACGCCTCTGCGTTACATTATCGTAGATACCTTTACAGTATCTGCAGATCTCCAGATAAGGTGCGTATTGGCATATTTTACGCACTGATTTTAGCAGAACAAGCATTGATCTTCAAATTGAGTAGTGGAAATACTGTAATAAGGTTGAACATTTACACAGTTGACCTGCAAACACCAACGGTGTTTGCTTTTTGCTGGTCAAACAAGTGAATTTTTTTCATTTGTTTTGTTTTTTTATTATTTGTTCCCCATTTAATAAGGAAGATAGTCAATAATACATTACATTTTTTTGTAAAAAGTAAAATACGCATTGAATTTGAAATCTGGGGGTATAATAATCGTTAGAACTTATCTAGAGCTGTGGTATATTTTACCCCGGTAATCGTTAGCAGGCCACATGAGTGTGCTATTTGATCAGGAGCTAAATTGGTCACAAATCCCATACACCCATAGTTCACGTTTCGTCAATCACAGGCAAATATAACACATAGTGAACGATGACGTGGCATTCGTGTTACAATCGTAATCGATTAGATTCAGCTTATATTTAAGGGTGGGAATTGGCTACTACGTGTTTCGTTCATAAATTAATAGGCGGAAATATCGACATCGCCCACCACAAATCACGTGCCAAGTTGGCATTGTATGAGACATAGCGTTCCAAGACGCTGTTGCTAAGGGCGACGAGGTGACGAATGATAACGAAACGCTGATTATCATCACAGCTGACCACTCGCACACGCTGACTATTTCTGGGTATCCGTCACGCGGCAACCCGATTTTGCGTGAGTAATTCTTACAAATAACCTCATACTGAATACTTTCTGCTTGTTGAATGCGATGACCGGCGATTACAGGAATAACAAACTCAGCATATAAACTCAAAATTTGAATCCATGAGCAGTAGATTCCTAAATGTAGACATACTAGTATAAACACGTCATATGAGGCACGTCATGTGAATTTGTACCGAATAACATGTGCGATATCTCAAGAAGAAGACTGTATTTTCCGCAAATGACGGCAAAAATCGACGAAATGTTCAGAGCAAATGCGGACTGGAATTCTGCATTTGCTATGAAACGTTCATCAATTTTCGACATCACTAATATCAAGGTTTCTGTAAAATTTTGTCATGAAAAAAAATCGCACATATCACTCTCCACGACGTGTATAAAGTATACAAAGAACGCTTCATCAAGACGCTTATGTAAGGCAATGTAATGACATGTAATTAGAGGTATGTACTCTGAACTAACCAATACATACGCATCTGAACATATCACCATTTAAAAGAATGTCCATATAGTATGAACGCATCTGTGTTTTTTATGTTTTAAACAGAAAAGGTGATGTTCGGAGACCATCTCTATACTGGAGATGACGGACTACCATACACGACACTGATGTACGCCAATGGGCCGGGCTTCAGCCTAACGAACGGGCACAGGACGGACATATCGCACGTGGATACCAGTACGTACAAAAAAAAAGATCGCCGATATGTGGCCATGACTGGAGAAATTCATGTGTTTTGCGAAAAGTGTAGATCCATATCACCCTGTGCATCCACACAGTCTGTAGCCGATTTCACCAACATTGCAAAGTATACTTTTGTAGCAAAGTATACTTTGAGAGAGCAATCATTTATTTTTCCCGAAATGCATTATGTCATATAGAACTAACAACTGCATATATTTGATGATTAAAAGTATGTATAATTATTATACTGACTTTATTACATTATCACAGCCAAAATGACTGTGATAATGTAATAAATCAGTATAATACAAAATAATAAATTTATCTTTAAATTTAAAATTTCTCCCTCAAAGTATACTTTGTTAGATAAGTACACTTTGCAATGTTGATGAAATAGGCTACTGATCAAAGCCTACACTTGGCCATTTCCATCAATGAAGCACCCGTCATTCTTTAGATCGTTATCAGACTACATGAGTGATACATTAAGAAAATAAAAGTTAGATTTTGAAAATCGGTCCACAAATAAAAAAAATATTTAAAAACAAATCTATTTTTAGCCCCCATGTTAAATTCCTATAGGAAAATCGTTTTTTCGCGATAAAATCAATATTTGATGGAATTTAATGAAATAATTTTTTTTGGGGAGGGTGACTTTTTTCTTATTGATAAAAAAGTACTTACTTTTAAATATTTTTTAGATTTAATGTGTTTAACAGCCAAACGTTCGTCGGCAGCAAAACGTGGAACAGACAGTAGGAACCATGTCAACTGATATGAGACTGTGAGTGGAGAAATAGAGAATAGTAGGTTAGTGCTGTGAATGGGAAAATTATCTGGCAAGGCTCAGGAAACGGGATGGGCGAGGCTCTGCCGAGCACATCCCGTTTCCGTGCCGCGCCAGATATTTTTTCCCATTCACGGCACTAACATACTATTCTAATTATCCCGTCAACACCTACAAATGGCTTTAAAATGCCCAAAAAATAATCCCAGCCACCGCACATATTCATACGCAGTGATTAGGTCGTATTGACAGGATATCAAACATGTTTTACGGCACCGTGTTTCACGGCACATACGCACTGTGTTGACGGGATAAATTGGACTTGTGGGTTATACGGCCATGGTAGGTCCAGTAGCCTATTTCACCAACATGGCAAAGTATATTTATCTAGCAAAGTATACTTTGAGGGAGAAATCTTCAATTGAAGGATAAATTTATTTATTTTTATTATACTGAATTTATTACATTATCACAGCCATCACAGTATTAAATATAGTATTTATATTATGTCACAATAAGAAGTTTTAGTAACCACCGTTAACAACTTATGACTTAAAAAATACACAGGCATGTATAGTAGCATAATTACCAACTTCGTGTAGAATTGAAGATACATTGCCGTCCATTAGGCAGAAAAAGGGTTCACATTTTGAAAAAAAGCGTAAACATGGACTAAATAATGTAGTGTCGTATTCTGGACGATTGTTTTCACCATCGTCATCCGTGTCAGTTTTATCTAGATTTGTGTGTGGCATGTACTTGCATACAAATGTGCAAGACATGCTACCCCGTGACATTAACATGTATATCTTGAACCGGCATTATTGCACTGCTTCCACATGCTACGATTGGCACAAGTTTCGATTGTGCCACTTCAGACACACCATTGCAGGGAGCGGGTATATCGTGAAAAATATCCCATCCAAAGTCTGAAATAATCATATAAAGTGTTGTCTGTATTGTATCATCTGTATGCGTTCAGCAAAAGCGGTGGTAGACTCTTGATATTTGGCTTGCACTTTCACTGGTGAATATAGAATTTCGTAACTAATTAATAAATGTGGATGTTCCTTTTACGTTGTATAACACAACCTCAAACGATACACATGTCTCATCAAGCAATTCCAAATATGTGTCACGGTTTATTATCGTTCTGGAAACGAATGTTTCTCTTTCCAAACATGAAGCTGACTATATCACTGCCGTCTGTGAGCTGAACACGATTATACAAAGGTGAATTGTATGGGAGGACACGTGAGTGAACAGCCACGAGGAAGCTAACTGTAGTATAATCATCTATGTGATGTCTATCATAAAACAACATTATACACTCATTCACATCGTTCATTTGCACTATTGGTTTTCTCTTCTTGGAAATATGTATGAAATAGTTTGCTTTGCGAGTCATTGACATAAATGCACAAGTACGAATCATGGGCCAAACACCAACATTTCTACCAATTCATACACTAATCGTGATAGAAGTGATAATATCTGCTTCATGTTTGGAAAGGAAAACACCAGGGGTCGTTTCACTAAACTTCGTACGACTAAAATGTTGGTAAGTGCACAATTATTATAGTCTATACATTTCACAGTAACAATGTGTTATTGTAAACAATTATTGGCTTTACATTTATTGAGTATAGGCTATATGCAGCCCATGCTCAATAAATGTAAATCCATCAATTAAAATGTACAGACTATTCTAAACTGCACTTACGAACATTTTAGTCGTACGAAGTTTAGTGAAACGGCCCCCATGATACTAGTTTTTCACCGCCTGGTGTGAACATATCAGACTCTGGGTGGGATATGGTTGACAATTTATCCCGTCAACACAGTGCGTACATGCCGTGAAACACGGTGCCGTAAAACATTGTTGATATCCTGTCAATACGACCGAATCATTGCGTATGAATATGCGCTGTGGCTGGGGTTATTTTTTTTGCATTTAAAGCCATTTGTAGGTATTGACGGGATAAATAGAATAGTAGGTTAGTGCCGTGAATGGGACAAAATATCTGGCGCGGCATGGAAACTGGATGTGCTCGGCAGAGCCTCGCCCATCTCGTTTCCCGAGCCTTGCCAGATATTTTTACCCATTCACGGCACTAACGTACTATTCTCTATATATACGCAATCCCTGTATTGGTACGTCGCACTGCGGCAACTTATGTGACTTTTAGCATTATGATTATAGTTGGGTATCGCCGGAAAAAACGTATCGCGAAATGTATCATGATAGTCGGGACTATCACGATATGTATCACGATAGTATCGCGGATTACTCTGATAACCAGTTACAATGCTTTTGTACTGTGCAGCCAAAGGTGTGTACCATACATAGTTGTTGTGTGGTGTTTAACACTGTTTATAGTTAGCTGTATGCATG
Organism: Conchocele bisecta; assembly: GCA_029237695.1. NCBI lineage: Eukaryota > Metazoa > Mollusca > Bivalvia > Lucinida > Thyasiridae > Conchocele > Conchocele bisecta. Next base: position 49,704,734 of record CM055268.1, read on the forward strand.
TTCTACTCGTTTTTCTTTAATACAAAATAGATCAATTAGTTATAATGCATAATTAATTGGCCTCCAGACGGTTTTCAAATAATAAAAAAATGCCCGTGGACAGAAAGAGGTGGGGCTGTGGTGAGGGGGTGGGTGGAGGGCGCTTGGGTAGGGAGAATTGAAAGTCTAGTGTCTCAAAAAAAATCACTAAATACACAATACTCAATAATAATGATGCAGCTCAATTTGATTGATAATAACATTGTGATTTGGAGTTAATTTTTTTTAATTTATTTTATTGAATTGTTGAACATATATTCAAAATGAATCTACAAGGACCCACGAACACACAGAGGCATCATTAAACAACAATTTTGCACTTTAATTTTACACCCAAAACGGCCAGTTCTACTGTAACGCTGCATGTTTCGATATGGAAGTTTAAAAAAATGGTCGCGAAAACCCATGACACGGCTCGTGTTCCGAACTTCCGGTTTGATATGAGGTTAATACAAAAAATGCCATCAACTGCGCACAAGCCAAACGGTTCAATAAAGTGTTTTTTTGTGCACATGAATGATTGTTAAAGAAACTGTCGTTGTCCTAGGATGTCGAATCCAGAGGTTCCTATTAAAATCACTTCAAATATTTACCTCTTTCTAGCACCAAAAACACGGATCATTGAAAATGTGTTAATAATTACAATGTCAATGTAGCTATCGTCAACTATCGATAGTTTGCAGTGTATCGCGATACATGTATCGTGAAGATATGTACCTCGATCTATCGATACATCGATACTATCGGTCCACCACTAATAATGATGCATAGCACAGAATATATGTATAAGACAGACATAGGTTGGTTCCAACCTGTCGTGTTCGTTCGTGTGTGCACTTACACACTGACCCCACTGTATGTTCATGTCACACTGAAGCATTGTTTTGCACATCTCTGCACGTGCGTAATACTTGGAAGCCTTGACAACCCACAAACAAAGCCCGATGGCACCAACTCGTATGGTGAAGGTGAAAACAGTCGTCCAGAATAAGACACTCAATGATTTAGTTCGTGTTTACATTTATATTACGATATTTGAAACATTTTGTTCTTCCTAATGGACGATACGGCATCTTCAAATCTACACGATGTAGGTAAGTATGCTACTACACATACAGTAGCGCTTTTCTGCAGGTCAACTATACCGACTATACCAATACTATACGTATACTATACAAATACGATATGTTTTCTATACGATATGCATATAATATAAACGTACGGTATGTTTGTACCGTAAATACCAACCAATATCGCATAGATATACCATTCAAATCGTACGTTTATACGATTTTTATACATGTGTATAATTCTGGTACGTTTGTATCGTACAAACATACCAGATTTGTGTACGGTATAAATGTACCAGAATACCGTAAATGTATACGATATATTAACGGTGTTGCCGTGTACTATTTACCCTAATATTTGGTCCGCCCCTAATATTTGGTCCTCTTTGGAGTCGAGAATTTCTTTAAAATGAGAGGTGTTTTCAGTAGAATGAAACGCCACACTTCGGATATGGCATATTCAGACCATATCCGTACGGATATATCGTATATACGAACGGATATCTTATGTTTGTATAATATTCGTATAGTACGTTTGTACTATACGATGATACGGTACAAACATACCAATATTATTTGATCATACGATAAGCTCATTAAATATACCAATACTATACGATTACGATATGTATACGATATTAGTATATACAAATAGGTAAGGAGCAGAAAAGCGCTACAGTACCTGTATGTTTTTGGAAATATTAAGTTGTAAGTATTGGCTATTAAAATCTCTTATTGCGACATCATTTACTTTTAGTAAATATACTAATTTAACCGTTATCTTGGAAGCTATCTTTTTTTGCTTTATGACAAGTTAAACAAATAATTGATAATTTGCTACACCTTCCGAGTAGTAGTAAGGGAGTCAAAATGATACCACCTACCGTGATATCATTTATAACCCTCTATAATACCCCCACCACCCCCGAAAATCAAAAAATTGGTTAACGAGGAAAATTGGGTCTCCCGACAGCAAATTTATGAATTTTTGGAGAAAATAATTTTGAAAAGAGGGAGTCCCAATTATATTGGTAATTGACTTTTGAAAGTATATATTGGTGTCATAAATACATCATGTTTTTTACACGTCCAATTGAAGAGAAAAAACAAGTACCAATATTATTAGAGAAAATGGATAATACAATACAATTTGAATTGAAAATTTTTAATGACTGTGTTGAAGAAGTTTACGAAGCTTACGGGGGTTATAATCCTGTATATAAATTCTATAAAATGAGAACACTAGGCGATATCGAATACATGAAATAGCAGCGTAATTTATTACGCTCCGATAAAAACGTTACATTTACAATATTATACCGGCAATTATGTCAACTATACAAGAGGCAAATACAAACATTAAGACGGATAATGCGTATCGGATATGAAACTAAGGTGTATTATACAAAAATTTTAAAACCCAACGATTCGTTTACGAATGTACATTTCTACGATATCGCTTATAAAGATATTGAAAAATTATTATTGAAAAAAAAAAATACTAATTAATTTATAGCCGAGTGTAGTTTTCTTATCGAAGGTATGTAAACGGGCTATCTGAAATTATTTTTCATCAACCTCGAGCGGTCGGACTCGGAACGCCGTTGTCATGCAGTTGTTTACCATGACAACGGCCGGAGTTGTCTGCTCATTTTTTTTTTTTTTTGTAAACTGGCAATTTATTTTTCATCAACCTCAAGCGGTCGGACTCCGAACGCCGTTGTCATGCAGTTGTTTACCATAGCGACCACATTTGTAGGGATAGAAATAAATAAATAAAAATGTTTAGCTACAACCGCGGCGCGAACCCCACGACCCTCGTCTCTATAGAGTATCGCCTTAACCCACACGACCATGTAGGCTGTTATGATAAACATTACCTAGTGTTGTACAATTATCGATTTACGACAATGTTTCAATTACAAGGGTTATGAACCATGCGTAAATTGATAGCCGAGGTAAACAGAGCCGAGTGTATCAATTACACAGACGGTGTGTACAGTGTAATCCTCGACTGAATTTGTAATTCTCAGTGAAAAACACACCTTGTATAGGTATGTAAATTTGTTTACTGCACCAATATAATTAATAATTAATAATTTTGAAAAAATTAGGAAAATTATATTGGTGCTGTAACATTTCTTCCGACTTTATCTCCAAGTTTTTCCCTATATTTATCCCAATCAGTACACTCAATCTTGGGCATGGTGGCGCGCGCTTTGATTCTTATATCATTTTTTAATTGTTCATATCTCCCCATTTCTTCCACCACGGATTCAAACTCTAAATTTGATATTTTCTTATCGGCCAACGCTTTGGACACCATAACGTCGATGGTATTTTTCTTCGACCTGGCGAGAACAGATATTCTATCATGTTTTCTACATTTTTTCTCGAGTTTTCCACCCGACGCCCTAATTACCATACACAACAACCCAGAAACGGCCGACACCGCACATAAAATCCCCGCTACAGGAACCGTTATAATGGTGGATATAGTTGCAGCTGTCCCAGCCCCACACAACACAGAAACACTCGCCAGAGCCGTGCTAGATACTTCAGCCATGTTCACCGCTCGCCTATATTTTTTAGCGTTTCTTTTTCTATTTGTATATTCTCTAACTAAAATATCCTGCATAGCGACGATATTATTCAACCTAAAATCTGAACTTCTTTCGTTAATTGTACACAGTGTTGATGGAGTGGTATTGACAATTGGAAGCGTTGATTCGTTCATATTTAAATTTTACAAATTTATTTCAATATATTAGTATTTACAAAATAAGTTCAATTAACAACGAGACAATAGTGGAAGAACTCTCTGGGTCACCGATTTTCGTAACAAAGTTAATAACACTACCTTTGGAAAGTCTAATTCGATCATAACCGGAGAACGAAACCACCGTCGAACTATCTCCAGAGATTTTATTGACTCCAAACCCCCGTTCTTCCCCATCTACTACAATATTTATCGCGACCGCGCCCACAGGTTTACCACTACCATTAACCTAGCAGACCGCCATTTGGATAACTTTACCCGCGGCTGTCATAGTGTATCCCCCACATTTATTACTCGCTTTGGCACCGAACGAATATTCATAGTGCCCCTCAACCAATGGGCCCCGCTTCTCAGCCCAAACTGTTATGGCACGTTTTAGCGTTTTCATTGTTCGCACTATTCCGGCAAGCGCACTGTTTGCGTTATATGCCTCAGTACGAATATTATAAGAGGCCTCCTCAAGAGCTTTGGTCGCGGCTATACGATCATGTTTCAGTTTATCGGAAACTTCGGTTATTTTTTCGTCTAGTTCGGTAAGTGCCGCTTCTCTGTTGAGAGAGTCCTCTGAGCGCAACGCATCATAAGCCTCCGTAATGGTCGCCTAGTGGCCTTTTAGGGCTTTCTCAACACCCGACCGGGCCTCTTTTTGAAATTCGGTTATTTTCCCGTCTAGTTCAGCAACCGCCGCTTCTCTGATGAGAGAGTCCTCTGAGCGCAACACCTCATAAGCCTTCGCAAGGGCTGCCTGGTGGTCTTCTCGGGCTTTCTCAACACCCGACCGGGCCTCTTTTTGAAATTCGGTTATTTTTCCGTCTAGTTCACCAACCGCCGCTTCTCTGAGAGAGTCCTCTGAGCGCAACACCCTATAAGCCTCCGTAAGGTCCGCCTGGTGGTCTTCTCGGGCTTTCTCAATACCCGTTCTGACCCCCTCAACCCCCAACCGGGCCTCTTTTCGAAATTTGGTTATTTTTTCGTCTAGTTCAGTAAGTGCCGCTTCTCTGTTGAGAGAGTCCTCTGAGCGCAACGCCCCATAAGCCTCCGCAATGGCCTCCTTGTGGTCTTCTCGGACCCCCTCAACCCCCGACCGGGTCTCTTTCAGAAATTCGGCTATTTTCCCGTCTAGTTCAGTAAGTGTCGCTTCTCTGTTGAGAGAGTCCTCTAAGCACAACGCATCATAAGCCTCCGCAAGGGCCTCCGCAAGGTTCGACTGGTGGTCTTCTCGGACTTTATCAATACCCGACCGGGTCTCTTTTCGAAATTTTGTTATTTTTTTATCTAGTTCGGCAACCGCCGCTTCTCTGACGAGAGAGTCCTCTGAGCGCAACACCTCATAAGCTTCCGTAAGGTCCGCCTGGTGGACTTCTCGGGCTTTCTCAATACCCGACGTGGCCTCTTTTCGAAATTTGGTTTTTTTTTTATCTAGTTCGGTAAGTGCCGCATCTCTAATGAGAGAGTCCTCTAAGCGCAACGTATCATAACCCTCCGTAAGGGCCGCCTGGTGGTCTTCTCGGACTTTATAAATATCCGACCTGCTCTCTTTTCGAAATTTCGTTATTTTTTTACCTAGTTCGTTTAGTTCCGTTTCTCTGATGAGAGAGTCCTCTGAGCGCAACACCTCATAAGCCGCCTGATCTTTCTCAATATCCGTTCGGACTCCCTCAATGTGTGCAGTCGTCGTCAGCACTTCTACTCTAACATCTGATATACTCCTGTGAATCCCGTTTATTGATCAGGGCCTTGGTTTTTCCAGTAGTTAAAAAGTCTCCCTCTGTCGGGATGAATCCACCTTCTGCCGGTTCCAAATTCTTTGAATTTGTCACCAATCGGAAGAACTACCTGGTCCGTATATACTCATAATAAAATTAATTATAATATTGGGCACCTATACTCAATTGGAAATTTCGAGAACTACCGAAATCGGGTAATCGTTTTTCAACTTTCTCGCTTGATCATCGAGAATAGAGACCGTAAATTCGTGGATATGTCCCGATTCCAAAACTTTCATCTCGGGGTGTGGGAAGTCTAAGGTCACAGTCTCGCCATAGAAACAGTCGCTGGTTTGCACGGTTTTCAGTAATGTGCTGGGAGTGCCGTCTACCGTGTTGTACGATGTGTTCACCCGATCCAGGTGCACGCTGAGAGTTTTCGTGAAGGCGAAGTCCACCGGGTTATCACCGACGTACTCACCCGGGGTAAACACTCCTTTGTTTGAGGAGTATGTCTCTCTAAAACCGAGTTGAATACCCAACCCCGGGGAGACCACTACCGCATTATCACTGCTGATGGTCATTGTTGCGAGCCCGGTAGCATTCGATACTGTGAGGTTGATTATACCGTCAAGCTCTGAGTTGACAAAATCTTTGAGCTGTCTTATTCCCCACAGTCCGTGAGGCAGCTTTACACCTAATTGTTGTCCATCCTTCACATAGTAAAACCCTTCGCTCTTCCCCACATTCTTCCACCCGACCGTGAAGGTGATTGATCTGAGGCCCACCCGGCGTTTTCCGCAGCAGTTGTCGATTGATTTTTGAAGTTCACATCTCCCTTTTTGAACATTAGTGATAGTAGCAAACATAATAATATCTTTCAATGGATACAAAAGCATTTAGCTTTAACTATAATGCAAAGTACGCGGTCGGATGTAAATACACGCAAAAAGACGTTGTTAACCGCCTTGTACACCCAACCGTAACGGTTAGACCGGACAGTGGATTTGCCACCAATTTCCCTAACACGTTTGAGAAATATAGGCTGCCCAAGATTACTACGATGGAGGCGGTAAACGGGTGGAAAGCCACACCGATGCAGTTTTGGCAGAACCAGCTAAATTTTGCTGTATGGTGCGCAACAGCCGGGTGTGGAGTTTCACATAAAGACCATCTAACATCCAAGAATATCATGCTCCGAAGTGTCTACAACTTTCACACGTATTATACTATTAGGAGGATTCTCAAAGAACTAGGTATTTCTCTACCTCAAGACGACGCCTGGGATCCCATTTCCAACGCATACGACCGTATGGCGTTTGAAAGACTGTGTAACGAATTTAACGTTTCAAAAGACGCGGACTGGAGACAGAAAGCATTTCCTACCACCACCGGCCTCGGGGACGTTCTCATTCGGGGCCAGTCCGGGAATTGGACGCAGACTGATTTTAGACACGATTACTCCGGTGACCACATCGTCAGTCGGAACGCCGGGAATTTTGACCCCGCGACTATGACTTTCGGGCCAGAAGTGTCTGGAGGTCGGCACTGTGGCGTGTTTTCTTGTAAAATGTTACCTCCGAAACGGGCTCACGTCGATTACATACAGCAGGCTGCTGAGGTTCAGAACGCGTGGACCACATTTATGTTAGATAAGGGTCTAGGGTTCACGCAGGCCGGGGTTACTCGCGTCAACGAATCTATTCGCACGTACGTCTGGGCCATCCTCGGCGCACAGAACAAACTCGCGTTCTATTACTGGGCACGGAAAACGGCGTTTGACGCGCAAAAACAGTTATTGGCACTTGTTAAGGACGCCATCTCAGCTAAGGTGGACCTGGAGAAGGCGATCCAGAATTATCAAGACGTTTTGCAGACTGCCAGCACCCCACTGGACTATGGATTTGGAATAGGTCTTTATATGGCGCCGAGCAATATGATACTACGAGACGACCCGGTTGACGGTTACAATAATCAGATCGTAATCGCCACCGCCAATCAAAAAATCGGTCACAACGGTAACGAGAACACGGATATCATCAAGCGCACCCCCAACATGATCGGGAGCGGAGTTGTAAATTCAAATAAATTTGAAATAGATTTCATAAAACCCCCAAAACACAAAATGGATACACCTCCCTCAACACAATCGAACCCAGTACCCCAAATTCGTAAATTGGATGCACCATCGAGTTCCATCAACAATGTTGAAACACCAATCGAGATTGGAAGCACAACACACGAGGAGGAGAAATTAGGGCTCGTCGTCGCCCTCGTGGCGATCGGATTATTTACGCTTTGGTTTTAGGAACTCTCTGGCGAAGAATAGTAGGAGACCGGCGATTGCCACGATTAAATAAAGCCCAAGTATTTTTGGCTAGCCATCCGGCCGTTTTTGATAATATAGATAGCAAGTAAGAAACGATACTTCCGATCAGTCCAGGTAGTGAGGCAGCCGCCTTTTCTTTTCGGCTAATTTAGCCAGGAGACTGGCGAGGGCTTTTAGTTGTTTTTTTATCCACTCCTTGGCTCCGCCGGATGGCGCGGGTGGTGGTGGTGTGGGTGCTGGCGCGGGTGGTGGCGCCGCACCACCAGTGAAAGCTAGAACTATGGTCGATATAGTCATGCTGATAGCAACGAGGATGCTTGCTATCGTGATGCCCTGTTCTCTGAACAGAGTGCGAAGACGCTCACCGAGTGTCGTCTCCTCGTGCAGGACCCTCGAGATTGTTTCGCGGATCCGACTTATTTGGTTGCGGAGAGCCTCACGGTTAGTCGAGGCGGCCTCCAAACGAGCTGCTCTTTCATCACGCAACGACTGTAGGCGTTCGGTGATCCGCTCGGTAGATTCTATATCGACACCGGCTTCCTCCAGTTTTCTTTCTTCTAGCACGATATGTTCATCCAGCGACGAGAGTTTGGAGAGGTTAAGGACCAGTTCACCCCGTACCGTTTGCATAACCTTATCGAGGCCCCGGAGTTCGAGAAGAGGTAACAGTGGGTCATCGTTAGACAGGTCGATTTCGCTGAACGTGGTCTCCATCGTGTTAATAGCGTCGGTGGCTACTCGAGGCAGTTCGCTGAGCTCAACTGTTTCTATATCGGCGGCCGTTTTCGCCATCGTTTCGTCGGTAGACTGTAGGGCCTCTACAGCGCGGGTCGGCATAATTGTTTTACCATGCGTCCAATCTGGAAATCCTAGTTCGCTCCTTATGAGTTGGCCACCGCCCCGGTTTCCGGCAATGGTGTTTAGCGATAGGGGTTTACCGGTCATCGTATTGACGATCGGGACATTTGATGCTTTTAGTCGCAATCTACCACGCAGATCCAATTCGAATTTGGAGTAGTCGCGACCGACAGACGGGACCAGACCGATTTCTGCTAAACTGTTGTAGTAGTCGTTTACAGCTCCCTCGAGTAATTCCCGACTTTGACCAACGCTGCTGGTAGCGCCACCTAATTCCCACGATTGGATTGGAACTGGAGTCTGTATCAAGGGCGTTTCGTCATTATAATAATCTATGTCATCATCATCCGCATTGAGGTAATCGTCTCTGCCGATTTCATACATGTCATTATCGTAATCAGCCATATTAATTTCTTAAAATTAATTATGTATTAAAGACAAAACCATACGGGTTTAATATAGATTCACTAAATTATGTCTTCGAGTCAATACGGTCGCAAACTCAATCCATTACCGCAGACTGCGTGAGCCCCTCGGGGCAAAAGGCGTGAGACAGAGTGTCGTTATTACGAACAACCCATCGACGATCGACCAGAACCAGCAGCTCTTGGTCCGCTTCCCCAACCTCGGAGCTAACGACGTCATTGTGCCGGGTACTGTTCGCCTCGCTTTCACTATTTCGCTGACGTCGACGGACGAGGACCGAACCGTCGTTCAGAACCTTGGTCGCGCCATCGTCAAGAAGACCATGATAAAGATTTCTGGTAATGAGGTGATGTCGATCGACGACAGCGACGTCTACCATTGTTATCAGGACCTATAGAAGACGGCGCAAGAGCGTGAAAACGCTGTCTATCAGGGTATTGACACCAGCAAAAATAAGAACGTAACCAAACTTAGAATCGGGGCTGGTAACAAGGTAGATAACAACGCGAGTGACAATGCGGTCGCGGGCGCTTACGGCAACCGCTTCTACATCCCGCTCGACTTTGAGTTGCTGGAGAGTCACATGCCCTACTATCAGAGCGCTTTGGCTGACCGCCTCGAATACGAACTAACGTTCAACGACTACGGCCGAGTTCTCATAACCAGCGACATGTTATCGACGTATACGATCGATAATGTTTCGCTGGAGTACGACATGGTCACGATGCCCGAACTCGCGCGATTGATCAGAACCCAGTACGCCGGGCGCGTTGCAATACTTTACGACCGAGTTCTTCGCCATCGCAAGATGACGAAAGACAAAGGCGACACATTGTGGAATATTAACGTCAACGTACCCGCCCGCTCGATGAAAGGTATACTGATGTTGTTCGAGGATGCTCGGTTCGCGTTCGGTGCTAGAAAAACCGACAAATTCTATAACCCCAAATCACGAAGGTAGAGGTGACGATCGAGGGAGTACCCAATCAACTCTACAGCGCGGGTCTCGCGCGCACCAGCAGTGGGACGAAGTAAGAAAGCAGTTTGCTGCCGGCTCTAAGCGCTCTCCGGAGGTTGCAGCGGTTGCCAAAGACCTGCATCTCTCGGCCGTCTCCCTCGCGGAGTTCCTGAATACCAAATACGCGTTATGGCTAGACATGCGAGCCAGCGACGACGACCAAATACACGGCAGCGGACGCCAAGTTGAGAACGCTAGCGAGGGTGTGACGATCCAGATAACCAAAGAGGCGGACGGAGCCGGGCCATTGAACGTGTACTTATATATAATTACAGACGCACAACTCAACATCGAAGATGGCCGATACGTCTCAGCACTCTACTGACTTAATTAATTTTAAGAAAATTAGCAATCATTCTAACGATTTATTAATTAATAAATTTGATAATTCTAAAGAATTAATTAAGAAAATTAGCAATCAATACCAATTCACGATTGGAGATGCCCACTCTGCCATAATATGTGGGCAGACAGGATGTGGAAAAACGGTTTTCATCCTAGACTTGCTCGAGGGCTCCTACCGCGATGCCTTTCGTCATATTGTGATCCTGTGTCCCACTGTGCGGCACAACGATACTTATCAGCGGCGCCCGTGGATATGGACCGACCCAGAGGTATACGTTATTGACCCCGGTGATAGGCTTCACGATTGGTTGCCTGGTTTACACCAAAAATTCCAGGGTGAGCCCACCCTATACGTGATTGACGATTGCTCGGCCAAGGCGGCGATGACCAAAAAGAAGGACATGCTCTCCGAGCTCGCATTTTCTGGCCGCCATGCTAGGCAAAGCGTATGGATATCCACTCAAAAGTACAACGCCGTCCTCAAGGATCTGCGCGAGCAAACGAAATGGGTCGCCCTCTTTCACTGCAAGGACCGAGACTCATTCGATGACTGTCTTCGAGAGAATGACGTTATCCCAACGCGCGAGGAGCGCCTGGAGGTTCGACAGATGCTTTCGGAAACTAAGCACGCCAAACTTTTGCTAAAGACTGATCAACCAACTACTTACGAAGTTATCAATTAATTTTATAATTAATTAGCAATTACTGAACAAATGCTGAACAATGCTGAACAATGCTTAGCAATTGCTGAACAATGCTGAACAATGCTGAACAAATGCTTAACAAATGTTGAACAAATGCTGAACAATGGTTAACAATGTTAACAATTTGGTGCTCCGCTGCGAGCTTTGTTGCGAGCATAATGGTGATCATAAGTATCGGGTGGTGTGCTTTGCAATATGTTAAAGTGATGAGACTTGTTAGAATAGTTAAATTAATTTTAAGAAAAATGAACTGCGACGAACTTCTCGATCAGCTAATAGAAGAAACCTCAACTCCGACTGCCAACATAGATAATGATCCGACAGAGAAATCGGAATCAACTCCAACGGCGGTTGGTATTGGGTTGAGTGCAACGACTCCGAATGAAAATGAAAATGCGGCGCGACGAGAGCGGCTAGCTGCGCTGGTTGCTGGGGGACAATCGGAGCATTAACTCGGTAGGCGTCTCTCAGTTTTTCAGGTGGATAAGATGTCAGATGCGGAGATCGATAAAATGTATGCGGGATACGAATCTAGGTTAGGTGCGGAGATGACAAAAACTCTCGGATCGGCGGCTATTCATTTGTACGCAACCGCCGTTAGTATACTTCTCCCTATACCAAACACCGCGGGATTGATTGACGATCTAGAGACTGACCCTTTTATAGGTCACACTCTTAGAACAGCCTGCTGCTCAATTTATCACAAGTTTGGAATGTACTTAGCTCCGCTGACAACCGCGTTGACCACGGGTAAACACTGTCAATTTGGACATATATGCCCACGAACTATAAGCCCTAATATTAATATTATAAATGATGACACAAGACACACCCGCGAGAGTGACGGAGTTGAACCCGATTGCTCCAACACAATCGAACCCGAGTGTTACTCCGCCACTGGATGACATACCGCATATAAAAAATCCCAAAAGACAGGCAGCTGGGCGGGCGGCGGCTGCCACCCGAAAAGTTAAACAAGATAAAATACTCGCCGAGCTTCGAGAGGCTAAACAGTCGTTGCAATCGGGGACGGAGACAGCAAAACATCTGAAGACAGAGCTGAGTACAACAACACCCCCAATTCACGAATTGGAAGAACACTCAACACCCAATACCAACTGCCGTTGTAGTTGGGCGAATCCGATTGAACCCAAATTCGTGAATTGGAGTTGGGTTATTGGTGGTGGTCTGGCAGTTTTTGGTGCCCTGTGCGTGTGGAAATACCCCATATTATCGAAAAAACAACCAGCCAGTGTTCAGAAGAAAGTTACGAAACACCAATCGCGATTGGATGCGCCCCATTTAAACATTGATCGCGACCCCTTTTATATGCAATAATTATAATGGCTGAACAAGACGGTAAAATGTTAGTGATATGGTGGTGATATCGGGTTTCAGTATCGGGTATGCTCGACTATCAAAGATGGCCCTAGGAGGATCCGCTCCCAAATTGGACTTTACTGCGAGAGACGTAGGGCTCGCGACCTTAGATGTAGCGGCCGCAGTTTGGACCCGAGATTATCTAGTTAAAGCTGGAATTCTACCAGTTAATATATGGAAATAAATGGCTTCAATCGCAGTAATAGTAGGTGGTGCGCTTGTAAACGCATTGGTGTTCAGCGGTAGCAACTTTATATTCTATAAAATGAGAAGCTCGAACGTGGATGAGGAGCGTAAGCGTCACGATTTAGCTGTAGAACAACTCAATAGCACAAAGGAAGCGTGGTCGAAAAAACGAACCGCCCATCTGGACTGGGTCAATGAAGAGCTTCGCCGCGAAAGTCATGCCGCACAAACTTTTCAGAACGTTGAAGAAGCCAACCGCGAGTACGCGCTGGCATATCCGCACAAAAGTCTCGCGCCGCTGGATCGCGAGCCCCAACTTTCAGATTTCTATGTACCGTCAGATCCCCAAAAAGACCGCGAGATCGCGTTCATAGTCGTGGGAATGGGTGTGGTGGGGCTCGTCGGCTACTATATTCAATCGAGATTTTAAATTAATTATTTTAAATAACTTTTTTTATAAATATATATATATATAGAACGATGTTAGTTGACGAACTTTATTTTGCTATGATTGCTGTAGGCTACACTGCCCTTAAACACCGCATGGTTGGTGCAAAGGGTATGATTCGTCTGGCCCGAGATTCTCTCGAGACGTGGCGGGAGGACGAAAAAGTGGCCACCCTTTTCGCAAAGCGGATGTTAGATTCCTCCACCAATCCTGGGGGATTAGATTTTCCCAAGTTCCTTCAGAATTTAACCCCCAATCGCGATTGTACTTCCAACAAAGGTTTATTATTATCGACGCAGTTACCGGACGATCTGGCTAGGGCATGTTGGAGATTGTCCGATATATTAGAATACATCGCATACGATGAACACGCGCAAACTTAATACCAAACTATCGGTTCGCCTAACGCGCAAGCTAGCGAACATGTACTATAGCCCCCGCGGCTACTGGAAGGGACTCGCTGCCATCAAGAACCTCGCGGCTGCGACCAAGGTTTCAGAAAACGTTGTCAAGGAATGGCTCAAGAAGCAGGCCATCTGGCAGATCTATTTACCCGCGCCTCACAATATTCCGCGCCCGAAATTCGACGTGCCTGTGCCGAACCAAGTTCACCAAGCGGATCTCCTGTTTCTCCCTCACGATCGCGTCGGTCGTAAGACGTACAAGTACGCGCTGACAGTCGTTGACGTAGCGAGTCGTTATAAGGGGGCTGAGCCGTTGGCCACTAAAGAGTCTAAGGAGGTGGCCGAGGCTCTCTCCCGAATATATAAGAGGAGTCCTCTCAAATGGCCGAATCTTCTCCAGGTCGATCCCGGCCGCGAGTTCATGGGCGCGGTCTCTCATCTATTGTCTAAGCACGAAGTTTCTGTCAGACGCGGCCGCGTCAACATCCACCGGGACCAGGGGATCGTGGAACGCTTCAATCGAACCCTGGCTGAGAGACTGTTCGGACACCAATACGCTAAAGAACTTGTAGACCCTCTTTCGCGATCGACCGAGTGGGTGGCCAGACTGCCCGCCGTGGTCTCCGCACTGAACGGAGAGGTGACCAGATTGATAGGTAAGAAGCCCGTAGATGCTATCAAGTTTAAAAGGGTGACGAGCGAGCCCTCTGCCGTCTCGCGCGGGCGATCCGTTGGTTTAGAGGAGCAACGGCTTCCATCGGATATTGACGTCCGGTACCTCTATCAACCGGGAGAGCTCGAAGGTGGCAGCCGCCGCGCGACTGATCCCGTGTGGTCTCTCAATGTATATCATCTAGATCGATCTATTACCAAGCCCGATGAGCCCGTGCTCTACTATTTGGATGATGGGCCATCTCGAGGGTTTGTTCGCGAAGAACTTCTCGCGGTGCCTTCTGACACCCAGCTACCCCCGGATCGTCAGAGTCTTTAGATTGTTAATTTTCTTAATTTTTTTCAAAATTATTAAATAAATCATTAGAGAGGTTCTGTATGTATTCCGTCTGGTAACACACGTCTTTTATCGTAGTATGCCGAGAGTCCTAATTTTTGTTGACAGTACGTTTTCATAACACCGTCTTTCATTTTAAATCCCCTATTTTGTGCTACATCTATAATGTGTTTTCCATCTTCTGTAGTTTCACTTAGTACTCGTTTATATCTATCCCAATTTAAATTGTTAGTTCTCTTGGACATTCCTTTCGCAGAGCTATCGCCCTATCTCCGCTAAATTCCATTTTGAAAAGTCCGGGCTCTCTTTCGCTCCATTTATCCCAAGCCAACCATTTCTTTTTTCTTTTTCAAACCCGTCTAGTAAGTTAGGTCTAATCAATTCCTCTATCGTTTTTCCACTAACTCCTATATACATACTATCCGTATCCATCTGTATTAATTCAAAGTCTTCTCTTTTTACGTATTTGTCAAGAAATTCGTAGTAAAATTCCAACATTCTCAATTTAGCTAGTTGATAAACCGCTATTCCACAATGGAATGGTCTCTTTACCGCACACCTAGGTTTTCTTGAAGATATTTCGTACGCATCTCCTATCTCTTCCAAATCGTCAAAGAATGCAGATCTTAATGCTTTGTCAACACAGGTTTCGTTTTGTGTATATGTCGTATTTAAATGTCTCTCCGTTGCCTCTATCATTTTTCCACAACACGAGTTTCATAATAATTTCATTATGTCGGCTACTGGTTTCTTATTTGGTTCTACATCACCCGTTCGTCTTGCGGCTGTAACTTCTTTTGCGAACCATTCGAATGGTTTTCCGCTAATATAATCTATAACACGATGAACTCCAGTTATTTCTAGGCCGTGTTTTAAATACCATTTCAACAGTGGCGCGTACAGCAATACTTTAGTGGCTGTCATAGATCCCACCAATTTTTTTCCATCTCCTCTTGTTCGGCCAGTATCTTTTAAATATTTTAACATGTGTGTGGGAACTTCATCAACCTCTACTTCTCTGTTTATAAATATTGGGGACATTTCAGAAAACTTATCTTTTAAGTTGTGTGGAACTTCTATATCCACCTCCGCAAACCCAAACCAGTCTCCAGATAAAACTCTTTTACAAAACTTTTTAATAAATTTAGGGTTATGTGGGGTATCTATATGGTGTATAGTTTCTCTCCCACACGGCATCTCTTTATTTAACGTAGATAAATATAACGCGTTTGCGTCGTACCCCAAAACAGCCTTGCACGGTTTGGAACCCACTCTAATATTTGAAACACCAGCTTCTGCATATCGTGTAAATACTATTGATGGACCGCCAACTAGAGCGTCCTTCATCATTTCGTATGTTTCTTCTTTTGGTGCATATAGAGCATCCTCCGGTATAATCGTCTTTGAAGATTTTTGTTCTTTAATTGTTCCTCTCAATAAATATTGTATAGCTACTCCAGGTAGTGTTACCGCATCTTTGAAAATATCCACACCTCTGTGTTTATAAAATTCACACATTGTTTCCACCGCTTCTAGGAACGGTGCTACATCTAAATCGTTATAATATTTCAACCAATCTCTGAAAGTTTTCATATTATTTTCTTCGAAAATTCTACGACATTTACTTAATTCTGTTTCATCTATTAACATTTTCCCAGATAGTTTGGAATACCAATTCTCTGTACTTACACCGGGTCCTAGATAAAGTATTACATCAAGAAATCTAAACTCTGGAGTAAATAGAAATATTGTTGCGTTTGCACGTTTTCCGACCATTACTTTCTTTGTTGTTGATGCCAGTTCGCCTACTAGGTATTTCTTTATTAAGTTTATATCGTACTTACTGCTGTTAAAACCTATAACCGGTACTTGCTCTATCCACTGTTCGATCTTGGCGATTTGGTTTTTACGTAAATGTTCTGTATTAAACCCATATCTTGACCACACTTCTTCTCTTATAGCTTTTCCCCTGACTTTCAAATCTTCTACGAATGTTTCTATAATTTTTGCGGGATCTTTATCACAAATATGAGTTACTGTTCCTGAGAAATTATCTCCTATACTAACGCTTACCGGAACGTGCTCGGCTTCGTACTCTAGATTATTACCGAGAGTTTCAAATTCTGGGTTGAGATATGCCTCAAAATCGTATACTATCTGATATGGATAAAGAGTAGTGTCGCAACCGATCTTTATGTCTTTACCAGTTCTTTGAAATTCGCATTCCCACATAACTACTAGGTTGAATTCTTTGCTTCTTCTAATAATGTATCTCTTCTCATAGTGGATGCGCGTTCTTCTTTTCTATGCTTTGCATGAATCTCACGCCCGTGCCAGTAACAGCCGTGATATTGATATACGGTATTGGTTTCTGGACAGTATCCATCTACTGGAGCTCCTAAAATCCATCTTTCACCCCCGTGTCCACACTGTTCGTGGTGAATGTGAATTCCCTCGCGCTTTTCCACAGAGTACATCCAATCGATCGCCCCATAACTGTTAGAACTTTTTGGGTAGAACGCTTTCTCGAACGACGAACGCGGGCGCTCTAAATAATTACCATCACATACTACTTTTGTCTCACCTTTCATACATTTTGGTCCGTGTCTCTTCATATTACTCGCTTTCGTGAATTTCTGCTTGCAATTATCGCAGGCGTAAATTTTAGATAGGTTTTTAAGGTTTTTTATTAGAAATGCGTGATTATTAAACAGTCCTATTGTCATTGGTTTATTACCTATTGCCTTATAGTGCGCCGGTACCTTTTTCAACCACCATACGTTACATTCGGTGGGTTGATATACTTCTATACCGATTTTAAAAAACTCTTCAACCTTTTTCAGATCTGAAAAAGGAATTGGTGAAACCACATTACTACCAAAATATTGCTTACTAAGTTCTTTCGCCTTTTCTGTACATCTGTCGTGTCTTTTATCTGTCATATGCATAGCTAGACACCTGAACAGACAAAGGTCGTCATTATACTTATCTAAAGAATACATACCTTTTTTATTCTTCAGCCATTCTGGAAGTTCTCCTCCTGCTGCTTCTTTGGATTGTAGTCCCAAATCTTTTCCCCTACTACCCTGTATTAGCTTTACGAAAACCTCTACCCATCTTACAAACTTCCACTTTGTATTCGGTCTGTCTATTTTATCGGACATTATTCGTGTTTGCTCCTTATCTGACAGCCATTTTTTAACGGTTTTCATTGATGATAGTGGTTCGCTACCACCGAGATTTTTGTGCATTATTATAGTTACAGGTTTTCCATTTTTAATTTCCTCCATATGTTCTAGCTTGTAAGAATATGAATATCTCAAAATAAAAATTGGTTGTTAGATACGGAGCGAGTTTCTCGGACATGCGTTCAGACTCGTTAATGTTAATGTTTTTACGAAAGGATAATGTAACTACCCGTCTTCCATTTTCTACCTTTTCCAATGTTTCATCGTGAGCCCCCAATATTTCTTCACCTTTTTCCACTATCGCGCGAATGAGAGATTTGTTCTTATTATTTTGTATTGGGCCACCTGTGTGTCTAATTTGGGACAAATTATTGGTGCTTGAAGGTTTTATTACACTAGCCCTTAACTCCGCAATACTTTCTTTTGTTTTTGAATTCTGTTACCAACTTCATCCGCTAGTGAGAGGTTTGTAAATTCCCCTCTTTTATAGGCGCGGGTAAACCGCTTCATAAACGCCTCATTCTTTGTGGCATTTATCAGCTTTGTCAACCCCCTAACTCTCAACCGTGTACTATAAGTAATCCCTAGATTCGGCTTCTCTTCTCAAACTTTCTATTTCTGCTCTAGTTTCTGGCGTTATCATATTTTCTGTATTATACTTTTGTATATATACTTTTGTATAACCTATAAAATTTATCTGTTCAATTGGACGTCAAAAATTTACATAATGTTTTTTTCACGTCCAATTGAACAGATACATTTCATAGGTTATATACATATATAATTGAGTGTGAGACTTGTTGTAAGACGTTTACGTGTAAAGACTATCTACGAAGGCATCTAGCGAGACGTCGAAAGTTTCCTTGTGTCCCCCCACAATTTCAATGCCCTAGATGCCCTTGTAAATTCGTTAGTGCCCAAACTCTTTGTAGACATAAGCAACTACGCTGTCAGGTGGCTAAAGGTGAACGTGGTAGACTAGAGCTGGTAGAATTAGTTGCTGATCTGCGAAATAAATTAGCTATATCGGAGAAGAAAAATGAGGAATATAAACTATTGTACTTGCATGAATGATTTCGACTTTTTTCAAAAGTCAATTACCAATATAATTGGGATTCCCTCTTTTCAAAATTATTTTCTCCAAAAATTCATAAATTTGCTGTCGGGAGACCCAATTTTCCTCGTTAACCAATTTTTTGATTTTCGGGGGTGGTGGGGGTATTATAGAGGGTTATAAATGATATCACGGTAGGTGGTATCATTTTGACTCCCTTACTACTACTTTCCGGTATGCTTCTTAAAATAACAGTGTGAAGACTCCTCATCATAATTAGCGTTTCTCCAGAAATAATAAGTGTGTCCCAAACATTGCCACCATCTTGGACACCATCTTTTGAAGTAATATGAGAAACTCATTTTTCTTTCAAGCATGTTTCTTAGAATAATATTGTTAAAATGTTCCTAAAAATCAGCATTTTCCAACAATAATAATACAATGTTAAATGCGGTCGCCATCTGGGACAAAAGTGTGAAGATTACTCAAAATAATTAGCGTTTTTCGTCCGAAATTTTGCCGCCATCTCGAATTTATATGAGAAACTCACTTATTATTCTTCAAACTGTTCAGCATCTTTCCAGAATAATATTGGTAAAAGTCTCCCCCGCACCTCCACCCCACCAAAACAAAATCAGATTGTTTCTGACGATAATAACAAGAGCTGTAGGAGAACAGGATAGCTCGACTACGAGGGTTGTCGATGTACACATAGCTTGACAAACAAGGTGGCCGCGGCCTGCATACAAACCTTAACCAAGGTTGACTAAAAACCTTAACCAAGGAAAATTAAGTAAGTAATGCAAGGTTAAATGTAGGTCAATGTCATATATAGGTCAGGGGTTATTGATGTACATCACTAGGAGATGAAGTTTTCCAAGTATGGTTGCTGTAGGCCCAGGAGTATTCCATATATAAGCTTGCCTGCAAACCTTAACCAAGGGGAACTAACTAAGTAATCCAAGGATAAAAGTAGGTCAAGGTCAAATATAGGTCAGGGATTATTGATGTACATCACTGGGAGATGAAGTTGTCCAAGTATGGTTGCTGTAGGCCAAGTTTGAGTACAAACCTTAACCAAGAGGAAATAAGTAAGTAATTCAAGGTTAAATGTAGGTGAAGGTAAAATATAGGTCAGGGGTTATTGATGTACATCCCTATGAGAAATAGTTATCCAAGCATGGTGTCTGTATGCACAATAGTATTCCATCTACAAGCTTGACTAAAAACCTTGACCAAGGTTGACTACAAACCTTAACCAAGGGGAATTAACTAAGTAATTCAAGATTAAATGTAGGTCAAGGTCAAATATAGGTCAGGGGTTGTTGATGTACATCACTAGCAGATGACGTTGTCCAAGTATGGTTGGTGTAGGGCCAGGAGTATTCAATATACAAGCTTGACTAAAAACCTTAACCAAGGGGAATTAACTAAGCAATTCAAGAGGAAATGTAGGTCAAGGTCAAATATAGATCAGGGGTTATTGATGTACATCCCTATGATAAAAGGTTCTCCAAGTATGGTGTATGTATGCACAATATTATTCCATGTACAAGCTTGACTAAAAACATTAACCAAGGTTGACTAAAAACCTTAACCAATGTGAATTAACTAAGTAATTCAAGAGGAAATGTAGGTCAAGGTCAAATATAGATCAGGGGTTATTGATGTACATCCCTATGATAAAAGGTTCTCCAAGTATGGTGTATGTATGCACAATAT
This sequence comes from Conchocele bisecta, assembly GCA_029237695.1. NCBI lineage: Eukaryota > Metazoa > Mollusca > Bivalvia > Lucinida > Thyasiridae > Conchocele > Conchocele bisecta. The sequence continues at coordinate 49,725,399 of CM055268.1, forward strand.
TATTCCATGTACAAGCTTGACTAAAAACATTAACCAAGGTTGACTAAAAACCTTAACCAATGTGAATTAACTAAGTAATTCAAGAGGAAATGTAGGTCAAGGTCAAATATAGATCAGGGGTTATTGATGTACATCACTAGGAGATGAAGTTGTCCAAATATGGTGGGTGTAGGGCCAGGAGTATTCCATATACAAGCTTGACTAAAAACCTTAACCAAGGCGTGACGGTGACGCCGACGCCTACGTCGACGCCGACGCCGACGCCGGGGTGACTACCTACATAAGCTCTAACTATTCTTCGAATAGTTGAGCTAAAAACAGCTAAATTTGGCCGCAATCTTGGACGCCATCTTGGTTTTTGATAAACATCAAGGATGACAAAGTGGCATCCGGCGGATGTCGAATAAGTACAACGTTATTTACCAAAATCATATAAAACCCGTTAGTAGTACTCTCCTGCAAGGTTCACTCCAAAATCGTCTCGACTCGCCAGACGTGTGTTTCACTGATGGAATGACAAACAGTGCACATCCAGACTGTGCAGATGCACAGGCTGATCTGGATCTACACTGGTCGCAAAACCCATAAGTCCCATTACCCCAGCCACAAGCATATATACCGTTATGTATACATGTACACACCCACCGTTTCAGCTGACACGCATTACCTGCAGCAGGCGGCCGTACCATTGAGTAGGGAGACACACGGAGGCGATGACGTGGGCATCTTCGCAAAAGGACCAATGTCGCACCTGCTAACGGGCGTTCACGAGCAGAATTACATCGCACACGTGATGGGGTACGCCTCATGCGTCGGTGACTATAGCAGCCCAAGCACATGTGCAAAGTCCGCTGCCACTGGAAGGAAGTAATTGATCTTACGATTGTTAAATATATGTTAATAATAGATAATGTATATGTTTAATCAGCTCGTTTGGTTCTTTCCAAATGTCTCCATTTTGGAATTGATATCCAAGAGATGAAAGGGCTATTTGAGATTACCATAAACCGCTGTTAGCTACATTATCGCATCAGTGCAATGTCGCAGACGTGTCTAACGAATCGGTCAGATCCGTATATTCCAGGCGTTTCTAACGAATGTGGCAGATCCGTAAAATACCAGACGTGTCCAACGAATATCAATGTGCATGATCACGTGGTTATAACAACAACAACAGTGGCTGAAAATGTTGAAATCTTGAAAGTATCATTTGATATTTTCCTTAATATGAAACGGATTTTGATGAAATAAGGCGCAGCAAATGCGTCTTCATGAGCTGCATTTGGTGGTCCATGGAGTTCGGCACAGACTTATGTCGCTTTTGCGAAGAATCGATTTCCGTGTCGGAGGAGACACGGAAATCGATTCTTCGCAAAAACGACAGAAGTTTGAGACTACCAAATGCAGCTTAACTCGTCTTGCGTTTGATGCGCCATATTTCATCAAAATCCGTTACGTAATAAGGACAATATAAAATAATAGGTACTTTGAATCGGATGAATTCTGGAAGTGTCAGTACCTGTTGTTGTTGTTGTTAGTATCACGTGATCATACACCTTGAATATGTTAGATCCGTAAAATACAAACGTGTTTAACAATTGAATCAGATCCGTAAAATCCCAGACGTGTCTAACGAATTAGTCAGATCCGTAAATCCCAAACGTTTCTAACGAATGGGTCAGATCCGTATATCACAGAGCTGTCTAACAAATGAGTCAGATCCGTAAAATCTAACGAACGAGTCAACGGCGTATCATGATAGCATCCCAGACGTGACTAATACTTAGTCAGAACTGTATTAGACACGTTTGGGATGTTTCAATGATGTGATAGCGAACAGCCGGCTGTGACCAAAAATATATACAGTGGAACCCCTCTAAACCGGACAATCGGAAAATATGGATGTTAACTTACATGTGTTTCGCTGTCATGTATCTCTGATTACAATTCATTTTCATGATACCAACAAAATAGAATATGTCATGAATCGCTAACACGTCTGATTTACAGTGGAACTTCTCCAAACCGGACACCCTGGGGACCTCCCAGGCTGTCCGGTTTGGAGAGCTTCCACTCTAGTAGCTTAGCCCTCGAGAAGACATCGCGTGGCTAACCACACTGTCCCCAAATAATAACTACTGAAAACTCACATCAGATACATGCATGCATGCCGTTTAGCTACAATAATTCGCCTCCGATATGTTGTCTACCTCGCGAGTGGTACAGAGCGGGGTAGCAATTTTGTCAAGTTCTAGCATGCCGTTGTTCCCACCGTTCCGGCGGCGTACGCCTTCCAGCCACTCTGCAGGACGGGTAGCTACAATAATTTGCCTGCGATATGTTATCTAGGCTACAAATCGACACGTCAAAAAAGCGAGCAACAAAAGTGCATTCCTAAACCCAGTGCATGTATATCCAAATATACAGTAAAATGCATATGTTATACCTTTAAATTAAAAATCTTTGATGTAGCACTGGTTAATTGCGGGAAATCAAATGACACGGGAATTAGCTCGAAATAATTTCCTGACGGACGCCATCTTTGATATTATTGATGTAATGTCAACTGACTATTTGCACGGTATTATTTTATCAAAGAATTATGAACATTACGGACCATGGACATAACGGACCAGGGCATAACGGACCAGATTTCGGGCGAAACGGACCAGAATTCTGGACATAACAGACGAGAATTTTCTGGATAATATGCTAAGATATACGGGAAAAGTAACCATACACTACAATAATTTATTTAAGTGATTGTATATTAAAGTGTTACAGGTATGTTAACGAATACAAGTAAAATCGTCCGCTATTTGGTCAAATCGTCCGCAAATCGCTCGCTAGTATATTATTTTATCATGATACAATGCTATCCAAACTGGTAAAATTCAGTTTTGTTGCATATACCGAGGAGTTACCGGTTTTCGTGTCCCTAATGAGTAAAGTAAAAACAAATAGAATAAACGACTTGCCTGAACAGATATAAATCATGAACAGAGACTACAACCATCCCTCAATCATTTCAAAAGATATCTGAGTTCATTCATGAACCATTGGTACGGACGCTGTCTATTTTTGTGACGTCATGTAATATGGCGTAATTGTAGACTGGCTGAACAGTATTCGTGCCCTTCCAGGAAATAAATGTGCGAGGGTCTGCATGGAGACTTCCTCAATTGTTTTTACAGAAAAATATAACAACAATGTTTCTTATTTTGTTTCTAATTCAATTAATATTATAAAATATAATGTGAGAAGTACTGCACATTACTCACGAGAATATATGCCGTATTAAATCGGCAAAACTAGTCGCAAAGTTTCTAATATTCTCGTTGGCATTGGTGTGATGTGTGTGTGGAAGAAGGATCACAAAACGCTACGTACATTTTCCAATTGTAGGTATACATTAGCTATATCCAAAATTATTGTGAATTATATGTCTGACAATTCTGAAACTCAAAATATAAAACGTTTATTAATATCAGTACTAAATAAGGAACTAGCTGTTTCCAAATTCATTTTGTTTTATTATATTGAGCCGAGCGCTCTGTGCACTAATACTCGACGTGCTGCGTCAGTTTTCGTGCCCACGTCATGTCGCGCAATTGACTCGAACGCGTTGTATTACGTCACGTTTTGGACGCTGCCCTTGAAACGGCAAACACGAATCAACGTCCTGATAGCAAACACATCCAGATTATATCTCTAAATGTTACTTTAAAACCACTCAAGAAAGACAGCGTTCATTTTGCGCAAATCTACTGTGTTTTTTTATCTTCATTATTTTGTCTAAACGTTTAAGTAGCAAACTCCAATTCCCTGCACAGCCACAGTGTTATTGACACATTTTGACAAGTAAACATCGATTATTAGTGCATATATAGGGGCCCAAAATGTAGTCCAAAGAAGAAATTTGGAAGCAGCCAATTGCTTATTAATAAAGGTTTTACCTTTTGAGTCTCATAATTGTTTAGACATCTAATGCGCAATACAAAAGTTTGGATATATAGGCTAGCTAATGTATACCTACAATTGGACAATGTACGTAAAGTTCCATGCTGATTCTTCGTTTTAGTAGTGACAAATTTAAATCTACATGCTTTTCTTAAGATCACCACACACACAACACACGAATGTCAACGAGAATATGGGGACTTTTGCGAACATTTTTGCCGATTAACGGCATTATAATATCGTGGGTAATGCGCAGTATTTTTCACATTATATTTTATTAATTTAATTAAAAACAAAATCAGAAACATCCTTGTTATATTTTTCTGTCAAAATAATTTAGGAATCTTCCATGAAGACCATCACACACTCATTTCCCGGAAAGGCACAAATACTGTTTACCATGTCAACAATCATATTACACGACATCATTAAAATAGGCAGCGTTCGTGTCAACGTTCCATGAAAGAACTCAGTTATCATGTGATGGAGGGATGGTTACAGTCGTTTATGCTATTTGTTTTGTACTTTATTCCTTATGGGCACGAACACCGGTAACTCCTCGGTATATTTGCACAAAATGAAGGCTGTTTTTCTTGGGCGGTTTAAAAGTAATATTTAGAGATATCATCTTGAGTTGCTCGCTATCAGGACGTTGATTCATGTTTACTGTTTCAAAGGCAGCGTGCAAACGTGACGTAATACAACGCGTTAGGCGTCAATCGCGCGACATGACGTGGGCACGAAAACTCACGTAGCATGATTGTAGGTATCTGGATGGTACTGAATAATGTTTGGTTGAGACGCCAGTTTCCGGGGTAGTCGGAGATTTCGCAAAGGTGTCTCTTAAATGCAGCAGAATGCAGGAAATGACATATAGAATTAAAAAAAAATAGCCTATGGCGTTTTGATCTGTCATACATATACATATACTATTCTCTATAGTTTTCACACTTTTGGGCTCAGTTTATCAGTTAAATTTTGGAAAATACGAATCAAGACATTTCGTGCATATGAATACAGCAGCTATCATCTTTAGTTTTCACAATTAGGTAGCAGTGACCAGTTAGCCGCCAATTTCGTACAATTGTTTTCTGGGAGTTACAAACAGTAATTTATTCTAGAGAAAACGTGTGGATGGGAATGGGTTTGCACCAGGACAGTATATTTGCCTCTGGATGATGGTTGAGAAAATATTCAACTTTCAGTCTCTAGTTCCGCAAGTGATCAGTTTTTGTGGAGATAACATAATATATTTCCGATCACGTGGCACATATTGATTATGAGCCTAGATATGGAATTACTGGAATAGACTAGACACTGATCTTATTTATTGGCATGGGTAAATAAACAAACAAAAGCACAGTATAGCATCTGATCGTGTCGGTTCATGGAAGAATAAGATAAAGCATACCGATTAAATGGCGAACAGTATAGGCACAGATCATTTGCTATATGTATGGGTAAATAAGATGATTTTAATGGCAAACAGTGTACAGATTTATCAAAATACTTTCATTGAGGAATAAACTACAAATGTATACTCAACAAAACTAGAAACGTCCCTGTTTTATAGCCGGTGTAGCTCTGTCTATGTATGTACCACATGTTCAAAGTAAATGTATTTTAAACCGTGGCGATGTTCAGAATAGGATCGTGTAGAGTTTAGCCGATACACACGGTTTACATAGCGGCCAGTGACCGGAACGTTGATTTCCACTTTTTGCACGTGCACGCTATACTTGTCATCGATAAGGTGATTCAGTTCATGTCGTACCATTCATGCGATAGGGGCTATTCGGAAAATTAAAAAACTTTTTTAATTTTTCACTGTTTTCGATATGCCACGGCTTTCCGAAAACGAGCGAAATCAGGCAATTGGGATGCTTGCGGGTGGGATGGCCGCCAGGGCGGTCGCGCCTCGGTTTGGTTGCTGTCGGAAGACGATTGATCGTCTTGCAGCCCGGTACCAGCAGACTGGGGCTGTTCACGACCGGCAGCGACCTGGTAGGCCTCGTGTAACGACTGCTAGAGCCGATCGTTACACTTACGTTGACGCACTTACGTCAACGTCGATTGGCAGCCACATTCACTGCTAGGCGATACGGTGTCTCAGGGCAGACCATTCGCAACCGGTTACGTCGTAACGCCCAACCAATCCGGGCACGCCGCCCGTACACTGGTCAGATAATGACCCAACGTCACCGTGCTGCCAGACTATTATGGGCGCGACGTCATCTGAACTGGAGAAGGGCTGACTGGAACCGAGTTTTGTTCACCGATGAATCTCGGTTCACAGTTAGTCATGCTGACGGAAGATTACGGGTATACAGGCGTAAAAATGAAAGATTCACCGATTGTTGCATTGTTGAGAAGAACAGGTTTGGGGGAGGGAGCGTAATGGTCTGGGGTGGGATCATGGGAAACCGGGACAGATTTGGTTGTTGTACAGGGCAACATCAATGCACAACGTTATGTTGCAGATGTGCTAAATGCACATGCCTTACCATTTATCCGTCAGCATGGTCCTGGTGTGACATTGATGCACGACAATGCCCGCCCTCACGTAGCCAGGGTCACCACTCAATACTTACAGCAAAACAACGTCGACGTCATGCCATGGCCCGCGGTCTCCCCGGATCTCAATCCCATTGAGCACATATGGGATGAGCTGGGCCGCAAAGCACGAGCTAACCATCAGATTGACAATGTTCGCGATCTTACACGGGCGTTACAACGGGAATGGAGGAATTTGCCCAACGCACTGGTATTGCGTTACGTCACGTCGATGCGGCGTAGGATCATTGCATGCATTCATGCAAATGGTGGCCACACTCGGTACTAACGAGATTTACTGAATTTGCCACATTACTTATTAATATCCCATCTCTAAACATTAAGTAACACATTTCTGAGTTTTTGTGATTTTTGATTTTGACCCCTACCGTCCTTGGCCGGTTATCTCTCGAATATTTAACAAGATATCCAAATGCAATTTATTGGCTTTGATACAGAAATGAATGAACTTGTTTTTCCTTTTTGATTTTTAAAAGTAACCCTTTTGGTTTTTGATGAATCTTTCCTTAAACATGGAGGGACGTTTCTAGTTTTGCTCAGTATATAAGCATATCTATTTATCTATTTAATTAATTAACACATTCCAGTTTGTTTATGAGGTTCCGTTTATCACACTTTAGCATTTAGTGTTTGTACCAAGGTGTAATACCCGGATATTTATTGTCAATTGGTGATTACACAGCAAATGTATTGTCTAGTAAATGGCACCATGAATCGGTTTCACTAGTATGATATATAATGCAAATCTATACAAACACAAAATGTGCATGTAACTATGATGTAAAATATGCATGAATTATAATTATAAATATAAATTTAACGTTATATATCAATTAATTTGCAACCCATTCATTTACTATTTAATAAAGGAATAGAACATATCAAAATTCGCTTAATTTGCATTTCTTACGTTATTTCTAAACAAAAATCCTATAATAATAATATGAAGTCCTATTAAAATGTTAAGTATGGCTACGATTTGACTATGGGTACGAATTGACCAAATGGGTACGAAATGACCAAACTGGGTATGAAATGACTTGCTATGGGTACAAATTGACAATACAATGGGAACGAAATAAAAAAACCGGTTACCGTGAGGGTTCTACTGACTATAACCTGACCATCAACAGTCCATTACTTAATCGTGATGCCATTCCAAATAAACACAACAAGTGTGAACTCACCCGCGTAATATCCACATTCAATCTGGGTGATCATAGATTGTCGAGATGACAGCAGCTTTGCACACGGTGGAGGCAGATGTCACAAGTATTACATATCTGTTGCAAGCTTCCGGTAAGGCTGTCGTCCGGATCATCAGCGATTATACAGATGTATTTGTGCTACTGGTCTACTGGGTCTGGAAGCTGCAATTACTTCCTAGTTGTAGTGTCCAGATGGAATGCTGGAATGGGGTAGTGATCGACATTAATGCGACATGTATACTGCTTGGATCTAAGTGTCTGCAGCTACTGGGCATGCATGCACTTAGCTGCTGTGACACTGTATCATATCCATACATTCAGCAAGGAGAACATCAGTGCACTGAATGCTCTGAAGGCTGGCGAATTTCCAGGATTGTTTGGTACACTGGGTGAATGAAGCAAACGCCACTAATGCTGTTCTCATAGAAACAGATAAGCGGTTCTTCACAGCTATGTATTTTCAGCAAACATGAATCTCAATGGGCGCTCCACGCTACCATATGCCAAGAATAAAGAGAAGCCAATGAGCATCATGGCATTGCCTCCGACAGACAATAACCTGCTACACCATGTGCCCAAGGCGTATCTTCAGATGATGTTGTGGAAGGCGGCTGATCAACAGGGTCTTCCGGATGTGGACATCACACAGATTTGGTGGCACGTCAAGGACACTATCCCGTCACCCACCTTTGATACTGGTCCAGCGGCACCTGCAGGTTAGATTAACGTCATCAGCTGTGGCTGTAATGCAGAGGACAAGGCATGCAGCACAGAGGGTTGTAGCTGCCACAGACACCAACTGTAGTGTACCATCTAGTGCGTGTGTTGGCGATGGTTGTTGCAATCCATTCACTATAAAGCATGATGGAACGGGAGGTGCACATCAGATAGATGCCGATTATGTGAATGATGATGTGGAGGAGCCATAATAATGTGTGATATCAGACCTAAGCAATTGCAGTTGCTATAATAATATAATACTATAATATAACTTCAGTACCATATTAGTAGTTAGGGGCGGCTCTATAGATTCAGGTCATGCTTTATGTTTAATTATTTCCGCCATCTTGTTTTGAAGAGTCAATTTTTCGTGTGTGCCAGGGAGGAGGAGAAACACCGATAGCCCCTATGTCACGGGAAAACCCGCGGTATACCGATACGAGACCAGCGATCGAATTTGCGACTACGTACATACTACCGTGTTCGCGTACGCCGTCCGGGGTATTTAAACAATATCACAATGGGTTAATATTCGCATTATTGGCTAGAAACATAGTAAGCCACGGCTCTAAAGGACAATTAATTACTATATATGTATATAGTAAATCGGTCGGTGCAGTAAAAACAAATCGATAAGGGCGTTCACCCGTAATATACCCGTTAATAGCAGACGACAATTTCTACCTGCGCAAACCCGTATTCGATACACTGATCGATACCGTTGATGCCGGGGTATTTAAACAATATCACAATGAGTTAATATTAGCGTTATTAGCTAGAAACATATTTGTATTTAGCTTTAATGAGCTTTAATGAGCGAGTGTTTAGATCGATACCGTATTCCCGATATGCCTTTGTTAAATTAACATGTCGAGACATGTTACAGCGATCTGTTTACTTAACTGACGACCTAATAGCTATAAATACAGTACTTTTCCCGATATTAAATCATTATTGATAGAGACTTCGCCGAGATAGCATTTAACGCATTGCCGTAGACTACATATTAAGCAGGTAAGATTTACAAACAAAATGCGCTATAGAACACTTAATTACTATATGTATATAGTAAATTCACCGTATCGGTCTGTGCAGTCAAAAAACCGATAAGGGCGTTAACCCGTATTATACCCGTTAATAACAGACGACAATTTCTACCCACGCAAACCTGTATTCGATACACGGATCGATACCGTTGATGCGGGGGTATTTAAAAAATATCACAATTGATTAATATTCGCGTTATTGACTAGAAACATATTTGTATTTAGCATTAAACATCTGCCCATACGCGTTCCTAATTTGTATATGTGACTGGACATTTCATTACATGTTTCTTGATTTAGCCCGTGTCACAGGGTTAACATGTACGTGACTTTGCTATAAGACGCACTTATTGTTTTATTAAACTATAGAGGTTGTCGAGCATTTGGCAATGCTCTATTTATGCATGTAGCTTGTATTGTGTGTACCGTCTCATGGTAATACTTGTCATTTTTATGGTCATATAGCGAACGTAAATATGCATATTATATGTACTCGTGTATGTATTACATATACAAATGATTAACTTGATATACATCTAACCAGTCATTTCGCTTATGGATGTATTGGTGTGCATCCTGATAGTAGGATGGATTTTGTTTGTTTCTTAGTGTTTAACGGCGCAGCAAGAAATAAGGTCATTTTTTGGAGGGATCGACAGGACAGGTTCGATTCCAGTATTTCACGTGCAAAGGTGTAGGGGATTGGATCATAACATTATAACTGAATGCTTTCATTCATACTATTATATATATTCAGTCTTGAAATTTAAATAATCTGATCTGGTACCAGGTCCTACCCACACAATAATCACTTAGCCCCATCCTCTAAAATTAATAGGTTTATTGCTATTCTTGCTACGTTTATAATAGGATATAACCGGATTCAACTCTCAAGTACAGACAGTCGAAATAGTACCCGAGAGTCAAACCAGGTAGATTGGAATTCTGTTAAGTTTGAACCACACCGTTAACTTGTCTCCAGCTCTCCCAACCTGCACCCATGTGGGAAGGATTAAATATATATGGAGTGTATTCTACTTTTATTTACATACTAATAACATATTAATGACAACAACATACTATACACATATTAATGAGCTATAACATACAAATCAACGTCTGGACACCCTCAACATATATTATGTTCGTTTTCAATAACCATATGGATACGATACGTAATGTTCCCGAAGCATTCTCTTGTCGAAAACAATTCTATAGTTTTTTATTCTGTGATACGGTCAGAATATTAGTCATATCTCTATCCCTGGTAATTTTGTAAGGATCAGTCACGGTCACAGACGCGGTGGAAATGTTTTAACCATATTTTTGATCACGTCATAGTTTATCTGTAGACTGTTTTTATGATTCAGCGTGATGCCTCTTATCTTACAATGTGTTAATATTCCATTTTCATCGGGTAGTCATTCTCAAATTGATTTTCCAGAACTTTATGGCAAATAGTGTAACGAATATAGTCAGTACACTAATGTTATACATCTTGTACGTCAGATGCGTTTATCCATGAATTGAATTTCTTCGGAAAATGTAACCATTTCACGAAATACTGTTTGTTTCTTCTTTTGCCTCTCGCTTTAATAATAGTTTCTACTTTCTACATTTGGTCCTGATTCACAGAAATCTTTTGAATTTCGCTTTCATAGAACGTTCCAGTAATATCTTCATCCGCCATGTCTTTCAAGCGGTACACTCACTGGTATCTGTCCCCGGAAATATCGCCGGAATATTTTGAATATTTCCCCGCTGTATGTCTGATCGTAAGCTCTGGTAAACGTCGCATGTAAGTGTGATATACGGACATAGTCATCGATTTTGAACCGTAAACGTTTCTTCATTGTCACCGTTCCATCTTTACGTGATAGATAAGTAGCAATTCGGACTTCCATTTAATTTTCGTCTTTAACCGACGCTGGCGCCGTATCTATCGTTCTATGTACGGTACTATTATAACGTGTCGCTATGTCTTGTAACGCTGGTATATATATGTCCGTTTGTTTATAGTTCATGTAACGGTACAGTTTCATCTTGATAGTCTTGATTGTTTTCTCCGCTACGGACGCTTTGGTTTCATTTTGTGCAGGAAAATATAAAATTTTGTTTAGATATTGGACAAGTTTAGCGCGGAATTCTTGACCTATCTGTGGATAGTCGTCTCGCGATTCGTCCTTCGGCAAATATATCTCGAAAAGCCGTACTAACAGAAGCACCAGTCTTATGTGTCAACGGTCTAATCCATATATATTTTGAGAATACATCTACAACCAGTAGAATGAAAGTAATGCCGTCATTGTCTTTAGAATATTTTGACATAGCGAACAAGTCTGCTTCCCACAAATCATCAATACCGGCTGTAATCACGTGATTTCTTATGAATCGTCTTATCACCGGTTTGCTTAAACTGTAAGATTCTTGTTGTTGTAACCACTTGCGGATTTTGTATTTACTTATTTCATATTGATCTTGTTTCTTGACATAATTGTACAATTTATCTGGTCCAGAGAAACTCGCAGGCTTTGACGGGTCGAAATATATTGAGTGCAGATAATGTTCCATTTTGGTATTCTAGCAAGTGTTATATTCTTCATATAAATAATGTTATTTTATGTTGTTTAAGCTTTAATCGTCACTCTCGTCTTCTGTGTCTTCCCCGTCATCTGTGACATCGCTATCATCGCCATCAGATCGTTGAACCAATGACTGTGTTTGTTCAAAACCTTTTTAATTCTCTTATTTAATGACATATCCTCTAAATCTATAATTTCCGCAATTATTTTCTTATGTATTTCGCTTTCAGTAATCGGGATTAGCCGTTTCAATAATGTAGTGTAGGTCTTTAAGAATTCTCCTTTATCAATATCAAAAACGTAGTCGTATGTCATATGCATTTGCTCTTGCCTTCTTGAAGGGGATACCGTTTTGCTGAAATTCCTCTACTTTCTCATTCCAAATGTCTTCGCTTTTGTCTATCGCCTCATCCGCCATTTTTCGAAAATGTTCCTCAATATCATCATAGTAATCGTCCATATTATCGTGTTCCAATGATATCCATTTCTTACTAATATGCTCCTCTTCGTGGTTGTCATTGGCTTTTCGTTTTGCGGATTGTCCCTCATAACACCATTCTTTCACGTGCCGTTGTAAATCGTGGATGTCCATAAACACCAACCCGCAGTCATCGCAAGAATGCATGACCTCGTCTTCTGTGTCTTGATCGTCTTGTGAATATGATACTTCTCTTGAGATATCTGCGTTATATCGTTATTGAAATCAACGTTGTCAACGTAGACGTCGTTCCTTATAATACTATGGTCTGCATGTTTAACACTGCTATGCGATTCGCTTCCTCTTATGCTGTTGTCTGAATTGTTTGTCTCGGCCCTTCTTATGCTATTTAGAATGTTTGTGCGCATGCGTAAATGCGTCGGGGTTCTGGCTTTTAAATCAATCACTAAATAGCCGTATGGTTTATTCACAGCTTCATCAAACTGACGCAGAAGTACCTGTGGGTTAGTAGGGTACATCTGCCTGGCTAATGTCATTACTGGCTGTTTGTCTACGGGAGTTTTAAATAATACCCGATACTGACAATTTCTTCGCATGGTTTGGTTTTTACTATAGAACATGTTTTGGTTTAAAGCGATGACGGACATGTTCCTATGATGACTTCCTTACGTATATAAATCTGTAACACGTTCATCCTTCGCAGCTGCGGATGCCATGTCGTCCAATATAATATCGTTATTGAGTTTTGGATCTATGAATTCGTTCTTTTCTAAGTTAAATGGAATCCTCTTGATGAACTCGACTTTGGGATATACGCGTTGTCTGATGTGATCGTATAACGGTTGCCATCTCTTGTAAATCCAAATAATTCTCTGTGGCGTTGGAGATATAATTTCCTTTGCTCGTTCTAACAGTTGATTTACGAAGTAGGTTTTTCCGGACGACGTCGGTCCACTAATCATACATGTAAATGGATGTTTGAAAACGAAGTCTGATTGCGTATCTTGTATAGTATTCGAAGGTACTGACATCAATTCCTGATTCGTATGAGCTTCTGGTTGTCTCATATCTTCCGGAGCTCTCGGAGCTCCCATTTCTCCCGGAGCTCTCGGAGCTCCCATTTCTCCCGGAGCTCTCGGAGCTCCCATTTCTCCCGGAGCTCTCGGAGCTCCCATATATTCATGTGCTCCATGTTTTCTGTGTGTTATGCCTCTTCCTGTTATTTCCAAGTGTTTATTAGTTAAATGACGATTCATGTTGAATCTACTACTAAAACTGATGTTGCACTTTTTACACTCCATGATTAAATGGATTTTACATACGAGCACACCCCTTCTTATGCATTTTGGTCTAGACAAACACTAGCTTAAACCGGTTCCAGTCGGTTTCATCTGGCTAGACACAATACAATCAACCAATACAATGTGAGTACTCATTCGTATCAGCCCATCAAATTGCGTAACAATTTGACCAATCACATCATAGTACGTGTTTCAATTGTCCATAAGAAGGAGAGATTTACTACATTTGTCATTATATATAATTTACGACAGTTTGTCATTATACTTCCAGACAGCCAACATGTTTATCAATTTCCCAGAATGCGCCTTTGTCGTGGAAAAGAAGAGTCAGCTTCTTCAGCACCAGCGAGCTGCAAATCACTGGAGGCGTTTTCGATGCTATATATGCAGTGCCCTTTTCACTAGAAAGACCAATTTGGATAGACATCTGGAAAAACATAACAATGTGAACAGCCAGCACTACACTGAATGCGGCAGAGCTTTCAGTCGAATTGACAATCTTCAACGCCACTTGCTCGAGAAACATCAAATTGGTGATGGAGCGAAAAGACCCATTGCACGAGACGAAGACATTCAGGTAGCTAAAATACTTAAGAAAGATGACGATCCTCATCAATTCTACGACATCACCAAGATCAAAGAACAACGCATACCTAAGTTTAGAACTACTGGCTCTACATACAAGGTATCGTTCGAACACATAGAGGTAACAGAGGATGTGTTATCTACCCTGTGGAGAATATTTGCGACCATAATTGAGGATCTGACTAAGGGGGCAAAACCTGAAGACTTAGTGCGGATGACAGTGCAAAGCCCTTCCTTGGATTATCCGATTGTGATACCATTTGTAAGGACACCAGAACTCACGGTTAACCGATTTATGGCTGAAATCGAGCGTGTTCTTCAGTCTAACGATGATTTTGAGATCGATGAATCTCTCATTTTCGAGATGACTCTGGTGGACATGCCAAACGGCGGTGCACGGAAAAGATGCAAATTCGCGAACACAGACAAATTTCTGATGGATAGAAAGTGTATCATTCGCATTCAGAATGACGATGACTTGTGTTGCGCCAGAGTTATCGTGACAGCGAAAGCTAAACTAGATGGACATGAGAAGTGGAACAGTATACGTAGCGGTAAAGGTTTACAAGAGCAGTTGGCTAGACAACTTCACGAAGCAGCCTGTGTTGTTCTTGGAGAATGTGGGATTGAAGACATAAAACAGTTCCAAAATGTGTTAGTTGATTATCAAATAAACGTCGTGTCCAAGGAACATTTCAATTCCATCATCTACACAGGGCCTGAGGCAGACAAGAAGCTATATATGTACTACCATGACAACCATTATGATGCCATCACTTCTATGGCTGCATTTCTGACCAGAAGCTATCTTTGTACTCAATGCATCAATGGTTATGATCTTACGGAAAAACACATATGCAACAATGTGTGTCATAACTGCCGAAAAGTACATGAAGTGTGTGACGAAGCATGGATTAAATGCGACGCTTGCAATCGATTTTTTCGAGGTCATCAATGTTTTGATCTCCACAAACTTATGACGCCTAAAGGAAACTGTACGTGCAAAGCAATCTACAGGTGCATTAACTGTGGGAAAACTGTAAACAATAAATTGGACAAGAAACACAAGTGTGGACAGATATTTTGCTCTGTATGCAAATACTTCTTTGAAGAGAGTCACCGTTGCTACATGATGCCAGAGGACAACACAATTGAAGTTGAACCCATGTCCCTTGAAGAGGAGCTTGTAGACGAGATCGAGAACTACAAAACATTCATTTTCTTTGACTTTGAATGTACTCAAGATGACCTGATTCAATGTACAAAAGGGTACACTCCAGACGTTTATGGAAAGTGTCAACATTGCCTAAAGTCTAGCTGCTGTAGCTACGAGCATAAACCAAATATATGTGTGGCTCAGAAAGTGTGCACTGTATGTATGGACAACAACGAGGAATGTGACAACTGTGGTAAGCGAGAACATATATTCAAGGGTGAAAGCACATTGAAAGGGTATTATTCATTTCCTATCTTGCAGTATCTCTACAAAAATGCTATCATCCCCACAGTCGTACCCAATGGTGCTAAAATCATGAGTGTCACCGTACCATCATGCAAAATCAAAATGATAGACTCTATTAATTACTTACCCATGGGGCTAGCAAAGCTTCCAGCAATGTTTGGTTTCTCTGAACTTAAAAAAGGATATTTTCCTCATGTATTTAACTGTAAGGAAAACATGTGGTACAAGATAGACTCCCTGACATCCATTATTACACCCCAGACAGCATGAAACCTGAAGATAGGGACGCATTCCTACATTGGCACAATGCCCACACACATGACTATTTTGACATTCAAAAATAATTACTAGAGTATTGTAGATCAGATGTGGACATTTTGAGACGTTGCTCTTTACAGTTTCGTGAAGATTTTATGGATATCACAAACATTGAACCGTTTGCACATTGCATTACTATCGCTGCTTCCGCGTGTAATTTGGTGTTTCGAACCAACTTTCTGCAAGCCGAAACCATTGCCCTGGTCCCTCATCATGGTTACAATCCAGAACAAAAGCAGTCCAGAAAAGATCTACAGTGGCTGAAATACATTTCATATAGTGAGGGTCTTGACATACAACATGCTAAAAATGGTGGTGAGAAATGTATAGGCCCTTATCTCTTGGATGGTTACTACGAAACACATAAAGGGAAGAAAGTAGTTTTAGAATTTCATTGTGATTTCTGGCATAGAAACCCAACTAAATATTCACGATCTACTATTAATCCCGTGGCGCAAATGACAATGGGAGACCTGTATGACAGGACCTTAGGGAAAAGAAAGTACCTAGAAGACCTAGGATACGCATATAAATGTATTTGGGAGGCTGACTTTGATAAACAGTGTCATGAAAATTCCGCTATGAAGTCGTATATTGACAAGTTGGAATTGGTTACACCTTTAGAACCACGTGACGCATTTTACGGCGGACGAACAGAAGCTTACACGCTGTACAAAGAGGCTTCTGTGGATGAAAACATCAATTATTATGACGTGACATCGCTTTATCCATGGGTCAATACAACGGGGAAAATTCCAGTAGGCCATCCACAAATAATTACAGAAAACTTTAGCAATTTGGACAAATATGAGGGTCTCATAAAATGCAAAGTTATTCCACCAAAAGTTCTTTTGCACCATGTATTACCCTATAAAATGAATGGTAAATTGTTGTTTCATCTTTGTAAGATGTGTGCAGCTACGCAATGGCAAGACCCATGTATTCACACTGACGAAGAACGCTCTTTCATAGGGACATGGGTCACGGATGAGGTCATGAAAGTAGTACAGAAAGGTTATCAAATAGATAAGATATACGAGGTGTGGCATTTTGATCAAATATCTCGATACGATCCATTGACAAAGACAGGAGGACTATTTACTGAGTACGTTAACACATTCCTGAAACTAAAACAGGAAGCCAGCGGATGGCCTGTTTGGTGTAAGACTGACGATGACCGACATAAATACATTGAACTTTATCATCAGAAGGAGGGTATACGTTTAGAGTATAATAAAATAAAAACGAATCCCGGTCTGAGGGCGTTGGCAAAGCTTATGCTAAACTCCTTCTGGGGAAAATTTGGGCAACGATCCAATATGGCACAGGTAGACATGGTAGATGATCCATTAGTTTATTTCGACAAGTTAAAGTCGGACAAAGAAGAAGTGACATGTGTAAACTACGTTTCCGACCACTTCGTTGAAATGAGATGGAAATATAAAGAGAACTTTGTGGACTCGAACCCCAAAACCAATGTCGTCATTGCAGCATATGCCACTGCTCAAGCTAGATTGAAGTTGTATTCGTATCTAGAACAATTAGGGTCCTGGGCATTATACGCAGACACTGACTCTGTCATATTCACCACAAAACATGGTGAACTGAAACCATCCCTAGGTGATTTTCTAGGTGACCTGACAGATGAAGTTCCAAAGAACCGCATCCTGACCTTTGTCACTGGGGGCCCCAAAGATTATGCCTATCGATTACAAAAACCGGCCAAAGATGGAACTATTACGCCTTGTAAAATAAGAGGCATTACTCTTAACTGCAAAAACAAATTAAATGTGAATTTTGATGTTCTGACGAACTTTGTCACAAAGCGCCGCGATGCGACGGTATCTGTGCCCATACGATCTCTACAGTAAGAGATACTGCACAGATAGTCACTAAGAGTGAGAGGAAGGACTACAAGTTAGTCTTTGACAAACGTGTTATTCAATTGAAGACGTATGTGTCTTATCCCTATGGGTATTAGGCTACTTTGTTGACCACTAACCTGAACTAGGTTAAGCCATGGTACATAACTTGTATATTATTTTAAATGTATATGTAATGTACATAATAAATATAGAAACTAGAAAGCCACACTGTCTTTGTTATTATATACATCGAATAGCATATCGCACCAATAACTCTACTGTGACTGAGTATAAGCACATTTGCGTCTGAAATTATGATACATGTACAGTTAATTGTACTACCTGAATGACCATGTGACATTTATATAATCTACATAACAACTGAATATCCTTGTGTAAAACTTATTTTGTGTGCTCTTGCAACCGTTAGAAACCGTTAGAAACACAGTAACTATAAATAGACACATCGGTTCAGCAAGCAAAACGAAGTCAAAACAAGTGATTAAACCGTCGCATGTTATGCTTGACGATGTCACGGTATTGCGCAATAGATATAAATGCCTGATTCAGTCATGAATATATATAGGAATTACAGACGACACACTGAGCTACCAGTTTTGATAGCACATTATAATATTGGATAGTAAAAGTGCTCGTGTACCTACGCTAATACCTGAGGGTTACGGCTTATCGCTATAGAACCTCAGAAATTGTCTCCTCATAATTCAAGATTGCGGAAATGATTACACATACAGTAAAACCCACTATCCTATAGAGAGGAAGGGAAAATGTCCTCGTATACCTACACGAAACATTGACTCCTCAAAACATGATGGCGGAAATGATTAAACATATAGCGTGACCTAGATCTATAGAGCCGCCCCTAATTACTCATATTAATTATGGCACGTGTACAGAGGTGGCCATGGAGTCTTAAATAAGGCACTATTGTGCGTGCACTCCTGGACCAGCAGTGTATAGTCCATAAGAATGCACAATAATAATAATACTACTAATACTAGCAACTCATTTAAATAAAGGCAACATACATACATGCCATCACTTTATAAATGCATTTATTGTAATTCTCGACCATGAAAACATATGTCTTGAAACTATTTCTGAGAAACTATCCCACAGTAGCAGGGCTATCTAAAAATAACTAGGTTTTTCGGTGATGGTGACAACGAATTTGAATAAAATGAAAGCGTATGCATGTAACAACATTTTTAATGCGAATATCGTAATCCTTGACCATGAAAATATAGGTATAGACACCATTTTTGTGAATTTATAGTGCATAGTTATTGACTTATGACTGGAAATAGGTTTTCCGGTAATGGCGGCAACTAATTTGTATATTGAAACGTTGCCCAAGGTTGTCAAGAGGACAACCAAGCTGAATTGTTTCAAGGCACCCATGTGAATGTAAAGCCACCAAAAAACCTTGTACTATAGGCAATTCATAGGTCTGGTAGAGTGGCAAATGGACTACTAGAGGGAAAACCGGAGTACATGGTGAACAAAGCTTGCACGGAACACACGTGCATATTTTTACCTAAGAATATCCGCGATTTTCCATGACCCACCGAATATATTGGTAATACGGAAATCCACATACTCAAACCTCGATACAGTGGAGCGCGGGACCTCCCAGGGTGTCCGGTTTAGTGAGGTTTCACTGTAAATCAAGCATTTGATTATGCTGAGCCATAGTTGAGTGCTATGCGATTACGAACAGACATTATCACCTGAGATAAATGGCCCAGAAACCCATAAAAATTATGATCATATGTGTTTCTTGTTGTCCGGTTTAGAGAGGTTCCACTGTACATTTTTTTTTGCATTTCGTTTTGGTTCTCTGGGAATAATTATTGCACGACAGCGATAACTGATTGGAATAATATTACAACCCGTGGAGGTCTAAGAGGTCACCAACAGTTGTGCAGTTAGCTGATAAGACTGTCGTTATGGCCATGTATGGTGCCTTACCTAGAAATGGCTGCTAGTATAGACTGTTAGGTCATTGCACGAGGCGGAGGGTCACTCTGTCAGTTAAATCGTTTGATAATAAATTGTGCTGCCATATGGAAAAGTACGAAGCCCCACTGGTGACGTAGAATTCTTTATTTTATTAATTCGATCCCACGAAATAACAATTCGTTCCCCCAATTTAACAATTCATTCCCACGGGAACAAATTGTTAATTCGTGGAAACGAATTGTTATATCGTGGGAACGAATTGTTACTTCGAGGGAACGAATTGTTAAATTGAGGGAACGAATTGTCATTTCGTTGGAACGAATTGTTAATTCGAGAGAACGAATTGTTATATCGTGGGAACGAATTGTTATTTCGAGTGAACGAATTAGTAAAACAAATACATGTCCCCTGCGGGGCTCCGCAGAAACGAGACCATGTGGTGTATACTACAAGTACTTGTTGACACAAACAAACATGCATATCCGTGCAGCCTCGTTCGGGCCGTATAACGATATGGCCTGTTCCTTAGATTTTAAATCAAGTATTACTGGGTGCAAAACAATATTGTAACAAACACACCAACCGGGACCAATCTGGAAATTCTGATGCAATAGCATTCAGGACCCGTTCTATACCAGTAGCCTATTTCATCAACATTGCAAAGTATACTTTAGTAGCAAAGTATACTTTGAGGGAGAAATTTTCAATTTTTTGAACAATTTATTAATTTTTATTATACTGAATTTATTACATTATCACAGCCATTTAATGGCTGTGATAATGTAATAAATTCAGTATAATAATTCTGCATACTTTTAATCATGAAATATATGAATTTGTTAGTTCTATATGAAATAATGCATTTCAGGAAAAATAAATGATTACACCCTCAAATTATACTTTGCTAGTAAAGTATACTTTGCAATGTTGATGAAATAGGCTACTGATCATCGTTTGATTCAAAATATAATTTCGTCGTAAACGTGATTGAATATATTATATGTATAGCATATATGTGAATACTGCCTCATTACTGTATCCTATACGGCACATGGAGTGGCCAAGTCGGCCATCTTTGTACGTTCCAGCCATCAGCCCGTTTCACATGTTCTGCCATTTGACAAAGAACTCAAAATGTGAAGTAGAACATATGATATAATCTAGCTAATCACGGACTGCTATCAATTATATTACACCAAACAGTAAAATATGTCAGTTTTCTGGACAGGTTTTTGCCTGAGTGTGTTTTAACAACATGAACCACTATTATAATTACCTCATACACAACAATTCGCACAGTGTATCACTTTTACCTGGCAAACCACACAACACATACCATATATACTCACTAACATAGGCTTTGCATCAGATTGAAAAGTTTACATATCAACATATATTTTGAGATTGATGGAGAAATGCTCAGATATCTCGTCTTTTGTATAATTTTCGGGCATAATATTTATAGCTTGCCGTTGCCATATCTATCTATTATATATTGCACAAAATCTTATTTGGTTTACTATCATATTATTTGCTGTATGCTGAATGTGAAATTGTACGATGGCTTGTACACACAAAGATGGCGGAGATGGTAACACAATGCTCCATATAGTATACAGCAACAAGACAATATACACATATTTTATATTCATATATCACAGTCTGGGCACGGGTGCTAACCCGGGACTCTGAGAACTAGGTTAAATTCGAATAAATCCACGAAACGATCGATTGCGTGTTAATAAAAGTATGATTGCAGAGCTACTCCGTTGTTCGTCTTAGAGAGGTTCCACAGAATGTGCCATTCAGATGGTGACCACAACGTGACGTTACAGCTGTCACAGTTCACCATTCAGTCATTTTGGCAACATTGAATATTTCAAACCTGGGTATCCTATATTGGCTTTGTTTCATACTATGTTTTGGACTATTTCTTTAATGACAAACTGTATATATGTTGAATAATAGTGACAAATGCTGCAGATCTTGATGAGACGGCTCGTTACGAGCCGGCTCCTCTGGATCTACAGTGTTTGCTCACGTTGTCTTTCTGTCCTCTATACTAGGGTTAAAAGGGTTAATATTAGTCACTATCAGTGAGCTGACAAATCTTTAACTCATCGATGAGACTGTGCCTTTTGATCATGATCTACAATTGTCTCAGACGAGACGCGAACATGTTATCCCACCAACGGCCCAAATGTGTGGATGTGACAGGAGAAATGGTGCTTATGATATTTGTAACCAGTGAAGTTACGCATCGAATAGCCCACTCCTGTACCATGATAACGATCTATATTGCTGGTTAGAAGCAATGCGTATGTTTCATTGATGTAATTTCAAACAGTGCAGATCTTGATCAAACTGTGCGGATGATCTACACCGGTGGCAAAATACATAAGCCCAATTTCTCCAATCACAGCCACATGTAAAGCTATTGATAAGATAGGCACGGATATGTCAGTCTTGTTTGGCGGATGTACCAAGATGGACGTCGTGTTGACGATTACAGCCTTACTGTGGTGCCATGTCGCAACAACGGGCGCCTTCATTCTCGATGATGTGGTGAAATTCTCCGGAAATGGAGAGAGTAAGTGATTGTATTTCATAGTTCGTTCGTTTCTAAAACCTTTTACCGTTATATGTCATGCCACTACGGAGCCCCGCAGGGGACGTATAATTGTTTTTGTTATTAATTCGTTCCCACCACGAAATAACAATTCGTTCCCTCGAATTAACAATTCGTTCCCCAAATTTAACAATTCGTTCCCACGAAATAACAATTCGTTCCCACGGGAACGAATTGTTAATTCGTGGGAACGAATTGTTATATCGTTGGAACGATATGTGAAATCGAGCGAACGAATTGTTATATCGTGGGAACGAATTGTTAATTCGAGGGAACGGATTTTAAATTGAGGGAACGAATTGTTATTTTGTGTGAACGAATTAATAAAAAATAAAAAAAGCATGTCCCCTGCGGTGCTCTGTATGCCACAGTAAGTGGACGTGCAGGCTCGTCAAGGGGTGCAGACTCAACATCATGTCGGTAGCATATTGTCAAAATACCATACACATATGAGGAATCGACAGGTTTGAAAATAACAGTTACTTTCAAATATGAAATATTTTATTTAAAATTCAAAATGGCCGTCATTGAAAGTTATATTTCACGTCAAAGTCAATATGAGTGGTGTGGTTTATTTTCAGCCAAAAACACATTATTATGGATAAGAAATATTGGCAGAATGATTTTAATATATTTTTTATTGAACATTTTTGTTTTCAAAATGGCCGCCATTTGAAACTTGGAATATGTATTTTACATTTTTAATGCGGTGGTGATATTGTGTATGTTCTGTCAGGCTATGTTTATAATTCATTGAACACAGCAGCAGAGATTATTGTTAGCTAGTACTGTGGTCATCATTATCTTCAAAATGGCCGATGAAAATAAGTGTCATATATATCGCCACTTCAAAGATGTATATGTATTACACATTGTTGTATTGGTGTGGAATTTAGTTATATTCATCGGCATGTGTGTTTTGCTTTATACATATATAGAGAGAGTATGGCAAATCATACATGTTGTCTAGTAACGTTATGTATCCCGTCAACACAGTGCGTATGTGCCGTGCAATACTGTGCCGTGAAACATTTTTGATATCCTGTCAATACGACCTAAACACTGCCTATGAATATGTGCGGTGGCTGGGGTTATATTTTTGCATTTTACATCCCTTTGTATGTGTTGACGGCAGAGCCTCGTACATCCCGTTTCCTAAGCCTTGCCAGATATAGTTTTCCTATTCACGACACTAACATACTATTCTCTATATCAATGTCTCGTATAATGCATTGCAATCGCAAATAATGGTATTCTCTCTTTGTTGCGACGATATGATGCGCCGTCTACATTCTGTATAATGTCGAATCTGACATTGCTTTTTCGGACTACAACTGCTGATTTTGGTTTTATTTCTGAAGTCTAACAGTGACTAGCTACTTAAGTTTCAAGCTATCGTGGCGTTTCTTGCTCAGTTGGTGACTGGAAATGGCTGCCATGTGTGGCCTAGTTCATCATGTGATATGATATATCTTTGCGTTTCTATGTTCAATGAGGGATCGTAGCTTCTTATCTCCCGTTGAATTTATTTATAGAAATCCTGTCCAAATTGTGTTGTCTATGGCCACATTGCTTGTAAAAAAGGCGAATGTAGCATGATTTGTCATAAAAAGGGCCATTATAGCGATTTAGACTATAGTTGATCCAGATCATCCTACATATCTGCACAATCGGATCCGTGACTGAATTAGTTTCCAGATTCATATTTTCACACTTATTAATGTTTATTGCAAGCAGTGTAGACTCAGGTGTATAGTCTGATCTGGGACTGCTCTGTTTGCAAAACTCATTTGTTGTGCATTTCAGTAAGAAATAAACGCTGACATACATAATAGGTTTGCCAAGAGTATTAACTAACTACGATCAAATGTCTACCAATTCAGTGATATATGCTGATACGTGTTTGGCCAGAACATAATATTTCGCGCTCGTCTGTCATTTCATCTCTGTAATTAGAAAATGCCACAAGTTCATGCGGACATTGTTTTCTACAATTTGGCCATCCCTTTAGGATCGTTTCTTTGAACAGAGTGAATTTAAATCTTGCTCAATTTATTTTCCAATTTCTTGCAACTTGCGATCACTGACAGATAAGTTCGCCAATATTGCATGTACCTGTGAATTGATATCTTTAATGAGATATGTGTCTGGTACTGACTTGCGGGATAGTGCATCAGCAACCGGTATGTGTTTGCTGTACAATTCTGCAAAAGAGTGGAAGAGTGGGTTCCTGGTTTTTGTAGAATTGTTCAACATATCGTATTATTGAGGAAAGCTTACATATTGCATCAGCTGCAGAAAAATATGCTGTTATCTGGGATTTTTTTTATAATGGATTTAATCATAATATGAGAGGCAAGTGATTCGATTCCACTGGAACAGTTTGTCGGTATGCATACTGATAAAACCATTCAGGTTAAATAAAATGGGTACCAAGTGTCACTGGCTTTGCCAAGTCATAACATGACAAACCTAGAGTTTGTGTAATGGGGTCACATTTTGGAAAGCGTCATCCCATGTAGTTTGTCCCATGAGGAAAATAAAATTGTTGGCATGTTTATTTTGTGTAACGGGATTGTATGAAATCTCAGCGAGACCGAGAGCAAATTTGGACAAATAATTCCCCATGCCCAGGATTGTTTCCAATTCTGCACGATTACGCATCTGGGGGCCGTTTCACTAAACTTCGTACGACTAAAACGTTCGTAAGTGTACATTTAGGATCATCTGTAAATTTCAATTTATGGATTTACATTTATTGAGCATAGGCTGCATGTTCAATAAATGTTCATACAACAATTTTTTACAAGAAATCATTGCTAATGTGAAATTTACAGACTCATAATCTTGCACTTACGAACATTTTAGTCGTACGAAGTTTAGTGAAACGGGCCCCTGGTCCAGTACTTTGATAACAGACTAATGTTTGATCTGGAATGAGACCTTGTGAAGTCAAGATACATGTATGTCCAAAACGTGCAACTTAAGTGACACCAACATCTAACTTGTATTCAGTATGTGTGTTGCCTTTATAAGATATGCGACATGAATATTTCAGTCATGTTCTTTGTTGCTTGTTTTCCAATCAATTAAAACGTCATCGACAATTGAGACAACGCCATTTGGACCTTCAAGGCACTGATCGATTGCATGTTTAAAAATACGTTGTGATCTCTTACGACTATATTAGTAGTCTTAAATAACAATAATAACCGTGTGGAGAATTGAACGTTATTTTTTCACAACGATGTTGCCTTTTCAACGTAGTCATTATTCTACACGTTTCCATACAACAATGTACATGCTATATAATTTGTGTAATTAACTTCTCCGATGGCTTTCTGTCAACGAGAAAAGTTACATACGTCTTCTACATATATTGAAACTATGAACCTAATTTATATGTTCATCTTCTAACGCAAAAACAAATTCTCAAAAGTACACCTTTCCGACTTTTCCATTTTTCTACACTTTCATGCATACAGGAAGCTTTATTTATAAGGTATAGAGTTTGTGTATTCAACTTCTCCAACATGTTTCTTTCAGTCAATCTGAAAGTTTACACACGCCTCTACACGTATTGACCATGTTCATCTGACGTTGTATTGAAGAAAAAATAACATTTCAAACAAATACCACAAAAATACCGCCTGTTCACAACATAGCCATTGTTTGCACACTTTCTGCGTAGGGCATATCATTTGTGTAGTCAACACCTTTGATAACTTTGTGAGTGTGTCAAAATAGCCTCTCATGAGCCCCAACTAGATGAAGATGGGACTAATTGAAAGCCTTGTGAATTCAGTATCCATAATTCAGACATGTCCTGCATACGCACAGCGCCTATTTTGAAATCCAACATGTCTGACATAAAACATGTGAATTTAAATTAAAATACTCATATAAATTCCCTTTCATATACAGTATGATTAAAGTCAGAAAAAACAGCGGTCTAAATGGTTTATCCATGATTATATCAGAATTGTACGATTCTCACGGCAGCCATTTTGAAATTCAGAAACAAATTGAACCAGCCCATGCTTTATTTACTTGAGTTCTGCAGATGTTAACATTGGTTCCAAAAATGGAGCCAAACAACCAACACAACGTAACTTTTTCAACGACAATTAGTACACAGGAAATAACATTGACATAGTGCCATACCACTGAGTTGTCTGAAAAAAAGTAGAACCAACCCAGTTTTATTATTTGAAGTTGTAGATGGCATAGCAGCAAACACAACATTATATATGTATTATAAATGTGGATATGATTAATACACTATAGTGTATAGGATTTCCGAACAGCAATTTTTAAATAAAAGATGGCAGCCATTGGGGTTGTTAACAATAAAAATGACACTGGTTGCGTTGTGTTCGAAAGATGAATATAATCACACACACACAGTTTACAGGCATTATAAGTAAGTGTACATGTGTATAAAGAAGGAATAAGCATTCAAGGCGGCTATTATGAAGTCCAAGATGGCGGCCATATGAATTGTCAAAATAAGGAACCAACACCAGTTTTGTTCTACGTGGTCTAAAAATGATAAAATCACATTGCTTACAAGAATGTAGCAAACTAAAATGCAAGAATAACATCAAATACGTAGTTTCATATTTTAGCGCTCCAAAGCATGTGAGTAGTAATCCATCATAATACTACTTTTAAGCTGGGAAATCCCCATAATTATATTATTAGAACTGGGAAAACCTGTGACGAAATAGGTCTCATATTATTTTTAATCTGGGGAATCGTAAGTATTCTATTTTTAGAATTGGGAAAAACCCATTAGTTGCACATCGCACCTCACGTTCGCTTTGAAATCATAAACATACGTCATCACCAGAGATACATTCGGTAAAACCAATAATTCAAGCAAACGCAGTGTATTACTTAACGTCCATATCCCATAGCTCCTGACTTCTGGAGAAACGAGGCGAAGGCGGATATACAGCGCCGCCTGCAGGTCACCCCGAATGTGGGTGTGGCCAATAACGTGATACTGTTCCTGGGAGACGGGATGAGCATCCCGACGGTGACGGCCGCTAGGATAATGAAGGGCCAGCTGGCGAACAAAACCGGCGAGGAGACTGTGCTCAGTTGGGAAACATTCCCGGCAACTGGATTCTCGAAGGTGCGGCTTAATGTATAGGAGTTCACGACAACTCTCAATATCGGGATCCTCACAATCTGATGGCATGCAATGTTGGTCCGTCAGTGAATGAAACACATTGGGCCTGCTTTTAAATTGAGTAAAGCTATATTAGGCTACAAGAGGGCTAGTGGATCAGCTGAAGAACTAGACTGTCTCCAAATAGTCGCATTTACCTCAGCCACTGTGAGTTTTGCAAGTGCACTGTGATTGGTGCTTGTTATGTTAACAGATACAACACACTGTCATGAGTAATATTTCCATGCTCGTCATGCCATACTTTCATGTTTAATCAACACCGACTGTATGTGTGTTCAGACTTACTCCCAGGACAGCCAGGTGACGGACTCGGCGTCCTCTGCCACCGCCTACCTGTCCGGGGTCAAGGCCAACATGGGCACCATCGGTGTCGACGCGCGCACCACCCGGGGCAACTGTGAAAGTTCCAAGGGTGCCGAGCTAACCAGCATCCTCGACTGGTCCATGGCCGCAGGTAGGCCACCGTGCTAACCCATCCATCGCCGCAGGTATGCCACCGTGTTAACCCGTCCATCGCCGCAGGTAAGCCACTGTGTTAACCCGTCCATCTCCGCAGGAAAGCCACCGTGTTAACCCGTCCAATGTCGCAGGTAGGTCGCCGTGTTAACCCGTCCATCGCCACAGGTATGTCACTGTGTTAACCCGTCCGCTGCCGCAGGTACGCCGCCGTGTTAACCCGCCCATCGCCGCCCGTAGGCCGCCATGTTAACCCGTCAATGGCTTCCGCTCTCACAACTCACACTTTCTCTTTCTTCAATCCTTACACGAGGAATTACTATTAGACTGCAAAATAATCCAAAATGACTGGAAATAGACAGCCATATATATTCGGATTGGGCTTTTAGAGGTATTTAATATATATTATCTAGGAAGACGGACTTTGACGATGAATTTACAAATTGTCTAACTATCTAAGTGTTACCTTTCACATAAGGGGAGGACACTGATAGGTACAATTGTTCGTAGTTTATATAGGTTTAGCACATTTTATTTAATTTGGGTCATACATAACTGAATGTTCGTGTTCTCCAATATCCGACTGAACATATGGTAATTAGTACCCCATTGAGCACTACCGTGTCTGTTCTAAATAATAACAACGGTGCCACCAAGGCTTGCTATTGGTTTGAACACCGTGTGTAATTAACAGCTTTGGCAATTGTTTGTTACAGGCAAGTCGGTTGGCATCGTGACGGTGACTCGGGTTACGGACGCCACCCCGGCGTCAACCTACGCCAACGCTGCTCAGCGCTGGTGGGAGGGCGACCACGACACCAATGCTGACCACGTGACTGGCGGCTGTCGGGACATCGCAGCACAGCTTATCGAGGACTATCACAACGTACAAGTACGATACCAACTACTACCCATCTCTGGAATGTATTCTCAATATATCTGAGGTGTTTTGTCAGAGTGCATATATATAAGAGTAATATAATATTTTTAACAATAACTATTTATAATTTGAGTTGAGAACTGTCACACGTCAAAGTTTCAGTGTATTTAATATTTCATTTACTTTCCCATATCACTCACAGGGGCACATATATTCAGGAAACCAATATAAATATTTAGTTAAATACTTTTTACTAACTCACTACCCAACTTACCAACCTCATCTGCGACACAGTATATTTAAAGAGAGTTATTGTTTTTGACACGGAGGCAATGCGAAATGCAGAAGAAATGTTTGTAAAAGTAGCTGGATACACGTAGTTCTCTCATATTGACCTTACAAAAGTGCCGATGAATGATAACTACAAACAACTTACAGCATTGTGTACACCATTGGGACTATCAGTACAGGACAATGCGTTTGGCTTAATCAATGCTCCGGCTATTTTTAGCCGACGACTGAGGAAACTTTTGGATAACATGCGCAACATTGACAACATCATAAACGTTCTCCTTGTCTTTGCAACGACTTGGAAAGAGCAGTTAACAGTGTTGACTGAAATGGCCAACAGACTCAGAAAGGCTGGTCTAACCGTCAAATCATTTAAATGCTTAATATGTATGATTTTGAGAGTATTGAGTGTCTGGGTCATATGGTTGGTTATGACAGACATTTGAGTAAGATCAAGTAATACATGGGGTTACCAGACCCCATATCAAGGAACAGATGAAGCTATTTATAGGATTGGAGGCCTTCTACCGAAACTTTATGCCAAACGTTTGTGTACTCGCAACAGCGCTAACAGATCTCACGAGGAAAGGAAAGCCACATCATGTACATAGTCGGTAGCACACGAGAATGCATTCAACTCATTGAACAAAGCACTAACAATGAACCGAATTGTGAAGCTACCTGACCCGAACCAAACATTGGTGCAACCATATAGGTTTACAATGCAGTTTGCTTGTTCAATTTGAATGCTGCAGGTGATAATGGGCGGCGGGCGGAGATACTTCAAGCGGTACGACCAACCGGATCCGGAGCATGGATCTAACGCCCACTATGGACGGCGGGACGGGCGGGACTTAATAGAGGTAAACACCCACTATGGATGACGGTACGGACGTGACCTAATACACGTAAACACCCACTATGGATGACGGGACGGACGTGGCCTAATGCAGGTAAACACCCACTATGGATGACGGGACGGACGTGGCATAATGCAGGTAAACGCCTACTATGGACGGCGGAACGGACGTGACCTAATGCAGGTAATCACCCACTATTGGAGGCGAGATAGGCGGGAACTATTACAGGTAAACACCCACTATAGGATACGGAATGAGCGGGATATGATACAGGTAAACACCCACTATATAAGGCGGGATGGGCGGGACCTAATGCAGGTAAACACCTACTATACGAGGCAGGATGGGTGGAACCTAATACAGATAAACGCACATTATAAAAGGCGGGATGTGCGGAACCTAATACAGGTGGGATCGGCGGAACCTTATACAGGTACACATCCACTATGGGAGGCGAGATGAGCGGGACATAATACAGGTAAACACCCACTATGGGAGGCGGGATTAGCGGGACCTAATGCAGGTAAACACCCACTATAGGAGGCGGGATTGGCAGGACCTAATACAGGTAAACACCCACTATAGGAGGCGCGATGGGCGGAACCTAATGTAGGTAAACACCCACTATGGGATGCGGGATGGGCTGTACCTAATACAGGTAACCACCCAATATAGGAGGCGGGATGGGCAGAACCTAATACAGGTAAACACCTACTATGGGAGGCGGGATGGGCTGGACCTAATACAGGTAAACACCCACCATAGCAGGCGGGATGGGCGGTACCTAATACAGGTAAACACCCGCCATAGGAGGCAGAAAGAGCGGTACCTAATACAGGTAAACATCCACTATAGGAGGTGGGATGGGCGGTACCTAATACAGGTAAACACCCACTATAGGAGGCAGGATGTGCTGTACCTAATACAGGAAAACACCCACTATAGGAGGCAGGATGGGGGAACCTAATACAGGTAAGCTCCAACTTTTGGAGGCAGGATGGGCGGAACCTAATATAGGTAAACACCCACTATGGGATGCGGGTTGAACTGGACATAATACGCGTAAACAGAACCACTATGTGCGACGGGATTGGTGAGGTATAATGCAAATGGCTGGACCTAATACATCAAGGTGCATGATCACGTGGTTACAACAATAACAACAGCTGAAAGTGTTGAAAGATCGCCCACTCCAAAGTAAGTATTATTTGATATTTTCCTTAATATGCAACGGATTTTGATGAAGTATGGAGCAGAAAACCCGTCTTCATGAGCTGAAATTGGTGGTCCAGGGAGTTTGCCACAGACTTATGTCGTTTTTGCGAAGAATCGATTTCCGTGTGGGTAGACACGGAAATCGATGTTTCGCAAAAACGACAGATGTTTGGGCCAAAATACAAAGACCACCAAATGCACCAAATGCGCCATATTTCATCAAATTCCATTATGTAATAAGGACAATATAAACGAATACGTACTTTGAATCGGATGGATTCTGGAAGTTTCAGTACTTGTTCGTGTTGTTAGTACCACGTGAGCATACACCTTGATACACGTAACACCATCTATCAGCATTATTGCACGGATGCGGCGAAATCTTTTGATCTTCGCAGTTTGCTAACTGCCAGACATCACTTTGTGGACCCTGTCTGGCTGAAGCCCGGGTAGTCCCCAGTTTGTTAAATATATTAGACACACTATCTGCTTGTATCGATTTTTATAAGCCCGTGAAAATATTTATAAATCTAAAAGTAACCTGCGCATGCGCAAATCTGAATAATCGAGATAAGTATGCGTACACTTAAGTATGTCATGCCAGTAAGTCGTGACTGGGCTTGTCCTAGATTTTCGCGATACCCCGAATACGAAGATTCATGGCACTGTGTTACAAAATGCTACTAGTGTTGTGAAACTGCCGATTACAGTTACTACAATGATATAATATATAGTCCACTGTGTGCAGTACTGGCCAGTGTAGATCCAGATCAGCATTGACATTTTACCACCTACCAATATAGATCATGGTTTTCATGATATACGCTACGGCCCATGCCAAATAAACTTTCCGAGTACGTACTCCGTTCAAGATTATGCTCCAAATCAGAAAAAAACATGTTTGGTTGATGCTGAGTTGTGATCAGTCTCGGCAAATCAAAATTTCAAATTCGGAGGATGTGCCTAGAAAGCATAATGAGCACGGGGATAAAACCGCGAACACCATAGTCAGTGATCAATCAGCGCAGATGTGCAGACTTGGTTGGTTATGCACTGATTGCAAACGTAATAATAAGAATGTGAACCAGATAACAGACATCTGGTATTGTAAATGGTCACGTGACCGCAGGGTATTAAGGACGTGTCTACGGAAATGTAAATAAAATCGGGGTACGCAAGGGGAATGGCTGGAATTAAATTGTGAAATATTAGCTATTGTCTTAAACTTACAATACATTCGACAAATGTTTCATTTTATCTCAGGTTTTCGTCGTATCCGTGCAATATATTAGTTAGATAATGTCTTCCCGTTGAGTAGTGTTAGTTAACAGCGTGTGGGGGATTAAATGCGGCCGAAATATGTCTCACCTACGGCTCGACTATTTCCGGCCCCCAAAATTGCCCCCATGCGCTGTTAACTAACCATATTCAACTAGGAATATATTATCTAACTTATACTAAGCACACCACAATGTGCGACGGGATTGGTGAGGTATAATCCAAATTGATGGGCCTAATACATGTAACACCATCTATCAGCGTCGTGATGAGTGGTTCATAATATAAGTAATGTACACCATGGGCGACATGATTGACGAGACGTAATGTTATAGGCGGTGACTATTATGGATGAAATGGACATGATCGAAATATAATACGGGTAACACTCACAACACCCACTATTGGTGGCTGGTTGGGTTGGATGTAACACAGGTAATGTCCACCATGACGTAATTGAAAGGCGGGACATAGTACAAACTGACATATATATAAGAATTCTATATTATGAACGATACAGTGAGTGCATCAGTCTGATTTATCAATTATTAAAATACTTTGAATATCATGTTTTGGTTAGTCCAGTGAATATATGAGTACAAACGGTGACCAGGATATGCACTGGTTAGACATGCCATACGTGATTTTTACCATGTACAGTGGAACCCCTCCAAACCGAACACCCTGGGGACAGACTGAAAAGTTCGGTTTATAGGGGTTTTCGGTTTAGAGGGATTTTCTATTTCCAGTTAAGGAAATGTTTTCCATCATTAACTCTTGGATTTGTATAGTATATACCATTATTACCATATTGAAAGCATATGTACACATTTTTTCAATAAATATGTGCAGATTCGCAAAGGGGTATAGCAAATGTAATCTGAGTGTAAGGTCTACACTGGTCGCAAAAAGCATATGACACATTTCGCGTGTGCTGTGTAGTTACCGCGAGCTGCTACAATAGCCCACAGGCTACAGTCACGAGTTTACAGCATCGTTAAGTAATTATCAGATTATCTCAATTAATCGGTCGGTGGGTTCACAAATAATGTGCCGATTATTTTATTTCCGTAATTGTTACGTACGCGTATAATTAAATTGTGAACCATGCTATTGTAATGAGCTTGTAAAACAGCAAACATGTCTCGTATTTAGGTCGCATGTATTGAATAGATTCTTAACTTTGTAATGCCGCTTATGACGTTAAAAAAACACGCCGCTTAGCGCATTACACGCATGGATAGCGCTTGTACAGAGCTCAAGTTAATGTGCGTAATTTCATCAATTTTGTTATTTCTTCCACACAAATGTCAAGTTGGGAGTCCGTTAGAATCGTCTCATTCTTGTGGCTCCGCATTTTGGGAACCAGAGCTGAACAATACTACCGGGAACCAGTCTACTGTAAACACGGTGTGATTTTGACACCCGCTTGAAACAACAACATTGAAATTGGGCGCGGTGTATTTCTTGGATGACATCCTGACAGGTGACCGTGTTTCCGGTTTTCCGGGGTTATTTTAACGCTGAAATATGGTTTTGGAACTTGAAATGGCGTCCGGATTACGGAGTAGAGGGGTTCCGGAATAGAGGGGTAGAAACTAATGTGTTTAAATAGCAGAATATTCGGGACGTGGTCGTATGTTCGGTATAGTGCGAATTCCGGTATAGAGGGGGTCCGGTTTGGAGGGGTTCCACTGTATTAACGTTTATAAACATATCAGTGTGTGTGATAGGAATGGAAGGCTGGCCAACACAGCATGGGCAGAAACTACCACTACGTCTGGAATGAAAATGACTTCAACAGCGTGGACCCGGCAACCACCGATTCCATCATGGGTCAGTAGATCGTAATGTAGATGTATTGTATTGCGTAGTGGATATAAATATAATAATTATGTATCGCCAATGTTAAAGCGCAATGAATGAACTAGAATAGTGTTTGTATCTAATATTACAGGGAATATGTACATGTCGATAAATATGTGTATTAAATGCTACTTCTCAACCCACAGGTGATTCTAGCGTGTCTTGGATGGTCAATTATTGTTTGTATATACATGAAACACCTTTCTAAACAATGTACATAACAGTTCAAATGCGCCCGGGTCTGAAGATTATGTAATGATAATTACATAATTTTCAGACCCGGGCTCATACTTCTATAATCTTCAGACCCGGGCGCATTTGAATTGTTTTGTACGCATTTTAATTGTGTTGTACATTGTTTAGAAAGGTTTTTCATGCATATACAAACAATAATTGACCATCCAAGACACGCTAGCATCACATGTGGCTCAACACTCTCACCCCTAAATAACTGGGTCCGTTTTACTAAAATTCGTACAACAATTCGTACGAAGATTTCTACAAATGTATTGCACACATTACTCATAATCATAAGTAGTATAGAGGGAGTCAAAATGATAACAGCAACCATTGTGCTGTTATTGAGCGGTATTGTAGCTCCCACCACCAACTTTACAAAGTTGTTGGTGGTATTGAATGAGAAAGTGGTCTTGTAGTCCCAATTATATTGGAGATTGGGATATTTTATATTCCAACACCGCATTTTCCTCCTCCAATATAGCTAATTTATTCCGTAGATCAGCAACAAATTCTACCAAATCTAGTCTACCACGTTCACCTTTAGCCACCTGGCAGCGCAGTTGCTTATGTCTACAAAGTGTTTGGGCACTAACGAATTTACAAGGGCATCTGGAGCATTGGAATTGTGGGGCGGCACAAGGATCTTTCTTTGCTAGATGCCTTCGCAGGTTGGCTGGTCGTGCAAAAGTTTTACAACATGTAACACACTCCATTTATACCTATAGAATTGTATGTTCATTTGGGTGTCACAATTGAACAGATAAATATCATAGGTTGTATTATCGATTATTTATCGGAAAATATGACAACTATTACAACCTTATGTTATTGTGACACCCAATTGAACAGATACATTTCATAGGTTATATCATACCAAAGTATATATACCAAAATATACTGATATAAAAAAATGCCTACCACAATTACTCAGGTTCAGATTGAAACGTTGAGAGCCGAGGCTAAATCTCTTGGTATTGTCTATAGCAACCGTCTGCGCGTTCATGGGTTAAATAAGCTGATAAACGCAATAAAGAATGAGGCGTTTACACGTCGAGTAGGTAGGGCATACTCCAGAGGTGCCTTCACAAATGCCGTCTTGGGGCCTCGGGAGTTAACCACTCAAATAGGAAAACGACTACAAGTAGATAGTATAATTGGACTGAGAACGGCCGCCCTGCCGGCTTCCCCCGCCATAGTTAAACCAAAGCGTAAACTTAACACCGCCCTCCTATACGCGATAGCTGCCGAGGGCGAGGCTATTCTAGCGGTTAGAGACGAAGAGATGGAGAAAGTCGAGCAGGGTAGACGCACGTTCACGTTCTCATTTAGGAAACACGTAGAAAAGGAAATACCTGATAGGATAGTAGAGAAATTAATTTCTCATCTGACAACAAACTTCCACCTAAGATATTCATACTCCTACAAACTACAACACATTGAGGAAAAAGATCACCGAGGTCGCGCAAAGACGATAATATTTATTAAGAAACTTGGGGGGAGTAGGTGGATGGACTCCTTAGGTGAAGTAGATAAATGGGCGACAGATAACGAGAAAAAGAGGATGGATATAGATAAAGTCGAGATGCCCAACACGAAATGGACGTTCGTGAGGTTGGAGCAGGTTTATATAAAACTAGTGCAGGGAACACGAGGAGTAGATCTCGGGCTGACTTCGAAACACGCGGCTGGTGGACCTCTCCCAAACTGGTTGAGGAATAAGAAAGGTATGTACTCGTTAGACAAATACAACGATGAGCTGTGTCTATTCAGGTGCCTGGCCGTTCACGGCGGGGCTCACCCAGACAGGTGTACCGCCCAAGCCAGAGAGATGAGTGCTAAGTATTTCGGTAAGAGAGAGCCTGGGCCTATTCCGCTAGACGAGCTGAAAAAGGTTGAGGAGAAGTTTAAGGTGGGTATAGAAGTATATCAGCCAACCGAGAGTGGAATATGGTGGTTGAGGAAGGCACCAGCACACTATGAGGAGGTAGGTACGAAGTATATGACGATAGGCATCTACAAAAACCACGCGTTCCTGATAAAAAACCTAAAAGGTCTGTCGAAAACGTACGCCTGCGACACTTGCAAACAGAGGTTCGCGAAGGCTAGTAACGTTACTCGGCACGGACCCAAGTGCATGAAGGGCGAGACACACGCCGTATGCGAAGGGAAAGTTATCGAGCGCCCTCCCTCCGCGTTCGAGAAGGCCTTCTACCAAAAGAGTGCTGGAAGCCTAGGGGCACTTGATTGGATGGCGTCTGTTGAGAGTGAGGAGAACGTGCACATCCACCACGAGCAGTGTGGGCACGGCGGGGAGAGGTGGATCTGTGGATCTCCAGTAGATGGATACTGCAAGGAAAATAACACGGTGTACCAGTATCACGGGTGTTTCTGGCACGGCTGTCCGAAACATCACCCGGCAAGATGGTACGAGTTTCGCACCAGCAACAAGCCGGATAAAGAGATCCGTGAAGCAGGAGTTAACCTAGTGATAATGTGGGAGTGTAAGTATAACAGAACCGGCGCTAAGATTAAGACAGGATGTCCCACCACACTGTACCCGTACCAGATAGTATACGATTTTGAAGCGTATCTGAGTAAGGAAGGGCGGACCGACCAAACACCAGACCTATCGTACGAGACAGAGCACGTGCCCGTAAGCGTTAGCATAGGGGACAGCCTGTCCGGAACCGTATCTCACATCTGTGACACGGATCCTGCGAAACTGGTAAGTAAGTTCATAGAAGATCTGCAGGAGAGGGGTTGGGACATTCGCGAAGAAGTGGGTCGCCGGTACAGGTTCGAGGACACGGAGCACCTCAGGCCTCGCCAAGTGGATGATATAAACAGGTGGATAGATCAGGTCCTAGTGTTGGGTTTCAACTGCAGTAGGTATGACATCAACCTCATCAAGAAACATCTGGTGGGCAAGCTGTCAGACACGACCACGAAAGTTATGGTAGGCAAGCGAACTAACGACACCATATTCCTATTCACTCCGGAATTCACATTCATGGACGTTCTCCTGTATCTTGGTCCGGGAGTCAGTTACGATAAGTGGATTAAGGCATACGACTGCTCATCTCAAAAGTCTTTCTTCCCGTATGAGTGGTTTGATTCTGTAGAGAAGCTAGACTATCAAGGGCTCCCTGACATAGGGCACTGGTATTCCAAACTCAGATGTGAGATGCTGGTAACCGAGGAGCAGCTGGAGGAGTGCATGAGAATTTTTTAGGAGAAAGGAATGAGAACATTTAAGGACTGGGTGAGATACTACAACAATCTCGACGTATCACCTTTTCTAGAGGCATTAGGTAAGATGTGTGACTTTTACAAACATAGAGGAGTAGCCATCCAATATCTGATGCGAGGAACGGCGTCTGCAAGTGCTGGTATCCCGGGAAAAGCTGGATCTGGACCGACGACTGGCTAGCTGTATGCCCCAGAGAAAGATACGTACGAGATGTTGCAGGGAGCTCTAGTCGGAGGACCGTCTATCGTGTTCACCAGATACGCCGAGGCAGGTGTTTCAAAGATACGCCCAAACAGTAAGGGTGAAGGGAAACCGTGTCAGGCAGTCCTCGGGTACGACGCTAACGCCTTGTATCTGTCGACACTCAAAAAAGAGATGCCGTGCGGTAAGGAAACTATACACCACAATAAGACACCCCACAACCAAAAGATCATAGACAAGTTCTGTCAACGGGTAAAAAGGGGAAGCGATTACTGGTTCGGGTTTGCCGAGGTGGATATAGAAGTCCCCGAGAGCCTGAGAGAAAAGTTTGAAGAGATGTCTCCGCTGTTCATAAACAGGGTAGTTGAAGAGGAGGTGTCCAGAGCACATGCTCCAGTATCTGAAAAAGACAGGCAGGAATCGAGGAGGCGGAACAAAATTAGTGGGCATGCTGTCGGCAAAAAAAGATGCTGCTATATGCCCCGCTGTTGAAGTGGTATCTAGAGCACGGGCTAGTGATAACAGGCCTCCACAGGATCCTAGACTACGAAGCTGGAAAACCCTTCGCGTGGTTTGTCGAACAGGTGACTGCGGCTAGGAGGACCGGAGACGTAGATGAGTCGAAGAAGCCGGTAGCTGAAATAATTAAGTTGGTTGGTAATTCGTGTTGTGGTAAGATGATTGAGGCACCAGAGAGACACCTTAACACTACGTACACTAAAAATGAGAGCTGTGTGGATAAAGCACTACGCTCAGCGTTCTTCGAAGATCTGGAAGAGATCGGAGACGCGTATGAGATATCTAGTAGGAAGGCTAAGTGTGCTGTTAAGAGACCGTTTCACTGTGGGATAGCCGTGTACCAACTAGCCAAGCTGAGAATGTTAGAGTTCTATTACGACTTCCTAGACAAGTACGTATCGAGAAAGGACTTTGAACTAATTCAGATGGATACGGACAGCATGTACATAGGTGTGACTGCTAAACCGGATAGTACAGCTAACGATGAAAGCCTAGACGCGCACATGAAGCCTAGACAACGTGTGACATACGAGAAAGATAAGCGCAACTGGCTCGCATGGGACCAATGGAGTAACAGGGAACCTGGGCTGTTCAAGATGGAGTTCCAAGGAGATAGAGCTATAGCGCTATCCAGTAAGTGTTACTTCGTAGAAAAGCTGGCTGAGAGCGAAGACTCCAAGTGGCATCCGGCCAGGCACCAACGACGCGCGCTGGCCACACAACCAACTCCAATCGAGATTGGAATTGAAACCCCGGGCGTAGTGAAGCATTCCTCTAAGGGAATGAGTAAAGAACCAACAGCGTGAGTTGGAATAGACATAAGAACGCGTTGGAAGGCCATAGAGACGTGGCTAAATATATAGGTTTCCGTATGAACGGTGGAGTAATGACAACATACTGTCGGCTGTCGGCGTACTACGACAAGAGGAGAGTGATGAAAGAAGGGGTACACACAGAGCCTCTAACATAGGTAAACAAAAAAAAGAACTCTAAAAAAGGGGAGAATACTAAAGGCTCTGATGAGAGCCTGACCGACTATAACAACGGACGGACCGGGGGTAGCTGGGTGTCAGAAGGCATCGCAAGAAGTTCTTCTCGAACAAACCCGCGCGATGGACCATCATCCAAATAGTAGAGCACGGGCTCATCGGGTTTGGTAATAGATCGATCCAGATGATATACATTGAGAGACCACACGGGATCCGTCGCGCGTCGGCGGCCACCGTTTTCGCTCTCCCGGTTGATAGAGGTACCGGACGGCAACATCCGATGGAAGTCGTTTCTCCGCTAAACCAATGGGGCGCCCACGCGAGACGGCGGATGGTTTGTGCGCCACCGTTTTCGCCTTGATGGCATCTACAGGCTTCTTACCGATCAATCTGGTCACCTCCCCGTTCAGTGCGGAGACCACGGCGGGCAGCCTGCTCACCCACTCGGTCGATCGCGAATGAGGGTCTATAAGCTCGTTGGCATATTGGTGTCCGAACAACATCTCAGCCAGGGTTCGATTGAACCGCTCCACGATCCCCCCCTGGTCCCGGTGGATGTTGACGCGGCCGAATCTGACAGAAACTTTGTGTTTAGACAATAGATGAGAGACCGCGCCCATGAACTCACGGCCGGGATCGACCTGGAGAAGATTCGGCCATTTGAGAGGACTCCTCTTATATATTCGGGAAAGAGCCGCAGCCACCTCCTTAGACTCTTTAGTGGCCAACGGCTCAGCCCCCTTATACCGACTCGCTACATCAACGATTGTAAGTGCGTACTTGTACGTCTTGCGACCGACGCGATCGTGAGGGAGAAATAGGAGGTCTGCTTGGTGGACTTCGTTCGGCACCGGCACGTCGAATTTCGGGCGCGGAATATTGTGAGGCGCGGGCAAATAGATCTACCAGATGGCCTGCTTCTTGAGCCATTCCTTGGCTGCGTTTTCGGAAACCTTGGTCGCCGCCGCGAGGTTCTTGATGGCCGCGAGTCCCTTCCAGTAGCCGCGGGGGCTGTAGTATGTGTTCGCTAGCTTGCGCGTTAGGCGAACCGATAGTTTGGTATTAAGTTTGCGCGTGTCCATCGTATGCGATGTATTCTAATAGATTGGACAATCTCCAACATGTCCTCGCCAGATCGTCCGATAACTTCGTCGGCGATACTAAACCTTTGTTGGAAGTACAATTGCGATTGTCGCTGCACCCCCAATCGCGATTGGATTGGAACAGGAGTGGGAACTCGGGGGAATCTAATTCAACAGTGTTGATGGAGGAATCTAACATCCGCTTTGCGA
This sequence comes from Conchocele bisecta, assembly GCA_029237695.1. NCBI lineage: Eukaryota > Metazoa > Mollusca > Bivalvia > Lucinida > Thyasiridae > Conchocele > Conchocele bisecta. Next base: position 49,766,605 of record CM055268.1, read on the forward strand.
AAAGGGTGGCCGCTTTTTCATCCTCGCGCCACGTCTCGAGAGAATCTTGGGCCAGACGGATCAGACCCTTTGTGCCGGATAAACGGTGTTTAAGGGCAGTGTAGCCTACATCGATCAGAGCAAAATAAAGCTCGTCAACTAACATCGTTCTATATATTATTTAATTTTTTTCTTTTTTAAATATTTATTTCTTTTGCTTATTGCTTTTCCAATATAGTAGCTGACGGGACCCACCACACCCTTTCCCACAACGATGAACGCGATCTCGCGGTCTTTTGGGTCCTCTAGACGGTACATAGAAATCTGAATGTTGGGGCTTGGGACCCAGCGGTGCGAGAATTTTCTGCGGATATGCGTCAACGTTCCGGAAAGTTTGCACGGCGTGACTCTCGCGGCGAAGCTCTTCGTTGATACAGTCCACACGGGCGGTTCGTTTTTTCGCCCATGCTTCCTTTGCGCTATTGAGTTGTTCTGCAGCTAAATCGTGACGGTTGCGCTCATCATCCGCGTCCGAGTTTTTTCCTATTAACGAGAATTAGTTGCTAAGGCCGAACGCCGCTGCGCTCACGATTGCGCCACCTACTATTGCTAAGGCAGTAGCCATTTTAATTCAATATATTAGGAGGTAGAATTTCAGCTTTAATTAGATAATCTCGAGTCCAAGCTGCGGCCGCTACATCTAAGGTCACGAGCCCTACGTCTCTCACGGTCATATCCAATTTGGGAGAGGGCCCTCCCAAGGCCATCTTTGATAGTCGAGCATATCCGATACTGAGACCCGTTATCACTATGGCGTGATAAAGCGCTTTCACTATCATTTTACCATTCTTTTCAGCCATTATATTTATTGCATATACAAGGGATCGAGATTAATGTTTAAATGGGGCGCATCCAATTGCGATTGGTGTTTCGTAACTTTCTTCGGAACCGCCTCCAACATGCTCGGGTTCAACAGTGTTGAGGTTGGGGGTTGTCTCGACCGTCGATCGTCACCCTCGATCGTCACCTGTACCTTTGTGATTTTGGGGTTATAGAATTTGTCGGTTTTTCTAACACCGAGCGCGAACCGACGCTCCTCGAACAGCATCAGTATACCTTTCATCGAGCGGGCGGGTACGTTGACAATAATATTCCACAATGTGTCACTTTTGTCTTTCGTCATCTTGCGATGGCGAAGAACTCGGTCGTAAAGTATGGCAACGCGCCCGGCATACTGTGTTCTGATCAATCGCGCGAGTTCGGGCATCGTCACCATGTCGTACTCCAGCGAAACATTTTCGATCGTATACGTCGATGCCATGTCGGTGGCTATGAGAACTCGGCCGTAGTCGTTGAACGTTAGTTCGTATTCGAGGCGGTCAGCCAAAGCGCTCTGATAGTAGGGCATGTGTCTCTCCAGCAACTCAAAGTCGGGCGGGATGTAGAAGCGGTTGCCGTAAGCGGCCGCGATCGCTTTGTCGCTCGCGTCGTTATCTAGCTTGTTACCAGCCCCGATTCTAAGTCTGGTAACGTTCTTATATAAACTGGTGTCAATACCCTGATAGACCGCATTATCGCGCTCTTGCTCCGTCTTCCACAGTTCCTGATAATAATGGTAGACGTCGCTGTCGTCGATCGACATCACCTCATTACCAGAAATCTTTATCATGGTCTTCTTGACGATGGCGCGACCCCGGTTCTGAACGACGGTTCGGTCCGCGTCTGTCGACGTCAGCGAAATAGTGAAAGCGAGGCGAACAGTCCCCGGCACAATGACGTCGCTAGCTCCGAGGTTTGGGAAGCGGACCAACAGCTGCTGGTTCTGGTTGATCGTCGATGGGTTGTTCGTAATAACGACGCTCTGTCTCACACCTTTCGCCCCAAGGGGCTCCCGCAGTCTGCGGTATGGATTGAGTTTGCGGCTATATTGACTTGAAGACATAGTTTCGATGAAACTAAATACTCTATTAAACCCGTATGTTTTTTTCTTTAATACATAATTATTATAAAAATGGCTGGTTACGATATTGGTACGGACGAAGTCGACCGAGACGATTTCCGCGATGATGATGACATCGATGATGACATCGATGATGACATCGATGATGACATCGATGACGAAACGTCCTTCACAGTGAATCAACTCGGTGAGGAAATAGGTGGCGCTACCAACACCATTGGTGTCAGGAATTAGTCAAGTCAACTGTAGACGACTACTACAACATTTTGGCAGAAAAAGGTGTGGTCCCATCTGTCGGTCGCGACTACTCCAAGTTCGAATTGGATATGCGCAGTAGGTTGCGACTAAAAGCATCAAATATCCTGATCATCAACATGAATACCGGAAAACCCCTAGCGCTGAGCACCATTGCCGGAACCCTGGGTGATGGCGGAATCATAAGGAGCGAACTAGGATTCCCAAATTGGGCGCGTGGTAAAACAATTATGCCGGCCCGCGCTGTAAAGACCCTACAGTCGGCCGCCGCGATAGAAACGATCGAGCTCAGCGAGCTCCCTCGACTAGCCACCGACGCTATTCGCACAATGGAGATCAACGAACACGAAATAGACGGAATACTCAATCTCGATCAAGGGTCGAACGATGACCCACCGCTACCTCTTCGCGAACTCCTGGGACTCAATAAGGCTCTACAAAAGGTCCGGTGCGAACTGGTCCTTAACCTCTCCAAACTCACGGCGCTGGATGAACATATCGCGCTAGAAGAAAGAAAACTTGGGGAAGCTGGTGATGATCCACCGAGCGGATCAACGAACGAATGCGATCGTTGTGAGATGAAAGAGAATCTCGCTTGGAGGCTGCCTTGACTAACCGTGAGGCTCTCCGCACCCAAATCAGTCGGATCCGCGAAACAATCTCGAGGGTTCTGCACGAGGACACGACACTCGGTGAGCGACTTCGCACTCTGTTCAGAGAGCAGGGCGTTACAATAGTAAGCATCCTCGTAGCTCTCGGCATGATCATATCAACCATAGTTCTAGCTATCACTGGTGGCGCGGGTGCTGGCGCGGGTGCAGCCGCCGCGCCATCCAGCGGAGCAAAGGAGTGGGCAAAAAAGCGTATAAAAGCCCTCGCCAATCTCCTGGCTAAATTAGCCGGAAAAGCGGCTGCCGCGCTGCCTGGACTGATCGGGAGTGTCGTCTCCTACTTGTTATCTATATTATCAAAAACGGCCGGATGGCTCGCCGACAATGCTTGGGCTTTAATCGTGGCGATCGTCGGTCTTCTACTATTCTCCGCCCGAGAGTTCCTAAAACCAAAGCGCAAGTAGTACGATCACCACGAGGGCGACGACGAGCCCTAATTTCTCTTCCTCGTGGGTTGTACTTCCCGCTCCTGTTCCAATCCCATCGCGATTGGAATAATTGGGGGAACTTGATGGAGCATCAAGTCCTTTTGGAACATGCCGTTCCTGAGCTGGAGCGGAGGTGGAACTTGACGAGACACTAGTTCCCACTCCTGTTCCAATTCGTGAATTGGGGGAACTTGTTGGTGCGCTTTGTACTGGTGTGGGTGTATCCAATTCGTGAATTGGGGGTTTTATGAAATCTTTTTCAAATTTATTTGAATTTCCAACCTTAACTCCGCTCCCGACCGTCTTGTGGGTGCTCTTAATGATACCCGTGATCAGGTTCTCGTTGAAGCCGATTTTTTGATCGGCGGTGGCGATTACGATCTGATTATTGTAACCGTAAACCGGGTCGTCTCGTAGTATCATATTGGTCGGCGCCAGATAAAGACCTGTTCTAAATTTATAGTTTACTGGGGTGCTGGCATTCTGCAAAACATATTGATACCGTTTAATCGCATCCGGGAGGTCCACCGGAGATTAGATGGTGTCCTCGACATTTGCCAAGAACTGTTTTCGCTCGTCAAACGCCGTCCCGTCTCCTATTGTAGAACTGCGCACTTGCGCCTGTGCGCCGAGGATGGCCCAGATGTATGTGCGAATGGAGTCGTTGAGGCGGGAAATCCCAGCATGTGTGAACGTTTTTTGTTTTTCTTCCACAAATGTTGTCCACGCTCTAGATATGTCTACGTGGTGTGTGAATGCGTCTTTCTCACTGAAGAAAGGCTTCATCCGCCCTCCATTATCTAACCTATATGTTCCGTCGGGTGTCCAAAACATTGTGAACCTACCTAGACTACCGTTAGTCTTTCCCACCTTTTGTCTGAAATCTGTTGTCGGTGAAACCCCAAACTCGTTGCACAATTTAGTGAAGGCCCTAGAGTCGTAGGTGTTGGATTGCCAGTTAAAAGCGGAGTCTTGAGGAAGAGGTGTTTTCATTTCCGCTAGAACTCGCCGTGTCTGATAGTAAAAATGAAATTGAAACAACGATTTCAACATTGGATCGTCCTCACCGAGTAATTCGGATGAAAACCCACACCCAGAGCTCGCGCACCACACTGCAAAGTTTAGTTGGTTTTGCCACCAATCCATCGGTGTTGTCTTCCACGCCACCACAGCTGCGTTGTTCACATCGATATTGCCAGTTATTACGGGGTTTGTGTACTCGTAGGTCAAATCTAGAAAACGGTCTTCGAACTTGTCCCCATTCATTGTGACGCATATGTCTTGCCGACCTAACGCGAGGTCTTTTACACCGTAGCGTTTCACCATCTTTCACAGTGAATAATATATATCTCTAATATCCTGGATATCTAATATCCTGTATATTAGATATACAGAATAAATTACCAACATAAACAGAATTGAACCCAAAATCTTTTGAAAGTATGTTCAAAAAGAGAGTTGTGAACTTCAGAAGTCAATCGACAACTGCTGCGGAAAACGCCGGGTAGGCCTCAGAGCAATCACCTTCACGGTTGGGTGGCAGAATGTGGGGAAGAGTGAAGGGTTTTACTATGTGAAGGATGGACAACAAGTAGGTGTAAAGCTGCTTCACGGACTGTGGGGATCAAGACAGCTCATATACTTTGTTTCCACAGAGCTTGACGGTATAGTCAACCTCACAGTATCGAAGGCTACCGGACTTGCAACAATGACCATCGGCCCAGACAACCAGATAATGATCTCCCCGATGTTGGGTATTCAACTCGGTTTTAGAGAGACATACTCCGCAAATAAAGGAGTGTTTGTCTCGGGTGAGTATGTCGGTGATAACCCGGTGGACTTCGCCTTCACGAAAAATCTCAGGGTACACGTGGATCGGGTGAACACATCGTACAACATGTTAGACGGATCTCCCAGCACATTACTGAAAACCGTGCAAGCCAGTGATTGTTTCTTTGGGAGACTGTGACCTTAGACTTCCCACGCCCCGAGATGAAAGTTTTGGAATCGGGACATATCCATGAATTTACGGTCTCTATTCTTGATGATCACTCGAGAGAGTTGAAGAACTATTACCCGATTTCGGTCGTCCTAGAAATTTCCAATTGAGTATAGGTGCCCCCAATATTATAATTTACATACGGACCAGGTAGTTCTTTCCTTGGACGGGATTGGGTGACAGATATAAATTCAAAGAATTTGGAACCGGCAGAAGGGGGATTCATCCCGACAGAGAGCGATTTTTTAACTACCGGAAAAACCAGATCACTGATCAATAGAACTATATCGGACGCCACAAACGAGATTCGCAGGAGTATACCACAGTAGACGTCCTGACGGCGACTGCACAAGTTCGCGAAGAGGCACATACAGGACTTAAGGATCTCGGCAGGAAAATAATGCAAGTTGGGAAAGAGGATCATGCATCACTTACTGAACTAGGTGGAAAAATAACCGAATTTCGTTAAAAAGCAAAGACAGATCATATGTGGTATTGCGCTCAGAGCGTCGAACGGGTATTGAGAAAACCGATCAGACCACCAGACGGACCTTAAGGACGCGTATGGGATGTTGCGCTCTGAGACCCATACAGCGATTGCGCAAGTTGGTAAAGGACTGGGTGCAGTGGTTGAGCAGTTTAAGTTATTATGCAGCAGAAACCCCATCATCACAGTTTGGGCTGAGAAGAGGGGGCCATTAAATGAGGGGGCCTATGAATATTCATTCGGTGCCAAAGCGAGCAATAGATAAAATAATAATAAATTTGTACAATACCAATATATTGGAAAATATGAACGAATCACCGCTTCCGAGCACGCTTCCAATACCAACAATGTTGGACCCCAATCGCGGATTGGATGATATTGGTTTTGGCGAAAGAAGTTCAGATTTTAGGTTGGACAATATCGTCGCGAAGCAGGATATTCTAAAACAAGAGGGGGAACCTCGGAGGGTAAATGCTAAAAAATATAGACGAGCTGCAAATATAGTTGAGTAGGGTGAGCACAGTGCTGGCAGCAATTTCTATAATGGGTGGGGCCGGAACCGCTGCATTGTTATCTACAATCGTGGCAATTCCTATTGCCGCGGGTTTGAGTGGTGTATCCACTGGGTCGGGGTTGTTATGTATGGCTTTCAGAGTGGTGGGAAGGAAATTCGAAAATAAAAGTAGAAAGCACGACAGAATATCGGTTCTCGCGAGGTCTAAGAAAAATAGCATCGACGTTATCGTGTCCAAAGCGTTGGCCGATAACAATATATCGGACGCTGAATTTGAGTTGGTGGTGGAGGAGATGTCTCGATATGAGGATTTAAACAATACTATTAGAACGAAAGCACGTGCCACCCTTCCCAAGATTGAGTATACTGATTGGGATAAATTTAGGCTAAAACTGGGTGATAAAGTGGGTGGAAAAGTTACAACACCACCGTGAGTATGTCACCCACCGGCCACCATACATTTCTATAAACACAAACTGTCCATACCAGGAAGTAATATATAGATCACCTCGATAGCTTGGTACATTACACGCCAATCGCTATTGGAGAAATACACCGGCGTCTGTCTTGGTGGGTGTGTGTGTTCAAACTTAAATCGATACACACCGTGGCCTCGATAAGGTGAAATACACTGCAGCGGTCGGATAGGAACGCTGTTTAACGTTGATACAATATCGGTTTTATCTTTATAACTGACTTTCTGATTTGAATTATTACTAAACGATAATACTTGCGAGCACGTAATTCCTTGCTAACCAGTCGATGCGTAGCCTGAGTGCCACCGCATGGTGGACATAGCAGTGACTCGGATCTGGTATGACAATCTCCAATATAATTGGGACTACAAGACCACTTTCTCATTCAATACCACCAACAAAAAGGGTGGGAGCTACAATACCGCTCAATGACAGCACAATGGTTGCTGTTATCATTTTGACTCCCTCTATGCTACTTCATATGATCCATTAACGCTAACATTTTCCACATGTATGTCGAGCTCAAAAAGTCGAAAGAAATCCACCAAAAAGTTACCCAAATCGTCTAATAATACTGTAAATATTAGTTTTGCACTTACGAACTTCTTAGTTTTACGAAACGGGCACTTGCAATTGATTTTGATATGTTTCTATTTCGACCAATCCATTGTCATAAACTGATTTTCAAACATGTTCATTTACGAAAAGGGTTTTTTTATTATAAAAAGTGAAAGAAACTTACTTGCAAAAAAGTGCAGATCCTAAGCCTGATCTTCTGCATCTATACGGTTTACAAACAACGCTTTAGAAGGATGTACTGTCTGTTTCACAAAACGTGCCCGAATTTGACGGCTATATAAACAATGGGAAAACAATATTTTCTTCGAAAATATTAAATTAAAGCAACATTTAAGAATGAGCCTTTTCAAAATGTAACTTTTGTTTTCTTAGTTAGATCATTTCGAAGCTATCTAGCCAGGTTTCAGAGCCAATTTCCAAAATTGTTCGTTATTTGACTCCACCCACAGCTCCTCCCTCAGCTTTTCCCCCATGCTAAATTCCCATAGATAAATCAATACTTCGTAATAAAATCAATATTTCACAAAACAAAAAGGCTCATTTTTAAATTTTAATAAAATTTAATAATATCGAAAAAATATTGTTTTTGCATTGTTTATATGACCGTAACATTTGGGCAGGTTTCGTGAAACAGACAGTAGTGTTGAAATGGTTAATACATGAATGGCATGAATACAGAATGGGTCTGCCTTTATTTCCAACAAATGTACCTAAAGTTGTACACGTGACATGTGTCTATTGTAGCTCTGTTTTCGTACTCACACATGAACTACGAGTACGAGCGGAAGGACCCGAACCATGAGCAGGCGGGCGAACCGTCTCTCGCCGAGATGACGGACAAGGCGATCAGGATACTCAGCAAGAATCCCAAAGGCTTCTTCCTGCTGGTCGAAGGTAGGTTCATGCATGATACTCGAGGAATGATTGTAGGAGAACGTGGTCAACATATTTGATGTCAGATGTTTGTGTAGGCTTTTACCATGTCTTTTCTCACAACGGTCACAAGAATAATCAAATAGGGAATTGATGGCAGAGAAAATTCGTCATATACGTAGTATTACTTTATTATATAATGATGGCTTTTGACTTCTTTCAGCCAAGACGATAACTTAAAAACATTAACAAACATTAAAATGTCTTACATTCTATTATGATATGAAAGAGTGATAGCATAGCAGGTTCATGTTTTATTAGGTGGAAATATCGACCACGGCCACCACGCATCACGTGCCAAGTTGGCATTATATGACACCCTAGCTTTCCAAGACGCCGTTGCTAAGGGCGATGAAATGACGAATGAGAACGAAACGCTGATTATCGTCACAGCTGACCATTCGCACACGCTGTCCATCACCGGGTACCCGTCACGCGGCAACCCGATTTTGCGTGAGTACATCCTACAAATACCAGTATACCGGATGAATTTCATTTGTTGTATGTAATATTGGCATGTCATTACAGGAATCTTTGCATGTTGATCATGAACGTTTATTTGAATTAAACCACCTGGCAAATGAGCATGTACAACATATACAGAAACATTTACAAAACAGTGTGACTAATGGCATAGCGAAAATATAAGCTAAAGCTTGCAATGTACATGTACACACATATATATAAATATATATGTATACATATATATATTTACGTTTACAATTGGCATATAAAGTTATGATAATTAAGGTATTATGTCATAGATATATACACTTGACTGAAATGATAATTGCTTCATAAGAGTGATGTGATATATGAATATAACATATGTGAATATTGTCTTCTTACTTGATACTATATGGAGCATTGTGTTGCCATCTCCGCCATCTTTGTATGTACAAGCCATCATACAATTTCACCACTTCGTGCGTCTGACACATACAGAAAATAATATGACAGTAAACCAAATAAGAGTTGGTGCAATCCATAATAGACAGATATGATAATGGCAAGCTATATATATTATGCCAGCAAATTGCAAAAAGAGACGAGATATCTCAGCATTTCTCCAATCAATTTCAAAATACACTTTGATGTGTAAAATTTTCAATGCGATACACAGCCTATGTTAGTGTACACGTACAGGTAAAGCCACATTTACTCGCATATTAGGTCAGTAGACACTACTGTCTGTTCCAAGTTTTGCTGCCGGAGAAGTTTTGGCTATTAAACACATTAAATCTAAAACATATTTAAAAGTAAGTACTTTTTCATCAATAACAAAAAAGTCACCTTCCCCAAAAAAAGATTATTTCATGAAATTCCATCAAACATTGTTTTTATTATGGCGAACAAACGATTTTCCTATAGGAATTTAACATGGGGCAAAAACGAAGATGAGGAGGACCAGAAGGATCAAAAAACTATTTTTTTTAAATTAACTCCGAAACCTGGCTAGATAGCTTGGAAATGATCTAACTAAGAAAACAAAAGTTAGATTTTGAAAATCGGTCCACAAATAAAAAAAATATTTAAAAATAAAAAATCAATTTTTAGGCCCCATGTTAAATTCCCATAGGGAAGTCCACACCTATACACCTACCCCGCCTAATTCAGTTGAGACTGGTATATACATGAGGATAATGGCGGACGCCATGGAGGCCACCAGGTATGTGTTTATATTTTCCGTTATTGTGGACTCAATAATGACGAAATTCTCTATTACTTGTGGCTATGTACATTGTGATATTTTCTCTTATTCTTCTGGCGAACTCCTTCTGATCTCGGTCTGTATTTCAAGAGTCCATTAACTACATGAATTGTGTGAAATCTCAGGCTCCTATTATAAACAGAACGTGTCTTATAGCCATTTTATAAAAGGCATAAAAATCGCACGGAGCCGGTTGAGACATTTTCTATTTTTAAAACAAAATATGAAGACCCGGTTGAGACATCGTGAAAAGGACACAGACACATAAAACATTAATTAGTGGTGAAAACATAAATATTAACAGTTTTAAATTAGTGCCTGCTCTCCAAAACATAATACAGTTCCGTTTACTTAGTTTAAACAATATTTATTCGACAGTATATGGTACAATACAAGGTATACAATGACAGGGATATGAAAACAAGCGTGAAGCTTATATGAATTCGTCTTACTTGGAACCCGTACTTTACTGAAACCGGATCAACCGTCATTTGTAATGCCCTCAATACGTGATTGCTTGGTTGATCGTCATAACTTACCAGTATCATGGTATGGGATCACGTAGTTTCTGAACGTTACCGAACCTGATTTTCCGACGTGACGTAATCTGTGACGTCATTTGTACTGCTTTTTTCTCTTTAGATCTTCCAAACAAACTGACGAATTTTTATAAAATGTAGCGCACCAAAAACGATGACTTATGTGTTTTATGGGTGCTCTAAAAGTTCTTTACAATAACTCATAACTTCCACGAATAATCGAGTAAGGTTTATTTCTTATATTGTCGTTCTCTATATTTGTATTTACATTGGCGGTAACAGATTCTTCGCCAAAACGACAGAATTATGAGATTAAAGCAAATTATACAATAGAGGACAGCCTGTTCCGCATTTGCTGCGCTTCCATAAGAAACCCGTCCTTCCATTGGGAAGATATTAAAGTAAGTCTACTGTAAACAGATTTGAAAAACATGGCCGTTCGGTAACCACGTGATCCACACCCTGACTATAGCATTAGTCATGAATTTCGATATATATACTTTTGGGTGCATTGCCTACGTATGATGAATATAGCGTCACAGGGCCTAATTTTAAAGGGCGTAATTATGTTGATATCCCTAAACTTTTGTTATGACATGGTATTGGAATAAGTATGAATACATTTATACGTTTTAAAGTAACAGTGTCTCAGATGAATTTTACAAAAAAAAGTTTACATTGTCGGCTAAATATCGCATTTGCAAAACAGCTTTCTATGTCGTTAATAGCAAGTCGAGGAAATTCCATGCTAAATTTGACTTTGTCGTATTGCATCAATTTAAGAAAATAAAGTCGTGCGTCACGTCATATCTTTCACCGACTGACCACAGACATCAGACGTTTTTCGTCTTTCGTCGGTACTGCTATGTATGAACGGCGCGGTAATGCTGTACACATTACAATGATTACTTCCCTTGCGATCAACATAACGCCATTTGCTGTGATTATAAACAGTAATACATGTACCGATATAACACGTGTACCGTGGTTAGGACCGCCCATGAATCGTAACCATTTACTGTGGAAGAGACGGTATCCTATGCGCCAGAACCGTTTAACAACTGGTGAGTATCGCAGGTATAAAGTATTACTGCAATTGAAGAAACGAGACGAGTCTAGAAACAGTAAATGTGCGATATTTTCCAGTGGAAACGTTCCTTGGTAGATCATCTTGTTGAAATTATAAAACGTGCCCAGTTGATCAACTTCTTCTAACATGTCAATAACAGCCGGGAGCAAGTGAGTAAGCTCTAATAGTATGCTATCGCTTGTGCATTCCGTCTGTGTATCTTCATCGTCGTTGGATCGGTGAATCTGAAAGAAGCGTTACATTCGTTCATGCCATACACATCACTGGTATTCTAATATCCGCTGTATACTGCTATATATGCAAGATAATACAATGGAGTTTTTATTGAACACCTCTTTCGCTTAAGGACATACTTCATGGAAATGTGTCATTGGTTTGAAAGATATTTGCTTCCTAATGGTGATGTGAATATATATATATATATAGTGAACATATATTAAATTGGTAGTATTACTGTACACTATACGGTTTATTGTGTGGCCATATCTTAGTATGTATAAGCCATCGGCCACATTCACGTCTTCTAGCGGTTGACACAAACAGCAAAACCTATGAGATATATAGTGATAAAATGTGAAGTACAGGTTCCAAATATAATTATTTACAACATGCTATCAATTATCTCACGCAAAAATATACACTATGTGCTATGCATGTGTAATTTATTTTGTCATTTCCAAAATACACAATGGCCAGGTTACACTCTGCAAATAATCAGGTCACTCCAATCAATTAATTTTAGAATTACTTGTATGACAACGTTACCACATATATTTTGCTAGCAACACCTTTATCATAGCAGCACAAGCCCATACAAATAGTCCTTATTGCATGTAGTACAGCATACATGGCATAGTCTGTGTGTACGGGTAAAATAGCCTTTAATTACGAGTGTGCACTGTAGCCAATGACACAGACAAATCGAGATTTCTGTGTTTTAATAAATGGTCATATCTATTTTCAGTAATCAGATTTGGTATCGACTTGGGTTGAATATAACCGATAGTTCGTTGTAAATATATTGCACTAACCTTTTTATTAGTTAATATGTCAAATTCTGAGCAGTCCGTGTCAAATGCTACAATCTATAGGTGAAACTGGCCGGTAGCTTGTGCATACTCAGATGGCAGCTCAATGCTCAGGCTAATATGCACTAAGGAGAACATTTAGTGATAATGCCAAAATGGGAGAGCGCTCAAAACCCGGAAGTGTACACATTTTAAAATGGCGTTCGAGGATCGCTAGACCGCAGTTGTTAGCAAGATAGCTGCAGACGATGGTGTGTTTGTTTTGGCAATTACAGGATACACCCACCTGTATAATGACACCGATTTTTATAATAATCGGTTTGGGATCACGTTGGTCTATTGTTTTGTTTTGCGTGATGGCGAGTGCCCACGATTTGTGAGGTAAATCTTATTTTCATCAATACGAATGCGGTTTCGTTCTTTTAATAATGGCCATGTTCTAACTGTAAACAATACGAGTTCAACGATACCAAATTTACCAGCATTACGGATAAACTTATTTTTCATTTGCAAGCCGTAAATGTCTCTTAAATACCTTTTAAATACCAGGTAATGCTGCCAACATTGGTATTCTATTGCCTGAATTGTAATTTTAACGGCTTGAAGATGGTCATCATTAAAGTGACTGTATCTCAGATGATGTCTCAGATAACCAATATGTGTTGTTTGCCTTCATGCACAGTAAATTACATATATAAGTGGATCTCACAATTTTATTTTTTATCAAATTCCCAGAAACATGCGTTATATTCATGTGTTTACGATCAGAAACTGTGATCAGCAGGGGAGCCAATTTGGATTTGCAAAATTAGATTTTTTTTTCGCAACGCATGTACCAATAAGGAAAAAATGTGAAATAGTTTTTGTTGTGAAATGATAATACGTACTATAGCAAATTTAGAAACAAGTTCCCATTATAGACGCTAGTGTAAGTAATTTAAATACAATAATTAAATAGCCATCGATTGAAAAACATGTTTATAATACTGAAAAACAACCGCTAGATATTGTTTCACTATTATAAACATGTTTCGTACCAATTACCATTTTGTTGCAGGCGAATTATATGTACAATTAGGTTCAGAAATACGATACAAATCTACAATTTAACTATTTTGCCTATTCTATTTCGTCACTTTCTAGACATATCTGAGACCATGTGCCTTTAAAAGAAACCACAGTCATTTATAGCTTGTTTCTGGTACATGCACGTACTTACCTCATCGATCGTCTCATTGGAATGTCTAGATGGTGTGGAAAATTTCTATTTCTTACTGTGCGGACTCGTTATATCATTCAATGATAGATCGTGAAAACTGTCAATTAGCTTGCTGTCCATTTCTGAAGCCCTGTCCGGGTCGATGAACAGAGCCCATATGTTATCACAACGACTGTTTGCGTTTCATTTTTTGTCCTCGAGTTTTACGTTCATATTTTGTCTCAACCGGACACTTTTTTTTAGCACTTTCGGCTACCAAACCGGGTCCTTTTCACGATGTCTCAACCGGGTCTTTATATTTTGTTTTACAAATAGAAAATGTCTCAACCGGCTCCGTGCGATTTTTATGCCTTTTATAAAATGGCTACAAGACACGTTCTGTGCATAATAGGAGCCTGAGATTTCACACAATTCATGTAGTTAATGGACTCTTGAAATATATCGGGTCTTCATTGACATATCACAATGTAGATAGCCACAAGTAATAGAGAATTTCGTCATTATTGAGTCCACAATAACGGAAAATATAAACACATACTTGGTGGCCTCCATGGCGTCCGCCATTATCCTCATGTATATACCAACGTCTCAACTGAATTAGGCGAGGTAGGTGCATAGGTGTGAAATCGTTTTATCGCAAGAAAATCAGTATTTGATGGAATTTCATCATGGAATTTCATGAAATAAAACATTTTTGGGAGGGTGACTTTTTTGTTATTGATGAAAAAGTATTTACTTTTAAATATTGTTTAGATTTAATGTGTTTAATAGCCACAAGTTTGTCGGCAACGAAACGTGGAACAGACAGTCGCGTCAATACACTTTGGTAACTGCTTACATGTCACTGAATGCATAGCTAATAACAGAGAACAGTAGTGGGTATATATGGTATGTGTTGTGTGGATGGTCAGGTAAAAGTGATACACTGTGAGATTTTCTGTGTATGAGGGTGGTTATAATGGTTGTTCATGTTGTTGAAAATACAGACACAAACCTTTCCAGAAAACTGACATAGTTTACAGTTTGGTGGAATGTAATTGATAGGAGTCCGTTTTCGTGTCTTTTCTACATGTGATTAGCTACATTATAGCATATGTTCTAATTCACATTTTGAGTTTTTTTGTCAAATGGCAGAACAGGTGAAACTGGCTGATGGCTGGAACACACAAAGATGGCTGACTTGGCCACCCCATGTGCCGTATAGGATACAGTAATGAGGCAGTATCATATATGTTATACATATATTCAATCACGTTTAGGAAGCAATTATCTTTGAATCAAACGATGACCAGGTATAGAACGGGTCCTTAAGAGTGCATGCACACTACAACTATGCAATATGTTACATACACTTTGAGACAAACCAAGGTGTTATGATAAGGACATTGAAAGCTTGGTGAAATCGGATACGGGGAGAAGATACATTACATTATTATAACATATTAGAAGTTAGTTGTTTGGTATAAAATACGATTCCTTATGGCAAATGCCTTGTACATAAAATGGCAAATTTTCTAATAACCATGGTATTTTCTGAACCGATAAGGTCTATGAATTTTACCATACTTGGCCTTTTCCAATAACGTTTCAAAATATATGATTTATGCAAATCTGTATACATGGTGCATTCCAAAACAAAGTGATACTCATCTTCTAGGATTGAACAAGAAGAGCAATTATGGTGTCCTATTGGGTTTAGTCCATCGTCCAGATTCGATTTCTAGACGATGTGATGATGTTCGTAACTGTGACATGGCAATACGAAATTTAGATACCTTAATATCCATTAACCAGTATTTCATAATGTTTGAATATCTACGTACTATCAAATGTGTACGCCCATGAAATTTCTCCATGTATACAATCAGTTTGTGTACACTGTTTAACACCCAAAATTCGTTTACAAAAGGTAAGTTGGACCCTTTCATTACGTTGTGCCTGTGTGAAACCCTATGCTTCTGAGCCATAGTGTAAAACAGGTATAGTAAGTTTATCAAATAGATTTAATATTTGCTCAGTAGGCACATCTACAAATTTATGTAAATATTATTAAACTTATAAACCGATTTGCTAGCTTACCCAGCCAATGTGTTTGTAGTTTCTGCAAAAGAACCACCTGTAGTAAAGACAATACCTAAATATATAAATTTGCTTACAATTTATATCTCCATATCACCATATATAAACACAATGTTTCTTCGCAACATTTCCTAAATATCATGATTGTTTACACTCAGATGCAATCTTTGACAATATACATGTAAAATAGTTAATCCATGTTGTAAACCATTTTCAGATTCGGCGAACATTACAATATCATCTGCATATAGTAATAAAACAATGTTAGTGAGTCTATATTTATACAACTAGTGCCTTTTACGACATAGTCATGTTCTAAATCATTTAGATACATTGCAAATAGGAACGGTGATAGGCACTCGTCTTGTCGCACACCAGTGTGACAAATAAATTCATTGTACTTAAATTGGAATTCAAGCGGTAATTTTATAATCATTGGACTCCTTATACACATACTATTAAAAACTCGTTACATGCTCCTGGAAAATATCATAAGTTTGGCCGCAATGGACGTTCACCATGTTTTCCTTTTCACTTCTGTAATAGGCATACACCATACAAATATCACCAAAGATTTACACTGTCCTTAAATTCATAATGGAAGCGCCCTCGTTAAAGTCCGGCGACATCGCTGTTCTATGAATTGCGACAAATTGACTTAATATCAGATTATTATTAATTTTTCCGCCATATTTGGTTATTTACAGTTTTGAAACTATCAGAAAATGCAGTGTAAATATAGGTAATAACACCATTGTGGTGCGTAATACATTTGGTCTGTTTAAAGTTTGCGCGGAGTCCAAACAGACCAAATGTATTGTGAACCCATGGTTTTATTCCTTACTACGCGCTCATTGCAATAACCACTCGGCTCGCTTTAATTCTCACCTGCACTATATATAGATACATAAGGTACAGTGACCGGGTATGGAAGGTGTTCGAGCCAATTCCCACCCTTAAATATAATCCGTATAAAGAACAGTGACATAAGGTATAACGTGTATTGTCCAATGTTTGTTATTAGGCAACGAGGCTTTGTGAGATCTCACGGCCGTGTTGATTGTGTTCTTGAAATTTCAAAATGCATTTCATTTATAACGAATATGTAATACGTAGCAAGCAGCAAGTCACAGTTGGAAGCTACACTGCAGAATGCATTATGCATATTACATGTGTAGAACCTTACACCATTACCATGATTACACGTCTTGGTTGCGTCCACGTCACGATGAGATACACGACCTGTAGCCTATTTCACCAACACTGCAAAGTATACTTATTTTGCTAAGTACACTTTGAGGGAGAGATTTTCAATTTAAGGATATATTTATAAATTTTTATTATACTGAATTTATTACATTATCACAGCCATTTTGGCTGTGATAATGGTGATAATGTAATAAATTCCGTATAATAATTCTGCATACTTTTCATCATCAAATACATGTATATGCAGTCGTTAGTTCTATATGAGTTAATGCAGAATATGCGTTGGTACTTATATAATGTCATACAGAACTATGTGGCTCCATGTATGCTTGTACAGAGGCACTATCTAATATGCGGCCACACAGGATCTCAGATAAACTTGACCAATTTAACCATATATCTTTTTGAAAAGTATTTCCATCAGTACTAGTGTGATAGCCATTATTATCAACACCATTATATAATCATGCTTGGATCAATACGAGCTGAATTCTGACAAAACACAATAGTGATATAGCCATATGTAGACATGATGCTTGCCATGTATGATTGTTCATTGATGCTATACCTTAGAAGTGATAGTTAAGCCCATATGGTCAATGTATAATATATATAATGTAATATATGTTATATACATTTATTACTACTGTTTGTTCCACATTATTTCTGCCGGCGAAATTTTGGCTATTAAACACGTTAAATCTAAACAAATATTTAAATGTAAGTACTTTTTCATAAATAACAAAAGTCACACTCCCCATTTCTTTTTATTTCATGAAATTCCATCAAATATTGATTTTATTCCGATTTTTTTTGGTAATTTGTAGACCAATTTTCAAAATCTAACTGTTGTGTAAATATCAAGGTTTCGGAGTCAATTTCCAAAATATTTCGTTTTTCGACTCGTCCTGCAGCTCATTGTGCCTCATGTTAAATTTCCATAGGAAAAGGAGAGGGTGATGTTTTTTTGTTGTTTTTTTTATGAAAAGCTACTTACAGTTAAATATATTTTAGATGTAATTTGTTTAAATGCCAAAATTTCGACAAATGCAAAACGTGGAACAGACAGTAACATTGTACTTGCTTTATACACATGACATCATAATGAGCACTACTTACTTCAGGGGTATGAAGTATTTGTACATTAGAATTACATTTCTGCAGCTAGCACATTCGCATTGCTCAATATCTAAAAGAAAGTCCACGTGGTATCAACATATGTTTTATATGATTTGACAGAAAAGGTGATGTGGGATGGCCATACAGTTGATGGAACTGACGGACGACCGTACACGACGCTATTGTACGCCAATGGGCCGGGCTTCAGTCTAACACATGGGCACAGGACGGACATATCGCATGCGGATACCAGTATGTAATCAAAGTAATGAAAGTACTGAAATATGTTATCTCCACAAAAACTGATGACTTGCGACTGAAAGTTGCATATTTTCTCATCCAGAGGCAAATGTACTGTGCTGGTGCAAACCAATTCCCATGCACACGTTTTCTCTAGAATAAATTACTGTTTGTAACTCCCAGAAAAAAAGTGTACGAAATTGGCGCGGCTAACTGGTCACTGCTACCTAACTAACTGTGAGAACTAAATCTAATAGCTGCTGTATTCATACGCACGAAATGTCTTGATTCGTATTTTCCAAACTTTAACTGATAAACTGAGCCCAAAAACTGTGAAAATTATAGAGAGTAGTATATGTAGTGTTTTAGATACAAAGCAAGACAGACCAAAACGCCATAGGATAAGTTGGCACCGGGCACTATTTTCTACTCGACGTTTAGGCGTAGCACGACAATATGGCTGCCCCCATAGAAATTTGCGTGACATAATATGATATCTCAAATGAGATAACATATAATCAAAGTACTGAAAGCTCCACACGATTACTAATACTTATTATGTATTTATATACATGTAATGATATTTAATGGCTTATCATCAGTTAAGTCATTTAGGTCGGTTAACATGGTCAAATCCCATATTACATGTTTATGGATAGAAGGTTAATCCAAAAATCAGATCATAATATTTACAGAAAATAAATATAGCCAGTGTACATGGCTTCGCTCACTTTACATGTATTTTGATAATAATCAGAAACAAGTATACACATAAAGTTCGCCTTTGTTTGTATTTTGACAGATATGACACTCCACACCGGAAATATGTGTGTCACATGTCAGACAGTTCATGCGAGATCAGGGACCCGCCATTGTTGTTGTACTACATGAATCAATTTGAAAACACATGATGACCTCGCACACCCGAAACTCTTCCGATCTAACTTATACTTAGAATATAACAATTAAAATTGATGTTCAGCATCAATCAATTATATGTTCAAATAATAAAGACATATTAACTAAATATGTATGAAGACACCCACAATGGTGATGTCTGGCATCCAGCTACATCAACAGACTATTTAAACGTTTGTTTCACCGTGTATGAAAAAAACAAAATTAATATTATTGACCCACCCACACCACACCATCGCACCGACGACAATAAACCAACATTACTATCCTACTATTTGTGCCTGGTAGAGAATGAGCCGAAAAAGTAGGGGCTGGATCTAATCAACAGCGCAGGAAATAATAATCCCTCAATACACCGTGATAGCATCGGTGTGTCATGTATTGTGCGTGGTTGGCGGCTCTGTTTAGTCGATACATCAATACACAGCATCGGTATGTATGTATGCCAGATGTGATGCGTGGTGTCCGGCAGATCATCAGGCAATATAAAAATATAGCTGCTGTATTCGTACGCACGAAATGTCTTGATTCGTAGTTTCCAAAATTTAACTCATAAAATGAGCCCAAAACTGTGAAAACTATAGAGAATAGTATATGTAGAGCTTTAGATACAAAGCAAGACAGACCAAAACGCCATAGGATAAATTTGCACACGGCACTATTTTATTGGTGGTACTCGCCGTTTAGGCGTAGCACGACAATATGGCTGCCCGTATAGAAAGTTGCGTGCCATAATATGCTATATCAAGGGAGATAACATATAAGAACGACAATCACCATGGGAGTAGTCAGGTTCTTGACGAGGGGTGCGAATTATACACCGAGTTTGGAAAGCCAAAAGTAGTCGGTAGTTACGGGCGTTTTACAGAGCTACTGCCCTCAATTACAATTTTAAAGTGATATTGTTCACATGTTCTCGCTATTTCCATTGAAAAACTTAAGTTAGAGTACAGTTTTACCAATGTGAGCATTATACATTCGTTTAAATTGTATTTGAAATTTAGTTCAGTGTACGATACATTCCCAAATATATCTATATAATCGGCCACATGTGTGTGAAAAAACGAAACAGTCTTCGATTTGTCCTGGGTCCTGTCTGAGAATGTATTGGATGAGCGTTAAACTACCGTACTAATGGTCGTACGATCGAAATCCACCGGCACATATTTTTTGTTTTTATTAACAATAATTATTTTCCTGTTGATATCACATATACAAATGTTAATCTGTTATTGGCATACATGTATGTTTTTTATGTTCCGCTATTTTGACAAAACATTTTCTTTCATCCAGTTTACAGATAACCGTCCACGTTAACTGTTATCGACCACCATTTACTGGTGAAAGGCTTAAGCTCTGTGGAAGCTATATTATTTATTTACATATAGATGATCGTATGAATATCGACAGAATATTTGTAGACCTATATGTAGCCTGGACCAGGTTTCCCGCACATATATTTGCTTTAGATCTGGTTAACAGGACGTGAATTTATTGCTCAATTCTTTCCTTCTAATATAATGTATAAAATTAAAATTTAGCGCAACCTTTACCGATTTTAATAAAACTTGAATATCTCCAGCCAAAATAATAAAGCCATGGATGTTACGACTAGTATAGCCACCGATCAGTATCATCTGCGCATATGCGCCGTCTGGCCAGAACATACGATGTTCGCCATTCAGTCATTCGAGAATCCTTTCTCGATCACCGACCGGATATGGGATCGGACATTTATAGCATATTGTAAGGTCCATTTTTTTATCAGCAGGTGGTCCAAGTACAGATGCACGCAGGACGATGTCGTGAACATTTGACGTTTCTGTTGTCTGATATGAAAAGCTTAAATCTGAATGCACACGAACATCCTCTCGATGTGTGTCATGTTAATACAATAACTAGATACGGTGGGGTGATATTCCAAGGCAACATGTTGGGGGCATTAGTGTCATGGACTGTGAGTAAAACATATTGTCAAGTCATGACACAAATACAATAATACAAAACGTCAAGACTGTGGGAGTATATTTCAAGGCAACATGTTGGGGACATTTGTGCCATAGACTGTGAGTGAAAATATTGTCAAGTCGTGACACAAATAAAATAAGACTGTACGCACTAGCAATTGATATGGTTCTTCTAGTCCTGTTCGGCGATTATCAAAGATCTCTTGACTGAGGGTTTTGTTATTTTATATCCCCTTCGTATTTTTCATTCTTTGAGACCCTCACATTTTGAGACGTCAATATGGAAAAAATATTGACGTCTTGCGTTGCATTGTGTTTCAATGGGAAACGAAAGTACGTATATAATACCGCTACTTTCATTACTTCTTTCAGTGGGGATATATTGTGAATATGCATATGATTTGTGCTAAAAAACATGTCAACATATTTTTGTCTGTGACTGAAGAAATTGGGCTTATGGGTTTTGTGACCAGTGTAGATCCAGATCAGCCTGTACATCCGTACAGTCTGATCAGGATCTGCACATATCGCCATTCCATCAATGAAACACCCGCCATGATTCTAGCGAGCAATATATAGATCTATATCAATCTACATGCAGTAGAGTGCTATTTGACCATGAGTTACCTGCACACTGGTCATAAACCCCATGCCATGGTATGTCGTGCCTTCGGACATCGGCGTAATTTCCTTAAATACGTTTACAATATTTTTCATAAATAAAGTCAAATGTTAACAAAATGCTTAGAGTAAATGCGGAATATACTCTGAAACTGTTGTCAACTTTTGACTTCATTTACGGTAAATTTTGTAAACGCATTTCACGAAATTACGCAGATGTCTGAAGGTACAAAATCACATGGCGTGTCTCATATCAGCCCCATTTCTCCAACCACAGCCACGTTTATTGAACAATGTCAACATTACACTCCCGGCATCCGTTTCAGCCGATAAGCATTACCTGCAGCAGGCGGCCGTTCCGCTCAGTATCGAGTCACACGCCGGTGATGACGTGGGCATCTTCGCAAAGGGACCAATGTCGCACCTGCTGACGGGCGTGCACGAGCAGAATTACATCGCGCACGTGATGGGGTACGCCTCGTGCGTCGGCGACTACATCAGTCCAAGTGCATGCGCACATTCGGCTATTACAGGAAGGAAATGATTGTTATTAATTGTAATATTTCATGATAGTTTATTGGTTAAATAAATTTAATTTCTTTCAAATGTTTTTTTATATATTGTATGTCAAAATGCTTGTTGAATATACAGTTGGCATCCAGGCCGCTGGTCACCGGACTAGCACGTCTTTTGGGGGCTGATGGGGCACCATGGGACTGATAATGTGCCATTTCGACATTTCGCCACGACCATGCGACAATGCGACAACTGGAGGAAGCGCCAAAATAACACCGTTTGACGAATTGTCGGGGCGAACAGACGACACTTCAAAACTGGACAAGGCGAAAAAGTATGTTAAACAGGCGAACTTTTTTCCCTGCACTTTGTCGTCTCGTCTTGGCGACTTTTCGAGTTTTCGCATTGAACATTGCGTTTTGACTCTTTCGCCCCGACAACGCGACAATCGACAAAGCGAAACATCAAAAAGGCCGACAAGAGAAGTCTACAAAGTGCAGATTCAATCCCAGTGGGCACACGACGTCAGATAGACATCGGACTGACGTCGGTTTCCGACGTCGGATCATGCTCGAAAATGAAAGTTTTTTAGACGTCATAATCAGACGTCGAACGGACGTCGGAATCCGACGTCGAACGGACGTCGGAATCCGACGTCGAATGGACGTCAGTATCCGACGTTGTATAGACGTCTAATTCTGACGTCATTTCAACGTCGTATTCCGACGTCTAAAAAACTTTCATTTTCAAATATAATCCAAAGTCTATCCGACGTCAGAAAACGACCTTTATCCAACGTCTGGTTCTGACATCAATTCAATGTCGGGTTTTATCGTCTAGAGCAAATTATTTTGCATTGATTACTTGATCTGCAGTTTCACTCTGGATCAACTAATCAATATCCTGGTTTGGTACCTCGTCAGTAATAAACACATATTTTGGCTGGCAAATGCATTTTATTATACTTTCACATACATTTTTGCAATAAATTTATGGTGCGATTCGTTACTCGATGGAATCATATAGCAGGGACTTAGTTCACTTTAACCCTTAGCCTGCTGCAGACGACAATCATACAGATGGAAATTGCTGACTTCGATCATTTCGCGATAAAAACATACTTAGGCATTTCATTAGAATTGTCTCACGAGACAATTCTAATGAAATGTGAAGTAATATTTTCATGGAGAACTGGAACTGTGTCCACGGATACGAATGCCCCCACTGGTGCATCGATGGTCAACCATAAACATATCGTCCACTTCCACCTCGGGTTCCGAGTCCGCGTCGGATCTACGAATGCGTGAATTGTACGTATCCTGATGCGTCGCCGGCGATGTCTTGGGGCGAGCTTGTTTCTGATTATTTTTCATCTTAGCATCGTGCTTCATTCGTCGCTTCAGCAGTTCTTCGAGAGGATCCTTATTAGAATCCGGTTTACTTTTCACAATTTCTTTCTGCCTGTTTCTGTATCGTCTCAATCGTTTCAATCGTTTCTTCATCTCGTTCTGCGCTTTACGTATTTCCATGGCCGTGCTGTGTTTCAGTGTATCCAAGGATGCCAGCGTGATTTCAAACATTCATTGTTCGATAAGATTCACTCGTTGGGAAGATCGATCGGCTTCAATCTCTTCCATTTCTGTGTTGCTCTCGTATGTGTATGTCTTAGCGTTGTCTGAAATATACATGAAACAACATAATTATGAAAGCATACAAATGTTTGCATATCTTTAAGTATTAGCCCTTACATGATGTATACCTCCATAAAGCCAACATGTGCAAACAATGTATATCCAGATGAGACGACTCGTCGTCTCATCAGGATCTGCCGTATTTGCCACTATTATTCATCTAAGTGTCTTTTGTCATAAATGGACTAATACAAAGACAAGGTAGGATTTCCAGGGTTGAAATGGTTAATAATAATAATACACTAGTATACGTTAGGCAATCAAAAGTATTTTGGTTCTCAGATATCGCCGCGTCTGAATAATCCCGCCGCGTCTAGCATTTTATCGTCATGGAGAATAAAAGTGTACTAAAATTTTGCCACATGATCAATACAAAACACTACCATGAAAAATATGTGAAATCCAATCATGTCTGACAAAAATCTTGTGATTTTTCACATCTAAAGAGTTTATCGTAACTTTATATAACATTTTCCTTTTGTTTGAGATGTTCGTCTCTGATTTGCTTTTCAAGTTGCCAGATGCATATATGCAGGAATAAAATCACACAAATATGCACCTGGCAACTTGAAATAAAATCACACACGAACATCTCAAACACAAACAAATTATATATATTTAAAAAAAGCGGTTCTCCCGCTGCACATTCTGCACACCCCGTGACTGCCAAAGTCCTTATTTGTATGGCCTAATGTATATGTTGTAGACCACTACCGAATACATGTTCGATGAGCGTTACAGCTTCAAATCTCGTTTCCTATGAAACTTGTAAATTCGTTCTATAAATAGCCACTCATGTAAGAAAGTAATTTCACCAACAAGAAATATGTGTATAAATCAGCATACTTCCTTTTTACGGAGCCCCGCAGGGGACGTAGAATTTTTTTTTATATTAATTCGTTCCCACGAAATAACAATGCGTTCCCTCAATTTAACAATTCGTTCCCACGAAATAACAATTCGTTCCCACGGGAACGAATTGTTAATTCGTGGGAACGAATTGTTATATCGTGGGAACGAATTGTTAATTCGAGGGAACGAATTGTTAATTTGAGGGAATGAACA
Organism: Conchocele bisecta; assembly: GCA_029237695.1. NCBI lineage: Eukaryota > Metazoa > Mollusca > Bivalvia > Lucinida > Thyasiridae > Conchocele > Conchocele bisecta. The sequence continues at coordinate 49,791,898 of CM055268.1, forward strand.
ATTCGTTCCCACGAATTAACAATTCGCTACGAATTGTTAATTTGAGGGAACAAATCGTTCATTCGTAGGGACGAATTGCTAAATTGAGGGAACGAATTGTTATTTCGTGGGAACAAATTAACAAAAAAAGAAAAATAATTCTACGTCCCCTGTGTGGATCCGTACATGTACAGTGTGATGTACAATTCGAATAAACTTTGAGTACATGCGCCATTATCTAAGGCGAATAGTTTCACAAAGACAGTATGTAACGATGACAAAATCTATAATTACTATAGCTGTCCTACAAGTTTTGAGAAAACGCGACCGCATAGACCTCCATTAAAGGCACAATTATATGATAATGCATGCAGTTTGTAAATGGTGAATAGCGACAATATTTTAATACATGTAACACATGAATAGGAATGTGCGAAGTGAGACGGGGCGAAATAATTTCACGAATTGAAACGTGAATCAACTGATCACGGCGTTGTCATGTATTTTCGTATTACAAATGTTATTGAAAACATGTTACCTGACACGCATGCATCAATATACTTACATAAGAAAGTTAATTTCTTCAAGATAATTACGTCGATCTTTCCCCAATTTCAAAGTAAAATCACAAAGAGAAAACGGAAATGGCGGGATAACCTAAACACAATTGAAGCACCTCGGGGATTATAGATTGACCAGACATCCGCTTTGGCGAAAAGATCCGAGATAGTTCCGAATGAGTCAGGTCGGTTTTTTTCCAGTGTATTACTGTATCTGTGGCTACCGCTACGCAGTAACGCGGGAACCAGGTCCAGTGGAATTTGACACGGACGCTAATAAAGCATGTCAGTTGTCAACACTCCGAGCGCTCACGAGAATCTTGGCCTAGAATTATGCGACGTTAATGAAATTGCACGTACGCCCAGCCCAACCTAAATACATACGCAAAATTAATCGTCTAGGATATAAAATTAGGTGATAACCATGCTTTGTTTTTCGATTTGGAGCGGTATGTGGGAGGTTTTATGGTCTGTGAATCAGTTTTACGGCGACGCGTTAGCGGAGCCGTAAAACTGATTCACAGACCATAAAACCTCACACATACCGCTCCAAATCGAAAAACAAAGCATGGTTATCCCCATTCTAATGCGCCCCCCGCTTTTTTCAACGTCATAGCATATCACGAACAGTGATATTTTTCATTACGTCAGCAGGTTGTTGTCGTCATCGATAACCGCCTCACATCAAATAAATGTAGCTCTGCCGAAGAATATTCCCATTTCAAGTAGAGATTAACGGGACTTTTCCTAAGACATCTGTACATTTATTCAACTGTAATGCTGATTTTAACAATTGCATTGTTTTTATATGTGTAGTTGCAACAGTTATTTGCTTTTATTCATTTAAAGACATGCCAACATTTCTGCATTGGGTTCGTTTGATTTTTACAAAGGAAATGTCAACAACTTGTTGTGTCAACAGGCCTAGGATTTCCCTGGATTTACGCCTAATTCAGGTGATTACCCATCTGCAACTACCCATTATGTATAGTCATGTATGTACACATTGGAATTCGTAAAGTTATAGGCTGGTACTGGCATATTGAGTTTGGATTTGAGCACTTTATTTGTTGAAGGGCCACCACACTGAAGTCACGTTTGTCAGTCGTTGTTAGATTTTGTTTTCCGCTTTGGATTGTACAGGTCAATATGGCAGATGGATAACCGAAAATGTACCGAAATTAATTTGGAAAAAATTGCAAGCCCCGCCGCTGGCCATTGTTTACAAATGCGCGTAGGGTTACATAAATCTGTCAAGTTGTAAAACACAGACTGGTAAAACGGAGATTTTATATGCTGTGATTGTTCATATTTTATAGGCTCTGATTTCAATTGACCAATCAGATGCATGCTTTCTATTTTCGGTGCATTATAATGATTAATTGCATAGGCCTAAACATGTCGCAAATAAAGGTTAAACTGAATTAAGTTGGTGTGGAAATCAGATCAGCTGTTCTTCCATTGGCGTATATATAGGCTAACGTAGAGATAGATCTGCTGACAGTGAGTCACCTTTTAGTGTATACCAATCGCGATCTGGACGTACCAGACGTCTATTCGACATCGGTAACGGACGTTGATCCGACGTCGTGATTCCGACGTCAACCCGACGTTGTGTTTGTGTCGCGACGAACTACGACTAGCAAACAACGTCAGTACGACGTCATAATCCGACGTCGTTTCGACGTCTGGGTTTCGACGTCGGGCTGACGTTGGATTTGAGTCGCCGACGTCGCGACCTGGATCCGACCTAGATCCGACGTCGTACAGACGTCGTGTGTTTGCTGGGATGAATCTCTGCGACTTTTTGGCCTGACAAGACGACTAAAAACGAACTATCGGAAGTAGTGGCTACTATATGATAAGTTTGTAACGTGAATACTCATCGTGAGTTCATCCGCGGGACTATGAATGCTATATTTAGCAAAACTGGCATTTGCAACGCTATTTTATTTTCTCAATAATAATTAGTATCATTGATATTTATACTTTTTTAATTCAGGTCACCCATATAGCGTCATATATGATCAGAGGACCGATACAAATCTACCGTAAAGTTAAATGCTCTTTTTACCAAATGCTCTTTTTGCTCACATTTCTTCCACATCTGTGTCCCAGTGCCTTTAAGACGCATGATTGTACATACGTAACTGCATGATACATAGGCGACATAGGCGGCGGAAGCCGAACATTATTGGGGTGCCCAATGTTGAGGGCCCAAAGGGCCCGATAGCGCTAGGGGGGTCCGAGGGCATGCCCCCCCCCCCCCCCTGAGATTTTTGACATCCAAGTGGTGTGAAACGCCATTTCCTGCATTCTCAGCAAAGTTCTCAGCAAAGTTCTCAGCAAAGTTCCCAGTACTCATGATTACACAAATATATTAGAATAAAAAAATACAGAATTATTGGGGGGGGGGGGGGGGTTAGGGGGGGGGGTGGAGGCGCCTCCCCGGCCTCACCCCGCTTCCGCCGCCCCTGTGATATACATATACCATATGAGTCTCAGTATCTACCGTTTTGCGATACAAATCTACCGTAAAGTTAAATGCTCTTTTTACCAACTGTTTTGCTCACATTTCTTCCACATCTGAGTCTTTAAGTCGCATGTTTGTACATAAGTAACTGCATGATATACATCTATCATATGAGTCTCAGTATCTACCGTTTTGCGATGAAAACAGCTTGTACAAATTTGTATCGATGGATTGAAAGTTGGCTGTGACTTGAGAAATGGAGCGTATGGGTATTATAATCAGTGTATCTCCTGATCAAAGAGCACACTCATGTATGTACATGTAGCTTGATAGCGGTCTATAGTGTTGGTTAGAAACAAAACTGGCGCTTCAGTGATGGAATGGCGAACCGTGCAGATCCTGATCAGACTGTGCGCACAGATACTTTGTTATGTCTTGTTCTATCACTTGCAACACCACACCATTTTCTGAAAATGATTTCAAAGCGGGGTCATAACCAGCTCAAATTTTCGCTACAAATGCCCGAAAAATACCTTAAATTCTGACGCGAAACCGTACCGGCGAGACAGCATAGCATGCGCCATTACACAGATCGCGTAACCCATATTATTGGTTATGGTAAGCTCCATTTCTCCAGTCAAAGCCACTGCTGATTGCTTTTGAATTGTCTTAACAAAAATTAATATAAGAGGCGTGGATCGCCATTTCCTGCATTCACAGGAACCAGTCTTGATGGCCCAAATGACCCGATGTTGCTAGGTGGGGGGGGGGGGTGTCCTGGGGCATGCTCCACTGTAATTCAAATTTTTGAAAATCTGTTTTCTACATATTCAGGTCCCAGTCTTGAGGACCCAAAGGGCCTGATCTTGCTAGGGCGGTCCGGGGGCATGCTCCCCCTGAACTTTGTGTAATCTAATGAAACCCCATTTCCTGCATTCTCAGCAAGTTTGAGGATGAGAGTATGTGCTTAATTACAGAATTATTGAGGGGACAGGTCCCCCAACACAATTATTGGGGGAGGGGGTGGGGGTGGGGGAGGGGGGCAGTGCCATACTGTATGGTTCATTGAGTTGCCATCTCCGCCATGTTTGTATGTACAAGCCATCATACAGTTTCAGGGGCGGATCCAGGATTTCAGGTTAGGGGGGCGGTAGAACTAGCACCGTTTGTTCGTCGACCGAGCGGAGCTCGGGAGACTACTAGGTGGGTCCGGCGGTATGCCATCCGGAATATTGTTGATATATACACCAATTTTGCTGCGTTCTGACGCATTTTAGAGCAAAAATATCTTTACTCGCCAAGTAAATGACAACGGCAATCTATAAATATTATGCCAGCAAACTATACAGAAGACGAGATATCTGAGCATTTCTCCCATCAATCTCAAACTAAATGTTGATGTGCAAACGTTTCAATCAGATGCACAGCCTATGTTATTGTACACGTTACCCATAGTATATATATATGATAGGTAAAGCCATATATTTACTCGCATAGTAGGTGAGCAGACACCAGGGAAAATACACTCAGGTAACTGCTTACATGTTACTGGATTTGGTTGCTAATAGCAGAGTACAGTAGTAGGTATATACGTTATGTGTTGTGTGGTTGGTCAGGTAAGAGTGATACACTGTGCGATTTTCTGTGTATGCATGAGGCTATCTATAATGGTGGTTCATGTTGTTAAACCACAGGCACAAACCTGTCCAGAAAAAGACATATTTTACAGTTTGGTGTAATATAATGGATAGGAGTCAGTTCTATTGCCTTTTCTACATGTGATTAGCTACATTATATCATAAGTTCTACCTCACGTTTTAATTAAGTTGTCAAACGGCAGAACAGGTGAAACCGGCTGATGGCTGGGACACACAAAGATGGCCGACTTGGCCATGTTCCGTATAGGATACAGTAACGAGGCAGTATTCACATATATGTTATACATATATTCTATCACATTTACTAAGCAATTACCGTACCTTTGAATCAAACGATGCTCATGTATAGAACGAGTACTTAAAGGTACATGCCCTCTCAGTAGATTATACTAGAGGGAGACATATAGTTTTGTATATTCTGTAGATATGACATTTTCTGGCAAAGTGAACATTCATTCACCATTACCCCACGTATTGTTTGGCAATATTATACAAATTATATCACACGTAAATGTCCACACTGATATCAGGGGCGACAACCGTGTTTACATAAAATTGCAATTATCATACTTTATAATCTGTCGAAAATATTATTGTTCATGTGATGCATTTAATTAGTATAACAAATTAAAAAATATCATGCCTCGAGATCATTTGCATATGAAAGATCATGATACGGCCACGAGTCAATATCAGTAAAATAAATATTAATATATCTGTAGCCTACTGTATAGCGGGCACTTGTAATTTTTCGAACTGGTGGAATAGTGACACAATTATACACTTATTTAATTCCTATAAAGAACATTTTGTGCCTACTGAGTGGGCATGTACCTTTAAAGGCGAAACGATCCGGGACCGTACGAAATGGCACGAGTATGATGTGTTAAACAAGGGGTGTGCCTAATTGGCGCAATGACGGGAAATGGCGCAATGACGGAGAATGACGGAGAATGACGCACAATGACGGAGAATGACGGAGATAGGGGCGCAATGACCGAGAAAGTTGGCTAATGAACTCATTTATCGACGCAATTGTGGAGGGGTGTGTGGTGCATAATCGTTATGTTGTTGCGTTATTTTTTTACAATCACAGGTAGACTGTTATCATTGTTGGAAAATGGCATGTGCAAGGATTTGGTGGGTTTTTCTTTTTGTTGGATACATGGGCGCAATGACGGAAAAGCATGAATACTTACCAAATTTATCGACGCAAGTGTGGAAGATGTGAGGAGAGTCGTGCATAATAGTTATATTTGGTCATTATCCATCTTTCTCGGCCATTGCGCCACATTCTCCGTCATCCTCCGTCATTCTCCGTCATTGCGTAATGACCGAGAAAGTTGGCTAATGAACTAATTTATCGACGTAATTGTGGAAAATGAGGCGAGAGTGGTGTATATTGAATGGCATTAGCTGTTAATATGCCTTTAATAATCAATATTCAATCAATACATCTATCTTGTACACCCGATTTGTCTTGTGTAGTTGGTGTAATTGGTGCCTGATATATTGAAAATCGGAAAGAATCGCAACATTCAATCCATATTTAGAGATTTGCCTTAGGCCCTATTTCTCCACTCACAATCACAATCTATTTGAGACACGCCATATCATTTTTCACCTTCGGACATCAGCGTACTTCCATAAACAATATGTACAGAAAACGTGATATTTTTCACAAATGGCATCAGAACTTGTATTTGGCACAAATTGCATAGCAAATGCGGAATATATTTAATTATTTACCCCATTTATGGAAAATAAGGTAACAGTTGTAAACGTAGTTTGTGAAATTACGCAGATGCCTGAATGTATAAAATCACATGGCGTGTCTCATTTTTTTTATTGAGATATGAATTGTGGGGTGTATTTGGAACAAATCAAGAGAAAGACCACATAACAGATATTACTATGTGTATTGAATCTTGTTCAACACGTTTTATGAGAAATATGAGTATCGTTCAAGTCTCTCTTTTTTAATAATAAAGGTAAGTTGTGCCAGTACTAAATGTATTGAACTGTATTGAAATGTACAATATACATATTTATAAATAAAAAAAACACACACAGACTTTATATGGTCCCTAACATATTTTCATGGGTATCTAGGAGATATGATTTTGTAAGTATGATGTGCGTAATTTAATGAAACAATTATTTATAGAAACTGTGATAAATTCTGCAAGTGGTTTTGGAAGTTGATGAAAGTCGAGTGCAATTTTCCGGAATAGAATTCCAGCAAATTTCGTCAACTCTCAATCACAGAAACGTATCCAAACGTCCAGAAGTCTGAGATTTATTTTCGACGTTTTCTCAGTTGTTTTCGTCGTTTAAAATGGGAAACAAAGACAAAAGGAAGACTAGACATATATCTAGATCTCGTGAAAGGTCGTACGAAAGTAAACACGATCGGTCGTCCAAGTCGGATAGACGGAAAGAGTACAGACAATCTCATAAAAGGTTAATATTGTTTGCTTACTTGTTAAAACATGTGGGTTGGGTAGGGCGGGTAACCCGTCCACAGGTGTGTACCATTCACCAGTGCAATCCGAAATAGCCGAATCTTAGTCTCATGGTATTCTTTAGATCTGAGATTTTCACATGCACATGTTTTTACTATTGCTCCAGCCACCTGTCAAAGATGAATAATTACTTACTTATCTTATATTTAAGGGTGGGAATTGGCTCGAAGGCCTTACATACCCGGACATATAAGTCCAAAAATAGCCGAATTTAGAAAAGTAATTTTGAAGCAATCTAAGGTGTCATAAAAAATCCGAAGTGAAATTGGCATTTGCGCGTTAAAGTAGGTCAACCCTGTCGGCCACAATTCGTGACCTAGAACGGGTTCAGACCTATGCGCCTAAGTGTTCGCCCTAAAAAGGGCGGTTTGTTTATCTCCCCCGGGTTACCCCGGGGTCGAAAGGGGATCCTGGGTAGAATCAGCCTCTCCCCTGTACCAGTGGCCCTGCTGGGCGTCTCCCCTTGTGGGCACTAGTGGATGTGCATCCTTCTGCCATCTTGAGCCAGAGTGTTGTAGGCGTCGAACAAAAATGTACGACACGCCTCGATGGTCTTTATGGGTGTAATGCTCCTGATGATCTTGGCAATCGCCTTCCTGTTGGACATCTTGGTGTACTTGATTCCGTCGAAGTAACTGGCGGATCCAGTTTTCACCCAGTGATCAATTTCCTCAATAAGGCGAGGCGTCTGGTAAACTTCGACCAGGTACTTGAGATCGCTGAGCTTGAGCTTCGTTGCCTCTTGTGCCATGCTTTCATGCAGCCTCATCATCATGTATCCCGGGCGGGTCGACGTTGCCGGTTCGCTGGTTACATGGCAGCGCGCTGGTGCGACGATGGTGTATGTAGGCTGATCATCACCACTGACTTCTGTGTTGGCGATGTAGATGTTGATGTTGTCCGGGTCCGGCATGATGATATCCAGTCTAGGTTGTTCATCCGGCGGGTTGGTGTAGTCGAGGGAAGGATGATCTGGTGGCGCTGGCGTAGGTGGCGCTGGCAATGGTGGAGTCGTGGCATGGTTGGCCACTGGTGACCGCGTGGTGGACCCCACATCCATCGGATCCAAAGACGTCTGGAAATCTGGAGAATGATCCTGATCCTGGAGCATCTTGAACCCGGGTGGAGTCCGCGGTGTTCTTGGAGTGGAGCCGATCACCACGGAGGAGTATGAAGAAATATCAGGTGCAGAAGGACTGGTTGCCGCAGTAGTATAGAGGGAGTCAAAATGATATCACCTACGGTGATATCATTTCCACTCCTCTATACTACCCCCACCACCCCCGAAAAATAAAAAAATTGGTTAATGAGGAAAGTCTCTACCTACAGTAAATTCATGAATTATTTCGGCATAGGTGTTTTAGAGAAAATAATTATATTCTCCCAAGAGAGAGAATCGAATTTTGAAAATAGTGAGTCAAAATGATACCACCAACGTTTTTAACGTTATTGAGCTGTATTGAATGATAAAAAAGTGGTCTTGTAGTCCCAATTATATTGAAAATTGACGTTTGAAAAAAAAAGCCGAAATCATTAATGCAATTTCAATGAGTACGCGCGTGATAGTTTATATTCCAACACCCCATTTTCCTCCTCCAATATAGCTAATTTATTTCGCAGATCAGCAACTAATTCTACCAGATCTAGTCTACCACGTTCACCTTTAGCCAGTTTGGGCACTAACGAATTTACAAGGGCATCTGGGGCATTGAAATTGTGGGGGGACACAAGGAAACTTTCTACGTCTCGCTAGATGCCTTCGTAGATAGTCTTTACGCGTAAACGTCTTACAACAAGTCACACACTCCATTATATATGTATATGTATATGTTTATATTCAATTGAACAAAACATGATGTAAATTTTTCACGTCCAATTTAACAGATAAATTTCATAGGTTATATACAGAAAATATGATAACGCCAGAAATCGAAAGTTTGAGAAGAGAAGCCGAATATCTAGGGATTACTTATAGTAAACGGTTGAGAGTTAGGGGGTTGACAAAGCTGATAAACGCCACAAAGAATGAGGCATTTATGAAGCGGTTTACCCGCGCCCACAAACGAGGAGCATTTAATGATATATCCAAAGCGGAGGAAGTTGGTAACAGAATTCAAAAAGAAAGTATTGCGGGGTTAAGGGCTAGTGTAATAAAACCGTCAAGCACCAATAATTTGTCCCAATTTAGACACACAGGTCACCCAATACCAAATAATAAGAAAAATTCTATCGTTCGCGCGATAGTGGAAAAAGGTGAAGAAATATTGGGGGCTCATGATGAAACATTGGAAAAGGTAGAAAAGGGAAGACGGGTAGTTACATTATCCTTTCGTAAAAACATTGACATTAACGAGTCTGAACGCATGTCCGATAAACTCGCTCCGTATATAACAACCAATTTTTATTTGAGATATTCATATTCTTACAAGCTAGAACATATGGAAGAAACTAAAAATGGAAAACCTATAACTATAATAATGCACAAAAATCTCGGTAGCGAAACACTATCATCAATGAAAACCGTTAAAAAATGGCTGTCAGATAAGGAGCAAACACGAATAATGTCCGATAAAATAGACAGACCAAATACAAAGTGGAAGTTTGTAAGATGGGTAGAGGTGTTTGTAAAGCTAATACAGGGCAATAGGGGAATAGATTTGGGACTACAATCCAAAGAAGCAGCAGGAGGAGAACTTCCAGAATGGTTGAGGAATAGAAATGGTATGTATTCTTCATATAAGTATAATGACGACCTTTGTCTGTTCAGGTGTCTAGCTATGCATATGACAGGTAAAAGACCTGACAGATGTACAGAAAAAGCGAAAGAACTTAGTAAGCAATATTTCGGTAGTAATGTGGTTTCACCAATTCCTTTTTCAGATCTGAAAAGGTTGAAGAGTTTTTTAAAATCGGTATAGAAGTATATCAACCGACACAAGGTTGTGTTTGGTGGTTGAAAAAGGTACCAGCGCACTATGATGCACTAGGTAATAAACCAATGACAATAGGTCTGTTTAATAATCACGCATTTCTGATAAAAAACCTTAAAAACCTATCTAAAATTTACGCCTGCGATAATTGCAAACAGAAATTCACGAAAGCGAGTAATATGAAGAGACACGGACCAAAATGTATGAGAGGTGAGACAAAAGTAATATGTGATGGTAATTATTTAGAGCGCCCGCGTTCGTCGTTCGAGAAAGCGTTCTACCCAAAAGGTTCTAACAGTTATGGTGCGATCGATTGGATGTACTCTGTGGAAAAGCAAGATGGAATTCACATTCACCATGAACAGTGTTGACACGGAGGTCAAAGATGGATTTTAGGAGCTCCAGTAGATGGATACTGTCCAGAAACCAATACCGTATATCAATATCACGGCTGTTACTGGCACGGGCGTGAGATTCATGCAAAGCATAAAAAAGAAGAACGCGCATCCACAATGTGAAGAGATAAATTTATTAGAAGCAAATAATTCAACCTAGTAGTTATGTGGGAATGCGAATTCCAAAGAACGGGTAAAGACATAAAGATCGGTTGCGACACTACTCTTTATCCATATCAGATAGTATATGATTTTGAGGCGTATCTCAACCCACCTAATTCTAAAGAATTACTTAAAACGATAGGTAATAGTTTAGAGTACGAAGCTGAGCACGTTCCGGTAAACGTTAGTATAGGAGATAATTTCTCAGGAACAGTAACTCATATTTGTGATAAAGATCCTGCAAAACTTATAGAAAAATTGGTAGAAGATTTGAAAGTCAGGGGAAAAGCTATAAGAGAAGAAGTATGGTTGAGATATAGGTTTAATACAGAACATTTACGTAACAATCAAGTTACACAGATCGAACAGTGCATAGAGCAAGTGCCGGTTATAGGTTTTAACAGTAGTAAGTACGATATAAACTTAATAAAGAAATACCTAGTAGGCGAACTGGCATCAACAACAAAGAAAGTTATGGTCGGAAAACGGGCAAACATATCAATATTTCTATTTACTCCAGAGTTTAGATTTCTTGATGTAATACTTTTCCTAGGACCGGGTGTAAGTTACGATAGTTGGATAAAGGCCTACGACTGCAAAGGACAGAAATCTTTCTTTCCTTACGAGTGGTTCGATTCTCCAGACAAACTGGATTACCCAGGACTGCCTGATATAGAGAATTGGTATTCCAAACTATCTGGGAAAATGTTACTAGACGAAACAGAATTAAGTAAATGTCGTAGAATTTTCATAGAGATTGGTTGAAATATTATAACGATTTAGATGTAGCACCGTTCCTAGAAGCGGTGGAAAAAATGTGTGAATTTTATAAACACAGAGGTGTGGATATTTTCAAAGATGCGGTAACACTACCTGGAGTAGCTATACAATATTTATTGAGAGGAACCATTAAAGAACAAAAATCTTCAAAGACGATTATACCGGAGGATGCTCTATGTGCACCAAAAGAAGAAACATACGAAGTGATGAAAGACGCTCTAGTTGGCGGTCCATCAATAGTATTTACACGATATGCCAAAGCGGGCGTTTCAAATATTAGATCTAATTCCACAGGAATTAACAAACCTTGCAAGGCTGTTTTGGGGTACGATGCAAACGCGTTATATTTATCTACGTTAAATAAAGAGATGCCGTGTGGGAGAGAAACTATACACCATATAGATACCCCACATAACCCTAAATTTATTAAAAAGTTTTGTAAAAGAGTTTTATCTGGAGACTGGTTTGGGTTTGCGGAGGTGGATATAGAAGTTCCACACAACTTAAAAGATAAGTTTTCTGAAATGTCCCCAATATTTATAAACAGAGACGTAGACGTTGAGGAGGTTCCAAAACACATGATAAAATATTTGGAAGATACTGGCAGAACAAGAGGAAATGGAAGGAAATTAGTGGGATCGATGACCGCCACTAAAGTATTGATGTACGCGCCACTATTGAAATGGTATTTAAAACACGGCCTAGAAATAACGGGAGTTCATCGTGTTATAGATTATATTAGTGGAAGACCATTCGAATGGTTCGCAAAAGAAGTTACAGCCGCAAGACGAACAGGCGATGTAGAACCAACTAAGAAACCGGTAGCGGATATAATGAAATTATTAGGAAACTCGTGTTGTGGAAAAATGATAGAGGCAACGGAGAGACATTTAAATACGACATATACACAAGACGAAACCTGTGTTGACAAAGCATTAAGATCCGCGTATTTTGATGATTTGGAAGAGATAGGAGATGCGTACGAAATATCTTCCCGAAAACCCCGGTGCTCAGTAAAGAGACCATTCCATTGTGGAATAGCGGTTTATCAACTAGCTAAATTGAGAATGTTGGAATTTTACTACGAATTTCTAGACAAATACGTAAAAAGAGAAGACTTTGAATTAATACAGATGGACACGGATAGTATGTATGTAGGAGTTAGTGGAACAAAAATATAGGAATTGATTAGACCTAACTTACTAGACGAGTTAGAAAAAGAAAATAATAAACGGTTGGCTTGGAATAAGTGGAGTGAAAGAGAGCCCGGACTTTTAAAAATGGAATTTATTGGAGATATCTAGTAAGTGTTATTTTGTAGAAAAAATTAATTATATTAACAAAAACTCTGCGAAAGGAATGTCCAAGAGAAGAAACAATTTAAATTGGGATAGATATAAACGAGTACTAACCGAAACTACAGAAGATGGAAAACACATTATAGATGTAGCACAAAATAGAGGATTTAAAATGAAAGACGGTGTTATGAAAACAAACATTAGGACTCTCGGCGTACTACGATAAAAAGACGCGTGTTATCAGACGGAATACATACAGAACCTCTCTAAAGACTCTGACGATCCGGGGGTAGCTGTGTGTCAGAAGGCACCATAAGAAGTTCTTCGCGAACAAACCCTCGAGATGGACCATCATCCAAATAGTAGAGCACGGGCTCATCGGGTTTGGTAATAGATCGATCTAGATGATATACATTGAGAGACCACACGGGATCCGTCGCGCGGCGGCTGCCACCTTCGAGCTCTCCCGGTTGATAGAGGTACCGGACGTCAACATCCGATGGAAGCCGTTGCTCCTCTAAACCAACGGGTCGCCCACGTGAGACGGCAGAGGGCTTGCTCGTCACCTTTTTAGACTTGATGGCATCTACGGGCTTCTTATCGATCAATCTGGTCACCTCTCCGTTCAGTGCGGAGACCACGGCGGGCAGTCTGGCCACCCACTCGGTCGATCGCGAATGAGGGTCCCGCTGTGCAAGCAGCAGCTCTTTGGCATATTGGTGACCGAACAGTCTCTCAGCCAGGGTTCGATTGAACCGCTCCACGATTCCCTGGTCTCGGTGGATGTTGACGCGGCCGCGTCTGACAGAAACGTTGTGGTTAGACAATAGATGAGAGACCGCGCCCATGAACTCACGGCCGGGATCGACCTGGAGAAGATTCGGCCATTTGAGAGGACTCCTTTTATATATTCGGGAAAGAGCCTCGGCCACCTCCTTAGGCTCTTTCGTAGCCAATGGCTCAGCCCCCTTATAGCGACTCACTACGTCAACGACTGTCAGTGCGTACTTGTACGTCTTGCGACCGACGCGATCATGAGGGAGAAACAGGAGATCCGCTTGGTGAACTTGGTTCGGCACCGGCACATCGAATTTCGAGCGCGGAATATTGTGAGGCGCGGGTAAATAGATCTGCCAGATGGCCTGCTTCTTCAGCCATTCCTTGACAGCGTTTTCTGAAACCTTGGTCGCCGCCGCGAGGTTCTTGATGGCCGATTGTCCCTTCCAGTAGCCGCGGGGGCTGTAGTATGTGTTTGCTAACTTGCGCACTAGGCGAACCGATAGTTTGGTATCAAGTTTGCGCGTGTTCATAGTATGCGAAGTATTCTAATTGATCGGACAATCTCCAACATGCCCTCGCCAGATCGTCCGGTAACTGCGTCGTTAATAATAAACCTTTGTTGGAAGTACAATTGCGATTGTCGCTGCAGCCCCAATCGAGTTTGGGTTGGAACAGGAGAGGGAATTCTGGGGAATCTAACTCATCCAATCTCGATTGGTAGTTGATGGAGGAATCTAACATCCGCTTTGCGAAAAGGGTGGCCGCTTTTTCGTCCTCGCGCCACGTCTCGAGACAATCTCGGGCCAGACGAATCATACTCTTTGCACCAGGTAAACGGTGTTTAAGGGCCGTGTAGCCTACATCAATCATAGCAAAATAAAGTTCGTCAACTAACATCGTTCTATATATATATTTAAAAAAAAAAAAAAAATTTAAAATAATTATTTCAATCTCGATTGAATATATAGTAGCTGACGAGACCCACCACACCCATTCCCACGACGATGAACGCGATCTCGCGGTCTTTTTGGGTCTCTGACGGTACATAGAAATCTGAAAGTTGGGGCTCGCGATCCAGCGGCACGAGACTTTTATGTGGATATGCCAGCGCGTACTCGCGGTTGGCTTCTTCAACGTTCTGGAAAGTTTGCACGGCGTGATTCTCGCGGCGAAGCTCTTTGTTGACCCAGTCCAGATGGGCGGTTCATTTTTTCGACCATGCTTCCTTTGCGCTATTGAGTTGTTCTACAGCTAAATCGTGACGCTTACGCTCCTCATCCACGTTCGAGCTTCTCATTTTCGAGAATATAAAGTTGCTACCGCTGAACGCAAATGCGTTTACAAGCGCACCACCTACTATTACTGCGATTGAAGCTATTTATTTCCATATATTAACAGGTAGAATTCCAACTTTAATTAGATAATCTCGGGTCCAAACTGCGGCCGCTACATCTAAGGTCGCGAGCCCTACGTCTCTCACAGTAAAGTCCAATTTGGGAGCGGACCCTCATAGGGCCATCTTTGACAGTCGAGCATACCCGATACTGAAACCCGATATCACCACGGCGTGATAAAGTGCATTCACTATCATTTTACCATCTTGTTCAGCCATTGTAATTATTGCATATAAAAGGGATCGCGATTAATGTTTAAATGGGGTGCATCCAATCGCGATTGGTGTTTCGTAACTTTCTTCGGAACCGTAGCTGGTTGTTTTTCCAATCTGGATTGGTATTTCAGCACACACAGGGTGCCCACAACTACCAGACAACCACCAACAACCCACGGGACGATCTTCCAATAAGGTTCAACAATGTTGAGGTAATAGGTGGTAGGAGCTACAGCAATCGGGAATTGCTCTTCCTGTTTCAATCCAATCGCGATTGGGGGAGAAACAGCTGCCACCGGGTGTTTTACTGTTTCAACAGTAATCGGTGCAACGACCGTTTGGCCTCTCGAAGCTCGGCGAGTATTTTATATTGTTTAACTTTTCGGGCGGCAGCCGCTGCCCGCCCAGCTGCCTGTCTTTTTGGGTTTTTATATTGTGCAATCGGGTTCAACTCCAACGGTGGTTGGTATTGGGTTGGAGAAATCAGGTTCAACCCTGTTGGAGTTGGTGCAATCTGGGATTGCTGTTCCGTCACTCTCGCAGGTGTATCTTGTGTCATCATTTATAATATTAGGGCTTATAGTTCGTGGGCATATATGTCCAAATTGACAGTGTTTACCCGTGGTCAACGCGGTGGACAGCGGAGCTAAGTACATTCCAAACTTGTGATAAATTGAGCAGCAGGCTGTTCTAAGAGTGTGTCCTATAAAAGGGTCAGTCTCTAAATCGTGAATCAACCCCGCGTGTTTGGTATAGGGAGAAGTATACTAACGGTGGTAGCGTAAAAATGAATAGCCGCCGATCCAAGAGTCTTTGTCATCTCTGCCCCCAATTTGGATTCATATCGCGCATACATTTGATCGATCTCCGCATCTGACATCTTATCCACCTGACAAACTGAGAGACGCCTACCGAGATAATGCTCCGATTGTCCCCCAGCAACCAGCGTAGCTAGCCTCTCACGTCTCGCCGCATTTTCATTCGTATCGGCACTCAACCCAATACCAACCGCCGTTGAAGTTGAACCCGATTGCTCTTCCAATTCGCGATTGGTGTTGGGGCTCAACGGAGTTGAGGTTTCTTTCATTAGCTGATCGAGAAGTTCGTCGCAGTTCATTATTGCTAATTTTCTTTTAACTAACTAAGTCTAACATATTTATTTATTACAAAAATAATAAAAGCGCACCACCCGATACTTATGATCACCGTTATGCTCGCAACAAAGCTCGCAGCGGAGCACCAAATTGTTAACATTGATAACCATTGTTCAGCATTTGTTCAACAATTGCTCAGCATTGTTCAGCAATTGCTTATTACTTTGTAAGTAATTAATTGATAACTTCGTAAGCAGTTGGTTGATCGGTCTTTAGCAGAAGCTTGGCGTGCTTAGTTTCCGAAAGTATCTGTCGAACCTCCAGGCGCTCCTCGCGCGTTGGGATAACGTCTCGAAGACAGTCATCGAATGAGTCTCGGTCCTTGCAGTGAAAGAGGGCGACCCATTTCGTTTGCTCACGCAGATCCTTGAGGACGGCGTTGTACTTTTGAGTGGAGATCCATACGCTTTGCCTCGCATGGCGGCCATAAAATGCGAGCTCGGAGAGCATGTCCTTCATTTTAGTCATCGCCGCCTTGGCTGAGCAGTCGTCAATCACGTATAGGGTGGGCTCACCCTGGACTCTTTGGCATAAGCCACGCAGCCAATGGTGAAGTCTGTCGCTGGGGTCAAAGACGTATATCTCAGGGTCGGTCCATATCTACTGGCGCCGCTGATAAGTCTCGTTGTGCCGCACAGTGGGACACAGGATCACAATGTGACGAAAGGCATTGCGGTAGGACCCCTCGAGCAAGTCCAGGATGAAAACCGTTTTTCCACATCCTGTCTGCCTACATATTATGGCAGAGTGGGCATCACCAATTGGTAAATTGGATTTGTTTGAAGGTATTAAACGTTCAATGTGCCAGCTCCATCCGCCTCTTTGGTTATCTGGATCGTCACACCCTCGCTAACGTTCTCAACTTGGCGTCCGCTACCGTGAATTTGGTCGTCGTCGCTGGCTCGCATGTCTAGCCATAACGCGTATTTGGTAGTCATGAACTCCGCGAGGGAGACGGCCGAGAGCTGCAGGTCTTTGGCAACCGCTGCAACCTCCGGGGAGCGCTTAGATCCGGAAGCAAACTGCTTTCTGACTTTGTCCCACTGCTGGTGTGCGCGAAGACCCGCACTGTAGAGTTGATTGGGGACTCCCTCGATCGTCACCTCGACCTTTGTGATTTTGGAGTTATAGAATTTGTCGGTTTTTCTAGCATCGAACGCGAACCGAGCATCCTCAAACAACATCAGTATACCTTTCATGGAGCGGGCGGGTACGTTGACATTAATATTCCACAATGTGTCGCTTTTGTCTTTCGTCATCTTGTGGTGACGAAGAACTCGGTCGTAAAGTATGGCAACGTGCCCAGCGTACTGGGATCTGATTAATCGCGCGAGTTCGGGCATCGTGACCATGTCGTACTCCAACGAAACATTATCGATCGTATACGTCGATGCTATGTCGGTGGCTATGAGAACTCGGCCGTAGTCGTTGAACGTTAGTTCGTATTCGTGGCGGTCAGCCAAAGCGCTCTGATAGTAGGGCATGTGACTCTCCAGCAACTCAAAGTCGAGCGGGATGTAGAAGCGGTTGCCGTAAGCGGCCGCGATCGCGTTGTCACTCGCGTTGTTATCAGCCTTGTTACCAGCCCCGATTCTAAGTTTGGTTACTTTCTTATTTTTGCTGGTGTCAATACCCTAATAGACCGCGTTTTCGCGCTCTTGCGCCGTCTTCCACAGGTCCTGATAGCAATTGTAGACGTCGCTGTCGTCGATCGACATCACCTCATTACCAGAAATCTTTACCATGGTCTTCTTGACGATGGTGCGACCTAAGTTCTGAACGACGGTTCGGTCCACGTTTGTCGACGTCAGCGAAATAGTGAAAGCGAGGCGAACAGTCCCCGGCACAATGACGTCGCTAGCTCAGAGGTTGGGGAAGCGGACTAAGAGCTGCTGGTTCTGGTCGATC
This sequence comes from Conchocele bisecta, assembly GCA_029237695.1. Taxonomy (NCBI): domain Eukaryota; kingdom Metazoa; phylum Mollusca; class Bivalvia; order Lucinida; family Thyasiridae; genus Conchocele; species Conchocele bisecta. The sequence continues at coordinate 49,810,109 of CM055268.1, forward strand.
GTCGATGGGTTGTTCGCAATAACGACACTCTGTCTCACGCCTTTTGCCCCGAGGGGCTCACGCAGTCTGCGGTATGGATTGAGTTTGCGACCGTATTGACTCGAAGACATAATTTAGTGAATCTATTAAACTCGTATGGTTTTGTCTTTAATACATACTTAATATGGCTGATTACGATATTGACATGGATGAAATCGGCAGAGACGATTACGTCGATGAGGATGATGATGACATCGATGATGATGATAACGATAACGAAACGCCCTTCATAGAGACTCCATTTCCAATCTAATCACAATTGGGGGAAATAGGTGACGCTACCACTAGTCAAAGTCGGGAATTACTCGAGGGAGCTGTACACGACTACTACAACAGTTTGGCAGAAAAAGGTCTGGTCGCCTCTGTCGGTTGCGACTACTCCAAGTTCAAATTTGATCTGAACGGTAGATTGCGACTAACAGTGGCATCAAATATCCCAATAGTCAACACGAGGACCGGCAAACCCCTAGCGATGAGCACCATTACCGGAAACCCGGGCGGTAGCCAAATCATAAGGAACGAAGTCGGGAGCGGATCACCGAACGACTGCGGTCTTTGCGGGACGAAAGAGAAGCTCGCTTGCAGGCTGCATCGACTAACCGTGAGACGCTCCGCACACAAATAAATTGGATCCGCGAAACAATCTCGAGGGTTCTGCGCGAGGACACGACACTCGGTGAGCGTCTTTGCACTCTGTTCAGAGATCAGGGTGCCACGATAGCAAGCATCCTCGTTGCTATCGGCATGACTATATCGACCATAGTTCTATCTTTCACTGGTTGTGTGGCACCCGCGCCACCACCCGCGCCATCATCCGGTGGAGCAAAGGAGTGGGTAAACAAAACACTAAAAGCCCTCGCCAGTCTCCTGGCTAAATTAGCCGAAAAGGCGGCTGCCGCACTACCCGGACTGATCGGAAGTATCGTTTCCTACTTGTTATCTATATTATCAAAAACGGTCGGATGGCTCAACAAAAATACTTGGGCTTTGATCGTGGCGATCGCCGGTCTCCTACTTTTCTCCGCCAGAGAGTTTCTAAAACCAAAGCGCTAGTAGTCCTATCGCCACGAGGGCGACGACGAGCCCTAATTTCTCCTCCTCGTGTGTTGTGCTTCCAATCTCGATTGGTGTTCCCTCAACACTGTTGACGATTGACTTGGGGGGACTCAATTCGTGAATTGGGGGTGCTGGGTTCAACTTCAATCCCGATTGTGTTGAGTGAGGCGCATCCAATCGCGATTGGCTTGGGGTTTTTATGACCGGCTTGGTGGGGGGTTTGATGATATCTGCGTTCACGTTCCCGTTGTGGCCGATTTTTTGATTGACGGTGGCGATTACGATCTGATTATTGTAACCGTCAACCGGGTCGTCTCGTAGTATCATATTGCTCGGCGGCATATAAAGACCTATTCCAAATACGTAGTCTACTGGGGTGCTGGAATTCTGCAAAACGTCTTGATAATTCTGGATCGCCTTCTCCAGGTCCACCTTAGCTGAGATGGCGTCCTCTACAAGTGCCAAGAATTGTTTTTGTGCATCAAACTCCGTTCCAGTGCCCAGTATAGAACTGCGAGTTTGCTTCTGTGCGCCGAGGATGGCCCAGACGTACGTGCGAATGGAGTTGTTGATGCGAGTAACCCCGGCCTGCGTGAACCCTAGACCCTTATGTAACATAAATGTACCCCACACGTCCTGAACCTCAGCAGCCTGCTGTATGCAATCGACGTGAGCCCGTTTCGGAGGTAACCAAATGCAGGATGAGACGCCGCAGTGCCGACCTCCAGACACTTGCGGCCCGAAGGTCATCGTCGCTGGGTCAAAATTCCCGGCGTTCCGACTGACAATGTGGTCGCCGGAGTGATCGTGTCTAAAATCAGTCTGCGTCCAATTCCCGGAATGGCCCCGAATGAGAACATCCCCGAGGCCGGTGCTGGTAGGAAATGCTTTCTGTCTCCAGTCCGCGTCTTTTGAAACGTTAAATTCGTTACACAGTCTTTCAAACGCCATACGGTCGTATGCGTTGGAAATGGAATCCCAGGCGTCGTCTTGAGGTAGTGAAATACCTAGTTCTTTGATAATCCTCCTAATAGTATAATACGTGTGAAAGTTGTAGAAACTTCGGACAGCGAAATCTAGTTGGTTCTGCCAAAACTGCATCGGTGTTGCTTTCCACCCGTTTACGGCCTCCATTGTTGTAATCTTGGGCAGCCTATATTGTTCAAAGATGTCGGGAAAGTTGGTGGTAAAGCCACTGTCCGGTCTAACCGTTACAGTTGGGTGTACAAGGGGGTTCACAACGTCTTTTTGTGTGTATTTACCTCCGACCGCGTACTTTGCCTTTGAATTGAAGCTAAATGCTTTGGTATCCATTGAAAGATATTATTATGTTTGCTACTATCACTAATGTTCAAAAAGAGAGTTGTCAACTTCAAAAGTCAATCGACAACTGCTGCGGAAAACGCCGGGTCGGTCTCAGATCAATTACCTTCACGGTTGGGTGGCGGAATGTGGGGAAGAGTGAAGGATTTTACTATGTGAAGGATGGACGACAAGTAGGTGTAAAGCTGCCTCCCGGACTGTGGAGTTTTATACAGCTCAAAGATTTTGTCACCTCAGAGCTTGGCGGTAGAGTCAACCTCACAGTATCGAAGGCTACCGGGCTTCCAACAATGACCATCGGCCCTGATAGTAAGGTAGTGATCTCCCGGGGGTTGGGTAGTCAACTCGGTTTTAGAGAGACATACTCCACAAATAAAGGAGTGTTTGTCTCGGGTGAGTACGTCGGTGATAACCCGGTGGACTTCACCTTCACGAAAAATCTCAGGGTACACGTGGATCGGGTGAACACATCGTACAACACAGTAGACGGATCTCCCAGCACATTACTGAAAACCGTGCAAGCCAGCGACTGTTTCTTTGGGGAGACGGTGACCTTAGACTTCCCACACCCCGAGATGAAAGTTTTGGAAACGGGACACATCCACGAATTTACGGTCTCTATTCTCGATGATCAAGCGAGAAAGTTGAATAACTATATAGTATAGGTGCCCCAATTTTATAATTTAATTTTCTTAAAATTAATTATTATGAGTATATACGGACCAGGTAGTTCTTCCAATTCCAATCGGGATTGGGTGACAGATTCAAAGAATTTGGAACCGGCAGTAGGGGGATTCATCCCGACAGAGAGCGACTTTTTAACTACCGGAAAAACCAAGGCCCTGATCAATACAACTATATCGGCGGCCACAAAAGGGATTAACAGGAGTATAGCACAGCTTAGAGTAGACGTGCTGACGGCGACTGCACAAGTTGGGGAAGAGGCGCGGGGAAAAATTGAGGGAGTCCGAACGGCTATTGCGATAGACCAGGAGGCTTATGGGGTGTTGCTCTCAGAGTGTCAAGCATCAATTATTGAACTAGGAGGAAAAATAACCAAATTTCGAAAAGAGGCCCGAACGGGTATTGAGAAAGCCCGAGAAGACCACCAGGCGGCCGCTCATAGGACTCTCTCAACAGAGAAGCAGCACTTACTGAACTAGGAGGAAAAATAACCAAATTTCAAAAATAGGCCCGAACGGGTATCGAGAAAGTCCGAGAAGACCACCAGGCGGTCCTTACAGAGGCGTATAGAGGACTCTCTCAACTGAGAAGCAGCACTTACTGAACTAGGTGAAAAAATAACAGAATTTCAAAAAGAGACCCGGTTGGGGGTTGAGGGACTCCAAGAAGACCACCAGGCGGCCCTTACGGAGGCTTATAAGGTGTTTCGCTCAGAAGACTCTCTCAACAGAGAAGCAGCACTTACTGAACTAGATGGAAAAATAACAGAATTTCGGGAAGAGGCCCGGTTGGGGGTTGAGAAAGCCCGAGAAGACCACCAGGCGGCCCTTACGGAGGCATATAGGATGTTGCGCTCAGAAGACTCTCTCAACAGAGAAGCAGCACTTACTGAACTAGATGGAAAAATAACTGAAGTTTCCGAAAAACTGAAACGTGTTCGTAGAGCCACGAACAAAGCACTTGAGGAGACCTCTGAAGATTCGTGCTGAGGCCCATACCTCTATCGGGGGGCTTGCCGGATTGGCGAAAACATTGAAAACGCAAATACGTGTCATCACAGTTTGGGCTGAGAAGCGGGGCCCCCTGAATGAGGGGCTCTATGAATATTCGTTCGGTTCCAAAGCGACCAATACATATGGGGGATACACCATGACATCTCCAGGTACGCTTCTCCGAATGGCTGTCTGCTCGGTTAATGCTAATGGTAAACATGTGGGCGCGGTCATCGTAAATCTTGCAATGGATGGTGAAGAACGGGAAATTGGAGTCAATAAACTCGCTGGAGATATTTCATCGGTGATTTTGTTCGCCGGTGACGATTCAACTAGACTTTCCGAAGGTAGTCTTATTAACTTTGTTACAAAAATCCCTGACCCCGCGAGTTCTTCCACTATTGTTACATTGTTAATTGAACTTAATTTGTAAAATACTAATATATTGAAAATCATGAACGTATCAACACTGTATCCAATTCTCAATACCACTCCATCAACACTAGAGCTGGGTCTGAAATGTTCTTCGTGTCTAGCACCAGCAGGTCGGCTGATTCTTCTTGGAATGGGTTGCCCATCTCCTGCATCACTGCAGAGAATGATTTCACCTTTTCAAAGAAAGATTTCTGGGCACTTAGTGTCTGCTCATGGTGTCTGCTGTTGTAGGTGGCATCTTTCATACCAGATATGGCCTCGTATCCAGCTACTAAACGACTAACTTCGCGTCCAGCGACCATCCACCTACGAAGTGCTGACGGTTCTTCTGTCACACCAATTGCTCCTCCGTCACCTTTGATCACTGCATTATTGTGCTCGTGTGCTTGGTCGATCGCAATGGCAGAGAATTCCCTTTTTGATTTGTGGATGGCGAAGTTCCCTTTGTGAAACTCCCTGGCCACATCTGGATGTTGTTGCTCAATTGACATCATATCTCGTAGGTGAATTGGGATCTATCGCGAATAGTTGACATTGTTATTCGCAAATAAGTAAGGCACCAGTTCTGAGAGTGCTTCACGGTACAAGTTGAAGTCTCCTTCTCTGAATGAGCGGATCAGGGTGAATATGGTGAGCTCCATGTCCAGCACCAGACTCCAGAACTGGAACTGCGGACTCTCTTTCCTCCGTTGTTCACACCAATCTTCAAAGTTTATATCTGATATGCTAGAGATGATCATGATATGCCTTTTTCATCAGTTTGTACAAGCTGCATGCAGTGATCTGGTGAGCTTGTCTCGTCCTGGTGACACTGGATGCAGACAGGTAAGACTCTGCTGTACCAGATGAGGCCACCTCTGCTTCAACAATGGCACTGGTCCAGCCACTGTCGCGTAGTAATGTTCCTATCGATCTCAGTGCAGCCATTTCTATATGAAGTCCACCGAACATGATCACGAACTTGTCCTCTCCATATTCGGGCCACTTCCATTGTATTTGTTTTGCCAAAGCATACAACGGTTAGTCAGCAGCAATGACAGGTGTCTGCCCTGGGTTCAGGAAAACATGCTTGATCGTTGCAACAGAGTGAGCCTGGTCTCGCCACATAGGCATCATTGCTGAAATGCTCACTTCAAATGGATGGCTCCTTTTCTGCGTTGCATGGTGGGCTGACCATATGATGCTGACTGCATCAGCCACATCTTCAGTGAGGAAGACTTCCTCCAACCAAGAATATTCTTCTCTCAAGTGTGACCAGATCGACTCGGGTGCTGGTAAGGATTGGCTTGCTACTGGAGAAGGATTGGGGTTTTTCATGATGTATGCTGGTCGAATATTGGTGTATGCTTCTGGAAGGTCTGGAACTTTCTTAACCTTCATTCCTGACTCTAGTTTGAGCGGCTCACGTTCATCGCCGGCATGTTCAGTGCTTGGATGTTGGAAAATGGAAACACTTGTACCATGGAAAGATGTTTGAGCTGTGGTCGCAGTCGGATTATGATCTATGTTGTCCACTGCTGCAGTTGTAAACAACTGCTTTCTCAAGACTGGAGGACATATTACTCCATCTTCCACATACTGTGCAACAACTGCTTATCCTAACTGTGCGGATATTTCTGGGACTCTGTCGTATGACATGCTGAGCCCATTCTCATGGAGCATTTCAATAATTTGTATTTTCCTTGTCTTGGCGAACACATACAGGCCCATGTAGACTGTAAAAGGTGGCTCACGGTCCCTGGAATGCCTGTGGACATCCGTCCCTTGCTTATATTTGGCAAAGCAGTTGTATTGTAGGAGTTGTGATATAGAAAGGTCAGATTTTGATGCTCCATGCTAGAGTTGGGACTTGATGTCTACACCATGTTCGATCATGCATACAAATTGCAGCAGTGATGGTGGTACAGCCTGTTGTAGGTCTGTGTCGTGAGAGGTGCTGCTGAATTTTGACTTTTGGTGGAGCATATCTCGCCTTATTATTCCAGCGGCTTTCGCTAGATGGATCGCTTCACCGTACTTGGATGCTTATGAGAGGATTGAGCCTACATCATTTTCAAAAGCCAGCAGAACATCTCGTCCTTGGCAATGAGCTAGCAACTTGGGAATGTGAAAAAGCAGCCGGCCCTTAAGTCGAGTAGGATGAACATCAGACGATTCAACACCAAGCTGCTCCAGCCTCTGCTTGTAAAGCATGGTCAAATCAGCAAGCTTCAAAATGAGTGGATCTCTACTATCACTGGCATTTTTCATCTCACTTATGTAGATGACTAGTTCGGAGAAAGCAATTGGATATGCTTCCTTCTAGTGCTCCTGTGATTATTTCTCTTGCTCTTGTACCTTGAGGTAGGCTCGTTCTCGGTTATAAAATGCCACCAAGCAGGCAGGGTGATATTTCAGTTCTTTTGCTATGACATCTCCTACACTTAGTTTGGCGAGGAGTTTCGATCACTAAGTGTTTTTGCACAATCGTTTATTCTCTTATTCACTTGCATTGTCATTGCTTCTCTAAGCTCACCTCCTTTTGTTTCGCAAAGGAAACATTCTTGAGTTTTAGCTTCTTGGATATTTCGCGGGATCTTACTTCTACCGCCCTCATCACTAGTACCTGCAGGGGTTGATCCTTTCTCAGCTCTGTGTAACTTTGTGTTTCAAAATAATAGCCTGCAACTCACATGATATTGTGCCTTCTTTTGTCTCAATGTTTCATCTGTCCCACCACCTTCGTCAAGTCTTGCAGGGTCTAGCTTGATTGGTAGGGCATTGAGTGAGTAAAACAGTGGGATATTCGTTGCCAGGTTCATATATCCATCATCACCTCTTCTGGTAGAATTGGCCTGGGGGACTTAAGATCTTCTTTCTTAACCTCCTGACATAGGCAGCACTTGGTCCAGTCAGTGTTCCACGATTTTCCAGTAGAACTCGCTTCCATGGTCAATTCACAAGCCGAGGGATTATCCTTTTACCACTAGTGGAAATCGTATATATTTTAGCTGATAAGTAACCTATTTGTGATAAATATCGCATATAGACCTTAACGCATTGGCAGTCCGGCAGAGATTGCGCCGATTATTGATTAAAACTTATGAAAATGTGTGACGTCGGTTTGCAATGGCTGGGACGTGATAATAACGCTATCCTTTATTCAGCAGCCGTTATTGAAATTTCACAGCGGTGTTAGTCCATGTACAGAATGTACCTAAAATGCTGGGATACCATTTCAGAATATATATCACCAAGGCAAATGTGCAAAGTGAGAAAGATATGTGTCAGTGTGCTTTATAAACAGGATAATCTACTTCAGCAGGCTTGAAACCCCAGGAATCCACACCTAGATTTTGCAAATCAAATAACTACAAATACTTTCGAGCGAAAAGTCAACTTTGGGAGGCTAATTTGGCGGCCATCTTGAAAAATGGCCGCCATCTTGGATTTTCAGTTGGCTAGTCTGGCAGATTTTATAAGTATGACTTGGAGAACAAGTGTACCAAATTTGATGCTTGTATTATCATTTGCACGATTGTTCTGATATCTCTCCCACCAGTGTTGCTGAAAGTGAAAAGAAACAAAGCGTAGCTGTTATACTTTTCGTGCTACGAAATCTCAAAGTTTGGAGAAAAATCGCTTCGCCTCAGGTAGCGAACGATTCTTGCATTTTTGGACTAAATGGCACGACTTCATACGACGATTACTACACATTGGCTGCATTGAAACGAACGAACATTTCCACATTTAGCATCTACGGACTCCGAGGTTTCCGAATGTGCAAATACTTTAATTATGGCTATTACCCAGTTCGAGCTATGGAGTCGCAAATTTCGGGGTAAATCGGACCGTACTGCTTGCATTCGTGCGCGAAGACGCTACTCCTTCGAATGGGCGATTACTACAGATTGGTTTAACGGAAGCGAACGAACAATTCCACAATTAGCATCTACGGACGCCAAGGTTTCCGAGTGTGCAAATACTTTAATTCTGGTTATTACCAAGTTCGAGCTATGAAGTCGCGAAGTTCGGGGTAAATCGGACCGTACTGCTTTCTGCTTGCCGCCGCGGGTGAAAACGTCGCTATTTCACTGGGAGAGTACTGGACATTGGTCGTACGGACACGAACAAACAATTCGAGAATTAGCATCTACGGTATCCAGTGTTTCTGAAAGTGAAAAGAAACAAAGCGTAGCTGTTGTACTTTTCGTGTTACGAAATCTGAAAGTTTGGAGAAAAATCGCTTCGCCTCAGGTAGCCAACGATTCCTGCATTATTGGACGAAATGGCACGACTTCAAACGACGATTACTACACATTGGCTGCATTAAAACGAACGAACAATTCCACATTTAGCATCTACGGACTCCAAGGTTTCCGAATGTGCAAATACTTTAATTCTGGCTATTACCCAGTTCGAGCTATGGAGTCGCAAATTTCGGGGTAAATCGGACCGTACTGCTTGCATTCGTGCGCGAAGACGCTACTCCTTCGAAAGGGCGATTACAAGAGATTGGCTTAACGAAAGCGAACGAACAATTCCACAATTAGCATCTACGGACGCCAAGGTTTCTAAGTGTGCAAAGACTTTAATTTTGGCTATTACCAAGTTCGAGCTATGAAGTCGCGAAATTCGGGGTAAATCTGACCGTACTGTTTTCTGCTTGCCGCCGCGGGTGAAAACGTCACTATTTCACTGGGAGAGTACTGCACATTGGCCGTATGGACACGAACAAACAATTCGAGAATTAGCATCTACGGTATCCAGTGTTTCTGAAAGTGAAAAGAAACAAAGCGTAGCTGTTATACTTTTCGTGCTACGAAATCTCAAATTTTGGAGAAAAATCGCTTCGCCTCAGGTAGCGAACGATTCCTGCATTTTTGGACGAAAAGGCACGACTTCATACGACGATTACTACACATTGGCTGCATTGAAACGAACGAACAATTCCACATTTAGCATCTACGGACTCCGAGGTTTCCGAATGTGCAAAGACTTTAATTCGGGCTATTACCCAGTTCGAGCTAAGGAGTCGCAAATTTCGGGATAAATCGGACCGTACTGCTTGCATTCGTGCGCGAAGACGCTACTCCTTCGAATGGGCGATTACTACATATTGGTTTAAAGGAAGCGAACGAACAAGTCAACATTTAGCATCTACGGACGCCAAGGTTTCCGAGTGTGCAAAGACTTTAATTTTGGCTATTACCAAGTTCGAGCTATGAAGTCGCGAAGTTCGGGGTAAATCGAACCGTACTGCTTTCCGCTCGCCATTGCGGGTGAAAATGTCACTATTTCACTGGGAGAGTACTGCATATTGTCCGTACGGACACGAACAAAGAATTGGAGAATTTGCATCTACGGTATCCAGTGTTTCTGAAAATGAAAAGAAACAAAGCGTAGCTGTTATACTTTTCGAGCTACGAAATCTCAAAGTTTGGAGTAAAATCGCTTCGCCTCAGGTAGCGAACGATTTCTGCATTTTTTGGCGAAATGGCACGACTTCATACGACGATTACAACACATTGGCTGCATTGAAACGAACGAACAATTCCACATTTAGCATTACGGACTCCGAGGTTTCCGAATGTGCAAAGACTTTAATTCTGGCTATTACCCAGTTCGAGCTATGGAGTCGCAAATTTCGGGGTAAATCGGACCGTACTGATTGCATTCGTGCGCGAAGACGCTACTCCTTCGAATGGGCGACTACTACAGATTGGTTTAACGGAAGCGAACGAACATTTCACCAATTAGCATCTACGGACGCCAAGGTTTCCGAGTGTGCAAAGACTTCTCAAAGTTTGGAGAAAAATCACTTCGCCTCAGGTAGCGAACGATTCCTACATTTTTGGACGAAATGGCACGACTTCATACACGATTACTACACATTGGCTGCATTGAAACGAACGAAAATTCAACATTTAGCATCTACGGACTCCGAGGTTTCCGAATGTGCAAAGACTTCAATTCTGGCTATTACCCAGTTCGAGCTATGGAGTCACACATTTCGGGGTAAATCGGTCCGTACTGCTTGCATTCGTGCGTGAAGACGCTATTCCTTCGAATGGGCGATTACTACAGATTGGCTTAACGGAATCGAACGAACAATTCCACAATTAGCATCTACGGACGCCAAGGTTTCTGAATGTGCAAAGACTTTAATTTTGGCTATTACCAAGTTCGAGCTATGAAGTCGCGAAGTTCGGAGTAAATCGGACCGTACAGCTTTCTGCTTGCCGCCGCTGGTGAAAACGTCACTATTTCACTGGGAGAGTACTGCACATTGGCCGTTGGATACGAGCAAACAATTCGAGAATTTGCATCTACGGTATCCAGTGTTTCTGAAAATGAAAAGAAACAAAGCGTAGCTGTTATACTTTTCGAGCTACGAAATCTCAAAGTTTGGAGTAAAATCGCTTCGCCTCAGGTAGCGAACGATTTCTGCATTTTTTGGCGAAATGGCACGACTTCATACGACGATTACAACACATTGGCTGCATTGAAACGAACGAACAATTCCACATTTAGCATTACGGACTCGAGGTTTCCGAATGTGCAAAGACTTTAATTCTGGCTATTACCCAGTTCGAGCTATGGAGTCGCAAATTTCGGGGTAAATCGGACCGTACTGCTTGCATTCGTGCGCGAAGACGCTACTCCTTCGAATGGGCGACTACTACAGATTGGTTTAAACGGAAGCGAACGACATTTCACCAATTAGCATCTACGGACGCCAAGGTTTCCGAGTGTGCAAAGACTTCTCAAAGTTTGGAGAAAAATCACTTCGCCTCAGGTAGCGAACGATTCCTACATTTTTGGACGAAATGGCACGACTTCATACCACGATTACTACACATTGGCTGCATTGAAACGAACGAAAAATTCAACATTTAGCATCTACGGACTCCGAGGTTTCCGAATGTGCAAAGACTTCAATTCTGGCTATTACCCAGTTCGAGCTATGGAGTCACACATTTCGGGGTAAATCGGTCCGTACTGCTTGCATTCGTGCGTGAAGACGCTATTCCTTCGAATGGGCGATTACTACAGATTGGCTTAACGGAATCGAACGAACAATTCCACAATTAGCATCTACGGACGCCAAGGTTTCTGAATGTGCAAAGACTTTAATTTTGGCTATTACCAAGTTCGAGCTATGAAGTCGCGAAGTTCGGAGTAAATCGGACCGTACAGCTTTCTGCTTGCCGCCGCTGGTGAAAACGTCACTATTTCACTGGGAGAGTACTGCACATTGGCCGTTGGATACGAGCAAACAATTCGAGAATTTGCATCTACGGTATCCAGTGTTTCTGAAAATGAAAAGAAACAAAGCGTAGCTGTTATACTTTTCGAGCTACGAAATCTCAAAGTTTGGAGTAAAATCGCTTCGCCTCAGGTAGCGAACGATTTCTGCATTTTTTGGCGAAATGGCACGACTTCATACGACGATTACAACACATTGGCTGCATTGAAACGAACGAACAATTCCACATTTAGCATTACGGACTCCGAGGTTTCCGAATGTGCAAAGACTTTAATTCTGGCTATTACCCAGTTCGAGCTATGGAGTCGCAAATTTCGGGGTAAATCGGACCGTACTGATTGCATTCGTGCGCGAAGACGCTACTCCTTCGAATGGGCGACTACTACAGATTGGTTTAACGGAAGCGAACGAACATTTCACCAATTAGCATCTACGGACGCCAAGGTTTCCGAGTGTGCAAAGACTTCTCAAAGTTTGGAGAAAAATCACTTCGCCTCAGGTAGCGAACGATTCCTACATTTTTGGACGAAATGGCACGACTTCATACCACGATTACTACACATTGGCTGCATTGAAACGAACGAAAAATTCAACATTTAGCATCTACGGACTCCGAGGTTTCCGAATGTGCAAAGACTTTAATTCTGGCTATTACCCAGTTCGAGCTATGGAGTCGCACATTTCGGGGTAAATCGGTCCGTACTGCTTGCATTCGTGCGTGAAGACGCTATTCCTTCGAATGGGCGATTACTACAGATTGGCTTAACGGAAGCGAACGAACAATTCCACAATTAGCATCTACGGACGCCAAGGTTTCTGAATGTGCAAAGACTTTAATTTTGGCTATTACCAAGTTCGAGCTATGAAGTCGCGAAGTTCGGAGTAAATCGGACCGTACAGCTTTCTGCTTGCCGCCGCTGGTGAAAACGTCACTATTTCACTGGGAGAGTACTGCACATTGGCCGTTGGATACGAGCAAACAATTCGAGAATTAGCATCTACGGTATCCAGTGTTTCTGAAAGTGAAAAGAAACAAAGCGTAGCTGTTATACTTTTCGTGCTACGAAATCTCAAATTTTGGAGAAAAATCGCTTCGCCTCAGGTAGCGAACGATTCCTGAGTTTTTGGACGAAACGGCAAGACTTCAAACGACAATTACTACACATTGGCTGCATTGAAACGAACGAAGAATTCCACATTTAGCATCTACGGACTCCGAGGTCTCCGAATCTACAAAGACTTTATTTCTGGCTATTACCCAGTTCGAGCTATGGAGTCGCAAATTTCGGGGTAAATCGGACCGTACTGCTTGAATTCGTGCGCGAAGACGCTACTCCTTCGAATGGGCGATTACAACAGATTGGCTTAATGGAAGCGAACGAACAATTCCACAATTAGCATCTACGGACGCCAAGGTTTCTGAGTGTGCAAAGACTTTCATTTTGGCTATTACCAAGTTCGAGCTATGAAGTCGCGATGTTCGGGATAAATCGGACCGTACTGCTTTCTGCTTGCCGCTGCGTGTGAAAACGTCATTATTTCACTGGGAGAGTACTGCACATTGGCCGTACGGACACGAACAATCAATTCGAGAATTAGCATCTACGGTATACAGTGTTTCTGAAAGTGAAAAGAAACAAAGCGTATAGCTGTTGTACTTTTCGTGTTACGAAATCTCAAATTTTGGAGAAAAATCGCTTCGCCTCAGGTAGTGAACCATTCCTGCATTTTTGGACGAAAAGGCACGACTTCATACGACGATTACTACACATTGGCTGCATTGAAACGAACGAACAATTCCACATTTAGCATCTACGGACGCCGAGGTTTCCGAGTGTGCAAAGACATTAATTCTGGCTATTTCCAAGTTCGAGCTATGAAGTCGCGAATTTCGGGGTAAATCGGACCGTACTGCTTTCTGCTTGCCGCTGCGGGTGAAAACGTCACTATTTCACTTGGAGAGTACTGCATATTGGCCGTACGGACACGAACAAACAATTCGAGAATTAGCATCTACGGTATCCAGTGTTTCTGAAAGTGAAAAGAAACAAAGCGTATAGCTGTTGTACTTTTCGTGTTACGAAATCTCAAAGTTTGGAGAAATATCGCTTCGCCTCGGGTAGCGAACGATTCTTGAATTTTTGGACGAATGGCACGACTTCAAACGACGATTACTACACATTGGCTGCATTGAAACGAACGAACATTTTCACATATAGCAGCTACGGACTCCGAGGTTTCCGAATGTGCAAAGACTTTAATTCTGGCTATTACCCAGTTCGAGCTAACGGAAGCGAACGAACAATTTCACAATTAGCATCTACGGATGCCAAGGTTTCCGAGTGTGCAAATACTTTAATTGTGGCTATTACCAAGTTCGAGCTATAAAGTCGCGAATTTCGGGGTAAATCGGACAGTACTGCTTTCGGCTTATGGAATTGTTTGTTCGCTTCCGTTAAACCAATCTGTAGTAATCGCCCATTCGAAGGAGTAGCGTCTTCGCGCACGAATGCAAGCAGTACGGTCCGATTTACCCCGCAATTTGCGACTCCATAGTTCGAACTGGGTAATAGCCAGAATTAAAATCTTTGCACATTCTGAAACCTTGGAGTCCGTAGATGCTAAATGTGGAATTGTTCGTTAGTTTCAATGCTGCCAATGTGTTGTAATCGTCGTTTGAAGTCGTGCCATTTCGTCCGAAAATGCAGGAATCGCTCGCTACCTGAGGCGAAGCGATTTTCCTCCAAACTTTCAGATTTCGTAACGCGAAAAGTACAACAGCTACGCTTTGTTCCTTTTCACTTTTAGAAACACTGGATACCGTAGATGCTAATTCTCGAATTGTTTGTTCGTGTCCGTACGGCCAATGTGCAGTACTCTCCCAGTGAAATAGTGACGTTTTCACCCGCGGCGGCAAGCAGAAAGCAGTACGGTCCGATTTACCCCGAAATTCGCGACTTCATAGCTCGAACTTGGTAATAGCCTGAATTAAAGTCTTTGAACACTCGGAAAGCTTGGCGTCCGTAGATGCTAATTGTGGAATTGTTCGTTCGTTTCAATGCAGCCAATGTGTAGTAATCGTCGTATGAAGTCGTGCCTTTTCGTCCAAAAATGCAGGAATGGTACCGTAGATGCTAATTCTTGAATTGTTTGTTCTTGTCCATACGGTCAATGTGCAGTACTCTCCCAGTGAAATAGTGACGTTTTTACCCGCGGCGGCAAGCAGAAATCAGTACAGTCCGATTTAGCCCGAAATTCGCGACTTCATAGCTCGAACTTGGTAATAGCCAGAAGTAAAGTCTTCCCACATTCGGAAAACTTGGCGTCCGTACATGCTAATTGTGGAATTGTTCGTTCGCTTCCGTTAAACCAATATGTAGTAATCGCCCATTCGAAGGAGTAGCGTCTTCGCGCACGAATGCAAGCAGTACGATCGATTTACTCCCAAATTTGCGACTCCATGCTCGAACTGGGTAATAGCAGAATTAAAGTCTTTGCACATTCGGAAACCTTTCGGAGTCCGTAGATGGGCTAAATATGTGGAATTGTTCGTTCCTTTCAATGCAGCCAATGTGCCTGTAATCGTCGTATGAAATCGTGCCATTTCGTCCAAAAAATGCAGGAATCGTTCGCTACCTGAGGCGAAGCGATTTTTCTCCAAACTTTGAGATTTCGTAGCACGAAAAGCATAACAGCTACGCTTAGTTTATTTTCACTTTCAGAAACACTGGATACCGTAGATGCTAATTCTCGAAATTTTTGTTTGTGTCCGTACGGCCAATGTGCAGTACTCTCCCAGTGAAATAGTGACGTTTTCACCCGCGGCGGCAAGCAGAAAGCAGTACGGTCCGATTTACCCCGAAATTCGCGACTTCATAGCTCGAACTTGGTAATAGCCTGAATTAAAGTCTTTGAACACTCGGAAAGCTTGGCGTCCGTAGATGCTAATTGTAAAATTGTTCGTTCGCTTCCGTTAAACCAATCTGTAGTAATCGCCCATTCGAAGGAGTAGCGTCTTCGCGCACGAATGCAAGCAGTACGGTCCGATTTACCCCGAAATTTGCGACTCCATAGCTGGAACGGTGTAACAGCCAGCATTAAAGTCTTTGCACATTCGGAAACCTCGGAGTCCGTAGATGATAAATGTGGAATTGTTCGTTCGTTTCAATGCAGCCAATGTGTAGTAATCGTCGTTTGAAGTCGTGCCACTTCGTCCAAAACTGCAGGAATCGTTCGCTACTTGAGGCGAAGCGATTTTTCTCCAAACTTTGAGATTTCGCAACCCGAAAAGTACAACAGTTACGCTTTGTTTCTTTTCACTTTCAGAAACACTGGATACCGTAGATGCTAATTCTTGAATTGTTTGTTCTTGTCCATACGGTCAATGTGCAGTACTCTCCCAGTGAAATAGTGACGTTTTTACCCGCGGCGGCAAGCAGAAATCAGTACAGTCCGATTTAGCCCGAAATTCGCGACTTCATAGCTCGAACTTGGTAATAGCCAGAAGTAAAGTCTTCCCACATTCGGAAAACTTGGCGTCCGTACATGCTAATTGTGGAATTGTTCGTTCGCTTCCGTTAAACCAATATGTAGTAATCGCCCATTCGAAGGAGTAGCGTCTTCGCGCACGAATGCAAGCAGTACGGTCCGATTTACTCCGAAATTTGCGACTCCATAGCTCGAACTGGGTAATAGCCAGAATTAAAGTCTTTGCACATTCGGAAACCTCGGAGTCCGTAGATGCTAAATGTGGAATTGTTCGTTCCTTTCAATGCAGCCAATGTGCTGTAATCGTCGTATGAAATCGTGCCATTTCGTCCAAAATGCAGGAATCGTTCGCTACCTGAGGCGAAGCGATTTTTCTCCAAACTTTGAGATTTCGTAGCACGAAAAGCATAACAGCTACGCTTAGTTTCTTTTCACTTTCAGAAACACTGGATACCGTAGATGCTAATTCTCGAAATTTTTGTTTGTGTCCGTACGGCCAATGTGCAGTACTCTCCCAGTGAAATAGTGACGTTTTCACCCGCGGCGGCAAGCAGAAAGCAGTATGGTCCGATTTACCCCGAAGTTCACGACTTCATAGCTCGAACTTGGTAATAGCCAGAATTAAAGTATTTGCACACTCAGAAACATTAGCGTCCGTGGATGCTAATTGTGGAATTGTTCGTTCGCTTCGGTTAAGCCAATCTGTAGTAATCGCCCATTCGAAGGAGTAGCGTCGCGCACGAATGAAAGCAGTACGGTCCGATTTATCCCGAACTATGCGACTCCATAGCTCGAACTGGGTAATAGCCAGAATTAAAGTCTTTACACATTTGGAAACCTCGGAGTCCGTAGATGTAATTATGGATTGTTCTTTCGCTTACTTTAAGCCAATCTGTAGTAATCGCCCATTTGAAGGAGTAGCCTATTAGCACACGAATGCAAGCAGTACGTTCCGATTTACCCCGAAATTTGCGACTCCATAGCTCGAACTGGGTAATAGCCAGAATTAAAGTATTTGCACATTCGGAAATCTCGGAGTCCGTAGATGCTAAATGTGGAATTGTTCGTTCCTTTCAATGCAGCCAATGTGTAGTAATCGTCGTATGAAATCGTGCCATTTCGTCCAAAAATGCAGGAATCGTTCGCTACCTGAGGCGAAGCGATTTTTCTCCAAACTTTGAGATTTCGTAGCAAGAAAAGTATAACAGCCACGCTTTGTTTCTTTTCACTTTCAGAAACACTGGATACCGTAGATGCTAATTCTCGAATTGTTTGTTCGTGTCCGTACGGCCAATGTGCAGTACTCTCCAAGTGAAATAGTGACGATTTCACCCGCGTCGGCAAGCAGAAAGCAGTACGGTCCGATTTACCCCGCAATTCGCGACTTCATAGCTCGAGCTTGGTAATAGCCAGAATTAAAGTATTTGCACACTCGGAAACCTTGGCGTCCGTACATGCTAATTGTGGAATTGTTCGTTCGCTTCCGTTAAGCCAATCTGTAGTAATCGCCCATTCGAAGGAGTAGCTTCTTCAAGCACGAATGCAAGCAGTACGGTCCGATTTACCCCGAAATTTGCGACTCCATAGCTCGAACGGTGTAACAGCCAGCATTAAAGTCTTTGCACATTCGGAAACATCGGAGTCCGTAGATGCTAAATGTGGAATTGTTCGTTCGTTTCAATGCAGCCAATGTGTAGTAATCGTCGTTTGAAGTCGTGCCACTTCGTCCAAAACTGCAGGAATCGTTCGCTACCTGAGGCGAAGCGATTTTTCTCCAAACTTTGAGATTTCGCAAAGCGAAAAGTACAACAGTTACGCTTTGTGTCTTTTCACTTTCAGAAACACTGGATACGTAGATGCTAATTCTCGATTTGTTTGTTCGTGTCCGTACGGCCAATGTGCAGTACTCTCCCAGTGAAATAGTGACGTTTTCACCCGCGGCGGCAAGCAGAAAGCAGTACGGTCCGATTTACCCCGAACTTCGCGACTTCATAGCTCGAACTTGGTAATAGCCAGAATTTGCACAATCTGTAGTAATCGCCCATTCGAAGGAGTAGCGTCATCGCGCACGAATGCAGGCAGTACGGTCCGATTTACCCCGAAATTTGCGACTCCATAGCTCGAACTGGGTAATAGCCATAATTAAAGTATTTGCACATTCGGAAACCTCGGAGTCCGTAGATGTTAAATGTGGAATTGTTAGTTCGTTTCAATGCAGCCAATGTGTTGTAATCGTCGTTTGAAGTCGTGCCATTTCGTCCAAAAATGCAGGAATCATTCGTTACCTGAGGCGAAGCGATTTGTCTACAAACTTTGAGATTTCGTAAGACGAAAAGTGCAACAGCTACGCTTTGTTTATTTTCACTTTCAGAAACACTGGATACCGTAGATGCTAATTCTCGAATTGTTTGTTCGTGTCCGTACGGCCAATGTGCAGATACTTCCCAGTGAAAATAGTGACCTTTTAACCCGCGGCGGCAAGCAGAAAGCAGTACGGTCCGATTTACCCCGAAATTCGCGACTTCATAGCTCGAGCTTGTTAATAGCCAGAATTAAAGTATTTGCACACTCGGAAACCTTGGCGTCCGTACATGCTAATTGTGGAATTGTTCGTTCGCTTCGGTTAAGCCAATCTGTAGTAATCGCCCATTCGAAGGAGTAGCCTCTTCGCGCACGAATGCAAGCAGTACGGTCCGATTTACCCCGAAATTTGCGACTCCATAGCTGGAACGGTGTAACAGCCAGCATTAAAGTCTTTGCACATTCGGAAACCTCGGAGTCCGTAGATGATAAATGTGGAATTGTTCGTTCGTTTCAATGCAGCCAATGTGTAGTAATCGTCGTTTGAAGTCGTGCCACTTCGTCCAAAACTGCAGGAATCGTTCGCTACTTGAGGCGAAGCGATTTTTCTCCAAACTTTGAGATTTCGCAACGCGAAAAGTACAACAGTTACGCTTTGTTTCTTTTCACTTTCAGAAACACTGGATACCGTAGATGCTAATTCTTGAATTGTTTGTTCTTGTCCATACGGTCAATGTGCAGTACTCTCCCAGTGAAATAGTGACGTTTTTACCCGCGGCGGCAAGCAGAAATCAGTACAGTCCGATTTAGCCCGAAATTCGCGACTTCATAGCTCGAACTTGGTAATAGCCAGAATTAAAGTCTTTGCACACTCGGAAAACTTGGCGTCCGTACATGCTAATTGTGGAATTGTTCGTTCGCTTCCGTTAAACCAATCTGTAGTAATCGCCCATTCGAAGGAGTAGCGTCGCGGACGAATGAAAGCAGTACGGTCCGATTTATCCCGAAATATGCGACTCCATAGCTCGAACTGGGTAATAGCCATAATTAAAGTATTTGCACATTCGGAAACCTCGGAGTCCGTAGATGTTAAATGTGGAATTGTTAGTTCGTTTCAATGCAGCCAATGTGTTGTAATCGTCGTTTGAAGTCGTGCCATTTCGTCCAAAAATGCAGGAATCATTCGTTACCTGAGGCGAAGCGATTTGTCTACAAACTTTGAGATTTGGTAAGACGAAAAGTACAACAGCTACGCTTTGTTTATTTTCACTTTCAGAAACACTGGATACCGTAGATGCTAATTCTCGAATTGTTTGTTCGTGTCCGTACGGCCAATGTGCAGTACTCTCCCAGTGAAATAGTGACCTTTTAACCCGCGGCGGCAAGCAGAAAGCAGTACGGTCCGATTTACCCCGAAATTCGCGACTTCATAGCTCGAGCTTGTTAATAGCCAGAATTAAAGTATTTGCACACTCGGAAACCTTGGCGTCCGTACATGCTAATTGTGGAATTGTTCGTTCGCTTCGGTTAAGCCAATCTGTAGTAATCGCCCATTCGAAGGAGTAGCCTCTTCGCGCACGAATGCAAGCAGTACGGTCCGATTTACCCCGAAATTTGCGACTCCATAGCTGGAACGGTGTAACAGCCAGCATTAAAGTCTTTGCACATTCGGAAACTCGAAGTCCGTAGATGATAAATGTGGAATTGTTCGTTCGTTTCAATGCAGCCAATGTGTAGTAATCGTCGTTTGAAGTCGTGCCACTTCGTCCAAAACTGCAGGAATCGTTCGCTACTTGAGGCGAAGCGATTTTTTCTCCAAACTTTGAGATTTCGCAACGCGAAAAGTACAACAGTTACGCTTTGTTTCTTTTCACTTTCAGAAACACTGGATACCGTAGATGCTAATTCTTGAATTGTTTGTTCTTGTCCATACGGTCAATGTGCAGTACTCTCCCAGTGAAATAGTGACGTTTTTACCCGCGGCGGCAAGCAGAAATCAGTACAGTCCGATTTAGCCCGAAATTCGC